>OX383956.1:26870916-29270916 GCA_947532105.1 Athrips mouffetella | reverse complement strand
CATTATTTAGTTCTTTTTCATAAGATATGTCGTCATATGTATATTAAAATAATTTTAACATTAAATGCCAGTTCCTGACTCCAATAACTTCAGAAGTAATAATCGCATGTTGATAATCAAGAGGTGTTAGACTTCTTCTGAGTGACCTCTGTTCATCGTCAGCCCCATCTTTGTTCTATGCTAGATTGAAGATAAGAGCAACTGGGTAATATAGTGCGTACCTTCAAAAGTTCGTTTACAGTTTAAGACTAACAACACTTCGGTGTGATTACTCACAAATGTTCTGAAAGTTAGTGCCTGGCATGCAAAAAGCAACCAAATGTTCATTCGTCCATCTCATCTTTGTTTTCAGAGTTTGAAGTTAGCAGTAGGTAATTGTAGAAAGAAAAATGTTTGAGGTAAATTGTGATAACTTATGAGCTACAGATAAATTTTCCGTTTCGGTTTTAGGTGAGCAGTAAATGTTGAGAGGAAAAATGTTTAAAGTGATTGATTTCGTGGTTAGGTTAGGTTAGTCTGGGCTTGAAACTACCTGCTTCGTGATGTTATAAATTACATCCATTTTATACACGAACACAAAGATTCACTAACTTGTTAATACGTTAAATAATCACTTCAATGCATGGGAATCTCGAAAAACAGGTATGTATCTCAGCGTCATTTCATACGAATGGAAACTATTAAATACCCGTGACTTCGCCGTTATTTATAACAATCAATAATTCTTTCCATAATGTGAAGTAATAAATTTTACGCGTTGCATCGAAAAGTGTTACGGTTTATGTATTAATTTAAAAAGTCACGTGAGGAAATCTAGCTTTAATATGTTAGACTCCCATACAAAATGCGCTATCAGCGGATGCAGTTTCTGTGGGAAATATTTTTTTTTCTTAATTCGAACTGTTCTTTGGGATAAGTTATTCAGTTACATGGATAAAACCCTAGAGGTTTCGCGTATTTGAAATTACACATTGTGAATAATTTATTATAGGTATTTTTAGTGTTGATTTTGCATATTTCGCTATTTACATTTGTTGTGTTGTTGTTTAATATAATCAGAACTGTAACTTAGATTCTTTTCTTAAGATATTATACATGCTGATATATTTTTTTTCGCATTTTTAGCAATTGAAATTTTATTTAGAAACAAAGCAGTTTTAAAACAAAGCAGTTTTTAAATCTCATTTACTATTTCATCTTAAGAATTATTTCGACCAAAGTGATATCATACCAAAGTAAGAAAAACTTTTCTTTCCAAATGTATTTCTATTGTTTATCTACAACTAAGGAATTCATGATCAGATGACACTTTTTGATAGGTATTTTTTAATCGTGACTAGATTGTGACTAGATGGACCGAACTCAGTTGGACAGGTAGCACCCCGCCATTTCATTGAAATCAACCATTAATAAAACGTACGAGTTCGACTGCTAATTAAACCTTGATCGAATGTAATAATATAAATTTCATTGAATACTTTTTAAGAAAAAGAATTTTATAATGAAGCTTTGAAAATTAATTTATAATACATCGAATAAAAACGAAATCGAAATAAACTTTTATAGAAATTATCGTTTTGAAGTCTACTGAAAATAACTTGTGATGCTTATGATTTTTAAAACAATAATATCAAGCTAGAAACAAACAAAAAAAACTAGTTATATTTTTGTTATGTGCACAATAAAGCATTTATCTATCTATCTATCAAGGATTGCTTTTATTAAAAATAATAGTGCAATTTGAAAATAAGTTGTGAAATGTTTATAAAAAACCTAGTCTCAAATAAAAAAGCAGTAAAAATTAAACGCATCAAAAACTGTTTTTCTCTTTTCAGATTTTGTAAAGATAATCCAAGGAATACCTTTACGAACAATTTAATTTTGAAAACTTTTGAAATAAAAACTAGAAGCTTCAAATAGCACCATCTTTGTATTATCTCCAGAACTAGCCATCCTTTGAGCATACATATCACCTTCAAGCATTGTACGAAATATTTCGATCAACGGAGTAATCTATTTTAGATAGCGGAGTGCCATTTAGTTCGACAGATCCTCGTCGGTCGGCGTTAGTTGTAGCATACATAAATATTAAATAAATCTGTCTGCAAGTTCACCAAGATTATAGGTTTTTCTTTTTTTTTTTTCTGCGCGAAAAGCGATAAACATAGTTTTAAATGCCTTTTTTGTTTAAGTAATTCAATAATTTTATTTTCCTGAAGCAGTTTTTTATTTTTCTGACATGGTTTTTAAGAATAATTGCGATATTGAACTTGAATAATTTATTTGTTGACATCTTTATTCTATATTTTTAAATACAAGCTGCTCTTCCATGATTTTATTGTGGTTATAGGTAGTGTTACGTATTTATGTAAATTAATTTGGAATAGTGCCCCCTTTAAGTTATAGGTATTTAGGTTAGGTTAGGTTAGGTTATGTTATTTGTACCTACATATCTATTTGTACCTGTTTTTTATACTTTGACATGTTGAATGTTTTTCCTACGGACTGCAGCGACGTGCTAAATGAAATTTGGCAACCGTTAATTGCTTTTAGCATCATATCATAACTTGTAAACTATCAGCTTTTAAATTAATGTCCTTAGCGTACCTACCTGATATAAATAATAGGAAATCCATCGCCAACACGTTGAGTTGAAATGTTTTTTATGTAACTTGCTTTTTATCTTATGTGGACTTAATCTTTCCGTAAGGGCAAGCAATAAAAGCACCCCACAGCCCTTACAAAAAAGATTCCGACAGGTAAAAATTTGAACACAATGAGTCGGCATCTGCACCTGTGTCCTCTGAGGGTGACCCCAAAAAAGTTCTCAGCTAGTTAAATACATCACATATTGCAATGCAAATGAACCAGAAATAAAGTCTGCAAATTAAAACTGCTAACGAGGCCGTAATCAATCGTATTGTACCCCATCCGCTTCCTCACCCCGCATCACCGTCCCCGTCCATGTCCCCGTACAAATCTCCGTCCCCATCCGCTCCCCCGTCCCCGTCCCTGGCCCCATCCCTGTCCCCATCCGCTTCCTCGCCCGCATCACCGTCCCCGTACCCATCCCCGTCCCTGCCCGCCCGTCCCAGTCCCCGTACCCATCCCCGTCACCGTCCCTGTCCCTGTCCCCATCCGCCTCCCCGTCCCCGTCCCTACCCCTGTCCACATCCGCTTCTTCGCCTGCATCACCGTCCCCGTCCCTGTTCCCATCCGCTTCCCCGTCCCCATCCACTTCCTCGCCCGCATCACCGTCCCTGTCCGGTAACAACTTGCAGAGTTGGGCAGGTAGACCTAGATTTGCACCTGCCATTCATCGTTTCGGCAGCCGTTCCTCGACCACATTAGCCACCGAATCAGGTCGAATCCCGGTGACCGACTTTCGACCACATCACCTCTAGCTGGTCCAGAACCGGCCTATCCCCCCTACTATAGTCAAAACGCGATTTTAGCATAAATTTTAGGTCTGAATTTTATTTGATGAGCTTTTTTTTAGAAACTGGTCAAAAAAGTGGGCCACAAACGGCAACCGTTCCTCGACCACATTAGCTACCGAACCAGGTCGAATCCCGGTGACCGACTCTCGACCACATCACCTCTAGGTGGTCCAGTACCGGCCTAACCCCCCTACTATAGTCAAAAGGCGATTTTAACAAAAATTTTAGGTCTGAATTTTATTTGATGAGCTTTTTTTTAGAGACTGGTCAAAAAAATGGTCCACAAACGGGGGCCGTTCCTCGACCACATTAGCTACCGAACCAGGTCGAATCCCGGTGACCGACTCTCGACCACATCACCTCTAGCTGGTCCAGTACCGGCCTAACCCCCCTACTATAGTCAAAAGGCGATTTTAACATAAATTTTAGGTCTGAATTTTATTTGATGAGCTTTTTTTTAGAAACTGGTCAAAAAAGTGGGCCACAAACGGCAACCGTTCCTCGACCACATTAGCTACCGAACCAGGTCGAATCCCGGTGACCGACTCTCGACCACATCACCTCTAGCTGGTCCAGAACCGGCCTATCCCCCCTACTAACATCGCTGCGATTCGCGAACAAAACCGAACCATCCAATTGTATTGGATAAAAGCGCCCGCAGGAACCGAAGGTAACGAAAGAGCTGATCTTGCAAAGGAAGCGGCGAAAAATAATAAGATAGCAGCACACTACGACAAATGTCCGATATCGTTCGTCAAAGGGGAACTGCGGAAACAAAGTATAGAAAAGTGGAATAGCAGATACTTGACAGGAGAACAAGCCAGTGTGACGAAGAAGTTTCTTCCTGACGTGTACAAGACGTATAAAGTGATAAAAGAGATAAAGTTAAATAAAATAATTACACAAGCCCTAACAGGACATGGTGGCTTCTCTGCATATCTACATCGTTTTCACTGTAAAGACGATCCAATGTGCGTATGTAAACTCCAACCTGAAACGATTATACACTTGTTAACAGAATGCCAAAAATATGGTATCTTGAGGTACGATCTGGAACAGCAAGTCAACATGAAGTTGACGGAAACAAACTTAAAAGAGTTGTTCTCTTATAGTGACTCCAGGCCATACCTCAAAACATATATGGAGAAAATAGTTATACGAGTAGACGCCTCCAATAGAAATAAGAACTAAAAATTAAGGTAAAGAATGATAGAATCGTGTAAGAAATAAAGCTGTAAATTTTATATAATTGTATATAGAATTTTACAACTTGTGTTATAGATAAGACTAATAATGTGAAAAAAAAAATTGTTAAAAAAAAAGAAAATCGACAAAAAAAATATTCTGGAAAAGAAAAATATCTGGAATGAGAGACAAAAGAAAAAGATCTCTGAGAAATGTGAAAAAATTAAAAATGATTTTTAGCACTTATGGTAACAACTTTCTTTAAGAAACCCACTGCTCAACTAACATTAAGTTAAGTTTACTAACAGTTTAACTTACATGACAGGACTCCCGTACGAAAATCCGGAGTCCTGCATCACATAACCCGAATATGAACGTTAAAAAAAACAGGAACGTGGTATTAAGTCCGTGTCAAGCTGGATAATGTCTCTGACCCCCATGTCAGAGGATAAACAGTGGCATACATTTAAAAAAAAATACCCTAAGGGTCCGCGCACACCAAAACACAAAGCAGTTTTTGATAACATTGTAAAATGGACTTTACATTCATAGGAATAAAATTCAAATACAATACAATACAATAACTTTATTGGTAACGAAATGGTTACAGGTCACATTTTTAAAGAATTATATAGTAATTATTTTAACAAAAGTGTTAAATATAACTAATTAATTACGTAATAAAAAAATCCTTTACACAGTAAAACTGTGATTGCGCTAACCATTTTTTTATTCTAATTTTAAACGACATGATGGTAGCTGCATCTCTGACGTTTTGTGGTAACTTATTGTACACCGACGGCCCAAACACATACACATACTGCTCTGATCTGTGGAGCTTATGGAACGGTGTCACGAGCTGGTCCCCGTCGGCGTTGCTACGCAGGTTGTGTGTGGAGTTCACACCTTTGCGATCAAAATTGTTTAAATTAATATAAACGAAAAGAGCTACTAGGTAGATATATTCGCAAGGCATGGGTAAAATATTAAACTCTGTGAAAAACGGCCTGCATGATTCGTCAGATGGTATCCCTGCCATGGCACGTATAGCCCGTTTTTGTAGTACAAACGCCCGGTGGACGTCGGCCGCTCCACCCCATAACTCCAGTCCATAGGTCAAAGTAGAGTGTAGCGTAATAGCACGTTCTGACTGTCTCCTTGTGCGCCGTGCTAGCGAGGCGTCGCAAGGCGAAGCAGGTGCGACCGAGTTTTAAGCAAACCTGGTCAATATGGGTCTCCCAAGACATTGCGCTATCCAAATGAAAACCTAGTAGCTTGGTCGAGCACACTTGTTGGAGTCGGGTGCCGCCAATACTCACTGCGAACGGACTTGGCGTTTTGCCGTTCAGGTTAAATGTCATGAAGCATGTCTTTTCGCGGTTTAGGGCCAAGCCGTTAGACTTGAACCACCCATCGAGGCGTTGGACAGTTTCATTTAGTTTCGTTTCCAGGTTCTGCACACTGTTGCCTGTTACTACCGCGGCCACGTCGTCAGCGTACATATATATTTCAGTGCCATCTACTGAGCGTGGCAGATCATTAAGCAATATGCTAAACAAGGTATTTGATAGGCATGAGCCTTGCGGCACTCCTATATTGTTGGTCATTTCAGCAGATGTGGTTTTACTTCGCTCTGCAACAACTGCTTGCTTCCTCTCGGACATAAAGGAAACAATCAGTCGCAGGGGTGGGCCCCGTATCCCATAGTGGGAAAGTTTGTCTGCGATGAGTGAGTGGTTGGCGGTGTCGAACGCGCGCGAGAGGTCACAGCATACCAGAGCGACATGCTGACCAGCCTCGCGCGCGCTCAGCACGCGCCACACCACCTCGCGCACCAGGTCCGTCGTGGAGCGGCCGCGTCGGTAGGCGTATTGCCTCTCGGACATCGTATCCCTCTCGGACATAAAAGGTAGGAGCCTTTTGTTAAGTCCAACCTCAAAGATTTTACTGATGACAGGGACTAGTGATATGGGGCCTGGGGCCAAAATTGCCTGAGAGGCATAAAAACTGCTCGCAAGTCGCGGCTGCTCGAGCATGCGCGACCAATCGCGCGGACGCAAGGTCGCAATGTTGTCTGCTTGAAGGATTTAGGGCTAAATATAGCATTTTGTGATTAACTCGAAAAGTAGTATTTTGTAAATTGTTAAGACCGAATTACACTTTTTTCGTAAATTCATATTCGTAATTGAAATTTTTCATAGTTCTAATTTATTTTTCGTATTACAAAAAATTATAAAATAAAATTCTTCTGAATGGTAAATGACAATCCGTATCACTATGAACTATAAATGCAGTTATATAGTAATTGTCGGTCGGTCGGTCTGCGCGGACCCTAAAGCGGTGACCAAGCGAGTGCTCCAAGCTGAGCACCAAGAGCACGTAGCATTTTGGATCGTGAGGTGTGACTGGCTTTGTATTGTGTATTTATTTAATGGCGTCACATCTCATTACAAAACGTATCTCGTCAGTGCAAAATTATGGCGATGGACTGGCTTTAAATATTGACGTAAGAAAACGCGCGATCTGCTTTATCTTTGCCTTCAAAGAACGCTATTAGCCTCTATTAGCGCAATTTTGAACGCAGGGATTATTTTGACTGTAATGTCATTTTAGTGTTTCCAAACCTACCAGTCTTTGCGGAGATCTTCCAATTTAAACATCATACCCAGTTCTCCCGATACGCCATCTAAATATTATTTTTTAGATCACTGGCATTTTATACACAGAGTATAAAAAGTACGATGATCCTTACTAAGGAATAGTTTTTCAATACTAATAGATTGTAAAAACAAACTTATTTTATTTGTATTATAATTTTAAATAATCGTGCAGGATTTTCTGCGAATAACGTCACCGTAATGCAAATTGACAAAGGTTGAATTGAAATGCTATAATGATTACATCTTTCGGTCCGAAGACAATATCTTTCTTTATAGCGTCTAAGTATTTCTTTAGTTTTGTGAAATCTAAATTTTCTGCATATCTTTTCCTGATCAAATGTACTATAACGATGAGTTGTCTTCAGACCTTGAAATAATTTGCAAACTTTTTAATGAACACTTTTACTGGGTCTTCAAAGATAATTTATCTATATCAACTACTGCTAGTGTTACTAGTGGTCTCGACTGTCCTGTGCACTTTTCTAATGTAAGCATAACTAAGTAAAGGGTACTTAAACTCTTGAAAAGCGTTAATGTTAATAAAAGGGCTGGTCATGATGGCATTCATTCTTTCTTCATTGAGACATGTCCTAGACTCTGGCTAACGAAAGAAGAGAATAAGGTTTTGTTCAATAAATCTTGGTTACCACCCCAATATTGACGTAACTGTCACTGCAATATTAGTTATTGACATGTCAAAAGGTGTAAACAATTTATTGCAATTGAAGTAATTTATGATCGAAACATGCCGTTAACCCAGAAAATCAACGTTCGAAAGTTATGTTTAATTAAAATTTGGTCCAAACGGAGCCCTATTAATAAGTCTATGTCGTATGTCTGTCTGTCAGAAGTCTGTATCCTTTGAACCGTAATAGCTACATGGTTGAAATTTTCACATGTGTTATTTTGGTGGAATATCTAACAAATAATAAAAAAATTAAAAGTTAAAAGTTAAAAAGTAAGAAACCCTCATACAAGAAACGTGCTTCTTTTCTGCATTTATAGTTCATAGTGATACGGATTGTCATTTACCATTCAGAAGAATTTTATTTTATAATTTTTTGTAATACGAAAAATAAATTAGAACTATGAAAAATTTCAATTACGAATATGAATTCACGAAAAAAGCTTAATTTGGTCTTAACAATTTACAAAATACTACTTTTCAAGTTAATCACAAAATGCTATATTCAGCCCTAAATCCTTCAAGCAGACAACATTGCAACCTTGCGTCCGCGCGATTGCTCGCGCATGCTCGAGCAGCCGCGACTTGCGAGCAGTTTTTATGCCTCTCAGGCAATTTTGAATTTTATTCCTATGAATGTAAAGTCCATTTTACAATGTTATCAAAAACTGCTCTGTTTTTTGGTGTGCGCGGACCCTTAGGGTATTTTTTTTTAATGTATGCCACTGTTTATCCTCTGACAT
Source organism: Athrips mouffetella (assembly GCA_947532105.1). Classification (NCBI taxonomy): domain Eukaryota; kingdom Metazoa; phylum Arthropoda; class Insecta; order Lepidoptera; family Gelechiidae; genus Athrips; species Athrips mouffetella. The sequence goes on along the minus strand of OX383956.1, from coordinate 29,262,203 downwards.
GGGGGTCAGAGACATTATCCAGCTTGACACGGACTTAATACCACGTTCCTGTTTTTTTTAACGTCCATATTCGGGTTATGTGATGCAGGACTCCGGATTTTCGTACGGGAGTCCTGTCATGTAAGTTAAACTGTTAGTAAACTTAACTTAATGTTAGTTGAGCAGTGGGTTTCTTAAAGAAAGTTGTTACCATAAGTGCTAAAAAACATTTTTAATTTTTTCACATTTCTCAGAGATCTTTTTCTTTTGTCTCTCATTCCAGATATTTTTCATTTCCAGATTATTTTTTTTGTCGATTTTCTTTTTTTTTTAACAATTTTTTTTTACATTATTAGTCTTATCTATAACACAAGTTCAAAAATTCTATATACATTATACTTAGTTATGTAATGTTAGGTAACATTGCAAGTTGTGTATCACTATCGTTACTGTTATGTTTCCAACCTGTTACCTAACTTGTTTTGCCCTCGGGAGTGATGTTGTGAATGTAATTTAGTAATTTCAGAACGCACTCTGCGTTTGGCGCTTTTTTCGTGACATACGTCACTTTTTATCTGTCAATTGAGATCCAATAAATGGTGATAAACTAACTATCTCTGCGTTCTCTGTGAAAAAACCTGCAAATACCTGTATTTTATACATTTATACGAAGAATACAGAACCCAGCAAAGAATGCGTTTATAATTATATAAAATGACGTGCAAATGATTTTATAATAAAGTAAAAGTGGAAAAGGAATTACTGAAAAAGGTCAAATCTACCGAAAAATATATGTCACCGAAGTTTCTTTAAGTTTCTTTCTTATTTTCTTAATTCAACGTTCATCTTATTTCTGTTCTAAATGTCCCGGTCGGCGTCTTAGAATTTATGGCAGCCCTATCGTAAATTGATAGCGGACTTTACAAAGGAAAATGTCCGTGACTTTTTTAAGCAAAACAAACGGGGCTTTTATACGAGATCGCTTGAAATCTTCATCACTGTTGCACTCCGTAGTAAAATTACGGAACTATCTTTATTATTCACAAAGTACACAAAAAACAAAAACTTCTATCGACCCGGCAACAGTGCGCAACGAGTTTCGGCCAAAAAGTCTTGTTTCAAATTTAGTTTGGGTTTGGGAACACTAAGCTCTGTCATGTCATTCTCCGTCGTTGTTTAGTTCTGTTCGTTCGTTGTATATTCGTTCGTTAGTTTTGGGTTTATTTTCGTCGTTTCATTTGTGTGTAGTATGTATTAGATTTACAAAATTCTTTGTATTCTAGATTTTAAAAGTATTTACTGTATAATCCATAAATAAAGAGGTAAAGGACATGGAAGACATTGCAAATAATTCCTTTGTATGAATTTGCGAATCTTCGTACTGAGTAAAATTTTAGTTCACGCTTTTGGGACAAAGTCAAGAATGTGCAGAAACGAATGACCTCTAACAAATAATTAATTGCACGCAAAAACCTATCAGTGATAATTTTAATACTTAGCTAAATGAAAAGATGGCACATTTCAATTTACGACGTGATATTACAACTACGTACATGGCACTGAACAACGATTCTGCTCCTCCACTGGCGAGCCTGGCGGAAGAAACGGTCGCTGCGCCGACCATGATAACCCTGGACCATGAGCATGAGGATGCTACTAATGTCATTATCCACAAAGTGCCCCAAACAAAAGGTAAACTTTGCATGTTGATTCTTTGTGTTTGATGCGCATTTCTTTGTATGTTTGTTTCAATGCCAAAGTAAACTAGTAGGCATTCACAAACAGGGTATTATTTAAAGGGTACAGTTTGATGTGTAGAACGGAATAATGTTTTCAAGGCATTTCATATAGTCATTAAACTCAGCTACTATATCAGATATCAACTGTCCAGACACATCAAAGATAATTTAGCTTTAAAACTTCTCTAAGTTTTCTCTCTCTAGAAAACAGACTAGGCTCACCACTGGCCCGGCGATTCAGACATGAAAATTATCTCTACTAATTATAATTTAAATAAATTAATAATCATGCATATTTGTGTGTCTGGTGGTGGTCAGATCTCATGTGAACCCTTTCAGAACTATGTTTACTTTTTCTGATTGTAATTTTATCTATTTTATACTTGTTTCAGGAGGATGGACGCACATAGAAGACTTGGATTCATTCTTCACGAGAATGTACAGATATTATGTTCGCGGCGGGTTCTCTCCTATGATAATATCAGACTTATTTTATTTACTGCAATTTATATTTATAGTGTGGTTCTCTACATTTTTAGTCCACTGTGTAAATTATCCAAGGTTGTTCAGAGATGATCCACAAGCAAACAGAAGTGAGAAACTTAGTCTAAATGATGTTATATATTCTTCATCTGAATGTGTAGAGAGAATATCATGGAAGTGGTAAGAATTACTTACATTTTATTCTTATAGTTATACATCATATTCTATTTGTAAATGTTTCTTATTACTTATGTTTTTTTTTCAGGTGGTGTCTCATAGTGTTGTGTGCACTCATTTGGTTAATGAGACTAGTGTTATCAATTTATCATTTATATTACGCCTATGACACAAAATTATTTTATAAGAATGCCCTAAAAATAAAAGAGGTAAGTTTATCTGACTGTCTCATGTTCCTAAAGATACAAATAATAATAGTATAATTGGGCTTGCTAGCCAAAAATAAGGAATTGGTATAATTTGGAGGTACCAATTCAACCAACAAGCATAAACATTATATAATTCTGGCCTTGTATGACTTCAAGTAATGTAACAGTCATGTACTGGTCTTAAACTCTAGACTACCTTAATATCCAGATTAAATGACAGATTGTCATTTGATCCCTATTGCTATTTCCCATTGAGTTACTGGAAACTGCATAATTCATGAAAAATGGATTGCAATGTTCACGAAAATATGCCTTATTGCATAAATAACTACATTTTCTTTTACATTTTTCTTTTACTTTTACATCTTTTACGTTCCTGTCAAGATTGACACGGAGGTTAAGCTACCTATCTCGTTGTAAAGATAATTATTTACAAGTAAAATTACAATAACCAAAACCATAAACCTAAGTTTCCAGAAGAAAAATATGCTTGTTGATAATTATGTTACTGCATTGGAAATATCATACTATAAAATACTCACCGGCAGAAATAACCGCCCGGTCTATTTTCTGTTGTACATTTTCATACAAGTAAGGGATCAAATGAAGCTTCAATATATTTCCTAAACGAAATAAATATCCTGAATATACTTTGAGGTCATTAAATAAGGTGTCTGACTACCAATTCTTAAAGATTAGACCTGTGCAAGGCATCCAGGAAATTCCGTGCATCGTTTAGAAAAAAATATACGTCATTTTGTCAGAAATCTCTTACATTTAGCGAATTAAAATGTTTTAGAGTCGCACAGGTTTTCTTCAACATTTTAGATGTCCCTAATCTTTGACAATATTGTTAATAAGGTTTTTATCAAAGACCTCATCAATCAGATTTGTATTTTTATTCAATTTAGGGAAGATATTGACGCTTTGTTTGCCCCCATATTTGTATGAAAATATATGAAAGAAAACAGACCGGCCGGTTATTTCTGCCGGTGAGTGTATTATGGAAATATCATACTACTATCTTTTTAATCTCTTATTGTTTATTGACCATATTGCACCGCACAGTATTTAGCATAGACAAAAGGTTGTAAAGAAGATTTTGTTTAACAACTAAGATGTAATTTCAATCACTTTACAACATAAAACACAACTACTATTTGACATACAAGGGTCTCTACATAACTAAGTTAGTGGCCGAAATATCGGTTGTTGACTTTTATTTACCTTATATATAACATTGCAATGGTCATAAACTGACTTGTAAGTAACTGCTAAACGAAAAAAATGTCGTATATTTAGGTCCTAATTCGGGGTATATATGTTGCTATTTATGTTTACACGATCATGTATGACAAAATGTAAAACGTTTACTTTTACACGAAATTAAGCTACTTGCACTGTTTCAACTTGCACCATCTAACGAATATACGCCTCTTGCTCTCTTCACCCTATAGAAAGCGAGACGCGTATTAAGATGGTGCAACACTTCCTTATTTCATGGGTACTTGGAAATTTTCCTTTTCACAATAGTTAGATAGCCTTATAAGGGTGTCATATAACCATGATTGCCATCCCAAAGTGGTAGCTGACCAAAATGGCAGCCAATTGAAAGCCACACCAAGAGTTCAGATGTTACCGATATATCGTTATGATTTGGGGGTACCAATTTTCTTTTCCACAGCAGTTATATAGGCATATAAGGATATTAAAATACTGTGTTCGCAGCCTCTAAGCGAGGGGCATTGTCCACAGCGGCGACATTTATCGAATGAATGGAAGCTACAAATATCGTTTGCATTATCTGTCCAACACAGTGACCTTACAATCTATGGACTTCGGGTCACAGACGAAATTCGCAGAAAAAAAGTCATAACCCAACCTTTTTAGGGTTCCGTACCTCAAAAGAAAAAAACGGAACCCTTATAGGATCACTTTGTTGTCCGTCTGTCTGTCTGTCTGTCTGTCTGTCTGTCTGTCTGTCTGTCAAGACCCTTTATCTCACGAACGGGAAAAGGTATCAGGTTGAAATTAATACCATATATTAGGATCCATGAACCACACAAGATCTGATAATTTAATTTTTTTACAACGACGCAATCAAAAGATATGGCATTTTATGTCCTCATCTCCATACATTTATTCAAAAATGAAAAACCTACAGGGTACTTCCCGTTGACCTAAAATTATGAAATTTGGCAAGAAGCTAGGTCTCACAGTACAAATAATGGGAAAAGTCTGAAATCATTAAATATTACAACTTTTCTCACAACTAATGGTAACCAATTGTGGTGAGCTCCCGTTTCAAGAACATTCATATAAGAGAGGGGTCAAGTTGGATGGTTGCTGAGGCGATTTTTGTTTTAGTTCTATTTATAAACGGGAACACTAACAAACTTGAAAATTGGTATGTAAATAATAAAATTTGGTCAAGCGCGTGTCGGACTCAAAAAATCTAGCACATTAACTTACTGAAATTTCAACTAATACAATTATGTTTATGTGGTGGTACGGAACCCTCAGTGCGCGAGTCCGACTCGCACTTGGCCGGTTTTTTTCTTCCAGTTAACAGTCGTGATATAATAGGTCAGCGGCAGGATGAATGCAAGATGCAAGCAAGTGATAAATGTCGTTAGATAGGGCTACGGCGCCGTATGTTGTGTGGCGTGTGTAGACAGTTCTGTATGTTTCTATGCAGGATGCATCATCATCATCATCATCATATCAGCCGAAAGACGTCCACTGCTGGACATAGGCCTCCCCTAAAGATCCCCATGACGACCGGTCCTGCGCTGCTCGCATCCAGCGGCTTCCCGCGACCTTGACAAGATCGTCGGTCCACCTTGTGGGGGGCCTGCCAACGCTTCGTCTTCCGGTACGTGGTCGCCACTCTAGAACCCTTACGCCCCATCGGCCATCGGTTCTTCTTGCGATGTGCCCTGCCCACTGCCACTTTAGTTTAGCGACTCTCAGAGCTATGTCAGTTACTTTTGTTCTTCTGCGGATCTCCTCATTTCTGATTCGATCTCGCAGAGAGACTCCGAGCATAGCCCTTTCCATAGCTCTTTGGGTGACCTTGAGCTTCCTGATAAGGCCCATCGTGAGCGGCCACGTCTCGGTTCCATATGTCATCACTGGCAACACACACTGGTCAAAGACTTTCGTCTTGAGACACTGCGGTATTTTGGACGTGAAGATGTTGCGGAGCTTCCCGAACGCTGCCCATCCGAGTCGGATTCGACGAGTAACCTCTTTCTCTAAGTTGTATTTACCCAGCTGGACTGTTTGTCCCAGGTATACGTATTCATCGACAACTTCGAGCGTAGAGTCTCCAACTTTGAGTGGAGTGGGTACAACAAGGGCGTTAGACATAATTTTCGTCTTATCCATGTTCATTTTAAGACCCACTTGTTGTGAAACTCTACTGAGGTTATTGAGCATCGTGCCGAGATCTTCCAGGGTCTCAGCCATTACGACAATATCGTCGGCAAATCGAAGGTGGGTCATGTACTCGCCATTGATGTTGATGCCAAGTCCTTTCCAGTCCAGGAGTTTGAAGACGTCTTCCAATGCAGCGGTGAACAGTTTAGGAGATATGACGTCTCCCTGTCTCACTCCACGATGCAATTGGATAGGTTTCGAGAACTGGTCCTGAAGACGGACTGACATAGTGGCGTTTTTGTACAGATCCTTTAACACTTCAATGTACCGATAGTCGACTTGGCACCTCTGGAGAGATCGTAGCACAGCCCACGTCTCGATCGAATCGAAGGCCTTCTCATAGTCCACAAACGCTAGGCAAAGTGGCTGGTTATACTCTTCGGTCTTCTGTACAACTTGCCGTAGCGTATGTGTGTGGTCTATGGTACTGAAGCCTTTACGGAAACCGGCTTGTTCGGGAGGCTGGAAGTCGTCGAGCCTGCGTGCGAGACGATTTGTAATGACTCTCGAGAACAGCTTATAGACATGACTCAGAAGTGAGATGGGTCTGTAATTCTTCAGCAGGGTCTTATCACCCTTTTTAAAGAAGAGCACCACCACTTTTCTGTGCCATGCCTGTGGCGTTTTCCCTTCGAGTATGACAGAATTAAATAGCTTCTGAAGAGCTTTTAGCACTGGCCTTCCGCCTGCTTTCAGAAGCTCAGCCGTAATTCCATCGTGTCCGGGTGCCTTGTTGTTTCTAAGCTGTCTGAGAGCCATTCTAATCTCGTACAAGCTGACGTCCGGGATATCTTCGGTATGGTGTCTGGTAAGTCTAGCTCTTGGATCGTTGGCCAGACTGCTAACGGGTGGGCCGGTTGACGTGTATAACTGTCCATAGAACTTCTCGACCTCCCTCAGTAGCTCAGGCTTGGACGATACGGTTCTGCCATCCTCGGTCTTCAGCTTCGTCAACTGGCTCTGCCCAATAGACAGATCTCTTGCGAACACTTTGGAGCCCTTGTTCCGCTCAATCGCTTCTTTAATATGATTAGTATTAAATAGCCGAATGTCGCGAGTCAGAGACTTAGAGATCTGTTTATTGAGCCGCCGATATTGAGAAGCATCTCCCGAAGACTGCAGAACCATTTCGCGTCTTTCTTCCATTAGCTTGAGGGTATGATCTGAGATCTTTTTGGTTCTTTTAGTACGGTGGGGTCTGAAATACTTTGACCCAATTGTATGGACAGTTTCCACGAACCCGTTATTGTAGTCGTCCACATCTATGCATTCACCGAGGCATTCGAAGCGATTTTGCAGTTCGAGCTGAAAGCCGTCGGGATTTTGGATATTGGTGGGTGCGGGTCGGAGCGTAGACTTCATCAGTCGAGTTCTTTCCAGCTTTACGTTGATATTCAATGTGCCTCTTACCAACCGGTGATCGCTTCCGGTTTTAACCGCATTGATCACAGAGACATCATTGAATATTTGCTTCTTCGTCGACATGATAAAGTCAATCTCATTTTTTGTAACACCATCGGGACTGATCCAGGTCCATTTTCGGTTTTCCGACTTTTTGAAGAAGGAATTCATCATAAAGAGTCCTTCTTTCTCCAAAAAGTCGGCTAACATGTGGCCCCTGGAATTCCGATATCCAACACCAAATTGCCCCACCCTCAGCTCACCATCGCCTCGCTTGCCCAGTTTCGCGTTGAAGTCCCCCATGACAACGGTATAGTGGGTCTTAGGCGTATGTATGGCTTTAGAGATATCCTCATACATAGCCTCGACTTCATCATCAGAGTGTGTCGATGTGGGGGCGTATACCTGTATGACCTTCAGCGAATACCGTTTGGTGATTCTGAGTATAAGGTACGCTACCCGCGACGACACACTCTCGATCATGACGACGTTGTTCACGAGAGACTTGTGGACCATAAACCCGACACCTCCCTGGGACAGTTGGTCGCCCTCCCGGAAATAGAGCAAGTTACCTGATTTTAGGGTTATCAAGTCCTCCCCCTCTCTTCGGACTTCAGATAGACCCAAGATGTCCCAGTGTAACCTGCTCAATTCTTCCTCGAGTTCAGCAACCTTCTCGTCGGTCCGCAATGTGCGCGTGTTGTACGTTGCCAGGGCCAGAGGTCGTCGTTGTTGGTAGCTCGACATCTGCCGGGGATTCTTCGCACCCCCTGCCCCACCGTTACCATGACCGCTACCAGAGCCAGGAATAGCGGGGCCGCTGGGGACTAGGGGCCGGTGCTTATTGACGTGATTCATAGGATTTTTAGGGGGTTTTACCATAGTCGCCACGCTTGGCAGACGGGTTGGCGTCCGCAGTGTGATGGGATAATACACAGAAGGACGCTGCTGCCCATCCTCTGGATTTCATTCCCTTAGTCGCCTCTTACGACACCCATTGGAAGAGATGGGTCGGTACTATTCTATTCTGGGCCGGCACCGCACGGCGCCGCAGGATGCATGCGAGATGCAATCAAGTGATTAATATCGCTACCGAACGGCATACATGTACAGCGAATTTGAAATTGAAAGGTCGCGTATTCCCGCATATTCAGTACAAAAGACCCCCAGGAGCACCACGCTAATCGCGCGGGCGGGTGCACGCAGGGGTGCGGGGGATTGCGAGAGGGGCGGAGAGTGTCCGTTCTGTATGATAGTACTATTACTCTATTGTGTGCCCGTAGCTTGATAAAATAGCAGCCAATTCAAGATAGAATATGCCGAATTTTATACAGTCAACTGTACCTCATGAACTATTCATCTGATTTCATTATTTGTTCTTTTAAACTGAAGTCTGCATGTGAGCTTTAAATTATGGCACGTGGAATGGTCAACCTTTTGAAACCTTTCTGATATTCTTTGTTCAGACAGTTCATACAAATTATTTTGTTTACCAAAGTCAAAGTCAAAAGTCAAAATCGTTTATTCATTGTTGGATATTAAAATCTCTTAATGACGTCAGCTAAACTACATCCCTTCACAAACAATGTGGCGCCATAGTGGGAAAAAAAACCGGTCAAGTGCGAGTCGGACTCGCGCGCCGAGGGTTCCGATATACCTATAGTATTTTTGGAAGCAATAAAGTCCATTTTCAGGACCGCAAAACTAAATTTGTTTGTAAAGGTTTTTTGCAGATTTCTGAAAAACTGTGCAACTTAGAAAGATCGTTTTATTTTTGCTGTAAAGTTTACATAAACCTCTGTCAACTGTAATTAATTCAGATTTTCCCTTACTCAAACTTCGGAGATAAGGGGGGGGGGAATGTTATTTTTTTTGACATTTTTCATCATAACTTGAAAACTAAGAAACTTAAAAAAATACAAAAATATATTTTAAAATGTACAAGTAAAGCCCTTTCATATGATACCCCACTCGACCTAGTAGCGACAATTTGAAATTTGGCCCCCCCTATTTTGGCCCCCTTTACATTAATAATCATACTTTTTTCAAAAAATTTTCATGTGCAATTAAGTTGGGCAACTATATTCTAAAACTATTCCAAATTTCAGCTCGATAGCGTAAGTGGTTGCTGAGATATAGAGGTGTGACAGACAGACGGACAGACAGACAGACAGAGCGGCACCATAAGGGTTCCTTTTTTTTACCATTTTGGTATCGGAACCCTAAAAAGAAGCGACAATAAAAACCCACGCGCTCTTTTATATATGTTTTGATATACAACAAACATAAGTCAGTTTTAATTTTGAATTAGCCTGTTAGAACCGTAGCCTAATCCCATGCATTATTCTCTTCTAGATAATCTGATATTTTATAATAACCCTTCTTATATAATTTCTGCTTGATAACAGTTTTGAATTTATCTAACGGTAAATTTTCAATATCAGTGGGTACCTTATTATAGAAGCGTATAATATTGTGAACACAATTTTTCTCAAAAATATGTATATTCCGTTTAACATATATTAAATTCTCATAAATGTATTGCGACACAGAAGTCAAAATGTTGATTTTTTTAAATTTATTTCGAAGAGATTCTCTAGGCTTCATTGTATAAATTGCACGAACAGCTCGCTTTTGCGCCGATATTTTGTTTACCTATTTTTTAGTAATTGGTTTCTTTTAATGAAATTGACCTTAAGGGAATTTTCGGGGGCAAAAAAACGATCTAGCTAGGTCTCATGTCAGGGAAAATTCGTTTTCCCCGTGTTTTTAAGCATTTAAAAAAAAAGGTCGCTTTTCAGACAGAAACCTACAGCGCCATCTGTTGTCGATTAGCATAGCTAGCTGGCTCACCCGATGATATTTTATTGTTGAGGCAGGCGGCTAAGAGCGAAGCTCGGTCGACCAGGTATCGTGTTTTGCAGTTCGGTTCAAAACATGAATTTACTTAATCACTGCTTAGAAGACGGTTCATATCTTCTTCTTCACAAATTTATCAATTTCGCTGTCTTCTTTAATTTTTTTTATTACTGGGAAAGGCAAGTATAATAAATAATCTATGCGGTTGCGAACCGCCAACTACACGGTCGGAGACGTAACCAACGTCTATTCGACCTTGGTAGTGAAAAGCCGTTATCACTACCAAGGGCGTTGGAAATTCACTAAAATATTGGTTGTAAACCACGTACACGTTTAAAATCGACCAAGGTCACCTCTGTCGGGGCTTGGTTGGCGACCGTGTATCAGGACTTTTAAGTATTAGAGCTAAGTTACGTATTGTTTTTGATTACATTATCTATATCTACAAACATTTTTGATTAAGCTTTGTGTGATTGGATGTTTCAGAGTGACCTAGCGTGGGTAAACTGGTCGACGATACAAGATAGAGTTAGAGAAGCCCAGCCAGAACATCATATGTGTGTACATAAACAAGAAATCAACGAACTAGATATATATCATAGGATCTTAAGGTAATTATCCACGTTTTGTTTACTTATTTAAAGATTCTATTCATCGTGTCATAGGCCATAGCAATTTAACTTTCACAACACACTTTTTCAGATAAGTGTTGTATAATTTGGGGTGATGTACTCGTATTACAATCCCCACCACCTTTTTTTGTCATCTTTTACGGTAATCAGGTGGTTTTAGTCTTGGCCGGCAATATACAGGATGGATTTTTGAGATGGGACAGCAAGGGCATGTACCTTTACCGTTACAGCTATACGAAAATGGTCTTAGGAGACTTACCACAACTTTTTATAAAATTTTGATCCCCACTCATAATAAAATTTTATACTTATTTTTTTGATGTCTATCGATACTGTTTCTTATACCGATCAAAAACTTCAATGAGACCATCCATGAGTTTTATTTATTACTAAAAATCCAGAAATATCAAAATTTGTTTGTAATGGTTTTTTTCAGATTTCTAAAAAACTGTGCAATTTACAAAGATCGTTTTATTTTTGCTGTAATATTTACATAAACGTCTATCGACTGTAATTAATTCATATTTTTCCATTCACAAACTTCGGAGATAAGGGGGGGAACGGTATTTTTTTGTCATTTTTCATCATAAATTGAAAACTGAGAGTTGTAAAAAAAATTACAAAAATATATTTTAGAATGTACAAATAAAGCCCTTTTATATGATCCCCACTCGACCTAGTACCGATAATTTCAAATTTTGCCCCCCCTATTTGCATGCCCTTTACATTAATAATCATAATTTTTTCTTAATTATTTCACGTGCAATTGAGTTGGACAACCATATTCTAAAACTATTCCAAATTTCAAGTCGCTAGCATTAGTGGTTGCTGAGATATACAGGTGTGACAGACAGACAAAGCGGCACCATAAGGGTTCCTTTTTTTTTCCATTTTGGTATCGGAACCCTAAAAATTGAGTAGGTAATACTTTCATACAAATTGTATCGGAAAAGTTTTTTGCAATTTCTGACTTTTTTAGTATTCAACCTGGGTAGAAGTTTTTGATGAAACAGGATCGATTGGCAACAAAAAACATTTTTGCTGCTTTTTTGTGGATACTGGCCATCTTCTTGATAACAGTAAATTTTTTGAAAATCTGTGAATGGGGATCAAAATTTAACGAAAAGTTGTGGTAAGTCTCCAAAGACCATTCTCGCGTAGCTGTAACGGTTAAGGTACCTGCCCTTACTGTCCCATCTCGCAAATCCGCTTTGTATATACTGTGCGTGACAAAAAAATATAAAAGATAGTTCTATTACTTTGTTAGGTTAATAAACAGATTCCTTAAATATCGGTACTAAGCTAAAATAACCTTTTTACAATACGGAAATTAAAACCTTTCTACTTATCTCATACTAAATGTATTTAATGTCAAAATGTTGGATATTACTTGTTTTATTTAAAAAAGTTATTGATGTCATTTTACTCATAAGGTAACGTACTTTCGATATCAGTATAAAGTGAAGTTAGTATAAAGTTTTTTGATATCTGTAATAGTTACGGAATAATCGCCTGGACACACGACTGCACCCGGTAGTGTTTGGCTTAATTCTATGCAATCGGTTCAGTTAAATAAAATAAATAAATATTGGGGGATAATTCACACTTAGTGGGTACCAGAGACTGATATACATACATAGATAAATACATATAGATTGTTTGTTTATACTGTAAAAGTCCAACTCACAAACTACTAAACTGATTCAAACGAGTTTTTCGATAATGTGTTAGTCCTATTTATTTTTTCAGTTTCATTGCAATCGGTTCTCTTGAACATAATAAAGGGTGTAAGTGACATGTTTACGAAAACTGATCAATTAACGAAAGCTTTTAATAACGGTTTTATTAAAAGCTTTTATTTAGTTTCACCTGTCGCGGTGTCTGTGACTGTCTGTCTGTAACCAAATCTTGCAAGTTAAATATGACTCACTAAGAGGCGGTGTTTTTTGATGTCGACCACCTTATTTAACTATACCTTACGTACGGTCAACCGCACGTGAATGGAAACATTTGCAACTCTATTACTAGGCCAAAGTCCAAAGTGTTTATGATTCATTGATGGGTGCACGTAGAAAAGTATCTTAGGTTTGGGCTCGTCGGCTTCTAGGGTGTTTAGATAATCGTTTTTTAGTATTTGACATCATAAATATTAAAATAGAAATAATGGTAAAAGTGGTAAAAAACAATTTTTTAAAACGAAAAACAGTTCTTTTTCTACATTTAATAAAAGCTTGTTTTAATATTTCATTTGTAAGACTGAGCTTACGTTTCACTCGCCAATTGCACAAATTTTAATTTTATTTAAAAATTGAACAACACAATAAATTGGTGCCTGTCATTTCCAAAAAAAACAGACAGTGTCAGCATTAGGTATAAGAGTTTTCTAGAGAAATAAATCTAAATCAAATCAAATATTGTTTATTCATTGTTGGGTATTAAAATCTCTTAAGTTTTCTGCAAATGGCGGTAAGTGACATATAGTAGGAGATCTAACAAGGCGAACCTTGCGCAAAACCTGCTGAGATGAAACTTGGCACGATTTAAGTAACTACTTTAGTATTTACGTGAATCATGCCAAGTTTTATCCAGGTTTTGCGCAGAGCACCCCATACAAGCTCGGCCTAAAATAGTCAACTAAAAGTGTGCTCTGAGTGCATTGACTCTTTTATCTGTTACTTTATATGATACATTGATCTCACGAATGACCTCTTGGTTGTTGTTACGATGTATTTATAAATGCAGATGTAAATAAACTGGTTGAAAGTATCCGTCTTTAAGTTCTGAATATGTATTACTTTCTATCTTGGAATAGATGGTTAATTTCAGGCGGATTTTGTATGAATACTTATATGCCCTTGTGGTTAACTTGGCCAATTACTCGTCTTGTGGTCCTATTACTCGTCTGGTTTATGTTTAGTTTTCCTGTTTTCATAGGCTGAGTTCTGCCATCCAACTTTAACAATAACATAATATGTTCATATCACTCTCGCGAATAGTATGGTTGTAAGAAAGAGTAAGACGCGTTTATTAGGTTATCGTTATAGTTCGATGGTGAAACATAGCCTTATTGTAATTTTATTTCTCATTTGGTTGATTTCTTTCATCAGGTTTAACAATTATATGGTGGCGATGGTGAATAAGAATTTGCTACCTTTGCAAATACGTGTGCCTTGTATAGGAGACTTCCACTATTTATCACGAGGTTTGAAGTGGAATTTGGAATTTCTATTATTTTGTAAGTCTTCGTCAATGTTGTTATTTTTATGTTTTTATGTAATCATCATCATCATAAAGTCCACTACCGGCCAGGAAGGTGGCTTCAGAATTCAGTGATATATTTTGCAGGGGCAGTACTGTAATCATGACGCTTGATGCGTTGCGGCTAGCTGGTGACATACCATTAACCACGTTGGTAACCACATTATGTACGACACTGCTTCCCGGCCTCCGGTTCAAAATTTTACGACTCCTAGGGCAGAGATTGGGTGGTAGAACTATTTTAGGCCCGTACCCGGACTTTGACTGTTCTGTAATATCAAGTCAGAACCAATATAGACTATGCGTTGGTCAATCTAACTTTCAAGCCTCCTGATCTCTGCCTTGGCTTAACGACTCTATCAGTGACAATTACCACTTGGGCAAGAGCGCTTCCTCAACTTGTCAATATAATCTAGAAATCCATAAATGTAGAAATCAATCTTTACTAAGTCTAAAGTGAATGTCTGTAGGTTACGCTTTCAAGAATAAACCGCTGAACCGATTTTGATAAAATTTGGTGTAGAGATGATCGAACCCTTTTTTCCGAGATTCACGTGGAGAAACTCGAGGGCAACGGCTAGAATATTATGAAATTAATAAAGTCAGTTGTCACTTTTTCACCGCTAAACCGATTTTATTGGAGATAATTTGAACCCAGGGGATGTATTTTAGCAGTTTTCAAATTTCACACGGACTAAGTATCCGGCTACAGCTAGTAAGTCGATATTTTGATTAATAATTACAGCTAGTCCTTGGAGTCCTTGGGAGAACTGTTGGCAGTTAAGGGAATGTTACAAAGACCACTCGAAGCGGATGATCCTGGCGCGGCAATTAGAGCGGCAGATCCTGATGTTAGCGCTCGTGAACCTTCTGCTCGCCCCCCTCATACAGGCTTGGCAGATATTATACTTCTTCTTCAACTATGCTGAGGTAAACCAAAGTTTTACACGCAAACATAATGTATACGTGATGCATGTGATTACAATTTGTACTTTGATAACCACTTTGCACTTTAATAACAGCTCTCGGGCTCGTAAATAAGTAAATTTCTGTTTTCGTAAATGCAAGTAAAATAGAGCGAAAATGGATTGATTGTCATTAGCGAATGAAATGTCACGTCTTAGATCTATAGCATTTACGATGATGAAAAACCACTTCTGTTGCCCCTATTAATGAAAGCATTACATTATAGTTAGTAAAGACTGACCGTAATACTATTAATTCGCTTTGTAGTAAAATGTGATCTAAGCAAAGGTGGATAAACTATAAAATCCATTTTCTAATACCGTCTAGAATGAATTTAACTTTGCTATTTATGCATGCATTGCGTATGTAAACTTGGATTTGACTTGATAATACGAAAACTGCACAGCGAATGGTGCTAGTTAAAGTCAATGTGATTTAGTTAATCTTGTTTAAAACATCTACATTGTTATTACTACATAAGATCCAGCTGCAAAGGTTGCAGTGGCTATGGGGATCATTATTACCATACCCAATGTAAATGACTTACCGTCATCTCTAAAAAAAATTAATTCAATTATAACATTTAAAGCTAAATTAGCTGATCATATTCTCAGTAAGTCTATGTAATGATTTAATTGTTACAAGTGATTTTAGGTTGTGAAAAGGCAGTTTAGTTTTTAGTGAGCATAAAAGTGTGTAACTTCTCGATGCAAAACGAACGATTGTTAACCTTGTTTTATTTTTTGTTCTCATGTAAGTGACGTAAATGTCTTTAATGAGAAATAAAGTATCTTTAAACCTAAATGAAATTCCCTGCCTCCGTCTGTATTCCTGTGTTCATATATCACGAATAATTTCTTAGGATTCTAAGTAAAATCACTCACTTTAAAAAATTGGACTGACTATTACATGTTGCTAGACTTGATATGCATATTCAGCCACGTGGATAAGTTAAGGTTATGTGTACTATTGCATACTGTAGAACCAGCTAGCAGCTTAGGTTGTGCATTGATCGATTGATCTCTCTCTCTACTTTGGGTTGGCTAGAAGAAATCTCTTGTAGAAATAAGCCCACCTGTGTAAATGTCCTCTTGTATGTAAATTTCTGTATGTTAAATATAATATTGATATGTTTGTCAGTTGGTGAATGAAGGCTTCCTTTCATGTGTAGCCACTAGTCGGCGGTGCGTTGATATGTCAGTAAGTGGGTGAGTGAGCCAGCGGACTAGTTTAGCAGTTTAGCCTGTGCGTTGATATTATTATGTATATGTGACCAGCAGTTTTAACTGTGCGTTGATATGTCACTCAGCAGGTGAGTAGTTTAGCTGACTTGTCCGGCAGTTTAGGCTGTGCGTTGATATGTCAGTCAGTGGGTGAGTGAGTCAGTTGACTAGTTTGGTAGTTTAGGCTGTGCGTTAATATGTCAGTCAGTGGATGAGTTGTTCAGCTGATTAGCTGTGCGTTAATGTCAGACAGTGGGTGAGTACCTAGTTTAGCTTACTGTATAGGCTGTGCATTGATATGTCAGTCAGTGGGTAAATGGTTTAGCATATCTTTTTCATAATATTACTTTTTCAAAATACAAATTAGCTACAATCAGTAATATACAGTTATTATTCTTGTGGAAAGCTGATGCCTAATCTAACTTTTAAGAAATCTGTAATATAGGTCATGAGGCCCTTATTCGAAAGGATTGATTGCTGGTATGAAAGCTCAATACGAAACATTGATTCATAGTCCCATGAACTACCTATCCCAATAGCAAAGACCATTTTGTGAATAGTATGGCTGTGCGGTGATATGAAATGATTCACATATTTACGGATGTGATTAATTTGGCACATCTCATAGATTATGCTCGGCAACTTTACTCTCATTGAATATTTTCCCGTAAAAAAAATACAAATTAATTTTCTACCTTACACGGCAAAAGGAACCTACTTACAGAGTTACATCATTATTATTCTTATGTATGAAATGTATGAATGGATTGATGAAAGTACAGGAAGCAAGGGAAGTATGTCAAGATCGTAGCAGGTGGAGGACTGTGGTCTCTGCCTACCCCGACGGGAAAGAGGCGTGATGTCATGTATGTATGTAGTATGTATTATTATTCTTATTCAGCAGTTTAAGCTGTGCATTGATATGTTAATCATTGAATGAGCGATCCAGTGTATTATTGGCCTCTGCGATTTGACTTTGCCCGTGTAGGATATTTCTACCCCGTAGGAGAAGATATGGCGAAGGAATTTTAAAAACTGTGAAACTGATTGTATAATATACATACCAAAAATTACAAAAAAAGCGTCACGCTTGGTAAACAAAATTTTAACTTCAAATTCATGTAAAATGTTTTTACAACGTTTTGTAAAACGATAGCCTTAGCAATTTTCAGTGTACGTATTGTGGTTACGTGTATCTCAATTGAAGATAAATCTTTTCTATACTGCAAAATATTTGTTTAAAAAACGTGATGCTCTTTAGTGAACTCTATTATACATGTAGTTCTTAAATTATTGTCACACACAAAATGTCACTTTTATCTGTTTACTTCTTGTGTCTTTTATATTTCCACTTTGTATTTATGATGGCTACGGCGCGGCGATGGAAAAGGCTAAATATTCCACATTAGACGAAAAGGCGAAAGGAAGTATGCCTATATATTTTTTCATGTTACTTACCATTTTAGAGCTCCATGCCTTGATTAAGAAAAAAGGTTCACTTATAGGTTCAAGATCCTTTTTCTCAGGAACAGGTAGAGGTATCAAGCTGAAATAACATGAAATGTTTAAAATCCTTTAGTATTGTAAAAAAATAAGCTTCAACGAGTAAAAACGAGTTTTCTAATCATAATATTTGGGATACAGCACAAGACATAGCGCCGAAATCTGGAAAATACCAAAAATTAAAGGAACCCAAAGAGTGTTTTTGATTTCTTTTTTTGTTTTTGTCTCATACATACTATGCAAATAACTAAGACTTACTTACTTACTTACTTTTAAGTTAGTAAACAAACAAGACAAGAACGAACAGAGTATAAAAATAAAGTTGGTATGGAAATAATCGACGAATTCCTTAAGTTACACCCAGTCGTTACACCCAGTGTAACGACGAGGAAAAAACAATTCCTGGTCGTGACACCGCAGTAGAGATAGACTATCGATTGTCGATACTACATTTGCCTATAACCAGGCCGCGATCTCACTCTGCGCGTAGGTACGACTTAAGTCATTAGAAATGGCACAACACTTGTTTACGTACCAAATTCAAGCCGGCCCGCAATCATGATCAAGGTGGTATTGGAGCCGCATCTTTTGCGAACTTCCCTGATGAGCTACATGAATGGAGCAACCCCAATAACGTATTATAATTTATAATACTGACCTCGAAATGCATTGTGGTATTTTGTAGTATATTCGGAACTAGACTGGACATGTAGAATGAAGGTCAATATTCTCTAAAGATAGTTATTTTAACTTTGAGCAACGTGCAAATAATATGTTTTCCATATTTGTGTGCAGTTGATAAAGCGGTCTCCGGGCGCGTTGGGGCTGCGAACGTGGTCGCTGTATGCGCGAGTCACGCTGCGACACTTCAACGAGTTAGAACACGAACTGCGCGACCGGCTCAACCGCGCGCACAAGCCTGCCACCAAGTACCTCGCCAGCTTCTCCTCACCCATCTCCACCGTCATCGCCAAGTCAGTACTAGTCTCCATCTCTCACATCAAATATTATAAACATAGCCTTTAAGAGGTACAGATACAGACTATATCTTGTTACTTAAATGTCAAATTAATTAAATATCATAAAATGAATATACATTCATCATATTTTCTCGAATACAGCTTAATTTGCTGACCACCCCGTTTGCTGACCACCTCTTTTATATTTATGCTCTCCTGGTAGGTACTTTTTATTTTATGCCCGTCCAAGCCTCCAGTTTCCTTTCTCCTCTTTAAAATTCATGTTCTCTTGGTACTTCGTATTGAGTCGCTGCGGTCGAATATATTGATGTGTTCTAAATTCAAACACCAAAATCGTTTTTAAAAGGGCTTTTTATTCACTGTTTTCAGTGAATAAAATAATCTTTTTAGAGGGGGAATGGTATAAAATAAATTAAAGTGTGAAGAAGCTATTGTACGCCACAAATCCCGTAATAACCAGTGCTACTAAGAAGCGTGGGCGCAGTATTAATTAGTTCGACATTCTGTATATTATACATACGGATATTTCAAGGTGATAATTGCAATATGTAAGTAGATATTTGCAAGTGACAAGTGCATATTAACTCGAAGAACATAATCAATGACCCTTAATTAAAATAGTACCTGGGCAACCGAGCTATGCTCTGTATAATTAAAATATCATCGGGTGAGCAAGCTATGCTACTCAACAACAGATGGCGCTGTAAGTTTCTTGAACGCACTAAAACGCGCTAAGAAATATTAAAAAAGACGGTGAAAACGAATTTTCCCAGCCATGAGACCTAGATGGTTTGGTCATGTAGAGAGGATGAATGAACGAAGATTGACGAAAGAGATCTACCAGGCGAGAGTGAATGGAAACGTTGGAAGGGGAAGGCCTAGGCGAACGTACCAGGACCAAATTCAGGACGTTCTGAATAAAGGCCAGGTTAAAAGTACCCTAAACCGACGAGCATGTATGAAAGGATTGATGAAAGTACAGGAAGCAAGGGAAGTATGTCAAGATCGTAGCAGGTGGAGGACTGTGGTCTCTGCCTACCCCAACGGGAAAGAGGCGTGATGTTATGTATGTATGTATGTATGTATGAGACCTAGCGTTAAGCCGTTAGAGCCGTTTTCAAGAAACCGATTACAAATATATATATATACAAATATTGCTCGTTTAATAGTATAGGATTGTTGTAAAAACGAAAAATATAGTAAATAAAATAATACAGGTAAAGGCTCAATAAAATTGATCATAGGCGAGCGAAGCAAACAAAATAATTCGGGGCACCCCGACACAGTTGGTTAGGTTTGAAGGGTGGCGAGCGGAGACGAGCTCCGCTCCATTCCGCCATATCCTTCAGGTTCGGTTGACATGAATGTATGCGCATGTCTGCTTGCATGCGCATACATGTCTGCTTGCATGCGCATACATGTCTGCTTGCATGCGCATACATGTCTGCTTGCTTGCATAAAGGAATCGTAAATCTAGACTACAAAAATGCAAGGCGTAAAAAACCAGCTCCTGAAAACTGAAATCATTGGACCATGTAAAATAACGACTCCCCAAGATACATAGGTCAAAATAAATATTTTTACTCTGACTTTTAGAAACTGTATTACGTTCGAAATCTAAACAACTTTCTCGTATTTCGTCCTAATTTTCTTGAGGAAAGTTGTTCAGTTTCATGGTCTGAATGTACAGTTTCTATTTGAAGAAATGTCTTTTTACACCAGATTTGAGATGACGTCCGAACCCTACCTAAGACAGACTTAAACTGCCAAATCGCAAAGTCGGATGCTGGTTCTTTAAACAAACTACTGTAATCTATCTACTTGGTTCTCATTTTCCATCCCACATGTTCAGTCTGATAGGTACTCATAATACAGACATTACTTAGTTTGAGATCAGATGGCCTCGGGTGGAATGTCCCAATTGATTTATTTGTTGACATGGGTATGTATACTGTTTCAGGAACGTGGTGTTTCTGTCAGCGAGCGTGCTCGGCGTGCTGGTGGTACTGTCTGTGTACGACGAGGATGTCCTCACGGTGGAACACGTGCTCTCAATCATCACCATCCTGGGGTGCGTCCTAGCCGCAGCCAGGTAAGAACACAATCATCATATATTCCAGCGAAAACGTATGGTACAATTTGCAGAGGAACTACCATAGTCACTACAATTTTTAGCGTTGCGACTGGCCCCATGGGGGTGATAACTTTCTTTCAAACTCCACCACACAACCTTTAAAGTCAAGCTTTGAGGGCCCAAGGCAGCGTAGAGTCATTCCCTGGGCGGACTCTTGTTGGCTTCTCCGGCTAGTGGCTTGTCAGAGTTCCACTGTAGATCCTGGCTAAACTGAAGTCGCAGTGGGAGCGGACAGGAGGAGGGAAGTCCATGGCACCATGGACCGCGTTAGTTAGGGACCGCATTATATAAGATGGTACGATACGAGGGAGGATGCCGCTGCCCATCCTTCGGTTCATATGACACCCATGAGTAAAGATGGGTTAGTACTATTCTTTACCGGTACCACACGGGTCGAGAGAACACAATAGTACCTACTAATCATACAGTGAGTATACACGTTATTATATGAGTTTTTATTTACGAGGTAAATTCAATATTTTGTAAGGTCTTACAACCCACACGATATTATAATGATGAACGTACCCAAAGTAGTAGTTTTCAGGGTTCCTTACCCAAATGGCGTCAACAGGACCTTATTAATAAGTTTACCGCATCGTTTATCTGTCTGGTCTTTGAACAACTATATCTTTTGAAACAATAGTAATAGTAAGTAAAGTAGTAAGTAAAGTAAAACAATGAAAAGTAAAAAATAAATGGTACAGCAGCACTGCACTTACTCTCTCGCAATACGCAAGGAAAAACTGTCAACCGCAAACTTAAATTTGTAATGCCATACACATAGTATGGAAGTACAAACTTTTATTTACGTTTTTCCAAAAAAATGTTCGAATGAAATATAGGTACAGATCAATTTCAGAATTCAAATTGTCAAACATTAAAACAAACAAACCTCAGACGATTTCAAGTAAATCACATGTTTAACTTTTGGTAGTACTGGAACACCCTTTATATGAATTTTCACAAGATCAATGGATACTACCGTAGAAGATTTTTTTAATTTCCCAACACATGTTCCTTATGGATAATTGTTCAGTTTAGTCTACTGAGCAAGCCCTTTCAGTTTTTGGTACACCCAGTGTACTTAATTTTATTTAAAAAATCATAAAGAATATCCAGTCAGTAGACAACCAAATTTTAATAAACTCAATGGAACCAATTTTGGGTAAATCACATATTTACGATTTGGTGGTACAGGAACACCCCTTATATGAAATTACACAGATCAATTGATAGTGGCGCAAGATATCTTACATGGAGATGCTTGGTCATGCAAAGTTTCATCAAGATTCATAAAATAAGAGCCAGCAAGAAACCACTTACAACCCTTCGATGGATTTGCATGAAACTCCTAAATTCAAAATATGGTGTCAATCGGACCATTCGTTTAGCCGCTAGGCCAAAGCGTGACGGACAGACCGACCGACCGACCGACAGACCGACCGACGGACGGACATTTTTGGGAGACTTGTTTTGTACGATGTATAAGTGATATAGAACACATTTTTGAAAAAATTAGAAAAACTTTTTTTTTCACGATTACAATACCTTTCTCGCTCCGCTCGAAAGTAATAAGAGGGTAAAATACAAGAAATATGTTTATCTACCATTTTTAGGGTTCCGATACCAAAATGGTAAAAAAAAGAACCCTTATGGTGCCGCTCTGTCTGTCTGTCTGTCGTTCTGTCTGTCACACCTCTATATCTCAGCAACCACTTATGCAATCGACCTGAAATTTGGAATAGCTTTAGAATATAGTTGCCCAACTTTATTGCACATGAAAAAATTTTGAAAAAGTATGATTATTAAATTAAAGTGGGCCAAATTTCATATGTCGCTACTAGGTCGAGTGGGGTATCATATGAAAGGGCTTTACTTGTACATTTTAAAATATATTTTTGTATTTTTTTAAGTTTCTTAGTTTTCAAGTTATGATGAAAAATGTCAAAAAAAATACCATTCCCCCCCCTTATCTCCGAAGTTTGAGTAAGGAAAAATCTGAATTAATTACAGTTGACAGAGGTTTATTTAAACTTTACAGCAAAAATAAAACGATTTTTCTAAGTTGCATAATTTTTCAGAAATCTGCAAAAAAACCTTTACAAACAAATTTATTTTTGCGGTCCTGAAAATAGACTTTATTGCTTCCTAAAATACTATAGGTATATCGGAACCCACGGCGCGTGAGTCCGACTCGCACTTGACCGGTTTTTTATTTAGTTCTAAACGTCAAACTTAACAGCCGCTGTGGTCTAGTGGTTAGAACGCTCGGCTCTAGATCCGTAGGTTTTGGATTCGATTACCGGTGCTGTCAATCAAAAATTCCTTTGTGCGACCTCCCCGGTTTGATAGGACATTGCAGGATGAATCACCTGATTGTCCGAAAAAATAGATGATGCCGTGCTTCGGAAGGCATGTTAAGCCGTTGCTCCCTGCTACTATCTGCGGTAGTAGTCAGAGGGCAGGGTTTGTGAGGTCGGTCATCGATTTTACAACCTTCACGATATGATGATTACTCTCGCATATCGCAAGAAAGTAAGCAGGGCTGCTGTACCATTTATTTTACAATTTTTTTTTTATAATTCTTTCTTTGATAAAAACAGAATTTTGATTTGACTTGAATTATGCATCATGCGGGTTCCAGAGCGCTGATCGGCGAAGACGACCGCATGGGCGGGGGGTGTACGGGGCCGGCGCGGGGCGAAGAGCTGTTCATCCAAGTTCTGGGTCACGTGCACTATCTACCGGCCGCGTGGAGAGGACGAGCGCACACCAAGGACGTCGCCGCACACTTCCAACAACTCTTCCAGTTCAGAGCGGTAAATATAGATCATTTATTATCAGGCTGTTGGCAAGTCTGGCTAACTCTGTTTATACAAGTGCCGGGCCACTAAATCTAGCCGCGTGCACCCTAACTACGTCGCCGCACACTTCCAACAGCTCTTCCAATTCACAGCGGTAAATATTGATCATTCAGTTGTCGTACAGACACCTTTAGGCTATTGACAAGTCTGACCAACCCTATTAATCCAGGTGCCGGGCCACTAACTCTATTTTGTACAAAAAAAAACTTAACTTTGCTACTACATAACTCGGCTTTAAAGAGGCTTACCTGAAAACCTATCAGGCTGAGGCAAAACAGACTTAAATATGAATAGGACCTCCAGGGCTATCGTTCTACATTGGTTTCGTTCATGTATCTGAGGAAATAAAAACCTCTCTCCAAGGGAAATACTTAACCAGGCGGACTGAGGAATGTGCTAGGAGGGAAGGTGGCTATTGTAGCTTATTGTGGTCTCTTTAAGTTTTCCATTCACTACATCAAAGTTTGATTCATGTATCTTATGAGATAATTTTGGACCAAAAATTGCTTTATTACATATAAATTTCTCATACTTCTTCCAGGTTACGGAATTCGAGCTTCTTACAAAAAGTGTGATACTAAGCATCCTCTTTCACGAGATGATGGTTTCGTTTATGTATTTTGTGAGGCAGATGATCAAGCTACGGGATCCCGAACTATTTCCCGTGTAGGCGAGACCACACCCTTCCATTTGCTACGGCCTTCCCTCGTTTCTTTTACTCTCATTAGACATTAAAATGTCGTTTCCTCGCGGTATCCCCCAGGAAGAGTTTTATCCTGGAGGGCTATCCAAGGACAGGCCACCACTTGACCTGCACGGCACCGTCAAATAATTTAGACTAAGAACCTAAAGAATCATTGAAGTATTTTTGCCATGCTAACCTTATTATGATAGTGTTGTAAAGTTCAATTTTAATTAGCAATGTATTTATTTTACCTGACAAAGAAGTCTTAATTAACCTTTGTCCCTCTCACACAAATAATATAAATAGAACTAAAACTCAAGTAGTCATCTCTGGTAGAAAACGTCAAAATTTCAGCTGTCAAATTCTGAACGTGTTACCGTTATTGTGCAGGTTTACATTGTGTTCGAGCTGCTAAGTCCTCTGCTTTGCCCGCTGGTGCTGCTATCTCTGCGGCCGCGAGCGCTAGATATCGTCGACTTCTACCGCAACTTTACTGTCAGCGTGCTCGGCATTGGTGACGTGTGCTCCTTCGCACAGGTAATACTATACGCTAGTTTTAAGATTCTGGGGGACCAGTGTTTTAGGGTGATCTTGTCACAAACCGGTACAATTTCTTAGCATTTACGCCATTTTGCACATCCCCCATTGGCAAATCTATTCAAGGCAGCCGGCGAGGCGTCCGTGGTTAGACTTCTCCTAGTACAGCGGATATTTTCCTTTTATTAGCCTATACTGTCCCACTGCTGGGCAACGGCCTCACCTTCGGTCCTCCAACTGTCGCGTTCCAATTCTGACCAATCGCGACGGTACGAGTCTAAATCGTTACGCCACTTTTTTCGTGGTCTATCCCCGCGGCGTTGGCCATTCTGTGGTATCCATTGGGTGACGATTCTCACACACCGTCGCGAATGCATTCGACTTATATGTCCAGCCCAGTCCCACTTAAGTCTGTCTGTTTTTCGAGCCACAACAGCTATTCCTGTCTTGGAACGCAGCTTAGTATTCCCAGTTAAATAAGTTACTCTTTATTACATGCCAAATCAAAATTTTGTATGAATATCACGAACTATGACGTGATTTTTTCGCGTCGCTTACGAACTAAAACTACACTAAGGCTGCTTTTCCACCAGTGCCATACGAAGGATCTAATTGGTGAGCTTAGGCGGCTAAGCTGTTGTACAGCTTAGGTGGAAAGCCACGTGCAATAGTTAAGTTTTTACCAATTCAACATGATATTTTTTTAAATGGTAACAGTATTTTATTATATTTAAGACCTAAGGAATATGATTTGTTGAGCAGGTTGATTAGCCCCCACTCTGCCTTACAGTATTACGTTCTACCGTCATACATACCTGTTTTGTCGGCCGCTGGAGTAATGTACTATATTATAATGAGAAACAATTATCTGTGCAGTAATAAAATTCTCTTTGTGCAGAAGTCGGTATTAATTGAAGTATCACATCATAGTAGTTTATGCCACTGTCAAGTAAAGATAATAGATATTTATTTAATGGCGTCACATCTCAGATGTATTTTGCACAATGTCAAGTTAACAAATTATTATAAAATTATGGCGAGTTCGCCAATGTCAAGTGGAAGATTTACACAGGAATCCACATCACGAGGACGAGGGCCTGTGTACTATGATGACTCCGATAAGTTGATAGGGAAAATTATTGAAGTCTCGATGGGCCGCTTCTCTCCATCCAAAAATCTTGATAAATGCATGTATTCCAATCTTCTAATAGATGTTCACTTTCAAAGACGTTTACTGCATAAAACCCAATCCAATTATTCATTAAACTCTTCAATCAACAGATAAAACTAAAATTGAAATAGAAACACGACCGCCATCTTCAAATGTTGAAAAACGAACCAAGTAAAGATAGTCATTGTAACATGAGTGCTTGTTTGTGACATGAGGCGAAGCCGAATGTCACAATAGACTGCACGAATGTTACAACGACTAGTTTCCAATCAGTGGCATACATTACTTTTTCTACGAGCATAAAAATCATTAAAACAATAACGTACTAACTTTGTTTACTTTTGTCGTAGTTGTAGAGCACTAGAACACCTCCACTTTTTTGGCAATAAAGTCCTCTTGACTTTCGTACGCTGCCTTAATTATTTTGGTCGGCGTGAATATTTTACTCATATTTACAAATTTTCAATGGAAATCAAGATGTTTATCGTTAAATTATAAATTAAAAGTTATTTTTTGACAGGTTAAATAAGCGCGAACGTAAATCACTACGTTCATATATTACAGTGTATATCTTTCTCTTTCTTTCACACTGCTGCATCCTGCATCCCTCTCGGCCAGCCATCATATAATGGGTTTAGTTCATAAGTGCATGAATTATTTTATGAACTTGTCCTTTATGGCTTAGTAACTAGCATATTAGCCAATGGCATCCAATACAACATAGTATTAACGTAGTTTTGTTGCCAAACCTAACAAAAAGGTGAAAAAATTATATTACCGTATTGTAATTTATAAATATTACGCAACTGTTGTCGGAATGGCAATCTTTGTGATACTGTTTCCGGTTTCGTATTTCGAACTTTAACAAATGGGAGTAGAAAAATACTGTGAAATAATATTGATACTTCATTGGTTGTATTTCAGCTTGACATACGGCGCCATGGCCATCCTGACTGGCAGACTCCCGGGAAATATGGCGAAAAGGGCAAAGGTACTTAATCTTTCATATTTTATAGTGTAGGATAATATGTTTTACTAGGTTCGTAAATGTGCCATTTCGGAAATTTGCAACCTTACAAGCTTTTATTGGATGCTAATAGGTTAAACCTAAAAGGTTAAAAATCAAAATTTTTCAAATAAAAGCGTGTTACTAACAGCGAGTAACAAATAAAAAATAGGGTGAAACAATTATTTTTATTTCTCTTGTTTTTTTATTTGAAAACTTGAGACGTCTAATAAAAATTTGTTTTAAATGTTTTTCGTTTTTCCTTGCTCGGTTGCCCAAAAAAATCTTTTTAGTAAAAACCAACTAACCACAGACCCTAGAACCAGAGTACTTGTCGAGACGAATCAAACGAGACCAAACCCGACGGGTTTGTGCCGTTTTATTACAATCCCCTCTTTCCATGGTGCTGCCTTCTGGCTCCATCATGAGTCTCTGGATGTCATCTTAGACCATTGTCATTGTCAAGACCAATCAAACGAGCCCAAACTCGACGGGTTTGCGTCGTTTCATTACAGTGTTCCCGTCCTTTCAGGCTGTCCCCTTTTGGCTCCATTTTGAGACACTGGGTATCATCTGGGACCATTGTCCTTGTCAAGACGAATAAAACGAGCCCGTACTCGATTGAGCCATCATCATAATATCAGCCGAAAGATGTCCAACCCTGGTCATAAACCTCCCCTAAAGATTTCTGTGACGACCGCTACTGTGCTGCTCGCATCCAGCGGCTTCCCGCGTCCTTGACTAGAGCCCTGCCTCATTAGTTTAACGATTCTCAAGCCATCATCAGATCAGCTCAATGTCGTAATAATATTTCATTGTTATCGAATACCAAATTTCATCGGAAACCGGGAAGTGGGTCAAATTTAACTTGCAAGATTTGGTTTCAGACAGACAGACACCGGGACAGGTAAAACTAAGTGAAAGCTTAAAATTTTTATAGACAAATTTCTATGACGTTTGTCAACTACTTTTTTCAAGTTTCGATACGTGACACGTTCATCACTGTTGGTAATTTTTATTATGGCTTTTTAGAAAATGTGTTACAGACATTCAATCAAACTGACTTAAACATTTAATACAGGGTGACCGTTTAGTATTAGAGATTCCATTTTCTTTTTCTTAGATCCGTTGATCAACTGCGTTATCTAGTTGAACTTTCAAAAGATGCTGGAAAATACCTTATTGCTTATCGTAGTACTTGAAATCCCTACAGTACAGTACTATATTGAATTAATCAGTTTCCTGTTATTTGGCATTCTCTTCCCTGTTACCATTAACGTCGTAAATGTCATGCTCCTAATTATAACGGTCATTTCAAACTGTACGAACAAGAACAAAACCATCTCATCTCGCTATACAGGGTGGCCTAATGCGACCAAAAGAAAAATTTTAATGCCTCATGCTAAGAGGTATCCAATTCATCCCCATGTATGTTCCGCGATTATTTTTAGTTTTCGAGTGGTAAAGTATTTAATTATTTATTTAATATTTTCTGCCCAAGGTGTTTTGCGAACGAGTTGGTGTATTACAGTCGAAGTAACGTAGTTTGATTAGAATGACAGCAGCACTGAGCTATGTGTAAGAGCTGGATGGAGCGATACGTGTCTTTGTTGCTTCAATATCTTACGCATCGCTCCGTCTTCTCACACTGCTGTCATTCTAATGAAGCTAAATTATTTGGACTGTAAAGGCGTTATTGTTTGTTGGAAGGAGCGAACACTCAGTACAACCAGGGCGAGGGTGGCAAGACAGAGCTATCTCTGGTAGCGTTCTCGTGCCGGCACCCCGGCTGGCAGCCTGCTGAGCCGGCGCAGCGACAGTTCCTGCGCTCGCTGCGACAGAGCATGCACCACGCCGTGCCCGCCGCCAACCCGCTGGTAAGTACCGCTCACAGCGACGTTGCCGCTCCGTGCACACCCGCGGAGCCGGCGCAGCGGCAGTTCCTGGGCTCCTACAGTTCTACAAACATGTTCTTGAAATTATCGACCGTAAAGAGAAAAATCATATAAAACACTGGATATCTTCCGTTTCACTCGCACCAGAATGAAAGACAAGTAACTGATGTGTTTGTGCGTGCCGCCTTTTTCATACTATTCCATGTGCCTTCTTCCGGTGAAACGCTTTGTTAAAGTCTGTAACGTAGTGTATTTTACTTTGTCTTAGCTATCGATCGACTAAAAAATCAGCCGTGTGTGGCCTAACTAATTCTGCACTTACAAAAAACATATTAATAATGCTCGCTAATTTGCAAATGTTTTAATTTCAGAAACAGACCATGCTGGGTTCTTACATACAACAGAGTATATTTGGTACCAATACCCCACTTCCTGCTGTTCTCTCCTTTTATCAACACCAGAGGGAGCCACAGTTCCGATTACCGGTACGTATCTTAGCAATGCCCTACTTATAACAAAATTATCAGAGCTAATTTTTGTAAGAAGTTAATTTTTTAAATAGTTTTAATACATCTGGAACTACTTAAAATACGTTTAGCATAAAAAAATTGTGTAAATATGATCGTAAAATAATATGTATTGTTTATGAAAGAAAAAGGTGATAAAGGAATTAAGGCCCGTTATAAACAAAAAGCGGTCTTCACACAGTTCTTTAGCTGCAACTGATATTCAGCAATTCATATTTTTTACATAGAAAAACGCATTTAGTTCTAGAAAGAGTTTGAAAATGGCGGAAATCCTAATATTATGTTTCTCCGTCGTCTTCTCAAGTAGTGGACAAGTATTGTTACAAGTAATATCCTTCTTCGCTCAAATCACAGCTACAGCCAAAATAATGTAGTTTGATTAAAATTTAACGTTATTTATGAACAAATCATGAAAAGTAACAGTCAAGAAAAACAACATAATGGCAACAGCGCGTGGTAAAACGTTATATGGTTTTTATTTCGATAGTGATATTTGATATCGTTATTGTGGTTTGATGCATTATCGTTAAAACAAAACGAAATGTACATAACGTTTTACAACACTTTATATCGCTATTTTTCATAACGATTATGAAGCTCTGTGTGAAAGTGATATTGAAAGAAGAGTGAATGTTGGAAACGTGAGGTTAGTCTGCACCCTATTACTCGTATGAGGAGTTTGGTGTCTCGCAAGGCTCGTTTGGCTGTTCATAGAGACGTTTTGGTACCAACACATCAGTGTGCGTACATCAATCAGTACGGAAGTGAAAGCTCGGTATGACAGAAAAATCATGAAAGTAAAATTATTGCAGTAGAGATGAGGTCATGAAATTTTGAGGAGTATAATTGGTGTGAAAATGAGTGACAGGAATAGAAATAGTGTGATAAGAAAACGTTGTGGCGTAAAAGAAGATGTAGTGACTAAAATTGAGAAAGGGATGCCGAGATGCTTTGGTTTGCGAATAGGATGAATAAACGAAGATTGATGGAAGAGATCTACCAGGTGAGAGTGAATGGAAACGTTGGAAGGGCCTCGGCGAACCAAATACCAGGACCAACTTCAGGACGTTCTAAATAAAAACCATGTTAAAATTACCCTGAAGCGACGAGCATGTATGAAAGGATAGATGAAAGTAGAGGAAGCGAGGGAAGTGTGTGAAGATCGTAGCAGGTGGAGAGCTGTGGTCTCTGCCTACCTCACAGCGAAAGAGACGTGATGATATGGATCTTTTTTAGGATATGGACGAAACGAGTGACGAGGAAGAAGGCGAGACCTCAGCGACGACGGCGGCGAGCGTCGGGACGCGCGGTCTGGCGGGCATCAGTAGTGCCATCGGCGTGAGCGCTCTTGGACTAGACGCGCCTGCAGCCGGCGCGGTCCCGGACGACTCCAGGGATATGTCGCTCAGCACGCTGCATCTCTACGACCTGCATCTGTCACAGGTGAGTTTGTTATTATTACTGTTAGGGACGCCGCCACGCACGCAGGCGGGTGATCATATCACAGACATATATCGCAGCCAACTGCTTCAACTAGCCGGTTTATTGAATGGCTAGCCGGTTGATTGGATGCCGGCATACATAAAGAATTATAAATTTAAAGGTACATTACAACAGTTAATTTTGGAGTCGGTGCCAGCCAAGAAGTTGCATTGCTGGTAACAGTATCCAATCTGGTGTCTTTTATTACAGAACACGTTGTTTATGAAACACGAAGTTAATACGTGCCCATAAAATTTTAGCGTTACTGTCGATTTCCCTGGGATCCCATAATCAGATCCTGACTTGGTGACCATGGGACAGCTTCATAAGAATTTTTTGTCGGATAAAAACAGGATTTCGAAAATTCTACAATTGACAGAACGCTCTAATTCTTCTGCCTCTAACGGTCACCCATTCAGGTTCTGACTACGGCCACGGCCAACGTTACTGAATTAAAGAAAGAGCAACTTCCACTTTGCCACGAGCGCTTCAAACTATCGATCAATACGTAACTACAATTTTAAAGAATTATCCTCCAACTCCTAACCGTTAAGAAGTTGTACCTTCCATCATCAGATCATCAACATGAGATGATGAATACCAGACGCAATGAGATGATGAATTCCAAACGCAAATACTTAAATAGCTTTAAAAAATTTATGAAACACGTAATACGTGCCTTCAAAATTTGAGGGTTGCCCTCGATTTCCCTAGGATCCCATCATCAGATCCTGATTTGGTGACAATGGGACTACCTCAGAAGTATACTATTTTCGATGAAAAAAAAATATTTGCAAATCGGTTCACAACTGACGAAAATATCGGTGAACATACATAAATAAAAAAGTAAAAAAAAATACATACAGTGGAACATAGAACCTCCTCCTTTTTTGAAGTCGGTTAAAAGTAAATAAACACATGTTTTTGCAAATTTTGAGATATCATCACCCAAGGGGGTGAAATAAGGGATGAACTTTCGTATGAAAATCCTAGTTTTGAGATGTGTTTGCAATTTGTATTTTAATAATAAAAGCAAATAAACACGTGTTTTAGCAATTTTGAGTTTCATCCCCCAAAGGGGTGAAATAAGGGATGAAAGTTTGTATGAAAATCCTACAGTTTTGACGTGAGGTACTTGAAATTTGGATTTTAGCTGATACTAAGAAGTAAAGAAACACATGTTTCAGCTATTTTGAGATATCATGCCCAAGGAGGTGAGATAAGGGATGAAAGAACGTATGAAAATTCTATTAAAAATTAGGATTTAGGCTAATAAGAAGAAGGAAATAAACACGTGTTTTGAGCGTGTTTGAAGAATCATCCCCTAAGAGAGGGAGAGGTTGATGGAGAGGGTGAGGGGGAGAGGGAGAGACTGCACATTGTCTGAATTCCACGCGGGCGAAGCCGCGGGCACAGCTAGTTTTATATATTTAGATTAAAACAGTAAATAATAATACAATCATAATCGAATCATTTATTTAGGATGGCTTGGTATAAAAAAATTACGCGTAAACAATTTTCCTGCAATATAAAATGTTAGTATATTCAGGTATACCTACATGTTATACCTACATGTCGCACAGTAATGGACCAATCCCTGCCAATCTTTTTTTCCCTACAATATAATCTGGATCTTTTCAAGACTAGAGTGAATAGGCATTATCTAGGCAAGCAAGCTATAATCCGTTTCATGAGTCAATCAATGCCAACGCTTACAAACACATTTGGCAGCTATTAGTAATCATCTAAATCTGTCAGAAAAAAAAACAGGTTTGTAAAACAATGTTATTTTTTCCATCAAATGTTGGTTTTTGAGTCATGGCTGCAAAATGTGTTGTAAGCGTTGGCGTTGACTCATGAAACGCATTATACATCTTCGACTCCAACGAAGTGAGATCGGTCGGGGTCAAAAACCTTAACAAACAAAACTTAGGATTGCGCCATCTATACATTCTGTTAAGTATGACTGAGAACTGAAAAATATAACAGCACCATTTGATGCCAGCGCCCCTAGCGAAATAGGTTGCGCAACCTATAGCCTGCTCATTGATAAGCGCCATCTAGTTTTATTACAGTCCTACCTGTTTTATTATCGTCCTTGGTTTATATACACGTTTTTAAAACTGATGGTTTTCCGATAAATAAAATAAATAATAAGTAATGTATATAATAATCATAGTTTTTCATAATTTTATACAGAAATTTTGTTTATAATTAAATCTATCTCAGTTCACTGATGTATCAGTTACAATATATTTCGATCGGTACCGAATTTGCCCGTCTTATCTACCTGTCTCTTTATGTTTCCTCTCATATTTTGATGATAAATGTATTGCAGGCGGGAACGAACGTGTCATGCTGTACGAACAACTGCGGCGAGCGCTCGCGAACGGAAGGCCGGTGGGCTAGCGGCGAAGACACGCCTCTCCTTCATCGCCCATAACACCGGCACCCCGCCGCTACCGCCCCGGTGTGGGTATAGCTTAAAGAGAATCCATCATTATATTCACACATAACTACAGT
The DNA here is from genome assembly GCA_947532105.1 of Athrips mouffetella. Taxonomy (NCBI): domain Eukaryota; kingdom Metazoa; phylum Arthropoda; class Insecta; order Lepidoptera; family Gelechiidae; genus Athrips; species Athrips mouffetella. The sequence goes on along the minus strand of OX383956.1, from coordinate 29,228,529 downwards.
AACAATAATATAGCTCGATTAGAATGACAGCAGTGTGATAGCAGCATCCATTGCTCCGTTCTGCTTCACGTTCACGCATAGCTCTATCAAAATGTCGTTCTAATCAAACTGCATTATTTCGACTGTAGAAAGCTCACGCGAAAGAACATTTTTGCAAGCAGAATGCTAGAAAGTGATGAAGACCCGTTTAGACCACGAGTTCGTAGGTAACATCAGAGGGCCTAGGCAAGTGGCTTTCTAGAGTTATTAATGCTAGCAGAAAAAAATTCAAAAATTTGGGGCTGGCATAAGCTTTTGATATTTCGTCAGCTAATCGTTCTCTTACATTTTCATTCTATTCTACAAGCGGTAACGTTAGTCAAAGTCTTTTGTCTGGGCCCCCTATGACGTATTTGCTATTCGCGTGCGTGTTTTGTGTTTTACATGGTATCTCTTTGGTATAGCCACAGCTAAAGGTCACTTTTTCATGACTACTCAAAAGCGACTAGTTACCAACTAGTAACTTTTAAGTCACGATACTAGTACTTCAATGACGAGCAGATCATGAAGGAACCAGTTCACTGGTTTGTACCGCTTTGATTAACAGCTTCTTCTAACAGAATCTTGTTTAACGCCTACTTAGTAGTTTTTCAGGCTTTTCAGTAGAGTTGTACACGAGTCACAGTTACTAATTAGTTGGTAACTGGTTTAATTTATTTTAAGTAGCGCCGTGGATAAGCTGCCTAAGCAAACACAGATAGACCGCATTTCGCTACAACCGGCACACTCAGGCCCCTTACAAATAAGTGCTAAAGTATACTGATCTCGGGGCATCTCGTAGGTACTGTCACGGGAGTAAATTGGTGAGCTGTTTTAACATACAACTTTTATGGCAATGACAGATGGCTATTGACTGTCACTCAATTTTTGCCAATATTGATTTTCAAATTGACAAAAACCTAAGACAAAAAAGTTTAAAATGATTTTATTTTAACATCTGTGTTCGGATAAATCTGCAAAGTAGAAAAAATCTAAAAAGTTCTTATACCTCCTTATTCTCTGAGTGACATATGAATAAAGTTCAAAATTTTGTGAGCTTGATTCTTTATATTTTATATTTGTTACATACTTTTTTATCGGTACTATGCAAGGACTGAGCAGTACCTTATACTTCGCACAATAATTAAATATCGACACTGTACAAGGAAAATCGCCCTGAGCTCAGCAAAAGCAAGAGTCGTCCTGTTGATAGAAACCAGTTCGTACTGGCTATTTCCGTACCACTTTATCTAGCAGATTGGCATATAAACGCTGTCTTTGTCATTTATGCTTTAGAAACGAGATAGAGCTTTTAAAAGCGAATTTTCAAACTAGAGTTCGATGTAAATAACCTACTAATGACGCGATTTACAAAAAGTTAAAAGATGTGAAGTCTGAGTCTACTTAGGAAACTGAACAACTTTTCCCAAAGCACCTAAGTCGACATAGAAATAAATATATCATCTCAAACCAACTGCATCAGCTTATAGCAAATTTTGTGTGAGAGGTTGTTTTATTTTTGTATGTCGACCATGTTCCTTAGGAAAAGTTATACACTTTTATAGGCAGATTCACGTCCATAAGGTTTGTAACCCCTTTCTGTTACCCCTTATGTGTGCCGGATTATGCGCTTTTTTGTAATAAAGAGGGAAATCTGTTAATCCGTGGTGTTAGGCCTCTGCGCGACCCCGCGGCTATACTACCCCGGTAGTTGTAGTAGTATATTCTTCCATATAAAGGACCTACTTGTCCTGCCTTTACATTGCTTTGATCGTGAATAGTGTTGTTAAAGCATATATTTTTACTAATGTTTCGGTGTATGTCAAAAACATAATCATAATTATAGAGTTCGCGAAAGAGCGTCACGTTTCGTAATCAAATAACTTCCAATGCATGTAAAAAGTGTTTAAAATGTCGATATTTCTGTCAAGCTGTAACGGTAGTCTTTCGCGCAGCGCTTTAAGTCTGTGTATTGCAGTTACAAACTTGTACCTCCTCTTGTAATTATGGAGAAATCTTTGCTTTATTTGCAAAATATTTGATAACAAAACCTGGAGTTCTTTCGTGAACTCTTTTATAGAAGCAATATTTTATTGTAATTTTAATTGCGGTTTGATATAGTTTTTTTAGCATGTAGTTCTCATTCATGATTTGAATACGTGATAAAGGATTGCGAGCGAAGTCAAGAGTGTACTGCGCAATGCACTCGCGCAAAAGAAGTTCAGGCGATATAGGGTCAGTTCAGTTAAGACAGAACGGAAAAATAATAGACTTCTTTTTGACGTCACTGAATAAAGAAAATGTAGTGGTTCTAGTGTGGAGACCACTAACTGGAAGACGTAGCGTGGCGTGGGCTGGCCCCCGAGCTTAGGTTGACGATATAGTCAAGGTCGCGCAAAGCCGCTGGGTGCAGTCTTGGAAAAATAAAAGAAAATGGACTTTGTAGAGATCTTTAAGGGAGGCATTCTTCCGAAATTCTCAACTTTGCTACACAATCGCAGCTACTGAAAAGCGCTATCCGTCTTGCTTGCGCGTATAGAGCATGACTGATATGTGCGACTGTGTGTATTTCAAACATTGTTTACCTCGACTCTCGCTGCGCAACCAGTTCCCTTTTATGTTAGTTAACCTCGCGCTCAAAAATGCTCTTAGAAGGACGAATATTTTCTAACGCAATAATATAAAGTGTGAATGATCTACATAAATGAAAAAAAAAGCAATACATCAGGAAGTTATGTTGCTAGGTTGTAGACTACTTTGATCGCTTAATTACACTAGAATACGCAAATTTAAATCCTTTTCAAATTATCTTCTAGAAAAGTTGGTACAACATAATAGTAATTTTTAATTTTTGTATAAATTTGTGATAGTTTTGCTAAAAAACGTTTTAATTCGGCTCGGTAGTTGCTTATTGCAGCGGAAAATGTGATTATACCACACTGTGTTCTTAAAAATGGGGAAAGAAAGCACCGACGTCGTTTTGCATCAATTCAGGGTACAAGGCACGTAACGCTCAATAAATACTACATTCACAAATCATACCCCTATAGCCGTGCGTTGTAGGGAAAATACATTCGGGTAGGACGTAGGCCAATTGACCACGCGTAGCAACTCATTTAATTTACGCACATTTCTTCTGTATACGCTCAGTTCAGTCACATGCAGTGACAATATAACATATTATCTCGTAAGTAGCAAGTGCATAATATGATCAGTTGCCAATTGGGCATCGTACCTAAAACCGTTAAATCGTATACGCGGTTTATTACTCTAATATCAATACCGGGTTATGATCTGTTGCCAAAATGTGTTTACACGACTCTGTCTCTTTCACACGCAACCGTCTTGAAATTGGGGAAAAAAAAGAAAATTGATTGATAAATTATATTTCTTCGTATATGACTCACTCAAAACCAGAAGGTGCCTTCTATTTGCTTGAACTATATGCAATATTCAATTACTTTGAAAGAGTACAGAAGTTTGTTTGACGCTTGCAAATGTAAAGGTAGAATGAATGTATGTGTATGTGATGACGTCATGAATGTGGTGTAAAATCATGTTGTTAGTGTGAAGCTGCTAACAGCGAAGGATTTTGTCTATAATAATGGTTAGTTGTGCTATCTACAAGTTCACTAGGTTGAAAATTAAAAGTGTTCTAAATATTTGTGTCTTGCCACGTTTTAGGTATTGTGCAAGTGGATTAAACAATTTTTTTTTGTCAAGTTTTATATATTTTGAACCTGTATTTTTAAGATTAAAACACTGTTGGTTGTAAATAACGCTTTATTGTTTATGCCACATTATGTCTTAAGTAGGGTGCACGGAGGCTGTTGAAACAACCAACCTTGTTTCAACAACCTCCGTGGTCTAAGGCCGGTATTTCACTGGAACACCATGGCAGCGCAACCAGTCGCTGCTACCAGCAAAATATATACAGCTCTATAGAGAGTTACTCATCTGGTGTCCGTTTGGCGGTTTGGCGTTTGGGGTCCAATTTGGCGGCGCAATCACTTCGGATGCTGGTCGCGCTACCACTCCCATTGAAATATAGCCCTTTATACTGTGGCCGCAGGGTTTGACTTTACTGGTGTCTAGTTACGGACACCAGTCGCGCCACCGAGGTGTCCCAGTGAAATACCGGCCTTAAGGTTAGAGCGTTCGGCTCTCGATCCCGAAGTTTTGTTATAATTTGCACAAAATTATTCCGCTACTAGATCTTCGATGATTTATTACTCAAATCTAAGGAAATGGTTTTATTGTTTCATGTGAAACATAAAAAATAGGACAATAGTGCTTACGATCCTAATTAGTTTACATGTTTTTCACTTCCTTGCTCTTCCTGTAAGAAGTACATAATAACGTAGTGTTTTTTAAAAATCTTACAAGTTTTAAAGCTAGTACAAAAAAATAGCGCACCTTCAATGTCACCGAGTTATCAACGAGATTTTTTATATTAAAAGAAGCTCTAAGGAACTCTTTAAAAGGAAATCATTATAGTGTTTTAGTTCTCGTGATTAATACACATGCAAACCAAAGAGGTAATCAAACAGTATTTCATAATTAACGAATATTATTCTTTAATTTTAAAGGGTGGACTGGGCTTTTTTAATTTTTTACATCTAGTCACTCGGTGATGTTAAAAAATTTAGCCCTCGTTTAGAAAACAACTTCACAGGTCGGTGCGATCGCGTCGGTTCACTAAAGGGCTAAATCACGCAAGTTACGGTAGTTGTGCATCTCAGATTTTTATAAAAATATTTCTTTATACTTTTGTAAATGGGGTTACATTTATTTTAATTGATAAATTATAAGTTCATCGTTTTCGTAGTAACTTTAAAGCAATAATTTATTGTTTTCAAATATAAATGTGTACGTGCTAACTTGTAATCGGTCATTATAGGGTATATTTCTATTATACACATGTAACTTAAATATTTGTGTGTATCTATAACTACTTGAATTGCTTTGAATGTACAAAATTTTTGAATAATTTCTATAAAAAGCTAACATTCTTGATGTATAATAATAATATCTACTAACATAAAGATGCCTCAAGTGGGTTATGTCATAATAATAGTATTAGCCACATAGTTAATAATAGTAATGTAAAGTTATCTATCATAACATCATTAAAAAATGCTATACCTACAATGTCTACAACCATAAAAAAATGTAAAAATACGTGATCGTGTCACCCTGTACAACTATTCTCGTGCTATTGATATTACTTTTTATTAGAGATTTGGTGGAAAATTATTTGTGTTTTTCAACCATAATAATATATAAAATTAAAATGTTTTGATATTACTTTAACACATATCTATTAGAGATTAAGTCGAAGGGCACGAGAATAGCCAATGATTTAATTAATTAAATAGCTCTAAAATCATTTTGTTATACCATGTGTATCTCGCTGTGAGTATATTTTTAATAAGAAGACTTGTAATGTCGAATGTCGCCTTTTGTAATGGGTTGTGGCGTGCGACTACGGCCTCCTTTGTCGAGACTCTGCCGCACATCACCATGACTGTGTTACTTTAAATTTGCTAAAACAAAATTGTTTCTGTCAAACAGAAAAAAAATATCAAATAATTTATTACTTCTTGATGCCTTGGATTTATAAGATTGCGTCTTCCGAATAAGCGGTTCAAAGTTTCACCATACAAGAAAATTTCCGGCTAATTACGAGTCGGACTCACGCACTAAGGGTTCCGTACCTGTCCATAATAAGATATACTACAAGATTTTGCCCTTTGATTTTTTTAACTCCACTTCCAATTAAACCTGACCCCTCTTTATTATGAATATACTTGAAACGGGCGGTCATTCTAATTGGTTGTACAACTTGTAATTAAACCTGACCCCTCTTTAATAAATATACTTGAAACGGAAGGTCATCTTAATTAGTTGTGAGAAAAGTTGAAATAAATTATTTTAGACTTTTTCCATTGCTTGTGATGTGAGATCTAGCTTCTTGCCAAATTCTTTGAGTCTAGGCCAACAGGAAGTACCCTGTAGGATTTGGATTGGTTCATAAATGTATGGAGAAGGGGACATAAACGACCGTATCGTTTATTGTCTCGTCGTAGAAGCTTGATATTTTCACATCTTCAAGGGTTTATGAACTTTAATATTCGATATTAATGTCAACTTGATACCTTTACTCGTTAGGGAGAAAGAGGGTCTTGACAGATAACAAAGTGATCCGATAAGGTTTCCGTTTCCTTTTGAAGTACGGATCCCTAAAAAGCTTGGCGGTAAAAACAAAAGTAATATTTTATATTTTATTTGTGATTCAGGTCTGGTTGTGTTATTTATTGGATTGCAATAAAAGACAAAACAATTTGAGAAAGTAAATTTTGATAGGGAATGGAAATTTCATTTCATCATAGGCGTGCAAGGTAATTGAGAGTCGGGGTAAGTATGAGGTGCGGGAAGAGAGCAAAGGTGACAGTCGATACTGAAGTCATCAACAATATCAACTTGTTGATCGACTAGTCGAAGAACATTAATTTAAATGCATTATTATGTACGGACGCATGACACGTGTGCCGCTCTCCATGTTCAAACTAATTATGACATGTTGAACGACTAATCGGACTGAAATGGAACTGATTTGGTACAGTTGTAACTTGTGTGTTAATAAAGATATTAGTAGATCTGTACATACACTGAACAACACACTAAAAACATGTCCTTACTAGACTCGGCAATACTAGATTCTTCAGATGAATTCTAATCTTTACCTCCTACTTGATTGATAGCATCGTCAAACCTTATGTCGTAATTACAGTCTTCATCTTCATTTTTCTTCACGTGGTCATCGTATTTTTGCCATTTTAGCCAGTAATTATACATTCAAACTTAGCTACTTAGATCATAACTGCAACGAGATATACATCATACCATCTTACTGAGCCTATTAGAGACAATATTCAAATGAGACTTTAGTACTAAATCGTAGAAATAAAAAAAATCGTATAAATAGTAGATAAATCTGGTAAACGCTCAATGAGTATTTTGCAAGATCGATAATTTTCATCGTCAGACAGAAACAAAAGCTCATCAGACATTCATGGTGACGTGCGGCAGTCTCTGGACCAGGAAGGTGGTAGTCGCATGCCACAGGATTATATTTTATACAGGGTGTAAGGGACGGTGTCACGGAAACTGAAAGAGCTTACTTCGTAGCCAAAACTGATTAACTTTTCCTTAGAAACATGTGTTTTCAAAAAAATACCCTCCCCATACAAGCTGCCTAAACCAAGCGGTAGTTTTATATGGAGAGATATTCTTTTTTTCATTTATCAACACGTTTCTTAGTAATAGTTGAGTTTAGTCTACTGAGCAAGTCCTTTTAGTTTTCGGTGCTAAATCTCTTACACCCGGTATAGTGCCCGTAAAAATTTTTAGCGGTTAAATATGTAAAGAAAGAAAGAAATATTTATTTGTTGCATTAAAGTTCTTAAAACTAAAAATACAACAGTCTAAAATAAAAAAGTCTTAAAGCTAGTTAAAATTCACTGATATTTATTACAATAGTCTTAAGTTTGAAATTAGCCATTACAAGGCAACAATCAACTACAGTCGAAATAATGTATAATCTATTTTTTTCGTAATTCCAACGCTTACCAACACATTTTGCAGCTATGACACTAAAACCAGATTATATTTGATGGAAAAATAACATTGTTTTACAAACTTGTTTTTTCTGAAAGCTCTAGCCGATTGCTTTTGACATAGCTGCAAAATGTGTTGGTAAGCGTTGGAATAATGGAAAAAAATGGGTTATAGGTTGATTAGAATGACAGCAAGACAGAGCTATGCGTGAGAGCAGCACACGGCAATGCTTGTCTCTGTCGCTCCAATATGTTACGCATTCGCTCCATCCTGCTCACAGAGCTGTCATTCTAATCAAGCTTCATTATTTCGACTGTACACGTAACCGCTAAAAATACTGGCCTGTCTTTTATTGTATATAAATTTTATGTGGTATGTGTTAACTATTTTCATACCTGTGCTGTCAATATGGTCGGCACTCTCTTTTGCTGTATATAATTTGTGATGTGACGCAAATTTTTTGTATGCATACACCTATTATAGCTCTAAATGTTCGTGTGACACCCTCCTGCGTGGTGACAGACGTGGTGGAAATGGTCGCGCGGGGTGTGTAGAGGCACAGAAGTGGGGTAGTACTAATACTAACCACACAGTATCATACGCCCATCTGGTGTCAGCATAGGGTAGTACCAACCCACCTCTACACTTTATTCCCCGCTGCTTTTGGCCATTGCTCGGGGACGATACTATGGGCCTGTAGAGGCGCGCGCATACTCGTACAAGGACACTGTAGGTGCATATTCAACTGGTTGTTAATTCGCGCGCGTCGATGTAGTCTCCCAGGAGAGTTAACGGGGAATAGAATACCAGAAGATACCTCGCCATATATCGCCTCATCTTCTCTAATGTCTGTTACCCCGCAGGAGGGTCGCACACAAACTTGTCAGACTATCTATAGGCGCCTTCCCGGCTCAGTCCTGATAGTCATTGAAAATACAGGTTGTAAGGGACGTTGCATCGAGAACTGAACGGGCGTGCTCAGTCAGCGAAACTGAACATTCCCAAGAAAAAAAATTTGGGGAAAACAAATTTTTTTTGACCTTTCCATACAAACTGTTCGATCAAAGTGAGCAATTTGTATGTCAAAAAATTTTTTCATTCAAAAAAGTTTCTTTGGGAAAGTTGATTAGTTTCATTGACAGCACGCCCTTTCAGTTTTCGGTACACCGTCCCATACACTTTTTATGAAACTTATTTACTTTAGTGTCGATAACTCAATCTCCAACTGTACATTATAGGGTTTACAGTGAAAAGGGAAATAATGGACAAAAATGATAATTTCTCTAGTTTACTCCTTTTCTTCCACCTGTTGCACTTGATTGCAGACAGTTCAGTGAATTGGATGTTTATTTTATAAAATTTGTAAATATTAGTTCAATTTGTAAACTACATAAGTACTATGTAACTAAATAAGTGTATTGTGATATCATTATAATAGTTTGTCTCAGCTTGAGTTGTAATTAGGTACTTAGTTTTTTTGACGGAAATCATATCACTCCTTCAATTCATTATTATTAGAAAACAGTGAATAATATAATGATCTTTGCTATTGTCATTAAAGGCGTTGTAAATTACACGTGACGCACTTTTTATTACTTACTAACATGTCAATCGTTTCACTATTGCGAATTTTAAAGTAGTTAATACATTAAAATAATATTACCCGACTAGTTCTGTGATGTAATTATTTCTCAAGATAATGGTATTTAGTAAATTACGTAGACTAGATGATTTATATAAAATTTCATAAACTTACCCTCTTTCTACGCCACGTGAGATACTCAGTCAGGCCTTTTGCCATCAGAGCGAACGACTCCGTTTGGTTCCAACTTAGCCGGAACGTTCGCCGAGGCTAGGGCTCGCTGTATTACATCATTTAATGTGGTACCGGCAAAGAATAGTACCAACCCATACATACCCGAGGGTGTCGTAAGAGGCGACTAAGGGTTATAAACTGGAGGATGGGCAGCAGCATCCTCCTTTGTATCTTACATTTTACTTTCTGCGGTCACCTACAACCGCGGTCCATGGTGCCAGCCGTAACGCTAATAAGCGAGGTGACTATTGTACTTCCCCTCTACATTTTTCCAGCAAAAGCTAGAATTCTGGAGGAAGCTCCCTGTCCTGTAGTGGACGTTTCATGGGATGTTATGATGAAAGTCAGCTGCCGTTTCAAGTAGATTAATAGCCTCTTTGGTCCAGTGGTTAGAGCGCTCAGCTCTCGATCCGGATCCGGAGGTTCTGGGTTCGATACCCGGTGGGGGACACTGTCAAACAAAAATCTCTTTGTGCGACCTCTCCGGTTTGGTTTGGGCTTTGCAGGGTGAATCACCTGATTGTCCGAAAAGTAAGGCACGTTTAGCCGTTGGTCCCGATTACTATCTACGGATGTAGTCGTTAATGAGCCATGTTAGAGGCCATTGGCGGCTCAACCACTCTGACACCAGGGTTTGTGAGGCCGGTCATATAGACCTTGCAACCCACACGATATGATGAAGTAGATTCTTATTAAAGGGGTTCACGGGGTCAGGTTTGAGTGGACTGTTACGTAACCCTTATTACGCGAGTCCAACTCGCACTTGGCTGAATTTTTTTCCTAACGGTGATGTTTCTTGGGAAAAGTTGCTCAATTTAGTTGACTTCTCGCTCATAGAATCAAACATCATTGCATCTATTACCGGTGCAGGTCTTTGTTAGGCAACCTTTTTAGCACATTGGTTGAGCAGTGCAGTTGTGCAGGTACTGTTTCGGGTTACAAAGGGTTCGATTCCTGGCGCGGCATTGCGAAATTCGACTTATGCGTCTAGATATTTGTGACGTGATCTAAGTATCAACTCTTGAAAAGCAACGAGATTTTAAAAATGAAAATAATCCTAGATCAACCCTTAAAAATATGTTTTTTTTTTAGTGTGTTACTATAATCGAGTGTAATCATTAAATTATTTTACTTTATTTCGTTTTAAAATACAAAAAAGGAAAAGAAAGAAAACTAACTGTTGGCGGGTCTCGAAGCTGGAAAAGAAAAGAAGTGGGTTAGAGATCTACTCGTACCTGTTATTTTTTTTCTAATTTGGTGACTTGATTGAAGTCTGATTGTTTTATTTATTACATTGTATTTTTTACCATAAATTACTCGCGCCCTCTGATGTTAAAAATTATCTGTAGCCAGCAAGTAAGCAAATAAATGTGATAACTTGTATGTATAGGCTAAACACGGTGTGTAAGAAAATCGGTACGCACTAATATAGCACAAGGAAATTACCCGGGACAGTGTACCGAAAACTGAAAGGGCGTGTTCAGTCAACGAACATGAACGACTTTCTCAAAGAAGCATTTCTGGAAAATGAAAAGAATTTTTGACCTCGCCATACAAGTTCTCACTGTGGTCGAACAGTTTGTATGGAGAGGTTAAAAAAAATTTTTCATTTCCCAAAAATGTTTCTGTGGGAAAGTTGTTCAGTTCCATTGACTGAGCACGCTTTTTTAGTTTTCTGTACACCGTCCCTTACACCCTGTATATCGAAATAAATCAAACCGGAGCCTGACAGGTAGCGTTCCTTGTTATCCCATGAGACTGAACAACTTTTTCAAAGAAACGAGTCCAATTTCTATGGAAAGTCGAAATGTTTTTTTAAAGAACCCTTATAGTTTCGGTCTGTCCGCGGACCAGCTCCTGATCTGAGACCCTTAGTACTACAGGGTGACTTGCCAGGATGCTGATTCCACAACGCCGTCCTATTCGGCAAGAAGTTTCTTTTGGAACGTACGGTGGTACAAGACGGAAAAATAGGGCTGCATTCTGTAAAATTTAAATGAGAAAGTCCCTGGCTCCTTACCTTTCGGAGCGAGACATAACAATGCAAGCACTACTGAATAAGACGACATGTCGAGTTGCCCTCTCTAGATTTGCGATGACCCTGACCCTTCAGAGCGACTCACATCAGCACGCAGGAGCAAGCACTACAGCATAACGGCAGGTAGGTTGGCGGGTCGTACCTTCCCAGACGGACATCGGATTAATATCCGAAAGGTGAGAGAATGGCGAGGTGTACGAAATGTTCGTATTCGTTGTAGAGAAAGCCTGCATGAAGGAGGGAAAGAAATAAAGAGAATTTCAGGGTTTAGGTCTACTTGATTCCAGGTGATAGAAAAAAAATTGGTTGAGATGTCACAAGGAATTCAGGAAGTTACAATGAACTTAAAGAATTTAAAGATTAATCGCCAGTAGCATGAAACTACATTAAACTTTTAAAAATTTACGCGCCCGTTGACGTTTTGCGTATTATTTACACAAAACATAAGATCTGAAATTAATCAGATTTAATTGTTTAACAAACATTTTACAAATGTGTCACTAAAATATTGTTTCTTTTTACTTGCAGATTTGGAACTTTATAGTTAGGTATGTATCAATTGTATTCTTATGTAATAAACTGTGCACGTCTTGTAACAATGGGGTCAGGCAGCAAAAGGTTAAGTTGTCTTGACGAGCGCATCTTTTTAGTCAAGATGGGATGAGGTGATTCTTAAGCATTAAATTGTATTGTATATGCATTTTAGAGAAAGAAATGTTGGTATTTGTTGTATAATGTGGGGATTGTTCGGTAGATGACCACGACGAGGGTGCAAGCGCCGCACTTCGGGTGCAGTGTAGGGTGCGGACAGCGGGCTTGCAGTGAAGTGGGCGCGCAGCTATAAGTAAGAGGTGCGCACGCAGCGGCGAGGTTAGTCGCCGTCCGCGTCGCCAGCCGACAGCGGTGTCACCCTCCCCTCCGGTGCGTTCTACCCCTGCCCACGACGCACCCTGCACACACACGCCTTTCTCACACGACCGGCGATCCTCGCTTGCGCAACCCTAAAGGTCGCCACTATTGGCATTTAAACGCTCTCTGACATTATCGTTGCATTTAAATGTGCGATGCAGCTTCCTCGTTGAGCTTTACTGTCGCAACTGGTGTCGTTTGGGAAAGGCGCGGGTGCTGACGTGAGCCTCTGTTGCAGCAGAAGCCCGAGCGAGTCGGGTAGGCGCGCATACGACCCGCAAGGCCCAGTCGCACCGCACGCGCTCTACGCACGCCGCACTACGCAAATCGCGACACGCACTCACCATGATCGCCAGGATAGCGCTGTAAGTCACTTATTTATCTTATACTTAACTATAATTACATGATTTTCAACTTAACCTTCATATATTCAGGTTCTAACTGTGAAGTGCGTTTTCGTTATTATATTGTGTTTGAATATATTTTTATATAGGCATAAAATATTTCTAATGTTTTGAGGTTTTGCTATTAAAAATATCCGTGGTGCACGAGCGAGTCAGAAAAACAACATACTTCTAATTTAGTTTGGCAAATATTTGTTCGTCAAATAATAAGCTCTCATAGAGCTTTACGTAATATTTTGAAGAGTGCTTTCTGTTGACAAATATCCTATGATGCGATGGAAATTTGATCTAATTTATCGTGTGGAAATCAGGTTTTCATTGCCCAACAACAGCCAGCTGGCATCACGAATGAGGGCGCGTGTTTCTCAATGAAGGCTGCGAAACATTGCTTTTAAAATATGCACGACTTTGCCGCGTGCATATTGTCTCCCGCGCAACGACGTCGCACCCCGCCCGCGCCCGCATTCGTACCGACTTCGCTCGTAAGCCCACCGGCAATCTTGCCTGCGCCCCTTACAAGCAAACCACATCACATAAATCCGTAATGTCCGTATTGTCTGTGATACGGTCCGTACAAATGTGCAAGTCATATTCAACAAAACTTTGTTAGTTTTCACAGAAATGAAATGCGTATATTTATTATCTAGAAGTCACCGCAAATTTGCGGCATCACTCTGGCATAAACACTTTCTGTTGAGTGAAGCTTCTCTTTATACGCAATTTCCCCTGCCGCTTGCATATTTAAATGTAAATTGAACGGGTACAGGATGGACATAACTTCTGTAGAAGTACTGCCGTTTCATCCTTGAAGTAAGTTTCTCCCACTTCTTGAATTCTGTTCAGAGCTGTTTATTGGAATACTACTATTCAACATAGTGCAACTTTTGAAAAGTTCTTGAAAGTTATGGTATTTTTGCAGTATATTCCATTTTAACCTTACGTATAGCACTTATGGCTTTATCTTAGCTTTCAAATCCAAAAGCTTTATGTAACGATGGTTTTTATGGACATAGCTATGAACAAGCAATAATCGTTATTTGAAAAGCAATTATTTGTTTTTATAAGTACCAGTCATTTAGGTGTTTTCGGTATAATAAAAAAAAATAGTGTCCGAATAGTTTTTTTTTACTTTTCGTTTATAAATGGGAAGCTCAAGATTTTCGCAACTAGCTTAACTCATGTATAAAACAATTCGTGTGAATTAATGGGGGAAATAGTTAGAGCTTTTAATTTTAAGTCCGATTACGGTTTCCTTAATCTTGTCACGCAACAAGAGTCGCGTTCGGCCGAGAAGAGGTTGGTTAGGCGATCCAACAAATTCCATTGTTAAAGCTTTCTCTCGTATTATTAGCAACAACAGGTGTTAAGTGAGTAACAACACTACGTAACATATTCGATGACCAATTGTCTGGTTACACTAAATACTTATGCAAATGCTTAAATAATCATCAAGAATGTGCTTTTCCAGTGGGTCTGATTCAGGTAAGGTTGGACGATCACCAACATTACCACCAACGATGCAATTTGCACTTTGTAATACTTCAATGTAATGAACGAACGTGCCTATGGAATGTTTACTTTGTCTTGAAATACCATACGCCAAGCTAGCAAAATCAACTAGTTTACTAGTGAAGATTTGCGAGTAACTTTTTAATCAACGAAGTATTGATTTTTGGCTACGTTTTTAGGTGAAATTCCTACTTTTTCGCCTCAGTCTTGGATGTGTTTATGGTTGTGTTATATATTTGCATATTTTGTAGGCTTTTATGTAACTCAGATTTGCAAGGATTAGGTTTTTCTCAAATTTCTCGAAGGTTAAGTACAAAGAACCGAACATTGACATTGACGTTCAAGTTCTTAGTTGTGTGATGAAGTTGGTGGAGCAAGAGTAATTCAAGTAGGTAATACGAATAAATCATTTTATCGTTAGCTACGTACCAATGTAATCCGTCATGTAAACAATTAAAAACTCGCCAGGAGATTACACAGGTTTCTAAGTTAGATTTGTGGGCTCTGCACTTAATCCTGTGTGGACCATTGTGCATGGGTTTATGTAGCCGTCAATTTAGCCACCCTAACTGTTGCCAGAACTCAGTCATCCCGTCCAGTATGTTGGGTATTTGATTTAAGGTTATGTCTGCTCCAAGTGTGTTTTCTCTGATGGTGTTAATTACTTTGCACTTCAGAGTGACGTGTTCAATGGTATAGTCCGCTTCCATACAAGCCGTGCATAGAGGGCTGTCTGTTATGCCTAAAGTCAAGTAGTGAGTACTGAGAGCTATGTATCCTGTTATTGTGCCTACTGCAATACGAAAATTTGTCCTGTTCCGAGCTTTTGATACTCCTCACAGAGTTCGCCCTCCGAGTCTTCTATTCCGAGTGGAGTCTTCTATTCCGAGACCTCTTGAGCGGAGTTTTCCCTCCGAGCACTCTTCCCTTTGGGACCTCTTATACGGAGTCTTCCCTCCAAGCACTCTTCCCTCCGGGACATCTTTTACCAACTCTTACCTCCTAGTCTCTTCCCTCTAGGACCTCTTCTACGGAGTGTTCCCTCCGAGCACTCTTTCCTCAGGGACCTCTTCTGCGGAGGCTTCCTTCCGAGTATTCTTCCTTCCAGGACCTCATCTGTGGGGTCTTCCCTCCGGGACCTTATCTGCGGAGTCTGTACCCTCTTGGATTACCTCTGAGACTTCCTCTTCCTTAGGACTTCTTTATTTCCTTGTTCCTCTCTTTATATCGCTTTCCAATGACCTACAATTAGATCTTTAGATAAGAATCTTGTCAACTAATTTCTCAAACATTGTTCACATCTAAAATGATTTGGATAAGATATTGATGATTACGTTGAGCCCATCATTGTAGGAAAATTTATGGCGGAAAAATTACTGACCCATTTTCTTTGTTCTTCAGTGAACATTAGTTAATGACAACCACATACAACCAAAATATTAAAGAATGCGATTGAATAAATTAATGTTTTTCTTACCTATATCTTTGATTGGCCGGTAGACCTCGTAGCTCATGGCTTTAGGCTCGTTGTTTTACTTTCTACGTAAAATTGGTAGCTTGCGTGCTAGTAAATTATAACATCAAACTCACCTGTTTGTTACAACTTAATCGCTCAGTCTAGTTTATAATAGCTCTGTGCGTTAACACACCGTAATTCTTGATTATTCGTATTTTTTTAATAGTGCTACAAACACAGGTAAATAAACTATAAAATCACTACTTGAAAAATATTAAGCGATATGTTTTATGTAATGGTTGATATATTTTAAAATACTTCTTGTTGCCTTTAAATAAGTACAGGGCGTAAAAAAGAAGCTTCAAGGAAATATTGATATATTTTCAATTTGATGATTGAGTTGATGAATTTGAATGAATCTGGAAATGTGGTTCAAGGATTTTTGCTAACAACAAGAAACATAAAATAGTAACATTTTTGGAAAATCATCACCCTAAAGAAGAGAATTAAAAGGAGAAAATTGTAATTGACCGTCATATTTTGCATTTTGTGTAATAAATAAGTTGAAACTTCCATGGTTTTTTTGCGTTAAGATGTGTAGTACAGGTACGTACTAAGGGGTGCAGAACCGGTGCCCTCCCAAGAACCGGGACTAGATTTTCGGTACTGGACTTAGAACCGGGATTTCCCGGGATTTTCGGTACTTTCGGTACCCACATAGAAAATTAGCTATAAAGTTGTAAAATGAAATGTTTTCACTTGTTATAATGGAAATATCTATTTGCAAAATGGGGTCATTAAAATCATGGTTCAGTAAATGAAACTATAGGTCCTTAATCATTAAATTTTAAGCTGACGCTTATTAGCAGAACACAATTGTTTTTTTCAACTTAAGCTTTTAAAAGTCATAATATTTATTATAATTTGGTAAAACCAAACTTATATATTTTTCAAGATCAACGTAATAACAAATAATCAAACACAATAAAAGTTTGAGAGATTCTCTGAATTTTAAATAATATAACAACATAATTTAAATTTTTTTTATGACAAATCAATGTAAAACATTTTTCATAAAAAATATGAAAAGCTTTTTCTTCCGGTAATGAGTTTAGGGAAAACTTATTTCATCTACGTTTTGGTGACTTAAAGATGTTTGAACTAGCTACACATATGAAGAGAAGACTCGCTCTGGTCCCACGATTATTTATGGGGTAGTTTGCCGACATTCGTGTCGTAAGCTGGTGAAATATAGCACCTATGGTTACCTCCGTTTTTTGAAAAATACCACACTTAGATACACGTTTTTATTAATAAATTTTGCAAACGATTTAGGGTATATTTCAAACCAAGTTTCTTTTTTTTCATACCAATATTTTAACTGTCTTCAAGAAAACGTAGTTTCTTGTGTGTGTTAACATAGTATTTGATCATTTAATTACCACCGTACTGAACAATAAAATTAGGGGTACATCCATGAAGTTGCCGTTTTATATGAAGTATTTTATGAAAACTTAATTCAGAACAACTGAAATCGGTATTTTTTTTTATTATAAATGTAAATATTAATAAATTTTGGAGTATAAATGAGATGACACTATGCTAATAGCAGCTTTAACTCAATTATCGAAAAGTGACTTAATTAAAAAAAGAATGACATCTGAGATGAGGGTGTGATGTGATAATACTGAATAATATGTATCTTTCCATGAAACTGAATAACTTTTCACAAGGTACAAAGGTCAAAATACGAGAAAAATTATTCAAATTCTAATAGAAACCGCATCATCTGATAGCGAAATTATCATCATCTCAATCTCTCTATATCAATTTATCATATCATTTTTAGTCAAAATTATATGATATAATCTTCTTGAACAAGGTCCGGATAATTTGAACTTTACTGTCGAACTTGTCAATGCAATAGTCTAGTCTGTGTCACAGTTTCAAAAGGTAATATGAACTCGTCACGTTAAACGAATCAAGTTGAAAACTGGGGAACCTTTTCATACCGCAAGTGTACATATAAAAAAATTATGAAAATAGATTATTATGTATAATTGGAGGAATTATGATCTCATGAATCTGCAAGAAAATTATGGCATTGATTTTCCCTAATTTGATGAATATAAAGAAATTATATGTTATAAACACTGTAAATTCACAATATTAAACAGGAAAAAAATAAAAAGATATTGTTTAGGTCAATAACTGTTTATTTATAAATTTTTATTTGAATATTTAAAAAGTAATAGGTTGAATAAAGTCGGATGATAAAAGGCACGTCAATAATTTGTTTAAGACCATGAGTAGTGAGATAATACAGTCCAAAAGAAATGTACGAAGTCAGTATCGAAAGTACCGAAAGAACCGGGATTATTTCGCCGAAGAACCGGTACTGGATTGTTTAAAAAATCCCGGGAAATCCCGGTATTTTCGGTACCGGGAAATCCCGGGAGCATGCCCTAGTACGTACTGTAATCCGTTTGTCGTGATATTTTATACAATAATAAAAAAAATCATTTATTTTTCGGAAAATACATCCATATTCACAATTATAATCAAATTAAAATAAAATAAAATGGTTAGTTACAATTGGACTTACTTAAAACTGTGTTATTAAGACAGACACAAGACTATCACACAAAATACAGACAAACGTTAATGAACATACTTCAGAGACATCGGTGCATGCATCGACATCCAATATCTCTGTAGCGGGCTGTCCATCCGTCCGGCGACCATCATCAGGAGGCTGCAACTACAATGCATGACCTGCTAATATACTAACTTAGAGATCACCGAGCAACTAACAGTAAAAAACTCAACCCCGCTTACATAACAAAATTATGAGGCAAAAGTGCACGAACAGAATACGTACATGATATAATAGTTATTGTTTACTCAGAATCGTCTCGGTGTAAAGAAAGTAAAAGCTTTAATTTCTATGAGTTAACATAAAAGATACCTTTTAATCTTGATCGAGGCCTAGACAATTGTTTGAAAATATATTATCGTTGTATATCACACTTCCTAATTAGGTAATTGACCATACCCATCGCGCTGTTGTTCTTGAATTGTTTCACTTTCGCCGTTCAAAAGTAACGTAACGCTTTGTCAACTGCTCGTAAATGCTAAATTGGTTTCGGGTTTTGTTTTTGAATACAAATCGCGTGAGGAATTTCTCCTTAGTAGTGTTAAAATTTTTTGCTAAGTTTGTTTATTGACTTACGTGAGAAATTTATATTTACAACACGATCAAATAGGCTTGACTGACTAGTCTGAATGTATTTGCTGAATTGTGAAATCACTTGTTGCTATTTTGTTTCTAATACGAGTACTTCCTATGGCATCACAAAATTTACACATCTTTATATTACTTTGCGATTTTATAGAAAAGTGTGTTGATCCATTTCATTGGTTGCGAAAGACGTAGCTTTCTCGTTGGGTGGACTGTTAGCATATTTCGCCGTTTATTGAATATAGATTCGCTCCTCGATCGCCTATTTATTCGCTTGCGCACGGATATCCTCAAGTAGCGGCGGCGCGGCAATTTCCCCGGAGGTTGATTGTTGCAATGGGTTAAGAAGGCCGTCAGCAGTTTATTAACAGAATTATCAAGTCATGCGCTTGACACTGGATTTTTAAGCTCCATCTGGTTATGAGTCAGTCAATCATGTTAAGAGTGAATTTTGTGAATAAAGTTTGTAAGTCACGTAATAACAATTTTTTTTTGTCCGACTACTGAGAAATAAGTCTTGCCAAGTCTCTGACAGTGTTTCGATTTCATCTTGTCATCTTCTTCAAGGCCTGTCTCTCCGTATGCGACCTTCTCCATCAGCTTTGGGAGCAACAGCAGACAATCTTGAAACCAAATGAGGTGAAAACCTACTAAAATTAAAAAAGAAATCTGCCGATAAGACCTATCTCTTCCAAACTATACAAGGTTATTTTATACCAACCTGATGACTGTTGCCATTGACTTTTGCAATATGGTAAAAAAGGTATCCACTTCCCATATTAACTGGACCGATCAGCGGATAGTTTTATAATAGACAATTTTTTTTGGGCGGTTCCAAAAGTCGTTAAACAAAAGTTGTTTCTTTAGACCTAACGAACAGTGGGCTGACGGATATCAGGTCAAAAAATAACCCACTTTATTTTTTTTAAAAGCACCTTATGCTACGTGTAATATAATTAGTAAAAGATCCAAGGCCGAGCTTGTATGAGGTGCTCTGCGCAAAACCCGCCGGGATGAATTTTGACAGGATTCAAGTTAATACTTATAGGACACAAATAAGAAGTAGTACCAACCGGCGGCGGCAGGACCGACGAAGACGCACATTGTGGCATGATGTGAAAAATATGTCGTTTTTACCAGGTTCCAAGTTGTATCGTTTGAACCGACATAAGTAGCTAGTTAAAACTCTCACAGAATACATGTATTTTTAGACAAATATATGACCTGATAGTTAGGGTGCTGGCTGCAATTTGGGTATATGATTTGCTCATGATTCATATGAATAGGGATGATAGATCGCTCAATACGAATCGATTTGGTCCTTACAAGTTTTTCTGTGCGTCACTACATTTTTGAGTTAAAGCAATAAATATTAAAATAAGATACTAAATAATGTTTTTTTTGTCTGCCTTTGTGGCTCCTGTTTAAAATACTTCTGAAGATGTAGAAAATCGAAGAGGCAGACATGCAGGGCTCTGCATTATCACGGGACGAAGAAGTGAACTTTTGCATTTTGAAGAGCTGTAACTTTACGACGCAGGGTTATTATGGTGGCAGACCATTTTTCTGGGGTTTTATACATTGTATTTAATCAGATAGTCATAGTCTGCCAGCTGTACGTTTCATTGTCAAATTTCAAAATAGTTAAAACTTAATTCCTCAAAAACGCAGGGGTGTGGATGTCCGCCAATATTTTTTGTATGTTCTAGAGGATGCTCCTTATCATCAGTCAAAGAGGCAGACATGAGCAAATCATATAGAAATTTGGCCTTCATCACCCTTACTATGATAACAAAACCTTTAAAAATATATAAAAAATAGGGGGTCGCTATACAAGAAACGTATTTTTTTTTTGCTCTATCATCAGAATAGTTATTAATTCGAGCATCATATTGGGTACGAGTATGAATATAGTTCACTAAAATTTCAATGAAATAAAATGTCCTGACTGACTAACAAACTAACTGACTGACTGACGCTTATAGCTACACGTTTGAAATTTTGTATGCAAATTTATTGCATACCACAAACACCATCCAAGAAATAATTTGTTTTTACTAAGTTGAGTGTGGTATGGAAAGGGGTTCACTTGTACATTCCATTTTTTTTACTAGGTACTCTTAGTTTTCAAACCATGATGAAAAATTAAAAAAAATATATATCCCTTTATCCCTTATCTCCGAAGTTTACAAAAGGAAAAATCTGAATTAATTATAGTCAAAAGACGTTTACGTAAATATTACAGGAAAAGTAAAAGGATCTCTTTTGCACCGTTTTTTAGAAATCTGAAAAAAACCCTTACAAACAAATTTAGTTTTGCGGCCTTAAAATGGACTTTATAGGTTATAAAAATACTGTAGGTATATCGGGACCCTTGACGCGCGAGTCCGACTCGCACTTGACCAGTTTTTTTCGAAACCAATCGCTTTCGTCAAACGATTCAAAAATGCTTAGGGATTTCGATCGACAAACACATCGCTCGACGTGTGGCGAGCGAATCAATAATAGAGCTCCAGCTCTCTCGAAGACACGTCTCTATCGACCTTCACTTTCGCTTTTCATTACTAGTTTAAATAATTGATCTATCAACTATTTTCGTAACATGCTGTATTATAAAAGTATATGTAACGTATGTTTACAACTTTAGGTGCTAGTCACTCCTTTGTCACTACTTCCCCATGACCAATGACCATGCACCTGTATTAGAATAAAATTATCTATACAGCGTGATTTTTTATTCACCAAAAAAAAAATTAAGGGTGATTCTGCCCATGAAACTGAACAACTTTTCCCAAGGAACATAGGTCGAAATACAAAATCAATTTTTGACCTCCCATAGAAACTGCATCAGCTGATCGCGCATTTTGTATGGGAGGTCAAAATTGGTTTTTCGTATTTCGACCTATGTTCCTTGGGAAAAGTTGTTCAGTTTCATGGGCAGAATCATCCCTTAATTTTTTTCTGGTGGATAAAAAATCACGCTGTATACCGTGTGAGAAATATTACTTACAATGTGTTAACGTAGTAAAATTGCTGCCGTAATTAAGCAATTATGCAGAAAAGTGTAAATAATCGCGATCTCATCCTGTTCTCACGCGCGTTGAACCTATTGAGAAAAATTTGAATCTTTTCTATAAATTTGTGTATTTTAACATACTGTAATTTTTCAGTAAAAGATCGGGTGATATTGTCCTTGAAAAAAAAACTGCATCTGCTTAACAACTTTTGCTATAGGCCCGAACCCGCAAGAAATTTCGTAGTTTCATAAATTTTCAATACGTAACTCCTCAATGTAGGGAACAGGTGATACGTATTTTTGTATAGTAAAAGTGGTTTATAGTCAATAATGAAGAGAACACTTGGTTTCAATATTTGCAATACCTTTGACCTTATGCAGGCCGTATTATAATATACTTTGATGTGAATCTGCTCATGAAACTGAACAAAATTTTTATATTTTAGCATGTAAAAAAAAGGAAAAATTACTATTTTGGCATGTTGCCCAAATGAGAGCCGTAGACGTTAAAAGGGGTCGTAATATGTATGAAATACAAAACATACTTTCCTACACAAAATGGGCTATCATCACCTGCTGCAGTTTCTATGGGAGTTACTTTTAGATTTTTCGTATTTCATAAAATATTTCTTGGAAACAGTTATTCAATCAAATATTCACCATTTTTTACATCCTGTTTATGTAATTAAATTGGATCGATAAGGTCCTCGCCTTCCTTGCGCATTGCGCCCGCGCTGCCTCCGTAGCCAGCACCGTCCCGCCGCCCCTCGCCCGGTGTGCCTACGCAAGTCGCGAGACGACTCCGATCGACCTTCACTTTCGCTTTTACGTATCAACCAATAGATTCCTTGTTATTGAAAGGCTTATGTTAGAATATCAACAATATGCCTTTGAGTACACCAGTTTCCAACCTAGTGGAAAAAGCTACTTCTTATGGAATGTCTAAACAATAATTTTCTGTACAATCTGTAAGAATTTCGAAGAGTTTCTAGCCCTCGTTTAGGAACTCATTAATATTTCATTTATCTATACATATAATAAAATCGTAAGCTCGTCTATTCTGTACATAGGAATTTTTCGCGAAAATATACCCGAAATATAACCTGAAGTAGGTCCAACGTCAGTCGAAAGACGTTTTTTACTTTTCCTACCACCACCGACGTTTCGTAATTTTTTGACTTGGGAAACAACTGAATTGAAGATTGTCTGCGCCGATGGTGCATAATGTGTCTAGTCAACTCGTTTTGCGTTTGGTGCGTAGAACATGTTGATCTCATGATGTACAGAATATGTTAAATTGAACATCTCTCTTTCGCCTCTTGCATGTCAATGTATATTAATACAGTCAACCTCTCATCAATAGTATCACTTGACCTTGAAACCGCTTGTATAACGTAGCCATAGCACTAATAATTATTGTAGCGCAAGTGTTTCCACAAACGTTGGATTTACTGTGCGTAGATACAACCTCCACTGAATAACCTCTTCAATAAACCCTTCGACGTCATCTGATGCAGTGGCCTTATTGATAAATGCTAGTCTTATTTTTAACCACAGATATTAACGAATAAATAAAGCAAAACAAGGGAAAACCGTGTACTAAACAATCAATACGAGTAATAAGTACAAAATCATCAAAAGAAGAGAAGAAAAGAGATTCGAATGAGTCGTAATAATTAATCCTATACTATTAAACGAGCAATATTTGTATATATATATATTTGTAATTGGTTTCTCGAAAACGGCTTTAACGATTTCGATGTAATTTACTATACGGGGGTTTTCGGGGGAGAAAATTCCTTTTCCCCGTGTTTTTATGCATTTGCGTTTCAGACAAAAACCTAAAGCGCCATCTGTTGGCGGGTAGCATAGCTTGCTCACCCGATGATATTTTAATGTTGAGGCGGCTATTATAGAGCGAAGCTCGGTCGCCCAGGTACTGTAGCTTGATTAGAATGTTAGCAGTGTGACAGCAGGACGGAGCGGAGCGATGCGTAAGATGTTGGAGCAACAGAGCTATTGTGTCTACAATACTCAAGCTCAGTTATTTCGACTGTAAGCCACAATTTACCACAGTAACTTTTCACTTCGCCCGGTCTTTAGCATCTTCCCTCGTGAGATTGATCTTCTTTTTGTCAGCCTTCACTTCACCATATCCAGGTAGCACTTCTTGGGCTGTTTTCTAAGACCTTGTACAGAAAGTTCAAGGCATTTATTCCGGACATTGTCTGTCTACCTGCGGTTCACGTCACCGAACCAGTGGAGGCGGCTTTCCTGCAGCTTACACCTATACGCTACATCACGGAATACTAGGCTGCAACGGATGTGCTCTTTACGGATACGATCTAAACGCGTAACGCCACACATCCATCGCAGCATCTTTATCTCCGCGACCTGAAGCTGCTGAGCGTGTCTTCCCAGGACTGGCCTCGCCTCGCTTCCGAGTACTGGTCGAATGATGCTCTTGTAAACGAGGCTCTTGAGTGTCACTGGCACCCTACGGTCACAAAAAGGTGGTAGAATTTTTGTGGAAATTCCGTCTGGGGAAGTACCACCCCCTTAGCTTTTTTCTGCCGTGAAGCAGCAGTGATTGCACTGCTGTGTTTTGGTTTGAAGGGTAAGGGAGCCAGTGAAATTACCGGCACAAGAGACATAAAAACCAAATCAATCAATCAATCAAGTCGCAAATCAAGTTGCAATCTTAGTTCTCAAATTAAGCAACGCGCTTTGCTGTCTTATTAGCGTCAAAATATACCAGTAATACAGAAACAGACAATATACCAGTAAGACAGTGGGTGCTATGGGCGGTGGTGACCACTTACCATCAGGTGGCCCACCTGCTCGTTTGCTCACTTGTAACATAAATAAAATATATACATGTCTCCGGTTACTTCAAGCCATTTTGCCCAGGCTGTTATTCGGGTTTGGACATCATCATGGTCAATTACCCCAGAGTTGTGCAGTAGGTACAGATCCAAGGTATTTAAATTTGTCGGTCATCGAAGCGCATTTAACGCCGAATTTTATGGGATTCGGGTATATACTGCCGCAGGCCATCTACTCGGTCTTCGACACATTTAGCCGCCGTTCTCTAGCGCACCTTTCCAATGGCTCACCTTTGCTCCAGTTTCTGCTTGTCCTCGTCCGTCAGAGCAATATTATCAGCGTACACCATAAGCCAAGGAGATGGCTCATGGACTTCCACCGTAACCACGTCGAGAACTACGCTGAACAGAAAGGGACTCAAGGCTGAACCAACTGTGATTGGGAATGGGTGAGTATCGCCAACGGAGGTCGCCAACCACGAATACCGAGCTGTGCAGTATCGGATTGTGTCAGTATAGGACGCCCAGTATTATATTACTCTATGGTATAGGCTTGTGGTACGTTCTTCACATTTACACACCAGATTACCTGGTGATATATACTATACTTGAGTATGGTACTTAGGACATGAAACTGAACGAACAACTTTCTCCATAAACATAGGTCGAAAAATTAGATTTTTTTTGGTCGTCGGTCGGCTCAAGGTTTGTATGGGGAAGCCATAATTTTTTCTCATTTTTCAACCTATGTTTCTTTGGAAAAGTTGTTCAGTTTCATGTCCTCAGTACTATACTCAAGTATAGTCATACATTACATAATCACGCTGTATGTCTCAGGCAAATCGTATAATTCGCCGTTTACAAACGGCGGGCAAATTGTAAAACGGCGCCGGCAGATTGTAAACGGGTTCAGATCACTGGTGCATTTTAGGTTCGTTAGCCGCGGTAAACACAACCTAACCGATCCCGTTAGGTTGGGTTAGGTTATCTTTCGACCACAACGCATGAGCCGAGCAAGCGAAGCGATCGTGCCGCGTTAGCGGTCGGCGAGTGCCAGAAACGAATTACGCGCCGTTTTGTGAAATGCCGCGGCATTAATCATTATGTAAACTGACGAGTTGAAAAATTTTCGGCATTTCGTAGAATGCAAAGGCATAATGTGAAATGACGAATTATACAATTTGCCTGCGACATATACATTTTTTATCTGTACGCCTCAGTCAATACGTTTAGGGCAAAGATAAGATCTATCGTGCCACAACCAGGGCGGAACCCATGTTGACACTTATGAAATTGGATGGAGAGAAACTACTCGTCTGACTCCTTACTACTATCCCACCACTCCACTACTCTTAAAATACCTTATATACTAACTAATTACATATTCTTTACGTGCTATAGGAAAGTAATGTGTAATCTCTTTAAGATAATATTATTAAATTATCTTAATGACATTAGATGATCAATACGTGATAGTATGTTTTTGCGCATACCACACCTCCCTTGAAAAGGCTATGTGTCCCTCCCTTGAAAAGAAAAGCCCTGGCAGATGAATTAGATGGTCTTTGGGAGCTGGAGAGAAACTACTCGTGTCTAGTCTAGACTTTACTGTTCATCTTACACCTTACTACTGACTATTCCACCACTCTACTACTATTAACGTACCTTATATACTAACTTATTAAATGTTCTTACGTCCTTATATAGGAAGTATAATGTCTAATCTCTTTAAGATAACGATATTGAATTATCTATCTGATATTGGTAGACTAGATACGTAATGGTATGTTTCTGCGCATACCTCACACTACGAGACATTGCACTCTTGCCGGAGCCTAGAATGCGCTCAAAAAGTTTCATGTTGTAGAACATGACCTTAATACACTTGCCTTTGTAAATTTGTGTATGATGCTTGATCTCTAAGAGTCGGGCATCATCCGGCTGGTGAGTGTGCAGTTAGAAAGGTCAGTAAGTAGGGCTACACCACGAGCACCTATCAATGTCCACGCTTCAGTCAGTAGATCCTCCGGGCTCACGAACTTTCAGTTCTTCATTTTGCGAAGACATTTTAGCATCTCGTCAGGTGTTATGGGAGCAAGAAGTCCGAGATTTGGAGGCAGTTCTGGAGGCGACACGTCAGCGTGTTGCATGTTCAGCAACTCACTAAAGTAGCTAGCTGCATCATGTTTCCTTCATTATCGCTTCGTCGCATACTAGCGTACCGCCAGCTATCTTAACACAAGAAAAACGTACTCACGACAGCTAGATCTGATAGGAAGCAGGTATGCTAAGAATTGAATCCCCCTCTGCATCCGCGCTACCGATACCGCTACGAGTAAAACTAAACACAGTGTGTTGTTTTTAGTTTTTAATAAAATCTGGCCTTCTTGCGATGCTAGCGTGTATGTTAAGCAACATCTATGGCGCCTAGCTCATTGTCCGCAGGTAGTACCTATTTTGAGTATAGTGCTAGCGGCGGTGGCCGCGGGTGGTCAGATTGCACTTTCTACATCTGGTGGAGCGATATGTCAAGGGCAGCCGGTGGCACGACGACATGAGGCCGTAGCGGCGGGTCACGACCTACGGGCATCTAATCCTTCCAATCTTACGCAACTCCCGAAACTCGTTGCCGGTTAAATTTTACAAGATCATCTAGTTCTTGACTCAAGTACCTGGTTTGCGACCGTATTAATCGTTAATCCAATAAAAAATTGCAACAACACATAATACTTTCAGCGCGGTCAAGCTTGTAGCGGAAAATTACAGGAATGTTTTTCTCGGAACGTGTACCTTCTGAATAGTTGCAGCTAAAATGATAGAATCTATAGAATGTTGCAATCCCACTCCAGTTATCGATGCCGCCTCAGGAATGCTGTCAGTTTGAAACCTTAGTCTTACATTTTGTTCTCTTGCTGCTGATTACTTAATGGACTAATGTTTATTGTACTAGCGTTATACCTTATAAAGAATCAAAATGTAACGGGGCAAAACTAACCTTAGACATTTTCAACTAAATGCTTTGGGTTGAAAGTGATGGTAGGCCTTTGTCCAAAGCCTTTCAGGAAAACCACCTCCTTGACTATTATTGCCATACAGCAGCTGAGCCTGCAGTGCTATGTTTCGGTTGGAAGGGTAAGGTAACCAGAACTGAACCGGGGTGAACTGATTTAAATAAAATTTCATGTAAAGATAGGTTAAATTAACCAGAGGAACAGGTTAATAACAAAAATTTATCTTGAAGGGGGTGAAATAGGGGATGAAGATTTGTGTGGGAAACCAATTAAATAATTTTGGTTACTATTTCACGGCTAATCTGCTGAACCGATTTTGTTGGAATTTAGTAAGAAGATAGTCTGAACCATGAGAAAGTGCATATGCTCCTTTTGATTCCGAAAATAAAACTAAGGGTGAAATCGGGGATGAACTTTAGTTCGTGAAATCAAATAAGTAACTTATGCTACGCTTTCATGGGTAATCCACTGAACCGATTTTAATAAAATTTGGTAAAAAGATAGTATGAACCATGAAAGAGGACACAGGCTACTTTTTCTTTTAAAAATGAAGGTTAAAAATTGAGGATGATTGTTTGTATGAGAACTCAATAATTTAAGTGAATAAGCTAGCACAATTTTGTTATTATTTTTATTTTATAAAAATCAACGTCATAATCTTTTTCAGTATGTAATTTTTGGCGCTTAGATTTTTCTAGATTTTAATATGCCAAAAAGGTACCAACAAAGAACAAAAAAAAACAAACCTTATCACCTATTTACTTCCATACAACTCCTCTACTAGTAGGTATTAAGAACGACGGGGACCAATAACCATAAGGTCCATCTGCTCCTTTGCTTAATTGTGTAAAAAAAGTACCGACTACAAATGAAAAAATACAGACATATATATATATATATGGTGTGTATGGTCACTTATCTGTTGATAAGTTAGTAGTCTCGAAATGTGTTTTGTTAGTAACAATTTGATTGTAATTTTTTGCGGGTTAGACTTCACAACCAATTAACTTAGTCAGCACTTTAATATTGAATCTGTTAACTTATGACTACTATTTTATTACGTATCTGAGTATGATAGGTAATTAACATTTGACTTCGTCTGACATTTGTGAAAATAATGAAGTTGTTAAACTTATTGGCTCATCAGGTTTTACTAGTTCTTCCAAGTAAACGATATACATAACATATAGGTATCTAAGTTAGATATTGAAAAATCTTACTCATGTTTATAGACATAATTAAATGTGACATTTTAAATCATTAACATATTTATTTAAGGACGTGATTGAAGTACGGATGTGAAGATATACCAATAATTTAGTAGATGAGACAACTTATCAATCAAAATGACTTTTGAATTACCTAGTACTTGACTGATACCTGCCAAGTGCGAGTCGGAGTCGCGCTCTAAAGGTTCAGTACCTATCCATCATATCATTCTTCAAGTGTTTGCCGTTTGATTTTAAAAACTCTGCGTCCACTCTAATCTGACCTATCTTTAATATGAATATATATATGGAGATAAAAACGGCAGTATCTTTTCATGTTGTTGTCGTAAAAGCTTGGAATTTTCACAGCTTCAACATGGACCTTAATATTTGATATTAAAACTTTACCCGTTCGGGAGAAAAATATTTTCTTTTCCTTTTGAGGTACAACACCCTAAAAACAAAGGCTTTTTCATGCTAATAAACATAATACTATCTTTATTTGCTTGAAAAGGTTTGGTTTAGAACAGGAATTATTGTCATAGAGTTAATGACCGGTTTGCAATAGTTTGTAGTTGAACTTAAATGGTTCCTGTGTACCACATGAAAAGAATAGAATGGAATTTTTAATAATTATTGGATTTTTTTTTCAATTAATAAGTTCAATGACTAGTTTTCTTTTTAAGTACTTACTCATATTTCTCAGTTAATTACTTTTTATCTTTTTTATTATTTTAATATGAATATCACAAGACTCCATGGCTCAAGTAAAAGTTCATATAAATAATCAATCTATGTGGCAAATGAACCAATTGCTTTAGTTATACCTAAAAAGTTTGGATGATTAAGGAGTTTTTCAGTTTTTTTTTGTTTCATACGACTCGCTTATACTCGTATTCAAGAAATAAAAGCTGATGAAGGTCCATGGAGGGTATGGTAGGGCGGGGCAGAGCGGGTTCCATGCGATCCGGGTTCACCGACGTTGTTTGTGTAAATCCTCGTGTTTTTAAGCGTCACTTTCCGCCTCAACCAGTTTCACTTTCCTGTCGATGGCCTTTCGAAAAATGCGCAGTGAGATAACAAATGAATAATACATCCAAATATCTTCCATATACTTTTGGTTATTTTTATGTCAGCACATGGTCAGCACAATAGATAGTTATATCGTGATATAGTAAATATTAATGAGAAGGAGTTTTCCAGACAGGACATTCTCGGTATCCCTTTTTTGGTAGACGTTGACTTGTATTATCCTGAAGATTACAAATTGGTCAATAATCGATAATCTAGTCAATAATGCGAGTAAATTGAGATCTGTTTTTTATTTAAGTGTTTAGTGGTTCGAAACTGAAGGGTGAGGCTCTCGAAATACCTGCGCACGAACGGTTCCTGTTTACGAAACTTGTTTGTTATGTGTCGGTATTGTAGTAAAAGTTGATTTTCTGCTCGAGGAAGCGTTTCCATTAAGCTATTAAAAACAATGTCCTTGACAGACGATTGGGGAACAAAACATATGTTTTTGAGCTTAGTGCTATAAGTAAAAAGAATTTTGTTCTAAAATAATAAGTTCAATATTGTGAAATAACAAAGGAAAGTTTCTGCGAGAAGTCTGAGTCAGATGTAATGTATTCCGTCGTGGTGCGGCGGCAATATTTCGCATCAGTGCTCGACGCGGGCGCAGAAGCGTGGTGCGTGACAAGGGTACACAGTCAACTTGAGATTCTTAACGTGATTCTCACTCGGCTTTATGTAGTAGGTATCCAGTCAAGTAGTTACATACTACTCTATAGATTTCGCAGCGTCCACAACGCATTCCAAATTTAATTTACATTACGCAAATGGATTGGATTTGATTTCATGTTTTTATCCGTTTCCGTAAAATGTACACTTTCCAGGCTCAGCAGTTTTATGCGTTGAATGTCTGTCAGTCAGTCATTCAGCTCTCTTTTATATTGTAAGTAAGTATAGAAGTTTTACGTCCGCTGTTGACATTCAAACCACCTCACTTCAGGACATTCCTAACCAGTTCATCTGCACTCAATTAAAATTCAGCTTATTCGGTTAAGTGACGTTCTCTAGTGACCTTCAGTGATGAGAAATCTATTTAATTTTAAAGGTTATAATCTATCCTTGAACTTTTGGTCCCGTCTTATATTAGAGATTATTCTATTACAATTGTGCGGTTACGTACAACATTGTGGCGGCTGATATCCGTCGAAAGGCAGTTAATTACACCCGATAAATATATTTATCTATGATGGCACGCAACGGACTTATAGTACCTATTAACTTATGGTGCCTGTTAACTTTCTGGCCACGTCCCAAGTGTTAATTGATACGTGACTGCCATTAGGTCTTAACTAAGGTTGATGAACTGTTATAACCGTTTACTGCATAGATTTACGATATTTGTCTCTTTATAGAACTATAACGTAGAGGACTATTTTATTTATTACCATTTTTGATCTTTATCAAACCTATTATATCTGTTTTCTTTAACGTGCTACTAATCTCCCGTAATTCTGTCGGAAAGTTTTCAGAACCCTCCGTCAGTTGCAAGAAGCTGTTTTAAAGTTTAACCTCCTTTGTATCTATTGCTGACACTCCTCTCGTGTTTGTTGACACAGTCAGCAGTCGATTTGAGGGAGGTTTAAGTTTAGGGTAACTTTCTGTAAGCGACGGTCGTGTTCTGGTGCTTCTCTGTAATCATAAACGTAGATATTCCAATGCACGCTCGCCGGGATTACTCTTGGTCATAGTTATTCTTTCTTGGAGTTAATTATTATGTTGCCAACTGAAATATTTTTTTATTTCTGAGATTTTTCACTTACTACATTATATGTTTTGCTTACAATTACTCCTATAATCACATTCTTTTTACGGATAAAGAAGGAGGTAATAGTCAATTGATACAGTGCGTGTTTGCCCCAGTACGTTCACCGGTGACCTCGGCGCACGGCTCGACTGCCAGATTAGACCTTGTCTCAGGACACAGCTTTGTAACTGTAGTCTGAATTGTCACCGCAGCTCAGGTCGGTCACGTGGAAACATCATGCCCTCGAGGAAGTTCGTTTTGTCAACCACAAAGTAATGTTCAATCTCGAAAAGTAATCTATGAATGGTGCAAGCACGGTGCAAGTGATGCACGATATATAACCGAACGTTGTTTACACTACAAATCGGATTAGTCACCGACCGACTCTGTGGCGTGATTGTCATTACCATTAACTTAATCGAGTGGCTTGGGTTAATAAACTTGATGTGGTGCAATGCTTTCTTCGAGCTGGCTCATGAGCTCACGACGGCTGACGGTTGCAGCAACCGCGACGCTTCTCGACGCCACGTAATGCGGTCTCTGACGTCGAATCCACGCACAATGACTAACGATCAATAAATTTTTATTCAAAAATTCTGATCGCTGCAAGACCTTGCGACATCAATAATATTATTAAATTACGCAAACCTTTCTCAATTTTAGACTTTTCCGTCCTTGAATATTACTTTGTTAATCTGAATAATCGGTTCAAAAGGTACATTATCGATAGTAAGACTAAATAATTTTGGTGTCGTGATAACGGGAAATAATAATAATTAATAAATAATCATCACGGGAAATCGAATAAGAGTTCAGTTAGAAACATTTTGTATGCCTTTTGGCCACGTCAATCAATTAATATGCTATAAATAAATATGGTTAATACTTAACACCAGTTAACAAATGTTTAACGAGGACCAGTCCATTACATAAACTCAGATTCGAATGGAGAAATGAGTGGTCTACACAAGCAGATCCGGGTGGCACGGCAGCACTCATTTTGTATTCACTCAATTAAAGTGTTTAGGGATATGGCATAACCGGTCAAACAAATGATATCGAGATTAACTTGGTTTCTGTACGTTTTGAGTTATCTAAATTTTAGATAATGGCTTCCAACCAAGAGAACATGCAATATGCTTTTTTACTAATAGTTTCTTGCAATGCGTTTTATTAAGTAGTTATAATAAATGCAAAAGTATGTTGTCGAGGCTGTGAAATAGTTGATATCCTTGCAGAGCTGGTTGGAAAGATCTTTTTGCATTAAATCAACCATGAATACTAAGTATCGATACCACCGTCATATTTTTGAACAGGCTCAAAATAAACTCCAGGAAGTAGTATAAAATGCTATTACTTTATGCTTTTAAAATGTGAACTGTGACCCTGGAGGACCAGTCTTATGCCCCAAGAATCCGCTTTGTTCCTTCATACCCACTAATATTGTATTTCAGACCGGTATTACTGGACACGCCTGTCGAACGAACAATATTGCTTACTTTATACATTTTATAAAAAGAATGCGACTCCGGCATCTGTGCTGTATGTTTTTTGGTATTATATATAATGAGCGGTTTAAGAACACACTGCCTCTATATCAGACTTTAACAATAAGTAGTATCAGCACTCCAAAGCTTATATTAGGTACAATTTTACACGTATCAACAATTTACTTGTAAATACAATGAATGTGTGAGAATTGTACACATTGTACAGTCCTTGACCTACTGGGACTCCTGAGCATGAGAATTTAATCTCGTACGGATAACAATCGCTATTTCTATTGAATGGCTTTGATCATTCCTAAACATTCCACCAACACCCCACCACCTAGCTTAGCGGCTAGTGTCGCGTATTCCGGCAAACCAGTTTTCCACGCGGTTTCTCTACTTTTGTTGATCAATTCACGAATACAGAATATGGACGGATTATTAACTACTTGTCAACTCGCGTTCTTAATCCTTAAATGGTAGGTGTTGTGTTTTTCATGGTCGCAGCTTACAATGATAACAAACAATCAGTAAGGCGAGTAGCGGTTCATGGCACCGCACCGAAACTAGTTTGCGTTGTAATGTAAGGAATCTACCAAACGACCATTAACCGTGTAATCCGACGCGTAACTTAATTAAGAAGTATAATGAGCTTAGCCTTGCGCCTACTGCCATTAACTGCATTGGCTAATCATTGACATATGGTGTAAGTTTGTATATGTTACCGGAAAAAAGCAAGAATCGTAAGTTGATCAACTGAGTTGATAATTTTTTTTTAATAAATAAAGAGGCAGAAAAATTTGACGCGAGCCAGATTTGAACCTGCGATCTCCGGCGTACCGTGACGAGTAATTGTATATGTCACCGGAAAATAACAAGAATCGTAAGTTGATAGATTTTCGAGGTAGGTGATAAACTGTCGAAAATAGTACACTCTACCGAATTCGCTTCTGGGTGTCTACTCTCAAAGTCCGATATATCGAAACGATACTACTCGAAACATGCAAATGCAAAACTTCGTCCCTTGACAATAGAGTAGAATATTGGTTGGATGAATTTTCAAACTGCATCCAACCAATATTCTACTCTATTGTCAAGGGACGAAGTTTTGCATTTGCATGTTTCGAGTAGTATCGTTTCGATATATCGGACGTTGAGAGTAGACACCCTGGCTCAGCCGGCTACTGCGTCGCTCGCTCGGCTCGTGCGTTTGATCGAAAGAGAACCCAACCTATGTTATGTTTGTCTTACGAGTACCTAATGGACCTATGGATATACGAGTTTCCTCCGAGTTCAACTTACGATTGTTGCTATTTTCCGGTGACATATACAATTCACTCGTTTTGTTATCGCGGGTACTGTGACCGTAATGGTAAAATATTTTGAGTCCGCTTTACGAAACATACTTTCGTGTTTCTGTAAATCGTACTTTACCAGACTCCAATACAAAACATGGACACGCTTCATCACAGGCAGCTCGAACCAGCGCAGACTGTCGGTTTAGGAACCCAGATGCAATCTGTTTATGAGATATGAGAAATACACTCAGTCATTACGACATTGTAAATATACATTCGTGAGTTCGTGATCTCAAAATTAGAGATGTTTTCAAAACGAACATGTCTACAGTCTCACATAGTGAAGTTGATCAGAATAATGAAGTCGAATCATGTCTATGTACAAAAACTTAAATTTTTGACTGTGCCAATCTGTAGAAAAATCATTCTGATACAAGCATTCTAACCATTAATGGTGTCAGTTTATTGCAGTGATAAAAAAAAATATTCTCGCAGATAATGAATACCTGCGGCGACGCACGCAACGCAACCAAATAATATGTTCTATTGAATTTTAGGTAGATATCACCTAACCAGCCGCATGTCGTGACGGTAACTGTTAGCGAAAGGCTGCCGTTTAATTCTACAATTGTTTCTTTTCAACCAAGACGAGGAAACAAATGTTTTTAGGTTATTTTTCTTATATTCGTCCATAACATCATTGCACTCGCCTTATTGCCGTTGTTATGAAGTCGACTCGATAGACATGACTGTGGGCTTGATTCCTTAGTCTTCTCGCCGGGCCATAGAGGCCGTGTCGTGCTGTTTGCTCTCAGTCAGACTCTGTACGACCGGCGCGCACCGCACGCTCACCTAGCCTTGCGCTTGCCGCGACCTTACGTCTAGTGAAATTGAACCGGTACGTGAATACCGGTCTATTCTTACTTATCGAAACAGTACAATCTGTTTTTCCATTAGTAGTTTTTTTCATCTTTATAGGATATTACAGCTTAAACATATTAAAATTAACTTATTAACTGTCAGATGTTACCCTCTCTCGTCCACTGCTTATTTCCGCGTTCCGATGCAAGCTCCGCAAGAAAAGTGCGGAAGGCGAGAGTCTTGCGACATTGTAGTAATTGAATTTATAAGCGAAATGATGTTATTCATATCACTTCTCTTTTCTAGTTTTTATAACGAAGAAAAGTTAGTTCTTACTTAACTCTACATCATCCATCATCATGTTGGCTTAAGTGTATTATTGACTAAGCGCGCTGAATACGTAACTGTGAATAAATATTGTGATGGACAGGCAATCGTGAAAAGAAAATGAAATTAGTGATGAGATAAGAATGCGTTGTAGATGCGTACACGAAGAGCGGTGTGGGTGCGCTGCGAGCGTCGGGCGGCGGCGGCATCTCGCGCGTGAGAGTGCCTCCAGAAGCGAAAGTGATCGTCATGTCATGTCGCATTGCCTCATCGAATTGCACTTGTGCGGAATCGGCAAGCGTAATAAACACCCACGCTCCGAATTCGCTGGTAAATTCTCACGACTACATCATATTTGCAACTATTACACTCTTTGACAATGCCTGTTTTGTAGAGATTTGATACCTACAGCTAACGTTCTCACTATTTTTTGCCACCTGTTCCACTGCGCTTATTACTTAGTCCCATTTAATTACTAATCGATCTATGCAAATACTTATTGTTACAAAATGAAGCAAGAGTGTTGAACATAAATTGCGTACACACCGTCATGTTGGTATCAGTGATTTATGTATTAGTTGGTGAAGTTTTTGAAATGACCGTGTTTAACCATTAGTAGGCATACTGAAGTTAGGAATGCGATGAGGAAATGTGCCGGCAGACGAATCACGCGCGGTTCGACGTCTGCACCGGCGGCGCGGCGACACTATGGCGCGGGCGCAATCGTTACGTGTTCCCTGCCCCTGCATACAAGGAACAAAGCAGTGGGTGCAGCTAACAGATGTCGTCTTGCTGACTCATGAAATGCCAATTCCTAATACAGTCTCTCTTTCGTAACTTATTGTGATAGATACCAATCTTAAACGTTGTATCCTTTGTTGCAGATGTTTGTTGGTCTACAGCGTGTATCGGGTAAACGCCGACGTAGATATCATCACAGAGCCTCGACCTGGGGAGGAGTACGTATTAGTTAGTTCCGGACAGCAAACGCCGGTCAGAAGATTTGAATCATCTCACAAAATTCCTGAAAAGCATCCGCAACATCGTATAATCAAACAGGAAGATGGCAACGAGAAGATCACAAAGAAGCTTTATAGCGGCAAGGGAAAGCACCCTGCTGAAGGCATTGTCGCGATTGAAGAAGATAAAAAAGTGACATTTAGAAAAGGAC
Source organism: Athrips mouffetella (assembly GCA_947532105.1). Classification (NCBI taxonomy): domain Eukaryota; kingdom Metazoa; phylum Arthropoda; class Insecta; order Lepidoptera; family Gelechiidae; genus Athrips; species Athrips mouffetella. Next base: position 29,191,496 of record OX383956.1, on the reverse strand, counting down.
TAAAAAGTAAAGGCACTGAAACTATAGAAGTCGACATTCCGGTTTCCAAACTAGAAGACATTAAAATTCAAGAAAACGTTAAGGATTTAGAAACTAACCCAAAGATGGCCGTGGCTTTAGAGGCTATGTCCGAGTCAGGGAAACTGAGCAACAGGGCGAGCACGACCACTCAAAAACCAGTTCTAACTACAGCTCCGCCGGCGACCACCACGAAAGGCTTCGAGTACATTCCTATCAACTTCGACAGCATCGATGACATCAACACCGGCCTTTTATCATCGAACGTACAGCTCGAGACGGCTGGTTCTGAGCAGAAGCAACACTCGCGCATTCAAATTAAAAAAGGCCCGAATGGTCAAGACTATGAGTACGAGTATGTCTACTATTATTACGACGAAGAAGATGGTAAAAAAGAGGGTAAGGACCTAAAGGAGAAGTCATCTTCTGTAACTGCAGCGCCCATTCACAACTCTCACGATGGCCCCCAGAAAGTAGAAGATGAGAACCAAATAACAAAAGAGACTAAAGCTAAGAGCAAGTATAGCACAATCGACAGAACGGGAGTGACCACCGCAGCGACGACTGAGAGCCACAACGAGGTGACGACGCCTGGCAGACGGCCGCACCAACGAGGCCGCACTGTCGCGCCCGCACCTGTCGAAGAAAATATTGAAGAGGACAGGTACAAATTAACTTCCTTTCAAATTTCTCATAATAATAATAAATAAATGACTTTTCTCAATTTGTACAACTTGTTTTAGGTTGCCGTCTAGCACTCGTTTCCCGCCTAGAGGCCGGAACTTGGCAGCGTCTAGTTCGACGACCTACGTACCCGAAGTGTCGTCGGAAGCCGTGAAGCACCGTGGCCGCCCGCACCAGCCCGACAACGTCGCTGATGAGTCCATCGGACAAACTAGGAGCAGAACCCGCGCACACATCAGGTTATGGCCTAATGAACTGACTGGCGGCGAAGCCCCAACCCATAGAAAAAGCATTTTCAGTTTTCCCTAAATTTCAAAATTTTACGGGAAAATTTCCGTCTACTCTTTGTATATTTCTTCTCATACAAACCTTGTCCTTACAATTACGAATATAATAAAAAATCTGCCAAATCGGTCGAGCAGTTCTCAAATGATACATGTGGCAATTTATGTCGCCTGGGCAAAAAGTAATTTTCTGGTCAATATTCGACATAGAACTTGATAAGTTTATTTTGTACAATTTCAGACGTCCTAGCTCAGAGCTCGTGGACCTGGACAGTTTTAAGACGGGAGACCTTCCCCACCAGCACAAAGAGTTGCCGACGAGGTACGCATCGGAGAGTAGGACAACCACCGAGATCCCCGACATCACCACGACTGTGAAGGAACCTTTGCACGCGAAGGAAACCAACAGAGAAGGGCACGCTATACTCGGAAACATTCGCTTCCAAGAAATCCTCGATGACTCAAAATTGCCGCCAGACTACTACAAGCATACGACTACGATCGAGCAAGATACAACGGAGTACACGACGATGGCTGCTATGGAGAAGGTCGCGCTTGATTTGTACGCGTACCTGGCACGGGAGAACCTTAATAACGAAGTGAACGACCCGGTCGACTTCGACGGCACGACCACTTTGAGCGAGGATGCGTTCACGACGGAGGCGATAAGTACGACCGAGGAGGCGACCACCACACCGTCGACCACGACGACCACCACGACGACGACCACGACGCCGGCGCCGACCACCACGACCGCGGCCCCGACCCGCCCCTCGCGGTTCAGAGGGCGCCCGGGAGCCCGCGGCCGAGCCTCCTCCACTACGCCTTCCCCCACTGACGCGCCGCAAGAAACATCCACCAAAGTGCGAGGTAATTCGTTTGATATTACAACAAAATTAAGGTATCGAATGGTGTACTCTTCAAAACAAAACCTCTAGAAAAACTGTATACTTACTCAATATTTTACGTTTCACAAAATTTCTGGTCGACACTTTCTTCGAGGTGCTGTACACACGGTACCATGACGAGTATAAGCTAAAACAGCGCTACGCCATAAATCTTAAAAATCAAAGACTTGCTTAAGCAAGGTCATAGTGTACAAACGCGCGGCCGACTGTACTACACAACAAAGTGTCACGTGGAATGGAAACAGGCTTCAAGGGAGCCAGTTGCAGTTGAATCCCAACTTAGAGAAAGCTGTCAAGTCTGTTCGTTTGCAAACGACTTGCCATTGGTAGTTTTATTACTCAGACATTTTTATTACCTACTCACTTTGAAACTGTTATTTACATACTGCGATAATGCTATTGCGAACGTTACTTATTTTTTATAAAGTTGCTTTGAGTGCATTTGCGAATGAGTTTAATCTTACAACAAGCGTGTAGGTACTTCTTGTGTATATTTACTTACTAATAGGTACGGATTCAGAAGAGACAGCTTTCCGAAAAGGGCAAAAGCATGAGCAGTCAACGAAACTGAATAACTTTTTGTGAATACAATTTTCAGGATAGGAAAAAGTCGGCCTCCCCATACTAACTGTTTACAGTTTTGTATGGAGATGCATATTTCTTCTTTTTTTGCTACATACATACATACATAACATCACGCCTCTTTCCCGTCGGGGTAGGCAGAGACCACAGTCCTCCACCTGCTACGATCTTGACATACTTCCCTTGCTTCGTGTACTTTCATCAATCCTTTCATACATGCTCGTCGGTTTAGGGTACTTTTAACCTGGCCTTTATTGCTGAAAGTCGTTAATGAAACTTGTTCAGTTTCGTTGACTAATCATACCCTGTTAGTTTTCGAAAAGCTTTACACACTTTATAGGTATGAATCTACTTTTTATTTCAGACTAAAAACTAAGTAAAATTCCATAAACGACGTTTGAAACATTTGATAGTCGTCAATATTTTCTGGGATTAGCTGCTTACCATTTAGTTCATGTCTTTTCGTATTCTGAAACCCTTTTTGGTACAGCTTGTAAATAATCTCAATTTAAATGATCCTGAATCAACGTGGCAGGCTGACTCATGTACAAATATTTGTAAGCCTAGTTCTTCCCGTGGGTGTCGTTATAGGCGACTATAGGATCTTGAACCGGAGGATGGTGGGCAGCGTCTTACGCATCGCATCTCCATACTGCGGTCACCAATCATCGCGTGTGTCCACTGCTTTTACAGAATGGGATGAATAGATTTTTTACAATAAAATAGAAGTTTTTACATTATACTTATATTAGTTATTTTAATTTAATTTAATTTATTTATCCAAAACATATAAATTACAAATTATGATTTAAGGTCGTGCGACGGAAGCTGTATAAAGCTTATCTGTCTGGAAGCTGTATAAACTTCGAGATCATTGAACAGATTTCTGATTGATGTTACTAACAAAATATGCACGTCTTACAATGAATTAAATTGCTATACTAAAAATTTCGTTCTCCAATTTTGTATTGCAATTTCCTGTGCGAATATTGCTGTGAATTTGTGAAAACAGAGTGATATAATAAGGTGGCGATGATTTCAGGTCGGTTCAACAAGCCTAGTGGAGGTCGTAAGAGCACGACTTCAGCCGCCAGCGGCACTGAATCCTCCACCGCACCTTCTGCAGAAAAGACGCTCACCACTAAGGTAATTACTACTTATCTTGTGGCACATAGAAATCCCTAGCCAAACTCTAGTCGTATTACTCACACTACATTTTTCACTGAGTGCATAATTAGACCAATTACTTATATCGTCATTCAGAATCCATATCAACACCCTAAATCAGAACATCTTTACCGAAGAAACAGAAAAAAAACAAAAGAAAAAAAGATCTATGTTTATTGGGAAAATTTGTAAATTTTTATGTTCTGGGTCTAGACAACGTGCCAATCGACCATTCACGTAAGAAAACCGCTAAACGCCCTGCGCGTAGTTTCCAAAATCTTTGCAATTGACGAAAACGAACGTCATGACATGTATGGAATTACATTTGTCAAACCATACATTTTACGACATTCGCTTTCGTTATATCTAAATTTGATGGTACGTTGTCTAGTACTCCTGTAGTTACTATATTTACTAATCTGGGAAGTCTAGATCCCGGGGTCTAAAATAACATAGTAATTCAAAGGTGAAACAGAATGCATTCATATCATAAAAAATCTGTTATATTTTAAAAACATTACTTTCTGGTGTGTACGTATCTTGTTTGGTTTTGATGTTAAAGTACACGACAGGTCGGGAGTGCGGGCGAAATGTATGTCCCGAGCTGTCGCGTATTTCCATTTTGTCAATTTGGTTTCCCTGTATTCAGGGAATCTCAAAATATAAATACTTGTCATAGTTTTGTTTTCCTTTAACTTATTTATGTTAAGATTATTTCAGAAAAATGCGGTTTCTTTTGATAAATATTTACTCGTAATATAGAGGCGACCAGCTTAAGCGCTTGCATGCATTGCGAAAGTGAAATGTTTACAAATGTTTCGATTGCAAATCTATGTTGAACTTTAGACCATTGTTTATTAACTAGCCTTCACGCATGATTCCTTCTACATTTAAATCCTAGACTAAATAAGAACATGCATGGTGTGTGTACAGCGCCATTATAAGTATTGCATTTCTCTTTCATATAATGGTAAATGTTATAATTCGTTACTTTTAAGACATGTTCCTACTAAAATGATTTGATTTATATAATTATGAGTTAAAAATGTGTTAGTCATTATTTAAAAATATTGTAGTAAACTCAGGCGCAAAAAGAACAGGTCAGTCTGTTTCCTGTCATACATTTTCTTACAACAAGGGGATCAAACTGAGCGTCAATATATTTCCTAAACCAAATAAAAATTCGTAGGTATTTAACTTCGTAAGACACCAAGATGAATATTCTCCCGAATGTTACACCTGTATTCGATATCCAGGAAACTCAATCATTTAGAAAAATTACCTGAACATTCCTCATTTTTTCTCGTTAAAGATCGTATTAACCAGGTATTTTTATTCGATATTTTGGCGCTTGTATATGACGCCATAATGGTATAAAAATGTATAGCAGAAAACAGATCGACCCGTTGGAGATAGGGGCGTTATTGAGCGCCTGAACGGCGCGTAGACTACGGTGCGGTGGTACGGTGGGTAGACTTATCGGCACATATTGCACATAAATGCTGATTGCTATTTGCCGTGCTTGGGTATTTCGCGCGTGGTCTGTGTCGCGATATTCGTTTTGAGCTCTGCACATTGACGGGTACCTTGTAATCTGCAATTAACCGTGAGGATTTAAAACTACAATCCACATTCGGATAGTAAATTGAAAGTGGTATTAATTTTCAGCAAGCGTTTGGTCGTCGCGGTCTGTTTGCGGGTCGTACGCGGCCGAGTACCACAACGCCGGCGCCTGCGCAGGACAACAACTCTTCCAGTGCCGACGCTTCCACGCCTAGGTAAGCCCGCCTTTTTTGTGTAGGCATCGTCGAATTGACGAAATTTTAGCTTATTATATCATATAGGGTGTAAGGGACAGGTTTGCAAAAACTAGGTTTGTATGAGAGGGTGTTTTTTTTTAATTTACTTAATTATTTTATTCACTGAAAGTTGTTTAGTTACGTTGATGATCATGTTCTTTCAGTTTTCAGACCTTTACCCTTACACCCTTTATACTGTCGAAATTATAGCTTGATCAGAATGACAGTAGAACGCGACGGTTCGAGAGCAGAATGTTACGATACTTGTCTCTGTCGCTCCAATTACTTTCAAGCTTCATTACTACTAATCAAGCTTCATTATTTCGATTGTAAGGACATAGATGTCTCTTTGATTGAATATGAGCACAAAGATTTAAAGTTTTACTTATATGGGTACCTTCTATTTCTTCGACCAGGTTTTATTCGTCTACTCCATAACGTAACCGACTGTACCTAAGCCCAACCTGGCAGACCAACGGAATGTGGATCTAATAGGCCACTACCATAGTAGAAAGATACTACTCTCTCAACAAATTTGCAAATTTCTTGTACTAGATTACGTGGGATAACTTGAAGCGCCCTCAGTCTATAAATAAAGGGTCCGTTCTGACTTAGAAAGCCTATTAAATATTAAAATGTACATTATATTCGTACATAACATCACGCCTCTTTCCCTTCGGGGTTTGCAGAGACCACAGATTGCCACGTGGTAAGATCTTAACATACTTCCCTCGAGTCCTCTATTTTCATAAACCCCTTCAAGCGCGCTCGTTGAAAATACAAAGCATTGCCTACGATAATTAGGCCCTTAGGCCCCATTAGGTAAATTCGCAAAGCTTGATATAGTTCTAGTGTTTGGTATGCTGTATGGATTTAGATAGACTTAAGGTAGTGTTAATTGAAATTGCAACTCTATGAACCCTGTCGCGGCTAAGCTATGACCCGTGAAAGATGCTCCATTTTTTCCAAAAATTTACAATTTTAGGTTTTGCTCTGTCCGGAGAAAAATTATTATCAAAATCGCTCGGTCTATGAGTGCCGAGTGCTTTCGGTAAAGCACATAAACTTAAATTTGACAGTTTCAGGGGAAAATGGACCATCTTTGAAGGGCCATAGCTTGGTCTTTATAGCGTTAGCAGTGGTTGGGCTTAAATTATTACAAATTTAATTAACTTTCATAAAAAACTAAATTATGTTTGTTTGAAAACACAAAGTTTATAATTATTAGGTACTAGCTGTTGCCCGCGACTCCGTCCGCGTGGGGTTTAGAAAAAGTAGCTAATGACTTTTCCCATGGTTCAAACTATCTTCGTACCAAGTTTTGATCACAATCGGTTTGTCGGATTAGTCATAAAAGCGTAACAGACAGACAGACAGTGCAGTTCTCGCCTTTATATTATTAGGTATACAGAGTACCGATAATACGGATTTTTGTAATTAAACACCTCTTGTTATTAGGTATGCAGCGAACACATATTTAAAATTGCAAACTGGAATAATACTACCATTGGGTCCATAATACTTATTAATAAATCAGAACGACATCATGCTTTGCGATTTTAGCCTTTTTTAATGTCGATTTTACGGGTCTAAGTATTGATGTTCGGTAGGCCTCGTCTCCGTCCCGGCTTGAAGCGGACCAGCCCGGTTCCAAGCAGCACCACGAGTGCGCCCATAGAAGAGGAGGGCGCTGAACCGGCTGACGTCACCCCTACGCCTGGCAGGACCATCGGGTAACCTTTTTTTTATTTATTTAAATAATCTATTGCCTTACCACACGAACAGAATGTTCCAATGTGTGAATCAACGTGGCAGACAGACTCGTGTACAAATACTTAAAAGCCCAGTTCTTCCCTTAGGTGTCGTTACAGGCGACTAAGGGATCTTAAATCAGAAGATAGATACCGTCCAGAACGTTACATTAGAACTGAAATACTTAACATACGAAGTCTGTCAAAAAAATAGAATAGAGTATTATGTCACTAGAACAAACAAGAGCTTGAAGTCTTAACCTCCCGTGAAGGAGCATTTCTTTCTGGCAACCATGCGAGCTTTATTCTAGAACTAGCTGTTGCCCGCGACTCCGTCCACGTGTGGTTCTACAAAAACGTAGGTAATGACTTTTCACATGGTTCAAACTATCTTCTTACCAAGCTTTATCATAATCGGGTCATCGGATTAGTCGTAAGAGCGCAACAGACATATATACAGAGTAATTTTCGCTTTTATGATATTATACAGAGTACAGATAGTAAATTAAACTTCTCTTGTTTACGTGTGGAATGTTAATTCGCCCACTATCCTCGTATTTGTAAAATTATAGTCGAATTCGACGCGGACGAAGTGTGATACGGGTTTCTTTATTTCTTGTAAAAAACAAAACCTATAACTAAATCTGAGGCTCAGAAACTTTAGCTCTGAAGCTACTGAAAGAACTTTAGCTCTGAAATAAAACCAGTAAAGTGCGAGTCGGAATCGCGCACCAAGGGTTCCGTACCAATATAAAAATACCGTCTTAGTTATCGACACGCAGTCACACAGAATTGTACTAAAACGTGTTAGCCCGACACGCACTTGACCAGTTTATATTATCTGTTGTTATTCTATAGCTTACTAGCTGGTGCCCGCGACTTCGTATGCGCAGATTTATAAATTGTACCCTATGTCTTATGTATAAGCTATACTATTGTAAAGTTTCATTAAAATCCATTCAGTAGTTTTTAAGCGAAAGATTAACATACATCCATCCATCCATCCATACTTACAAACTTTCGCGTTTATAATATTAGTAGGATAGGATGATACCAAACCATACCAATAAACATACCAATTTTCACGCTTGTAAGTGATTCCGTTTTTATTATAGAGCTAAAACAAAAATCGAGCGAAAATCGCCTACCAAACACGTTTTTAGTAGAACTCTGAATTTATATTTTATTTTTAGTGTTTGTTGTTATAGCGGTAACAGAAAATCAATCAGTGAAAATATCAACTATCTACATATTACGGTTCATGAGATGTAGCTCACTGACAGACAGACAGACATCGGGGGCATATTAATAGGGGTCCCGTTTTTCACCCTTTGTGTACCCTAAAAAGAGCGGTACAAAGTCCAAAGTACCGTCTGTGTGAGTTAACCGTTTGCAATGAAACTAAGCTTATATGTTGCACGGAAAGAAGTCCAAAGCGTCATAGAAAACAACGTTTGAATCGGTTCAGTATTTTGTGATTTATTGGGGCCGCCGCTTGAAACTTCGCATACCTTTTGTCTGAATGAACCGTTTGCAAGGAAACTAAGCTAATATGTTGCAAAGAAGTATTTACTTATTAGTTACGTTATTGAAAACCCCGTTTGAAACCATTCAGTAGTTTGTGAGTTATAGGCGCTGCCCCTTGAAGCTTCGCGTACCTTCTGTCTGAATGAACTGTTTGTAATGAACCTAAGCTTTTATGTTGCACGAAAGTAAGCCAAATACGTTATTGAAAACCCCGTTTAAATCAGTTTAGTAGTTTGTGAGTTGTTAGCATCGCCACTTGAGTTTCTTCTGTTTCGATCAACCGATTGCAATGAAACGTAGTTTATATGTTGCAAAAAAGAATTGAATTGTTCAATAGTTTGTGAGTTATTGGTGCAGAGGCAGTTTGAACTTTGCATACGTGTAGTTTCTGTTTGCATAAAGCGATTGCAATGAAACAAAGCTTACGAATCTATGTTGCACGGAAATAAGCTTAACGCATAATCGAAAACCCCGTTTTAATCGGTTCAGTGGTTAAACAGACCAACAGACAAGAATTCCAAAAATGACCCGAATGGGCAAAAATAGGCATGAATCTACTACACTGTACTACCATTTTTACTAACAAGTTAATTGTGTTTCGGTTTTTATCGCGATTGCATTTACTAGTCAAAATTTTATTTTACACAATGTGAATATTCTTTCAGATAACTGCACTACATTATCGGGTAATTTTTTTGTAATATTGTTCGTACAGATCCACAAAAACATATTTGTCCTTAGCTAATCTACAATGTGGTTGATCAAGTTTGTATTACTCTTTGTATATGTCACAATTTAATGAATATTCTTCATAGCATACACATAATTGTTTCATGGCACTGTGGTTTACAGCGTCTGAAGTGTGGTGGTTAAACGTTCGGCTCTTGATTTGGAGGTTTGCGGTACGATTTCTCACCAGAAATGTTGCCGTGATTTTTGTTTACAGTGTGGTAAACAAAAATCACACAAACAATCATTCGGCGACTTCCTCAGTTTATTTAGGTCATTGCAGGATGAATGCCTTTGTTCGTTAGAAAAGTAATCAGTGTTTCGGAAGACACATTGAGCCGTTAACATTGCTACTATCTATTGAAGAAGTCGTTAACGAGCCAAGAAGTCTTTAATGGGCTTGTGCGATCGGTCATCAATCTTACAACTGACACGATATGATTGTGACCTTCGATCATACATTTTGTTAAATGCGCGATTGCTGCTAATAATGGAACCTTACGAAAAAGGTTTGGCGCTTTGTACTTATTCACTTCAGAATGAAATTTGAAGTTGAAAATATATACATACCTAAAACGGGACACTTTTTCGTTCGAATCTTGTGTGTATGATCTTTATAGATCTATCAAATGTATGATCCAAGATGATGACAATACAAAAAATATTTGTGACCGTTTCTAGCCGTGGCAGACCGGGGCTGAGACCGGCGCCTGCGTCGCTGCGACCCGGCGCGAGACTGAACTTGCGACCGAACAACCGGCTGAGGCCAGGCAGCGCCATCGCATCCACTGAGGCCGCGCCCGAAGCGTCCGCGGAAACCTCCGCCTCTGAGGCCCCGTCTACTGACGCCGACCAAGAAGTAACATATTTTTGATTTAGTATCTGGGCATTGCTCTGTATAATCTTAACCGAAGCCTACTAACAAATGGCGCTGCTGAGTTTCTGAATCGCGTTATTTTCAAGAAACATTTAATTATAACCGGTCAAGTAAGAGTCGGACTTGCGTACTAAGGGTTCCGTACCAGTCCACCATATGATATAACTACAAGGTTTTGCCCTTTTATTTATAAAAATCCACGAAAAATCAACCCATAGACTCACCCCTCTTTAATATGAATGTACTTGAATCGGGAGCTCACGTTAGTTGGTTATGATGGCTTTGAGAAAAGTTGTAAAATTTTAGACTTTTCTTTTGCTTGTGTTACGAGACCTAGTTTTTTTTTCCGCCCCTACAGGCGTTACGTGACAGGCGCTCGTTACGAGTTTTATATAGGACACATTTTTGGATGAAGTATTCTCCTACCCCTTCCATTTCGCTTTATTTTCTCTGACTGTGATGTTTATGTGCAGAATGCGCCGGCGCCGTCAACAACAGCTCCGGAGCAGCCAGCTCGCAACCGGCTGCGGAACCGCTTAGTGGTCCAACCCTCGCCCAAACCACGCGTCGCCGTGACCGCGCCCGTCCGTAGGCCGAACCCTGTGCTCAAGAGGAAACTGGCCACAGAGGTGAGATCATGTAAACACAACGGCTGAACCAACCCTCGCAAAAATCACTTGGTTGTCGTCGCCATCCCATTTATCAGGGTCCCAACCCAGTGCTCAAGAGGAAACTTGCCCCCACAGAGGTACTCGTAACAACATATAAACACTAGAATTGGCTGTGGATATTAGCGGGACCACCACGTTGTCCCGTCAGGAGGCCCAACTCGTACTCAAAAGGTAAGATCATATCAAGATAAGAATTGCCTGTCTTGGTACACCCCTTAATCTAGGGCGCGTATCAAAGCGGTGAGAAATTACCCTGACAGCAGGAAAGCCTTATCTTTATGTTTGGTATCGAGACAGACTGCTGTCAAAGAGTAAATATTACCCGTTTTGGAACCCGGCTCTACTGCTGTCACTTTCTTTGTTTACTAAATGGGAAATGTTTTCACGAGACTCAATGTGCCTTTATGAGCGGGCAACAAAAACTTTTGTCTTTGGTAAAAGTCGGACGTATCTTTTCCTCATACAATACAGCAGACTTAGAGCGACATTATATTTACCTATGAAATTGCCGTTTTGTATGGAGAATTTTAGGTAAACTCAATTTTCAGTACTACATTTACGCATTTTTCTTCGGAATTATAAATCCAATTTCTTTTATTTTTTAAGCATTATTGGGAAGACATTAAGCTAACAGAAGCTTAAATCTAATTTTCGAAAAATATTATCTGTAAAAATATATAACAAATCTAATGATGAAATCGGACGACATTTAAGACGAACAATTTTCGAACCATTAATTTTATATGTGAAACTAAAAATAAAAACTTTATTTTATGCGTAAATTGATAACCTTGAAGTCAACTTTCAAATATAAGACAAATGAAAAAAATAGCATTAGAATTATAGGAATTATGACCTCATTTAACTGTAAGAAAATTTCGGCAATTTCATAGGTAAAGACCTATTATCTGTCGGTGGCAGCAAAATTTTTGTGTTTGTTCCGTTGAAGCAGCAGTTATTTTTTAATACTTGTGTCAGTGGCTGATCAATCATGTGTGTATTCAAATTATGCTGTCCTTTTAGATTTTATTCACAAAAAAAGTGAAAAAATGACTTTAAGTGACGTCTCTGAGTGCGGCAGTAAGTGAGCCAAACTGAAAAAAAAAACATCCTCTTCAGATACGCTATTTTGAATATGAGTCCAGTTTTACGTCGTTATTAGAACTGGCTGATTTTAACATTGAGTAGGTATAGGTACTCCAAAGAGTGGAAAGTTTAGTTTAGTCTTGGCATTTTCAAAATAAAACCATGAATATCTAACAATCGTGAAAATTTGCGAGACGCGGGCTGCACTTTAGTCTTAGAGGATCGTGTAATCTCGCGGCGTTACATATTAGAATTAAGTAACTTCGTACACTTGTTTCTTAGTCCTATTACACTAATATGACTCGGAGCACCGGAATTTCCATTGATGTATGGGATAGTTATGACGTCATCAATTTTTAATATGGATTTTTTTTACAGATACCTATCATGTGGGGTACCTAATGAAAGGGCTTTTTGAGCCGATTCTAAAAATATAATACATCTTTATATTTCAGTCACTAGTTTCCTAAAAACTTGAAAAATATTTTCAAAACATACCAAGTACTAAGTATTAGATACCCCACATGATAGGATTCTGTAAAAAAAATATATATCCATACAAAAAATTTATGACATCATAACTCTCCCATACATCAATTTAATTTCCGGTGCTCCGAGTCATATTGGTCTAATAGGATTAGGAAACAAGTGTACGAAGAGAACACAATCCTAGTATGTAACGCCAAATAATCCCGATTTTCTACACGATCCTATCAGACTACTTCGCGAGTTTATAATTTGATTTCTTTTTAGGGTTCCGATACCAAAATGGTAAAAAAGGAACCCTTACGGTGCGACTTTGTCTGTCTGTCTGTCACACCTCTATATCTCAGCAACCACTCATGCTATCAACTTGAAATTTGGAACAGTTTTAGAATATGGTTGCCCAACTTAATTGCATATGAAATAATTAAAAAAAACTATGATTATTACTGTAAAGGGGGCCCAAATAGGGGGGGCAAAATTTCAAATTGTTGTTACTAGATTAACTGGGGTATCATATGAAAGGGCTTTACTTGTACATTCTAAAACATATTTTGTATTTAATACGACTCTTAGTTTTCAAGTTGTGGTGAAAATGTCAAAAAAATACCATTATATTTTTTTTCACAAGTGGGTAAACGAGCAGGTGGGCCACCTGGTGGTAAGTGGTCACACCGCCCATGACACCCACTGTGTTATTAGTGAAATAATTTGACAGTAATAAGACAGTAAAGCACGTTACCCACCCTGAGAACTAAGATGGTATGTCTCATGTGCCTGTAATTTCACTGGCTCCCTTACCCTTTAGTAGTGCAAACACTGCCGCTTCACGGCAGAAAAAGGCAAGGGGGTGGTACTTCCCCAGGCGGACTTTGCACAAAAGCCCTACAAACTTTGAAAACCATTATCCGTACCTTATCTCCGAAGCATGTGGTAGAAAAAATCTGAAATAATTACAGTCGATAGAAGTTTATGTAAATAATAGGTATAGGTAATGAAATTGCCGTTTTGTATGGCGAATTTTAGGTAAACTCAATTTTCAGTACTAACATTTTTGCATTTTTCTTAGGAATTATAAATCTTATTTTTTTTTTAGCATTATTAGGAAGACATTAATCTAACAGAACTTTAAATTTACTTTTCGAAAAATATTATCTGTATGAAAATAAAAGAAATCTAATGATGAAATCGGACGATATTTAAGACGAACAATTTTCAAACCTATAATTTTATATATCAAACTAAAAATAAAAACTTTATTTTATGCGCAAATTGATAACATTGAAGTCATCTTTCAAATATAAGATAAATGAGAAAAATAGCATTAGAATTATAGGAATTATGATCTCATTAATCTGTAAGAAAATTTCGGCAATTTCATAGGTAAAGACCTATTATTACAGCAAAAATAAAACGGTCTTTCTAAGTTGCACAGTTTATTAGAAATCTGCAAAAAACCTTTACAAACAAATTTAGTTTTGCGGTCCTAAAAATGGACTTTATTGCTTCCAAAAATACTATAGGTATATCGAAACCCTCGTTTCACGTGACCGACTCGCACTTGACTGATTTTTTTTACTCAGCCGGTGGCGCGAATGTGGTCCGTCGTACTACCAGCCAGTATTTATTCAAACAATATTTGAGTTTGATTTCTTTAGCGCTGAACACTAAGATGATAAAAAGTGCACGGCAATAGTAGATTGTATCACAAGGCTGTAAAATAATATTTTTAAGGCGAGGGCGCTATTTTGAATCCAGAGCGCAGTGAAGGATTCTAAAGTAGAATCCTGAACGTAGCGAGGGATTCAATAGGTCGCCCAAGGTAAAAATATTTTTGCAGCCACGTAATACACTCTACTTTTCATCTCCCTCTATGAGAAAAGAATAAGAGGCTCATTGAGACACACTCGTCATTAATTTTAAATATAAAATACCATTACAATATTATTTACTTGATAAAACAATACTCAAAATCATATTAAGTATTATTTGTAACAACTGAAAATGTTATTGACATTTTTGTATCAACTAGGAACAGAACCTCTTTGGTTGGTAGTCTTGTTCACATTTCAAGCATATTTCTTTTTTATATTTATAATAATTTTAATAGTGCAACCGGCCAGTATCATTTTTCATACAATATTTTGGTTCGAGTTCTATGGTTGACATGAAGGAAAAAAAAATACGCGCTCAGATGGAGTAGTAATCATGCCCATTTTGTATCGAAACCGATGCGGCCGCTCAGAGGGGTGGGAGGGTAGGTGGAAGCGGGAGACGGGGTTTGTCTTTTAACTCTATCACACATCTTTGAATACGTTACGTTAGAAAAAGATAGAGACATTTATGTTATGATATGCCCATTTAAAAACAAAATATCAATAAAGTACGAAATTTATTTGTATTTATTTGGCATGTAAAAAACAAGAAACTTCATGGTTGCTGAATTTGAAAATAGTGATGTGATGTATATTTATCGATTATTTACTTACATTTTATCACATGGCTCCTGAACTTATTTATCGAACCTCTCATACTCGTATACAATGGTGATCAATTTGCAACTTGCAATAATATTGAGAACTGCTTACTTCTTTGGGCATTTGGTATTTTGTCTTTTTGCTTCTCCATACAAATATATCTTTTATTTCCTAGAGTGAGCGAACTACCGAGAGACGCACAGGGATAGACGGCCCACCTGATAGTAGGTGGTCACTGTCGTCTAGGACATCTTGCAACTTAGGGGAGCAGATACGGTGCAGGCCTTTGAGATGTCTGTAGACTTGCCTTTTGAAGGACCCTAAATTGTTGTGCAAAGGAAACACCTCGAGAGGGAGATCATTCCACACCTTGCACTTGTTCGAGATCAGACGTCCAGGTGGTGAGGATGAAATCTATCACTTATCGGAATTAAATATAAAATTGCAAGGACCACGTCAAATTAAACATAAACAAATAAAAATACATTACAAATTTTTAAACAATATAATTTATATTTTTAACTATTTAAATTATTGTAAAACGTATTTACATTACGTGTAAAATAACTTTTGACCACCTATTTTTCTCGTAAATCACCATTGATATTGACATAATATTTATTACAATGTAAATTATTAACAACAAAAAGTAAACCAATGTTTTGTAGTCTAATTAAAAATGTAATAGAATTAGTAACACATGCCATAGTTGATTGTTTTATTTTCTTCCTTTGCTCTTCAATTTTGTATTTTCTGACAATGTAGAGCTACCTTCGGAAGCATGTATCGTTGAGTTCTGAGGGGGAAGCACTTGTTTATCAACCTGTAAGAATGAAAATATATTATTTGGATAAAGAGATAATGCTGAAGCTAATATAACACCAATACTTCGTTCAGTATGGTCTGTCTGCCTAACTGTTAAACGAAGCACAAAAATCTTACAGTTCTTAGAATAACTGAAAAACTAGATCAGCAACTATTTGCCATCGTTACGAATAGTCAAATCTAGATATATAAAAGAAGAAACTGATTGACTGAATGAATAAATGAATGGCTGACTGACTAAGAATCAACGCGCAGCCCAAACCACTGGGTATAGAAACTCTAAATTTGGCACTTAGCTTCCTTGTGTGATCTAGGGCTGACTAAGAAAGAATTTTTCAAAATTCACCTCCTGAAGGGGTGAAACGGGGGTCCAAAGTTTGTATATGGCTAGTTAATAATATTAATAAGACAATGCACAGAGTTATAAACGTATATACAGCTGTTTTTCAGATGGGATAGCTGGTAGAGATTATGGATTTCTGAGGATGGAAAAACTAGCTTTTCATTTACCTTGTGACATAGGTTCTCGGTTGGAATGGCAGCTTTATGAAGTCTTTTTCTGCGGGCTTCAGTTAATTCGTAATTACTGTTACTAAAATGAGCTGAGCAGATTCTGCTATATTTGGTTGGAATCCAATTTTGGTCTCTCCCGCATGTTGGCACCCATTGACGTTTTTGCGCCGGATCTTTTAGAAAACTGCGATAAATAAATGAAATAAAA
The DNA here is from genome assembly GCA_947532105.1 of Athrips mouffetella. Lineage (NCBI taxonomy): Eukaryota > Metazoa > Arthropoda > Insecta > Lepidoptera > Gelechiidae > Athrips > Athrips mouffetella. Next base: position 29,174,907 of record OX383956.1, on the reverse strand, counting down.
TTATAACGACGACTCGATTCTATATTATTTTTTATCGACTACTTCACATCACTAAAAATCAACAACACACGAAAATTGTAAAAACCAAGCGGTTTACTACTCACCAGAAAAATGTGATACCAGCAAGCTTTGTAGTTTTGCTTGTGGCATGGTTTCGGCACAATTTCACCGCACAATTATTAATGTTTTGTGTTATTTATTTTATTTCTGATATTTTATGACAGAGATGTTGTCCATGTCACATGCCGTGAACGACTACTCTGTACATAAACTTACTAATCTGGGTGAACGACTATTTGGAAGAAAAGTGTGAATGTGTGTGTGAGTTACAAAATTGTATCATAGCCGGCACCCATAGTACGTTTTGATTACTACTCCATCTGGGCGCGTATTTTTTTTTTCCTTCATGATGGTTGACCTAAAGTATCCCTATGGTGGACCTAAATTCTAATTCTAATTTTAAATCCCATTTTTACCCGCTACGAAAGTCTCTTGGAGAAAACAGCTATTTTGTTCGCCTTTATTGACGAACCGTTCAGCGATTTTCGAATAGATGGGATGAAAATAAAGTTTATTCAATGTTGTTCCATACCAGGCGACAACCGAAGCGGCGAAGAAGGTGTCATCAGAGACGACAGAAGAGAGCTCTAGTCAGGAGAAGAGCGAGACGGAGACGGAACCGGGCCCGGTGGAGACGACCCCGGCGCCGGCGCTGCGCGGGCTGGACGCGCTGTTCGCCCGCCGCCGCGCAGCCGCCGCCGCCGGGGGGCTCGGGCCGCGCTCCCCCCCGCCCCGCCCCGACCGCGCCGCGCGCTCGCCATAGGCCTATTCATTAACCCATCTCAACTCTGAGATTGCACTCAACATACACATTAATGTACAGTCAACGACAGGTCAAGCTTGACACTCGCAGTGCGACTCTAGCCCGTACGTCTATTGAAATAACAACGATACAAAGTCCAACGTGTCAAGCATGATGTGCTCTTGACTGTACAGTCGAACCAACTGATTCGTGACCCATTTTGTCAAGAATACGTTTAAACTGCCAAAGCAATAAAGCTTCCTTGTTTGTCATTTTGAAAGCATATTTAAACGAAATTCAACCTACTTGTATTTGACTGTATGCACCAAAATAAGTATAAGCCGGGTCATGATTCAAATTGGTCGACTGTACACCTTGACAGCAATCTTATACTTGAGAGGCATTTATCAATACTACCCTAAGACCCAGTTCAGAAATACTCGCGAGTTTGCCGCTAGTTGTCGTACTGTCAACTACAGGTTAAGCTTGACACTCGCAGTACGACTCTAAGCCCGTACGTCTATTGAAATAACAACGATACAGGATCCAATGTATCAAGCTTAACGTGATCTTGAGTGTGCATTGCTTATTCGACAACAATTTGATCACTTGCACGGCTAAACAAAGCGGCAATTCGCTCCTTCTATTCTGAACAGAGTCTAACGCGCACTCTTACACTAGGAGGGGATCACACTACCTTAGATATAAAATACGCGACAGCTCAGAGCCGAGAGACGAGTAGCTCTCTTTATCGTAAACGCTAATACAAGATAATAAAAAATTATGGGATTGACATTAGCTGTCACACAACATTAAATCCGTTTTGACGTCTCCTTAACACCAACACATAGGGTTCATTTTTCTTTGTAGGTCGTAATTTTGCATACGTTTGACAGCTGTCAGGAAAGAACTATTACGGTGGCCTAACCGCATACATTTGTATTATATTGTATTAACATTTACGACAATAGAAACCCGCTTGTCTATGGCCCCTAGAGTGCGGGCGAAATATAAGACGCGCCATACATATCGCCCGCACTCCTAAGCGGTCGCGTACATTACAACGTGAAGGTTATAACAACTAGGAAGGATGTAAATCTGCCAATGAAACTCATCAAAATTTTCCTGCAGAAAACCGAATAAATAAACAATTTCCCTTATTGACCGTATCAACTGATAGCGCAATTAATATTAGAGGTATTTTTTTTCGTATTATGCGAGAAACCGAGGTGAGTAACGTGAAGACAAAGAGGCTTTTAACCAGCAATGGGTCGATACGGTCTGAAATGACAATGATGATTTCGAACTATGTTTCTGTAGGAAAGTTGTTCAGTTTTATGAGCAGATTCACAAAATACCTTTATACTTCACCTTCTCGGAAAGTACCTGAGTCCTGTTTTAAAAACTAAGGAGAAGATACGTAATTTCTATGATATAAATATGCGGGGGGAAAATTTATATGGAAATCCATTGTTAACGTGTTTTAGCGGGATGGAATTTTGTATGAAAATCCCTCAGAGTAAAAAACTATAGAGTCCGCCATATACATGTTCTGTATGAGCTAGTGAAGTGTCAAGCGTCGCACTGTCGCCCATGCTAGTCGGTCAAAAAACTCAGTTAAGTTTTACAAAAATCAAGATATCTTTAAAAATCTAATGTTTTAGTATAAACTATGTTTGCGAAAGTCGTATAAAGTTTTTTACTTGTGAATTGATCATTAATACTAAGAACGGAAGCGTAAATAATCCGTAATAGCCATTTTATGCGTGATTTTTAACACCGTTTTTCATTCAGGAATGGTAAGTGTTTTCACCAGAAAAACTGTGGTAGTAGCATTTATTAGTCCCATGTCACATATTTCTCAGAAAGAAAGATAAAAATTTTACGTTTTTAGGATTTGAAAAAAATCCATACATTTTAGTATGGAGGTCCCTCGCAAGAAAGTGCTACGCTTATGGCTCCCTCCTTAGCAGCAAGAGCTGCTACTTAAACCTCCTTGGAAAATCCATTGTTAACGTGTTTTTTTTTTCTTAAATTTTGATCAAAATCTGTCGAAACATCTTTTAATATCATAATGCCAAAAAAAAAAAAGTTTTTATCTTTAAAGACCGCAAAATGATGCTGGCCACCTGCACTTTTCTGAAAAAAACATTAATTTGAAAAAAGAACGAAACCAAAATGTGAACGAAAGCGCGCGCGCGAATTAGGTACCTATTCTTGAAAATCACCGTGTGATAAAATCTTACTCAATAAAATCAAAACTTCTGTTTTTTTTCTTATCAATAGGGAAAAAATATAATGCATAAATATAAATTAGTGTTAAATTTTATAAAGTATTACTAACGTTTTAACACTATCAGGGTTAAATTAAAAAGTTTAAACCTCCAAGCGATATTTTATCACCCAGTGATTTTCAAAAATTGGACCCCTGTTTTCTTTACAAAGTTGTTGGAAGTTTTAATTGTAGTTTTGTTGGTGCGTGCTTTTTACAAAAAATGTCGTCAAATAGTGACAGTGATGAAGAGTTTTTGACGCCGCTAGAACTACAAGAAAGTGCGCAAGCGGTTATTGATTGCCTGAAAAATCTCGAAAAAATACGTCAATGTAGGTATGTGATAGTTTTATACGTTGAAAAAGCGAGAAAAAAGCGCATTGATTTTCGGAAACTGTTTTGCTTGCTTATTATAGTGAAAAAGCGTATAAATATAAGCCAAGTCTTTGTATTCCATGTTGAAAAGTACCATATTGGCAAGACATGATATCAATATAATGGAATACAAAAAACTTACATCATATTATCTGAAAAGGAAATCTGAAATATTTTCCTCGTAGGTGAAGTATAAAGCACTATGTATCACTCGAAAGAAAGTGCGATTCCCAACTCGGGTGTATTGAGCCCTTCGGCTTCGCCTCAGGGCTCAAACGACACCCTTGTTGGGAATCGGTCACTTTCTTCTCTCAATGTACTATTCTTTTACACCTTGTACAGGGATTATCTTTTATCACTGCAAACATTGGTTAATTTTTTTAAGTTCTTGATGAACCTTTTTTTGCCAATACGCATTAAACCCAAACATAAGGTACCTCGAAACTTAGTCTAATAATTGACATTTAGTTAGTATGAAAAATATCAAATTCCGAACACAAATAAGTTAACAATGAATATTATTTTCGTAAAATATTATAGAATGGAACATAGTCATAGCCTATAGATAGATATTTATTTAATAGCAACACATCTCATTACAAGTTGTATTTCGCCAGTGTCAAAGTAAAGATATTGTTACAAAATTATGGCAAGATCGCCAATATCCAGTGAAAGATTTACACAGGAAACACATCACAAAGATGAGGGCCTGTGTACTCTGATGACTCCGATATATTGATATGGGAAATTATTGAAGTCACGATGATAGCCGCTTTTCACAATCCAAAAATTTCAGTAAAGTAAATGAATGTATTTCAATCTTCTATTATATGTTCACTTTGAAAGTCATTTACTGGATAACACCCTATCAAAATTATACATTAAGCTCTCATATAAACAGGGACAACTAAAATTGAAACAGATACATGACCGCCCGCCATCTTCAAATGCCTCGTATGCGACCGAGCGTCATAGCCTATCAGAATTATAAAATCCTGTCACGTCATTAAAGAGAGTTGACAGTTCTGCCATACGCTAATCGACATTTTACGAAATAAAATTAATTGTTCACTGCGTTATCTGTGTCCGAAAAATTTTTTTCTCTGTTCTTGGGCTAAGTTTCGAGGTTCCTAACATTTGGGTTTCCGTTGCGAATTGGTGGTTTAATGGGACGACCAAACCTTTTTGTAAGAAGAAGTTACTACGAAATAAGGGTTAAAATATTTTGGCTTATATGTCTGTAGGAAAAATATTCAGTTTTATGATTTAAGTAACATTCTTATGTAGTGATATAAATTAACCCTGAATCGTACGAGGCTTTGATATTTCTCTTACTATGCAATATAAAATAATATGATCTTGGAATGTAACGTTAATGTCAAATTGATGCTAGAGATCTATGATAGTGTGATTGCGCCCTATCATTCACAAATGACTGCCCGTAGCTCTATAAACATTACGACTACAGCTAATTCATATTATTTATTGGGTGAATATCGACCGTGAACCTAAAACTGTTTCCCGAAAATGAAACAAGTAAAAAAATCCATAAAGGATGTAAAAAGATATTTCGTGAAAACTTAACTGTTGATTCAGTTGTAAAAATGAATAACGTTTCCCAAGAAACGGATCGCAAAATTTTATAACTTTCCATACAAAATATGTTGTCACTTGATGTAGGTTCTGTGGGAAGTATTTTATTTTCCTATTTCGATATAAATATGTTCCTTGGGAATAAAATTATCAGTTTCGGTCCAGTTCTTCGATTTTAGTTCCCGGGAGATGACCTTTTACACCCAGTATACCGTTTTTCAGATTTGCCCATTTCTTAAAGCGCTCGACCTTGCAATGTTTATTTTGGTGTTTCATGAAATGGCCGGTCTCTTGGTGCAGCCGTGTCTATACAGGGATTAAACAAATTCGTGGCTTATTATGTAGGCTATTGATAAACGAAAGGACTTATGAGAAATGTTGCTGCATGTATCTTTCATAATAATCCCTTAATAAGTTTTAAAAGAGATTTTTAACACACTGCATTTTTATAATATGTCTATTGATATATATCCTAGAGGGATTTAGTCCACGAGTACAGTTAGTTAAATTTCACCCTGTATAATATGGTGTTCTCTGAAACAATAAGAATCTGCCGAAATTTATAACAAAATAGATTCATTCCAATCATTAATCAACACAAATCTATTGAAACTGGTTAAAATAAACTGATACTGTTGAATTCTGTTTGCAGGCTACACAGTCATTCATTACATTAGTCAATTTACTACCCAAAAGGATTAGATGTAGTTACTTTTCCATGTAATTAGTTTAAGTACGCCTAAATCCAGAGATTTCAGTTTTAGTTTAGTAAATACTCTTATCGTAGATAGGTTCTTAAACAATTTGTTAGCAACTATGGTCTTATAGAGTCTGTAGTTTTACAGTTCTCTATCATAATAAACGTCCTTTACTCTTGATGACTTTACTATTTTAGTTATAATAGTGTCATAAGTATGTATGTACATAGTAGTGTGTAATACTATCTTCTGGGTTTTCTCGGATGCTTTTCGATCGAACCGAATGTCTGTCTATATCTCTTAACTCATATCATATCATACAAAAGTAATCGCCAAAGTTGTTAATAAAAAAAATAAGATATTAATAGGTACAATTTTATCTCCTGGAGTATTTCTTATCAAACGAATTGTGTATGATTACGTATTTAAAACCTGGGTATCAATCACCAAGTAATTTTTGAGATATTACAAAATACAATGCGTCCTGATAAACTGTAAAAAGGTAACTCATAAAAAACAAAATATACATTTCAATAAACTTTATCACTCTTTAATTTTGAAACGAAAAAGACCTGTTATATTGAATTTTAAACCTAATAGGTATCCAAATGTATATTTTAATTAAAAATTACAATTCAGGATTCAAAAAAACATATATTAACTACCTAGATAATCATTGTCATACTTTATACTAATCGATCATGGTGTTTTACCATACCTATTTTAATAAACAGCAAAGTGTCCTTCTTTAAAAAACAAGTCTACAAACTATAATAATGGGTTAATATTTTTATACGTATTCTGCTGAACGGATCCGTGGCCACCGCACTCTGTTCATCCAGGTTCATCAAAGTAAAATATAAAATCTGTTATTATAGCATAAGGTATGTTTTTACTATTGTTTGTCTTCAATTGCAATATAATATGGGAGCGGTACTGTGCGCTCGATCACGAGTCTTAAGAAATGTTTTTTTTCAATGATACCGCTTTTGTTCAGACATATTGAAAACATGAAACCTATCGTTAACGCATTTATTCAAAAAACATTTATTATCAGGGCCTGTGTTAAGGATATTTACCTGATAATATGTATTTTTCTGAACAAATTCGAACGAAATAGTAATAGTACACAGCGCAGTGGTCCATTTTAGTGCCCCAAAGAATTTTTTTTATGTAGAGGACATCGAGACTAACACTAAAAAACAGTAGAGTACCACTATTAGTGTAGGCAACGAAGCAGTTGACCCCAGCATAATTTCCTCAGGCACATTTTATTTGACAGGCTGATAAAGTATCATGAATTAAATGTAAATTCAAAACATCCAAAAAAACATTGACAAATAAATTTTTTCATACATTTTTTGTAATTTTTGTATGGAAAAATTAAAAGTACCGATATTTTTTTGGATTTTTTTTAAAGAAGGTTTGTCTCACATACTGTAATACCCCAGCAAAGTTTCATCGACTGAGGATTTAATGCGGGGGTCTTCATACAACGATCCGCTTCGTTGCCTAGAGTATATAAAAAACGCGCTAATCAGTACTTTAGCAGATATTACATGTTTTTAATTTTCTTAAAATACTCGTACCTTTGCCCAATCTTGTTTGAATAAACATCATCATTGCCATAGCCCTATTCCGTTTTTGCCAATATTTTTTCCAAAATGCAAAATATATCTCGTAAAATTTAATTGAAAAATACACTGAGTGATAGAATTTTTAAAATATTTTATTCTTTTTTTATAGTTATTGCTCGCGATGTCCTCTTTCTAACATTTTTCTTGGAGCCATTATACGTATTTGGATTATCCTGTAAAATTGGGTAACTCATAATGTAATCGCGTTTATGTATTTTATAAATATGAATTGTCTTTTCTAATTTTTTGTGTTAGGATTCAATTGAAAGTCCTATGAATTACGTAAACATTTTATTTTAGACTTTTGTCCGCTGAAGCACTGATAGCTAGTGCCATCGTGATTGATAATTATGTTTTGAATTTTTTGTAAGTGTGATAATAAACTTTAATAATAATTCGTATAAAACTTTTGCCTTTGTGTTTTTTTATTTGGACACACAATCTTCAAAAATACTGTTTCGTTGATATCGCTTTATTTGTTCGTTCTTGAATTTTACCCGAATTACTAGAATTAACAATAAAACACCGTTGAGCTTTTTAAATCTCTTATGTAATTGACACTAAAAAATAATGTATCGAAACAAGAGTAGGGCCAACGCAAGCTGAGGTGCAGGCCGCAGGACGCAGGCCGCAGGCCGCAGGCCGCAGATTTTGCAGGCCGCAGACGTAGGTGACCAACGCAAGCTGGGACGCAGATACTAAACACATGCGGGCACAGAATACTATTACACACCTACGGAAGGAAGAATGACAACTTATAGTGAAAAAAATTAGACTTTTTTTTTATATAATAGAAAGAAGGTTTGAATTCTCCCTTCTCATAAACTGTAATGATATCTTGTACTGTATCTAATATCTACATAGGGATTCAAAAAAAATAGCTGTAAAACCTATTAAAGGCTTATTTAGGAGGCTAAATGCAACAACTTTTTAGGGTTCCGTAGTTAACAAGGAACCCTTATAGTTTCGTCATGTCCGTCTGCCTTTCTGTCCGTCTTTCTGTCTGTCCGCGGCTTAGCCCAGAGACCATTAGTACTAGAAAGTTAAAATTTAGTGTAGATATGTATTTCATCCACGCCGAGAAAGTGGTCAAATAAAAACTTTAAAAATATTTTTTTTTTGGGTAAGTACCTCCCATACAAGTAAAGTGGGAGTGATTTTTTTTCCAACGTGTGGAATATCGTTGGGTAGGTCTTTTAAAAATAATGTACAGTCAAGAGCAGGTCAAGCTTTTCATTCGCAGCGCGACTTTAGCTCCTACAGCTAATTTAATTGTCAATTGTTTAAGTTGTCATCCGAAATGTAGATCTCATCGAGACCTATCATTTGTCTCAGCACACGAATAGTCTAGGGTCAGTAGTTTTCGAGTTATAGAAATTTTTTGAAAAAAAATAGCTGTAAAACCTATTAAAGGCTTATTTAGGAGGCTAAATGCAACAACTTTTTAGGGTTCCGTAGTTAACAAGGAACCCTTATAGTTTCGTCATGTCCGTCTGCCTTTCTGTCCGTCTTTCTGTCTGTCCGCGGCTTAGCCCAGAGACCATTAGTACTAGAAAGTTAAAATTTAGTGTAGATATGTATTTCATCCACGCCGAGAAAGTGGTCAAATAAAAACTTTAAAAATATTTTTTTTTTGGGTAAGTACCTCCCATACAAGTAAAGTGGGAGTGATTTTTTTTCCAACGTGTGGAATATCGTTGGGTAGGTCTTTTAAAAATAATGTACAGTCAAGAGCAGGTCAAGCTTTTCATTCGCAGCGCGACTTTAGCTCCTACAGCTAATTTAATTGTCAATTGTTTAAGTTGTCATCCGAAATGTAGATCTCATCGAGACCTATCATTTGTCTCAGCACACGAATAGTCTAGGGTCAGTAGTTTTCGAGTTATAGAAATTTTTTGTTTGACAGCTCTCATCCGAAATGTAGATCTCATCGAGACCTATCATTTGTCTTAGCACACGAATAGTCTAGGGTCTGTAGTTTTCGAGTTATAGCAATTTTTAGTTTGACAGCTGTCATCCGAAATGTAGATCTCATCGAGACCTATCATTGTCTCAGCACACGAATAGTCTAGGGTCAGTAGTTTTCAAGTTATAGCGATTTTTAGTATGACAGCTGTCATCCGACATGTAGATCTCATCGAGACCTATCATTTGTCTCAGCACACGAATAGTCTAGGGTCTGTAGTTTTCGAGTTATAGCGATTTTTAGTTTGACAGCTGTCATCCAAAATGTAGATCTCATCGAGACCTATCATTTGTCTCACCATACGAATAGTCTAGGGTCAGTAGTTTTCGAGTTATAGCGATTTTTAGTTTGACAGCTGTCATCCAAAATGTAGATCTCATCGAGACCTATTATTTTTCCCAGCGCAATAGTAGTCTAGGGTCAGTAGCTTTCGAGTTATAGTGATTATAAATTTGACAGCTGTCAACCAAAATGAAGATCGCGACGGGATCTATCATTACAAAAAAAATTAGAAAGATTTTAGCCATAGACAATAGGTGCACCACGGGCGATAGTTTTGAATTAGTTTTATTTCAAAAGTGATCAGGTGTTCCACGGGAGAAAAAAATCTTCCGTGGTACTCCCAGGTGAACCACGCGGGTGTACCACGGGCAAAGCCTGCGCTAAAGTACTAACCCATCGCTACCGGTGTCGTAAGAGACGATTATGGAATTATGAACCGGAGGATAGGCAGCAGTGTCCTTTTGTGTATCATACCACCTTACTTTCTGCGGTCACCAGCAATCGCGGTCCTTGGTGCTAGCCGCAACGCTAACAAGCGTGGTGACAATGGTACTTCTCATCCACATTTGAGCAATTAACCACAATTTTTTTTTTATCTGTGGCATAACTTTTTGTTGTTTCTAGTTGCGAGAGTCTGCTTTCACACGCTATAGTGTGTTATTTATTCTGTAGCACGCAGAAACAATTGCCGGCAGAAACAAGGCGCAGACATGTGTCTGCGTACACATGTCTGCATCCCAGCTTGCGTTGCTCTATGAAGGTTCATACATTACAAAAATCTGCTCTGCTCTGCTCTGCCCTGCCCTGCGCCATCTGCGTGGCAATATACGCTAAGCCCCGTTCTATCTCGCATACAAGAACATTTCTGTCCCACAGATATATCCCGACCAAGACCAAATCTGTCCCACAGATATATCCCGACCAAGACCGAGACCAAATCAGCCCGACTTCGCAGGCTCGGCTAGTAGAGAGGATGGAGGTTGAAAGTTCCGCAACCGAAAAATCTGTCAAAGATGACACCAGCGGAAATTCTGCGAGATGTGTCATATGTAACTTGAAAAAAAATACGAACGGAACTCTCCGCGTCGGAAAGATCCGCAGGTGTGTCGCTACACTATCGGCTCGGAAAACACAACATAATGAATAACTTGGCTAAGTACGCTATTTTTTAAATGCATTTAAAATGTAGTTTAGATAACGTAGCTTATCAGACCTTGGATAGAAGACGTTTTCTGGTCAGGGAAGGAAGAGTCCTTAAATCTAATGCAGAGGTATAAACGGTGTAGTTCTAACTTGGTATTACCGATATAAATGTATTGTACTGGGAGACACATTTACATTGATTTGCTATGGGTAGTGGCAATTGCTGACATGCTGGGAGATTATAGCGCAATGCCAAAAGGTTACTCAAAAGACGATGAAGAGAGAGCCGCGATCTCTTGAATAAAAACAGAACCTCAAGACAAAGCTCATTAAAAGATCACCAATCAAGGCCGGAAAACGAGACGCCGCGCCGGTCTGATATTTGTGGAGATTTTTGCGGCCTTTGCCCTGCTACGGACGTTTTTCGGCCGATAATGTGATGTTAATAGCTTTTGTAGTGTAATGGCTAACCATTAGACTAGCATTCGCTTAGCATTCGGCTCTTGATCCGGAGGTTTGATTCCCGATGGCGACACTGTCAAACAAATATCACTTTGTACGGCTTCCCACTTTGATTAGGATATTGCAGGATGAATCACCCCGAATAATCTCCCTTACTGAAAAGGCAGATGATTCGGGGCCTAGTGGATGCTTAAGCTATTAGTCCTGGCCACTGGTGACTACTGACGGAAGTAGTCGTTAATGGACGACGTCAGTCCTTGAGCGCCTCAACAACCACACCAGGGCTTGTGAGGTCGGTCATCGATCTAAAACCCACACGATATGATAAAGCAAATAAATGATTTGTATGAGATGATTTGATATAATGATGCGTAGTAAATTTGGAGTAAACATATTATAGTTAGTTGTTTGTTGTTCATAAGAGCCTGGAAAGCCTGACGCAATATGTGCGGTGTGAAGTATTATCCAGATGGTGGTGTAGTGTGCAAAGATAACCGGCTCGACAACAACCTCGTGTGTCATGTATGCGTCTGCGCAGGCGAGCCGTGCATGCTCAACCTCGCCGCGCCGATTTGACCCACTCATTTAGTCAGTACCGGACCTCCGCCCATAACACACTGCTACAGCTCGCAATCTAATCAGTAAACACATTATCCGGTAAGTGCTGAGTTTTTTTTTAAAAAATTTTGTATTTGGCCATTATGAAAGTGTCATTCCAGTACATTTTAGTAATAGTTATTAATAGTAACTTCAATCTTCGGTTTGAATGCCGACAATGGTCGTGATGTTGAATAATTTACACTTGACCACAATAACACGGCATTAGTACCGACTGTACGTTGACAAATTTTTCTCAAGTTTAACCTTATTTAAACAGTCGCTTGAGTGTTTGTAATAATACAAATGTTATTGATAAGTATTTTTTTTATTTAGGAATGGCTATCAAGCCCCTATGGTCTAAGTTAACAGCTGGCATAGTATAAAAGATGTTTAAAAACTTTTAGGAATGTGTAGGAGGTACCTATTAAGATGCAATCAATTACACACTAACCTATTGTTTACCGTTACCATTAATGTCTGGGTATATATAAAATTGTAGTTTATGAAATATTTTGATATGATATCATAACATCCCATGAAACGTCCTCTGCAGGACAAGGAACTCCCTCCAGAACTCTAGCAAGAATGCAAGGTACTTTGAAGGGGATTTACGATATTCACCAAATTATATTATATCTTACAATTTGTTTCATCTGCCTCAGCTTACTTTGTGAAGGTAGGTACAAAGGTACTAAATTTACCACACACATTGTTCATAATGCAAGCACACAGGCTGCCATCCCGACGTCAGGTTGGCGCATTACTTGGGATTTAATATTACTGGAATACTAAAGAGGTACACCGAACAGGACGTCAGTAGAACTTAGGACTTTATGGCATGGTAATAGAGTCGCAAAAGTTTTCACTGACGTGTGGTTGACCGTACATTGGAAAAAAATTAGGTAGGTACAAACTAGGTACGTATTAACTATTCATGCTAATTAGATTAAAATTTGCGGTGGTAGACCCGCCATCCTGACGCACACGAACTGACCACAAATTAATTTATAAAACGTAAGTACAAAGACGAAAGCTGAAACTGTGGATATAGACCAAGAAACTGAACAACTTTTGCCAAGGAATAAAAGTGGAAATACAATTTTTATGATTCCGAACCAAAATGGTAAAAATTGAACCCTTATTTTGAATCTGCCTGCCCAAACATATTGCATTAAAAGAATTAAAAAATATTTAGTTGAAATAAAGCCCAAATAGAAAGGATATTTCAAAATGTCGTGACTAGGTCGAAAGGTGGGTATCATATAAAAGGGCTTCATTTGAACATTCCCAATTAAGTTTTTGTATATTTTTGCAAGTAATGACGAAAATGTCAAAAAAAAATACCCTTATCGCCGAAGTTTGCAAAGCGAAAAATCTGAATTAATCACAGTCGATAGGGGTTTATGTAAACATTACACCAAAAATAAAACGATGTCTCTAAGAAGCACAGTTTTTCAGAAATCTGCAAAAAAACCTTTGCAAACAAACTTAGTTTTGCGGTCCTAAAAATAGACTTATTATTACTTATAAAAATACTACAGGCATGTTGGAACCCTCAGCGCGTGAGTTCAACTCGCACTTGACCGGGTTTTTTTACTTATTATGTTTATATTATAATTAAGAAGTAAATAAAAAAAAATCCTATTTCGACCTAATGTTTCTCATAAATACATAACATCACGCCTTGTTCCCGTCGGGGTAGGCAGAGACCACACTTCTCCACCTGCTACGATCTTGACATACTTCCCTTGCTTCCTGAACTTTCATCAATCCTTTCATACATGCTCGTCGGTTTAGGGTACTTTTAACTCAGAACGTCCTGAATTTGGTCCTGGTACGTTCGCCGAGGCCTTCCCCTTCCAACGTTTCCATTCACTCTCGCCTTGTAGATCTCTTTCGTCAATCTTCCTTCATTCATCCTCTCTACATGACCAAACCATCTCAGCATCCTTTTCTCAATTTTAGTCACTACGTCTTCTTTTACGCCACAACGTTCTCTTATCACACTATTTCTAATCCTGTCACTCAATTTCACACCAATCATACTCCTCAACGCTCTCATTTCTACTGAATTAATTCTACTTTCATGCTTTTTCTGCCATACCCAGCTTTCATGTTTCTCGGAGAAAGTTATTCAGTTTCAGTTTTATTGAAAGATCTTTTTACACCGAAGATAACCTGAATATGTTATGTTACATTATTACATAACATTAATAATATCAATGACTTCCTATATCTAACAGACTTAAAAGATGGGTCTTGACATCAAGTCAGTGCTGGTGGTGGACGGAGTAGGAGCCAACTGCGGCGAGATCCTCAACAAGCACGGCATCAGCGTCACCAATAAAGCCAAGATCACTAAGGAGGAACTTCTTCAGGAAATTCCAGTAAGAAAGTTATTTTTGACAATATGGATTTTTTGCAGTAATAAACAAGCAGCATAATTTCATAATTTTTAAATATGCAAAAATACAATAATTTTAGTAGAAACTAAATCAAGTTTGTATGCTACTTAGGTAGGTACTCCAGCAACAATCCTATACTCGTACTTACTTAAAACGAGCAATATTAGCGATATATTTGTATTCGGTTTCTTGAAGACGGCTCTAAAGATTTCGATGAAATTTACCATACGGGGTTTTTCGGGGGCAAAAAATCGATCTAGTTAGGTCTCATGTCTGCGAAAATTCGTTTTCCCCGTGTTTTTAAGCACTTTTGTGAAAATATCGCCCTTTAGACAAAAACCTACAGCGCCCTCTGTTGGCGGGTAGCATATCATTTTTAGCTTGATCACCGGATGATATTTTAATGTTAAGGCGGCTATTGTAGAGCGAAGCTCGATCGTTCGGGTACTATCAAAATTAATTGGCGAGCGAACTAGTAAACTTGCGGATTGTGTTTTTCTGTATTGAGCGACATGATTCTTCTGCTAGAATATTAATGTTGCTGCTCAAATGCTGCGAGAACAAAGTTTTTTACAGAACAAGCAAGCGTTACACCTTTTTCGCTGCACGTATCATGTAACTTAATTTTTGTTGCTAATGTTAATTAATGGCTGAACTACAAATATTTTCTCATTTTCTAATGACCTCAGAAGCGTTACGAGTCTGATGACTATTTGTCATTGATATTATAATAAGTACCTACCCTATTTGTAACGTAGAAATATGAAGCGCTCGTGGTCCGATCAGCGACGACAGTAACGAAGGAGGTGCTCGATGCAGGCTCAAAACTGAAGGTGGTGGGCCGCGCCGGCGCCGGCGTCGACAACATCGACGTTAAAACCGCCGGAGATAAGGGCATCGGGGTTATCAAGTAAGTTTGTGCACACCGTCTTACTACTCTGACGAAACACACAATAAAAATATCTACTTACTGCCATTGCCCTGCAAACATTTGTTGAATCAGAAGAATGTCATAGAATAAATAATAGATAGTAGATGATAGCAAAGTAATGAAGTAGCCTGATTGTTCGAAAACTTCCACGAAAGAATAGGATGTTTAGTAAACAAATTGAGTATGTTTTTTTTTAATTAATGGACTTCATAAGATGAGGTATGCCGGTTGCATGTTTGGTGAATTTTTTCTGGAACGTACCTATAAGATAAAGTTGCGCCTTTGTGACCTTGGCTTTATAATTATAGTTTGATTTCAACCTTGACATTGGCAACCTTGAAATTGCAAATATGCAGAAGCCATTTTATAACACGAAATTAATTGTGTTAGTACTATACTATAATCAATACTTATTATTTTTTTACTCGACTACGGCAAAAAGGAGGGTTATGATTTTTCCCTTTGACCAGTATGTTTATGTTATTGTATGTTCATCTGTTCCCTTCCTACCCAAATTACTTGCCGTAATTCGACTAGCGAGGAATCGTTAGAAGCGTCTTGATCATCGGCTGGATATAGGATATCATCAAAATGAATTGCATACTGCGCCCTCTAGAGGACATTGAGTCTCGAAAGAAATTTGTTTTGCTGTGTTTGTTATCAAATTAAAGGGCTTATTAAGCATATTAAAATATTATAAATTGTTAGCTTTATTACGTTATTTTAAGTGTAACCCCAAAATAATAATCATAAAAAACAAAAAACTAAAACCCGGCTACTGAAAAATCGGGTACATAATAATTTTAGATAACAATATTTTGTTGTTTCATACTTTCGAGAGCAAGATTTTTCAGTATTAAGGTAATTTTTTATTATAATTATTTTGGGGTTATAATTTTGTGTAATATAGCTAAAAAAAATGTGAACTGAACCATTCTATAGACGCGATAGATAGCTTCCGTCTAGAAGCAGATTGAGATTCCAATTAAATTTGTATTTGTCCAAGTATGTTTATGTAGTGATTTTGCTTCAGCGCTCCTGGAGCAAATGCCTTGTCTGCTTGCGAGCTAACATGCAACCTTATGCTGTCTCTGTCGCGTCACGTGGTACCAGCGGCGACAGCGCTGCGGGCTGGCCGGTGGGAACGCGCGAAGTACACCGGCTCTGAACTAAACGGCAAGACGCTGGCAGTGCTCGGACTTGGCAGGGTCGGACGCGAGGTTGCTATCAGGATGCACAGCTTCGGAATGACGGTATGCGTGTTCTTTTCGTTATTTTTCGGCACTTTGATGTGAAGTATCCATTAAAGTCCACACTTTACAGCTCGTGCGAAGAATAAGGTGAACGTACACACGGCAGCTAGGTAGCATGTAGAAACAAAACCAGTAAAAGCTGAACCAGTGCTACGCTGAAACCAGAGACCCGCTCAAGGTCAAAGTGTTTCTACCGACGAGCGGCCGTGTTGTATTTTCTTGCAGAGCTAATAATTCATCGTCGGAATGTAACTTTAAACGAAACATTGCCTTACGGAAGCTACATATTTTATAGCTAGGTGAAACCTACTATTATTTCATCTGTGGTGTGGTATAAAGTGTAGCGACACACCTGCGGAAAATCCACGTTGAAACGATCCGCGACGAACTTTCCGCCAAGTATGCTACACTAGAAGGGAATTTCCGCGTCAGAACGATCCACAACCAGAAACAAATGTCACAATTGACAAGACCTTGCGGTAAGTTCCGACACGGGAATTCCGCTCTAATATGTTAGACTTGACGGAAAGATCCGTCGCAGATCGTTCCGTCGCGGAATTTCTGCAGGAGTGTCGCTATACAAATGGTACCTATTGCTTTGATGTTGTTTTCAAAACAAACGTAGGTGCTATCATAATAATATGCTAGCTATGCTAATCTTCGGAGTATTGTTCAGAGTGCGTTTCACCACGAATATTCAATTGTTTCGTATTATAGCATGGTTTTGACAGCAGATTTTGTTACCACGCTAAACTATATTTCACTTGGTGATGTCTCAGAAACAAGAGGTACCCTTGCGACGCGTTTATTCAAAAACTAACATAAATTGTTTCTCATTTCTACTAGCATCGATAACAATAAAAAACCGGTCAAGTGCGAGTTGGACTCGCGCACTGATGGTTCCGATATACCTATAGTATTTTTGGAAGCAAAAAAAGTCAATTTTTAGGACGGCACAAATAAATTTGTTTGTAAAGGTTTTTTTGCAATTTATAAAAAACTGTTCAATTTAGAAAGATCGTTTTAGTTTTGCTGTTATATTTACATGAATTTCTATCGACTGTAATTAATTCAGATTTTTCCTTTCACAAACTGCGGAGATAAGGAATGGTATATTTTTGTCATTTTTCATCATAACTTGAAAACTAAGAGTTGTAAAAAAATACAACAATGTATTTAAGAACGAACAAGTAAAGACCTTTCATACAACGTGATTTTTTATTCACCAAAAAAAAATTAAGGGATGATTCTGCCCATGAAACTGAACAACTTTTCCCAAGGAATATAGGTCGAAATACGAAAAACCAAATTTGACCTCCCATACAAAATGCGCTATCAGCTGATGCAGTTTCTATGGGAGGATAAAATTTTATTTTCGTATTTCGACCTATGTTCCTTGGGAAAAGTTGTTCAGTTTCATGGGCAGAATCATCCCTTAATTTTTTTCTGGTAAATGAAAAATCACGCTGTATAATACCCCAGTCGACCTAGTAACGACAATTTTTGCCCCCCCTATTTGGGCCCCCTTTACATTAATCTTCATACATTGTTTTTAATTCTTTCACATGCAAATAAGTTAGGCAACCATATTCTAAAACTATTCCAAATTTCAAGTCGACAGCATGAGTGGTCGCAGAGATATGTACAGGTGTGACAGACAGACGGATAGACAAAGTCGCACCATAAGGGTTCCTTTTTTACCATTTTGGTAACGGAACCCTAAAAATTCATAAAAACTTGACGTTTTAAATAAAGGCCAGGTTAAAAGTAGGTACCACAGAAAAATAAGGGTACTTAGAAGGAGGATTAAAGAAATAATTCGTCACAAGGTAGCGAAGGCGTCGTTCTATGGATTTGACAGGTTATTTTGAATATTTCCTAGCGATCATTGATAATTTGACATAAAAAATTGGGACATGTTGGCAGATGTCATCCCATAGTAAAATAAATTAGCAAGGTATCTATTCCGAGCGAAGCAAGGAGGTCCGAAATCTTTGGTAGGTACGCTCAACCGACGAGCGTGAATGAAGGGGCTGATGAAAGTAGAGCGGAAGAGAGGGAAGATCGTAGCAGGCGGAGGGCTGTGGTCGCTGCCTACCCCAACGGGTTAGAAGCGTGATTTTATTTATGTTTGTATGTTGTATAACAGAAGTATAACTTATTCATTCAGATCGTCGGCTTCGATCCGTTTGTGTCAGCTGAGCAGTGCAAGGAGTTTCACACCACCAAAATGGAGCTGGAGCAGATCTGGCCCGTCGCTGATTACATCACGTTACACACGCCCCTCATCGACACTACGAGAAGTAAGTCTACTTTACCTATTTTTATCACCCCAGAAATATTAACACGTTGTTCTGCCCTTTGCTTGTACTCTGTGGTTCTGCTCATGAAACTAAACATCTTTTCCCAAGGAACATGGATTTTAACCCATGACCCTTCAGTACGAAAACAAATTTTAACCTCCTATACAAACTGCATCAGCTGACCTGACAGCATAATTTGTAAGAGAGATCGAAATCATTTTTTCGTAACTCGACCGACCTTATGTATGTGTCGTAGGCCGATCGTTTAATTGGGCCGATCGAGATCTGCCTGGGCACATCACGATACACCGGCATTTCTTGATTTGCCTAACTAATACCCGCCATATCGTTCAAAGCATAACGTTCGACGATTTGCCCGGCCATGTTTGGGCAAATCGATTCTGTAGGTTTACCAAAGTACAAGCAAATAAAATGAAGTTTAGATATTAATTATTTTACTACATTATAAAACCTAACCTAACCTACAGCTAACAGAGCGCAAACAGCGCCACAATTTTACTAGATAATGAAACCTAACCTAACTTAACACACAGCTAACAGAGCGCAAACAGCGCCACAAACGTCGCAAAACGGAACTACATTACGATGCGCCCAGCCATATCTTGATGTGCCCAGCCTTATCTCGATGTGGCCAAGTGACTAGTAGGGCATATCGACAAATAGGTCGCTGTCATCGATCTGCCCAATTTTGTATTGGGCACATCATGAAATAATTGGCCAGATCACGAAATGCCAGCACATCGTGATGTGCCCAGGCAGATCTCGATCGGCCCAGTTCAACAATCGGCCCACGACATATGTACCACGAGAAAAGTTATTAGTTGTTTCATGGGCAGAACCATTTCTCAAAATTTCTGGAATGATAAAAAAACCTGTCTATAGGCTGATCCATCGGGACGGGTCAGTATGGAAAAGTTTGAAACTATAAGAGATAGAGATATTTGTTCTCGGGAACCATGTCGAAAATCTTTGATTACAGTTTTTCTTACCTAAAATCGACGACGTGGTTCCTTAGAACAAATATCTGTATCTCTTATAGTTTTAGACTTTCCCATACTGACCCGTCCCGATGAATCAGCCTGTATAAGGTTGCCATAACTTACGGGATACAACACTTTCGATGCTTAAAACACATTAACACACCAGCTCTGTAATACATCATTCCAACTATTCATAGTAAAAGTCTGTAAAAGATACACCAGGCATTTTACCAACAGCTAGTACTTTCTATTCTCAGGTTGCAGTGAGCAATAAATATCTAATTTTAAGTCGGGATACGTCAGTGCATTTATTTAGGTTGATCCACTTTTACAAAAAAAACAGTCAAGTGCGAGTCGGACTCTCGCGTAGAGGGTTCCGATATACCTACCTATAGTATTTATGGAAGCAATAAAGTCCATTTTTAGGACCGCAAAACCAATTTTTTTTGAAAGTTTATTGCAGATTTCTAAAAAACTGTGCAACTTAGAAAGATCTTTTTCTTTTTTCGTTTCACAAACTTCCGAGATAAGGGAGGGGAATGGTATTTTTTTTGTCATTTTTCATCATAACTTGAAAAATAAGAGTTGAAATAAAATACAAAAATATATTTTAGAATGTACAAGTAAAGCCCTTTCATATGATACCCCACTCGACCTAGTGGTGACAATTTGAAATTTGGCCCCCCCTATTTTGGCCCCCTTTACATTAATAATCATAATTTTTTTTAAATTATTTTATGTGCCATTAAGTTGGGCAATTATATTCTAAAACTATTCCAAATTTCAGGTCGATAGCATGAGTGGTTGCTGAGATATAGAGGTGTGACTGACAGACAGACGGACAGACAAAGTTGCACCATAAGGGTTCCTTTTTTTACCATTTTGGTATCGGAACCCTAAAAACCAAAATAAAACACTAGTGCGGCAACATAATGAATAAAGCACGCGTTCCGATACCAAAATGGTAAAAAAAAGGAACCCTTATGGTGCGACTTTGTCTGTCTGTCACACCTGTACGAGTATCTCAGCAACCACTCATAATATCGACTTGAAATTTGGAATAGTTTTAGAATATGTTTGCCCATGTAAATTGCACACGAAAGAATAAAAAAAAATATTTTGATTACTAATTTAAAGGTGGTCCAAATAGGGGGGGCCAAATTTCAAATTGTCGGTACCAGGTTGAATGGGGTATAATAAGAAAGGGCTTTACTTGTACATTCTAAAATATATTTTTGTATTTTTTTTACAACTCTTAGTTTTTAAGTTATGATAAAAAATGACAAAAAAATACCGTCCCGTCCCCCCTTATCTCCGAAGTTTGTGAATGGAAAAATCTGAATTAATTACAGTCGATAGAAATTTGTATAAATATTACAGCAAAAATAAAACGATCTTTCTTTCTAAGTTAAACCTTTACAAACAAATTTAGTTTTGCGCTCCTAAAAATGGACTTTATTGCTTCCAAAAATACTAAAGGTATATCGGAACCCTCGGCGCGCGAGTCCAACTCGCACTTGACCGGTTTTTTTTTATTTCACAAGTGGGTAAACGAGCAGGTAGGCCACCTGGTGGTAAGTGGTCACCACCGCCCATGACACCAACTGTCTTATTAGTGAAATAATTTGACACTAATAAGACAGCAAAGCGCGTTACCTACCCTGAGAACTAAGATGGTATGTCTCATGTGCCGGTAATTTCCCATGCTCCGTTACCCTTCAAACCGAAAGCAGCAGTGCAAACACTGTTGCTTTACTTCTCCAGACGGACTTTGCACAAAAGCCCTACCACCTACAAACACCCCTACTAGTTACGTGCACTTTGCATGAAGTTTTGCTATCATTACGAATTATTCAGGGGTAAAAAAAGCACGATGGTATTATAACTACAAGTTATGCAAACGTTTATAGCTAGTACCTTTCCGAAGCTGGCAACTGGTTTTTATGATAATATTTTAAGCGATATTACTGACATCATGTCGTTTCACAAGTTCATATCTGATGCTAAATATATACTCTTTTGAATATATCTTATCAAATTATCTCGTAGGTTCCTTGTCAGACAATAAAACTAGAGATAAGAATAAATTATGGATGTATGACTGAACAGTAGGTATAATTTTTTTTTAAGTTAAGTCTCAGCTACTATCTTAAACTATTATCTGCACAGAGTAGATAAGACAAAGTTCATACAATAGGAAATAAGTTAAAGCGCGACTTGAGATTTTTTCATATTTCATCACTCGTATGCCCTTTACTTGGATCTTTCTTGGCGCACCCACCACGTCGATCGTATCTATCTCAACATACATAATTTTTTTTTCTTCCATATAATCTTTCACATATTCTGTTCATTATTTGTTCGGCAATATAAATATATATATCAAACAAAGTTTCAAACTGATTATTTAACTTTTACTTTTGAATACGCAGATTTCATAAACGCAAGTGTACTGAAGCAGTGCAAAAAGGGAGTGAAGATCATTAACGTTGGTCGTGGAGGCCTCATCAACGAAAGAGATCTACTTGAAGCTCTTAAAACTGAACAGGTATGTTTATTCCGATACATATCTAAAAAAAACCGGTCAAGTGCGATTCGGACTCGTGTGCTGAGGGTTCCGATATACCCATAGTACTTTAGAAGCTATAAATTAAATTTCTAGGACCGCAAAACTAAATTTCAGATTTTTCCTTTCGAAAACTACGGAGATAAGGGAGAGGAATGGAATTTTTTTAGACATTTTTCATAATAATTTAAGAACCAAGATTTGTAAAAAAAATACAAAAATCAATTTTGAAATTCACAAGTAAAGTCCTTTCATAGGAGACCCCACTCGACCTAGTAACCCCCCTTTACAATAGTAATACTAATATTTTTTAAATTCTTTCCATCGCCATAGTTGGGCAGTCATATTGTAGTCCAAATTTCAAGTCTACAGCATGAATGGTTGCTGAGATAAACAGGTGCGACGGACAGACAGATGAAGTTGTACCATAAGGGTTCCGTTCCATTTACCATTTTGGTTCAGAACCCTAAAAAAGGAAGCAAATGTGAAGAAGCTTCTAACAATTTTACGTTTCTTGATTCGAAGTTTCAGAGTGTTTAATATTTCATACAAGTAAAACTTTGTGAATGTGTACCCTGTAAGGGGTTTTGTATAAAAGACGACGACGACGACGGGCGTAATTTATAATTGTAGTACTAATACTCCTACCATTATTTGATACTGATATGTGAACTTGTTTCTAGGTGGGCGGAGCCGCTCTGGACGTGTTCGAGCAGGAGCCTCCTACAGATCCCGTCACCTTGGAAATCATCCAGCAGCCCGCTGTGATCGCCACTCCGCATTTGGGTAAATCTTTATATGCAATTTGCTAAATATCTTGGCGTGCGCAGCATACGACAAAAAATACAAAAATTACTGTTTTAGGGTTCCGAACCAAAATGGACATAAAGTGTGCAGCTGCACTGCACTTACTTTCTCGCGATATGCAAGTAAAAATATCTACTGTAAACTTAAATTTGTAACGTCATACACATAGTACGGAAACACAAACTTATATTTAGGTTTTCCAAAAAAGAATCTAGTGAAACGTGCAGATCAATTTAGAATTAAAATTGTTGAATATTAAAACAAACGAACCGTAAACGATTTAGAGAAAATCATATGTTTAAATTTTGGTATCCTAGAACACTATATGAATTTATTTCCCAACACATGTTTCTTAGGGAAAGTTGATCAGTTTAGTCTACTGAGCAAGCCCTTTCAGTTCTTGGTACACCCTATATACTAGATTTTAGCAAAAACAATTCAAATTAAAGAACATTGAAATAAACACGATTGGACCATGAGTAACCCACATGTTTACGTTTTGGTAGTAACACCCCTTATCCTATACTATTAACGAACAATATTTATTTGTATATATATTTGTAATCGGTTTCTCGAAAACGGCTCTAACGATTACGATGAAATTAACTATACCGAGGTTTTTGGGGGCGAAAAATAGATGATATTGATAATGTTTTCTCCGATTTTTTTTAGCGTTTCTTGATAATAGCGCGATTCAGAAATCCTTCAGCGCCATCTGTTATAGAGCTTTGGTTAAGATTATACAGAGCAAAGCTCGGTCGCCCAGGTACTATGAAATTATACGACCAATTGATACTGCCGCAAGATACCATACATAGAGATGCTTGATCATGCAAAGTTTCATAAAAATAGTTTGAGCCGTTTGTTAGAAAGTATGACAGCTACCCTCAAAATGAGAGCCAGCGAGAAACCACGCAGAATCCTTGGATAAATTTGCATAAAAATCTTTAATTTAAAATGTGTTGCCAATCAGACTCTTGGTTTAGCCGCTAGGCCAAAGAGTGACGGACAGACCGACCGACCGACCGACGGACGGACATTTTTAGGAAACTTGCTTTTTGTAATAAGGAATGTGATAAAGGAACACATTTTTGAAAAAGATTTAAATACTTTTTTTCACGAACACAATAACTTTCTCGCTCTGCTCGAAAGTAAAAACGGCACACTTATGATGCGACTTCGTCTGTCTGTCTTTTCCATATATTTATCTCAGCAACTATTCTACAACTATCGACTTGAATTAGTATTAGAATATGCTTGCCCAACTTCATTGCAAATGAAAAAATATATATACATACATATATACAACGTGTTAACGGAATAAGCGAAACTGAGAAAATGGTTTGTTCAGAATCGAGAGTAGAATCAATTTCACGGGTTTTTGATGGATATTTCTTTTTGTTTTTGTTATTTAAATTTTTGCTTCTATTCTAAATATTTCTGTGGATACGCGCGCTGGCGGCGGCGCCGCGCGGTTCATGAGTGGTGAGGAGGGGAGTGAAGTGGGTGTGGCGTGCGCGGAGTGCGCGGACTAGAACAACGATGAAACTAGAACAATGCTGAAACTTTAAAAAAACAATATCCAGAAAAAAATTCCTTTTTAAGATTTTTTTTACAGGAATGGATTTATTTTAATAAAAATCAGTTGGGGTGTATGAGGGCTTTTTTTGTGTTTTATGACTTAGTTATCAAGTTATGATGAAAAATCTCTAAGAAAATACCATTATCGACGAAACTCTGAATTATTTATAGTCGATAGAGGTTTATGTAAATATCACAACAAAAATAAAACGATCTCTCTAAGTAGCATTGTACCAGAAAACCTTTGCCGTCCTAAAGATGGACTTAATTACTTCTAAAAATACTACAGGTAAATCGGAACCTTCGGCGCGCGAGTCTGACTAACACTTGACCGGTTTTTAAACTGATCAAGATTGTGTTGCTGACAAGTTTTATTTTTTACATCTAGGTGTAAGCCACTGTGTAAGCGGAATAAACCAGTGTCTGAAAAGGGCTTAAATTCAGTTAAAGTAAGCGACAGTTTAGAAGTGCTGTCGCATGTAATGCCCTGATGTCATAGAGTAACTAAAACTACAAAAAACAATGCAAAAACACAATAACTTGAATCACAATAAAAAAATACTTGCGTACTATTTAAATATCAAAAAAGACATAAAAGATAAGCTATTATCGAGGATACATAATCTCAGTGTTGTTTGTGTCGTTGGAAACGGCCCTGAGTTGCATGCAATCAGCCTCTGTTTGGCCTCTGTATTAACTAGACATTTTTTTCTTAAAGGTGCATCCACAAAGGAAGCCCAGGTGCGAGTGGGTCAAGAGATCGCTGAGCAGCTGGTGAACCTCGTTAAACCGGGCACTTACAACACGCCTCTTGCTGAAGTTACGCGCGTTCTTAGAAAATGAATGAGCCGCTACGCCCATTGCCTGACTTTTGTATTATTTTATTAGTGTTTAATTTTTTTTTATTAAAAACGAAAACTAACTACCCTTCTTGTTTCTTTGGGACGTAAGTTTAATTGCCCATTATCTAAATATAGTCGTATAAAAGAGCTTGTGATTTATAAGAATGCTAAGGTATGTCTGTGGGCAAAGGCCTCCTCCTAACGTTTCCACTCCTCCCTATCGAGCACGTTTGTTAGCCACTCTTTTTGAAAGTTTATAGGTATGTCATCCCTCCAGGTGTTGACATACAATTGATTATTGCGAATTAAGGTCAAAGTAGGGTAGAGTTTTACCATTAAACGTCTGCTTGGTGTAATCTATATGTTACGGCTAAAGATAGTTGTGGACACGAACTTAAGATTAGCCGATCGTTTTGTTACCACTTCCTTGCTGCCCTGCGTATCTACGTTATTTGTTACTTTCATTGTTAAGGTCTTAGAAAATTCATTCGTGCTGCCTATTGTGACATTCGGTTGCGCTTCATGTCACAAAATATCATTAATGTCACAATAGTATCTTTACTTGAGTGGCATATTTTAGAAACTTTTAGTACTTCTGGGTACGTAGTTATTTTTAAAGGTTTTTGGATTGCCCCATTTTCGAATTATTATTGGTGCTTATCATCAATCTGCAAGGGGGGCATAAAAATGAAAGGTACCAGCAGAGCATAAATAAGGAGGATTGAATTTGAAACTGACACAAAAAACAAAGTTTCAAGCTTCTAGCTCTAAAAATGACGGATGGAAGTCCGTCATTTTTAGCCCCTTTTTCACCCCATTAAGGGGCGAATTTTCAAAAATCCTTTCTTAGCGGATGCCTACGTGACTAAAACTATCTGTGTGCCAAATTTCAGCGAAATCCATTCAGTAGTTTCGGCTGTGCGTTTATAGATCAGTCAGTCAGGTTTGCCTTTTATATATTTATAATAGAAAGGAATAGAAGCATTAGTAGCGTGACGGCGTTTTGTTGCTAGTATGCCATTATTGGGCTTGATCCAACAGGGTTCTATAAGGGTGTTTGTAGGTGTATGTGTATATCATTGAGAAATATATGACTTAGAAAAAATAACAAATGTCATACTTCCTTCTCTTAGCTTAAAAAAAACAGCTCGGCCCCGCCTGCAGTATCTTATACAATTCAAGTTACCAAATCCAATAGATTTAAGCTTGTTTTCCTCTCTTGTGCTAAGCAGTTGGGTATTTTGTTATTTAATAATTTTTAATTTATTATTATTTTGTCGGCTATAGCTCATTAACCTGTGAAGTCTACTTAGCTGGGATAGTTTTTCTATTAAATTATTTTAACTTTTAAATTTAAAATTATTTTAATTTCATCATATATACTACTACTGTGAATTTTTCACATTTCTAGTAACAACCGTTTAGCTGGCAGGGGGGTGGGGACTTCAACAAAACATTGAATAAATCATCAACTTTCTCTTGCCTTTATCCTATAATTTTGGGTTGGGGAAAGTATACAGTTTTTCCTCTTTCAACGACTTTACTACAGTTTTTTTTACGGTAATAAACATTATGATGATATGACTAAAAAAATAAGCATTTTTTTTAATTACACAATTATTCCAGTTATCACTTCTACTATAGGTTCTTTGGTACATTTCATGGTCTGAGTAACATACTTAAATTATGTTCGCTATTTCATACACAGCTTTCTCATTGCGGATACTCTACTCACGAAAACAAGTAACTTTCCCGAAGAAAAGATTTCTTTACTCGATAAAAATTTTTCGATTTCCGATACAAAATGAGTCGATCTTGTGAACACTTGTATGGCTTTTCAGGCTTCAGGAGCAAAAACTATGAAAATTTACGTTGTATAGAAATTTACCTCTGGATTATCTTAAGAGCGTATTTTCTCGCAGGTCTATTTACTGAGGAAGCGCAAGCGAAAATGGGACAAAGTATCGCTGAGCAGATGGTGCATCTCGTCGAACCGCGCGCTTACGTACCTTTTTATGAAGCTACGCACGGAATCCTTAAAAAATGATTACATTAAAAAAAAAATCTTATCTTTTTTTTATATTATACGAGGAGCGACCTCCTCGGGCGACTTCACACCTTTATATCTGGGCAACCGCTAAAACTTAAAAGATGTTTCAAATTACTATGCGACCCCGGCCATGTCTTTGTACACTCTTCATTTGATTCGTACATTATTAGAACATCTTAATTATTTTATTTGTTTACTCGTAATACCCTGATACATTTTCATTCATCTTTCCTACTGGCAAAATACAATCTTCGTATGTCAAAAGACCGATAATAAATTTTCAAAATGTTTTTAGTTTTATTTTGCCTACATTGTGACATGAACATTGCCGTGCCATATCGCTCGAATGAGTGTATTTTTGATGACTTTTTTCGTAAAAAATCTTTACCGGATGATAAACGAAAAACCAACGAAACGAAACGATGGAAAAAATTAAATATATTTTTATCTTTTTTTCTCGTAGGTGTACATAGAGATGGCGGGAGATGAAACACCTCCTTTGGAATAGTTTTAGAATATTTTTGCCCAACATAATTGCAAATGAAAGAATAAAATTTTGCCCGAGTCTCAGGAATTGCTAACATTTGCTAACCTTATGTCCACCGCACGTCCACCGGAACATTTCGTAGGCTGCATATTATGTTAGCGTTTTCTGTTGATATTTTTGTATTTCGTGTCTAAATATTTCAGACGGTGCAGGAACTACATTAATTTCAATCTTTTATTTAAAGAAGTCGAAACTTTTAGAAATAATTACAATAAAAACACCACAAATATTTGTAAATGGCACGCATTATTTATTTTATTTATTTGAGTGGCAAAGACTAAACTGCCAACATCCTATTCCTTGAACCATAAAATAAATTATCAATATTTAAATATCTTGTTACTTAAATAAGAAATTTATTGTTGATTACTTAATTAATATAAATTATGTCATAAAATGAATATTCATTTATCATATTTTCTCGAAAACAGCTTAATTTCATGAAAATTTTCCTAACGTAATAAGCATAAAAACTGATTTTGCGGTAATACGGGGTGTAAGGGACAGGTTGGCAAATACTGAAAGGGCATGATCAGTCAACTTAACTGAACGACTTTCAGCGAAGAAAACTTTCAGGAAATGAAAAGAAGCGGCTTTTCCATACAAACTGTCCAATCAAGTTCGCAATTATGTATGGAGAGGGCGATTTTTTTTTCGATTCCTCAAAGTATTTTTCGCTTAAAGTTGTTCAGTTACGTTGACTGATCATGTCCTTTCAGTATTTGCCAACCTGTCCTTTACACCCGGTATAATGAAAAATGCACGCCTGTTTAATAAGCTGGATTATAGACCTTAATAAAGTGCACATAGAGCTGTTTTATGAGCAAATGTGTTAGTTGCAAGAAATTATTATTGTGTACATTCCAAAATAGATATTGTATTGCTTTAGTTTTAAAGTTATGATGAAGAATGTAAAAAAAAAACATTGTAATAAATTATGAAGTATTTACAACTTTTGAATTTCTTACATCTTACCAATATTATAGGTATTTTGTCTTTTCTACAAGGTGTAACAGAAAGGGTATATCAATCCTGAAGGATGTGTTTCTGACCATAAAACTGAACAAGTTTCCCTAAGGAATATAGGTCGAAATACGAAAAAAATTTTTGACCTTCCATAGAAACTGAATCAGCTGATAGTGTAGGTACTCGTATTTTACATGAGGGATAAAAATTCTTGCCTGCTTGGCCGCTTGGCCGCACACTTGTATGGGAAATGTATCTAGGTACTTAAAAAAAACCGGCCAAGTGCGAGTTGGACTCGCGCACTGAGGGTTCCGTACCACCACATAAACATAATTGTATTAGTTGAAATTTCAGTAAGTTAATGTGCTAGATTTTTTGAGTCCGACACGCGCTTGACCAAATTTTATTATTTGTTGTTATTTTATAGCTTATGCACTATAAAAATACCAATTTTCAAGTTTGTAAGTGTTCCCGTTTTTTTTTAAATAGAACTAAAACAAAAATCGCCTCAGCGACCATCCCACTTGACCCCTCTCTTATATGAATGTTGTTGAAACGGGAGCTCACCACAATTGGTTACCATTAGTTGTGAGAAAAGTTGTAATTTTTAATGATTTCAGACTTTTCCCATTATTTGTACTGTGAGACCTAGCTTCTTGCCAAATTTCATAATTTTAGGTCATCGGGAAGTACCCTGTAGGTTTTGCATTTTTGAATAAATGTATGGAGATGAGGACATAAAATGCCATATCTTTTGATTGCGTAGTTGTAAAATATTGAAATTTTCAGATCTTGTGTGGTTCATAGATCCTAATATATGGTATTAATTTCAACCTGATACCTTTACCCGTTCGTGAGATAAAGGGTCGGTCTTGACAGACAGACATACGGACAACAGAGTGATCCTATAAGGGTTCCGTTTTTTTCTTTTGAGGTACGGAACCCTAAAAATGGTAAATGAACCATAATAGCTAATTTATAAGGTTTAGAACAAAATTGCTTTTCTTACCGGCTTCAAAAAAGAGGAGTTTATCTATTCGAATGTTATTTTTTTGTAAGTTTGTTACGCGATATCTCCGCCGGTAGTGAACCGATCTTAATGATTCTTTTTTATTCAATAGAGATTACCTTCGAAGTGGTCCCATATAAATTAAGTCAAAATCTGATAATGGAGTACGATACTAAAACCGGTAACTCCTCAAAAAATTACTATGGTTGGTGATCATAGTTTGTTGTTTTTACAGTACGCAGAAGGAAGCATGGCCCTTCCTTAGTCGCCTTTTACTACATACACTAGTAGAAGCCGCACAAAATAACTCTGGCCATGTCAGTTGATGCGCAGAAGTCAAGTCCTAAGAAA
Source organism: Athrips mouffetella (assembly GCA_947532105.1). Taxonomy (NCBI): domain Eukaryota; kingdom Metazoa; phylum Arthropoda; class Insecta; order Lepidoptera; family Gelechiidae; genus Athrips; species Athrips mouffetella. The sequence goes on along the minus strand of OX383956.1, from coordinate 29,144,465 downwards.
ATAGTCATTTTTGACTTCTGCGCATCAATGAAATGGCCAGAGTTATTTGTGCGGCGTCTACTATTCTTAGCTTTAAGCTGGTTTAAGGTTCAAGCTCTGTTGAATCTATTACTAACACTTTCTGTTTTAATGACTAACAAAGTAACAGCAATATATTTAAAGATGTTTAGTACAACTGGCCGTAAGACCATGAATGCGAACAACTCTTCCGAAGAGTTACTAAAATATAATCCCGATTTCCCATACAAAATCCTCTATTGAATTTGCTTGCTTTGTCTGGGAAACCTAAATAAATCTCTTTTTCGACTTTTGTCTCTTTGAGAAAGTTGTTCAGTTTTGTGGTTTGGGTGTAAAACAATAATGTTTGTACAATTTGAGTGAAACCTTTCCCCATATTATTAAATTATAAATTAATAAACCAAATTTCGATATGTGTGCTGTAATTTTTTGAGGAGTCACCGGTTTTAATTTCATACTCCATCATCAGATTTTGACATTAGTTGGGACTGGCTCGAAGGCAATCTCTTTTTAATACGAATTCAATCCGTATTTGCTTAACAATAAAACTTGTAAAACAAAAATAATTTTAACAAAAACTACGCACCTGCTTTAAAATTTTGCAAGGTTTCTATTGGTTACAAAAAGCATAAAAAATTCATAGCAGTTAATTATAAATAATAGAAAATAACGAAGCCTATGTTTTTTATTTCGATTCTAAATTTATTAAAAACCAATTGAAGTACATAATATAATTATTACTTAACTTGCGCTACATAAGCTGTAGGTATGCCGTTACCAAATTACGATGAGTTTCCATTTTCCATCTCGTGCAAAATCTCGTGCCTATTAATCTTAACCATTGACAATTTAATATGGGATCTCCTCAAAGGTAAATAAAAAAGCGGTTCAACGCCTTCTGTAATAAAAGCAAAGAGATTTGAACCTCGCTGCTCATTTATCTGAGAATAAAAGCCACCAGATTAGATACTGTTACCAGCAATGTGGCAAGTGGCTGGCACCGACTCCAAAATGAAGTGTTCCTTGTATAATTGAAATAAAAAAACAATGGTTTGGTTATTTTCTATTATTTCACTAAGTTACTGATAATTAATTGCTATGGTTATTTTATGCTTTTTAGTGCTTATAGAAATCTTGCAAAATTTTGATGGAGGTGCGTAATTTTTATTAAAATTATTTTTTCTCTTACATGTATTGAAAAACTTCGTGAGATACACAGCCATTACAAACCACTTAGGTACGATCCTTGTATTTTAACGACCATTATGTTCCTTGAGTAAGAAGGTAGGTATACTGTGCAATATTTCTTTTACTCTTCGTAGACTTTGGGGCTAGAGCCGCGTTGCAATGTCATGTTTGAATTTTGACGTGCCTTTGCCTTTGAACATACAATATGTTGAGAGTTCTGTCGTATAATAAGCGCGAATATAAAGTATAACAGACGATCGGACCGAACTGCTCCGAATTTAGCTCCGTACTACGATTTTGCCCAATAGCAAAATTGTCGTTTGGGTCAATCCGCAAAGCTATTGGACAAAATCGTGGTCCGGAGCTAAATTCGGAGCAGTCCGATCCGATCGTCTGTTAGTACTTATAAATTACATGTCTATGTAGTTGTACCTATAGTTGTTGTTGCGGTTTATCAACTCCCGCACAAACAGCACAGCTCATTCTGCGTTGCCAAGTATACAAACGACACGTCACGATATTTTATGATCTTGCACTAAAATCAAAGTGATAATAATGAAGTATAACGCTCTCGGTGATACAGGAATTAAAGTTTCTCACATAAGTTTAGGTGGAGCAGCATTTAGCAACATCTACGGGTAAGCGATTACACATTTTATATACCATTATGTAGATTGTAGGTACTTTACATACAATAAAACGTAGTGGTTATCTTCTCTCTGCCTTATATAAATAACAAACAACTTACGAATGTGTACTACAGCATATTATTAGTCTCAAATTTGCTAGTATTAGTGCTTATTTCGATAGTTTTCTTCGAGATAAATCGAAAGCGGCTGGCAAAGTTTGTATGAAAATCCGTATCTAATCTGTTGTGCAAGTTATTTTAGTAACTGATCTGATACCAATCAACTTCTACTAACCATTTATTATTTACTAACTCATATGTTGTAAAAATTGCTACAAACTTCTTATTCAGATTTACGTGGCGTCCTTACATAATACTTACTTTTCCAACTTCTCAAAGTGGAAATACCGACCAAGTTCGAGTCGAACATACGCACTAAAGGTTCCGTATCACCACATTAAAGCAGAGCCCTTAGCATCTTGAGCCACTCAAACCTGACGACCTGGAATTGAGAGTCATTTTATTTAATTCTGGTTACACTTGGTTATCAACAAAATTACGTTTAACTGTTTTAAATAGGTACCTATTTTGTTTCATATATTATGTTTAAACTTTCTAAAGCACATTACTGCCCTGGCCGACAAAAAGGGTATTGAAGGACCAATGTGATAATGTGGGCAGGGCAAAGCCGAGGCCCACATGCGTAAGTACTTAGATACCTGGTTGCGGCCAAGGCTTGTATAGTACTTTTCTCAATAAATGCGCGGAAATTAAATAAGTTTAATCCAAACAAACTTTAAAAACATCCTACTTACCAGTTTAGTACCCTTTCTTAGTACCCTTTCTTTACATCGCAGTTTTTTATTTTCATATTTTATTTTATTTGGCAATCGTCAAACCATATTTGGGGACATTTCTGCCAGTGTAGTGTTCTAGAACATTCTTAAGGTTTGAGAATTTCTTCAGTTTTTAGAAGTCAAAAATATGGCTTACCGCCAATATCGAGTGAAAGAATTACACAATGCTCCCTTTGTAAAGCGACAGTGGACTTAGGAAAATGTCCGTGAATTTTTGAAACATCACAAACGGGGCTTATACACTAGATCACTTGAAATCATCATCAGCTGCTCACTCCGTAGTCAATTTATTGTTACACCATATTTATTGTCGACTAAATCACTAACTGCAAAAAAAACCGGCCAAGTGCGAGTCGGACTCGCGCACTGAGGGTTCCGTACCACCACATAAACATAATTGTATTAGTTGAAATTTCAGTAAGTTAATGTGCTAGATTTTTTGAGTCCGACACGCGCTTGACCAAATTTTATTATTTGTTGTTATTTTATAGTCTATGCCCTATAAACATACCAATTTTCAAGTTTGTAAGTGTTCCCGTTTTTTAAGTAGAACTAAAACAAAAATCGCCTCAGCGACCATCCCACTTGACCCCTCTCTTATATGAATGTTGTTGAAACGGGAGCTCACCACAATTGGTTACCATTAGTTGTGAGAAAAGTTGTAATTTTTAATGATTTCAGACTTTTCCCATTATTTGTACTGTGAGACCTAGCTTCTTGCCAAATTTCATAATTTTAGGTCAACGGGAAGTACCCTGTAGGTTTTTCATTTTTGAATAAATGTATGGAGATGAGGACATAAAATGCCATATCTTTTGATTGCGTCGTTGTAAAAAATTGAAATTTTCATATCTTGTGTGGTTCATAGATCCTAATATATGGTATTAATTTCAACCTGATACCTTTACCCGTTCGTGAGATAAAGGGTCTTGACAGACAGACAGACAGACAGACGGACAACAAAGTGATCCTATAAGGGTTCCGTTTTTTTCTTTTGAGGTACGGAACCCTAAAAACAAAATTTCAAACTAGCAGGCAAACTTCCACGCCGAGTTCCCCAATCCGCCAATTTCAATTCCATTTTCGAAATGAAATGAAATGAAATTTATTGTGGAGCACAGGTATGTAAGATGTCGCAATAGAATAGAATAAGTTCAGCTATGTCCCGCCATACAGGCATACAATACAATGTTATACCTTAATTACTACAATTAATGTCTACTACTTTCATATTCTATTTCATCTGTTTTATTTTTGCAAGCCAGTTCGAAATATTAACAAAATCTTTGATAAGTTACCACCTTGGTTGTTATGATGTGATAAGATACCTCCTGCGTTTTGACGCTTTGATAACTTACCTGCTTGGTGGTACATTCCACTTTTAAATAACTAGACAGATATGAGATTTCATAGTAATTCTAAGTCGCAAAATTCGATAGAAATGGATTTTCATACTAACATTGCCGGCAGCTGATCGCGAGTATTTAACTAGTAAGTACACGGCTGTGACCAGTACCATGCAGTACAGCTGTTATGATTTATCTCGATTCTCTAAGAAGGTTGTTTGAGAAAATATTATTAAACTATTTTAACCAATACTATTAAACTGTTTTAGTAATATTATAAAACTGTTTTAGATTACTGTTTTTTTCAATAATATTATTAAACCGTTAATAGGTTAGGTACCTATTTTGTTTTAAAAATATACCTAAATATTAGGTCTTTACTTATGAAATTGCCGTTTTGTATGGCGAATTTTAGGTGAACTCAATTTTCAGCACTAACATTTTTGCATTTTTCTTAGGAATTATAAATCTAATTTTTTTAATTTTTATTTAGCATTATTGGGAAGACATTAAGCTAACAGAAGCTTAAATTTAATTTTTGAAAAATATTATCTGTAAAAAAATATAACAAATCTAATGATGGAATCGGACGACATTTAAGACGAACAATTTTCGAACCTTTAATTTTATATATCAAACAAAAAATAAAAACTTTATTTTATGCTTAAATTGATAACCTTGAAGTCAACTTTCAAATATAAGACAAATGAAAAAAATAGCATTAGAATTATAGGAATTATGATCTCATTAATCTGTAAGAAAATTTCGGCATTTTCATAGGTAAAGACCTATTATATGATGTATATATTTCGTGCATAAAAATTATTACCAGGACTCTTAAATAATTATGTATTTCAAGGTCTTTTGATGAAACGCGATGCCTGGACCTCATCAGGGATTCTTTGAAACACGGCGTTAATTACCTTGAAACAGCTCCTTGGTACGGACAGGGCAGCTCAGAAAGAACGATAGGAAAGGTTTCTATCTCACGTCTTCTTCTTTCAGAACAATAAATCAGTAGTAACTCAAAGCAATGAACTGCCTATTATGCTTAACAGATTTTTCGAAAGATTATATAACTACTTATAGTAGGTCATCCCAGTCATCATCATCATACAAGCTGAAAGACGTCCACTGCTGGACATAGGCCTCCCCTAAAGAACTCCATGACGACCGGTCCTGCGCTGCTCGCATCCAGCGGCTTCCCGCGACCTTGACCAGATCGTCGGTCCACCTTGTGGGGGGCCTGCCAACGCTTCGTCTTCCGGTACGTGATTGCCACTCTAGAACCCTCATGCCCCATCGGCCATCGGTTCTTCTTGCGATGTGCCCTGCCCACTGCCACTTCAGTTTAGCGATTCTCAGGGCTATGTCAGTTACTTTAGTTCTTCTGCGGATCTCCTCATTTCTGATTCGAGCACGCAGAGAGACTCCGAGCATAGCCCTTTCCATAGCCCTTTGGGTGACTTTGAGCTTTCTGATAAGGCCCATCGTGAGCGGCCACGTCTCGGTGCCATATGTCATCACTAGCAACACACACTGGTCAAAGACTTTCGTCTTGAGACACTGCGGTATTTTGGACGTGAAGATATTGCGGAGCTTCCCGAACGAACGAACTAAGAATATCTAACAATGATACTACACAATATATATAACGTCCACTGCAGGACAAGGAGCTCCCTCCAGAGTTCCAGCAAAAACGCGTGGTGCAATTTGGAGGGGAAGTGCCATTGTCACCACGCTTGTTGGCATTGCGGCTGTTGGTGACCAATCTTCACGCGAAGAACAAACACACACCGGTTTCGTCAGGAATTCAAAATGTCTTCAAACCTTGATGATTGATTAGAGTTAATAAGACTTTATTAAGATTTAGAAAAAAAATATCAAGCTTCTTGAGAAAAAAATTAATAAACTTGCCATTACAGTGCCACATTTAAGTAGTTAAAAATATTCTTCCGAAACATCTGTTTTTGACGAGAATATGGTTGTTGTAGATTCAGAGTATGCAAAGACTTATAATACTTGAAACCGTAATTTATTTTCTCATAACTCTTGAGTATATAATCTTTCGGAAGAATCTGTGGAGTGTATTTAGCTATTAAAAGAAACTTACCTGTTACCAGTTCAATACACATTCTTACTTATTCTTCCGAAACACGAGCACATTCTTCCGAAATATAATGTGTAGCGAAAATCCAGCCTTCCCTAAAAAACACAAAATAAAACATTCTGTTTGCCTATACGTCTCGGACTGTCGGTAAGTGCTTAGCATAGGCAGACATTTATTGCGTCATAAATACAGAACATTTAATAAGGATTGTTTGTTTGGCAGCAATTTGGGCTAATTCTATATTTTATTATCCATCACATCACACCTTAGCTTATTGTGAATAGCTTTGTATTGCAAAAGTGCCAAAAACGGCCACTTTTAGCACTTTACCAACACAAAGCTATAAATGATAAGCTAAGCTATGATGTTATGGGTTATAACATATATAACTACCCTATATTGCCTCCAAACGAACAATACTAATGAAAAGTTTTGTATTTGCGACGCAATAAATTTATTTCTAAAAGTAAGGTGCTGCCACTCAGAAATTTAAATTTTATCTAGCAGTGATTTTCTTTCGTGGCAATTGAATTTCTTCTAAGGCGACAAACTATTGGCGGATAAAAAAGTTAAAATAGGCTTTCATACATTCTAAAATGGGGTTGTCTATAAACTTGACCAAGGTCTAAAATAAATACAAACAAGATCTTAAAAAAAATACTTTTGGCTACATTTTTAGGGATCAAAATAAACCAAATTGTGACATGTTTAAAACTATTCTTGGTCTCTTTAATTTTTTCTTGACTATCAGATCTTAAGTAAGGGAGTGAAAAAATTATGTATCGAACGGAAAACTAATCTAAGTCAATCAAAATAACCTAACCTAACCTACCATTTGCCGCCTTTTTTTTTGCAAACAATATTCTAATATCCAAATACATTATTATAATACCCATTTTCAGTTTTAAAGCTACCTAACAATCGCTGCCAAATGTGTATTTTTATTATGAAAGCCAAAAGTTGCCAGTGAAGAATGTTTGATATCCCCTCGGAAAAATTAGTCGCCACATTAGATTTTATAATACCTTAACCAGTTTTACACTGATCCCGCTTGATATATTTGATACCTTACAGTAGCAGCCGTTTTTTAATTTTTTTGATCCTAGCCTTTTGTTGCTTGTATAGTTTAATAGTTGCTAAGATATTTAATCACTGCAAAGTTAGTTTTTTTGTGACTTAATAGAAGGTCGCCTAAAAAGGATTTCAGTTGCCGTGTTAAATATTTGCCATAAATTACTAATTTGGCTTTTAACTAGAATTGAATGCCGTTACAGTAGTGAGAAGAGAGTTGCCAGCTTTGGTTTTAAAATTCTCCGTATTAAAAGGGAGCTAACGCTGTGATGAACCGTCTAAACAATAGTGATGAGTGATTTTATGAGGGTTTATGTTTTCATACAGTGAAAAAGACTTTTAAATTTGGTACTTACTGGTTGCAAAGAATATAGCTCATTTTCATTTTCTTTACGCGACCTTTTTGAGTTTGGTTAGGACATTGCAGGACAAACCACAGGATTGTCTTAAATTTAGATGATTCCGTGCTTCGGAAGGCACGTTGAGCCGTTGGTCCTGACTACTATCTGAGCCATGTCAGAGGCCTTTGGCGGCTCAACAACTCTGACACCAGTGTTTGTGAGGTCGGTCATCGACCTTGCAACCTACACGATATGTAGATGTAATAAAAAATATTAAGCTTTTGCTATGCATGATGAATTTTATGCATGAAAAAGTACGACCACAACAAGATCAACGTTACCTTTATTTCTAGGCTCTCAAAGACGTTCCACGGGAAACATACTTCATTGGGAGCAAAGTAGGTCGCTATGAAAAGGCGACTGACAAGATGTTCGATTTTTCTGCAGAAAAGACGCAGTTTGGTGTTGACAACACCCTTAACCTTCTCGAGTTGGACTATGTTGATTTGATTCAGGTGATCATTACATCAGTCATGTTGTTACAACATGTGTCGTTTGAGCATGGATGGAGTGATCTCGTCGCAAAGATAGGCAAGGGTTAATCAGGTCAATCATACAAAACACCCGCACAAAGCTGACCAATTAAGTGGAATGTGGTTAAGACTGGATGGTCGGAAAAAAAGTGTCCCTATATGTTTTTGTGTTTTACTACCTCTGCCAAACTTATGTATCTCAAGCTGAAATTAATGGCTCTATTTTCACCTTTCCCCACACCTTACACGAGACTTGATAAGATATTTTTTGTTTCTTTTTATAACACACTGAAAAAAAAATTTCCTACAAGTACTTTACGGACGTAAAGAGTACATTAAGATGCAAGTGCGCTATTTTGTCCTCGCCTGTAGCTCGGGCTGCAATGCCTGAGCCTCGAGTGTAATGACAATGCGCACGTGCGTCTTACGACGTTTTTCAACACATTTGCAAGTAAAAATCCAAAAAAATTCTAACCTTTAGTCCACACACGTCGTTGGTGTTTTCCTTTGAATTTTACAACTTCCAAACTTGTGTTTCGTGTCTAAGTATTTGAGACTGTCCAGGAACTACAGTAATTTCGGTTTATTATTTGTAGAAGTTGACACTTTTAGAATTAATTACAATAATAAACACCACACACAAACACCACAAATATTTGTAAATAAATGGCGCGCATTATTTAGTTTTTCAGATTTTACGCGTATTTGAGAGGCACAGACTAAACTACCATACAGTTTATTCCTTGAACCTTGAAATAAAATGTCAAAAATTGAATATCTTGTCACATCAATAATCAATTTATTCATCATCTATCACATCAATCATATGTCACATCAATAATCAATTTATTGTTGATTAGTTAATTAGTATAAATAATTTCATAGAATGAATATTCATTTATCACATTTCCTTGAATACTGCTTAATTTCAAGAAAATGTTACCATGAGCATATAAACTCCTTGCTCTTTGCTAGATAAAAAAAAACCGGTCAAGTGCGAGTCGGACTCGCGCGCCGAGGGTTCCGATATACTTTTTGTATTTTTGGAAGCAATAAAGTCCATTTTTAGGACCTCAAACTTAAATTGGTTTGTAAAGGTTATTTGCAGATTTCTAAAAAACTGTGCAACTTAGAAAGATCGTTTTATTTTTGCTGTAATGTTTACATAAACGTTTGTCAACTGTAATTAATTCAGATTTTTCCTTTCACAAACTTCAGAGATAAGGGTGGTATTTTTTTTGTCATTTTTACCATAACTTGAAAACTAAAAAACGTAAAAAAATACAAAAATATATTTCAGAATGTACAAGTAAAGCCCATTCATATGATACCCCACTCGACCTAGTGGTGACAATTTGAAATTTGGCCCCCCCTATTTTGGCCCCCTTTACATTAATAATCATAATTTTTTTTAAATTATTTTATGTGCCATTAAGTTGGGCAATTATATTCTAAAACTATTCCAAATTTCAGGTCGATAGCATGAGTGGTTGCTGAGATATAGAGGTGTGACTGACAGACAGACGGACAGACAGACAGACAAAGTCGCACCATAAGGGTTCCTTTTTTTTACCATTTTGGTATCGGAACCCTAAAAACCAAAATAAAACACTAGTGCGGCAACATAATGAATAAAGCACGCGTGTTTAATAACCTGGAACTTTAATACAGTGCAAAAAGAGCTGTTTTTTAAGCAAATGTGTTGAAAAATATATGATGAACATGACTGCGTATCACTGATGATGTGCCGATAAGTAGATAGATGATGAATCATCATCCATGATAGTTGATAAACCGTCCCGTGTTGTCTTCAGATTCCTGAAGCTAGCCTTTAGCATTTTTGCCTGTCTTTTTTTTTAAAACATGAGATTGAGAATTTGGGCATCATGACAAGACCGTTGGTGTGGTTTATAGTGTGCCTGCCTTACACGCCGTGGGCCGCGGGTTCGATCCCCGCACAGGGCAAACATTTGTGTGATGATTTGATGAACACAAGTGGTGGATTTACTATGACTCATTCTAGCTCTTCTTTTTTTGAATACGTGGTAAAGATAGTGTTTAATATCCAGGTCCATGATCCTACTTTCGCGCCAGATATATCAGTGGTTCTAAAGGAAACATTACCGGTTCTTGAAAAAGCTGTAAAAGATGGTAAGGCTCGATACATCGGCCTTGCCGACTATGATATTGATCTCCTGAAGGAAATCATCGAGGAATCGGACGTCAAAATATCTACTGTATTATCCTACGCCAAATCTACACTATTCGACAATCGTCTACAAAAGTACACTAGCTTTTTTAAGGTAAATATTATTTAAGTTTCTCGAATAATAAAATAAAACCTACCTTTAAAAAGTCTAATAATCAAAAAACACCGGCCAAGTGCGACTCTTTCCACCATATGATATATATTATATCCCTTTGATTTTAAGAACTCGGCGTCCACTCAAACCTGACCTCTGTTAAATATGAATGTACTTGAAACGAGAGCTAAACTTAATTGGTTGTTAAAAAAGTTGTAATCCTATCCTACTAATATTATAAACGCGAAAGTTTGTAAGTATGGATGGATGTTTGTTACTCTTTCACGTAAAAACTACTGAATGGATTTTAATGAAACTTTACACTAATATAGCTTATACATCAGAATAACACATAGGCTACAATTTCTAAACCTGCGCAGATGAGGTCAAGGGCACCAGCTAGTATTTAATAATTGTGTGCTAGAATACCTAGCTTCTTGCTAAATTTAATTTTTCTATGTCAACGGGAAGTACCTATATGTTTTGATTTGGTTCTTAAATATACGTGAGAGAATGGGACGTAAATTGCAGTCACTTTTAATTGTGTTATTGTACATGTGTTTTTCACACCTTCAAGGTTCTATAGATTTTTTTAAATATGTATTTCAACTAAATACTTTTACATGTTCGTTCGACAGACAGTCAGACGGACAACAAAGTGATCCTATAAGAGTTCCGTTTTGTTTCCAAACCAGTAATAAACCTTAAAGGTTTAACATTTTTAGTTTTGCGGTCCTAAAAATGCACTTAATTGTTTTAAAAATACTAGAGGTATGACTAGAGGTATATCGAAACCCTCGGCGCGCGAGTACGACTCGCACTTGATTGTTTTTTTTTTCTCGAGTCTCGACCTACCTATAACGGGTGTAAGGGACAGCCCTCCGAATACTGAAAGGACATGTAAGTTAACGTAATTGAACAACTTTCAGTGAACAAAAATTTCAGGAAACGAAAAAGAAAATCGGCCTTTATAAAAACTGTCCAATCAAGTTTGCAATTTTGTAGGGAGAGGCCGACTTTTTTTTTCCTTTCCTGAAAGTTTTATTCAAATCAAATCAAATCAAATCAAAATCGTTTATTCATTGTTGGATATTAAAATCTCTTAATGACGTCAGCTAAACTACATCGCTTCACAAACAATGTGGCGCCATTGTGGGAAAAAAAAGAAGCGACAATAAAAACCCACGCGCTCTTTTAAATATGTTTGAATGTACAAGGTTGATATACAACATACATAGGTCAGTTTTAATTTTGAATTAGCCTGTTAGAACCGTAGTCTAATCCCATGGATTTTTCTCTTCTAGATAATCTGATATTTTATAATAACCCTTCTTACATAATTTCTGCTTGATTACAGTTTTGAATTTATCTAACGGTAAACTTTCAATATCAGTGGGTACCTTATTATAGAAGCGTATACATTGACCTTTATATGTTTTACTAATTTTGTGAATACGGCTGACATGAGAAGCAAGTTGATTCTTGTTTCTTATGTTGACACTGTGCCTGTCACAATTTTTATCAAAAATATGTATATTCCGTTTAGCATATATTAAATTCTCATAAATGTATTGCGACACAAAAGTCAAAATGTTGATTTCTTTAAATTTATTTCGAAGAGATTCTCTAGGCTTCATTTTATAAATTGCACGAACAGCTCGCTTTTGTAGTAAAAAATGCTGTTTGCATCCGCAGCATGACCCCATAACAAAAGGCCATATGACATGAGACTATGGAAATAACTGAAGTAGACTAACCTCGCGGTGTCTACATCCGTCAGAGCTCTTATTCTTTTCACTGCGTATGCTGCAGAACTAAGTCTGTTCGACAATTTATTAATATGCGGTCCCCATTGTAATTTGTTGTCTAAGGTAATACCTAAGAACACAGCTGATTCCACAAGACTCAATTTATCGTTTTTCACTAATAGGCTTGTAGCAGTTGGCTTTACATTAGGCAAAACAAATTTAACACACTTAGTTTTCTTTTCGTTAAGTAAAAGATTATTTACGGTGAACCACTCAACTACATTAGAGATTGTACTATTTACGTCGTCAAAATTTGATTGTTGTCTTTTGACTTTAAAAATCAAAGACGTATCATCTGCAAATAGTACTATCTCATTCTTGTCCTTTACAAGGTTTGGCAAATCGTTAATGTAGACAATGAATAGGAATGGTCCCAGGATTGAGCCTTGTGGAACGCCCATACAAATTTTTGATCCTAGTGACCTTTTCCCATTTACATCAACCTTCTGGATCCTTTCACTTAGATACGACTCCAGAAGGCTTAGAGCCTGATCTCTAATTCCATAATGGTGTAATTTCCTGATAAGAATATCATGATGTACACAATCGAAAGCCTTGCACAAGTCACAGAAAACGCCAATGGCATCACTTGACTCCTCCCAGGCGTCAAATATACTTTGAATAAGCTCAACACCTGCATCGACTGTTGAGCGACCCCTGGTAAAACCGAACTGTTTAGGTTCATCAAGTTGTTGCGATAAAAGTGGCTCTGAACCTGATTTAAAATTATCTTTTCAAATATCTTACTAAGAGTTGGTAGAACAGAAATAGGTCTAAAATTAGTAGGGTCTGATTTACTACCAGCTTTAAACAACGGAATAATTTTACTATGTTTCATCAAATCAGGAAAAACACCATCATCTACACATTTATTAAAAATACTAGATAAGTATGGTGCAATGCTTTCTATAACGGCACTAATAATTTTAACTGACAGGCCATCTATATCGGCGGTCTTTTTCATTTTAAGTGATTTAAAGGCTTTAATTATAACGAAAGCATTGACGTATTCGCTGAAATATGTTCAGTTACGTTGACTGATCATGCCCTTTCAGTATTCGGAGGGCTGTCCCTTACACCCTGTATGTTTCTTGGCAGATTTGCATCCTGCAGGCTCCAAAAAAAATTTCTTAATACCCTGTCAGGTATATTCAGTCAGTCAGTCGTCAACATTGGTCAGCCATTGGTATCCGTTACTGTTTACAGAGCAAAGGTATAGGAGTGATCAACGCAGCGGCTACTGGAATGGGTCTGTTGTCTAATCAAGGGCCGCAGCCATGGCACCCCGCAAGCGACGACATCAAGGCTATATGCAGGCAAGCTTCTGCATACTGCAAGGTAACCTACAAAATAATGTCAAAGGTTATAAAAATAAAAATAAATAAAATATGAAGGGACAATTCGCAACAGAAACTCAAATAGAGATGGGTCATTAAGTTAGTATAAAAAATATAATTTTTTTCAAACACAAATATCACAGTTACGTTTTTTTTTCGTAAAATATCGATTCCCTTGCGACAGAATGGAATTAAGTAGAAGCCTATCCAAAGAATACTATACTCTCTCTGACGAGGAGAGCATATCACAGAATTTTAAAAAGAGCTGTCATGTTACCAAGTTACTAAGAGAGACAAAGAGTAAAAATTATATAGAGCCCGTCAAACACATAGAAGCGTAAAACGTATCCTGATTCCTGCTGCGACCGTCTAGGGTTATCAAACAGCCCGCTTAAGTTTTACAAAAATCAAGACATCTTTAAAAAATATATTATTTTAACTCGCGGCCCGTGACGTGAAAGGCCAGGCTCACTACCAACCACACCAAAGGGCTTAACAACAACAATATTGAACATGATACTGAAGACTTAAAACTATGGTTGATAGTAGAGTAGAATGAATAGGAGGAACGTTACGTATTCGCCTAACTTACTTTATGCCTGTTTTAGGCACAGAACGTAGAGCTGGCGCGCATTGCCACTTGGTTCACCCTCAACCAACCTGGGATCGATACAAACGTTTGCGGATTTTACAACGTGGACCAGATGCTAGACACCTTGGATGTTGCTGATAAGGGCCTTACTGACCACGAGAAAAACGTTCTGGCTGATGTGCAAACGAGGTGCAGTATATTAAATTTCGCTTTTATGTGGGATGTGCTGTCGTGCGTGTCATTATGGAATCATACGATAAAAAAGCTGACAGATGCCGGCACCAATCAAAAACGGACATTAAATTAGTGTTTGTATCTTTGTTGTATTACCAATGGCGTTACTGATGTGACCTACAGTTTCTAAAACACGATAATCATCGAGTGGATTTATTCCCAGACTTTCGACCGAGATTCGTGTGCTCGGATCGGTCAGACTTCCAGCTGCTCCAGAATCAGGGCGCGCATAGTATGGAGCTAACCTCTGTACCGGCGAAACTTAATTGGTATCGGTTTGAAGCCCATCAAAATGTTTCAAACGCAAATATGTACTATCCACAAAGAGAAAGTATTATAATTCTATGACTATCCAGCTTCATAGAAGGTATATTCGTTTGATAGGCTTCAAACCTCAGATAAATGACCGAGCGCAGCGAGGTTAAAATCTCTTTGCTTCAAACCGACAACGGTATAGGTACAGAGAGTGGCACCATAATACGTGCGCTCCCCTGACTGGAAGCCGTCTCTTTGCTCGTCAGCTCGCGATGAGCTGTAGAGAAGCTCGACGAGGAAACGTAGGTCTAGACCGTCGGTCACTCTAGTGAATTCGTCCTTGTCGACAATTAAATTATATTGTCTTTGCCGACGGCGAACTCGATAAGACACGATACTCATCGGCGTGTTTAAGGTTTTATTCAAGAAGGATTCTTTGGGTTCTTTTCGGAAAAACCCAAAGAATCCTTCTTGAGTAAAACCACAAGAATCCTTAGAGAAATCCACAAAAAAAATTGAGTACAGCTAACCATTTCAAGGAAACAACTCAGTAACGCCATCTAGTATTATATCGCAATCTAATAGTGAAAAAATAATCATGCATCACTACTCCCACCACAGACTGCTTCACCTATGGCTTCACCTCTCAAAAAACAAGATTCGTGACGCCTCGTATTCCGAGCCCATACAGAAAAGCGCCGACAAAGTTACGAGCAAAAACAGTACTTATTACTTACTTATAGCACAGATTAGTAAATAGTTACTTATAGTGTCACTTCTATCGGCGCTGTTCTTTCGTTTTATCGGTATCGGCTCTGATTCGTCGTGGTGGACAAACAGCCTAACATCCCATAAAACTTTTACTGCAGGGCCGGGAGCTCCCACGGGAGGTCCCACCGAAATTCCAGCAAAAACGGGTGGTACGATTTCGAGGGGAAGTACGTTACCATAGTTACCACGCTTGTTAGCGTTGCGGCTGGTACAATAGACCGCGGTTGTTGGTGACCGCAGTAGGAAAGATGGTATACGTTATAAAAAAAATGCTTCTGCCCATCCTCCAGTTCATAATCCCTTAGTCGCCTTTAACGACATACACGGGTAGAGGTGGGTTGGTACTATTATTTGCCAGCACCACACGGGCTTTATTCACATAGCAGCGTACTAACGACGTCAGCGTCTTTTAATATGTACGTCGCTATTTTCTACACTTCAACTCACGCACCTGTGTAAACTGAAAATAATATGAGGATGTTTTCTAGGTTCTTCGATAAGGTGACTCTTCATTGGGACGACGTCGAATTGCCCGCATATAGAGCAGAGCTCAACAAATTAGGCAAAAGTTAAAAAAAACAACCAACCTCAAGCAATGACCGTATTTGGTTTCAGTAAAGTAAATTTGAAGTAAGTTAATGTTTTTTTCTCAAACATGCTTGGAAATTCGATCATTATTTTGACAACCTTCTACGAAATAAATCAAAAATAGCTGCACTGGTTAAATACTCGCGAGCAGCTCCGGCAAAGTTTACGTTTTACGACCGAGGAAATTACTATGAAAACTCATATCTGTCTAGTTATTTAAAAGTGGAATGTACCAACATCACTGACCTCTATATATACAGTACTTGTATATATAGAGGTCAGTGACCAACATGCATAACAACCAAGGAGGTAACTTATCAAATCGTCAGAACGAAGGAGGTACCTTACCACATAATAACAACCATGGAGGTAACTTATCCAAGCATAACAACCAAGGAGGTAACTGATCAAAGATTTTGTTTAAATTTCTTGTTTAGGGCGATCGGTTTTCCGTTTTCCATACTAAATTTAAATGACATACATTCTTATGCGGGACATAAAATGCTGTTGAAAAACGAGAGTATACTGCTGTTTTTAGTTAAATTTTTCGCTGATTAATACAAAGATACAGCTAATGTACCGAAAGTTTTAATTTTTGTTAACAATTTTTGGTTCAATATTACCACTGTGGGTGTGCAATCTATACTGTAGTACTTTCGGTGCATTAGCTGTATCTTGGTATTAACCAGCGAAAATTTTAACTAAAAATAGCAGTATACACTCATTTTTCAACGGCATTTTATGTCCCGCATAAGAGTGCAAGTTATTTGAATTTAGTATGGAAAAAGGATCGCCTTAAAAGAGAAAGCTATTAATTGTAAAAAAAAAACGGCCAAGTGCGAGTCGGACTCGCGCACAGAGGGTTCCGTACCACCACATAATCATAATTGTATTAGTTGAAATTTCAGTAAGTTAATGTGCTAGATTTTTGAGTCCGACACGCGCTTGACAAAATTTTATTATTTGTTGATATTTTATAGCTTATGCACTATAAACATATCAATTTTCAAGTGTTCCCGTTTATAAAATAGAACTAAAACAAAAATCGCCTCAGCGACCATTCAACTTGACCCCTCTCTTATATGAATGTTCTTGAAACGGGAGCTCACCACAATTGGTTACCATTAGTTGTGAGAAAAGTTGTAATATTTAATGATTTCAGACTTTTCCCATTATTTGTACTGTGAGACCTAGCTTCTTGCCAAATTTCATAATTTTAGGTCAACGGGAAGTACCCTGTAGGTTTTGGTTTTTTGCATAAATGTATGGAGATGATGACATAAAATGCCATATCTTTTGATTGCGTCGCGTAAGAAGTCCATTTGGACGTTTCCAACACCAACACACAGGGTTCATTTTTATTTGCAGGTTTTAACTTTTGGCCTTACTTTAGAAGACGCAAATCAAAATACACAATAAAAATAAAAATATTTTATTTAAGTATAAAAATTACTTATAGTATAATTTACAAGCACAAATATCCTCTATCAACACTAAGTTTTATAACCGGAATATGGCAGTGGCTGGAGTAAGAGGACGTTGTTCTAACAGAACACCAAGTCTATAGTCGAGTTCAATCAGTCAGTTGCAGAATAGATTATTAAAGTTAATCCTCCATCAAACCCATTGCTAACACTTTGACAAGCTCAAAAATATATAACGAGACTGACTTAATGATCCTTTTTAAAACTGACTTCAATCAATTAAACACTGTCAACTTGGCAGTCTACATACTTTCTTGCCAAACGAAGTTAGGAAAACTCCCATGTACTCGTATTAACATAATATTTATACCAAAGATGGTATTTTCAACTGTAAGATATTGCAAATATTTAATCATGTGTTCATTACAGCAACTTTAACTATGGGACCAAAACACAAAGCGAGATTTTAGTGTTGATCCCAAACTAAAAGTTGTTCATTAATAAAGTAGAACACTCGTTGAAACTTTTGAGGTAGAACTTAAGAGCGTAGAAACATAATTGTCATATTATTTAATTGAAGTTTTAAATGCGTCTTTAAGTTTAATGGTAGACCAATAAAGCGTATTGGCGTAAATAACTGGATTCCTTTGAACAGGAGAAGTTTATTTTTTAAGCCAATTTTATTTCAGATAATTGATTTATCCGTTTCATTGGAAGTGAGGCAGATACTGTAATTGTGGGAAATTAATCCTTACATTGATAAGCATTTGAAGACCTAGCTTTGTGTTGGCAAGAGTATAAGGGGGTACTAAATGACGAGGTGTGTTAGTTCCCGCCTCTCCTAGGGAAAGTCCTGCCGGTCCTGATTGGCGCCGGCGCCGACTCGTTCTGTTCCTCATGGTCTTCTTGGATAGACCTCGATGCCGCTGGAATACAAACAGAGAACTATATTATTGGTGGACCTGAATCTGAATCTCATACGAACAAGTTGTTCAGAATAACTTCTTGGGTGTTCATGCCTGCTTGCTTTTCCACAACTTTTGTCGAAATTGCATCCAATTTTTAAACTCTCGCGGGTGCTAGAGCACCCGAGCACCTACAGAGCCAGTGCACTCTATTGGTAAAATATTCTTTTAGCCTTGGAAACCTGACCCGAGATATCTCAGGGGGTCTAGCCAACGTGCCATTTCACGATTTTCACGTAAGCGAACGTCATGAAATGTATGGCATAAATTTTTACATATTCTGTATATATATATATAACTCATTTATTCAGGAAAGTATTACAAATTATTACAGATTTTAACACTCTGCCAAACTGCAAGCAATTTGTTGGCAGACTAAAGTGCTCTCAGGTTACCACTAATATACCTACACTTTGCAACAGTGTCCAGGACTACTTCAGAATGCATATAAAATTTTGTTAATTTTAGGTTATTATTAAATATGAAGTAGTCCTAGACCTTTCTGGTAATAAGCATACTTGTACGGACCTTACATAAATAGCTCAGAAATATAAATAAATAAAACTAAATAACCTACACAATATCTAATCAAGATTATGAAAGAAAAATGTTTTAAGCCTTTTCTTTAAACAGTTTCGCGACAGCTTCTTACCTGAGAAAATAGAATCAGGGAGTTTATTAAAAAGTTTAGGTATAATGAACATAGAAGTGCGCTCCCCGTAATAATTAATCGGCTTATAAACATTTTCAAATGGCTCAACTGGTCTCCTTGTGGGTTTTTCTTGCTTACGGTACATACTACTGTATCTATAAAAGTGTTCCAGTGCTAGCAAGTAGTTAACTTTATCGTGAACAGGTACATTCCATACATTTAATGACGTTTGCTTTCGTCATATTTAAATTAGAATACTGTACGAGTATCAAACATGTCACCGGTCTTGCTCCCCGACCTCAGATAAAGTATACGCAGCGAGGTTCAAATCTCTTTGTCCCCGAACGACGAAGAAAAAATAACAGTTGAAAACGATTGAAAACTATCTGTCCAAATTATAGATTGAATGTAAATAAAAAATAACGCCAAGGTCAGATTTGGAAGACAGGCTTTTCTATCGATCGTTCTAAAATGGTTTATTGAATTAGATTCGTTGCTCCAAAACAAAGAAGCGGCGTGGATTGTGTTACAGCTTTATTTTGCGTATGCTATTACACAGATTAATTTTAGAAAAAATTTAAAGGTTATAAGCGAACGATAAGTCACAAGCAACAGCTATTACTCGTATCTCTAAAAGTGAAAAAGTAATTGAGTTTGTCATCGATACTTACGTCTGTTGAATCGACCCCTACTGGGTTTGGCCGGTGCAGGTGCTTCTTCATTCTGCGCCTCTTTTGGAACTGAGTTGTATCGTTTTTTACCTGCAATTAGCAGATAACAAATTATTATTAAAGAATACTCAAGAATTATTATTATGGACGAATATATCCGCGCCAAGCCCGATCTACATTTATAATTGTGACCTACTGCAGTGGAAATACAGTGGCGTATCAATTATTATGGGAACATTTTGTGAGTTTGTGGTAAAGCCTGTGGAATAAAGTGTACCGCGCAAGTTGGATGACTTTGATTTGACGGTATTGCCATTGGTCTCCCGTTCCATCAAAATTTTAAGCACTGCAATAATAAGTTCAAAACAAAGTCATCCGTCGTTTTCAAGATAGCTCCCCTGGAGTGTTTCCATCTCAGTGCTTTCGTGTCAATATCCTGTCTTGTGCTTACTACTGATTATTTTATCAGTATTTACCAGTATGTTCTGTTCGTTGGCTCTTCTTTCTTGAGGTAGTATGTGGTGTTTCGTATACTGGTACGACTGGTGTTGACTTCCCGTGGATCTTTCTTTTCATGTATCGTGTCTCTATAGTTGGTTCTATAGACTCGTTTTTATCTATAGTGTATCGAGATATTGTAATAGTTCGTCGCCGGCCGTGTTTCGTCGAGCTGTATTGAGGGCTGGAGGTGAAGCTTGTGACGGCGGCGGTGGTCGCAGGACGCGGCGCTAGCTTCCCTCCTAGCCTAGCTGTGACTGCCGTGTGGCGACAATATAACGTTAGTACACTGAGCGACAAACAAACTGGATATAGTAGGTTTCCCGCCATATATTTTGATACCATGATGTGGTCTCAGAAAGCGTCTATATCTTATTAGATGGGATACGATGACGATTATCTTATTAAATCCTAATGATCACATTAGGATTTTTATTACACGTTTGATAGCCTTTAATATAAGTATAATAAGAGAAAGCCTTAATTTTTTTATATTGTATATGTATCATTTTATGTCCATTTATTTATTCTACGTCAAATACACTAGGTTATTTATTGTACCCGACATCTGTTAGCCCACTTATTGTTGGCCCTAGTGGCTGTCACAATTTTAATGGACGGTTGGGGAGCGGAAGGTTCTACCCAGCATTAACACGGTAGGATACAAGCATAAGGGCACCTTAAAGTGCCCTCTGCTCTGGGCCCTGAGACAAGTGGCTTTCTATTATCGCAAACGCTATACTATAGAATAAAAATATATGGGATTGACATTAGCTATCACGCAACGTTTCGTTAGCTAATGTCAATCCTGGGCCCTGAGTCAAGTGGCTTCCTACAATCGCAAACGCCAGTAAATAGAATGAAAATGTATGGGATTGACATTAGCTAACGAAATGTCACGTGACAGCTAATGTCAAACCCATAGAGTTTTATTCTATTCTATAGCGTTTGCAATGGTAGAATGCCACTTGACTCAGGGCCCAGGTACATTTGAATTCTATTCTACTAGCGTTTGCGATTGTAGAAGGCGCTTGGCTCTAGACCCTGTTACTCTAACTTCCGCGCAAGCCTGGGCATTGCGCGGGTGACGTGATGCTTTGCGCGTGATGGTTATGGACGCTTCCTTTGACTCCATCACGTATAAAATGTATGACGAAAATCTGTGCAAATTGTACCTAGTTTCCTTAGCGCCCACTATACAGGGTGTTAGGGTAAACACTGTGATCGTTGAAACTGTGCACTCAGACAATGTAACTGAACAACTTTCACTAAAGAATATAGTTGAAATACGATAGAAAAAAAAATTCTTCTCATAGTAACTGCACTAGCTGATTGCGCATTTTGTATGGGAGATGAAATTTTCATTTCGTGTTATGCCCTTAGCGAAAGTTATTCTGTTTCATAGTCTAAATGCTCAGTTTCAAGAATCACAGTGTTTAATCGGCCTCAAATACACACTACAAATCAAGTTTATAAATTTTGTATGGCAATACTGATATTTTATATTTTCTGAAAGTCTCATTCACTGTAATTTGTTCAGTTTTGTAGACTGATCGATCATGGCCTTTCAGATTTCGGAAAGCTTTGCCTTACACCCTGTATCTCGGTTGATAAGAGTACAGTTAGTATAAGTTTGAAGGCGTGAAGGACTCACTGTAGCTAGATTTAGCAGGCACTGCAGGCTCCGCTGGGGCATCATTGGACGGCGCGGGCGCAGATACCGCGGCTGAGCTCGAATGACCGTGCAGTTTGGCTGGAAAAAAACACCCTTGTTTAATACGAGATTTTACCCGCGACATAGTACGCAGAGAATATATACCTATTTAAACACAGTCAAAGCTCTCTTCGTGGCATCTTGTGCAGAGCCACTCAAAACTGACCTTGAAAATGAAAACCTTCTTAAAATGGGAATCCGTTATTTAAGGTTTACACTTGGTATGGATTTATTACTTGGATGAATTTTTATTGTTAAATCGCAGCAAGATAATATACCTCTTCCAGTTTCATTTAAAACTTTGTAAACATCAGACAGACAAAGTAGAATGTAGGGGACTGGCTGAAAAAAAGTTCAATGGTCAGTGTCTTGGATTCAGGGGCACCTAATAGGCTAAGATCCCACGACAAGATTATGCACCTATCTGTTATTTGAACGAAATGTGGTTTATATGGAAGGTTATACATGGGGTCCTACAACGCCCTAGGGTTGCCTATAAATTTCTTGCCGCAAGTACTTCAAAAACACATATCAACATTTTGGTTGTATGGGAACAACCCTTTCATTAATTTTGGCAGAGCAATGGATACTTCCGTAAGATACCTTGAATAGAGATTCTCGGTCATGTAAAGTTTCATCAAAATCGTTACAGCTGTTTCCGAGATAATTGCATTTTTTTTTGTATGACAGCTACCCTCAAAATGAGAGCCAGCAAGAAACTACTCAAAATACTGTAATAAATTTGCCAAAAACTCCTTAATTTTAAATTTGTTGCGATTCGGACAAGTCGTTTAGCCGCTAGGCTCATTTTTAGGGTACCTAGCTCTCATACAAAAAAAATAAAATTGCAATTATCTCGGAAACGGTTGTAACGATTTTGATGAAACTTTGCATGACCGAGAATCTCTATTCAAGGTATCTTACGGCAATATCCATTGCTCTGCCAAAATTAATGAAAGGGTTGTTCCCAGACAACCAAAATGTTGATATGTGTTTTTGAGGTACTTGGGGCAAGAAATTTATAGGCAACCCTAGGGTGTTGAATGAACCCATGTATAACCTTCCATATAAACCACATTTCGTTCAAATAACAGATAGGTGCATAATCTTGTCGTGGGATCTTATACTATAAATATCATGTTTTTTTTAATGTTGTTAATAAATAAACGTGGAAGAAAGGAGAAGGTTTGATGATGTCACTTGATCTCACACTGCTAAATATCTTTCAATAAGTGATGTGGTACTCATTTAAATTTTATTTATAGCTCATTATAAAGTATGATTTCAATTAAAATTAAACAGTTATTCTAAATAATTTGCTTATAGCGGAAACATCATAATGTAAGTATATTAAATCCTACTCTACCGGCTTTATTTGACAGTTCAATATCATTCAGTATTTCCGATTCAGCAAATTATACATAATTAATCTGTAACCTAGTGGCTACTTAAAAATAGTTGGTGACTGGAAGTAAAGTAAGTATATACAGGATGTAAGTGACGGTGTACCGAAAACTGAAAGGGCGTGTTCAGTCAACGAAACTGAACAACTTTCCCAAAGAAATGTTTCGTGACATGAAAAAAAAAATTGGACTCTCCATAAATATTTCTTTCTTTCTTTCTGTCTTTCCATACAAACTGTTCCAGCAGATTGAGCAATTTGTATGGAGAGGTCAATTTTTTTTCATTTCCCAGAAACGTTTCTTTGGGAAAGTTGTTCAGTTTCGTTGACTGAAGACGCCCTTTCAGTTTTCGTTACACCGTCTCTTATACCCTGTATAATAAATAGGTCATTATTATGACACGAAAAGAAGACGTCATTATTATGTCACGTATATGTATAGTATACTAATTAAACATTTTTGTACTGTTAAATAATTGAAAGTTTTTCGAAAAAAGTAACCAAGTGGACCAATTTGATACATTTGTTTCAAAATTTAAATTAGTTTTGTATGGAAAGAAAAGTAGATCTCCAGAAAATTTTCAGATATGGTAGAAAAAAAATACAATCTATGTTATTTTTTAACCGACTTAAGAAACTGAAGGTTAAAATTTATGAACTTAAAACCTTGACATGACGAAAACCTTTCGACTAATAAATACAAATAAACACGAGTATTACAAGTGATGAAACTTAGAAGAATGTTAATAAATGAAAACTTAGGTTTCATCTAACTTGTGCATTTTTGTGACGAAAAAATGTCTGCAAATAAGTTTGTGTACGATGTTTACGGCACATGTACCTTTTTTTTTCGTGTGGCTACGAATAGTAAGCCCCTAGCATCTTATCCCCGAGGGATCTTGAGCCGGGGGAAGAGCAGCAGAGTTCTTTTGCTTTTTGTGGTCACTTGTCGGCGCGGTGGCACATTCCCCAAACATGCTGGCCCCCACTATACGAGTATGCTGGGGAATCCTGAAGGGATTATCTGTTCGGCAGCGAACGTTTCACTAGCCTGTTGGTGTAGTTGGTAGTGCCTGCCTACTGCATCTTAGGCTGTGGGTTTGATATCCCCGCCCAGAGCAAACACTGTTGTGATGAACAAAGGTGTGTGTTCTATGTCTGAGTGATATTTATCTTTGGATATGTATGTGTGCGTGTGTGCGTCTTGGTACCCAAATCACAGGCTTTGCAGTTAGGGATCAGGTGACCTTGTGTAAAAGGTGTCCCATATTCTTTTTTATTTGATGTAATATTTGATGATGAGGTAAGTACCTTCGGCAGCCTGTGCTCGGCGCCTTTTGAGCGCTTCCAGCAAGTCAGTGTTGCTGCGGAAGGGCCGGACGCCGCCCGCGACCAGCTTCTTGCCCTCCGTTGAGGACGGCGGCGCCTCCGTCGAGGGCTCCAGGGCCTCGCCTTCACCTTCCGCGTAGTCCTCTTCATACTCTGCTTCCTCCTAAAAAGCGTCACAATTCATTACCTTTTATTAGCCTAGACCATTTTATAAGATTTTCTGTTAGATTGTACAATAATAGAAGACACAATATTTCTCAAGAGAGATTTAGAGACAATATTTCTCTAATAAGTTTGGGATTACTTGAATTTGTGTATAATGTCTCCCGATATATTTTACAATACAATACAAATATACTTTATTGCACACCAAGAAATACAAGAAATAGTTACAGAAATATACAGAAAAACAACAGAGTAGTACAAAAGGCGGCCATATTTTATGAGTTTAAAAGATACTTAGTTAATTTTTTGCGGAAATGACGGCACAATTTAGGTATAATCCTCAATTGTGAGACGTCATCGTAAAAAATCATTTTTCTATAATTTCTCCAAAATTACGAACCGAAACGTTCAAGAAAGAAAAATTTCAAGTAGCGTAGTGGTTTTGCGATTTTATGTGGTTATCGAACTTGAAAGGTTGAGCGTCTAAAAGCAGCTACACTCTTTTCCGTGGGTTGCCCATAATCCATCTGTATCAAGTAGATACGTGCATGAATTTAGGTCATTTTCAAAATCACCACTATGGCCCAGATAAACACAGACATTAAGCTGGCAGATACTTTGGCAGCAAAAGGTAAGACGGGCCTAAATCGTTGAATGACAGCTGGTGTGGTGCAATACTAGTGGGTGGGCTAGGTTCGATTCCCGGTCGGGGAAGATATTAGAATGGTAAATTTTGGATTTGTTCTCAGGTTTGGGTGATTGTGTATCCGGTATGCAGGGTTATCCTAGAAAGGGGCTGTCAGTATATTAGTGCTTTTTTTATTTATCTGGATTGTGAAAATACAAAATCAAGTAATATAAATGGTACAGCAGAACTTTCTCGCGACTTACAAAAGTCATAATCATCGTATAGGTTGTAAGATCGATGACCGACCTCACAAACCCCGGGTGTCAGAGTTATTGAGCCGCCTTGAGATGGCTTATCTGACGACTAGTCAGAACCAACGGCTTAACGTGCCTTCCGAGTCACACATAGTGAAGTTCGTTTGACAGTGTCCCCAACAGGAATAGAACCCAGAACCTCTGGATCGAGTGCCGAACGGTTCTAACCACTAGACCACGGAGGCTGCAGAGAGTAAATATGTAAGTATCAACTGCAAACATAAGTTTGTAATTCCATACAAATAGTATGAAAATACAAACTTACCTGTAATAGATTTTTGTAAAAGTGTAAAAATAAAAAAAGCAGTCATGTAGATAAACGATACAGAATCCAAATTATTGAACATTAAAATAAGTTTAATGAATCACTTTTTTACATTTTGGCAGTAATGGAACACCCCTTATATAAATTTCCGCAGATCAATGGATACTGCCGCAAGATATCTTGCATGGAGATTCTAGGTCATGGAAAGTTTCATCAAGATCGTTAAAGCCGTTTGTGAGCAAATTGCAATTATTAATTTTCGTTATATGCCGGCGACCCTCAAAATGAGAGTCAGCAATAAAACTACTCGAAATCGTTCGATTAATTTATCTACATCATCGGATCATTCGTTTAGCCGTTAGGACAAAGCGTGACAGACAGAGCGACCGACCGACCGACGGACGGATATTTTAAGTGGACTTGCTTTTTATGATGTATATGTGATATGGAACACTTGTTTGAGAAAATTAGAAATAAATGGTACAGCAGAACTGCACTTACTTTCTCGCAATACTCAAGGAAAAACTATAAACCGCAAACTTAAATTTGTAATGCCATACACATAGTATGGAAATACAAACTTTTATTTACGTTTTTCCAAAAAAAATTTCGAATGAAATATACAGATCAATTCAGAATTCAAATTGTCTAACATTAAAACAAACAAACATCAAACGATTTCGAGTAAATCACATGTTTAACTTTTGGTAGTACTGGAACACCCTTTATATGATTTTTCAAAGATCAATAGATACTACCGTAGGATACTTAATTTCCCAACACATGTTCCTTATGGATTATTGTTCAGTTTAGTCTACTGAGCAAGCCCTTTCAGTTTTTGGTACACCCTGTGTACTAAATTTTATTCAAAAAATCATAAAGAATATCCAGTCAGGTCATTTAATAGCTTTAAAGCTAAATGACTTCATAATGTTACTAACAAATATGGATTGTACCTATCTGATTTAATTAAATTGAAAAAAAAAAGTTTAAGTTAAGAAAAACCTGATAAGAAATATGTATATACTGTTTCTGAAGGCACATAGCTGTTTTAGGCAGTTTTACCTACGTAAAATAATTACAATAGGGCTTCCTGGGTAGGACACCTTGACTGTAGCGACATCCGTGGAAATTCCGACGCGGACAGGTCCGCGACCGAAACATCCGTCAAGTATGACATACATACATAATATTACGCCTAAATTCCGTCAGATGTGTCATAGGTACCCTAAAGCGTGGCGAGGGTAAGGAGCGGATCTTTCCGCGTCGGAGTTTCCGCTGATGTGTCGTTACACCAATCACTAAGAGTTCGCCGGAGATTCTTGTACCATAATACTATGTGCTCTCCATGCTCCTCTTTAAATTCGATATGACTCACTAAGATTCCTTTAGTTACTCTGTTAGACGTCACATTTCTACGTGAAATTAAATAATTCGCGCGTTGATTGATCGTCCGGGGTAGGTGTAGAACATAGCAGTGGCAGAGTTGTGTCGCGTGGTATAGTTATGTGTTGTGGGTGTCGCAAGGTGCCGCTGTCGCCGCAGGGTGCATCTGGTTCAAGGCGAGTCGCTCACGCACGCTCGCGCTCCACTTGCCCTCGCTCACGGGCCAGCCTCTCTTCGCCAAATTCCATCCATTCCCGTCTATGACGCACGAGCTTTTACGATCATTACATTGTACAGTGTCGCGTAACACCGCTTTTTAAGGCGGTTTTAGTCTTACGTCGAAGCTTGCACGATTAGATTACTGTAAGAACTTGTTTTACGACTTCCTAATCTTGTAAATTACATCGATTCCTTTAAAGGCAATATCACTTTTGAGAATGGTGATTCCTTTTCAGACGGACATTTCGTGACAGTTTTTTCTTTCGAGCGGAGCGAGAAAGGTATTTTGTACGTGAAAATCATTTTTTACTTTCGAGCGGAGCGAAAAAGGTTTGTATTCGTGAAAAAAAAAGGTTTTCTAATTTTCTCAAAAATCTGTTCTACATCACTTATACATCATAAAAAACAAGTCTCCCAAAAATGTCCGTCCGTCGGTCGGTCGGTCGGTCGGTCCGTCGGTCGGTCGGTCCGTCGGTCGATCGGTCCGTCGGTCGGTCTGTCGGTCGGGCTAAACGAATGGTCCGATTGACACCATATTTGGAATTTAGGAGTTTTATGCAAATCCATCGAAGGGTTCTAAGTGGTTTATGGCTGGCTCTCATTTTGAGGGTAGCTGTCATACAACGAAAATGATAAATTGTAATTTTCTCAAAAACGGCTCATAGAATCTTGATGAAACTTTGCATGACCAAGCATCTCCATGTAAGATATCTTGCGCCAGTATCAAATGATCTGTGTAAATTCATATAAGGGGTGTTCCTGTACCACCAAATCGTAAATATGTGATTTACCCAAAATTGGTTCCATTGAGTTTATTAAAATTTTCTATAATTTTACTCCTGGATTGGTTTTGGATTGGATAATCCATCGAAGAGTTCTGAGTGGTTTCTTGCTGGCTCTCTTTTTGAGGGTAGCTATCATACAATGGAAATTAAAAATTGCGATTTGCTCAAAAACGGCTCAAACGATCTTGATGAAATTTTGCATGAACAAGATTCTCCATGTAAGGTATCTTTCGGCAGTATCCATTGGTCTGTGGATGTTCATATAAGGGGTGTTCCCTTACTACTAAAATTAAAAAATGTGATTTACTGAAAACCGGTTCCAATGAGCTTATTTTAATGCTTCAAATTGGAATTCTAAATTGGTTATGTATCTGACTGCATATTTCATTTAAACATTTTTACATAAATCTAGTATAGGAAAGTTTGTATTTCCATATTATTTGTATGGAATTACAAACTTAAGTTTGCACTTGGTCCGTATTTACTCTTTGCTATCCGCAGCCCTTCATAATCTAGTAGTTATAGCATTCGGCTCTTGATCCGGAAGTTCTGGGTTCGATTCCCGGTGGGGACACTGTCGAATGATGACTCTCGTATATTGCGAGAAAGTAAGTGCAGTGCTGCTGTACCATTTATTTTTTATGTTACAAGTAAGCAAACGAGCAGGTGGGGCACATGATGGTAAGTGGTCTCCACCGCCCATAGTGACATACTTTGACACTAATAAGACAGCAAAGCGCGTTGGCCACTCTAAGAACTAAGATGCATCTAGTAATTTCACTGGCACCTTTACCCTTTAAACCGAAACACAGCAGTGCAAACACTGCTGCTTTACGGCAGAAATAGACAAGGGGGTGGTATTTCCCCGGACGTACTTTGCACAAAAGCCCTACTACCTACAAAAAATGTGTGATAAATGTGTTTAACACGGTCCAATGGCAAAGATAGGAAAGTAGCACTATGCAACACATGCCTATCGTTATTTCTTGTGTACTGACTTACAACTAATCTAGTCCAAAGTATTTTACAGATTCCTCATGTTTTATGTTGTGTATCGTGCATTGATCGCTCAAGTTAACCATTCGAACTCTGATTTTTGCAAACTTATACTTTAAATAATTCAATCAACTGATACATATTGCTTTCTTTTAGAATCTCTTACTCTAAAACCTTCATTTTTAGTGTCGCAGGAGAATCTTTTTCGAACCCCTAAAATACAGGGTATTTGGCGCATCGTGTGCCAAAATAAATAGGGCTTTTGTATCCCTTTAGCTCTCATAACACCTTCTATTCCCCATGGTTATTTTTAAATTAAACTTTTTACTAAGAAATTATAATTCTGCATTTAAAGTCAAATTTATAAATGAGTGTTGGGTCTAGCCTCCAATAAACTTTATTTTATTGTACACTGTTGTATGATTCTATTGAATCCAAAACTGACAATTATCTTCTAGTTTCTACTTTCGAGCGGAGCGAGAAAGGTATTGTATTCGTGAAAAAAAAAAGTTTTTCTAATTTTCTCAAAAATGTGTTCTATATCACTTATACATCATAAAAAACAAGTCTCCCAAAAATGTCCGTCCGTCGGTCGGTCGGTCCGTCGGTCAATCGGTCCGTCGGTCGGTCTGTCCGTCACGCTTTGGTCTAGCGGCTAAACGAATGGTCCGATTGATACCATATTTTGAATTTAGAAGTATTATGCAAATCTATCGAAGGGTTCTACGTGGTTTCTTGCTGGCTCTCATTTTGAGGGTAGCTGTCATACAACGAAAATGAAAAATTTAAATTTTCTCAAAAACGGGTCATAGAATCTTGATGAAACTTTGCATGACCAAGCATCTCCATGTAAGATATCTTGCGCCAGTATCAATTGATCTGTGTAATTTCATATAAGGGGTGTTCATGTACCACCAAATCGTAAATATGTGATTTACCTAAAATTGGTTCCATTGAGTTTATTAAAATTGTCTATAATATTAATATTCCTGGATTGGTTGTCTACCTGACTGGATATTCTTTATGATTTTTTTGAATAAAATTTAGTACACAGGATGTACCAAAAACTGAAAGGGCTTGTTCAGTAGACTAAACTGAACAATTACCCATAAGTAGCATGTGTTGGGAAATTAAAAAGATCTCCATGCAAGTATCCTACGGTAGTATCCATTGATCTGTGAAAATTCATATAAAGGGTGTTCCAGTACTACCAAAAGTTAAACATGTTATTTACTCGAAATCGTTTGAGGTTTGTTTTAATGTTTGACAATTTGAATTCTAAATTGATCTGTATATTTCATTCGAAAATTGTTTTGGAAAAACGTAAATAAAAGTTTGTATTTCCATACTATGTGTATGGCATTACAAATTTTAGTTTGCGGTTGATAGTTTTTTTCTTGAGTATTGCGAGAAAGTAAGTGCAGTGCTGCTGTACCATTTATTTTATTTACTCTCAAAGTGCCCGGAAGAGGTAAGGGGCTCGTGCTGGCGATGCAGGTCTAGACAGTTATAAGGAGCGTTTCACACTAGTTTTTTGGTTCCCTTTTAATATTTATTATACTTTACTAGCTATTGCCCGTTTCCCGCGACCTCCTCGTACGCGTGCGATTCATAAAAAAAAACCGGCCAAGTGCGAGTCGGACTCGCGCCCTAAGGGTTCCGTACCTATCTACCATATAAAATACTAAAACTTTTGCTCTTTGATTTTAAAAACTCTGCGACCATCCAACTTGACCCCTCTTTTATAGAAAAGTTCTTAAAACGGGAGCTCACAATCGGGAGCGGGAGTTGTGAGAAAAATTGAAATATTTAATGATTTTAGACTTTTCCCTTTATTTGTTCTGTGAGACCTAGCTTCTTGCCTAGGTCAACGGGAAGTACCCTGTAGGTTTTGCTTTTTTGCATAAATGTATGGAGATGAGGACATAAAAAGCCATATCTTTTGATTGCGTCTTTGTAAAAAATTGAAATTTTCAGATATTGTGTGGTTTATGGACCTTAATATTCGTTATCAATTTCAACCTGATACCTCTTCTCGTTCCTGAGAAATGGGTCTTGACAGAAAGACAGATAGACGGACAACAAAGTGATCCTATAAGGGTTCCGTTTTTTTTATTTTGAGGTAGCGAACCCTAAAAAGTAGTTTTTGTCCTTTGCCATGGTTCAAACTGTCTTCGCGCCAAACATCAAATTCAGATTCAAACAGTTGGGATTGGAAGAACTCTCATCCATGATATTTTTACCTTGAAATATCCAAAAAGTAGAGTTTGCAAGCAATAACGATAGGAAATAGTCTTTGAAAATAATACAAAAAAACCAATTGCATTTTGGCGAAAACTTAATTAAGAGTAGCTCGGTGCCTACGCAGTATTTCAGACGAAAGAATTCATACCTAGGCAAGCGATAGTACTATAGTACTATCTCGATTCGGTGAACAGATATACTAGGTGTTTACTTACTTGCGGCGGTGGGGTTGTGGTCGTGGTGGTCTGCTTTCCCTTGGCCAGGAGTCCCCGCTTAAGCAGACCCCGCGAGGGCGCCGGCCGCGCCTCTCCGTCGTCTTGCGCTCGCGCCGCCACTCCGCACGCTATGCACGCCACCATCACTATCCTTGAAATTTCACAAACAGTAATTATTAATCATTATTATTCAATAATTATTATTCAATAATTATTATTCAATAATTATATTTCTATTCTCATTAACGGTCAACCGTGCGTCAACGCAAACTCTATTGCCATGTCAAAAAATCCTTGTCATGTTTCTGTTGACGTGCTGTTGGGTGTACCTAATTTGGTTTATATCCTTTCATGTTTATATTTTTTCTTCTAAAATTGTTTAATTTCGTATCCTGAGGCATTTAACCTTGTACATTCAAACATATTTAAAAGAGCGCGTGGGTTTTTATTGTCGCTTCTTTTTTTTTCCCACAATGGCGCCACATTGTTTGTGAAGCGATGTAGTTTAGCTGACGTCATTAAGAGATTTTAATATCCAACAATGAATAAACGATTTTGATTTGATTTGATTTGATTTCTCAAAAAAAAATTTAAGTTGCGACATTTAAACTATATAATACGTTTGAATACTTAGAGTTAAGCCCGTATAATTGGTTAATTAGTGTACCTTTCTACGTTCCCATATTTGAAATTAACTGTTGGTGTCCCTAATAAAAAGTTTATTTAAAAAGTTTATTTATTTTTTTCGTTTTTAGGTAGTTTTCTTAGGTGCATAAGCGAAGTCTAAAATAGGTTATTTACCTTAAACCGACAGACGACAGTGAAGAAGTGAAGGCAGTTATATCAAGAGACGGTCGTGTTGCTGCGTACCCTTACGGGAAAGTAGGCGTGATGTTTACGAATGTTTGTTCAATATATTAATAAAAAATACACAGATTCCCTATTTAAGTCTTCATACATAACGATGCCTCACGCCTTAGGAAAATCAAGATCATAATAATAGTATGTATCAAGATAAGGATAGTCCCAGTTTTCATTATAACACCACTATATTAACTTATACCTACATCAACTGTGTAAGCGGTTTTAGAGTTCCTTAGTACCTGTATTGAAATACCTAAAAACATCACATTACACCTTTGAATTCGTTAAAAGTATCGTCTCATTGCTGACGAGTTTCCGAAATCTCTCATAAAGAGGTCAACCGTAATAACAAAGGCGTTAGTGTGCAATACATTTAAATATTCGGATGCCAACACGACCAAGTCTAAATTCAAATAAGTTTCGTTTTGTCATTTACCATGTAAATTAAGAGAAGTGAGGTCAGTAATAAATAAGTGACTGGCTGGAAAACCACTCACAGCGTATACAAATGCAAAAATTATAAATCTATACATAACTGTATCTTACCGAAGCACTTACGAGTACCTATCATTAAGATTACTGAACTTATAAGATCACCAAAAACTAAACACAGATACATAAACGCACATAAAGATACATAAACGTACTCTCTGAAGATACCACAGACGAGTAGCCTCTCTAAAACAAAATAGCCGCGCGTCAAAGTATCTTTGAAACGAGACATTATTGTAACGTTATGTCACACACCCAACATCAATCATATATGATATTACGAAACCATAGGTGCGATGCAAGCGTAGGTATTAAACCATTTTAAGTTCAAGGGACAAACCAACAAAGCTTATCAGGACGTTCTTTACATAGTTCAATATCGTTAAATGTCAGATAATTATGGCAAGTCAAGAGCGCGCAGTCGGCGGCGGCGACCGCGGAATTGTGGCAGGTGGATGGTACTCCTTCAGTAGGACCACTACATTACAAAAGCCGAAATAGTATACCGTTAGCCGTTTACTGCTATATTCTGTACTGAGGGGTGACAGACGACGTTAGGGTGAGGTGATGTATGGCAAGGCGACGTTTTGGTTGGACGGCATTCACAAACCTCTAGAACGCCAGCCTACCACCTTCTAACACCTGTTTAAATTGCTATGTCACCCTGCAGGATGGTCGAGCACGACTTGTCTGACTAGAAAACAACGATACACTTATCGACCGCGAAAGGTCAACCCGTTGCGTTCGTTATAGATTGTTGAATAACTGGTCCTCCTGCAGGGTCATATCAGGTGGACATTCGATTCCGCATCCGCTTCCGAGTACGCGATCACAAGCACCTTCCCTTAACACTTTCTCAATTTTATGTAATTTAAGGAGGGGGCGAGAAGCATCACCGATCTAATGCTATGCACGGTCACGACATGCTATTATTTATGAATGTAATAGTTGTACGATGATGGTACGTCTACTCAAAGCTTTTGCGAAACTTAAAGGTTGCAGCGTTAAATAATACAACATATTTATTGATCCGCCTTCCCCTCAAGCATTCATCACGACGCGACGAGTAGATATGCGCGCCCAGTACCTCAGGTCCCTCTGAATCGAACCAAAATTCAAGTCACGGCAGAAAAAGTTCTGCTTTCTTTGTTTTAGTATTCGTTTTCTATTATAATGTGGAATGAACGTGGGTGAGTGCTCTGAATTTTTATCGACCTCAAAGCACACCAAGGTCAGGCACTTAAAAAACTGATAAAAAGTGACTTGACCTCGCGATGCAATGCGGCAGCATTAAGCACCCACAAACCATGACGGTTACGCACTATTATCGGAAAGTCCGAGTCTAATAGGTAATCTTGTCACACGCATATCCCAATTAGAAAAATAAAATATTCTTACCGGAACTCCTCAATCAAATGTTGAGATGTCAATTAATCTACCATTTTTACAAAACTATCCACGATGACCTTACACGTGGCATATAATAAAATTACAAATGATTTTTATGACTTGACAAAATCTTAAGCATACAGAGTGCAGAGAACGTGGGTCCTATTTTTATAACATTATGCAAGATTGGAAATAAACTATGAAAGGCCGTACAAATGCGAGTCCCTCAGTTTTATAGGCAAATGTCAATCGTGTGGTTGTGCAACAATGTTTCATTACTAAATGTTCATTGTAATGTTACGTTGAGCAAGTGATAGGTATTTTTGCGCCTCTTCATATAGTCACGCCTGTCTATTTGCGCATGGCATGACCCACACTTGCAATTATCGCGATCCGTCGGTATGATTTTATTTATGAACGTCATAAGGATGACAGAAACAAAACCATCCCCTAAATTACCGTACATCCCACAGGTACAACCCCTTCATATCAATCTGAATTTGAACCTGAATTTAAAAAATCTAATCACATACTTTATACTTTATTTTTAATTATTGCAGTAATCTTTAATAAACCGGCAAATTATAACTATTTGAAATTGTGACAGAACCAAAGAGTTAATCTATATTAATTGAGGCCAGTGCAGCTGGTTGAAGTACCGGCTGCATTAATTAGTGCGGTTGGCTGGAAACCTAGACTCAACGTTGCAAAACCAGGTAAACGCTGGCCGGCAAGGACCTTGCCTTGTTTAATTTTCTTCAGAAGCATTTTCGGTCGGCCACGATACCTTCCGGCTCAGTAACGATCTCTGCGATTGCTTTATAAGGGAAAATCATTCAAAGGTCGTTCGTTGATCTACAACAAAAGTCATTTACGTAAAACAGAGGCACTTTTAGGTATTACTCGTATTTTGTTGATAAACCCGTGTGTCCTTGTGAAAATTTTAAACGGATTAAACAATGTGATTCTTTATTCGCCAGAAAAAAGTGGTATTCAGCCCAAAAACTTTTTTCAAGGAACATGAAATACGAAAGAATTGCTTTTGGTACGCGATGTCAACAATATCTTTTCGTGAGAATAATCACGGTGCATGTTACTGAAAACGTTATTCATGCCGAATTTCAATAAACCCGATTATAAATCTGCGCACGAACTTATAAATCCCTTTTACGAGGAATGGGAGGCAAATAAAAACCTCTATGAATATAAATGAAATTACACGTACGTGACTATCCATAAAGTGCAGTGAAGAAAACTAAGTAGTAAGCCCTAGTTATAGTACACTCAGCATCAAAAGTAGCTAAGAGTTGTAGGTGTCCATATAAAGCTAAATATTTAAAGTGACCATAATTATCTTTACAACAAAAGTGTTAAGATTGTTGTGAGCACCCATTGTTTTATAGGAAGCCAACTATAATTTTAATATTACCTAGTGTTGTATAGATAACTTTGGTCACTTTTAATGTGTGGATCTACAAGGTGTAACAGAAAAAGTATGTCAACCCCGAAGGATGTGATTCTGCCCATGAAACTGAGCAACTTTCCCTAAGAAACATAGGTTGAATTACGAAAAAATACTTTTTGCCCTCGCTTAATTCGCTATCAGCTGATTCAGTTTCTACGGGGGGTTAAAAAAAACTTTGCGTGTTTCGACATTTGTTCCTCAGGGGAAATTGTTCAGTTTCATGGGCAGATTCACATCCTTCAGGGTTGGTATACCCTTTCTGTTACACCTTGTATATGGACACCTGAAATGCTTAGCTAC
Source organism: Athrips mouffetella (assembly GCA_947532105.1). NCBI lineage: Eukaryota > Metazoa > Arthropoda > Insecta > Lepidoptera > Gelechiidae > Athrips > Athrips mouffetella. The sequence continues at coordinate 29,108,103 of OX383956.1, read as the reverse complement.
TTTTGTTGCTGACTGTACCTAGCTAGACATCTCTAGTCTTGCTTGAATTACGTAAATCTTCAAAACGTTCACATGCACGAAGTTTTTTTTTTAAGTTAAAACTTTTAAAACTATTTCTATCACTTTCTTTGCTTCCAAAACAGAATGTAATAGCAAATTGCTTTATGGTTATAAATAAAAAGCATAAGTAGTACAAAACAAACGTCCAAATGTTTGCTCCTACTAGGATGCGAATTCGGGCTCATGGCCAATTCGGAAAGTGGTCTTTGAATTTGAACTAAGTTTGCAGCAGATTTGGTACATGTAGATTTTTAATCTCAAGTGATGGACATACCATTAGCATTACATAAATGAAAAGACGATCGAGGTGAGAGCCCTGCTTTTGACAGGATTGAGATGAAATCGAATTTATGATAACAGTTTGAGAGCTATAAGCAACGTAAGAAATAAAGTTCGTGTCAGGAGTAAGTATGATGATATGCTCTACGAGTAACGTATTCTCTTTTACCACTCCATATCGAGACCAGGAAAAGCAGGAATAACCCATCCCAAAATGCATTACACTCGCGCACCGAGGGTTCCGTACCAATACGGGAAAATACCGTCTTAGTCAGGTTAGTGCAGTCGCGCAGAAGTGAATTAAATGCACGGATGTACGACTCGCACTTGACCAATTTTTATTATTTGTTGTTATTCTATAGCTTATGAACTGTAGACCTTTGGGTATGGTACGGAACCCAAAAAAAACATCGTTTTGCATTGTGTGTGCTAAGGGTGGACAATGAGGAGTCCAGAGAGCTTTTCTACATGGATTTAAGTTGCCTAATCGTAGGTCGCGAACCTAACTTTTAACATGGGATCGTATGTTCAAATAACCGGTTTTTTGGTATCGCTCAATTAATTTCAAAATTTAATTGGTTTGTAATACCAGGTCAGTTTGTCCGTATAATAACGAGGTTTATAAGTCAAGAATTATGAAACTATGAAATCAGCTGCACAAAACATTTCTAGTTTAGGATTGAGCTTTGGTATGGTCGAGGGCGCGGCGACACCGGCGCTTACGCACATAACCATAAACTCGCTCGACTACGTCGCTGGCTAAAGACGGAGACCACTCGGGGAGTTACCCTACCACTCCCCACCGCTGCTGTTGGGAAATAGGCCACCTCACTCGCCGACACTTGCGGCTGTCTCCCCCTACTACACGTCTAGACCTTATTTGTTCGTAGGCCTAGACAAACTAACAGCAACGCACGCACACTCCGAGACTTTCAATACTTATCATATCAAATTAAATAAATACAGTCGAACGATATTATTTGAGTTAAAATGTTGTAAAATGTTCATAAGTAGTTATATATATAATTTTGAAACTTAGAATACCTCAGTTTTACACAAGTTTCTTTGACTGTGTTATGAAACTGTGCTTTCAACTCTGGCTGCATGCAGACAATCTAAACTTTAGGAGTGTGGTCCAATACTGATTATTAGATTATTAGGTACAAAGCGGTCGGTAAAACAATCGGTAAGTACTCATTTATAGGTGAGTGGTTAGCTTTAGGTACCGTATCTGTTATTTTTAGCTGAGTGAGCGAACAATATTAGTAAGTCATATTTAATTTGAAAAGAGTAATATTGTTAATATTTTATAAGGAAAAATCGATTGGGTAATCTAATCGGTATTTGACCATGAGGCACATCGCAAACGCAATCGCACAGCAATCGTCTATAGTGTCTAATGATCCGATCACATAGAATAGGTCTAGAGTATTTGGGAATGATTAAATTATCGCAATCTTCAAAGGGGGGGGGGGGGGACAAAGTATGTGCAAATTATACAGGGTGAAAAGTAAAAGAGATGAAGGTACTTACATAGGTAGGATCTTCATGGTAGGTGTTGTGTTCGGTGCAGATGTCGCAAGAGGCACTAGTCGGTCCTTTCTCCGCGGAGCGGGTGTGTGCAGGTACTCGACGGTCGGAGGCCACGCTTGATCTGCGAGTGGTAGCCCGCGCTCGCCGGTTCTCACGGCAATACTCCACCACCGCACACGCCCGCGCCCGCGCCGCCATGCCACCACCACTTCACACCACCACCGATATCATGTATACCGAATGAGGCTTGCCCTAAGCGAACATTATTCTGTCCATTATCAAAATTGATCGTAAAACGTCTCTGCAAGTTGCTAATAAATAGTTTTCTCCTAGCTGCGCTCGTTCCATCGTCGAGATAGATTAAGGTCAAGAGCAAGTTCTTTGCCTAAAAATAGGGTATCGCCTGTGGTTCACCTGGGTGTAAAAACGGGAGATTTGCATTTCCCATGATCCACCTAAGTTCACCTAGGTGTACCACGGGAGATGTTACATGGTGAATTTTAGTTAGTTCTTGACAGCAAAAGATATGTATGTACTCGTGATTAGATTACAAACAACTTTCCCACGGACATAAAACGAGAAAAATTTTTGGCAGTGCTTTACAAGTTTTACTATTACTGGCGCGAGGTTTGTGTAAAAAGGCCAAAAATAATCTTGTTTTTTGACCCATGTTCCTTCAGGAAAGTTGTTTTCATCTCATCTGTTCGAAAATCGCTGAACGGTTCGTCAATAAAGGCGAACAAAGTAGCTGTTTTTTCCAAGAGACTTTTGTAGCGGGTAAAAATGGAATTTAAAATTGGAATTTGGGTCCACCATAGGATATTTTAGGTCAACCATAAAGGTCGAACCACGTTAGTATTATATAGTCTAAGGTCGAACCAAAATATTGTGTGAAAAATGATACTGGCCGCTTGTACTATTAAAATTATTATGAATATAAAAAAAGAAATTATGCTCTAAATGTAAACAAGACTACCAAACAATGAGGTTCCGTTCCTAATTGATACAAAAATGTTAATAACTTTTTCAGTTGTTACAAATAATCCTTAATATGATTTTTAGTATTATTTTATCAAGTAATAATATTGTGATGGTGTTTTATATTTTATCTACACTCATGTCGTAAACTTTGAAATATGATTCAAAAAGTTGATACGTAATATAAAAAAACCGGCCAAGTGCGAGTCGGACTCGCGCACTGAGGGTTCCGTACCACCACATAAACATAATTGTATTAGTTGAAATTTCAGTAAGTTAATGTGCTAGATTTTTTGAGTCCGACACGCGCTTGGCCAAATTTTATTATTTATTGTTATTTTATAGCCTATTCCCTATCAACATACCAATTTTCAAGTTTGTAAGTGTTCCTGTTTTTAAATAGAACTAAAACAAAAATCGCCTCAGCAACCATCCAACTTGACCCCTCTCTTATATGAATGTTCTTGAAACGGGAGCTCACCACAATTGGTTACCATTAGTTGTGAGAAAAGTTGTAATATTTAACGATTTCAGACTTTTCCCATTATTTGTACTGTGAGACCTAGCTTCTTGCCAAATTTCATAATTTTAGGTCAACGGGAAGTACCCTGTAGGTTTTTCATTTTTGAATAAATGTATGGAGATGAGGACATAAAATGCCATATCTTTTGATTGCGTCGTTGTAAAAAATTGAAATTTTCAGATCTTGTGTGGTTCATGGATCCTAATATATGATATTAATTTCAACCTGATATCTTTACCCGTTCGTGAGATAAAGGGTCTTGACAGACAGACAGACAGACAGACAGACAGACGGACAACAAAGTGATCCTATAAGGGTTCCGTTTTTTTCTTTTGAGGTACGGAACCCTAAAAATTTTAAAGTTACCATTACGTAACGATTTTTGTATGAAAATTTAGCAAAGGTGTTACGTTATTTAATTTTTTTAATCATTACATAACACTTGGATACAATTCTCCTTGAATCTAAACTTTTTTAAGAAGACTGAATAGAAGGTCTTTTAGAGAGCCCGTTAGTAATATATCAGTTTTTCTTAGTAGCTGTCAAATATCAGTAGCATATTACAAAGTGTACCATATAAACAACCTATTATTTTGGAGCAGTTAGAGTAACAGTTACTATAGTTACAATTATTTCATCTGTGGCTCAAAATATGCGCGCGCAGCCTGAAATTAGAAAGGACTTGGAAATAGATATTAGATTTGCCGCTATTTTCAAACATTTCCTTTTTTCAAGTATTTTGTGCCCGTGAAAGTAATGTGAAAGTTTATTGAAAAAGTAGATAAAGTGGTGCAGTCAGGATACTGCACTCACACCAGAAGATACTCAATAACTTATGATCTTCTCTCATATTAGACTGGGACATTTTACGACATAACCTACAATGAATTGGGAAAGAATGAAAATCTAAAAGAAAACCATGTTAAGGAAATGTTCTGCTTGTATATTTCATAGAAGACCTAGCGGATATATTAAGGCGGCTTCTATAGACTTATATCAGAACTGTAGTATACATAATATAAGTTGCCTTTGTTGTTTATTTACTTTTGTTTAATTTTTATAAGTAAGTACCTACTTATTGTATGAGTGAAGATAAAGTAGTATACGCAACTGCATATAATATGGTATTAAAACACTCGTTTGATGCTATTATCACACTCGGCTGCGCCTCGTGTGATAAACCCAAACTCGTGTTTTAATAACCAGTTTTATATGACAGTTGCATAAACTACTATAAAGTTAATAACGAGTGTGTGTCTCAATGAGCCCCTTATTCTTTTCTCATAGAGGGAGATGAAAAGTAGAGTGTATTACGCGGCTGCAAAAATAATTTTACCTTGGGCGACCTATTGAATCCCTCGCTACGTTCAGGATTCTACTCTTCAAGAATCCTTCACTTCGCTCTGGATTCAAAATAGCGCCCTCGCCTTAAAAATATTATTTTACAGCCTTGTGACACAATCTACTATTGTAATCACGAGGTACATGCCTATTCTTTGCCATCAAGAACTAATTAAATATTACCCGATAAAGGTAGGTACATGATGCTCAAGGGCTTAATCTGGATGCTCATAATGCAACAAGTAAAGAAAAAGTTGTGTAAAAAAGCTTATTACAGATGACTACATCAATGACGAAGAGGTATGGTGCTCTGACACTCCAGCGGGAAACAAGAAACATACAACAAACAATAAACATACTCGTATTGTACAAAGCAGACTCTTAAGAGGAGACTTGCCGTGCTGCAGTGGTTCCTTGTCGTTTCTTTTACGTTGCCATAGCATCCAAAACGGACTACCGTTCTGGCGTTCATGGTGACGGAATCTACTAAGATTCGCTCTATTTTCATGGTATTCTGCATGTTGTGACGTTCAAGAAGTAGCTTTAATGTTCTAAGAATTAGCTTAGAGCAATTAGGTATCCCGTAGGTAATGAATCTACATTGAATAAATAACTCCTAATAAATAGCCCCGTGTGGTGCCGGCAAAGAATAGTACCAACCCATACATACCCGTGGGTGTCGTAAGAGGCGACTAAGGGTTAAGGGGCTGATAAGAGCTGAATTACCTCCCTTTCTAACAAAGGGCAGCATGCGCATGCTAGAACGGAGCGGATTCGCGCTGTTTTACGTTTTTCGCTCATTTTTGCATTTTGCTCAAAATCTGTACCCATAATATTAATTATTAAACAACTAAGTATATTATTATGCAAAAAATATTGAATAATGTGTAAAAGTTTTGGCATCATAGATTAATGGGTACTTAAGAAAAACGGTTTAAAAGCAAAAAGCAGAGGTAACTTTGGATTTTTTATGGCGTACAAAATATATTTTTCACCTCCAAAGCTCGGAAACATTTGTTTTGTCGGTTAAATTCTGCGGCCAAAAGCGATTTTTGGCCCCTAGCGGGCAAAAGGTTTTTCTGCGGCCAAAAGCGATTTTTGGCCGCTAGCGGGCAAAAGGTTTTTGAAATTCGAACGTGATGCAGTATGGCAGACCTCCACGCTGCGGTACTGGCTGCTTCCTCGCTTTAGTGAGGTGAAAAATTTTGTGTTTCGCTCGGCAGCAAAGTTATTTTGCGTTTCGTGCCTTGAAACCTTCGCTACGCTCAGGATTCTTCTTTTGAACCACTCGCTTCGCTCGTGGTTCAATTCTAGAATCCTTCGCTTGCTCAGGTTTCAATACAAGGCACTCACGCCAAATAACGCTTTTGCTGCCTTGCATAACAAATAACTATAATCGTGTTTCTGAGTCGGCCATATTATTGTAAAGATGCTTAATTATCACATAATGTTTTCACGGCCATATATTCATCACTTTTAAAAACCTCCTCAAGTGAAGCGTGTTTAGCTCTTATCAGCCCCTTAACTGGAGGATGGGCAGCAGCATCCGCCTTTGTATCTTACATCTTACTTACTGCGGTCACTTACAAACAACCGCAGTCCATGGTGCCAGCCGTAACGCTAACAAGCAAGGTGACTATGGTACTTCCCCTAAAAATTTTTCCAGCAAAAGCTAGAATTCTGGAGGGAGCTCCCTGTCCTGTAGTGGACGTTTCATGGGATGTTATGATGACCTATTATTTGGATGTGTGTGTACCTGTATGTGTTAGGTAAAAAGGATGTTTAGGTAAAAATTTCATCATCATCATAACATCCCATGTTATGATGATGACGATGATGAAATTTTTTATTGTCGTTACTAGGTCGAGTGGGTTATCATAGTATAAAAGGGCTTCACTTATACATTCCAAAATAGATATGTTAATCTTTATGCTACTCTTAGTTTTCAAGTTATAATGAAAAATGGCAAAAAAAATACCCCCCACCCCCCCCCACCCCTCCGAAGTTTGCAAAAGAAAAAATCTGATTAATTATACTCAATGGATGTTTACGTTCATATTACAGGAAAAATAAAACGATCTCTCTAAGTAGCACTTTTGTTTAGAAATCTGCAAAACACCTTTAAATGGGCCTAAAATGGACTTTATAGCTTCTAAAAATACTATAGGAATATGGGAACCCTCGGCGCACGAGTCCAACTCGCACTTGGCCGGTTTTTTTGAAACTCCACGTCCCTTTTACTAAGAACCTAACCCCTCTCTAATAACAATGTAGGTACTTTAAATGGTAAATGTACTTAAAAGTTGGAGACATAAATCATATAAGCTTGAAGTTTTCTCATCTATTCGTGCGAAAAACGACAAATGAAAGGAAAAGAAGAGGGAATGAAGGAAATCCGACGGACAATAAAGTGCGAAACCTTAAAAAGACGTCTACCACCGAAAAGCACTCATTCGACACCTAAATAGACTCGTTCTTCCGACACGATTTTGATTCGGAACATCTGTAAAGCAAGGCCTCAATCCTGTTATGATGACGCGACACGTGCCGAACGTAGCTACTACGTTGTTGTAAAGACGACGTGACTCCGTGAGTTGACTTATTAAAAAGGCTTTTAGAAACTTTTAACGGTAATTTTAGAAATTTGATCCAGTAAATAAATAGCCATATCCGGTAGCTACATAATTACAAATACTGTATATTGGAAGACTACCTTAAATGAAACTGCCGATAGTGGTGAATGTTGGTACTAATTCACCGATTGAGATAAATATAGGTACAGGGTGTGTGGTATGTCTGCAAATCTCTCTGGTTGTTAGATTGCTCTACCCATAAACTGAACGTTCGAAAATTTTAAATAATTATCAACGTTCCATACAAACTGCATCAGCTGATAGCGTGCTCCCGAGAGATTTGCAGATATATACCAAACACCTGTATACGAGTATAGGACAAAGATAAGGCTCGTTTACCTTTCGGGTTGAGCCTAGTCGTTAATGTTGACTTTAGGTGGTAACTATTCTCCGAAAGCCCATCGCTTAGGAAAGAGAGCAAAGCCTTTTCCTTAGTCGACTCCTACGATACCCAATACTAAAACACGAAGTAAAGTGGACCTATTCTAAGCCGAGAAACACGTGGTAGTAGCCCTATTAACGCCAGATTAAGGGCAAAAATTTCATATAAACTTCCATACCTCATTTTACCCTCGTGGGGGTATGGTATGAAATTCTTTTCTTTGCCTTTAGTGTACTGTAATATTTTCATACATATTTTCATACAAACTTTCATCCCTTATATCACCTTGGGAGATGAATTTTGTAAAAGTAGGTAGGTAGTTTTAAGCGCAAGAACCTCTGTACACAATTTCACATCCCTATAGCGGTAACGGCTCGGCGTTGATCAATCAGTTAGGTAGGACATACTTTCAGATTTTTCAGAAAGCCCATTTTCCGATCTTTCAAAGTATACTCGTACTCGTAGCTACCAGCAAAAACTTGCAAGATGAATTTTGTAGAGAATTTTAAATAGATTAATTTTGTGCTAGGACGTTTTTATCCTTTAAATTACAAAAAACTAAAAAACAGGATCTTCTTTGTGCCCCCCCCCCACCTCTCCTAAGCCTCGTCTCCAACTGTTCAGGAGTTTAGTATGTTTACCTGCTAACTAAACGAATACCACGAACCCACAATAATTCGTTCACAACACTATAACAGTCATTTTTCAATATGCAATCAAATATGGATCAAAGTCTATAATGTGCGCGTATCCTAACAATAAGTGAGAGAGATGAACTCAGCTGGACTGTGTTCATGTTGGTAGGCAAGTGATGTCAGTCGCTCTCATAGGGGTCAAGAGGTGAGAATCGATCTCCTCGGTTTGGTAACATGCAGTCGCACGTCGTCGGGCCGGCGAGGTCAGATCTTGCTTTTGGCAATGATAAATAATTACTCTATCAAATCAGAGTTAGCAAATACTTAATTCTAATTTTACCTAAACATCCTAGGACTATAACACATACAGGTACACACACATCCAAATAGGTCATCATAACATCCCATGAAACGTCCACTACAGGACAGGGAGCTCCCTCTAGAATTCTAGCTTTTGCTGGAAAAATGATAGGGGAAGTACCAATTGAAGTAATAATAGGTACATAGGAGCAATATAACTACTGTACTTCCTAATCAACTGCGTTCATTTGGGTACTCGGACTATAAAACTGAGAGACTTTCCCTAAGGAACATAGGTCGACCACGCATCGACTAGATCTCGCATAAAAAAGTTTTAATTTAGTTTCGTTTTTATGGGAGTGCATTTTTTTCGCATTTTGACGTATGTTCCTGAGGGAAAGTTGTTCAGTTTTATAGCCCGACTACCCTATACAGGGTTTTAATAAACTTATGTAAAACCTTCTCTATACGAGCTTATTCTTTAGATTTTATTCTCAATACCGCAAGGTAACTAGAAAAATTGATTTTAACTTGCTGCAAGTTATCATAGCTGCTAGACCGAAAAACTACGTGCAAACATTCTGGTTTTATGCTTCTACTAGCTGGTAGCCTTAAACAAGTTTATAGTGCTTATGTACCTTATATATTTTACGGGTCTTTACATTTTGCACCAGTTATTTAAATAAATTTTAAATTATAATATTAGCCTAATGAGCTTGGACCGGTCTTGGTATTTGAAGACATGCGCCCGAAGTACAGGTAGTTCCTCCGACAGTATCTACGTCAGTTTGGAGTTTTAAATATAATGTACGCTGATAAAAATCACTTGTACTAACAGGTCTAAAATAACTGCCTTTATAAACGTTACATTAATGACTTTGATTAACGAATGTACTTAGGTACTACTACGTAATTTATATGGAAATAATACAAAATTTCCGGCAACAGCTTTCGTAGAATTACGAAGTCAATCGATAAAACAACGAGCACTTTTAGGTAACGAAGAAACTACTGTGAAACTTACGTGAGGAACTACGAGATACTACCTCCAGTACACAGCGTTCGGAGGACGCTTTTTAGAAACTAGGAAACGCGAATATCATATCGCCATCAAATCCCTAACGACCTAAAAATTGTAATCCCATGACCTTACCTGGCCTGGGTGGCTTCTGGCTTTAGTTAGACTTGCCGGCTGCATTAACTGTACGTGCTCATCATTACCGCGACACTAAAGCTGCATGGACGGCAGCGAAAGCCTCAGAGACGTGAAGGCTGCGGGAGCAAAAAAATATAAATTCTCGATTCGATAGGAACGCTAGTTTACTTTTTAGCCAACTTCAAAAAGGGGGAGGTTTACAATTCGACTGTATGTCTTTTTTTAGGGTTCCGTAGTCAATAAGGAACCCTTATAGTTTCGTCATGTCCGTCTGTCTGTCTGTCCGCGGCTTAGCTCAGAGACCCTTAGTACTAAAAAGCTGTTTGTAAGGATATACATTTCATTTACGCCGACAAAGTGGTAGAATAAAATTTTAAAAAAATATTTTTTATTAGGGTACCTCTTCTTCAAGTAAAGTGGGGATGAATTTTTTTTCTTGTCTACCACATAGTGTGTGGTGTCGTTGGACAGATCTTTTAAAAATAATGTAAGTCTGCTAAGATAATTTTTCGATTTAGGGATTCGTTTGCGAAATAATAATCTAGAAAGCGCAATTTTTGTTGGAGTCAAGTGTCCCCCCTCCCTGCCGGCTAAACGGTTGTTACTGGAAATGTGAAAAAATTCACAGTAGTAGCACATATGATGAAATTAAAAGGAAAACTATCACCGTTAAGTAGGCTTCACAGGTTAATGATCTATAGCTGAAAAAATAATAAAAATAGCAATCAGGCGCTATATAGGACCTCGCTGAGCATTAGGAGGTAAAAAGTTTATGTAATAAACGTTATAAAATACTTATTCAAAACCCGATTTGCGGAAAAAAAATAAAGACTACGGAACCCTATACTGCGCGTGTCCCGACACGCACTTGGCAGGTTTTTTTAGTTTTTGAGAACGATCGACGTAGGGAAGAACTACAGGGAGCACTTATGCTAATAATACGTACTTAATTGACCACTCGTTCAGTTAAATAATCTTAGGTAGGAGCAAGGAGAAACTAAGTACAATTCAGAGCTTGCACGCACAGGCAGCTTTTGTTTGTCACCGCAACAAAATAGTTTCGTTCAGTTGTATCCTTATGGTGTCTTCATTGTTAGCAAAAATGACAGATAAACGGGTCGGAGACATAACTCGTCATTTAGTAGCGGGTGGTCTAATATGCAGACTATCAAAGTAGTCACTTATGTTTATGCTCCGTGTTCCTGAAGTAGATCCTTCCTAGAGGAGGTGCCGTTGGTTGACTCGATCTGATGGTCGCCAGCGCGCAGAGGGTTCTGATATACCTATAGTATTTTTAGAAGCATTTTTAGGACAGCAAAAATAAGTTTTTTCATAAAGGTTTTTTGAAAATATCTAAAAAAAATGTGCTACAGTAAAGGGGGGGGGTATTTCGTTACACATTTTTCATCAAAATTTGATAACGAAGACTTGTAAAAATAAGACAAAAAGCTATGTATTTTGGAATGATGTACAAGTCCATTCATATATGCTACCCCAATTGACCTAATAACGACAATTTGAAATTTTGCCCCCCTATTTGGGCCCCATTTACAATAATAATAAAAGTTTATTTTAAATTTTTCATTTTATTTGCAAGTTAGGCAATCATTTTTTTAAAAGTATTCAACATTTCAAGTCGATAACGTGAGTGGTGCTGATATAAACAGATGGATGTGGTGTGACAGACAGACAGGCGAGGTCGCACCTTAAGGATTCCGTTTTTACCATTTTTAGTTCAGAACCCCAAAAACGTCGCAATGCGACTTGTAGAATGCAAACGTCTAGGTTTTAAGTCAAAGAAAAGGTAAATTTTTAAGTACATGTTATTTAATTTATGAAGTCACATTTAAAATTAGTACCTATATTTACGTTATACGAAGTTATTTTTTTTTGGACCTAATACGAGTATGCGTATGCCCACCTTATTACAGAGGTCAAAAGCAACAACTTTTGTTCTACGACTTTGCTATCAACGCACGAAAAATTTTCACCTTCCCATACAAAATGGGTCGGTCATGTGACCACTTTACTATGGGGAGTCGAAATTTTTTTGTACGTTGTAAGCAAAGTCGTAGAACAAAATTTGTTGCTTTTGACCTCAGTAATAAGGTGGGCATACGCATATCAGGTCCAAAAAAATAACCTAGTATAATGCCAATATTATTTAATTTGATTCCATTTGGTTTAAACATTCCTAAAACATCAATTTCGTATTTAACAATTTAAATTGATTAAATTGTAATTTTCTTAAAATATGTCTATAGATAAACCGCTTAAATGAGTCCTCGCCCGCGGGATACAGGGGCGTGGGGGTAAGACGACAAAGGGGGAACGAAAGAGGTGCGGGCGGCGGCGGGCGGGGCATTCTCATTCTCTACGCGCATCCACCCCCTGCACCTGCCCTTGTACCCCGCGGGCGAGGACTCAGTTAGGCGGTACTACTATAATATATTTTTATCTACTCTCATATCGTTAATCCTCAATAATGCGTTCAAAAATTGTAGGTTAACATCTTCATAATGTCAATCTGTGGTTAGAAACACTCCAAGCAGCACTTTTTTATCTGTGGGAGTGTATTATGAAGTATTGAATGTACTAACAGGCATCGCGGGAGACCTATTAAACAATTTTTTAATTTTTATAGGCGCGCCATTGACAGCTTGATACGTTTGTAGTCTGTGGCTGCAAGGAGGTTTCATTGCAATAACGGAAAACTCTACAAACAAAAGTTGTCTTTACATATTTTTATTAATTTTGTAGTGATAAGATTGTTTACGATTTGCCTTCGAGTGTTTTTAAAGCAGCTATAGGAACTTCGCTTAGCAGTTATCACCGGGAAAAAAGAAAAACATTGAGGTTTGTTTTTGAACAAATTATTTTAGGATTCACGATATGAGAGTAGATAAATTTGTGTATGCAACTCCACATAATTAGGTATAAAACACTCGTGTCTTCTATTATGGAACTTGGCTCGCTACGCTCGCCTGCGTCCCATAAACCGACGCTCGAGTTTTATACCCCTCATTATGTACCGTTGCATAAACTACTATTAACAGCTTTACCCACATCACTAGAAAGTAAGATGTCCGCTTAAAACTCTCGGTCAGCGGTAATACAAGAATACCTTTGACACGTTTACTCTTACACGGCAAAAAGGCAAGTGCTTTTGAAATTTTAAAAGCAATTAAGAATTTACGCAAGACAATAAGGACATTCTCAACATATTTGCTCAGCATGACAAGAAAGAAATGTATCGTACAGTTTTGTGTGGAGTGCCCTTTTCACCTGACTACGGCAAAAAGGAGGGTTAAGATTTTGAGCGGTATGTATGTATGTTCTTCTGTTTCCTCATAACTGCTACACTACTAATCGTAATTTGAAAAATGAGGTATCGACATAAGCGTCTTGATCATCCGCTGATTATTGGATATAATCAGCGGATGATCAAGACGCTTCTGTCGAAATAGTCTCCTTGAAACTTGACAGGAAGGGAGTAGAACAACCATAGGTCAGCATCAAAAGGTTCAGGTGTCCAATGTCCACACATTCAAAGTTACACACATTCAAAGTGAACATAATTATCTATACAAAACTAATATTCAAAAAAAAAATTCTTGTTGTATAATCTATACATTACTATTAAGGACACTGAATGTGAGGCAATATTATGAAAACCTGAAATGCTTAGCTACTTTTGTTGCTGACTGAACATCCCTCGATATAAAAGTTAAGCCTCAATTAAAGTTTAAATAATATATGAGTACCTAAATTAAACAATTATTAGGAACCTTTCCTTAACATAAAAGTTAAGTTTACTTTATATTATCATTAAAAGTTTTTAGGTACAAACATCTACACTCTTAAATGGACATTGAAAAATAAGAAATGATTAGCTCAAAAGCATGGAATAATGCTTGATTGTATCATATTCCTGCAATATTTATAAAATATGATGTCTGACTGCTTTTCTTTAATGATCAATTTTTTTAAGAGGGTTGATGTTCGTACAGAAAAAACTACATTGTGCGTGCACTGCGGTTTCAACACCAAAACTGAAATACCTACTCTGAAGAACATAAATCTGCCATATACAACCTGTATCAGCTGATATTGTATGAGAAGGTCCACTTCTCCCTCTTGGGGGACGATTTAAATCCAAATTTTTATCCATCTTATGTCAAAACTGTAGGATTATCGTACAAACTTTCATCCCTTATTTCACCCCAATTTTGGAAAATCCTTTCTAAGGTAATCCTTTTTAAGTTTTACGCGCAAGAAACCTTTGTGCAAAAATTCACATCTATAGCTATAGCGGTTACGGCTCAGCGGTTATGAATCATTCAAGACATATTTTTTATGCATAGTAAGATGTATCTTCACTTCACTTTTTAAAATATATGGTTTTCGGCCGTTATAAGAGACAACAGTCATTCCTGCCAATCTCATGTCAAAGGAAAATACGGAACAGGACAGATTGACCAGTAAAAATTACAAAGTGAGTTTTATTATTATTTTTTATATTGATTGCCCATTTTTCCCTCCAAAGATCTCTTAAAGTATTGATTCCAGCGAAAAACGTTTAAGACATTTATATAGAGAATTTTATGGTAATAAATTTCATACTTTGCTATTTTATGATATGTGTATTAGTTTTCGAGATATTTATGAAAAATAAAAATAAGGAACCTTTACACCCTCTCTTCCCACGTGCCTCTACCCCTACCTTCCAGTATTTCTATTATGTTGTTCAGGACACTTTCTTCTACAACTGTGTCAAAAATTGGACCACCCACGAATTATTTCCCTATATATTTGCTTCGTTGGACGAGCTATTAATAGGCAGACTCACATCCTTCAGGGTTGTTTTACCCTTTTTTTGTTAGGTACATGTCGTATATTATACTAATACATTGGTGACTAGGGCGGCGCAGTCCTTTACAAGCCCAAACTAATGTGCGCCACGATAAAAAATGGTTTGCTTAGAATTTTAAAAGTTTTATACTACATAGAAAAAACGATCTACCCGCTGGGTGACATAAGCTGTTAGAGGGGGCGAGGTAATCAGATGTCAGCGGCAAGAGGATCACGTTAAAGTCAAGAGCAACCTCATAGACACTAAAAAAACGTGCGCCAAATGTCACCTCGCCATACACCGTTAAACTTCCCCCCAGACTAATCTTGCAAAGGGATCGCGCAGGTTCTTGTCCCATGGTGAGCATGGCTATAGAACAGGTTTAATAAGTACTTACGAACACGGTGTTTAACACCTTAAAGATTTGGTCTTTTAACTCTTCGACAACGTAATAACTAACATGCAGTTGGACACAGCTTTTTTTGTGAGTTACACTCTGTTAAATCTACCGTCTCTTGTTTTATCAACAAAACAGTAAGGGACAGATTGATGTAAATTTATCGAGACTTACGAAAGCTTTGTGCAACTGTCGGTAAAATCCACAAATGCGATTAGTTACTTATAGGTTGTAAAAGAACTACGATGATACGTCACTAACAGATTGTAAAAATCTTACTACTTTTTTTTATTTACAGGTGAATATAAAATCTGAATTATCTTTGAACTACGTTACAGTTATTTAAATAGAGATATTATTACAAAAATAATCTTTATTTGCGTCACCAATATACTAGCCACACGCTTGACTTCATCTTGAGAAAAAAACTTAGTTTTTCAAGAAAATATCTTTATATATATTTTTATGCAGCATCACCTCTCAAAGCGGTTATCGTTCACATTTTTACACCCTGTATGTTGGCACAAAATTCATGTACAAACAACCACACTCCTATCTGCTCGAGCTGAGAAAATGTCATTGTGCGAAAGGGATGTATATTTTCTCTCATGGTCCCAATTCTTGAAATCACAATAAATAAAGCCCGATAAGCTTTTAATATTAAATTAATTAATATTTTAGTAAATTTACAACTAAAGACCATTTTATAATTAACAAATGGCTTTCTTTTTAAAATCTCATAATTACTCGGTGATTTTCAAGAATTATTCGTAGGTCCCAGCAAGGAGTTCAATCCCCTACAAACAGAGGAATATAAATTTATAAAACATTTCTTATTTATCTTGCACCCTGTGTATCTATCCATTGTGCGAGAACGCCTAGGCCTAAAGCTTGCCTAAAATTATGATTAAATTCTTAACCCCACGGGGATAATTTTTGGACCAAACGACACTTTGGCTTGCCAGGTACAAACAGCAACACTCTCAACTGACCATCGAAAAAACAGAGAGACATCAAAATTACACAAAAGGAATGTGAATATCGCTGGATTGTGATTGATGATAAAATCAGAAATATGATGATATCAAGGCTCCATTTGATTTTAATTTCAGATTTTATCGAACATTGAGCATATCTCTGTATTTCTTTGATGGCCAGCTAAGAGTATTGTGGGTTTTACAATAGGGTCAATAAGACTATTTTTATTTTAAGCCGTAATCAAAGTCATCTTGACTCTCTTCTTAGAATCTCTGCATCGTTTTGTTAGGCTTTATGTCAAAAAGGCTTTTACGTCGAAAGTACATTCATACAGTTTTTTACTGTAATGGGCTTTCTCTTGACCTTGATTTAACTCTGAGGACAGAGCTTGCCCAGAAGAAGCCTATTCACTCGCGACTAGAATAGATTCGGGTAATATGAACTCAGACATAGACGCAAGCTCAGTGCGCTTTATAAAAGATGTTTGGAAGCGCAATGTGTGAATGTGTGGAATGGCAACCAATACAACAATATTGCTAGATTGAATGTTGCAGGCGCAGAAATTGATTCATTACTCCAAAAAACACATAAAACGTAAACGATGCATAGAGGTTTGATTCCTGACAAACCAAAAGAGATATTAAAAATATGTTTAAAAAAATCAGTCTTAATTTTTAATTATGTTCTATAAGAATTAAATTTTTAGCCTCAAGATTATTTTAACCATTTTAACACAGGTTTGAGCAAAATACAGATTACTTTTTGCATCTTTACAAGATTGTCACGGTAGTAATTATAAATACCTACCTTAACGATTTTTTATCCTTTTCGATATGGATATTTGGATAAGTTTTGTAATAACGATCCAAACACATGTCACCTTCAAAAACTGCTGTCAATGCCGCCAAGTTAAAAAGTTAATGTACATAATTTAAATATTACTTGCACTTTATGACAATGTAAGTTGTTATTAAATGTAATACATATATATTGACACCAAGTGTTCTACCTACTCATACATTACAAACAACTGTCACTATAGATTAAACTGTAAGTCACGATAAAAATATCGCTATCATTTTCTTATAATTTCATATATATATCTAAAGCCACGTTACATTTGTTCTAAGACCCAGTTCAGAAGAACGCGAAGAAGTATGCGCGAGCTTGCCGCGTTTTGCCGTACGTTGCTTAATCTTCAGCAAGTTGATCACTTACACGGCTATAAAAAGCGGCATTGAATGCGAAATTGCGCCAAAAGTCGCCACGAATCCGCCTCTTCTGAACAAGGTCTTAGGGCCGGTTCCCACTTGTCGTGTGTCGGATCCGTTTAATAATCGGAGGTTCCAGTGGCAGAGCATTTTATATGAAGCTATTAACACTTGTCCGACAACGATTTTGTATCGGATCTGACAAGAAATGTGTGTTTTGTCAGCCGATTTTCGTATCGGATCAACGCTCGCATATGATCGCTATGGTGCTGTTCAAATCGGAATCCGATATCCGACATAGTGGGAACAGAGGCGCCGACACCCGATTAAAATCGGAATCCGACATAGTGGGATCCGGCTCTTAGAAGTAATATAGGCTACTTAGTGAGGGAAGAGTGAAAAAATCAGCGGAACTAATTTATGTCGGACCAGAAGTTTCAGTTTTGTGTAGGCGTTGACTGTCTGAGCAACGTCAAATAAAGTCCTCTCGATTACAGGAACCGCCAGTCGCAGCAGGAAGCAACAAAATCTCCTTATTTTAGGTTTTTTGCATTCACCTTGAATACAGCGTGATTAATATGTACGAATCCATGCCAAATTACAGCCTTCTAGTACTAAAGCGCCTGAGCTAAGCCGCGGAGACATACATACATATTCGATTCACTTACAAACTATTGAACAGATTCAAATAGAATTTTCAATAATTGGTTAGCCTAACATCACGCCTTTTTCCCGTAGAGATAGACAAAGACCACAGCCCTCCACCTGCTCCGATCTTGACATACTGGCATGGCGGTACCTATAATCCAGAGGACTTAAATTTTTATATTATATTTTTTTTATAAAACGTCAACCTCTACGAACTTAAACTAAACTAATAACCGGTAAACTATTGAAACGTCATAAATTACTTCCGCTGATTGTCCGTATATGGCTCACTCTTCCTGAGATAACTTGTTGTTTTTATGTAAAAGCTTCATGTTCAAATGCCAAGTTTACGTAGCAAAGTTACCTATTTAAAAACTGATAATTTTTAATAGCGTTTAAATAAATACTACTTTCCCTGAAGAATTGAATGTTGTATAAGCATGTGATCTGAAACAAAATAATTCTTTGCTTAAACTGATAATAGTACATTACTTGTGCGGTATTTTGGAGGTTACACTCGAGGCTAGAGAATTGTAGCCCGAGCCGCAGGCGAGGGCGAAATGGAGCCGAGTGTAATGACCAAAGCTCACGCGCTTTTTACGACGTTTTTCAACACATTTGCAAATAATAACAAACAACATTTGCTTATCTTTTCGGCCAAAGGAAAATTTCCTTAGATTTCTACGATACCTCAAACTTTTGTTTTGTGTTTTAGTATTTTCGACAGTGAGGAACTAAATTTATTACTGTTTTTTTATTTGTAGAAGTCGACAGTTTTGAAAATAATTATAAACACCACAAATATTTGCAAAAATGTCGCGCGTATTACTTTTTCAGCTGTCATATTTTTACATGCGTTCGCAGCGCGCTATTTATCCAGTCACGTAAGGAAAAAAAACCGGCCAAGTGCGAGTCGGACTCGCGCACTGAGGGTTCCGTACCACCACATAAACATAATTGTATTAGTTAAATTTCAGTAAGTTAATGTGCTAGATTTTTTGAGTCCGACACGCGCTTGACCAAATTTTATTATTTGTTGTTATTTTATAGCCTATGCCCTATAAACATACAAATTTTCAAGTTTGTAAGTGTTCCCGTTTTTAAATAGAACTAAAACAAAAATCACCTCAACAACCATCCAACTTGACCCCTCTCTTATATGAATGTTCTTGAAACGGGAGCTCACCACAATTGGTTACCATTAGTTGTGAGAAAAGTTGTAATATTTAATGATTTCAGACTTTTCCCATTATTTGTACTGTGAGACCTACCTTCTTGCCAAATTTCATAATTTTAGGTCAACGGGAAGTACCCTGTAGGTTTTTCATTTTTGAATAAATGTATGGAGATGAGGACATAAAATGCCATATCTTTTGATTGCGTCGTTGTAAAAAATTGAAATTTTTAGATCTTGTGTGGTTCATGGATCCTAATATATGGTATTAATTTCAACCTGATACCTTTACCCGTTCGTGAGATAAAGGGTCTTGACAGACAGACAGACAGACAGACAGACGGACAACAAAGTGATCCTATAAGGGTTCCGTTTTTTTCTTTTGAGGTACGGAACCCTAAAAAGGGGGTCAACCTCGGAATTTGAGCTAACAAGCTGTAAACTCGTGTACAACTTCATTTTGAGTGCTTAAAGTTATCTCAAAAGTTTCATAAAATCTCGTGTACGCGTCGTAAGTTATTCAAGCTCAAATGTCACAAAAATCAGTTTTTAGCTATTATCTCGGTTTCCATAGCTCCAATGACGTTGACATCTACGAGTATGTATGAATTGCAGAATATAAAATTTGCAACAAATTTGGTTTATAATTTTTTTATACGCCCAACCGTTTTTGACATATAATTACAATAAATTTACTCGTTTTATTTTTACTTCAAACCTACTTTAGACAAATAAATTAATATAGATTTAAAATATACAGAAATTATTTCATCATTAGAGTTTGTAATTACAAAAAGTAGATAAGAAATAAAAAATTTAGATTTGGGCAAAATGATATTAACTATAGTGTGTTAACTAATAAATAATACAAATAAATTATTGTTAATAATATTTCATCAATTTATCAACTTTATACAAGCTATTTTCACTGAGATTCACGGTTGACCTTGCATTTCAGTGACTATGGCTGAGCGCTGCGGGCTCTCGCCGTCTATCTCAAAAACGGTAGGGCGTATAAAAATAAATGGTACAGCAGCACTGCACTTACTTTCTCGCGATATACGAGAGTGTCCCCACCGGGAATCGAACCCAGAACTTCTGGATCAAAAGCCGAATGCTCTAACTACTAGATTATAAAGGGCTGCGGATAGTAAAGAGTAAATAAGGACCAAGTGCAAACTTAAATTTGTAATTCCATACAAATAATATGGAAATACAAACTTACCTATATTAGATTTATGTAAAAATGTTTAAATGAAATATGCAGTCAGGTACATAACAATTTGAAGCATTAAAATAAGCTCATTGAAACCGATTTTGCCTAAATCACATTTTTAAATTTTAGTAGTACACCCCTTATATGAACTTCCACAGAACAATGGATACTGCCGAAAGATACCTTGCATGGAGATTCTTGGTCATGCAAAATTTCATCAAGATCATTTTAGCCGTTTTTGAGAAAATCGCAATTTTTCATTTCCATTGTATGACAGCTACTTTCAAAAAGAGTGCCAGCAAGAAACCACTCAGTATCCTTCGATGAATTTATAAGAAAATCTTAAATTAAAAATATGGTGTCAATCGGACTATTCGTTTAGCCGCTAGGACAAAGCGTGACGGACAGACGGACCGACCGACCCACGGACGGACATTTTTGGGAGACTTGCTTTTTATGATGTATAAGTGATATAGAACACATTTTTGAGAAAATTAGAAAACTTTTTTTTTCACGAATACAATACCTTTTTCGCTCCGCTCGAAAGTAAAAAGGACGGGTTGCACTCCAGGATTGTTTTATTTATCACGAATTGTTTTATTTATCAGTATAAAAGTACATAAAATATTCATTTATTGCGCTATCGTAGACAAACATGACAATTTATATTACATATAGACAATCTTCATCAGATCTGTCGCGCCGCTAAATAAGTTTTCACTTCAAAACTTAAACATCTGACGTGAGATCTGACGCGACCTCTGACGTAAGTTTAACATTTTTTACCCATCTAAAAAAGTGCCAAGCGCCGCTAAGGATGTTTTCTCTTCAAAAAAATTTGAAGTAAAATTTGTCGCAAATTTTATGTTCTACAATTCTTTCATAAATACCAACATCATTGGAACTATAGAAACCGAGATAGAAGCAAAAAACATTTTTTTGTGACCTTTAACGTTAAATAACTTACGACGCGTACACGAGATTTTATGAGACTTTCGAGACAACTTTAAGAACACCAAAATGAAGATGTACACGAGTTTACAGCTTGTTAGCTCAAATTCCGAAGTGAATTCCTTACATGACTGGGCCATATACTAAACTACCAAACAGCCTAATCCTTGAATTATTTAAAATGGAATATTTTGTTACTTAAAAGACGAATTTATTATTAGTAAGTTGATTAATATAAATATTTTCATGAAAAATGAATTGGTCATATTATCGACGACAGTTTTTTTTATTTATGAAAATAAGATAAGATGACATGTAATTTGCAACTGGATCAATAAATAAATAAAATATTATGAAGACATAAAAACTCCTTGCTCCTTGCTGATATAAAACAAAAACTAAAATAAAACACTAGTGGGGTAATATAATGAAAAAAGCACACGTGTTTAATAAGCTGGATCATGGACCTTAATACAGTGCAAATAGAGCTGCCTGTTTTATGAGCAAATGTGTTAAAAATATTATAAAAACGAACAAATGCACACACATTATATTATTCAGACTTGAAACAAGCGTTTAACACAGCGTAATAACTACACAATACGAACTCGTTTGTATTTGGGTCTGTTAACTAAAAAGTAAACCAAGTTACATATCGTGTGTAGTGAGAACTGTGTTATACAGGAAACTAGTTAAGTATGTTAAATTCATACTTTTTTTATAGTAGCCTAGCATAAAACAGTACCTAGTTAAAGTAGGGAGTAGAACTCTGCCATCAAACTATTATATAGTTTGGCGGATCTCAGATGAAAAATGTATCTACTGTTTTTTGAGAACAATAAACATTTTATTTATTTAGCGGGCTGTCCGCTGCTGTTCGGCCCTGGGTGGGGTCCGGTCACGAATTCTCCACACTTTGACATTAATTGACATTTGACCGATAGATAAAACGATAACGATAAAACCAAGCACTTTCTTCAGACTTGACCCTTAGGCTAAATTCGCAGGTGGCTTGCTTAGCGCCTGGAGCTTGATCGTCTGGCTACTCCTAACACGGTGGCCCCGACTAAGGTGGCTTGCATGGTGAATCACTTGAAGCCTAGTAATTTGTGGCGATTTGTTGAGTGACAGTCAGAAAATATCACGAAAGTATGTGATTCAAATATTCAACACACGCCGTATCGTAGTCTAGGACCATACAGCGACGTTTTAAGTTTTCTGTTGTATATTCCAAGCTTGTCCCCTAACTAATTGCTAGGCAACCACCCAGGCGCTAAGCGCCAAGCCTGCAGTGCGCACAGTTCCAAATCCCGAACATTTGTACTTTGAACCGATAACCAGGCAACTCACCTCACCAGGCTATAGGCGCTAAGTAAGCGACTTGCAGTGTGAACATAGCCTTAAAGTTCCATGTCAAATGTCACGTTAATAATGGGTTCCATGTTGAAGACAAAAGCTCATAACATAATATAACAAGGAACCTGCTACAGTAAAAAATGCACGTGTTCAGTTTGACCTCAGTTTGGTAAGAATGGCGTCAAACTTGCTGTCTAACCCATTGACTGATTGTAGGTTTCGTGGGTGAGTCAATTTTGGCACGGTTGTAGAAGAAAGTGTCCTAAACAATATAATGTATGCGATTGTGGGGGTGGACACAAAGGGATGGGGCGTAATGGTCCTTTTTATGGTTCCGTACCCAATAGGTCCAAACGGAGCCCTATTTCTTACGACTTGGAGTTGACCAGCTTCGAGTAGAGCTCTGCCACTGTGCACGGGTGTTACACTGGTCAAACTTCGGCCAGAACGCCCCTAAGCCAAACTACTCTGCGTCATTAGGAGGGGGAGGGGTGAATTACCGGCGCTCAAAAAAAATTTTAGTGGATCTATTTGGACTACTAGGCCAACTTTGGTGTCGTAATCAGATAAATCGACAATGACAACGTTTTATGTTATAAGTTATAATATCCAGTCAATAGCAAATACCTATTCATTTCAATAAATTACTGTAATGTAATTGGAAGGAAAATCAAATTGCAATCACATGCACAGTGGAAGAGCTCTACTCGAAGCTGGTCAATCTGCCAATTTCTCCCATACTACTCAAAGCGTAAGAAACGCCACTACTATTGCTGACACTTAAGTGTCCGTACAGACGACGGTTTGTCACACAAGTTTTACAGCCAAACGGTTGGAGATACAGTCTTCAAATTTTTACAGTATAAACCATCTTCTTTACCAATAGCCAAATTTAAAAAAACTTATGTGTGTGTAAGGGACGATGTACCGAAAACTGAAAAGGCATGCTCAATTAACGAAACTGAACAACTTTTCCAAAGAAACATTTTTGGGAAATGAAAATTTTTTTTTATCTCCATACAAATTATTCATTGATCGAACAGTTTGTATGGAGAGCTCAAAAATTTTCTTCATTTCCTAAAAATGTTTCTTTCGGAAAGTTGTTCAGTTTCGTTGACTGAACACGCCCTTTCAGTTTTCGGTACATCGTGCCTTACACCCAAAGGGGGGCGCGAAACAACAATGTTAACTTACCCCATCGAGTGAGGTATCGTTGTTTAGAGCTGTTTGAGTAGATAAATACTATATTTTATGAAAATATTGGAAAACAAAGGAAAAACCCAGCAATCAGCTATGTTTACAAAATTTTGTTCAAAGAATTTTTTTACTTGCCTTACCTACGAATTTGAAATTCACTCTCTTGGGAGATGAATTTTGGCATTTTGGCATGGGAGATGAAAGCATGTATGAAAGGATTGATGAAAGTACAGGAAGCAAGGGAAGTATGTCAAGATCGTAGCAGGTGGAGGACTGTGGTCTCTCCCTACCCCGACGGGAAAGAGGCGTGATGTTATGTATGTATGTATGAATTTTGGAAAATCCTTTTTAAGTGAGTGTTTGTTACATGCGGAAACCTTTTGCCTTTATAGGCTCGGTATTGATAAATTTGTCAAGACGTATTATTTTATGCAGTTACACTTTTCTTAATTTTCTATTTTCCCCTCTCAAGATATTTTTATTTTTAGCAAAAAACTGTGTCTTAGTTTTAGAGATATTCACAAAAAATAAAAAAGGGACATTACACTCCCACCCCCCTTGCCTCTACCCCTTACTACCAGTACTTTTAGTATGTTGTTCAGGACACTTTCTTTTACAACTCTGTGTAGGTTTAGGTTTACCCACGAATGATTTCGCCTATATTTCCATGGTTGGACTTCTTTGAGAGAAACACAAGTCGGTTTGCCAGCGTGCGATTGAGCGCAGCATTTTTGGTGTCAGGAAGAAAGATTGCATCTGGAACACCACTCGCTCCACAACCGGCATCGCAGACGTTGGAAAAATATCAGCAAAACTAAAATGAAACTGGGCAGGACATGTCTCTCGTATGCATGCCAAGGCGGACTGGACCCTGGATTTTGTGAACATCTTTCAGTTAGCATCACACGACCGTGACGGCTACATAAAAATATATATTAGTGTAGGTACCTAGTGCGAGTAAATAAAGCTGTTTAATTCGCAACTAAAAGGAATAAAAGAAGTGGGTGTGTACACGTTCGTTAAATCCGTTCTGGGTTAAGTGCGGAATCATTCTACTTCGATTTAAGTAAAACTAACTGATCGTTAACGGTAGATAACAGACTGCAGATTTACTGGTTAATGCACACCACAAAATAAATATATGACACAAAAGTATATCTAAACATCGACAATATCCATGACCAACTATTTTGATGCGTTATTTAATGAAAAATTTATAAAAAATATATATATCGCAATGCTTTAGTTACTTACCCGCGCTGCATGCCATTGTTCCGGGACTTTGCAATAGCGACGACAAAAACCGTCACAAGTACAACCGCCATTATGGAAATACCGATGTAAACAGGCAACTGCAATAAAGTATGACAAAGGTTAAAAATCACAAATTCATTAAAATATCCTGCAGGATGCCCACAGGTACTTACGAACCGTGTCTATTGGGCACATTCCGAATGAACGATTATATCGCTGTTATCGCTCACAGCGTTGTCAATATTATCGTTGATTCGGATCGCTGGCATTTTTTACCACTTTAGACATTGACGCAAATGATGAAAGTATGTAATTAGTAATTAGATAAACAAACGTATGGATTTACCTACTGAATCTGTGATAAAATACACTTAAAAATGGTTGGCTATATTTACTCACAAATGAAGATGATGATTTTAAAAGCCTAATGATACAAATTAATACACACATCTACAGGTTCTGTCTGTATGTGATCTAGTCAATGAACAGACTAGGTGACTATATTAACTTTTTTATTTACCTGGTTATAAGGTATTAAATGTTGAAATCATTTATTTTAAAAAACCACCAAAATCACCTTTATTACAAAAAACCTTTTACTATAAGACTTAATCTGTACGCAATAAAAGAAGCCGAAGCAACATTATTCTAACAAACAATACAAGTGCATCATTCATGTAAGTTACCGTCTGGACTGTAAAGTATTCCCCGGAAAACTTCGAAGCAGAATTATTTCATTATCGTCCTTTGTCAAGTATCTGCCAAAAAGTTTTTTGGTATATTCATTTATCTTTTGGTATATTCTGACCTAAATATTTAAGGGAGAGACGACCTATGTTCTAATATGTGGTAAAACCACAGACCTAGCAAAAGTGCGCTAACGGGTAAAACTACGTCAGACCGAATATTTTATATTAGATGGTCATACAAACAGAAACAGACAAGTCATTTGTAAAAAAAGATTATTAAAAAACTTTCAGCTAACTTTCAAAGTATAAATAGGTGGAATACTATGCCACAACTTCACAGCAAACGGAATACTTATTCAGAGCACATAAAACTCTAAACACTGGTATGCTGAACGAACATAGCAACAAACGTACATGATGATGACTTAAGAAACAAATTGTAAAGTAAGTAAACTGCATCCCAAAAAAAACTACTTTTTGTCGTCTCTCTCTCTCTCGTTTACCATAAATTAAATTAAAAAAAAAATTGTACATAATATGTCTTAATAAGTACACCGCCGCTCAAGCGCGCAATAAGAAATACATTCGAAATAATGTAGCTTGATTTGAATGAGGCTGAATGTCTAGGGGACTAAGCCGTGAGCTGATAATTTCCAGCCAATAGGATGACAGCACATTTGACAAACTATAAAAATGGTGCAATCCTATTGGTCGGAATTTTACAAGCTCACAGCTTAGCTCACTGGCAGAAATTCACCCCAGTACACTGCTATGCGTGAGAGCAGGACTGAGCGATACGTGACTCTCTCGCTCCAACACCTTATTCCCTCTCAAACTGCTGTCATTCTAATCAACCTGCAATATTTAGACTGTACGTGAGACTAAGTTATTTGTACGCTATTATTGTAAGTTTATTTGCAATAAAAAAACTTCTTTCTTTGTATGTCTGTCAGATATAGGCCAGTCTTTACGAGGATACGTACTTCATTTCCGCATTCTGCATCGAAGTTCACGGTAAGAAGGTTCTCGTAGAGCTTGGTGAATCGGTCCAGAGGGCACTGTTTCCCGCAGTATGGGATCTCCAAAACGTGCGGCTCTACTATTTCTGTAGAGTTACGGTACGAAATACGAATGAAGTTCGAAGAAGACTTCATGTCTGAAATTCAAAAAGATATGCATTATATACAATAAGTACGAGTACTATCCAGAGCAAGGATTTTATTTTCGTTTTCACAAACAGTTACCAATTCATATTTGTTTAATCGAATGGCATTACATCATATCATATGGCTATACTAGCATAAAGGTACTAGTCATTATAGACTTTATGGCGGGAACTCGGCGTGGGCGTTTGCCTGCTCGATTGTTATTTTTTTTGTATTTAGTGATTTAGTGGATAATAAAGATAGTATATTACGCAGTAAATTGACTACGTGTTGCCTCGTTTGTGTTGTCTCAAAAATTCATGGACATACTCCTTCGTAAATTTCACTATCGCTTTACGAGGGGAGTACAATAATAAAAAAAAGTGTTAAGTGATGTATGTAGGCTGCATACTTTCGTGTATGCGGCCAAAGGACTAGTTTTACACGATAGATTTTTTTTACAAAGGCGATTTTTGTGTCTATTTAACGCCTAAACGGCTGAACCGATTTCGATTTTGGCAGTAATATAGACTAACCGGCAGTTGCACAATGCATCTTTAAAGTTAACGCGCTGTTAAATCTATTGCTGTCACATTCTGTTTTGATGATAAAGAAAGTGACTTTAAGCTTAAAGACACTTTGTACAGCTGGCTGTATGACCTGAAATACGTTACCAATTCCTACGGGAAAATGATAGAATAATTTTTTAGTTGTTCCTAGCCGAAGATGCGAGTAACTAATAGTAAACTAAACAAAAAGCTACGTTAAACAAAAAAGTTTCTGCAACACGCACATATTACCAAATGTTTATAAGTGCACTTCGAGCGTCAGCTCAACTTGTCAAAGTATTACCATGATAGCAGCATGTGTAGGGTCAGCATTTACGTTACTCTTATTTTATTTATTGCAACGACTGTGAAGAGCACTGCGAGCTTGACATACTGGACTAAGCCAGCTTAAGGCGATCCGATCCAATGACTCGCATTCGTATGTGGGACATAAAATGCTGTTGAAAAACGAGTGTATACTGCAATTTTACTTAAATTGTTCGCTGATTAATACACACATACAAATAATGCACCGAAAATACTAGTTTTTGTTAGCAATTTTTGGTTCAATATTACCATTGTAAGTGTGTGCGATCTATACTTTTCGGTGCATTAGCTGTATCTTTGTACTATTCAGCGAAAAAAATAACTAAAAATAGCGGTATATAGGTACACTCGTTTTTCAACAGAATGTTATGTCCCGTATAAGAATTCGTCAATTGTAATTTAGTATGGAAAACGGATCGCCTTAAGTCACTCAGCTCGAAGTGCACTGTTAAAACAATTGGGTTATAAGAAGTATATCATACCATTTATCAGCTCAATTAAAATAGTAGCAGTGTAAACTGGGCAGTTGCCGTCAAACATGTTGAGAGCAGTCAACAAAGTGCCAATAGTAAAGTCGTGGCCGCTGTAGATAGCCAACTTTAGTCGCCTTTTATTGGAGTGTTCTTCAGATATAGCATGCTTCATCTTTGTAATGATGTCCTTCAGAAGTGGCCCTGCGCGCAAACGAGCCAACAAAGGAGTGGCGGCCGATGTTGAAAAACTGAAATAGCAAGGATTTTTCAGTATTTAATAAACATAAAAATCCCGTGTGGTGCCGGCAAAGAATAGTGCCAACCCATCACTACCCGTGGGTGTCGTAACTAAGGGATTATGAACCGGAGGATGGCCAGCAGCATCTTTGTCTGTATCGTGCCATCTTACACACTGCGGTCATCAACAACAGCGGTCGCCAGCCGCAACGCTTAAAAGCATGGTGACTATGGCGATTCTCCTCCAAAATACCAGGCGTTTTTGTTTTTTTGAATTCAGGAGGGAGTGGAGTCTTTCCTGCAGTAGACGTTTCGTGGTATGTTATGGTGAATCAACAACTGAGATCTTACCCAAATCCACAGTTTTATTATTTAACAGCTAATACACAGGCTGTTTGGAAGATAGGGCAAAGCCTTAAAGGAGTGATAGCTGAGATCATTTAAACGAGTTGGTGAGTCATCTACGAAAAGAAAGGGCAATAAGCAAGCATTAATTTAAAAGTTTTGAGCAACTTAAGCTTATTTTTTTTTTTTTTAAATGTCTTATACGAATCAGTTTTTTTACGTTAAAATTTTTGTTTGTACTTTAAATGGCTTTAGAATATTTTTCTGATGACATAAATGCGTAAAAATGTCTCACAAGACTGACCAAACATTCTTGAAGTAAAATAAATTAAAAAATAATGACAAGATAACTTTTACCTCGCACTGTTAGCAATTAATAGTAAATGTTTTTTTAAGGTTTTCCCTGGTAGTTACGACATGGGGTCATTCAAAAAGCGGGTTAACAAACTTCTCAATGGCTGGCAACTCATTAGTACCATCCCCCCAGGTGTTGCAAGTGTTAATGGGCGGCAGAGACACTTACCATCAGGTGAGCTGTGTTTGTTTGCCTGTTAGCCTCTTACAAAAACAAATATTTTGTTATCTTTTTGTAAAAAATATTATTTACACTGAAAAAAAAAACTGTCCGACTTCGTCGAAGACAAATATGGCTTAATATATTCTAAATGATCTTAGCTATCACCCCTTAAGGCCTCGCACAAAGCTTCCAGCTTTTTAACACCCTGTATAACAATTTATATCGTTTGTGATATCGATCATACCTATAGCAAGCCGGTTCATACATTTTGTCAGGATATACAGCCTTAGTCCAACTAGGTAATGTGAAGTTGTACAGAGATTCTATATATAGTATATTGTAAATGTCCATTATATCGTAATAATCCTTTATTTTTTTACCAGTATATGCTGTAAGATAGCTGAAACAAATGATAAATGCATTAAACCTGTGACCTGTAAATTCTTTATTTTATCACTAAATTGATTGTATTGTAAACTATGTTTCAAACAGACACAATTAGGCACTAAAATACGAGTATTTGTCCGCGACTTCGTACTGTGGGTTGCCCGCATGTCATCTTGGGCAAGAAGGACGCAATGCTGACCTAACTTGAAATAACGCTGAATGTACTTGAAATACTCGTAACCCTGGACGTTCTTGAAATAAGCACGCACCTTACTTTTGTTACACTGACTTATACTTAGTTATAAAAAATATTATATCTTCGGTTCCCGTCATTGGAGTGATATTGAGTTTAATTTTAAAGCATATATAAAAGAAGGTCATCAAAATTGGTTCATTTCTTTTTACGAGATGCCTGCACGAACCTATAAACTAAGATATATTGTTAACAAAGCCGAAAAATGGGTGTTTTAAATTCAGGAACAGACACCTACTAAATACCAATACGTGTCTTTGTTGTTTACCAGAGTTTACAAAAGAGTCAGGTGTTTCGTAACCAATCGTATTTCTTTTAAGAAAAGATTTAACTTAATTATACTAAGTACACGTTTGTAACCACAAAACACAGTGAAAAACGGCTATAAGTTTTACATTCAGAAAGCAGAAATAGTAATAATTTTAACACGTATACATTTTACATGAATTTGAGGTTATGTTTTTGTTTACAAAACACCTGACTCTTACGTGAACTCCCGTATAAATATCGTTTATCTACACTCATGTCGTAATCTTTGAATTATGATTCAAAAAGTTGGTACGGTCAAGCGCTTGTCGGTAGAAACTTTTTCAACTCTATTACCACGCCATAAGGTCCAAATGTGTTTCTACTGACGTGCTGTTGAGTGTACATAAGGCTGAATATTACGCAGTGTGTATAAAAAATTAATAAGTTACCATTACGTAACGATTTTTGTATGAAAATTTTGCAAAGGTGTTACGTAAATTCTTCTTGAACCTAAACCTTTTTAAAGAATACTGAATATAAGGTCTTTTCAGGGACTAGATAAGTACTGTACGTACAACTCACTGACCTCTATATATACACTTGTATATATAGAGGTCAGTGGTACAACTGGACTGAGTACCATGTAGAAAAATTGTGCTGACAGCAAGTCACATAAGATACCGCGGTGTCCCTTTCTAAAAAGGGTGACAATGATATTCTGAAGATTGTGGGAAACAAACAGGGTATCGTATGGAAATAGAGCCAATTAAAAGCATACTAAATTATAAACAGTGTTTAATTATTTACAGGTAATTATTAAAAAACGTCACGTCAAAACAGAAAAAGTATTCAATATTTACATACCTACAAATAAGAAAATAAAGCATTCGCCCATCAAAAACAAGTTATGATGGACATGAACATCTCCACATGGAACAATTTAACAATGAAACTGATTTTACTGTGAGAAAAATACCACACATTGTGGAGATTTGCGGTTTGCTTAGTAGATTTGAACATACAAGTGGACGTCGACTGTCAGAGCTACTAAAAAACAGACGAACAACAGCCAACTATTTAAACCAACAAAGCACAAGTACAAAAACCCACTAAAAACCAGCTACACTTGCTTCAAAAAATACAAATAATAATAATAATAATAATAAATCTTTATTGTCAGGTATACACCCATAGACATAGTACAAATAGCAAAGAATAATTAAAGGAATACAAAGATATAAATATAACATCAGTAGTTACAGAAATATTTAACACCGAAAAAAATATAAATAAGGGTGCTAAAACTTTGTAAATAAAATAAAAATAAATATTAATACTGAAGATACCAAAAAATTAAAATACTGAAATACAGAAAATAAAATGAGACAAAAAAAAAACTAAAAGCTGAAGGGGAATTCATACGTATCATGCAATTTGTGCCAAGTTTTTTTTTCGGAATTCGGTATGTTATAAAGGTTTTAGGAAACAAAACTCAAGCCAGAAAAATAAACAGCAATCAACAAAATTCATTAACGCTGAGCCGTATCTGCTGGAGCTACAGATGTGAAATTTTGTGCAGAGATTTGTTGCACGTCAAAACAACCCACTAAGAAAGGACTTTTAGAAATTTGTCGCTAAGGAAGTTTAAAAGGGATGAAACTTTGTATAAAAGGCCTACAGTTTTGACACACTTACCTTATCTTATCTAGCTTATAATGTCCCACTGCTGGGCAAAGGCCTCTCTCTCTTCCCTCCATTGGTCCCTATCTAAAGCCCGCTCTTGCCAGACCTTGCAAAAGGTGTCAAGTTCATCGCGCCATCGGCGCCTTGGTCGGCCTCGACGCCTTTTGTCGGTTTGCGGCTGCCAGGTGGTGGTGGTCTTCGCCCATTGGTCCGGCGACATACGGGACACGTGGCCTGCCCAGTCCCATTTGAGCTTGGCGGCGGTATAGGCTACGTCGGCTATTTGTGTTGTAGAGCGCAGTATGGTGTTTCTGACCCGATCAGTCAGCTTCAGACCCAGCATACTGCGCTCCATTGCTCGTTGGCAAACCGTGAGCCTGGATCTTTGATATTCTGTCAAAAACCAAGCCTGTGCACCGTACGTAAGGATCGGGAGAATGCAGCAGTCCATTAGTTTGCGCTTGATCGGAAGATCGCTTTTTATGCAGCTTTTCATGGACCAATAGCTCCTCCAGGCATTTTCAGTGCGTCTAGCAACTTCTTTGTCTTGTCGTGCCTGGAAAGAAACTATTTGGCCCAGATATAAGTACTCCTGGACATACTGCATTCTCTCGCCATCTACAGTTACGCTATGTTTAGTGCTGTTTGTCATAAGTTTGGTCTGTGACATGTTCATCATCAATCCAGACTCAAAGCTTGCCGTGCATAACTTTTGGAGCATTTGTTGTAGTTCTGTAGCTGTCGAGGAAAACAGGACGACTTACCTACTCATAGTAAAAAAAAAATTGAAACAGAGAAGGTACAGCACTCTGTTTCAAAACTGCTCGATCTTTATTTGGCACAAAGTCTTCTTTTTAAAAATGTTTGCTACATACAGATGTATGTTTCGTGATTTTTCTCGAAAATTTTGGTAGCGTCCTTCCGTGTACCTACTGCGGTCACCAACAACCGTGGTCTATGGTGTCAGCTGTAACGCTCCCAAGCGTGGTGACTAAGGTACGAGTAGGTACAATGATTTATTAATTATTATGTTACTAGCATGGTAAGTACTTCCCCTCCATATCGTTCCAGCAAGAGCTGGAGTTCTAAAGGGAGCTCCATGTCCTGCAGTGGACGGGATGTTATTGAAGTATTATGAAACTTTGCAACGCTAAAAAAGTATTAGCTTCTGCCCAGAGCGGCTACCGAGAAAAATCTTCCCGTCGCAACGACGGGTCGAGACGTCCAACCTAAATTTATGTCACCCTAACTTCTAAACTTATTTAAACAAGCAAATCGTAGTAAAACACATACTTATGGTAAGAAAATCTACAATCCGGAAAATATTCGCTCTTGCAGGCTTCAACAATGCAATTTTGCATTTTTAATTTTTTCTATAATTTAGTATTTTCAAAAAATCCGCGTCGTTCCATATTTTAGACATTTAGAGTTGACACATATTTATTTGTTTTCTACCACTTATCAGCGGATGCAGTTTTTATGGTAAGTCAAATTTATGTTCCTTAGGAAAAGTTGTTCAGTTACATGGGTAGGCTACCACCCGAGAGGTTTTGCGTATTTGAAATTACACGTTGTATTTTATGTCGGGCGTCGTGCTGAGGGGGCGGTTGCTCTGAACATGAAACTGAAAAACTTTTGTACTGCGACTTTTGTAACACCGCAAAAAAAATTGCTTTTTCATACAAATTGGCTCGGTCTTGTTCAGTTTTATGTTCAGTGCTACCACCCGAGAGATTTTGCGTTATTTACTCAATACGTTGTCTACGCCTATAGACCAAACAAGTATACCGAATTTCATACATTGCACAAAACGCCTGCATTAAATAGATTGCCGTTGACATTTAAATGAATTTGGCATACCGCTGCTCACCAACAAAATCCAGCAGCCAGCTAGGCATTTTACTAATAGGGTTAAGTTTGCTGAGTACCTCTTAGTACTGAGTACCTCTTAGCTAGCTGCTGATATTTGTTGTCTAAATGAGTAGGATTTCGAACATTTTGATTTTGAACATCACAGAATTAAAAAATCTATGCTGTCAATTCAAAATCTACTCATTTGGGCTACTATTACCAGCATCTTGCTACTAGGTACTAGAGGTGGGCGTTAAATAATATATAAATAGCTTCATTACGTTATTGGCTATTGCGAAAACTATCTATCGAGCGAAACTAGTTATTTCTGAAAACCGAAAACCATCGAGATCGCGCGACTCAACGCGTGAACGAACGAAGCTTGATTACAGCGCGAAGTTCATTTAATTTCGATATTTGTTTAAATCTACAGTCAAAATTCCGAAAATATTCCTAATCTAACTAAATCCCGTATTTCATAAAAATAACCAACACGCATTTCGGTTATTCTGATACTCTTTTTCCGAACGTCAAGCGATATTCAAAAATAAATAGTTATTAAAATAAATAGTTTCAAAAGCCGCTATCGGCTACTATAACGATAGCTAGTTTCGGTATTCCGAAAAACGAAAACGACCCACCTCTACTAGGTACTCGGTAGTAAGTGCAAAATTAACTCTATATTTCAGATACTAAGATCACATTGAAATAAAACAGGTGCCAACGGGTTGGTAATTTTACAACGATGAAAGTAACGTTAACGATTTTCATCTATCTTTAAGTGTTTCTGAAATAAATGAAAAAAACTAAAATCAGGGACCCGTTTGAGGGTGGGGATGGGGGAGCGTACGTGGGATCAACGGAGAATTTTCTAGATATGTTCAGGGGGACCTAAGGAACCCTTTTAAAACAAGAAACCTCCTACCGTAATTTAGCCTAGGTTATTTTTCGTCTTTTTTGTACTAGTAGGATTTCGGCTTGACAACATTGATTTCTGGATTCTGTGATATCCAAAACCCCATAAAAACTTTGGTGTCAAAAATGGTCCCGTTTTAGTTCTGAGAAAATAAAATTATCACTTATCTCCTACTCTATAAGAACACTTACTTCATTAACGGTTGGTAT
This sequence comes from Athrips mouffetella, assembly GCA_947532105.1. Taxonomy (NCBI): domain Eukaryota; kingdom Metazoa; phylum Arthropoda; class Insecta; order Lepidoptera; family Gelechiidae; genus Athrips; species Athrips mouffetella. Next base: position 29,073,220 of record OX383956.1, on the reverse strand, counting down.
TTGCCAAGCCTTTTCTTGTAGGGTGCAGAATTAATGACGTGTTCCATTGCTGTGTTGTAAGCAGAACAGTTTTTTTTCATGGCCAATACCTCATCCTCGTGTTCTGACTTGGTGTGAATCGGTATTGGCTGCCATAATAACTCTTTATTCCAAATAGATTTTCCAACGGGAGGGTACATACCTGCGAATAGATAATAAGAATCATATTTTTGCCATAAGTTTTTAGTTGTAGGATTTTAATGCGGGTAACAATAACCTCATTGTTGGCATAAACAATCGATACAGGAGGTTCGTTAGGTGTCTCCGATCTTTCAATATTTTTAGGGCCTGGTTCTATATCATTTTTTTTTATATTAAATAGGTCCCTACAGTGTAATGTAGACACACGGTACCATTTGTGACAATCGACACCTGTAATTGGAATTTTTATATACAGGGTGTTAATTTAATTGCGTGCCATAGCTTAAGGGGTGTTTCAGTTACGATAAAGGAACACAAAAAAAATAAAATTAAAAATCCTACTGAAAAAATAATCTATAACTGCATTGAAACTTAACTAACGCGGAGCAACGTCGCTAGCGCGCGAGTATCAGTGAATAAGGTAGGCACATCATCATCATATCAGCCGAAAGACGTCCACTGCTGGACATAGGCCTCCCCTAAAGATCTCCATGACGACTACATAACTGAAACTCTTTCGCGCGCTTTTGATAGCGCGCCCATTCGCGCGGTCATTGCCCTCCGCGTTAGTTTAGTTTCAATGTTTATATTTTTTTTGAGTAGGATTTTTTTTTTAATAATTTTTTTGAGTTTCTTTATCGTTACTGAACCACCCCTTAAGCTATGGCACGCAATCAAATTAACACCCTGTATAGGGACCATTCATTTATACAGCTAAATAGTATAAAAAAAATTAAATACCTATATTAAAGACGATTGTCTTGAATAATTTTTTGTCGCGTGATTGAAATAACCTGTAGGTACATACGCACGGCAACTAGCACATAGAAACGAAACCAGCATAAGCTGAACCACCGCTACGCTACAAACGACCGAAACCAAACTAGTAGGAGATCCAACAAGGCGAACCTTGCACAAAACCTGTAAAACACGACATATTTGTGACATTATGCCCCACTATGCATCTCTGTCGCGTCCGGCCGGGGAGCACCACTTAAGTAAAATATGTTACCTATTTACTTGAATACAAGTTTCATCCCAGCAGGTTTTGTGCAAGGTATCCCATACCAGCTCGGCCTTGGATCTCCTACTAGACCCGCTCGAGGCCAAAGTGTTTCCCCCGACGACGTGCTAATCAACAATGCTTTAAATTCAAGCACAGTTTCGTTGCTCATTCAAAATTTTTATAATTACTTGATTTTACACACTTGATTTTAGCACATCGCAAAAAGAACTGATGGCCGATGGGGCGTAAGGGTTCTAGAGTGGCGACCACAAATACTCGCAAGTCACACTCGCACTTGACCAGTTTTTATTATTTGGTATTTATATTATTCTACAGCTTATACACTAAAAATATACAAGGTGTAACAGAAAGGGTATATCAACCCTGAAGGAAGTGGTTCTGTCCATGAAACTGAACAACTTTCCCTAAGGAACATAGGTCGAAATGCGAAAAAAAACTTTTGACCTCCCATAAAGAATGCGCGAATAGCTGATTCAGTTTCTATGGAAGGTAAATTTTTTTTTTCGTATTTCGACTATGTTCCTTAGAGAAAGTTGTGCATCAGGCTAGCAGGCAACCTCCGTCGTCGACACCTGGTATAAATTTTTCACACTTGTAGATTTTCCCATTTTTACGATATAGGCCAGACATATGCTACATTCGAAATTGCAATAATTGTGGTACTCCTGCATTTTTGGTATATTGTTTGGGTTCACCTAGATAGTATTTACCCAGATTTGCAGCAGTTTCAAATTCACGGGCGCTGAGTTATTGGTGAAAAACCGCGTTTTTTTTTTCACTTTTTTTAGCTTTGTTCAAAAAAAACGACAAAGGTGGGCTTTTACGAGAAAGATCACTATGACTATTTAAAGTTAACAAAATTTCTGACAGTTTGAGCCCTAATCCAATTTTCTAGATCTAATAGCTCTCAAGATGCTCTTAGTCTCAGGGCTCTTAATGTTCTTCATTTTTCCCAAAAAATAGAAAAATGGGAAATGGCAAATTTTTGACCAGGTATCATGAGGTATCTACGGAAAATTAATGGGAAATTAAGTTGTAGCCAATTTATAGTAGTTTATGCAACTGTCATATAAAACAGGTTATTAAAACACGAGTTTGGGTTTATCACACGAGGCGTAGCCGAGTGTGATAATAGTATAAAACGAGTGTTTTAATACCATATTATATGCAGTTGCGTATACTACTTTATCTTCACTCATGCAAAAGGTACCTACGTACTTCATTATAACTTAAACAAAGGTAAGTAAACAATAAAGGCAACTTACATGATGTACCTATATTACAGTTACTGTTTACTGTTATGTGTGTAAATAACCGCCTTATATTAGTCTGCTAGGTTTTTGAAATAAACAAGCAGAATATTTACTTAATGTGACGTGGTTTTCTTTTCGATTTTCAATATTTCCCAATTATGTAGGTTTTGTTGTTCAATTTTATGGACTTCTATCGGAGAAGATCGTAAGTTATTTTAGTAGCCACTTCAAGATAATCTTTTGGTGTCACTGCATGTGTCCTGCCTGTACCGCTGTTTCTACTTTTACTATAAAATTTTACGGGCACGAAATACTTGAAAAAGGTAAATATTGGGAAATGGCGTCAAATCTAATACCTATCTCCCAGGCCCCAGATTAGTAAGTTTATGTACATCCCAGGCCCACTATAATTTCAGGCTGCGCGCGCATCTTTTTCACCACAAATGAAATAATTGTAACTATAGTAACTGTTACTGTAACTGCTCCAAAATAATAGGTTGTTTATAAGGCACACTTTGTAAATATGCTACTGATATTTGACAGCTACTAAGAAAAACTGTTACATTTATAACCGGCTCTCTAAAAGGTTTAGGTTCAAGAAGAATTTTATCCAAGTGTTATGTAATGATAAAAAAATTAAATTACGTAACACCTTTGCAAAATTTTCATACAATAATCGTTACGTAATGGTAACTTTTTAATTTTTTATACAATACTCTGCGTAATATTCAGCCTTATGTATCAACTTTTTGAATCATAATTCAAAGATTACGACATGAGTGTAGATAAATTACGTTTATCTTGAGGCTGAAGGCATGATAGTTGGTTCAGTGACGACCATAAACCAAACAAACCTAAAGGGGAAGTTATAATAAAATGACTAGGATTCTTATCTATTTGTTTATTATCTATTGTCTAGTTACATACAGGGTGTAAGGGACGGTGTACCGAAAACTGAAAGGGCGTGCTCAGTCAACGAAACTGAACAACTTTCCCAAAGAAACATATGTTGGGAAATAAAAAAAAAATTACCTCTCCATACAAATTGCCCACTCTGGTCGAACTGTTTGTATGGAGAGGTCAAAATTTTTTTTCATTTCCTAGATATGTTTCTTTGGCAAAGTTGTTCAGTTTCGTTGACTGAGCACGAGCTTCCAGTTTTCGGTACACCGTCCCTTACACCCTTTATAATGCTAATCTAACCAATGGGGCCCAAGAGTATCAATATCAACTTCGACAAGGGGGTCACTCAAAATGATGATATCGTCGAGAACTATAATTTGTCTCTACGAACTAGTAGCCTAGGATTGCTAGTTTCTAAGACATGACAGTTTTTGTTTTGACAGCTGTCACTTGAAATGAAGATCTTGTCGAGACCTATTATTTGTCCCTACAAACTAGTAGTCTTGGATGGCTAGTTTCCAAGATATGACCGTTTTCGTTTTGACAGCTGTCACTCAAAATGAAGATCTTGTCGAGACCTATCATTCGTCTCTACAAACTAGTAGTCTAGAATGGCAAATTTCCGAGATATGACCATTTTCGTTTTGACAGCTGTCACTCGTAATGAAGATCTTGTCGAGACCTGTTATTTGTCTTTACAAATTAGTAGTCTAGGATAACTAGTTTCCGAGATATGACCATTTGCGTTTTGACAGCTGTCACTCAAAATGAAGATCTTGATCAGCTTCGGGTTGTCCATCAACCCCCTCAACACCTGCACCACATACTCGGCTAGTGCGAAGCACGGCCGTGCCTCCAGATTGGTGTATCCCACCATGCCCGAATCCAGGGTATGGCACGGCCGCCAACCACATTGTACTAGTCTTATATTTACAGACAGATTACAGGGTTCCCTGTTTGAAAGTTACAGGCACGACCCGCTCATGCCCCGTGTTTTACGAATGGAAGCTTGGAAGTGATGCTGGCTAATCGAAGTCGAATTCATATCTCTAATTTCTCAGCGTTCTGGAACATGGGCTGACACTGCATTTAAAAGCCTTGCAACTCAAAAAAACGCCAGTCTAGTCTTCAGAATAGAATAACCTTTACTCACTTACTACGGCCAGATCTTCAGTCTGAAATCTACAACTTCTAAAAAAGGCCTGGTTCGAGGCCGAGTTGACACCAGGACGCCTTCTCAACATATTCTGGCTTTCCTTCAAGTTCTTCACATCAAAGCTACCTTCTTTGCACACCGTCACCTGGCTAGGCCTCCGCCTTTGGTCGCCCGCCAATGACTCCAGCTCTTCATCATCCTACGTCACCACCTACTCCTCGAAGACCGGAAGACAGAAGACCGTCTAGCCTAGGGCAAACCCGCGGCTAGGTAGGGCCATGCTAGGTCTCTTTTATTATAAACCCTCTATTCCCTCTTTTATCTCTTTATTTGACGTTCGTAGCGACCCTATAAGAGCGTTACCTGACACCCGTAAATACCTGATATTATGGTCAACTTTTTAGGAAAAATGGAGAACATTGGGACCCTGTATCTTGGGAGCTATTCGACCTAGAAAATTGAGTTAAGGCTCAAACTGTCCGGAATTTTGTAAACTTTAAAAAAGTTACCTTTCTCGTAAGAGCCTTCCTTTGTCGTTTTTTTTGCACAAAACTAAAAAAAGTTTAAAAAAATGGCGATTTTTGAGCAATAACTCAAAGCCCGTGGATTTTAAACTGCTGCAAATCTGGGTAAATCCTATCTAGGTGGACCCAAACAACATACCAAAAATGCAGGACTACCGCAATTATTGCAATTTCAGCGTTTTTCTCTGTAAGATATGGCCAGTGTAATACAGCTAAAACAAAATAAATGGTACAGCAGCACTGCACTTACTTTCTCGCAATACTCAAGGCAAAACTATCAACCGCAAACTTAAATTTGTAATGCCATACACATAGTATGTAAATACAAACTTTTATTTACGTTTTTCCAAAAAAATGTTCGTATGAAATATACAGATCAATTCAGAATTCAAATTGTCAAACATTAAAACAAACAAACCCCAAATGATTTCGAGTAAATCACATGTTTTTCTTTTGGTAGAACTGGAACATCCTTTATGTGAATTTTCACAGATCAAGGAATACTACCGTTGGATACTTGCATGGAGATTTTTTTAATTTCCAACACATGTTCCTTATGGATAATTGTTCAATTTAATCTACTGAGCAAGCCTTTTCAGTTTTTGGTACACCCTGACTACTAAATTTTATTCAAAAAAATCATAAATAATATACAGTCAGGTAGACAACCAATCCAGGATTAATATTATAGAAAATATTAATAAACTCAATGGAAACAATTTTGGGTAAATCACATATTTACGATTTGGTGGTACAGGAACACCCCTGGTCATGCAAAGTTTCATCAAGACTCTATGAGCCGTTTTTGAGAAAATTTCAATTTTTCATTTTCGTTGTATGATAGCTACCCTCAAAATGAGAGCCAGCAAGAAACCACTTAGAACCCTTCGATGGATTTGCATAAAACTCCTAAATTCAAAATCTGGTGTCAATCTGACCATTCGTTTAGCCGTTAGGCCAAAGCGTGACGGACAGACCGACCGACGGACCGACCGACCGACCGACCGACGGTCGGACATTTTTGGGAGACTTGTTTTTTATGATGTATAAGTGATAAAGAACACATTTTTGAAAAAATTAGAAAAACTTTTTTTTTCACGAATACAATACCTTTCTCGCTCCGCTTGAAAGTAAAAAAACATACCTGCCATATTAACCTGTGCAGACATTAGTGTTCGATCCACATCCGTAGACCTCACTTCTAGTTGTTTAGGGTCAAACATATCAGGCAACATGGGCTGTAACAAAAAAAATTATATTTATAACAAAATCTAAGGGTTATTTAGTTATGGGATTTCGTGGTGTTCTTTATACAAAATTTTTAAATAAGTCTGTTGATAGGTTCCAGACACATAATGTCATGCTACTCTTATCATCTACTAAAATGTAAAAAACCGGTCAAGTGCGAGTCAGACTCGCAAGCCGTGGGTACCGATATAATACCTTTTGTATTTTTGGAAGCACTAAAGTCCATTTTTAGGACTGCAAAACTAAATTTGTTTGTAAATGTTTTTTGCAGTATTCTAAAAAACTGTGCAACTTAGAAAGATCGTTTTGTTTTTGCTGTAATATTTACATAAACTTTTATCGACTGTAATTAATTCAGATTTCTCCTTTCACAAACTTCGGTGATAATGGTCAATGGTATTTTTTTTGACATTTGTAATCATAACTTGAAAACTTAGTCATAAAAAATACAAAAATACATATATTTAAGAATGTACAAGTAAAGCCTGGAAGTCTGAAAGCGCATTGGAGGAGGCCTTTGTCCAAAAATGGACTCTCCATTAAACATTATATTTAAATCTTAATTATTTTGTTAAAATTGTTTTGTGGAAATAAAAGGCTTTATTATTACAAGTTAAACCCTTTCATACAGTACCCCACTCGACCTAGTAGCGACAATATAAAATTTGCCCCCCCCTATTTGGGCCCCCCCTTTACTTTAATAATCATAGTTTGTTTTTTTAATTCTTACATGTGCAATTAAGTTGGGCAACAATATTCTAAAACTATTCCAAATTTCAAATCGATAGCAAGAGTGGTTGCCGAGATTACAGGTGTGACAGACAGACTGGTTTACGGGTTCCTTTTTTTAACATTTTGGTATTAGAACCCTAAAAACCACTTATTCAGGTAAAAGAACCGTTCACGATATTTGAGTATTACTCCAGTAAAATTACGAGAGATTGTATGGCGAAACGGAAATAATTGATAATGGCCGTGATTCTTTTTCAGAAGATTATATTTCTGTGTAAAGCTTTTTAATGGAATCCACATAAATTTACTTCATTTATTTATTTATTTTGCCGTCCAAACATTAAAAAAATATGGAATTTCGGAAAAAAATGTTAATAGATTTTTTATTTTATTTACGGCTTGCTATATATTCATAATTTCATATTTTACATGAATCCACCTAAAAATATTAGCTTTTTGGTATTGTTTAACTTTTATAGCACGAAATTTAAATAAAGGTTATCTTCGCAATCAAAAATAGTAATAGATCCGTTTTGCTTTCTAATAATTTAAATAGTGCTAAGTAATCACATTTTTGGCAAATCCAACATACATGTTTACAAAATCATTGTAAACCAGCGATTACAAAAAACTTTTTATTTATTTAGTATGGATTTTTTTTTAATTTCTATAAGAATCACTTTCATTTAAAAAGGTTGGGTTTAACTCAGTTTATTTATATTATTTTACCTCGACTTTATTGGATCTTATATGTAAATATAAGTGTAGATTTTATATTTTGAAACAAATTGATATTTTTAAATATATTTATGGTGGATTTTTATGCCTATATGTAAAGTATACGTTAATCTATGACATAAAGTATATAATTGTCTATTACTATTTTTGCCTTAGCTGTTATTCGAAAAAAATGTTCCGTTGTAAATTTTAGGTGGATTCGTAAATATTGCTTCTTAACATCATATTTAAATACGATATACACAAAAAAGTAGCTATTAACATTTAATGTTTTGCAAAACCGTATTTTTACTGGACTATATATACTATATGTATAACCTCAATATGATGCTTGCTCATGAACCCTTGTGAAAATGTTGCAATAAATTGTTGAACATGGAGAAAATTAAAGCCTGCCACAGACATAGCTATGGGCGTATACATGTAGAAAGCAGGGAGTCTGTGCCGAACTAAAGCAGGCATTACATTGTAATGCCTAATGTAATGCCTGCTTAACAATGCTTTTCAGAACCGGTCCGCACTGGTAGTTGGTCTATCAGCGCTGATCCGCGTGGTCTGTTCAACAAAGCTAACAATGACAGGTGACAAGCGACAATCTGACAATTGGACAGGTTTCTGTTCAACAAACAACACTGTTTAGTTAAGGTCCTGGCTGCCATTTGGGCATATGATTTGGTCATGACTCATATTATTTTATTAGGGATGGTAGATCAGCTCAATACAAATCAATTTCGTCCTAACAAGTTTTTCTGTGCTTCGCTGCATTTTTGAGTTAAAGCAAAAGAAATAAAAATAAGATACTAAATAATGTTATTTTTGTCTGCCTTTGCTACTGCTTAAAATACTTCTGAAGATGCAGAAAATCGAAGAGGCAGACATTCCTCAAAAATGCAGGTGTGTGGATGTCTGCCTATATATTTGTATTGTTTAGAGGATGCTTCTTATCATCAGTCAAAGAGGCAGACATGAGAAAATCAAATAGAAATTTTGTCCATCAGCACCTCTTACTATGTGACAAATTTGTCTTTGTGGAAAAATTGGTTTTGTTGCAGCAATTTGTCAGATTCGTTCTATGAAAATTGTCTCATGACGGGTATCAAAATGGTCATGAAAATATGTCATTTTGTCTCAACTCACATTCAACAAAGAATTGTCACGACAATTTGACAAACTTGTAGAATTGTCACAGAAGTCCGAAAACAGGTAGTGTGCTTGGAGCAGACATAACCTTAGATGAAATACCCAAAAAACTGGACAAACTAACTGAGTTCTAGCAATGTTAAGGTGGCTAAATTGATAGCCACATAGGCCCATGCATAATGATTGTGCACTAAGTGCGGAAACCACACAACTTAGAAATTCGAAAGTTTGTCAAAAAATTAGTTAAAATAAGACAGTAATATCACAGAACAAACATAAGTGTTGATGTTAAAATTAAAACATTGAAGTGGAGAGAAGTCTACTTCAAAGCACCTAGAAAGAGTTGTGTTTCGGATATGATTGGTCCTCTTTACACCTAATATGCTCAGCTCCATCGCCCTTTGGCATGCTGCAAGTCTGGACTTTTGTGCCTCAGTCAGTGACCATAAGAGGCTTTTTCCAGCTCTCACTTCCTAGCCATCTTATCAAATACCAGAGCCTATAGTGGATACTGCAGTCCAACAAGTTCATGTATGGCCCTACTGTGGGGTAACTGATGTAAGGGGAGGTGAGGTTATGTATGACAATGTTGTTGTTTGTATGTCATTCCTTTCCTCCATTTAAATAGTGTCAAAAATCAAGGAGTCAGTACTGCACTGGTCTTCTACATGAGCATGAGATATAAACTAAAAAACCTACCTTATAACGATCACGCAGCCATATTCCAAGTTTATAATGCTGCATTTTTCCTGTATTGGTTAGCTCACCAAACTCTTGAGGCCAGAGGGATTCGTTGCGATAAGGATCCGTAGGATAGGTGTCCACTGGCGTCCTATCGCCGTGCCTATATATAACTGCAGCAAATTTCACAGACTCCTCGGTCTCCTCCGCGAAACAAATGGAACATATTACTATTATCAGACAATGCCGAAACATTTTTTAACAAAGTGGACGTTATATGCTCTATAAGCAGAATATAAGTTTTCGGGCCATATAGAGAAATGTATGGCCTGAGACTGAGTAATCCTAACAGCATTTACTGGACTGGCTGCAACAGTAAATACCCGAGGTAAATTGTATTGTATTACAGCGCTAAAAGTCGGATCCAATGAGTATTATAATTTACTGATGGTCGGATCAAACCGTGCTCGTATTCATTCTCCGAATGAATGAATTCTAAGAGGATATAATTACTGATTCTTAGGAATTATTTGTACCCTTTTTTTTTTTTTGTTTCATTCTTCCTTTCGGAAAGGCAAAGAGTACAAAGCCCATACAGCCATGTCTGATGTATTTAACTGTCTTTCTTTTTGCTCCCCTCGTAAAGCGATAGTGAACTTTACGAAGGAAAATGTTCGTGACTTTTTTGGACAACACAAACGGGGCTTAAACACGAGATCACTTGAAATCTTCATCAGCTGCGCACTCCGTAGTAAATTTACTGCATAACACACTATCTTTATTATCCACTAAATCACTAAATGCACAAAAAAACTAAATTTCAATTAAGCAGGTAAACGCCCATGTCGAGTTCCCGCCAAAAAGCCACCTTATTTGTACCCATTGCCGTAGTTTCCAAAATCTTAGACTATAAACTTCTTTTTTTTTGTTCCGGCTAAGGCTTTTAGCCATACCGCCTCTTCTTTGGAGTAGACCATAGACATTTTTTTTTTTGGTTTCATTCTTCCTTTCGGAAAGGCAAAGAGTACAAAGCCCATACAGCCATGTCTGATGTCTTTAATCTTTCTTTTTGCTCCCCTCGTAAAGCGATAGTGAACTTTACGAAGGAAAATGTTCGTGACTTTTTGGGACAACACAAACGGGGCTTAAACACGAGATCACTTGAAATCTTCATCAGCTGCGCACTCCGTAGTAAATTTACTGCATAACACACTATCTTTATTATCCACTAAATCACTAAATGCACAAAAAAACTAAATTTCAATTAAGCAGGTAAACGCCCATGTCGAGTTCCCGCCAAAAAAAAAACGTAGACCATAGACAAGAATACAAACTTTTCTTTTTCAATTCAATTCAATTCATTTATTTGTCAGTCATATGGTACAATTAAGGTGTTATAATAATTCAGACTTAGAGCTACACATATGACACCCCGTAGGGGCACCGCAAATATTACGATAGAGAGAGAAGTACATAATTTTAATTAATTTAACGTAACGTAAGTTTTTTTAAGAACCGGTGTAATTAATTCGTGTTTACCGGTAGCAAGACCACTCTATAAAATTTCGAACTCAAAAATTACGCCAAAATCAACCATAGTGACAATTGTTTACGTTATTTATTTCCACCGTATCCACTGCAACCAAAATGAAAACCCTGGAAGTTGCAAATCATTCGTTCATCAGACGAAAGCCGCAATCACACCTCTTAAATTCAAAGTACGGCATACATTGCGGATTGAAGACTTTGTTTTGCAATATCCTTAGGGCTTAGTTCAGCGAGCAATGTATGCAGAATTAATTTCTGAATTAAGGAAGATGTGATAGCGGCTGTCCTCTCTGTGCATTTTTTTTATGTACGGCCAACACCGGCTCTTCACGTTGGCCGCGCCAGCTCGGCCAACGTCTACTAGGCCCGTTTGCATGAGTTGGCCGGGCAAATGGGCCTAGTAGACGTTGGCCGCGCCGAAGAACCGCCTCAAGAAATCCTATTCGAGTCTTGGCACGTTTTTACAGAATGGTTTAGGTAGTTGGGAACTAGACACGAGAGTGAGTCAGCCAAGTTCGGGAAGGAAAAGAGAGTTGAATTTTGACGTATATTATTTGGGAAAGTTGTTCAGTTTCATGGTTAGAATCTACCGTTTAAGTTTGTGCCGTCGGTTACCTGACATATTGTTTAAATAAATATACAAAGAGATATTAAACATTCGATACGATATATTTTTCATTTACCCATCCCTAAAAGGAATGGAATGGAAGAACGGGAACGAACGAAATTTTCAAAAACCAACGGATTTGTCTAGGTGCGTGAGGTGCGTTCTACTTCCGCAAAACTTTTGTTCCTAAAAAATCTGCCAAGTGCGAGTCGGACTCGCGTACAGAAAGTTCTGCTGCTAACCTAAAATGAGCATGAGGGATTTTGTGGGGTTTTTATTTAAAAAAGCCGGCCAAGTGCGACCAAGTCAGACACGCGCACCAAGGGTTCCGCACATTATTTAAAAAAATACTATGTGATGTAACTAAAAATTTAAGGCTTTTCGGAAATTTTTCTATAAGTGTGCTACATAAAACGTTGCTTCATGCTAAATTTCGAGATTCTAGGTCTACTGGAAGTATCCTTTTGGGATTGATTCCCTTGCGAGTAGTTGCGACTTTCAAAATATGCTGGTTAAATTTCTGTTTATAATGTAAGGGTTCCGTTTGTAAAATATGCGGGTTAAATAACTGTCAATAAATCACGGCTTTTATGATTGAACTGAAACAAAAATAGTGCTAAGAACCGTTTATTGCTTGAGGAACCCTATTTTTTTACATTTTGCAGTTTAACGTGATACTCGGTAATTTTTAACCGTTTTGGAATGACTTCTTGACAGTACAGAAGATGTAATGCGGGCTCCAGACTCTCACGAGTCGCCTCGCACGAGGCTCTCGCACGAGTCTTGGCGAGTGGAGGCTGCAGGAGTGCTAGCCATCCACACTCTCGATTTATTCAGTTGCCTGCTTCGCCTACTAAAAGATGGACGTAATTGAAGTAACTGCGTTAGCCACTCTAAGTCGCCATTAATGATATTTTTTTTTGTTTTTTTGCTGCTGTTTAAGTAGGTATATTTAATTCTTTGCTAATCCGATCCCATGCGTCATTCATTTTATTTTTTTATCCTTGTGATATAATTTTTTTTATTACAAATAATTGGTTCTATTTGATAAAATTCATTACTTCACCCCGTAGTGACAAAAAACACGTGGGTCCATTTAACAAAAAAGTGAGCGAGCTCGAGAGTGTGGTCGATTCCCTCGCCTCACCCCCTCACGTCCTTTGACTCGCGTCCGAAAAACCAACACAAAACGGAGTGCCATTGAGGCGAGGCGAGGGCAGACGAGGGGACACGAGGGCACCGTCCTCACTCTCGTGCTCCTGTTCCCTCGTGTTGCCTCCTGGAGAGTCTGGATGGGGCATTAAATTTCGTCCACTCACTCATCGATTAATATCGGAATTTACACTCTAGTTATGTCATTACTTTTCATTAATCTAACATATACATAATACATAATACATAACATCACGCCTCTTTCCCGTTGGGGTAGGCAGAGACCACAGTCCTCCACCTGCTACGATCTTGACATACTTCCCTTGCTTCCTGTACTTTCATCAATCCTTTCATACATGCTCGTCGGTTTAGGGTACTTTTAACCTGGCCTTTATTCAGGACGTCCTGAATTTGGTCCTGGTACGTTCGCCTAGGCCTTCCCCTTCCAACGTTTCCATTCACTCTCGCCTGGTAGATCTCTTTCGTCAATCTTCGTTCATTCATCCTCTCTACATGACCAAACCATCTCAGCATCCCTTTCTCGATTTTGGTCACTACGTCTTCTTTTACGCCACACCGTTCTCTTATCACACTATTTCTAATCCTGTCACTCAATTTAACACCAATCATACTCCTTAGCGCTCTCATTTCCACTGCATTAATTTTACTTTCATGCTTCTTCTGCCATACCCAGCTTTCACTGCCATACATCAGTGTTGGTACCAAAACTCCCCTATGAACAGCCAAACGAGCCTTGTGAGACACCTTCTGACTCCTCATAAAGGCGTGCAGGGCACCATTCACCATGTTTCCAGCATTCACTCTTCTTTCAATATCACTTTCACACTTTCCATCTCTCGTAAACTTTGAGCCCAGATACACAAACTCCTTCACTTGTTCGACTTGTTCACCATCTATTAATATAGTACACTCTGTCATACATTCCTCTCTTTCAAGTACCATTACTTTAGTCTTGCTTACATTTACTTTCATTCCTTTCCTGTCCAAAGCCACATTCATCATTGTTACCATCTCCTGCATCTCATCAGCAGATGACGCAAGTACAACTTGGTCATCAGCGTAGAGAAGACATTTGATGAGTAACTCATTTATTCTCAGTCCACACATACTCTCTTTCAGATCAATCAAACAATTATCCATGAACAGGTTAAACAGCCAAGGTGACGCTACACATCCCTGCCTAACACCTTTAATTTAACAACAAATAATAAACACCATTAATCTAACAACGGAGATAAATGAAGATGCTGGCAGCACTGGGTGTAACAATCCTTGTTTGGTTGTAGTCAATGCTGGCAGCACTGGGTGTAACAATCCTTGTTTACCTATATGGTCGAAATAAGCCCGGCCCTCTAATCAATGACAAGTGGCAGCTGTCAGCTGATCTTGACAGCTTACGATAGAGTATACAACAGGCTGAGCGTTGATATGTCAGTCAGTAAGTCAGTCACTTTATTCTTTTATATATATAGATATAGCTGGTGCCCGCGACTTCGTCTGCGCAGGTTTATAAATTGTAGCCTGTGTTATTCTGATTCAGATTCAGATAATTTCATTCAATGTAGATTCTTTACAGAATACTTATTGAATGTCATGCAGAATACAATGCAAATAGAGCGAGTCTACGCCGTTTCGGATCGTGCTATGGCAGCGTAAAAGAAACGGCAAGAAACCACTGCAGCACGGCCTACTTTAAGAGTCGGCTTTTTACAATGTGTTTCTTGTGTTTCGCTGGAATATCAGAGCACCATACCTCTTTGTCATTCATATAGTCATCCAATCTATAGTAAGCTTTTTTACATAACGTTTGCTTTACACATTCTTTAAACTTTCTCTCAGGTAATTGCACTATATTGTCAGGTATTTTGTTGTAGTATCGTATACACAGACCAACGAAGGATGTATTGACTTTAGTTAATCTAGTATATGGTTGATCAATTTTATGCTTATTTCTAGTATTAAAATTATGCCTGTCACAAATTTTTGGTAATTGATGAATGTTCTTTCTAGCATACATTATATTTTCATAGATATACTGGCATGGCACTGTCATAATGTTGATTTCCTTGAACAGTTCTCTCAGGGAATCACGAGTCTTCAGGCAATAAATTGCTCTTATAGCCCTCTTTTGTAAAACGAATATTGAATGTATATCAGCTGCTCGGCCCCAAAGCAGTATGCCATAAGACATAATGCTATGGAAGTAGCTAAAGTAAACCAGCCTTGCAGTAGCTACATCAGTAAGTTGTCTGATTTTTCTAACAGCATATGCAGCCGAGCTCAATCGACCAGAAAGAGCCGTTATATGAGGGCCCCATTGAAGTTTAGAGTCTAGTGTTAACCCTAAGAAAACTGTACTATTTACAAAATCTAATGGCTCATTATTCAATACTATGTTATGTGAAGTAGACCTTACATTTGGTAGTGCAAATTTAATACATTTAGTTTTTTTGGCGTTTAGGACTAGATTGTTAACAGTAAACCATGCATGAATCTGTCCAAGTGCATCGTTGACTTCGTTATAATTTTGTGATTTCCTACTTACATTGAATATTAATGAAGTATCATCAGCAAATAACACAATTTTTGACAGATTCTTCACCACAGAAGGAAGGTCATTAATATAAATAAGGAATAAAAATGGCCCTAATATGGACCCTTGAGGTACGCCAATTTTGACAACAGATCCCAGTGATTTCGTCCTGTTTACTTGTACCTTTTGAATCCTGTTTTCCAAATATGACCTAAGTAGTTTAAGTGAATTATTCTTAACACCGTAATGTTCAAGTTTTAGCAACAATGTGCTATGATCTACGCAATCAAATGCCTTGGATAGATCACAGAAGATACCAATAGCATCTTCAGATTTTTCCCACGCGCAAAAGATGTATTTTAAAAGTGCAGTCCCGGCATCCGTTGTACTGCGCCCTTTCGTGAAACCAAATTGATGGTCATGTAGTAAGTTATTTCTATTGAAGTGTGAAAGCATTTGATTGAGTATGACCTTCTCAAAAATTTTACTAAGTACAGGTAAGACTGATATTGGTCTAAAATTACTGGGATCCTTTTTGTCACCAGCTTTGAATAATGGAACTACTTTACTTTTTTTCATTAAGTCAGGAAATGTACCATGATCGACACAATCATTGAATATAACAGCTAAATATGGAGATATAGTATCAATGATCGCAATACAGACTTTTACTGACATTCCCCATAGGTCCTCAGTAGTTTTCATTTTAATACTTTTAAAGGCTTTAATAATTTCGTTAGGGGTGACATGATTGAACCCAAATTCAGTTTCGCAGGCGTCCACATTCTTTTGAAGTAAATCGCTAGCAAGTGAAGATGAAGAATTGAGTGACTCTGTTGTTTTCAAAGGAATATTAGTAAAAAAGGTTTCGAATTCTTGAGCCACTTCTACGTTTGAACTAATAGTTCCGCGATTTGTATGAAGTATGATTTGATTGTCACGCGGTTTCACTTTTCCAGTTTCACTGTTTATAACATTCCATACAGCCTTAATTTTGTTATCAGCAGACTGTATTTTTTTCCGAAGAAAAAATGACTTTGCTTTTGAACAAACTAATTTAAACAATTTTGAATATTTTTTGACATATTCAATGAAATTGTCGTCATTTGAATAATTTCTTAGCTCATATAATTCAAAAAGTCTCTCTCTACTTTTGCGAATACCAGCGGTAGCCCAGTCACTGAATTTGAATTTTACAATAATTTAATAATTTGCTTTTTTCTAATAGTGAAATTTTACTGAATTCAATATGAGTTATAAGGGTTGTTAGTATTATAATTGTGACAGGGCAGTTTTTCTAGTAACGTGTTTTTGTACTTTTCTAACCTACCGCTCGTTAGGCTCCTGGTTTCTATATCTATCTTCTGGGTTACTCGAGAATAATTAAAAGTAACACTTTGACCAGAGTGGTCAGACTGAATCGAGTTTATGATACTTTTCTCAAAATAATCGCAATTACAAAAGACGTTATCAATACAGGTAGCCGATGATGTCACCCTTGCAGGTTCACCCTTGTAGGTTCAAAAAATACATGCTCTAAATTAAAACATTTGAAAAGACTTATAAGTTTGTTACTATAGGTATTATTTTCTAAGATATTGACGTTAAAGTCACCACACACTATCACAAACTTATTTTCTTTTGTCACTATTTTTAAAACATCTTCCATTACTAACTCGAACATTGAAAATTATTGAAAAGCGGGAGGTCTGTATACGCACACTACAACATGCTCGTCCAGCTCAACACAAGATATTTCAATACATCTTTCAACCGAAAGTCGAACAATATCTTTACGGTTCTTTATCTTAAAACTGTTACGAACTAAAATCAGTGATCCACCGTGTAAAGCAGACTTTCGATTGAAAGCACTGGCTATACAATAATTTTCATAATTTATCAACATTTGATAGTCTTTTTGCCAGTGTTCTGTCAGACAAATAATGTCAAATTTTGTTCTTTCTAAGAATAATTCTAATTCTAAAATTTTTCCAGAAAAAATATCTATATATATTTCTGATGTATAAGCTATATTATTGTAAAGTTTCATTAAAATCCATTTAGTAGTTTTTACGTGAAATAGTAACAAACATCCATCCATCCCTTATACTATATAAATCCATCCATACTTACAACTTTTGCGTTTATAATATTAGTAGGATAGGAAGGATAGGATTCATATCTTCGTTGGCGGCCATAACGAATGGTCATCCGATGGCCCAACGTTGTCCGTTGTGAAGAAGAGCCTTCTTACATTCTATAGTCTATGATGTGCTGTCAATTTTTTTGAAGTTGATTAGTTTTCCTAATTCCTACCTTGCTTTGAGTTGATTTGTGTGAAAATTATTAAAAAAATTATATTTTTGTGCTTCTATTTTTATAGGTATTTACATTAGGACATTTTTGTGTTTGTTTTGTGGTGGTGACATTTTGAAGTTCTTTCATTTCGGATGTTCAACTTGGTTCGTGGCGTTGATGTGTTTACGGTTTGTTATACAATGTTTGATCACGTCTCTTTTGCGTAAAGCTTAGCCTTTGGTTTTTACAGCAGACGTGGTGTTACTCGTGTACCCTTAATATTTGTATGGCCAAGTTTAGCCGTTATTTTTAACATGGGTACCTACCTGAATTCCTACTTGGTAACCATGAAATGGCAGCCCTTGATTATCAACACACTCACAGCTCTGTCTACAGTAGGCTTTTTGAAACGTATAGCCCCAAACACTTACGAAATTTTCACGATTATAGTGAATCCATTAGAAAGACTGCCTAGAAATAAGAAAATATGGTATTATATGGTATTATTATTAATATGGTATTTTATTTTAAAATATTCAGTCACAAGAGAAATATATTTTCAACTTGTGTGATGGATGGGCTTGCATAACTATCCTCAATTTCTTTCGTTATTCTGGTTTAGTATTCAACCAGTTCCTGTAGGCTGTAGGCTAAGACACATCATTTATGTGAAAAAGAAGACTGACCTCACATCAGTAAAATGTCAAGAAGGGCAAATGGTAATTCATTAGTATAGAGCATTTAATTGTAATGGAAATTCTTTGTAAACTGCATCAATGTAAAGGCTAAAGATTATCAGAGTAAGATCTTGGGGTGCATTGTGAAACCATTGTAACAGGCTTGTTCCCGACACTTGACATTGAAGAGCCTTTATGTATATCGATTGATAGCGAGATTCTCAAGCTAGTTACTGAACAAAGTTTGTTTGAAGAGATGGTCCATTTCATTTCATGTTACTTTTTTGTTATAGTGCTTATAGTCCATGGGCCAGCTAGCCAAACATAAGGAAATCATATAATTTGAAGGTACCAATTTTACTTTTTACCCCAGTTTGATGTGTTTATTTCAATGTCAAGAAACCATAATTGCTGTCTGAAAGTGGTAGCCGTTTGAAATAGCAGCCAATTCAAGAGCTAAGATGTTACCCACTATTGGTAAAATTTAAAGGTACTATATGAGTTTACCTCTCAGGTGTAGCTGGCTCTAGAATCCTACCCCTTGTTAGCCAATTTGTCCATTGTGTTGTTAACTCTGCAACCACTGAAGGGTCGTGATCCATTGAAGGGCAAGATGGTTGCTAGTACATGCATACCTTAGCAAATAGGTGACGGCATTAGCATAGTAAACAAGCCCCAATGTCATGGTATTGCTACTCAGTGATTGGTTACAAAAATATAGTACTGCTACTGTCGCAAAACTCACAATGTTATATTGGCTTCTTCTGGGCAAGCTTGTTCCATTGTGAACCTCATCTCTGTCTTCAAGACTAGATTCTGGGCAAAAGCAAGCCCATTGAAAATAAAAAAGCAGCATAATATGAGCAGTTTTTCATGTGACACATAAAAAATATTTGTGGTGCCATCCCTTCGCAAAGTTCTGTAAGCATCCTAATGAAAAAAATTACCATCCTCTTTTTAATTTTATTGTTGTTGAGGGTTGCAGTGACTCCCTGTGGAGAACTGACAAATGCTCAAATGCTCCTTTATTTAATACTGCTTGAGTATTTATTGTACTGCCACTATAGGAATAATCTGCTAATTTGTTTATAATTACTGTTCATGTTCTTTTTGAGGCACTAATTAACTTACCGCCAAAAAAAAAATTTTTTTGCTTGTTGCTTGGCAAAAGCCTCCCCTATACAGGTTGTAATATAGGATTGCTCCTCTTTACATCTAGTATCTATCATCTGTATTTCTGTACCTAAAACAATGTCTGGGCTCCCTTTAATTAGGACGACATGTCGACGAGTTACCCTTTATGTAAATCCTTCATGGTATAGGAGCTCTTTCGCGTGTTTTCAATTCGGCGGCAGATTTTTTGTCTTGCCTGTTGCGGAAGGAAACTAACTTGGATCATATTCATAATGTTAAGATAAAGTAATATGTACATTTGTAACATTTAATTCCAATTAGGGTAGTAATGAGAAGCATTTCATTGTAGATTTTTCTGGTAAAAAAAATATAAACCAACTTTATTTTCTCCATAACTCCGTTAGTTTTTATGCTAGGGGACTTTAAAAAAACACATTTTAAAGGCCTTTAATGTACTTTAAAAAAGATTATGATCACTTCATCGTAAAACGTACTGTTTTTTCGTAATTCAATGTTGAAATGTGTAAATTTTTCGTTAAAAACAAATGGCCTACCTTCAATGACCTATAACTTTGTTTGTATTGGGTCTATATAAAAAAAATAAAAACGGAATTCTTTGTTTTTTTATAACCTACAATTGAGTTATCACAGTTTTTTTGATAAAATCAATAGTTTATGAGTTATATCATGGACGAAGGTTATATGTGAAAAATCGTCATGTCGTCTCGTAGGTACATATTCAATGACTTATTGTATCTTTTGCCAGTTTAGTTAGACCTGTGGCTCAACACTAAGTTTAGTGCCAACTATCAGTGATTCACAGGCCTGCCGCATCGAGTTCCATGAACATGTCTTGTATTATGCCTTAATGACTGATGTAGCGAATATCACAATTTAGCTGGCGAAATTTAGGTTTGTCGATCTGTTTAGTGATTGCTAGTTTATCTTTTAACTGACCGCTCAAATGTTATAACCGCCGTAAATATTAACTTATATGAGTAACAATATATATAATCCAGAGATATGTTAACACTAGGAAGTCTTAAGTAGAATCGTGAACGTAGTGAAGAGTTCGATACGTTGCCCGAGGCAAAAAATAATTTTGCAGCCGCGAGATATAGTCTATTTTCCATCTCCGAAATCTACAAGAATGAGAGGCTCACTGAGACACATAGCATCAACAATTTGTAACGTAAATAAATAGCTGATAGTAAAATATATTAGTTACAAATGTAACAAATATTATGTCGCACAAATGTGCGATTCTGAAAATATTATTAAAATATTTGCATCAATGAGGAACAGAACCTCTTTGGTTATAGTCTTCATTACAATTCGCGAATATAGCCCGCCATACAATGTTGTCGTTCGATTTCTTTGGTCGCGAACAAAGAAATTTGACCTCATATAGAAGTAATATATAAGAAATAATTCGTCACAAGTAGGGATGTGTGCATGCTTTCATCTATCGATAGTCGATAAGTCACACAAGGAAAAATCGATGTCGAAACTTTCACCAAAAAGTTGAAGTACTAAACTTAAATAAAAGGCAAATCTGTTAAAAGCAGTTATTAAATTCATTCAGGAAAATAATACTTTAAGTATTTTTTACTAACGGTTATTTCTTACGTAGCTGTTTAATACCAAACTTCTTACTTACTTACTTACTAAAAGTACGGTTGCGGTGGAGGCAACACGGGTAAGAGGTGTAAAGGTTTTTTTTTTTAAATTTTCATGAATATCTCTAGCTTACATACAAATTATGTAGGATTTTAACACAAACTTTTATCCCTCAATGCAGGGGGTGCATTTGCGATGGTTTTGCAAACATGCTGAAATACGGGTTAGTGGTTTTCTCCTAAGTAGCTCAAATCAAAATCAAAGCGTTGCATGTGCACAACAGTTGCTCCATGTTTTCGCTTTCCTCACCACATGCTTTTAAATCTCTTAAAGTATTGTTTTTAGCGAAAAATTTTCGAAACCTTTTTTGTGTAGAATTTTATGTAGATTAATTTAATTATTTTTTTTATCATATTTCTTACGATTTGTTGATTCAGGATGGTTCATGCTGTTTAAGATATTTAAATCTGGCGAAGACACACAAAGTGATATTTGTTTGACAGTGTCCCCATCGGGATTCGAACTCAGAATAAAAAACCGGCCAAGTGCGAGTCGGACTCGCGCACCGAGGGTTCCGTACCACCACATAATCATAATTGTATTAGTTGAAATTTCAGTAAGTTAATGTGCTAGATTTTTTGAGTCCGACACGCGCTTGACCAAATTTTATTATTTGTTGTTTTTTTATAGCTTATGCACTATAAACATACCAATTTTCAAGTTTGTAAGTGTTCCCGTTTTTAAATAGAACTAAAACAAAAATCGCATCAGCGACCATCCAACTTGACCCCTCTCTTATATGAATGTTCTTGAAACGGGAGCTCACCACAATTGGTTTTCATTAGTTGTGAGAAAAGTTGTAATATTTAATGATTTCAGACTTTTCCCATTATTTGTACTGTGAGACCTAGCTTCTTGCCAAATTTCATAATTTTAGGTCAACGGCAAGTACCCTGTAGGTTTTGCTTTTTTGCATAAATGTATGGAAATGAGGACATAATAAGCCATATCTTTTAATTGCGTCGTTGTAAATAATTGAATTTTTCAGATCTTGTGTGGTTCATGGATCCTAATATATGATATTAATTTTAACCTGATACCTTTACCCGTTCGTGAGATAAAGGGTCTTGACAGACAGACAGACAGACGGACAACAAAGTGATCCTATAAGGGTTCCGTTTTTTTTTTAGAGGTACGGAACCCTAAAAACAAAACTTGCGTTGAATATTGTGAAATATAGTAAATGATACAGCAGCACTGCACTTTCTTTCTCGCGATATGCAAGTAAGGCTATCAGCCGCAAACTTATATTTGTTATACCATACACATAGTATGGAAATACAAATTTATATTTCGGTTTTTCTAGAAAATGTTCTAATGAAATAAGCAGATGAATTCAGAATTCGAATTGTTAAATATTAAAACCAACTAACCGTAAACGATTTCGAACAAATCACATGTTAAATTTTTGGTAGTACTAGAATACCCTGTATATGATTAATTACCGATTTTTTTTTATTTCAAAACACGTTTCTTAGGGATATTTGTTCAGTTTTGTCTACTGAAGAAGCCTTTTCAGTTTTTCGTACATCCTGTGTACTAAATTTTCGCAAAAACCAATCAAATTGAATATCCATTCAAGTAAATAACCAAAACAGAATTAATATCATAGAAAATAATATAAACTTAATGGAACCAATTATGAGTAAATCACAAGTTTACGTTTTGGTAGTACAGGAACACCCCTTATATGAAATCACACAGACAAACTGATGATGGCGCAAGATACCTTGCATGGAGATCCTTAGTCAAGCAAAGTTTCATAAAAATCATTTTAGCCGTTTTTAAAAAAAATTCAATTCTTCATTTTTGTTGTATGACAGCTACCCTCAAAATGAGAGCCAGCAAAAAACCATTAGGAACCCTTCGACCAATTTGCATAAAAGTCTTAAATTTAAAATATGGTGTTAATGGGACCATTCGTTTAGCCGCTAGGCCAAAGCGTGACGGACAGACCGACCGACCGACCGACGACGGACGGACATTTTTAGGGGACTTGCTTTTTTTGGTATATAAGTGATATAGAGCACTTTTTTGAGAAAATTTGTGCAACTTTTTTCACGATTACAATACCTTTCTCGCTCCGCTCGAAAGTAAAAGCACCACTATCGATAGAAAATACATCACTCAAGACCTTCAACATGATCTCACAAAAAACGATAAATTACAATAAAATACGTTACAATTTCCATATTTCTGACTGTAAGAATGATAAGTTGACATTTTTTAAGCAATATTTGTGATCATAATCCACAAACATGAAAAATACTGAATAAAACTTACAGGTGAAAACATAAAATTTCTTTGCAGTTTTCGTTTTGTTGTTTTGAAGATGTACAGCCATCAACTACACACGTTATTATTAAAAAGAACAATCACTAATATGGAGAGCAACTTACGAATAAATTCACTATATTTTTATCTTGTTCACTACATGTTTTTTATAATTTACACTATGTTTACATCATATAATTTAGGAAATATTTTCAACCGTTAAAATCCCAACAAGTTACAATAATCCTATAAACTTTGTAAATGCAATGAACGCGTCGTTCATCTAATTTGGTAGGATGTGATCATTGACGATTTGACATGGCATGAGACATGCTAGCAGTTGTCATCCCATACTGAAAAAAAATAGCATGGTTTCTTCTCCGAGCGAAGCAAGGAGGTTTTTGTTCTGAGGTCGCGAACAATATTCATCTTCCTCATTTTACCCACAACAAAGCCATTCACCGTTTTTCGAATAGATGGGATGAATTCACACTGTGACCATGTGCCAATATTAACACTTCGTTCGGGACTTTATAGCGATCGTTTCTGCGATTGATCGATTCTGCGTTTCCTATTTAATTCACATATTTCTTACTTGAATGTTTATAGCCAGATAGAATAAGCTTTCTGGCCCAGTAAATTCCTATTGCACCCGAAATTTTTTTTTGTATAGATTTAAGTGTCAGGAATTGATACCAATAGTTTTTATAAGTGAATATTGGGCGCTATGGTGCCAAAAATATGGTAAAAATGGTAAAAACCACTTTTTCACTTCTAGAGGAAAAACTAAAGCTCGGACAAAAAAAGTTAAATATAACAAATGTGCGCAATAAAAAAACAAAGAGAATGAGCCCCGGTTGAGCAAAATCGGTCCAGAGACTCGTGCGCAATTTGCAAATAAACACGTTTTTTTTGCAAATATTGTAAATTCAATAGCTCGCGTTCCTGAAGTGATGGAGAGCTGAAATTTGAATTTGATGTCAGTTTTGTAGTCCTCTAACTACAGTTAAATTTTCAGATGCAAATGTTTTAAACTTTTTACAAAAAGTCGACCTTTGCAAAAAGT
This sequence comes from Athrips mouffetella, assembly GCA_947532105.1. NCBI lineage: Eukaryota > Metazoa > Arthropoda > Insecta > Lepidoptera > Gelechiidae > Athrips > Athrips mouffetella. The sequence goes on along the minus strand of OX383956.1, from coordinate 29,048,648 downwards.
GACCTTTTTTAAATCGACTGGGAGGGTATTTTAATTTTTATTGCCTGAAGACTCGTGATTCCCTGAGAGAACTGTTCAAGGAAATCAACATTATGACAGTGCCATGCCAGTATATCTAAGAAAATATTATGTATGCTAGAAAGAACATTCATCAATTACCTAAAATTTGTGACAGGCATAATTTTAATACTAGAAATAAGCATAAAATTGATCAACCATATACTAGATTAACTAAAGTCAATACATCTTTCGTTGGTCTGTGTATACGATACTACAACAAAATACCTGACAATATAGTGCAATTACCTGAGAGAACGTTAAAAGAATGTGTAAAGCAAACGTTATGTAAAAAAGCTTACTATAGATTGGATGACTATATGAATGACAAAGAGGTATGGTGCTCTGATATTCCAGCGAAACACAAGAAACACATTGTAAAAAGCCGACTCTTAAAGTAGGCCGTGCTGTAGTGATTTCTTGCCGAATACCATCAGAAACACACTAGGAACAAACATAACCTTACATTAAATCAACAACAATAACTGTTAGGATGGTTAAATTGATTTAAGTGCGGATAGAGGTTGAGGTTAGAGTACCTTCTCTGAAACCACACCCAGGACACTACGTACTCCGAGCGCGAATTTGAAATTAGAAGGTCGCGTAGGCCCGCATTTCATGACAAAAGACCCTCAGAAGGTTACTGGTTTTAGATCCCCTCTCTCCGCGCGGTTGGCCGTAAACGGGCTATGGCGTGAGTTGCCACTATGGACACTTCAATGAAGTAATTATGTTTGAGTAAGTCGCGCCGCGCCTGCCCCGCGCCCGCGTTTGTAGTCTGGCCAAGCACTCAGTAGGGTGGCTCTGTGGATTAGGAATATTCACTTTGTTCAGTGATAATTTAGGAAAGATCTGGATATCATTATAAGTAGTAGTGTAGGAAGATTGGCCAAATTAAGGCCGAAGTATTGATATCTTTGTTGATAGTGGTAGTTGGAACTTAGGACGGTTACGAACATCGCATGGGCAAATCACATATTTGTATTTACGGATTCCAAAGGTTGTTCCCGAATCTGGAAGTCTTTCTCCTTCAGAAATGTATACGAGTAGTATGTTGATCTCCAGAAAGTGTGGTAAATCAGTTTTGACATAAGTTGCATCATCAGGCGTCCCCTCTGTCCCCCCACTCCGACTCGTGTCCTAGACCTCAGGACTTTTAGTATATTCACTCCCTAAGCACCCTGAACAAGTTTGTGAAGAAATTATTAGGACTACGCACTCTACAACTCTTTTATTGAACCAATTATAGATCGTCCTAATGATTTTCCAGTCGAGCCCAAGATCACGGGTACCACTGTGATGTGGTTCGAGGTTTATTACGAGTGTTAGACTGGATCTGGCTGTACTTATTGGTAAATTTTTAAAGTAGCCTTCCTTCCTCAGTAGTAGAAGATCCAAGGCCGAGCTTGTATGGTATGCTCTGCGCAAAACCTGCTGGGATGAAACTTGGCACGATTAAAGTAAATACTTATAGGTAACATATAAGAAGAGGTGCCACCCAGCAGAATGTGACGGAGGCGCACATTAGGGCATAATGTCAAAAAATATGTAGATTTTTACTAGGTTAAAAGTTGTATCTTTTAATTTAGTTTAACAAGAGAAAGCAAATTTTGCACGTAGAGTAATTGTTATTTTTTTGTTGAAAACCGCTGTTTAAACATCTTTTTAATTCAATTTGTGTTGGTTGACTTAAATGTGGTGTTAGTTGGATTAAATGACAATGCAACGTCGTCGACACTTGTCTAGAGAAGAGATGATGAGAGCAGTGGGAATGCTCCAGGCTGGTGCTGCTGCAGTAGGCACTAGGCAAAATGTGATTTCGAGGTCACGGTATCGTGCCACGGGGGAGGTGACAGAGAGATATCCAAGACCAATGAGCATTACTGCACACAGACAAGACAATTTTTTGCAAAATTCTGCAAGAAGGCAACTAAATATTACGGCGATGCAACTAGTCCAACGGGTACAGTCTGAAACCGGGTGCTTTTGTGAGTAGAAGACTGCACGAAGCCAACCTTCATGCTCGTAGACCTCTTCGGGTTCCAGCTCTATTAGTGCTCTATAGTCCCGTGTGGTGCCGGCAAAGAATAGTACCAACCCTTACATACCCGTGGGTGTCGTAAGAGGCGATTAAGGGTTATAAACTGGAGGATGGGCAGCAGCATCCTTCTTTGTATCTAACATCTTACTTACTGCGGTCACCTACAACCGCGGTCCATGGTGCCAGCCGTAACGCTGATAAGCGAGGTGACTACGGTACTTCCCCTCTACTTTTTTCCAGCAAAAGCTAGAATTCTCTAGGGAGTTCCCTGTCCTGTAGTGGACGTTTCATGGGATGTTATGATGATGTGCTAGAGAACATGTGAACTGGGAACCTCATCAATGGTCAACGGTGCTTTTCACCGATGAATCCCGATTCGGTTTTCACCCTGATTCAAGGAGAATACTGGTTTGGAGAGTTCCTGGTCGTACGAGTCGTCTTCAACACACTCAAGAAGTTCATCCATACCAAGGTGGTACGATTATGGTATGGGCAGGAATTCGTTTTGCTAGAGTAGGAAAGATAGGTTTTTGCTCTCTAATAAATATGCACCAGCTGGAAATAGTCTTAATCGGTGCTAGGCATGATGAATAAGTGTTCAATGAGTTTGCGCCGGTTTATGGCCTGTAAACTCCCATTTTTACGTTTTTTTTTATCTATTTTCTGAACTGTCAATAAGACAAAACTATTTTTCACAAATAATACTATCAATGTTTATTTTTTGCCTCAGTTCCACATTTCTTTTAACCTTTTACCGTTTAAAAAATATGTGGTGTTTTATTTTTTCGTCACAACTAGGCAACAAAAATAATAAAAAAATACATATTTATAATACACTAACCAAGACCTTACATATGATATCATATAAGTTAGGATCAAAGAAAAAAAATACCCTAATTAATAATTATATGAAAATTCACCACTGTACTTCGGAGGCTATTGCGCTGACAGCTATAAATTGGAAATCACTACACTCCTGATAGTAAATGAGATATCATTGTTCAGGTAAATATACGAGAATAAATTCGCTAACGCACCATTTCATCATAGTCTCAGTCGTTTGTGTATAATTTGAGCACAAACGAAAAAAAAATTAATTAAAGAAAAAACAAAAAGTTTCAAGTTACGGTAAATTAGATACCTAATTGTGGAGGAATAAATGTAGATTATTTAAATTATGAACAGTTTTATCCTAAATCCGTTAGTTATTCCAGAAAATTGACAAAACCTGGGTCAGGGACATTAATTCCAGCATTTCCAGCTGATCCCACCTGGGACTTTTTTACATATCATTTGAAGGGGTGTCTGCATACATTGGCACATAAATTGTTTAGTAATTATCAATTTCTCGACAAAAGTGAATCTATCTTCAACTAAACATGAGCATAACGCCATTAGTAAATATCAATTTCTCGACAAAAGTGAATCTATCTTCAACTAAACATAAGCATAAGGCCATTTTACGCCAAATGGGTAAAAATGCCGATCTTCAACGATCAATTGTGACTAAACGGCTGCACTGATTTAAACTTTGAGAAGATTTCCTAGCGTGGAATTTTATGTTCTTTTGTTTTGCTTTTTGCTAGCATCGATTTGACCTGTAAAAATATAATTTTTACCTAATAAAATGATATGATATTCTTAAAATTATTTCCAGCTGGTGCATATTTATTAGAGAGCACTGCCTTATAGCGGGATAATTTTCTTAGTCTATGCTGAAAAGACGGACCTCGGTTGGATACAGGGCACTATGACGGCTGAAAAATACCGTAATGAGATGTTTAAACCTAAAACCTCTTGCTACATCGAACACAATTGGGTCAACATTTCCTGCTTATGCACGACAATGCCCGTTCACATACGTCCAGGGTGGTTAGAGCCTGGTTGCAAGAACATGATGTCACGGCCCTAGACTGACCTGCTCAATCCCCAGATTTCGATCCCATTGAGCATGCTTGGGATATGCTCCAAAGAAGAGCTTTGAGGGATTTTCCTGAAAATTTGGCCACAGAAGAACAACTTTTTGTGCATCTCAGTAGGATCTGGGACACAATTCCTCAACAGGATATTGACAACCTGATTCTGAGTATGCACAACCGATGCAGATGCGTTATGAGTGTCATGGGTGCTTTTAATGATTATTAACTCTTAATTGATAGCCACTCTGGAAACGATTTAACTTATACTTAATTTTTTAATTTAAAAATTTAACTTGCATTATACAGGGTGTTAATTTAATTGCGTGCCATAGCTTAGGGGGTGTTTCAGTAACGATGAAGGAACACAAAAAAAAATCCTACTTCTCCCTATTTTAGACTTTCTCCCTATTTGAGACTTCTCCCTATTTTAGACTATGCAGATGTTTCTCTTATAGACCTCAATGAAGAATTGCTTAGCAAACTCGAGCGTCTTCAAAACATCTGTATCAGATTTATATATGGGTTGCGCAAGTTCGATCACGTGTCTGAATATCGGAAGAGACTGGGATGGCTCCCAATCAGACTACGGCGGGAAGAACATGCTCTTGTGCTTCTTTTCAACGTTTTGCACGATCCTCGTTCTCCGTCGTACCTGGGGAGTGCTTCGAGGATCTAGGTTCGAATCACGGGCTAGCACTTCGATGTAAAGCTGATAATATACTACAGATTCCATTCACTCCTTCGCTTTGAGGGCTGTTTCCTTCTGGAATGACCTTCCACGAGAGATTCGTCACTCAAAATCTCTTGCCATTTTTAAATCTAAGTTGCGTCATCATCTCCTTAATAAAATCGTTTAATATTCCTATTACTGACATAAAATATTTATTTATTTTTATTATATATGTAAGTATACAGGGTGTAAGGGACGGTGTACCGAAAACTGAAAGGGCATGCTCAGTCAACGAAACTGAACAACTTTCCTAAAGAAACATTTCTAAGAAATGAAAAAAAAATTTTACCTCTCCATACAAACTGTTCGACCAGAGTGAGCAATTAGTATGGAGAGGTCAAAAAATTTTTTCATTTCCCAGAAATGTTTCTTTGGGAAAGTTGTTCAGTTTCGTTGACTGAGCATGCCCTTTCAGTTTTCGGTACACCGACCCTTACACCCGGTATATTTAAATTTATTTATTTACTTATTTATTTATTCCTTAATATTTATTTAGTTTTTATTATATATTCATTTATACTTGTTAATTTATTTACTTATTCTATTTTTATAACTATAATTTATCTTTTTTTTTTCCTATACACGCAGTGCTCCTACTGTATATCTATCCATCTCCAAAGGTTTCCTTTAAAAGATCGCTTGCAGCGATAAGGCCGCCTTTGCCCACATTGGTTTTAAGTTCTCTTTCCTGTATAATTTATTTCTTATTATGTGTGCAATAAAGAATCAATCTATCTTTTTTTTTTTATCAATGATTTTTTTATAATTTATCAGGTATTACATTTTGACGGTCCTAAGCCCGTTTAAGTATGAAGGGAAAATTGGAGTCACACACAAAAAAACCGGTCAAGTGCGAGTCGGACTCGCGCGCCGAGGGTTCCGATATACCTTTAGTATTTTTGGAAGCAATAAAGTCCATTTTTAGGATCGCAAAGCTAAATTTGTTTGTAAAGGTTTTTTGCAGATTTCAGGCACCATAAGGGTTCCTTTTTTTACCATTTTGGTATCGGAACCCTAAAAATACATATTATTGAATAAATTTTTCTTGGTATATATAGCACAGGTTTCCTAGTTTAGGGGCCAGCCTCTACAAATAAAGCACTTGTTCATTTAAAATGTATTTGATAGATGTAAACTTTGTTTGTTTGTTGAGGAAATAAATACTTTAATTATTATTATTAATTATCATATATACATGTCTTAACAAATAATGAACATATGTTTAGGAATTCATGTGTTTTTTTATATCCCTATACCGTGTTGATGTGTGTATGTTACCTATAGGTATGTACTTGAATCGTGCCAAGTTTCGCCCTAGCAGGTTTTACGCAGGTTGTATCTCCTACTACAGTGTTTAAACTTCCTTTTCGCAAAATTTTGACAAAATCGGTTTTCAAAATTAGTTTCACATTTACTTTATGGATTGCTAGTATAGCTACAAATTTTGATATTTTGGTAAAATCATACTCGAAAGCTGGTGAAGGCGTATTCTAACCTTCAGTTGCACAAAGCATTTATTTTTAGATTTTTCAAAAGGTAAACGCCTTTTGAAAAATCTAAAAATAAATGAACCTCTGAAGCACCGTGTCAAAATTTGAAGTAATGAAAAAGAAAACGTAATTATTCACGCAATAAGGCATAAGTTTGCATAAATTGCAATACATTTTTCATAAATTTTCCATTTTCCGAAATCTTTATATAGAAAATTTCTATAGGGATTCTATGTCAAAATTTTCTGAGTTTACAAGTCTTCAAAGGTTAAGTCTGTCAATTTCAGTCCCAGTGCATATTCGACTTGAGGTTTATTGTATTGCTGTCACTTTTCAACAAAACCAACAAAACATTGTAGATTAGGAAAAGAAGTATTAAACTAATTATTGGAAATCCGAAAGCAGAAAGTGGGACTTCAGAACTTTGTTTCGATTAGTATATTAAAATTCCTGAACTCTTGGCCGTAAGCCCTGATAAGGAAAGGAAGCAAAAAGAAGGTCTCGTTTTTTGGTGTTTCGCTTATATCTCGAAACCGGTGTGTCTAAGTGAAAAGACTTCCAAGTAAAGATTAAAGCCTAGTAAATTTCCCACAACTTTGTTAGGACTTCGTTCGTGTGTGAGTAGTATCGTGCTGCGCCGCTTTAATCTTCGTGCACGCATAATCTTCTGTTTTATTGAGCCGTTGCATTGAAACCATGCTTATATGAAGCACCAAAGTAAAAATCATTTATTAAAACCCCGTTTAAATCGGTTAAGTAGTTTGTGAGTGAATCGCGGATATCCGCTTAAAACTTTGCATTCGAATTAATTGAGTTTAATTGAACCGATTACAATGAAACCAAACTTATATGTTGCAACCAAATAAGACTAACAAATTATAGAAAACCTCGTTTAAATTTGTTCTGTATTTTGTGAGTGAATGGAATACGAGTATGTATAATGTCTCTATTTCTGACTGTCCTCTGCTTAGCTCATAGACCTTTACTACTAGAAAGTTGTAATTCGGCATGGGTATACGTTTTGATTACGCCGAAAAAGTGGTAAGATAAAATCTTGAATTATAAGCTTAATATGCTAACGGATCCCTAAATTTAAAAATGGTCTGCATAAACGGAATATTTTTGAACAAACTATCCAACAATACCCATGGAATATATACGAGAGAAAAAAAACATCACCCTACTTCACTTGTAGGGAAGGTACCTATCCTAAAATTTATTTCCTCGTTTTTATTTTACCGCTCTGTCGGCGTAATTAAAACATATACCCGTGCTGAAAGCTTTCTAGTACTGAGCTGACCTCGCGAGCAAGAAAGACAGAGATACATACAGATTCGATTCACTCACAAACCGCCTGACAAATTCAAACGAAGTTTTCCATAGATAATGTATTAGTCTTATTTTGCTGCATCATATAAGTTTCGGTTCGATTAAAATAAACATATATTCAAATGCAAAAGGTTTCAAGAGGATGTTCGCAATTTACTCACAAACTAATGAAAGGCTTTTTTACGAATGAGGGTTACTTTGGTGCTACATATAAGCTTTGGTTTATTTGCAATCGGCTCACTGAATAGAAGACATTCGAGCACCATGCTAAAAGCAGCGCAGCCTACACTTCTCACGAACAAAGTAGTAGGGCACAGCTAGTTATGTACAAGTACAAAGTTGTGGGGAAATAAGTTTTTTAAGAATGTCGCTATGATGCGACGCTCTGTTTTCCAGATATAAGCGAAAAACCAAAAAAAATAGGCGGGTCTTTTTTGTGCTCCCCTTCCTAGGGTGCAACTCCAAGGATTTTTAATTCATTTATTTTCCAAAATAGTTTTAGTTCACTTTTGGTATGTTTACCTCGAGTCTGACTAGTCCATGGTTCCTTGCTCAGTGGACTAGTCCAAACAAAGTTCCGAAGTCAAACTTTTTGCTTTCCACTCTCATTTCCCAAGCTAAAGAAAGAGTCATCCATCAAAAATGTTTGTGCAACTCCTGTAGCCCGTGGACATTTAAATTACGAAAAAGGTTACCGTTTGTCTTATTGAAATTGTTATAGGTTTCGCCATTTCACACACTAAAAGCGGAGTCTTAAAGATCGTAACCCGCCGTAACCATATATAGTGAACAACTATAATCTCCATGTATGTTAGTTATAAATTTCTAGGTTACCGCATTGTTTCGTGATTGCCATGTTGTACAGCTTTGTTGGAAATTTACCAAAAACAAATTTAAGACCAAATGAGTCTTAAAATCTGAACCGGCCACAGAAACAGTTTGAAAATAGGTACATGGATTGTTCAGAGGGTCTTTTAACAGATGTGTAAATTTGAAACGGTAACTCAAAAATGTACATTGTTGTCAATATGGCCGGACTGCATCACTCGTCACTATATATGGTTACGGCGGGTTACGATCTTTAAGACTTCGCTATTAGAATGTAAAATGGTGAGATCTATAACAATTTCATAAAGACAAACGGTAACCTTTTTCGTAATTTGAATGTCCACGGGCTACAGTACTACTAGCTGTATGGGTAATAATGACCTCGCTTAGTGTAGATATGTCTTCGTTTAGGACACTTACACATATTTAATTCCACATAAATATGAAATGTACATGTAAACATGGAGATTTGCGAAATAAATGTGTTTGCCGCAACATAAAAACGTTTAGATACCAACTCAAAGCAGATTATTAATAGGTACGATTTTAATTAGCAGTCAAGGCCCTGAGCCTTTATATTATGTGAACCTCCATCATTCATTCAGTGTTGTCTCTCAGCTGTTCTTGCGAATAATATCACAGTAAACTACATTTGCGCGATTATAGGGACGATTTAACGTTGTGGAAAACTAGTTTCATTTACAATTGAAGTGTACAGAGAACACATACAGAGAAGTCAGTGTTGTGTCGATAACATTGCGTGTACCGAGATAATTTACAGCGCTTAGTGTGTCATGTCGCGCGAGTGAAGTACACCTTGTAAAGGTCTGAGTGACGTCATGCATCGTTTTATTTATGTTGAGCTTGAGCTACTGCCAAACATACTAACAAGTAATACGTACTAATAACCAGGGTTCGAAAATATCCGATATTTATTATAAATATCCAAATATCGGATATTTATGATATATATCAGGTATGTATATCAAGTTTGATATATATAAATTTTGTATGAAAGCCATATTATTATTTTATTGTATTATTTATGAATACTATTTGCATATGTGTTACATAAACATACTAAAATTATCATCAGGCAAAATCAACTAAAAAACATAAAACCTTTTTTAATAAATTCTAGTCATCTACATTTGGGAAGTAGAAATACAGTAACAAACGCTAAAAATTACTTAATAATATTATTTTTTTAAACCATTTTTATTGCAATATATAAAAAAATATATATGTTGTCGAGCCCAGTTTGATATATATCGGATATAAATCAGATATATATCTTGATATATAAACATTACGCATATGCAACATTGAATGAAGATAAATCTTATTAATCACAACAATTGCAATCTTAATCATTATATGGCGCTATAATGACTGAAGTATGTAGCACCAAGTCTGAGCCGGGGTTAGAAGGTAGCAGATCGGTTCTCCAAGGGTCTAATATTGGTAACAGCATTTTCTGCTGTTAATGAACGACCTTCCATTTTAATCATCTTTTACTGACTTTATAATGTATGCTGACGATATATGGGCTGTGGTCCACGCAGATAATGATTCAGATCTTCTTATAAATGTTCAGTGGGTAATTAGTAAATTATCGGATTGGTTTTCTGCAAATGGAATGCAACTAAACTTGAAGAAATCCAACCTATTGAAATTTGCTATAAAGCAAACCAATGCACCTAGCTCTCTAAGCAATGTGTTGGAAGATGGAGTTAGCTTGCCTCTTATGAACAGGCATAGTTTGTAAGCTTTACTTTTGATTGTGGCTTGCAGTGGCAGGATCATTTTGACTGTTTGTGCGCTATGCTTAATTCTGCATACTATGATATTGCTCGACACACGACGTCCTTATCAAGGCACAACCTATTAACAGCTATTATCGCTAATTTCACTCCCATGGGATCTATGGGGTATGTCTGTCGCCCGACACCGTCCCTTCATCATTGAAAAGAAGGTTATCCGAAAGATATGACATTACCTGCTGATGAATAAGTGGGACAGTACTTTGTTGAATTGGGCATTTTGTCCCATCCTTGCTTGTACATTCTGGAAGTGGCAAGGTATGTCAGACGAAACAACAGCGAATCCGAAATGAAAAAAGTCAGTTTTAATAATGCGACAACGCTTGTAAAAATCTGACAGGTCTCTCTACTACACGTCATGAGTTCCCGAATTAATAATAAAGTTCCTACTGAAATTCAGGATTGTTGCAGCTACGCGAGCTTTATTCGGAAGCTTAAGTTCTGGCTTGTCCAAAAGGCTTTTTATTCCGTACAGGAGTTTCTTGAAACATAAATTAATAAAATGAATAATAATATGTATAATTGCTTAGTTGTTGCAATAATAGTAGATTAGTAGCTAAAGGCTGTAAGGCATCAATTGCAGCCCGAGATATTTAGGCGCACGAGCGCAGCGAGGGCGCCTATAGTTCGAGGGTGCAATTGATGCTTACACCCTAGCTAACTACTCTGCTTTACATCTCGATTTTGAGGTAAGTACTTACTTACCGCCCTAGGGCTTTTCTAGCTACATTATTACCCTAGAGCACGTGTGGGCAACCCCCGGCCCGCGGGCCGGTTGCGGCCCGTCGTAGTTTTTAATCCGGCCCGCGAATTATTCAAAATCCTTGTGAGAAATTGCGCATGAAAAACTAGTAAGTGTGTGTGCCTAAACACTCGAATTGCTCTCAAACCTGATGCTCCTTTAATATCAATGTACTTAAAAATAAGGGTTATTGGTTGGGTGGTTAAATTCGTTGTTCAAAATGTGGTTTAAAAGTTATAGAATCGGTTTTTGTCCTTGTAAGAAAATAAAATATTCATAACATTTAAATCGAATCTCAAACTTTTAAAAACAAACTATCTGCAAGACCGGTAGAGTACGTTTTGCGTGATAGACAAACAAAGACGAAGCGTTTTTAGTATGTTTCCTCCTGAACCCCAGTGATTCTACTTACCTGTGCAAAACAAACAACTTCCACAAAGCACATGTCAAAGCAACTTCCCATATCAATATACATGTAAATAAAGTGTTGACGTGACTTTTGTATGGGAATACAAAAAAAAGTTCTCAACTATGGCCCGCGAATTTATCAAAATTTCAAATTTGGCCCTCGATTTTCAAAAGGCTGCCCACCCCTGCCCTAGAGCGCTAATTGGTCATTTACAAGCCCCATTTGGTGGTAATAAGGACCTACTTACCGAATATGAGAGATGTAAATGAACATTAATTTATCTTAATTTTTTAAACTGTATAAACATGAATAAGTTTCAGTTCAAAACTTTTAGTCTAGTCGTTAATTAAGGATTTGGATTGGCCATCAAAATTGTATAGTTGGATGTTTAATAAAATAACTTTCGTTCCTATATTTTTATAAAAATAATAAAAACCTCTACCTAAGCTACTACAGTTACAATACGACATTATTGATCAGTTTGTTTTTTTTTTCATAGAGGAATTTTGGTACCAGCACTGTACGGCAGTGAAAGCTGGGTATGGCAGAAGAAACATGAAAGTAGCAAATGCTGTAGAAATTCGAGCGTTGAAAAGTATGATTGGTGTGAAATTGATTGTGATATGATAAGAGAACTTTTTGGCATAAAGATGTAGTGACTAAAATTGACACAGGAATACTTAGAGGGTTTGGTCATGTAGAGAGGATGAATGAACGAAGATTGTCGTAAGAGATCGACCAAGCCATAGTGAATAAAAACTTTGAAAGGGGGAGGCCTCGGTGACTATTGGAAGTCCTAATTCAGGACGGTTCTAAATAAAGGCCAGGTTAAAACCCTAAATCGACGAGCGTGTATGAAAGGGTTGATGAAAGAGGAAGCGAGGAAAGTATTTCAAGATCGTAGCAGGTGGAGGACTGTAATCTCTGCCTAGCCCGACGGGAAAGAGGGGTCATTTTATGTATGTAGGCTTGGTGTGTAGAAATCTTTTACAAGAAAATTATAAAGATTCGGCTTGAGGCTCATACGATAGTTTAAATCTGTTAATGACTTAAGAAACTTGAACTAAACTAGCAATACCTGTATTTGGTCGTCTGTATCTTTTTTGTTGTGGTGATTAAGTACTTCTTGTATGTAACCACGTATGAGACTACAATATCGCAATTATCGCAAAATGTGTTCGCACTTAGTCCTGTATGGACCATTGTGCATGGGCCTATCTGGCCATCAATTTAGCCACCCTAACTGTTGTCAGAACTCAGTCAGTTTGTCCAGTTTGTTTGGTAATTGATCTAAGATTATGTCTGTTCCAAGTGTGTTTTCTCTGATGGTGTTGATTACTCGTACTTCGCACTCCAGAATGACGTGTTCAACGGTTTCGTCCTTTTCCATACAGGCTCTGACTGTTAGTTGATGTTATTATTTTTTTGGACTGTTTGCATGTTGCAATATCATTCCATTGTTTGTCTGCTTCATTTCGTGTTTATTCTCGTATCCATGTCCGAATCTGGATGAAGGGTAGCGGCAGCATTGGTTCTGGCCCTTCATACTCATACTTATTTCATTAATTCGTAAATATTTACACATATTTACACGTCAATATGCAATGTATACAAAATATACGCACATATACATATCAAATATTACTTATTTTTACAAAATGTAATATTTTTGAACAATCTTGCTTCATAGGTCTTGTTGGAAGGGACCCTTCCCTTGCCAGTTGGTTTACGGGTGGCTTACAGATTGTAGGTAGGTAGACCAAATTAATTTTACACAACTAGCAGTTTGTTTCGTCCGTGTCTACGGCTGGATCAATGGATAGTCTGTCTGTATTATTTTGGCTGAATTTAAAATACTTCGTACAATAGAAATCCTATGCACACACGTTAAAATTTTCAATCGGAATGGTTTCCCAAAATGTTTTTAAATCTACATTTTCATGCTCCTCTCTTCAAACGTGCTTATAAAAATAAGTTAGATACGTAAAACGTTAAAAAACGATAAGTTAGTTTGGGAAAAAAGTGGTTACGTCATATATAATAGTGTACACGATAAATGAAATCTGTGCGTAGTAATAGAAGGTACACTCAGCAGCACATCAGTAGAAACACTTTTGTACTTTATGGCATGGTAATAGAATAAATATAAACAACAGGTCTGCCTTTCGTCATTAGGATTTGGACGGATCACAAATGTGGTCGGAGTAGCGAAACTGCCAAAAGGATGAAAGGCAGACCTGTTGTTATTTACTTACGTATAATAGGTACCTTCTACTACTACGAACAGTTTTCATATGGTTTTCATTCATGTACACGATGGTTTAACCACTATTCTCTGACACTATACCAAACCTACCAAGCTGAGCATTCCATTTGCAGACCACTAATAGGCCTACTCTCACTTCAAAGTGGCAAATTTCTTGTACTCGATGACGTAGATAACTTGCGGTGCCCTCAGTCTACAGTCCATGGGTGTCGGTATTTATGTATGTATATCAGTATATACTCTAAACGAGCAATATTTGTATATATATATATATATATGTGTAATCGGTTTCTCGAAAATAGCTCTAACGATTTCGATGAAATTTACCATACGGGGGTTTTCGGGCCAAAAACTCGATCTAGCTAGGTCTCATGTCTGGAAAAAATCGTTTTCCCCGTGTTTTCCCCCGGATTTTACCACGATATGGTCTTTAATTGTGCTCTCGATATTTCCAAAAATCTATATCGTTATAAGAACCCGTCATACTGTTTTCATAATAGTGTTAGTGACCGCAAAACTTTCAGACAATATCTATCTAAATAACATGCAAACACAGAACAAACATGTACGTTCGCCATGTGTATGTTTGACCTGAGCGGGAATCGAACCCGCGACTCACGGATCACTAACTACAACAGACCTGACAAATGACAATGATAATTAAATCATTATAGTTATTATACGCTTAGGTATACTTTTGTTCGTCGTAAACTCCAATTCAGTGTTAGAAAGCTACTTAGAGGGAGCTGTGTTGTGTTTGAGTGACAAACAACATCAACATTTTGTCACAAGAGGCGATGTGTAAGATTTTATTACGTGACTGCGGATATATGCATTTTAAAATAAAGCTTAAAGAGAAGTGGTCACACATTTATATTTTTTTTCTTCAGATCAATAAGATGCTCAGTCTCAATAGAATACAAGTTGACGAAAGTGTTACTGCGCATGATCGGTGACAAAAGTTCTGAGAATTATTGTGATATTACTTAATTGACAGTGACTTAAACCTTAAGTGCTAACATGTGACTTTGTAAGATAATAAGGATTATTTGGAACACTAAAGTGCCCTTACCTATGTTGCTTTCAATGTAATTTAGTTCTGGCTGAGTCAAGTCACACGAATGCCGTTCAATGGCTTCCAAAAACAAAAATGAGACGAAGAAAAAAGTTGAGATAAAAGATACCGAGAAACGGTCAGACGAAAGAAAAATGAGCAAATTAGAAAAAGAGATCGATAGCAGTGATTCAGGCAGTTCCAGCGATAGCGATGATCTCGTCAATGCAATTAACTACAACACCATCACATCCCTAGCTGCCCTTAAAGACATCATTCAAGGCGACAATGACAATACGCCCGAAACTGATACCTTCTTTCAACATTACTTCATGAACCATTGTAACAATTTATCGAGCCGCAACACGAGTACCAACTCCCCGTTTCCGTTTGTAGAGCGTCGTCGTCTCTCGCAGTGCCGGGAAGAAGACGAGGATGACGATAAAAAAGAATCAGAACGTAGGATCCACACTTCCGCGCCAGAAATAGAATGTGATACAGTGTCTCCTGAAACAATCGATGAAGTAAATGAAAATGAGACAAATAACAATGTCGATAATGCACCTTATAGTGCTGAAATCTCTGGAGTTGGGTCGGAAAGTAAAGATGAAAAATCACCACCTAAACGGACAGTTATTGGTGCTCGTCACAAATTTTTAGTGACTACAGCAGAACCTTCTCTTCCGCCTGCCGTCGAACGAGCACTACGTACACATCACAATTCTCACACCGTCCATTTCGGCACTAGAGGAGCCGAAGAGCAACGACCAAACGTACGAAACATATTTACTGGACAGAATCTCCACCGTGATAAAAATTATTTTGATAGTAGTCTTATAGAAATTAGATCTACAGTGGAAGAAGAGCAAGCTGCTGCTGCTGCTGCGATAGAAGAAGACATTTGGGTGAAAAGAATCGAACCTAAGAAAGTAAGTATCATTTAGTCATTTTCTTTTTATTATTTGTTTCTCGACAAATTGATAACAATATTTTCGTATTGCAGAATGTTTCAACAAAGGAGGTACATAAAATTGATGGGAATTGTAAATCTAAAGTTGAGTTATCCAAATCTGCAACTCTTGACGAAAGAAGAGGGGCGCAGCGATCGCGGTCTGGTACTTGGGGCTCGCAGACGCCAAGGAACGAAAAGGACCTCGTGAAGAAAAAGAAGGATATTGAGCCTCGGAGAAACAGCGATGATAGACGACAAAAAAGAGGTAATTTATTTGGGTACTTCACTGAATAGTAGATTCTTGTCAGAATACGTAGGTAGGTACCTATTCGGACATGTGCGGATATGTGCTATCACAGCGACCATGCAACCACTGCAGCCGGTCAACTTTAAGATTCGGCTTTGTACAATGCGTGTTTCGCTGCGATATTAGAGCACCATACCTCTTCGTCATAGATTTAGTCATTTACTCTACATTATTAGGCTTTTTACCCGACTACGGGAAAACGGAGTGTTATGATTTTGATCGGTATGTATGTTCATCTGTTCCCTCATAACTTCTAAACTACTTATCTTAAATTTGACAAATGAGGTATCGTTAGAAGTGTCTTTATCATCCGTTGGTTATAGGAAAAAAGACGTCAGTTTAAATTTAATTTGGCGCCCTCTAGAGGAAATTAAGTCACGACATCAAAATGTTTTTTTAATCATTTACGTATTTATAAACCCAAAATTATTTAAATAAAAAAAACCGCCCAAGTGCGTGTCGGGCCACGCGCAGTATAGGGTTCCGTAGTTCTTTTAAAAAAAAAATATTGCAAGGCAGGTTTTGAGTAAGTATTTCATAACGTTTATATCATAAACTTTTTTCCTCCTAATGCTCAGCGACGTCCTAGCGCCTGATTGCTATTGCTGTTTTTATTTTTTTAGTTTTTCGGCTATGGCTCATTAACCTGCTACGCCTACTTAACTGTGATAGTTTTCCTTTTAATTTCATCATATATGCTACTACTGTGAATTTTTTCACATTTCTAATAACAACCGTTTAGCCGGCAGGGGGGGGGGGGGGGGGGGCACTCGACTCCAACAAATAATTGCGCTTTTAAGCTTAATATTTCGCAAACGGATCCCTAAATCGAAAAATCATTTTAGAAAGCTCGTATTATTTTTAAAAGATCTATCTAACGACACCCCACACTATGGGGTAGACGAGAAAAGAAAATCATCCCCACTTTACTTGTAAAGAAGGTACCCTTAAAAAAATATTTTTCAAAATTTCATTCTAGCACTTCAGCAACTTCAACTTTACAAAATTTCAGCTTTCTAGTACTAAGGGTCTCTGAGCTAAACCGCGGACTGACAGACACACGGACATGACGAAACTATAAGGGTTCCTTTTTTACTACGGAACCCTAAAATTTTTTCAAAAACTAGAACCCGACTACTGACAAATCTTGCTCTAAAAAGTAAGAAACAAGAAATTATTTCACCTGAAATTGTTATGTATAACTATGGTATTTAATAAATATTCAGTGATGTTCAGATAATAGTCGTGGTTCAGATAATAGTCACCTAACCTAAAAAAGCGACCATAAGCTTTAGTAGTCGAGTTCTAGTTTTTAGACTAATTATTTGATATGATTGAAGGAGGTGAGTAGTTTTTGTTAAAATTCTTTTTGTTACATAACGTTTGCTTTAAAACTTTCTATTTAATTGATCAAGTTTATACTTATGCCTAATGTTCTTCCTAGAATACATAATTTTAGAATACTCATTGGCATGGCACTGTCATCGTTTAGAACTTCTGTCAGGGAAGAGTCTAAAAAGGCTCAGCGCTCTTCGAATTTCAGATTTTTTTTTGTATGAAATGGATTTCAGCGGCCCGGCTCCAAAGCAGTTAGTTCCATAAGACAATGCTATAGAAGTAGCTAAAGTAAACGAGTCTTGCGGTAGCTACATCTTTCGATTTTTCTGACAGCATATGCAGCCGAACTCAATCGACCCGAGCGAGTCGTAATTGATAAAATTAAAACATTTATAATAATTATGCCAATAGTTTTGTAAGTTTTCATCATGGATTAAGGTCTCATCTTTAAAACGCAACCCTATTCGATAGGAAATAAAAAGTGGTGACCAATTTCCACAGGTACCTTAACAGGTAAATTAACTAGGGGCAGTACTTTCTTTTTATGATGGTTATTATAGGTATAATTGTCCAGAAAAAGCAACAAAGAATAAATAGTTCGTAGTTAGCAAATGTAGATTTATTAGCAGCAAAAAGTGTACATAAAGATCTTCGTAATGTTGCCAGAGAGTACGCCTACGATGACGCCTACACAAATTTGAGTGCTGTGGGCTCGACTAGACTGGCGTGTAGCCAAATAGGACCAAAAACAAACAAAGCGTCAGCTTCTTGCAAAACATTGTTCTTCATGTATTCTGTATTGATTTTAAATATCATTTATGTATGGGACTAGGTAAAGTCAACATCAAAAGTAGCTAAGCTTTTCAGGTGTCCATATAGTTCCATACATTCGAAGTGACTAAACAACACTTATATATTCACATATTCCACCTGGCGGCCCGTTTGCCCACTTGTGCGTAAAAAGAAATAACGTTGGCTTTTGTTGTGTAGGTTATTATGGTCACTTTAAATGTGTGGCGCTATATGGACACCTGAAATTCTTAGTTACTTTTGATGATGACTGTACGTACTTTGTGTACAGTCGAACCAACTTATTCGTGGCCCATTTTGCCAAGAGTGCGTTTAAAACTGTCTAAGCAATAAGGTTTCCTTTTTGTCATTTTGAAAGCATGGTTGAGCGAAATTCAATTCAACCTACTGTATGCACGAAAATAAACATAGTCGGGTCATGATTCAAATTGGTTGTCTGTACTTAGCACAATTTTTTTTGTCTGTGTGGTCCCGGCAAAGAATATACAAACCCGTCTCTACCCGTGGGTGTCGTAAGTGGCGACTAAGGGATTGTGAACCGGAAGGTGGGCAGCAGCATCGTCCTGTGTATCGTGCCATCCTAACTGCGCTCACTAACAACAGCGGTCGCCAGCCGCAACCCTTACAAGTGTGGTGACTATGGTAAATCCCCTCGTAAGTACCACGCGTTTTTTGTTGGAGATCTCCCTGTCCTGCTGTGGACTAAGCACAATTTAAAATATTTATTGTGTTCCGCACACAAAGAGTGCCAACGGAAACTTAATACTAAGTTTTACAATAGCAATACAGTAATGAAAATAAGAAAAATACAAATAGCATATGAATATGAGTATGACGAACGAGTAAGGTATTTGTAGCAGCCGCGTGTCGCATGCATAATAATTAGTTTTATATGTGTAAAAACAACGGATTCATAGTCGCTTACATTTAGTTTCGGTTTAGTATTTTGGTCTCAAAACATTATATCTGACGACATCCTGGTGGATCCTACTTGAAATACCCTGAAAAGCTTTTTAGTACTAAGTTTTTGTTAGAGATATTTTTTATTACGTAATTTTATCAGCATTACAAGTCACGAGGAAAGAAAGAATTGAACACGTTTTTAGGGCTCCGTACGACGACTACACAATTAAAAGATACGGCCATTTAGGTCCCGATCTCCATACATATTATGAACCAAACAAACCTATAAATAAAAAAAATCTACACTGCTCCAAAACTTAAATATCTCGGGAACTTGAAATCGAAATTTCAAATTTAAAACCAGAAAATTCATGCAGAACGTTGTACTTGAGACTAAAATTAAAGAAATCGGCCTAGAAATTAGGAAATAGCAACCATTTCAAAATTTACGAAACCCTGTCAGTGCCTTAGCGGCCTGCATCTCCAATATCTGGATCATTCGGCTTGTCCCCAAAGCGTCACAGATCAGGCGTACAGATAGCTAGCCAGAAAACAGATGATGAAAACATTAACTCTTGTAGCTGTTTAGTGAACTATCCCTTAAATTTTTATTAATGAATCAATCCATACATTTAAACCGGTAGACGACCACTACCAGGACGTTTTTCGGGAACGATTTTTATCTATATAAATTTTAATAAAATGAAGTATATTTAAACGACAAACTATAGGATAAGGCTGGATATGAATATGTCGCTACCAGATGAGTGGCGAGACTATTTTTGGATACCCTGCCTACAATAGTATAGTTACGAGGATTCAATGCTCAGCCGGTTGCTGCAAATTCGTAGCCCTGTCGTTACTTCGTTCACTGTGAGGAGAGTGCGCAAAGAGCTTCACGAGCTTATTATTAATTCTGCCCCGTTATCTAAACGCAAGTCCACACGTACCGCAAGATATCACCCTTTTATTATATATTCTTTGCTCATGTGATTTATATTCCACACATTCGCACAAAGCTTTGCTCTTCTAATTTTTTAGAATGCGCACTGTCAAGGAGTGGATTTCCCGAATTCATATAAACCGAATTTATTTAAATTTCAACTTAATATACATCTCTGTCTTCAGGCCTAAATTATAGTTAAGATCATGCTTTTGATACAAACAAACTTTCCCCTACCCCAAAAATTTTTAGGGTTCCGAACCAAAATGGTAAAAACGGAACCCATATGGTGCGACTTCTTCTGTATGTCAGTCTGTCTATCTTTCACACCTTTATATCGCAGCGTGGTTACTCATGTTATCGATTTGAAATTCTGAATAGATTTAGAATATGATTGCTTAACTTTATTGCAAATGAAATAATTACAAAAATATTATTATTGTAAAGGGGGCTTAAATGGGTTAGTCAAAATTTTAAATTGTCATTACTAGGTCGAGTGGGGTATCATATGAAAGGGCTTTACTTGTTCATTGCAAAATAGATTGTTAACTTTTTTCTGACTCTTAGTTTTGATGAAATAAAAAAAATTTACCAATGTTTAAAAACACCAATTACCAATCCCTTTTCTACAATCGCAAACGCCAGTAGAATAGAATGAAAATGTATGGGATTGACATTAGCTAACGAAATGTCACGTGACAGCTTATGTCAAACCCATAGAGTTTTATTCTATTCTATAGCGTTTGCGATAGTAGAATGCCACTTGTCTCAGGGCCAGAAAACTAAAACGGTCTTTCTAAGTAGCATCGTATTTTATAAATCTGCAAAAAACCTTCATAAAAATTTCGTTTTGCGGTCTTCAAAATGAACTTTATTGCTTCTAAAGATACTATAGGTATATCAGAATCGTCGGCGCGCGAGTCCGACTCGCACTTGACCGGTTTTTCTATGTCGGCTTGTGTTTTCAGATGCCAGGTTGGATGCAGCTATCACTCGTAGCACGCAGTCCGTGGGAGAACGAAGGCGCCGCGGGTCAGCTGATGATGGACAACCACATCTCATGTATCAGCAAACAATTCATGGTATGTAATGTTTTTAATCCCGTCCCGTCGTCCCGGCAAAGAATAGTACCAACCCATACAAACCTGTGGGTATCGTAAGAGGCGTCTAAGGGTTATGAACTGAAGGATGGGCAGCAGCATCCTGTGTATCTTACCATCTTACTTACTGCGGTCAGCTACAACTGCGGTCCATGGTGCCAGCCGTAACGCTGACAAGCAAGGTGACTATGGTACGGCCAAGAACACATCAAGATTGACACATTGGACTTTGTACCGTTCTTATCTCATGATACGTAGGGGCTAGAGTCGCACTGCGAGTGTCAAGCTTGTCCTGTCGTTGACTGTACTTCTCCTCCACATATTTTTTTTCTAGCAAAAGCTAGAATCCTGGAAGGAGCTCCCTGCCCTGTAGTGGACTTTTCATGGGATGTTATGATGACTGATTTTAATGTTTGCGACCGTGTATAGCTGACTGAGAATAGTTCCAACAAGGTGTAGTAAAACGCAACTAATGGAGCTCGAAGCAGAGGATCGGCAGCAGTCTTTCTGCGAATCGTAATATTATAAATATTACCACCGCAACGCTAAGCGTGATGGCTAATGATTACATTAACAACTAGCTGTGCCTACGATTTCGTTCGCGTGTAATTTGGACTTTTACAGTATACAGAAACAGATGGAACGATTCAAATGGAGTTTTCAATAATGTACTCGTATTTGCCTTACTTCTGTGCAATAAAAGTTTTTCTTATTGCGATCGGTTCACACAAACAGAAGCTATGCGAGTACGAAGTGTCAAGTAAAATTTGAAGACCGTAGCTCCAACCAATTGGCTTTAAAACCTGTGTGACAGACGAAGGACGGACGGACAAGTGAGAGACAGCAATAGGACTCCGTTTGAACCTTTTTTTTGCTGTTTATGGGCTTAATAAAGAACCCTAAAAAGTGCTAACGAAGTTACACAGTCCTTAATGGAGTATGTCCGAGGTGTGCCTTACCGTCAATATAGAAATTGGAATCGGTTTTCAAAAAGTGTTGTTTTTGAAAATTTTAAATATTTCAGAAGTAAGTATAATGTGAATAAGACGATGTCTGTGAGTGAGTGGACTGACGTCAAAATTGTCTTTCAGAAATATGTAATTTTTACAAAGTAACTTTGTTTGTCCCCCGCCTGAAATACCATGTATGTGTATAATTTATGTTTACCAAGTTCTATTCTTTATCCAGAAGCGACGATTTATTTTACTGCTATTCACTCACTCAAAAGTACTAAAGTAAAGTACACTCATAAAGTACAGTAATAATTTTATTAATATTAGGATATTATTTATCACTTTGTGACGTAAATTAAACTACATAGCTTCACATACCAACAAATCAGGCTTTTTAGTATTTTATAATGTTAATAACAATTTTTTTTACCTCGTAATGCTCAGCGAGGTCCTAGCACCTGATTGCTATTGCTATTTTTATTATTTCCAGCTTTTCGCTTGTAGCTCATTTATCTGTAAAGCCTACTAAGCTGTGATAGTATGTTTGCCTATTAATTTAATCATATATGCTACTTCTGTGATTTTTTCGCATTTTCATTGACGACCGTTTAGGACACTCCACTCCAACAAGAAAATGTGCTTTCGGGCTAAATGTTTCGCAAACGGATCACTAAATTGAAAAATTATGTATGAATACTAAATAGTTTTTTTTTAATTTCAAAATTTTAAAAATACTTTGTCGGCGTTAATGAAATGTATGTCCGTACTAAATTACATCTTTACTAAATTACAACTTACGTTCTCAGGGTAGAGACATAAGCTCAGAGGAGCTAAGCCGCGGACAGACAGACAGACGGACATGACGAAACTATAAGGGTTCCTTGTCGACTACGGAACACTCAAAAGGTTTAGACAAGAAAATCCCCACACATTAAATAAAGAAATAAAAATAAGTACCTACTAGACAACTTTATCGTAAGCCGGCTCCACACGCTTGGTGTTTGCCACAAACAGCAAACACGTGTCAAACACCGAACACAAACACCCAACACAAACAGGCATACCCACGCTTGGAGGTCGTGTCAGTATATTCCGGATTGGCAAACATGGCGGACGACGAGCTCGTAGCCGTAAAATTCCAAATCGCCATCTTTCAATGGCATAAACGAAATTTACTAATTGTCAAAGTAATAATTGGCCCCCAAAACGAAATACACCATTGATTATCTAGCACACAAAGGCGTCCGCCGCCGGCAAGCTTGCACGTTCTACTGATACACCGCAAGCGTCTGGATGCACCGCAAACACGTTCGTCGAATATCCTTTGATTTGTGCAGAAAAACCGACACCGACGCCGATCACTGGCACAAACAGCGAACACCAAACAAAACCAGGCAAACACCTATCCACATGTTCGTGTTTGTTGTTTGGTATTCGCTGTTTACCGTTGTTTGCCAAGCGTGTGGAGCCGGCTGTAAACAATAACAAAAATCACGAACTGGTGGGTAGATGAAAAAAAAATGCTGGGTGACTTAGGATCTGTCACAGGGTATGCAAAGGCGTGGCAAAGGCACGGCTCGTTACTCTAACAATTACGTGACTATTTATTGTAAAGGTAATTCTTCCATATTTTGTCGAAGTACATGAATAAGTGTTTGCTTTTTTAGTCTAAATGTGAATGTGCTTGTGATAGTTCAGTTTGTGATACAATAATAATAATACAAAATCACGGTACAAAATATATACGAACTTTTTAATCTGTAAGAAAATTGACAAAGGAGTCTCTTTTTTCTCATACTTGTCTACATCAGTGATGATCAGGGCCTTAATAAAAAATCTGCTATAATTAAATTAATTTCGATATAATTTGTAATGTTGTTGCTGATAGTTCTATATGAATCATGTTTCCTCGTATAAAGTCGATTTTTGTTCGTTTTCTGTATGTGAAACTTCTTGCTAGTATCCTTTTTTATCGGTCATATAGGGAGAAAAGATAGAATAGATAGATACTTATTAAAATGGTAAGAAAAAAATAGACCTACTTCGGTAAGTAGCCACTTCTGAGCTAAGTTTACGGCCTTCTAAGTGTACTTTTAGAGGAACCGTATTAAAAATGATTTCATACAAAAGTTCAAATATTTTGTTAAGTTAAATGAATATAAAAACCTAGTGAATAAAATACTTCTATATTCAATACTTACTTAGATACTGTGCAGCAGAAAGGATAAAACAATCTGACCATAAACAATTTTTCCTAATAAGGAAGATAGGTCGAAAAATAATTTGACCTCATTAAAACGTCATATCATGCATTTTCTGCGGAAAGATGAATCTTATTTGTGTCTGCGACCTATTGTTGGAAAAAGTTGTTTCGTTTCAAAGACAGACATCCTTCATAGTTGTTATTGAATACTACAATTATAGATACTAGTAATACTGATACGAGAGTCATAATAAAATTATATGTAAACTAGTTTAATAGTAACACGATGGCGAATTTTATCGGTTAATTGTAAACCTTTCAAGATTCCTTTCATTCGGTAAGAATCCTTCTCTTGCCGTAGTTAGGGTGCTGGCTGCAATTTGGGTATATGATTTGCTCATGATTCATATAAATAGGGATGATAGATCAGCTCAATATGAATCTATTTGGTCCTTACAAGTTTTTCTGTGCGTCGCTGCGTTTTTGAGATAAAGCAAATAAAATGAAAATAAGATACTAAACAATGTTTTTTTTTCTCTGCCTTTGTGGCTCCTGTTTAAAATAATTCTGAAGATGTAGAAAATCGAAGAGGCAGACATGCAGGGCTCTGCATTATCACGGGACGAAGTAGTTAATTTTTGCATTTTGAAGCGCTGTAACTTTACGACGCAGGGCTATTATGGTGGAAGACCATTTTTCTGGGGTTTAATACATTGTATTTAATCAGATAGTCATAGTCTGCCAGGTGTACGTTTCATTGTCAAATTTCAAAATAGTTAAAACTTAATTCCTCAAAAACGCAGGGGTGTGGATGTCCGCCAATATTTCTTGTATCTTTTAGAGGATGCTCCTTATCATCAGTCAAAGAGGCAGACATGAGCAAATCATGTAGAAATTCGTCCTTCATCACCCTACTACCGATGTAACTTTCTCCCTGTTTTGAATGGGGTTCTTCAACTCACCGTATGTACGTAGTACTCGATCCTAGGTTAGCCACGGCCTCTTTTTACCACACTGCGGCGAAATCCAAAAGGAGGGTTATGTGTTTGACCTGTATGTATGTTTGTCCGTTTATTTGTTCTCACATAACTACGAAACGGCTGAACCATCCTTAAATTCGTCTTAATAGCGCGAGTGACTCAATATGGTGGATTTTAGGGGCCAAATTGAGCATCGTGAAAATAATGTATTCTTTTATACCTATAAAGTGGGGTATCAGTATAAAAAGTTTTAAGAAGCGATCACAAAAATGTACACAACTTATATATATATTCTTTATTGCTCAATTAATATAAAGAAATATGCAAAAAACAGGACATTTAAAAAGGCGGGCTTATCTCTGCAAGAGATTTCTATATGTTTTTGTTATGGTTATTTTCCCTTCCGCATTCGGTGGTGGAAATGCCTCAGTTAGCAGAAATTAACGTTTATGTTTTGCGCAGGAACCACCGGGGTGAGCCGCAGGCCAGCTCTCTTCGATATGTTCAAATCAAAACCGCGAGCCGATGCCAAGAAGCAACCTTCCATCATGCAACAAGTCATGGCGGCAGTGCAGGTCTGTTAAGGTCACGGGCACGGGTAAATCTGACCAAGAAACCATTTTGCCATTTCGTCAATATTTCTTCAATTTCATAAATAGATGTATATTTGAAGTTTGACATAAAGAGTTAAAGTCTAGAATGAAATTACTCTATGGGATGGATCGGTAAAATTGAGGTAATATAGAGCAATAAATTCAAAATAATTGTTCGTTTTTCCTCAATTAGAATTTCCGACAAAGTTACAGAATGTGATCGAAACATTTTGTATGAGGAATCGACATATTTTTGTAAACATTTTTTTAATTAACCTTTATAAACATTTATTAATACATCTGTTAGTTATTGTATTTGACCTTATACTTTTCTTCTCCCAGCATAAAATCTGTTCTTTATATTATGCATTTACTTTATGCAAAACAACTTTCATCTAGTAGTATTGTATGGAGCGACCATTTGTTTGCATCCCAACAATTGGTCTTCAGGAATATTTACATATTTATTTTATTTACGTTGGTTTTTATTGTCGCTTCTTTTTTTCCCACCATGGCGCCAATTTGTTTGTGAAGCGATGTGGTTTCGCTGACGTCATTAAGAGATTTTGATATCCAACAATGAATAAACTATTTTGAGTTTGAGTTTCATTTTCAGTATCAGAATTTCAGTAATTATGTGCACTATTTGAAAGGATGTCCAGGTAGCGGAAAGCCGCTGATTTTCGAAATCGCAGGACCGGTGGGCCTATTTCCAGACGTGGACGTCTTTCGGCTGACATGATTTCAAAAGGACCAAGGTGTTATGGTAAACACTGTGTTCATGAATGTTACTCAGGTCGTGTATGTATGAATGTCATGAATGTATTTTCTTTCCATTTTAGTATGGCGTAAATATCCCAAAAAAGGACCTAACCCGGACATCCAAAGTAAAAGTATCATTACAGCTCCAAATTTTTCTATACAATCCACATATTCTTTGGTAAAAAGTTACACGATTTTTAGCGTCGGGTTTGGGGGGGAGGGGGGGTGAGAAGTTGGGTTTTGTAAGTTTTTCTTAAATATCAAAAACTGTGCGGTTTAGCGCAAAAGTGCCAAGGACAAAAGTAATCTACTTTAAATTGCTAACAAAAGTGGTCTGTGGAGTAATTTTGCTAAAGTGAACGGTTCCAGAGTTACGGGGGGTTAGTCCAGGCCCATTTTTTTGTAGGACCATTTTTTTGCAAAAAAAAATTTTGCGCTCAAATTATACACAAACGGCTGAGATTATGATGACTTTGACTGTAACTTTTTACCACACAATATGTGGACTGCACAGAACAATTTGGAGCAAAGGCCCGACGGCTTGTCGCTTGTACCGTGGCGGAGGGGAAGGTGTTTGCTGTGGGACGCTACATTTGTGGACACCTTTGCACCTTCCCATCTTCCTCGGACAACTAAAAGTGCCGGCTCAGCGGCTGATGTAGCTGCAAGCCACAAGCTGGCGAAATATTCCGCGCTTCTTCCTGCGTTTGATTACGTCCCCTTCGCGGTGGAAACGGCCGGACCGTGGGGTAAGGAGGCCAAGGTCTTCATTGGAGAAATTGGGCGCCGACTTAGGGATATTGGCTTTGACTCCCGCTCCGGATCGTTCCTTGTGCAAAGGTTATCCATTGCGATTCAACGGCTGAAGTAGCTGCAAGTCACAAGCTGGCGAAATATTCCGCGCTTCTTCCTGCGTACGATTACGTCCCCTTCGCGGTGGAAACGGCCGGACCGTGGGCGTGGGGTAAGGAGGCCATGGTCTTCATTGGAGAAATTGGGCGCCGACTTAGGGATATTGGCTTTGACTCCGGATCGTTCCTTGTGCAAAGATTATTCATTGCGATTCAACGTGGCAATGCTGCGAGCCTCATGGGGACCTTTGCACCAGAGACGATTCGGGGTGGGTTATTTTAATTAGGTTTTAGTTTTAATTGTAATTTTACGAAATTGTATTTAATTTAACCCTTATATTATTGATGAATAAAATTTTATACTTTTTAGTGCTAAAAGATTCCTTAAAAATTTTTAAAGGAAAAAAAAAATTTGGAGCTGGAATGATACTTTTACTTTGAATGTCTAGGTCTAGGTCTATCTGCACCATACTAATTTTACTGGGTTGTTAGTATTCGAAGTATAAACACTTTTTGAGATTTCGACTTACAATTCTACTGGTTCCATAGGCAAAATTGTTTTACAAGCACCTCCTTGAAGGAACCCGAGTGTTCACCATAACATCTTGTATAATCTTGTATTTTGAGACCGACAAACTAGCGAGCTAGCTGTTTTGGTGAGTTGATTTATGAGCAATGTTATCTAGAGCATGACCAAGTCGGCGGGTTCGGGTCGCGAGACGCCAGTGAAGCCGGATACTTCCAAATCGGAGGCCAGCTCTGCGGTTGTTGAGGCCGTCGTCAGCAAGGCCAAGGATGGTTCTGCCCATCCGCATCCTGGAAGCGACACTAGGGTGCGTATTCGACAGGGTAATTTTTTATTTGGTTCTGACACCAGTTCGCCCAGTTATTAGTGAGGTCAACTTACGTTACTTTGTATGGGAAATCATAACTTTTTTTTGCATTTTTGCGAAATAAGTTGTGGAAAAAAATTTGTTGGTTTTGACCTTTGGGCAACCAGATGTCAGGTCCAAATAAATAATCTTTTATAACTACTTGCTTGTTAGGCATCATCCCGCGTGCCTTTCTACTTTGTAGTTCGCAATCATTATTACCTATGTGTTAAATTATATAATATTATTAGGTCGTGAAGCCATCTGCATTGCATAATACTTAACCATCTACAAAGGGCTTAAATTCGTGTACAAACCTTTTAAGGTCTTATTCCAGGGGCTAAATGCAACCATATTTTGTTCTAATTTGAAGGAATACACAACAAAAATCGACTGTTCACACAAATTGGACTGATTACCTGATTTTACGCAGATAGTCTATTTTGCTTTGCAAATTGTAGAGTAAAGGTGAAGCATTTATCCCCCAGAATAAGATCTTAACCGGTCATACAGGAATTTGTTAATACCATGGACGAATAATAATAAGACTGACAATCCCCATACTAGCAAACGTAACCCGGAAAGGCATAAAACTCATGGAAACTAGATGGCGCTTTCAAATAATCTGGAAAAGTCCACTGCTGACATTTTCTTTGTCAAGGAAGTGACTCTCAGCAATAGATCGAAAAAAGCTTTAACTTTAAAGACGCTTTATGAAACCAGTGGTCCGTGTACAAAACTGCTACAGTTGCTACTCCTAAGACTTCTATGTATGATAGCATTTGAGCGATTTCGAGTTAAGCAAAAAATTCTACCTTTTAAATCACAAAACAATTATTTCCGTATCTTTATTATTTATTTCCGTTGGCTGTTGCTTTTGTTTCTTGCTTGTTATGTTGAACAGGAACTGTCATCTAATGATTGTGTTATTTGCTCAGTATTACCACACCGTGACTGCATCTGCGACCAGGCGGCCGAGTGCCATGGCCAAAGTGATGGATATCTTCCGAGGGCGCGCCTCCGTGCCTGGACAAACCATCACGGGTGTTGAACCGCTCAAGCGGAAAGCGGTGAGTGCTCCAGATTTCTACTACACACTTCTATTTATTATCAAGACTGAGGGAGGCACGATATTGTGGCTAAGTCGGTAACAGTATTTTATTCGTTGAGGGGATTAAAGACATAGTCGAGCATCGGCATACTTTGGAAATAATACAATTAATAGCGCGTTCATTTTGCCTCGCAAGCAGACGTCCACCCGGTGTAATTAAGAGAAGAAAGAATGACATGTTCTGTTTGAATGCGTCTATTGAGCAACATTGAAATTACGTTCAGAATTTGTTTAGCTGGCGCCCTCTAGTAGGACTCAGCTGTAAACAATATGAACTTAGTTCGCCGTACAGCGTCACAAAGTGACAAAGCTTCACTGCTGAATTCGTAGATGGCGCTTAAAAAAAGGTTTTCCAAGGTGAATATCTTTTGACGCTCTGCTTTCAAAAAGGAAAAGTGTTCAATATAATCGCCGGGTTAGAATATGTATCAAAAGTTAAAGCTACCTTATATTTAAGGGAACCACAAAACCTCGACTTAGTGATTTGCGTACGTGGTTTTATGCGTCTAAAACCTTTAAAGAAGCATTCTGCAACAGTCTGAAGAAAAGAACTTGTAAAATTCCTTACAAATCCACCGACTATACTCGTACATGCTGATGTCATACACTGATCAATTACGAACTTAAATTATTTAAGCTCACAAATTCAAATGCCAAGGGAATTCAAACTTCCTGATGTATGTAGGAATCAGCCAGTCAGGGTCCTTCCGTACGTGAAAATAAATGCTGTTTCTATCAAGACCAGAAAAAGCATTTTCATCCAATCTATGAGAAAAATGCTGATCGGTTCGTCAGTAAAGGCGGGCAAAATAGATGATTTCCAAAGAGATTTTGTAAAGGGTAAAATGAGATTTGAATTTAGAAGATAAGTGACAGACGACCAAGAACATAAATATTGTATGAAAAATGTTACTGGTTGGTTGTATTTAAGAATTGTTGTTTCAAACCTTCGCACTTTTCATAAATACGTTTATTATATTCCGGGTCTTATCGCGGTAACTATAAATTACCTTACTTTTGCACACTTTTGCGGCTGAGTTGCATCAGCCTTGGTCACGGGTAGACACCAAGACAAACAGGATTCTTTTTTTTAAACACTCGCTTACTCAGGTTTCTATACATGTAAGCATTCGCGTCAAATGTAAATTTTGCCTCGGGCAACCTATTTAAACCCTTGCTACCTTCAGGATTCTATTTTAGAATCCTCCACTTCTCTCTAGATTCAAAATGGTGCCCTTGCCTAAAAATGTAATTTTAGTGTCTTGTTATACAATCTACAATTTAGTGTTTACATGTGGCGTCATAACTACAATATGTAAGGGCGCTTCTCCAGTCACGTGGATCATCGTTCGCGAGCGGATCTAGTACGCATGAGTGCGCTCCGCTTTTGATCATTTCATACTTGGAGGAGATTTCATGTATGCTTCTTCTGTCTAGCGGGCCATTAGCGCTACTGACTGACCCGCGTCACGCATGCGGATGGCACGCAAGACAGGAGAACCATGTATTAAATGATCAAATGCGGACGGCAGGCATGCGTACCAAATCCGTATGCGGACGCAAATCCGCGTGACTGGAGAAGCAGTTGTTTGTTACCTTCAGCTGCTAAAAGGCCTTAATGTCACAATAAGTCTCCTGCTATCCTTTTCTTTTCCATTTCAAAACAATATACAAAAGAAATTAGGCAGAAACAAAGAAAATAAAATCTATTTGAATATACACGATATTCGATTTAAAATAGAAATAACAATTGTCGAATGATAATATCTGATATTGTTGTATATACCTATGTTGTTTACGAGTTGGTGGTTGACTCATACGGGTTACTTGCGATAAACCGAAGTTACTTTATATATAATATATTTATAACGACAGCGCATTTGCTGAGAATGACACGGCCACGATTTTCTAAAATAGGAAGTTCGGTTAAATTTATAGTTTAAAGCGGTTGGTTTAGTGATTGTCATTGCTATTGAGCGCGCTCAGTTCCGAATATTTGTGATTGATGTCAAGTTGAGTGATATGATTTGATGCTGCGCGCCGATAGTGCTAGCGTCGCGGGAGTACTGCGCCGTTTCCATTTCCCGCGACGGAACCGTCAGCATCGGAAAATCGGGGGCGTACACACGGTTACGTTGCATAACAAACGGCGTCTCGTGATACCGGCGTTATCGCTCAGTCCTTACAGAGATGCCTCCGCGGTATAACCATACCATTACAATGTGTTTTCCGTACACACGCCTGTGCTAACCAACGAAACAGAGATATGCATGTTGACGAGCGGTTTGGGTGAAAGTGAGGCGACATGGCGAACTATTTCCGATGGAAGAAGGGGAAGAGGGATGAGGATGTGTTTTATTCGGAAAAGCCGCGCAGTAGGTCATTAGACCCGCGATCGCTGGAGGTCAGCGGCATCAGGCTGGTCGCCCAGCTTCATCAACAGCAACAATTGCAGAATCAACAGGCAAAGGTACTTTTATAACCCGAATTTAATCCAGTTGCGAGTGAATAGGCTAGACTGAGGTCAAGAGCAAGCTCAGCAAATAAAAATCTGTTTACAAAATCGACCTTTGCGCCGTTTTCGAGATGTGTACACGATAAGTTTGTACGGCGTCATCTTTAATTTACACATGTTTTTTAAGTCCACGATTTCGACGCTACTTAAATTACATTTTAAAACTTTTATTTACCATGCCAGTTAGTTCGCCGTATCATGAATAATTTACGGTATTGTTTTTTTAAAACGACAAATTAATTATGCTTTAAATTTAATAACAAGCTTTTGTAAAATTAGTAATCGTTTTGTCGCGTTTGGCTTGATTATCAATTAGTGATATTCATGTAAATGCAGTTAGTCAATCAATACTGCAAATCGTCACAAACGCTACCACTCAAGATAGGGATTAGTGTAATTTACGGCTGGTCAAATTCGCCTATGGTAATAATAATAATCATATAACTTTGTGGCTTTCGAGTGATTGTACAGTTGTTACATTATCATCTAGACTCACACACGAAGGGCACTGCAAGTATAGGTACTTTTATACTACTTAATATTAATACAACAAATATTCATGTTCAACTTTTATCTTTTAACAATTCTTTGACAGTATAATAACATTTTTGTATTAAAAAGCTTGTTACTTGTTAATAAATATTGCATCTTTAGCCTCGTCTTTAATTTTTTTAGGAACTTTATTTTATAGCCATTACTTTTGTATTAGTATTATAAATTTCTAGATTTATTGTTGGTAGAGCCAGTCTATCTTGGTGATGGTAATAATTGCGCATGGTAAAATTTAGTAAAATATTTGAAAATAGTAATTACTTACGACGGCGCACTCATACCAGTACAAAACCATGGTATGAGTTCATTTATCTTGATATCAATGGCTTACACACAATGAAATGTTTTTTTTTACCTGAAAAATGGGCGCGAGTCACACACGTGCAAAAGTATTATTTTTAGTTTTATTTGTGAATTTTACTAAGCTCGTATTAAATTGATTCGACTAAGAGTAGTATCACCCCGTCTCTGAGGGTGTCGTAAAAGGCGACTAACGGATCGTGTACCGAAGGATGGTCAGTATTGGGCAGCAGCGTTACTCTACTACAAGTATCTGGGAGATCGAGCTTCGCTCTGAATAATCTTAACGAGAGCTAATCAACAGATGGCGTTGTAGGGTTTCTGAAACGCTTATTTTCAAGAAATGCTAAAAAATGGATAGAAAAGATTTTCCCAGACATGTGACCTAGCTAGATAAATTTTTCGGCTCCGAAAATCTCCGTATAGCTAGCAAGCTGTGGGTACATCCCCCTCCCCACAGCTTTGGAGTGACTAATTGCGGAGCGGATGGTATGATTATGAACATTTTTACTAGTTCTTATAGAGCGTTTATTTATTTATTTTATTTAGTACTTGGGCGACCAAGCTTCGCTCAATAATAGCCGCCTCAACATTAAAATATTATCGGGTGAGCAAGCTAAGCTACCCGCCAACAGATGGCGCTGTAGGTTTTTTTCAAAGACGCGGAATTTAAAAATTGCTTAAAAACGGGTAAATCGAATTTACCCAGACATGAGACCCAGCTAGATCGATTTTTCGCTACGAAAACCCCCGTGTGGTAAATTTCATCAAAATCGTTAGAGCCGTTTTCGAGAAACCGATTACAAATTGCTCGTTTTATAGGATTTACGTGAGTAACGTGATGTCTTTCTTTTAGGTTGCAAGTTACAATGATACGTACATGGAAGTGTTTGCTGCCTACCATAATTATACAACATTTGCACATAGGAGTAGTTCAAGTTGCATCGAGGATATTATGCAGTTTAGGTATTATTAAATATTGAGCATGCATCTTTGTTACGTACTATTCTGAGGATTTAAACAATGCAACTTTTGCTTGCATTCCATTCAACGGCTATACAATCAGTGCTTGCAGTTTCGTATTGTAAGGGCAGTTAATCGCGGCTGCAAAACCGATCTCGCTAAGAAGATTGCTCACGCGATGATAATGATTATATCCCAATTGTCACACAGCGCCCCTGCTATCGTGTGCTCAATTTGATAATAGATTTATCTATCTATACCGACTCACATGCAAACCTATTTACACAATTTATATAGGGTGGCCCATACCAGACGGATATAATTTTTTTTGTAGGAATCTATATCAAATTGTGCCAGATTTTTTTTATTACAGTTAAAAAAATCCAGGTCACTTTACCAGAATCAAATTAAAATTAAATGCACGCAAACTCTGCATATCAGTTAGATTTTTTTTTGAGAGAGTACAGTGTTTATCTAAGAACCTGTAATAAAAAAAACTGAAATTTTCAATAAAAAAAAGTAATAGAAAATAAAAGACCATAAAAAAAATCGTAACTTGTAATAGGATGGGAAGCGATTTTTTTCTCGCACGATCTGATAGGTTCCTAAGCCAACTTCCTAAAAACAATTTAATATCCGTCTGGTCGGGGCCACCTGTATAATGGAAGTGTCCTCTAAAATTACAACAAACAGGTACTCCAGTGGAGTATTATTTATATAATGAAAATGTCCTCTTAAATTTAAACAAACAGGTACTCCAGTGGAGTATTTTACTCAACACGTACTTCGTAAATACAATCAGGTCTCTTTATCATGATGATTATAATATAAGGCATCTATTTATAAATGTTACGCGGTATTGTTTCCCTATGATGAATGCTAAAACGAAAACATTGATACGGTTAAAGACAAGCCGCCTAGGCAACTGAGTTTCGCAACCAGTTGTGCAAAAGGATTTTTTCTTCTTGCTTGGAAACTAGTTGCGGTAGAAGAATGTTTTTTCTTAATACGCTCACCATTTGCCAACCAGGAATTTTTCGAAATGTCTAATTACAATGGATTTTTTTTTTACTATAATTATAATAATTATTTTAATTTTACTCGTATTACAATAATAACCACAAAGTGAAAAATCTTATGTTTAACTAGCTGTGCCCATGACTTCGTTCGCGTGGCGATTGGACTTTAACAGTGTACACAAATAATTCAACCGATTCAAATGGGTTTATTTACTTTCGTTCAAAATATTAGCTTTGTTTCATTGCAATCGGCTCAGTCAAACAGAAGCTACAGGAATGAATAGTGTGAGTTATTGGTGCACAGGCCGCTTGATAATTTTCGTTCATGTAGTTTCTGTTCCATGATCTAATGCTGACCCCATTTAAATCGGTTCAGGAGATTGTAAGTTATTGGCGCCGCTGATTTAAACTAAGCATATCTTCTGTTTGAGTGGACCGATTGCAATGATCTAAAGCTAATATTTTGCACAAAAGTAAGCCAAATACGCAGTTGTAAAACTTTGTTTGAATCGGTTTAGAAGTTTGTGAGTTATTGCCAACACCTATAAACATCGCAAATCTTCTGTTTGAGTGAACCATTTGCAATGAAACAAAGCTTTCATGTTGCATAAAAGTAAGTCAGATACATTATTGCAACGTTTGTTTGAATCGGTTTCGTTGTTTGTCAGTTATAAGCGCCACTTCTTCAAATATCGCACATATTCTGTTTGAGTGAACCGGTTGCAACGAAACTTAGCTTGTATGTTGCACGAAAATAAGCTTACTACATTTTCAAGAACCCCCATCTGAATCGGTTTAGTAGTTTGTGAGTTATTGGTGCACACAGGCCGCTTAATGATTTTCATTCGTGTAGCTTCCGTTTGAGTGAACCGATTCCAATTATGAAAAGCTTATATGTTACACAAAAGTAAGCCAAATACGCAATTGAAAACTTCGTTTGAATCGGTTCAGTAGTTTGTAAGTTACTGGAGCCGCTGATTTAAAACTTCGCATATCTTCTGGTTAAGTGAATTGATTGCAATGAAACAAAGCTTATATGTTGGACGAAAGTAAGCCAAATACATTATTGGAAACCCCTTTTGAGGCAGTTCAGTTCAGTGGACAGCAGTTTGAAACTGAAAATATCTTGTACTGTGACTGAACCGGTTGCAATGAAACAATGCCTGTATGTTACAGAATAAGACCAATCTATCATTGAAAACACCGTTTAAATCAGTTCTGTGGTTTTTGCGTGAATCGTGGACAAAGAAACAGACAAAAATTCCCCTTAAAGGGTTCCGTAAAGTTATATTTTTGCAAATTTTTCCAATGTACAGATTCGCCGAGTTTACGATTTTATTATATGTATAGATTATATATTTTTTTTTCTGACTTTAGTTAGTGATGAATTGATGATACATCGAATAAACTAAGGCAATTTCTTTTTAATTTTTATAATGCTATAAATTTTTTTTTTATACACCAATGTTCGTGATGTGGTTACAGATTGTAACTGTCAGTGTTTCGACATCGAAGTTTGTTTCGTCTTAATCTGGCTGCACTAATCGCGGAATGCATCAAGTGCCAGTATATTAAAACGATAATAGTCAAGTATTTGTATGCAACCTAAAAAGGAATAATAATTTGCAGCTGTCTCATTTCTTTTTCACAACATCACGCCTCTTTCCCGTCCGGTAGAGACCACTGAAATCCACCTGTTACGATCTTGACGTACTTCCCTCGTTTTCTCTTTTTTCATCAACCCTTTCATACACGCTCGTCGGTTTAGGGTACTTTTAACCTGGCCTTTATTTAGAACAACCTGAATTTGGTCATGGAACTTTTACCGAGGCCTTCCCCTTCCAACGGTTGCATTCACTCTCGCCTGGCGAATCTCTTTCTAGTTCCTTCATATTTCTTTATACCATGAGTAGGTAGTTAGTTCGAAATATATTTTTGGATATTAACTTATTACTCTTAATTTAATTTCAGTTAGTTACTTAAGTTTGTGAATGCCGTCGTCACCTATAATTAGAATGACATTTACCTTGCTAACTTTAATGTAAATTTTTAAGAATTTACATTCTGTTGGCGACCTAATAAAAAAAAATCAATTTGGAAAAAATTGCTACACAAGATTCTAATTTTAATGGCTTTATTCGATACCCACTATGACTATCCTAGATTTTCCTCCCCGGCGGAGTTGTGCATAAGTTGTGGGGAGTAAAAATATATCCCCAAAAAGGGTTTTACTATTATATCTCGTAAAGGACTCAAAAAACCAAAAACTGGTCTTTATAAAGGTTGTTGGGCTTTTAATTCATAATAATTTCATATTTTTATCAGGAGTTAAAATGATTCAATTAAAAAAAAGTTTCATACAAAATTGCTGTTTTTATGGGAGTTCAAATTTTTTATTTCGTTTTTCTTCCGACGTTTCTTGGAGAAAGTGGTTCAGTTTCATGTTCTGAGTACAAGTAATATACTAAAATTATGTTCACTATTTCATTAGGGCCTCATACAACGTGAAATGTTCGCATAATATCACGTTCGCACAATGTTACGATAAGGTGTGACATTCTGCGAAGGTGACATTCTGCTTTGGTAAACCCTAGTGTGACATTTTGTGAACGTGATATTATGTGCCGTGAGGGACAAGAAAGGCGGGGGCTTTAGAAATAATAGACCAGCTTGAAACCTGAAAAAGGCCTCCTGAACACCAGGCTCCGGTCTGGAACTTGGTTCAACTTGATAATAACCCATCATCTACTTTGATATATTGTTTTCGCCCTGATTATCACGTGAACCTCTTCGGCTCCCGTTGTAATACAAAAAGGCTAGCGGATCTCCATCCTCGATATTCCAGAGCTTAATTTTGCCCTACTTGTTTTTGACAGCATTTTTATTAAAAGTTGCCTCCTAGCAGTCGCTGTACACATGTCAGCACAGAATTGCACAAAAATCCGCGATCGGTCGATATTTTGAGTCCGGGTTAACCAGGGTTCTACCTTAGTCATATTAGCAACGGATGTTTTTTTAATACATTTTCTAACAATCAGAAAGCACTCGTGCTGATAGAATTAGATAAACATTAAACGTCGGACTTCATAAACTAAACAAGATCAGGATCACTGATTTGGAAGCACGTTTTTCGGTAATAACGATCCGGACAAAAACATTCTCTTCCATTTTAAGTTTGTTTATTGAACGTAATAACCTAGTAAAAGTTTAATTTTAGAAACAAGTGCGAAAAAGAAGGAAATCATGTAATCTGAGTGAGGGAGTGTTTACGTGACACGAGTCAAGATTTAGTCCTGAACTCCTGAGCGCGTGTATCAAACTTTTTACAATGCACTGTGTGAGATAATATTTTTTTCGAACAGTTGTTAGAATTTCTTGTTCTGAACTTTTGTTTTATGTGCATGAAAATAAATTAATGTACTACTATTTTAAACACATTTTCTTCTTTTTATATTTAAGTTTTTTAGAATAAGATACTTTCCGCTCCGCAATATTATTTTTTCATTGTGTGGTATAGTAAAGCCCTTACAACAGGTGATTATCGAAGTCTTCCCGTCGTTGCGTTGCTAAAAGGCACTAAACGGTATGGAGGTGTAATTGACGCGACGCGATGACGACAGCCCTCGTGTCCCGGTTATCATGATTGATGCTCTATCTTAGCGAGTCAAACGCCTGCTCAGTTCTGCTCACCTATTCATTGTCCTCGCACTCTATTCAATACTTCGAGAACAGTATGCTTGTTAAATCTGTATTATATTACCGGCATAAAACCTTGTTACAAACAGATCTAGAGAAACAATAAATTCTCACATGTTGACGGTATCAGGAACCGAATTCTTTTATATTGGTTTAAGTACCTTGCTTAACGGCTTAACGGTTACTGCGCATATCTATAAAGTAATTTAAACCATAGCAAGGTATGAATCTCTGACGACGAGGCACATTCTGAACGTGACTGATGGCCACCTATGCTTTCCGTTTGAGCTGAGATCATGACATGCTCAAGTTTCCACACATCCACGTATCACAATACAGACGGTAGATAATAGGTTAACTGACTGTTTGTTACACTGCTCTTTTCCAAGTATGTCGACATGTTAATAAATTATATAAGATAGTGCTATGTAGATGGAACACCTATAGAGCCATTTCGCTTAGGTATTTATAACAATGCAAACAATGTTGACATATCTTAATGTTGGAATACAGGGTGTGAAGAAATTTAAGATGCGAGTAAAATCTTTGAATTGGCATGTCATGAGAAGAATTTGTAGTAAGCCTCGTCTTTTTACTTATAGTAGTTATCATACCTAATCTATGGCTGCAAGAAATAATGTAGGGTTAGAAGGTATCTGTACCTTTCAAATCTTACCGAAACGTTATACATTGTTTGATCATTAATGTAATTGGCTCTATCAGCAATTGAAACATTAAAACGGTAGAATATTCCTATAATCAAGTAAAATTTGTTAGGCTATTGCAATCGAAAAGAAAGTTTTAAAAATATAATCAATGACTTATTATGGTACTTATTGTATGCAACTTCTGTATACATCATCTAAATAGAGGCTGTTTGGTATATGTCTGCAAACCTCTCGTGTAGTTGCGCTATCCGTAAAACTGAACAACTATCCCTAAGGAACATAGGTCGGAATACAAAAAAAAGGTCAACGTCAAGCTTGCATCACAACACAAATTGCATCAACTGTTAGCGTATTTTGTATGAGAGGTGAATTTCTTTTTCATATTTCGTCCTATGTCCCTTAGGGAAAGTTGTTCAGTTTCATGGGTAGAGCAACCACCCGAGAGGTTTGCAGACTCAACAACCTGCAAAATATAATTTGTGTATTGATTGACTGATTCATCAAGCCTTAATCGCTATAGCTACTCGTACACATGTGAAATTTTGTATATTGGTGTTTTCAAAATTGATTCCTTTATGAAGGTTTTAGTTTTGTAGTAAGAGCCTGTTAATGTGGTTTAACCTCACAAGACTTTTAATATCCTTCTGGATACAAGAAATTTTTGACATATGACCCCTATATCAATTTCCCATAGAGTTCCCGGAAAATGGAAAATTCATGAAAAATGAATTGCATGTTATGCAAAATTATGTCTTATCTCGTAAATAATTACGTTTTCTTTTCGATTCTTGCAAATTTTGACATGGGGCTTGAGGAATAGGCTAATGGTAAGAAAGAAGTAAACACGTGTATTTTTTAATTGTCAATAGTGATGCTCTTGACCTCGATCTAGCCAGAGGACAGAGATGAGCTCGACGATTGAACAAGCTTTCCCAGAAGAAGCCTATTCACTCGCGACTTGAATAGATTCAGGTTATATGTACTGGGGATCACAGACGCAGACATAGAATTCCACTCCTTAGCTGTACGAATCGCACGTCTGCCTGACAGACGCACAGACAGACAGACAGACAACATTATTGGTACTATAAGGACTCTGTTTTTTTCCTTTTGAGGCACGAAAATCTAAAAAAACCCTGTTTTGTTGATACTCAAAAATTGTCTTTAGGCAGGAGACCTACAGTTCACGGACTGAATTGATGAATAAACATGCGTGTACGATCCGAACAAACTATTTATAAGAAGACATAATATAAGGTGGTCACGGTCACGAGGGGAATACCGATTTGCAAAGCTTGAGTAGATATTTCTTTTTAAAATTCTTTCTAGGAGCGTAAGGTAGAAAAGTGCACTTTTGTATCGGTGATAATTATAAAAATTAAAGCTCATTCAAGTGATATCAGTGCGTAGCTTAGCAATTGTATTTTCAGTTACCTTTAGTCAAACCTGTAGGATTTTCATACACACTTTCATCCCTTTTTTCACCCCTTTGGGAGAAGAGAATCACGAAAAATGCTTTGTTAGTGGATGATTTCTAAGTTCAAGAAACCTTTGTACAAACTTGCACATTCGTAGCTATGACGGTTACCAATCGGCGTTGATAAATTAGTTAGGACACGTTCCCATAGTTCCCCCTCTCAAGATCTTGCAAAGTATTGTTTCCAGTGAAAAAATACAAGTTTTTTTTATATTTAGTGATGTAGAAAAAATTTGTTTGTAGAGATGTAGAACAATTTAGTCCCAGGATGTTCTTGCTATGTGTCGCAATTTTCGAGATATTCATGAAAAACTAAAAAACGGGACCTGCTTTCTACTTTCATCCATGCAAAATTGCAAACTTGGTTGGACGGTTTGTATGGAGAGGCCAATTTTTAGGGATCCGATACCAAAATGGTAAATAAAAGAAACCCTTATGGTGCGACTTTATCTGTCTGTCTGTCCGTCTGTCACACCTCATTATCTCAGGAAGTACTAAAGCTATCAACTTGAAATTTGGAATAGTTTTAGAATATGATTGCCCAACTTTATTGCAAGTAAAACATTTATAGAAATATTATTATTATTATAATAAAGGGGCCCAAAAAGGGGGGTTCAAAATTTAAAATTGTCGTTACTGGGTTGAGTGGGATATCATATGAAAGGGCCTTACTTGTTAATTCCAAAATAGATATTTAATTTTTTTTATGACTTAGTTTTCAAGTTATGATGAAAAATGTCTAAAAATAATTCCCCCCCTCAGATTTTTACTATCGCAAACTTCCGAGATAAGGGGGGGCTTATCTCGGAAGTTTGCGATAGGAAAAATCTAAATTAATTACAGTCAGAGGTTTATGTAAATATTACAGGAAAAATAAAACGAACTCTCTAAATAGCACCGTTTTTTTACACACAAATTTAGATTTGCGTTTCTTAAAATGGACTCTATTGTTTCTAAAAATACTGAACTTATATCGGAACCCTCGGCGCTCGAGTCTGGCTCGCACTTGACCGGTTTTTTTTTAATTTACTTGAAGTTTTATTTACTGAAATTTGTTCAGTTACGTTGAGAGATCATGCCCTTTCGTTTAAGAAAACCTGTCTCTTACACCCTGTATACATTTTCGACATGTCTTTTGACCTTTGCCTTTTAACTTTAACCTCGAGCTGGCAAAAAGGACTCACGCAGAAACGCGCTAAATGAGTCCGCTCCGATCCGAACGGCTGCGACGGAGAAGATAACGTCACATACACAATCGTGAAAAGTGCAAATTTTGCAGATTAAAGTGAGGTTCAGTGTTTGAACAAAATTCTAAAATCTACTACTGTTACGTATAAGTTCGACAGCAACGTAATCGAATAGCAATAATAAAAAAAATCTCTTTGGTGATATACAAGGTGTAACAGAAAGGGTGCATCCCTAAAGAATGTGAATCTGACCATGAAACTGAACAAACTGAACATATAGTCCATTGAATGAGTCCCTCCAAGGGGGGTCTAGAGTGCGTGAGTTAGTAACGTAAGATGTTTCTTCGGAAACATGTCAAGAGTCCCTAGGTAATAAACATACTAAAACCCCGGGACACTAGGAGAAGCCCCGGAGTGGGGGGAGTGGGGGGGGAAAGGGTCCATTTTTTCATTTTTCGCTTAAATCTCAAAAACGGTACATGTTAGAGAAAAACTTTCAATGAAAAGTTGAAAGGCCATTAAATTATCTACAAGTTGTACCTAAATCATTTTTTTCTATTCGCAGCCGTTTTCGAGCTACATCCCATAAAGGTGAAAAATTCGAAAACTTTTTATTTTACCAACTTAGGGTGCCCGCAGACGACCGTTTTTTTCTCCGTTTTTGTTGTGGATTGTAAGAAATGACGATGATGATGATGATGTCATATGAGGCACTAGAGGAAAAAAAATAAAAAGTTCAATTATCGTAACTACCCTAATAAAATTCAATTCCTCCTAAACGCCTCCATGGTGGAATTTGGTATTTTTATCAATGATAGACCTAAGGTTTTTGGAAGAAAAAAATAAAAAGATCAAGTTCAGTAACTCAAACTACCCTAATATAATATTTTGACAATCGATTCCTCCTAAAGGCTTCCATGGAGGAATGTGTTTTTTTTACCAATTATAGACCTAATTAAGAGCAAGCTATCAGTACCGGTCACAAGTTGCACTTTTGAGCTTTTTGGAAGAAAAAAAATAAAAAGGTCAAGTTGCGTAACTACCCTAATATAATATTTTGACAATCAATTCCTCCTAAAGGCTTCCATGGAGGAATGTGTTTTTTTTACCAATGATAGACCTAATTAAGAGCAATCTATCAGTACCGGTCACAAGTTGCACTTTTGAGCTTTTTGGAAGAAAAAAAATAAAAAGTTCAAGTATCGTAACTACCCTAATAAAATTCAATTCCCCGTAAACGCCTCCGTGGTGGAATCTGGTATTTTTATCAATGATAGACCTAATTATGAGCTGAGCAATCTATCTGTACCGGTCACAAGTTGCACTTTTGAGTTTTTTGGAAGAAAAAAATAAAAAGATCAAGTTCAGTAACTCAAACTACCCTAATATAATATTTTGACAATCGATTCCTCCTAAAGGCTTCCATGGAGGAATGTGTTTATTTTACCAATTATAGACCTAATTAAGAGCAATCTATCAGTACCGGTCACAAGTTGCACATTTGAGTTTTTTGGAAGAAAGAAATATTTTTTGATCGATTGATGTGATAAACATGGGTATGTAGTATGGGGAAATTGTTTGAGCCAAAATCATTTTTTACTGCGTGTAACTCAGAAACGGTAGGATATAGGAAAAAATTGTTAAGGTACAACTTGTAGATAATTTTATGGCCTTTCAACTTTTCCTTGAAAGTTTTTCTCTAACATGTACCGTTTTTGAGATTTAAGCGAAAAATGAAAAAATGGACCCTTTCCCCCCCTCCCCCCACTCCGGGGCTCCTCCTAGTGTCCCGGGGTTTTAGTATGTTTATTACCTAGGGACTCTTGACATGTTTCCGAAGAAACATCTTACGTTACTAACTCACGCACTCTAGAACTTTTTATTCAATGGACTAATAGGTCGAATTACAAAAAAATAATTTTACCTCCCATACAAAATGCACTATCAGCTGATACAGTTTCTATGGGAGGTCAAACAATTCTTTCCGTATTTCGAACTATGTTTCTTAGGGAAACTTGTTCAGTTTCATAGGCAGATTTACATCCTTCAGGGTTGGTATACCCTTTTTGTTATACCCTGTATTTAAAACCAAAACGAAGATTATTCATTTACTCTCACTGAGTATTAGATAGTGTGTATAACTTATCGCGCAGTCGTCATTCCTTATACTTCAAAACAACGAGGGGTGTTGCAAGTTTAACGTCTGTGTGCCTATCGTGTCGTGTGATCGGAGCTCCTTAACTGATGGACCGATTTCAATGCAGAATATTCTAAATGATGGCTCTTAGCTATATTTAATTTTAACAAAATCACTGGCTCAAAGTAATGGGCTCTTTTTAAATATGAGGCTGGTGAAAGATTTCATAGAAAAATATGGTGGCATAACTTATATGATTGTTTCATTGTTAATTACTTTTGTTTTTTTTTAAAGGTATTTTCATTACGCCCAGTGTTCGTTTCTTTTTTAACAAAACAGTTATTTTTCTGCTCTCATTTTTATTTCTTGATCTTTGATATTATAATTTCTTTTCGTTTTATTTTGATTTAATTTGTTTATTTTCAGAGAGGGACTGCTCAGGGTCTTCACTACCCACCTGGTAAGTAATTTTTTTGTGATTATGTTATTATCTCTACCACCGCCATATTGAGTTATAATAATTGGATATAGCGTATTGTGTGGTTGCATAAATTATCGCATTATGCCGGTAACAATTGCATATCTTTTATTACGAGCAGATTTCATCAAACATCTTCACCTACTTAATTCTATGGTCCTATCAACGAAGAATTTGAGGCTGACAGTAATTCTACCGCGGCTGAATTATTTTAAACTATAACGGTTTGACAAAGAGCTTTTGCCCGCGACTTCGAACTATATGTGGTTTTTGAGCTACAGCTCCTCAAACGTGACATTTTGTGCAAGAACTGCTCCAAATTGAACTCTCTTTAATATGAATGTAGTTGACATAGGAGCTCACCCCTACACTGATTGGTTACGAAAAATGTGGCTTCGGTATTAAATGTCCG
Source organism: Athrips mouffetella (assembly GCA_947532105.1). Taxonomy (NCBI): domain Eukaryota; kingdom Metazoa; phylum Arthropoda; class Insecta; order Lepidoptera; family Gelechiidae; genus Athrips; species Athrips mouffetella. Next base: position 29,003,878 of record OX383956.1, on the reverse strand, counting down.
GTTCCCGCTATTAAAGCGCGCTAAAATAAATACTAGTATCTACGTCTAATTCGTATTTATAAGATTTTAAAGAAACAAAGTTTCATCTAAATCAGTCCAGTAGCTTTTGCGTGATGCCTGCACAAATCTACAGCGTTATTTTTTATCACCCCGGATAGTTTAAGTATTTTGGCCCTACTCCTTAGAAAAAGTTGTTCAGTTTCATGGGCCGAACCACCTCTTAAAATATACGGGGTGCCAAAAAACTAACCCTGTATAAAGAACAAATAATAAAGATAAAAAATTTGTCTAAACATCAATGATTTGGATGCAGTGGCATTTAAGTACCATATCGTGATTGCTTTTTAGTATAAATACAAGTACGAGCTTTTGCATGTAATTTCTTTTGACAGACTGTAGGTATTTTTGGTTGTCAAAGCTCCACCCGGGTAGCATCATGTGAAGCAGCCTTTCAGAACTGATAACCTTTATAGTATAAGATCCCACAGCAAGATTATGCACCTATCTGTTATTTGAACGAAGTGTGGAATATGGAAGGAAGGAATATATATGGAAGGTTACACATGGGATCCGCAACGCCTTAAAAACGCATATCAACATTTTGGTTGTATTGGAAATACGCTTTTTTTTTTGTAGAACCATGAATATTACCGTAAGATACCTTGAATAGAGATTCTTTGTCATGCTAAGTTTCATCAAAATCGTTACAGCCATTTTTGAGATAATCACAATTTTTATTTTGTTGTATGACAGCCATGACTGAACTATAATATGAACTATGATATAACATCCCACGCAAAGTCCACTGCTAGATAGTGAGCTCCCACCAGGATTTCACAGCTAAATTCTATATCGAGGGGAATTCATAGAATTGATTGTTGGTGACCTTAGTATGTATGATGGTACATACGATATGCATGTAGACGCTATTGCTCATCCTCCGGTTCACGATGCTTCAGTCGCCTTTTACGACACCCACGGGTATATATTCTAGCTGGCACCAAAAGGAACATATAGAAATATGATGTACTTGCGAACAATGCTAAATAATACAAATAATACATGCACCGTCCTTGTCAATTACGCGTGGAGACGCGTTGTCGTCGCCGTGCGTGTTGATGCGTGAAACGACTTCTCAACGTTGGGCGAGATAGTGTGTTCTCAGCTTAAATAAGGCATTGTTTTCCCAACGCGACTATTGAATCGTACTGGGAGTCATTGAAGCTTAACAGTTTGAAGCAATAAAGAAATGATTACAGGGTCTCTATGTAAAGAACGTCTTCGTTAATTGGAATACAAATAAAAACGTTTCTTTTATAAATACGATGTGGTTTACTACTATATTTGCCTCCAGCTTTTGTGGTATCGGATGGGATTCGCGCGGGTGTCGTAATTTGCGACTAAGGGCTATTATAATAATAGACGGTATATAACATACTTCTGTAAGTAATTCTACCAAAAATCAACCGCAATGTTGTGGCTAATTGTAGGAGGATTGAACCATTTTAACACATGATGAACACAGTTATGAGTAGAAAACTCGCCTTGAATATGTGCAATAACTTAAAAATCGGCCAAGTGCGTGTGGGCCACGTGCAATATAGGGTTCTGCAGTTTATTTAGTATTTATTTATCGCATCGACATTTTGTATGGGAAGTTGAAAATTTTTCGTGCGTTAGAAAAAAAGTTGTTGCTTTTGACCTCTGTAATAAGGTATACGCATCATCATACGATGTAACATCCCATGAAACGTCCACTACAGGACAGGGAGCTCCTCCAGAATTCTAGCTTTTGCTGGAAAAATATGCAGGGGAAGTACCTCGCTTGTTAGCGTTACGGCTGCCACCATGAACCGCGGTAGGTATACGCATACGAGCTCGTATCAGGTCCAAAAAAATAACCTTGTATACTAGTGTAATTTTTTTTCCAATAACAAACGTTTAGCTGGCAGGGGGGGACACTCGACTCCAGCAAAAAATTTCGCTTTCATGCTAAATATTAAAAATGATATATGCACTCATAGTATTTTTAAAAGAGCTATCTGACGATACAAGACGATGGGGTAAACACTTGTAGGGTTTTATCAAAATTTTATTTTACCACTTTGTCGGCGTGAAGGAAATGTATATCCAAAAAAAATGTACACTAAATTACAGATTTCTAGTACTAAGGTTCTCCGAGCTAAGCCGCGGACACACAGACAGACGGACATGGCTAGACGGTCATGACGAAACTATAATGGTTCCTTGTTGACTACGGAACCCTAAAAAAGACCGTTTATAAGTAAGTACCTATTGTAGTATTGCTTGTAAGTGTACGTGACTTCATTGTAAACATTTTAGCAGGTGTTGCGGTCAAAAGTTCAATAACTTTAAAATCTTATATTGCCTAAGAGCTCCGTTGCGGTTTTTGTTATTCTTCTTACCTTTGTGAATAAACATCATGTTAGTCGAATGTTTCTTTTTTATTTACAAACATAATACCTATGTCAGTAGGTTTGAAGTGAAGGTTGTGATTATAGCCTTTCAATAAAAAAAAAAGCAATAATAGTAATCAGTTTATTGAAAACGGCTCTACAAATTTCGATGAATTTTAGTATTCGGAGGTTTCCGAGGGCGAAAAATCGATCTACCCAGATGGGTATATACTATTCTTTGCCGTGGTTGTCTTAAGAGGTGACTAGGGCTTATGAACCGGAGGATGGACTGCAGCATCCTTCTGCGTATCGTACCATCTTACATACTGCGGTCACCAACAACCGCGGTCCATGGTGCCAGCCGCAACGCTAAAAAGCGTGGTGACTATGGTACTTCCCCTCCTTCTAAATGTACCACGCGTAATTCCTGGAATTCTGGAGGCAGCTCCCTGTCCTGCAGTAGTCGTTTACAGGAGGTCATTGTACATACCTATCTCTACCCGTGGGTGTCGTAAGAGGCGACTAAGGACTAAAGAACCGGAGGATCCTTCTGCGTATCGTATCCTTCTGCGTATCGTATCATCTTACATACTGCGGTCACCAACAACCGCGGTCCATGGTGCAAGCCGCAACGCAAACAAGTGTGGTCACTATAGTTCTTCCCCTTCCTCCAATTGTACCCATTGTAATTCTAAAGGGACCTTTCCTGCAGTGGACGTTTAATGGGATGTCGTGATTATGATCATGAAGTAGATAAGATATTTATTACGAAGAGCTAAAAGTGGTCTGTGCAAACTCACGATATTTTTAAAAGATCTCTAACGGCACTCCACATCATGGGGTTAATGAGAAAAAAAAAAACCGGTCAAGTGCGAGTCGGACTCGCGCGCCGAGGGTTCCGATATACCTATAGTATTTTTGGAAGCAATAAAGTCCATTTTCAGGACCGCAAAACTAAATTTGTTTGTAAAGGTTTTTTGCAGATTTCTGAAAAACTGTGCAACTTAGAAAGATCGTTTTATTTTTGCTGTAAAGTTTACATAAACCTCTGTCAACTGTAATTAATTCAGATTTTCCCTTACTCAAACTTCGGAGATAAGGGGGGGGGAATGGTATTTTTTTTGACATTTTTCATCATAACTTGAAAACTAAGAAACTTAAAAAAATACAAAAATATATTTTAAAATGTACAAGTAAAGCCCTTTCATATGATACCCCACTCGACCTAGTAGCGACAATTTGAAATTTGGCCCCCCCTATTTTGGCCCCCTTTACATTAATAATCATACTTTTTTCAAAAAATTTTCATGTGCAATTAAGTTGGGCAACTATATTCTAAAACTATTCCAAATTTCAGCTCGATAGCGTAAGTGGTTGCTGAGATATAGAGTGGTGACAGACAGACGGACAGACAGACAGACAGAGCGGCACCATAAGGGTTCCTTTTTTTTACCATTTTGGTATCGGAACCCTAAAAACATCCGCGTTTTACGTGTATGGGAGGTACCTACTCTAAAAAATGTCTTTGAGATTTTAGTTTACCGCTTTGAACTTGTTAACTATTTTATATAGTACCTGGGCGACCGAGCTTCGTTTTATAATAGCCGCCTCAACCTGAAAATATCATCGAGTGAGCAAGCTATGCTACTCGCCAAGAGATGGCGCTGTAAGTTTCTGTCTAAAACGCAGTATTTACAAAATTCTCAAAAACACGGGAAAAACTAATTTTCCCAGAGACCTACTAGATCGATGTTTTGCCCCCGTATGGTAAATTTTTATCGAAATCGTTAGAGCCGTTTTCGAGAAACCGATTACCAATCTATATAAAAGACGAAGGACTGACTGACTGACATATCAACGCACAGCTCAAACCGCTGGGTCTAGAGACTCCAAATTTGGCATATAGGTTCTTTATGAGGCCTAGGGGTGCACTAAGAAAGGGTTTTACAAAATTCCACCCCTAAGGGGGTAAAATATTTCATCACTTTGTATGAAAGTCAGTTTTGAAGTTAGGATCTCCAAAATTTGTATTTAGGCTGTTGACTAAAAATTAAGTTTCACGTGTCTCAGGGTTTTTGTAAATTCCACCCCAAATTCAACCCCCTAAAAGAGGGAAATGGGGTGATAAGTCAAAAAACCAATATGGGTATCGTTTGTATGGTTTATCGGGTCGCTGATTACGAAAACTACAACAATTTTGAAATCCAACGTGGTGGACGTGAAATACCATCATTCCCTGGGGATGGGGTTGAGGTGCGATAGGGTTGAAATGTCTAAAAATCAATATGGGTGTCGTTTTTATGGTTTATCGGGTCGCTGATTACGAAAACTACAACAATTTTAAAATCCAACGTGGTGGATGTGAAATACCATCGTGAAAGGGATAGGGTCAGGGGCAGGGATAGGGAGAGGGGGAGCGGAGATGGAGGGGGTGAGGGGGGAAGGGGAAGGGTTAGAAGGAGAGGGAGAGAAAGAAGGAGGGAGGGGTAGATGGAGGGGGCGAAAGAGGATGGGAGGGCGGGGGAGGGGGATTGAGAGAAGCATGAGGAGTGGGAGAGGGAGGGGGAGAAAGAGGGGGAAGGGGAGGGGAAGGAGTGAAAGGAGGGGGGGAAGGGGGGTAGGGGTAGGGGGAAAGGGAGGGGGATGGGGGGTGAGGGAGGGGGAGTGGTTGGGTGGAGATAGAGAGGGAGGGGGAGGGAGAGAGAGTGCGAGAGGGAGAGTAAGAGGGAGGGGGAAGGGGGAGGGAGGTAGAGGGAGGGGAGAGGGAGTAGAAGGGAAAGAGGGAGGGTGAGGGAGGGAAGACGGAGGGGGAGTGAGAGGGAGGGCGGAGAGGGTAGGTAGGGGGGAGGGGGAGGAATAGAAAAGGATAGATAGGTAGAAATAGGGACTTTTTAGACTTTTCCTCGCTAGCCATTCACTTCCTTTATTGCCTTCTTTTTTAAGTACGCCTGTAACGATTGACAATGAAAATTCCGCACTACCACCAGTTGAATAAAATCAAAAGATAATTAAATTTGTAGTAAGATAGCATTCAACTTGGATAAGTACAAATGCATCTTTTACGTAGGGATCAAGAAGGAAAAGCGTTCCGCAAAAAAATATTTGAGTTAAGTTCGAGTTCTGTTTTTTTATAAAATCCACGCGGACGAAGTTGCGGGTAACAGCTAGTATATACATACAAATATTGCTTGGTTAATAGTATAGGATATTCTGTGGCGTGAATAATATCACCTAATATGTATACTTATCCATACCAAATTACAGCTTTCTAACTAAGGGTCACTGAGGTAAGTCGCGGACAGACAGACACGGACATGACGAAACTATAAAGGTTTCTTGCTTGACTACGGAACCCTAAATTAAGGTTTAAACACGCTTTTTATTAAGACAGTGATATTTTTTTTTAGTTGTTACCTATGTATGAACAACATAGCTTATTTCAAAAAATTTTTTACTCATATTTTTCGATTTTATTGACAATTAGCTCATATTACTACAACACTAGTGTCACAAGTGACAAGACCTTGCGGTAAGTTCCGACGCGATCGCGGATCGTTCCGACGCAGAATTTCCGGAGGTGTGTCGCTACACTTAAAGTCCAAGTGCCAAACCAAATATTCGCAATTAATTAGGAAACATCTTATATTAATTTTTAAGACGAGTCATCTTCCCGTTACTATCCGTCCTACTACGAGTAAACGCGAAATTTTGTAAGTATGGATGGATGTTTGTTACTCTTTCACGTAAAAACTACTGAATGGATTTTAATGAAACTTTACAATAATATAGCTTATACAATAGACAGAATAACACATAGGCTACTATTTATAAACCTGCGCAGACGAAGTCGCGGGCACCAGCTAGTTTTGTGTAAAAGGCCGCGGAGATGAGAAGTCCTACGTGAGAAGCCGTTGAGATAACCTATACGTATCACTAGATAGCTCCAATATACACCCACACACCCTTTTGTCGGATAGGTTCCCCGGCTAAAAATAGTACCACCCATCTCTTACCGTGAAAGTCGTAATAGGCGAAGTCGATTATAAGCCGGTGAATAAGCAGCAAGGTCCTTCTGCGTGCACCGCGGTCACCAATCAACGTGATAGCCAGCCACAACGTTTAAGTTGCCATGCCATGTTGCAAACCCGAAAGTAAACCACTCTTTGTAGGGTTCCGTAGTCAACAAGAAACCCTCTAAGCTTAAACATGTCCAGTATTATGTTTCTGTCCGCGCCTTAGCTCAGACTAGTTTACTAGTATTATATGATCTGTGGCTCAGATACCCTTAGCACTAGAAAGCTATAATTTGACATGGGTACATGTTGATCACGCCAATAAAATGGTAAAAATAAATAATTGTAAAACTTCGGAACCCTACGCCGCATGGCCCAATAAGCACTTGCCCGGTTTTTTATGTGGAAATGCTTGAGGGAGGTCTTATTTCATCTGTGGACGTTAATGGGCTATAATATAATGAATAACTATTGAAAAGTCGTATGTAATTATTCACGGAACCCTTCTCTACTTGACTGACACCCGATATTAAAACTATTTAGTTTTTAAAATTACTTCATAATGTATTCGATAATTATCATTTCAAAGTCGTCACTCGAAGGCAAACTTACGAATTATAGATTTTTGTCGTGTAAGATAAATTGGTTGATAAATATCTTGTCTTATATCTGGAGCGATATGATCGACGTCCGGATAGTGTGTCAGATTACACTAACTAGATATTTTTTTATTGCACTTATGATAAAAAACCTTGTCACTAAAGCAACTTTTGAATAGTAAAACAAGAGCACTGCATGTGTTGGAAAAAAACCGATCAAGTGCGAGTTGGACTCACGCGCCGAGGATTCCGTAAAACCTATAGTATTTTTAGAAGTACGAGTAATGGCTAATGAAGTCCATTTGTAGGAACGAAAAACTATGTTTGTTAGGCCTTTTTGCAGGTTCCTAAAAACCATGTTACTAAGAGAGATCTAATATTTTTCCTGTAATATTTACATAAACCTCTATTGACTATAATTAATTCAGATTTTTAGGGTTCCGTAGCCAAATGGCAAAAAACGGAACTCTTATGGATTCGTCATGTCTGTCTGTCTGTCTATCCGTCCGTCCGTATGTCACAGCCACTTTTTTCCGAAACTATAAGAACTATACTGTTGAAACTTGGTAAGCAGATGTATTCTGTGAACCGCATTAAGATTTTCACACAGAAATAGAAAAAAAGCAGTAAATTTTAGGGTTCCCCATACTGAAATGGGGTATCTAAGGATAGGTTTTCAAAAATGATATTGAAGTTTCTAATATATTTTTTTTCTAAACTGAAGTCGTAAAATGTGTGTCGCCCCCCTATAACTTCTAGAATAAGAGAATGATAAAACTAAAAAAAATATATGATGTACATTACCATGCAAACTTCCACCGAAAATGGTTTGAACGAGATCTAGTAAGTAGTTTTTTAAAATACGTCATAAATCGTAAACCAATTTACCAATGAAATTCAATCAACTCAAATATAAAAATAAAATAAATGGTACAGCAGCACTGCACTTACTTTCTCGCAATACTCAAGGAAAAACTATCAACCGCAAACTTAAATTTGTAATGCCATACACATAGTATGGAAATACAAACTTTTATTTACGTTTTTCTAAAAAAATGTTCGAATGAAATATACAGATCAATTCAGAATTCAAATTGTCAAACATTAAAACAAACAAACATCAAACGATTTCGGGTAAATCACATGTTTAACTTTTGGTAGTACTGGAACACCCTTTATATGAATTTTCAAAGATCAATAGATACTACCGTAGGATACTTGCATGGAGATTTTTTAAATTTCCCAACACATGTTCCTTATAGATTATTGTTCAGTTTAGTCTACTGAGCAAGCCCTTTCAGTGTTTGGTACACCCTGTGTACTAAATTTTATTCAAAAAATCATAAAGAATATCCAGTCAGGTAGACAACCAATCCAGGAGTAATATTATAGAAAATTTTAATAAACTCAATGGAACCAATTTTGAGTAAATCACATATTTACGATTTGGTGGTACAGGAACACCCCTTATATGAAATTACACAGATCATTTGATACTGGCGCAAGATACGAGTATCTTACATGGAGATGCTTGGTCATGCAAAGTTTCATCAAGATTCTATGAGCCGTTTTTGAGAAAATTACAATTTATCATTTTCGTTGTATGACAGCTACCCTCAAAATGAGAGCCAGCCAGAAACCACTTAGAACCCTTCGATGGATTTGCATAAAACTCCTAAATTCCAAATATGGTGTCAATCGGACCATTCGTTTAGCCGCTAGGCCAAAGCGTGACGGACAGACCGACCGACCGACGGACCGACCGACCGACCGACCGACCGACGGACGGACATTTTTGGGAGACTTGTTTTTATGATGTATAAGTGATATATTAGAATACATTTTTGAGAAAATTAGAAAAACTTTTTTTTTTCACGAATACAATACCTTTCTCGCTCCGCTCGAAAGTAAAAATTACCAATAAAAATACCATAACTTATATACCTACAGGTATGTATGAAACTCTTGCGCGAGTCCGACTCGCACTTAGCCGGTTGTTCGTTTTGAAAACTTCTTAGATAAAGCGGCGAATCGTATTTCTTTAAACATTTTTCGTCGTTACTTAAAAAATAATAGACGAAAAATTTGTTTTATCCTATTTAGGAATTAACAAGTAAAGCTCTTTCATATGATATGCGACTTGACCTATAATATAGTAAAGACAATTTTAAATTTGGCTCCCCCTATTTGGGCCCTATTTACAATTTTACGGGTGTTAGGGACAGCCTTCCGAATACTGAAGGGGCATGATCAGTCAACGAAACTGAACAACTTTCAGTGAACAAAACTTTCAGGAAACGAAAAGAAAAATCAGCTTCTCCATACAAACTGCCCGATCAAGTTTACAATTTTGTATGGAGACGCGGATTTTATTTTTCGTTTCCTGAAAGTTTTGTTCACTGAAAGTTGTTCAGCATCGTTGACTGATCATGCCCCTTCAGTATTCGGAAGGCTGTCCCTAACACACTGTATACTATAATAAATATATAAATAAAAATAAAAATGTATAAAATAAATAATACATATTCATATACATCATATATTCGATCCGATCCGATTCCCACAGTTAATTATCTTTTTTTGTTTTTCTATCTATGTTCCATCAGGAAAGGTGTTCAGTTTCATGGGCAGATGCACATCCTTCAGGATTGATATACCATTTCTGCTACCAAATGTTGCTCGTTTAATAGTATAGGATAATAATAAATCAACAAAGAAGGACCCTTTATGCATTTGATTTTGAATTAATTAGATTTGAGATAGATTGAATTGAACCATATTGTGTTGGTGCCTCGTCGTGTCGTATTAGTTTAAGCACGCGGTGCCGGTGCCGCGGGTCGGGCGGTCGGACTCTTCGCTTCCATCGCCAGTCGCCTCAGCGCGGCGGCGGGTGCCCTCGCGTTAGCTGCCTCCCGCTCTCTTTGCTTATTTCGCTCGTTCGTTAAGTAAGTTAGTGCTACCACGCCGGCCGCGGGAGAGAGACGTGTCGCGCGAGTGAACGCCAATATCCGATCATACATAATGAACTGTGAATATTTATTTATTATGTACTCGAGTGAGACGTTTGGTTAATCGTTATAGTTGTATATGAGGTGGTCGGAGTACCTACTAGAATAATGATGATGTTTTTGATAGAAGCTCGGTCGCAGTCGCAGCCGGTGATCGCCGCGTGTTTACGTTGTAGCGCATGCACATGGCGGCATGCACGAGACGACGACTTTACGGCCGACATGGCTCGCTGGCGCAATGCGTCAGCCGTAGTAAACAAACTTGTTAGATCACAATGAGCCAACCACAACAATTTGTCGACGCCATGCCATGTCACTCCCGTCTCCCATAAGAATATTAATAACACTTTGCCAAATAAGCTATCACGTATAGCAATTGCGCTGTTAGTCTTGCTGTTGCAAAATTTGAGATCAGGTAATGTTGAGATAGGTTGCTGTATGAAGCAGTAAATAACTTAAATTGTTTATTTTATAATTATTAAATAATCTACACTTTTAGAGTAAACGTGCTAAGTAATCCGTTTTCCTCAAAAACTTCAACTGTGTAACTTTTTATCCTAAATGCCTATGTTACACGTTATGTACAGAACAACACAGAACCAATGTAATTAAAAATCGTTTAGGTATATAAGTCAAAGGAATGTTAACGATGCTGTAAAAATATACATAATACTCTTATCTAAATAAGTTTCGTATGGAATATTTTAAAAGAACGGTCGAGTAATTTGGCGTTTGAAGAAGTTCCTTCATCTATTTTTATTATCCTTCTTAAACTTGATCATTCAAATGTGACATTGATATAAACGAATTATTTAAAAGAACGACATAATATAATGTCTAGAGTATGGCAATACTTTACCTAATTGACAGTAAACTAAATGTAAAGTAGGTACCTATTTACTTTCTGTTGGCATTTAAATATTCAGATGACATTGTACCCGATTGTTATTCGGTATTACTTAATTAAGCATTTCATTGGTCATCATAGGACACCGATAAGCCGTAACTTGACAGGTTTTTTTGCTACCATAAGCCATAGGTAACCTGATTTGTGATAATTCAAAAAGTTGCCGTTTGCAGTCACCTGCTACTTCGTTCGTCTTTAACATTTTTCTATAGAAATAAGATGTTTTCAACGGAAAAAAAGTAGTAGCCTATGTTGACCAGGTATAGTGCAGATTTTTTACTTTATATGATTTTTACAACAAATCCTCAATTTAACTTTCTGTTGATGAAATACGTAATTTTATTAGTCCAAAAAATTACAAACAAACAAATCACCGCTTTATTTATGATATTGTCTGTTCCAATCCAACCGCACGAAGATCAGATCAGATGTAAATGAAACATGGTTAATCATGTTATTCTGTGCTTTTTTTGTGAATAGGTAATTATAGACAAAAATGCCAACATTTTTTAGATAAGAGGATTTTGGTTCTTATCTTGATATATGGCAGCTCAAGGTATCGAACCCACAAAGTAAAAATCAGAGATAAAAACAGTCTGTTTTAGATAAACTTAATACAAATTTTCATGAACTGAAATATTCTTCTTCTTCCTGTTTTTCGTCTTCTTCTTGATTCTCACTCGATCGCAAAAGACGCCAAAGCAAACAAAACCATTAAATGTATACCTACACTGTACACTTTGGTGACTATTTTCAACTAATACAAAAACTCAGAATCAACCAGCTAGCACTACGCAAACGACTGTTGCGTCAACAAGAAATCACGTCACGATTTAGCACAGTTGTTTATGCCTTATAGTTTCTACCAAAATAAAAACCGTAGTCGCAAGAGTAAACACTCTTCAAAGTCATGATTTAATATTCAATTAATAAGGATCTAGACAAATGTATTGAAAAACGTCGTAAGATACACGGCCGTAAGGGTTATGACAAACTGGTGCCGATGGTAAACCCTCGACTTCGTCTCGGGTTTACAAAACGTCAACTCGTTTGTAATAACCCTACTTACGGCACTTGTATCTTAAACTACTATACTGGTGCGCATAGTAAATACTTGTGAAATTATACTTATATTTTTTGGTTGGTGTACACTTACGATAAGTCTTCTGAAAAAAAAAATGTCCTACTTTTTAAAATTTAACATTACGAAGGGTGAATTGTCCTATTTTTTAATTTAACATTACGAAGAGTGATGCTATAGAATATGTTTTCAATACTCTCGTTTCACCTTAGCAATTCAGAGCTTTTTGAAAAGTGTAGCTATTATAGGTACTTTTGAAGAAACCTAATTCACAAAAGGGCGATTTGAAATGTTTGTTAGTTGCTATTGTTTATTTCCCCTGTATCCCCAGTAGCCTGTGCCGCTCTGTTCACGTAATCTACAACATCCCCTGATGATATACCTACTTCAGCAGACTCCTGAGATAAGATATTTTTTTTCAAAGGAATTATTTATATCTTTTTCCTCGTATTATCACATCACTAATATTATTTTAGCGATTTCCACGAGAATGTTTTACTGTCACGAAGTCTTTTGAAACCGTACTCGTTATAGTTCTGAAATAGACCTTTATGTTATGAAATGACCATGTGAACTTCTAAAAGAAAAAATCATAATAAAGTTCACTTTTGCTTGAGATTTGAAGCGTTAGTAAGTGAACTTGAGTTAAATCTGCCAAATTCCAAGGTGACCTCTTTCTGAGCAATAGTGCGCATGCGTGCTGCAAGGGGGAGTTTTTGTGTGAATGTGTTTGGGTGGCCCCCAAGGACGCCGCTACGCTACCCCATTTCACTCCATGATACAAACGAAAACCGAACACCCCGACCTTGAATGTTTAAAACCAGTTGTAGCAGTGAAGATGGAAATGTCATTAATCCTTTTATGGAACATGAGGCTCCGAAACTGGTAAAACGAGTTACGTAATTCTTCGATGTACCCCATCCTTTAAAGATGGTCTACTCTCAAGAGTTCTCGCCAATCAAAATGTAATGACAAGAAAGTTTTTCATGTGCGGTCTCGAGTGATTTGGTTAATGGTCTTCATAGCCAATGTTATTGTTTTAAAAACTAAGTATCAATTTAGTAATATACAGTACAAGAATACGAAGCACAAAACACAAAATATTGTTCAAATTTTGTTAAAATAGACTTTCGAAAAAGTTGACTACTGTGGATACTCGTATTTATTTTTCAATTATTGCGACCGAGCTTCAATTGAAAATGAATTAGGGTTAGAGAACTCATGCTTGCAACAAAATATACCTTTACTTACGCTATCCTCCGTGTTATTTAAGACAACACCCTGAACAAAAATGAAATAAATCTTTACGATCTTAATTCAAAATGCACGGTCTTTCACATTTCCTGCACAAACACAGTTCACGGGAGTCCACGCCACCGCTGGAAAGTGTAGAGAGTACAGAAAGCTGGTACTCTACGCTCAGTTCATCAGACTCTCGAAATTTCAGCCAAAGCGACAGCCATGGCAAAGCCATTCCTATCAACCAACAAAGAGGATCGTACACCCATCGCAGTCTGCGAGGGTCGGCAGGAAGTCCTTTGGAATTTGCGTCAAGTCCCCGAGACCGATATCCAAATTTCGCGAGCTACTTTCGGGATGTCATGGAAGGAAAAGGTTCCCCGTCGCAGAACTCGTATCATACTCATCATGATTATCGGCGGCAGCGGAGCGATGGTGAGCGCTATCAGATCGGGGTAAACACCTACCAAGCACCCCGCAATGACTACCGACAATTTGTTTCACCACTTTTCAATGACGCTATGGATGATATACAGGAGAATGAGTACAGTAAATGCGAACGATATGGAGAAATTAGCAATACTAAATTACCCCACATCTCTTACAAGAATAGATTTGATAATAAAAGCTTCGCAAAAACATTAACGGAAAGTACTAGTGGTGGTAAAGATCACTTGCACGAACGAAGAGGTTCAGCACCGAGCGGCACCGGACAGCGGCACAAGCATCATTCGATACAAGAGCTAATTAGAACGTTCGGCAAGAAGGTGGGCCACTGGCGACATGACGGCCAAGAAGCCCGGCGAGGGTCCTGTGCCGTGCCCGCTACCGGAACCGGAGAGCCTCGAGCTGTCGACTCTGAAGAATTCAGATCTCGGTCCAAATCGTTGGATGCAGATCACTTACACAGACTAAATAAAAGGCCCTTGCTGGAGGACTGCGGTGCAACTTATCAAATTTTCGACACAATACTAAAAGAAGGTACGTATACGTAGGTTCCGATCCTGTTAAAAAATAAGGTTAATATGCTGTCCAGACTACATTTTATAAAAGTATGAGTTTAGTTACCTAGTGGCATAAAACTGTTTTCGAAATACATAGATTAAGTAGCAACTCATAGATAATTGTAATCTATAATTATTACCACTAATGATTATCTAATAATGGGTTCACTAGCCAGACAGAGTTTGGTAGCAAAATTTGCCAATTAATGACCTGGTTGATTCTATCGGCCGACATCAACATGTACGATTGTATTTTAAATTCTCAAAATATACAATTCGAGATAAATACGACTTAAAATCTAAAATTTAAGTAATGGTAATGAATTGTGTTGAATTACAGTAAACAAAAGAAACTGTGAGAGTGGTTAGGGGGCTTAGTGGGTGATTCGACCGCTCGGGTTCGTCCGTCGCGGCCAAATCCGGAAAGTACAGCGCGTTCAGAACAAGTTTGTCCATGACCGTTATTTTCCGCGCATGGGTGACAGGCGGAGAGCCAATGAACGATTCGCTCGCGCCCTGGGGGGAGCCGCGCTCACCCCCGCGACTCATTTTTTGACTTCTGCGCATTAACGGTCACGGACAAAGTTATTTTGTACGCAGTATACATACTTACATTTTTTGTGAGTAGGCGTTACGGACGGCCTTTTTTTGTAGCATATTTTGTACACACAGCATCGCAAAACTTCGGTAGGGTTTAAATAAAAATAATGTAATGTAATACTTACTGAAATATAACGTTTAATAAATAATTACGTGAATAAACAGATAATACAGAATAAATAAATGGTACAGCAGCACTGCACTTACTTTCTCGCAATACTCAAGGAAAAACTATCAACCGCAAACTTAAATTTGTAATGCCATACACATAGTATGGAAATGCAAACTTTTATTTACGTTTTTCCAAAAAAATGTTCTAATGAAATATACAGATCAATTCAGAATTCAAATTGTCAAACATTAAAACAAACAAACATCAAACGATTTCGAGTAAATCACATGTTTAACTTTTGGTAGTACTGGAACACCCTTTATATGAATTTTCAAAGATCAATAGATACTACCGTAGGATACTTGCATGGAGATTTTTTTAATTTCCCAACACATGTTCCTTATGGATTATTGTTCAGTTTAGTCTACTGAGCAAGCCCTTTCAGTTTTTGGTACACCCTGTGTACTAAATTTTATTAGAAAAATCATAAAGAACAACCAATCCAGGAGTAATATTATAGAAAATTTTAATAAACTCAATGGAACCAATTTTGGGTAAATCACATATTTACGATTTGGTGGTACAGGAACACCCCTTATATGAAATTACACATATCATTTGATACTAGCGCAAGATACGAGTATCTTACATGGAGATGCTTGGTCATGCAAAGTTTCATCAAGATTCTATGAGCCGTTTTTGAGAAAATTACAATTTATCATTTTCGTTGTATGACAGCTACCCTCAAAATGAGAGCCAGCCAGAAACCCCTTAGAACCCTTCGATGGATTTGCATAAATCTCCTAAATTCCAAATATGGTGTCAATCGGACCATTCGTTTAGCCGCTAGGCCAAAGCGTGACGGACAGACCGACCGACGGACCGACCGACCGACCGACGGACGGACGGACATTTTTGGGAGACTTGTTTTTTATGATGTATAAGTGATATAGAACACATTTTTGAGAAAATTAGAAAAACTTTTTTTTTCACGAATACAATACCTTTCTCGCTCCGCTCGAAAGTAAAAATCAGAATGCAATAATATCTATGTAAAGAAATTACCAAAATCTATAGTTAAGAAACTAAAATAATTTCGTAGTTTTTAGGTATTATTTTAAATTCACAAAATGTAATAATGATCACAGAATCGACATTTAGAACAGTCTATGTGACAATTTTTAAAAAATCTGTCTCATTTATAATGTTTCTTAACCAAACTCAAATAATAGGAGAAAATCAATACAAACTTTACATTAATATGCTTAGTAAAATAACAAATAAAATTGACTGATTAATCAACATAAATGATTTTATCTACTCTCATATCGTTAATCCTCACTAATGCATTAAAAAATTGTAGGTTACCACCTACATAAAGTCAATCTGTGCCTAGGAACACTCTTATTGTATTTTTTTTATTTGTGGGAGTGTATTTTGAAGTATTGAATTTCCCGCGGGAGACCTGTTAAATAACTTTTTAATTTTAAGCGTCGTCGCGGGAGAACTATTAAACATTTTTTTAATTTTTAAAGGCGTACCATGACAGCGAGCTGTATGCTGCAAGGAGATTGCATTGCAATGATGGAAAACTCAGAAAACTGATTTTGTATTCACAAATATTTTTAATTGTTTTGTAATGATATACATGACAAAAGCGCTCATGATTCGCCTTCAAATGTTTTTAAATCAACTTGGAACATCGCTTAGTAGTATAGCTGGGAAAAAACAAAAATATTACGAAAAGGTTTGTTCTTAAACACATTATTTTAGGATTCACGATATCAGAGTAGATACAGTTGTGTATGCAACTCCACATAATAGGGTATAAAACTCTCGTGTCATCTATTATGGAACTTGCTTGGCTCGCTACGCTCGCCTGCGTCCCATAAACCGACTCCGCTCGAGTTTTATACCCCTCATTATGTACAGTTGCATAAACTACTAAAATACACTCAGTCCTTTCAATAAATGCAACAAATTTTAATATGACCATATTGTCACGCATGCTATGATAAAATGTTATTAGATTTTAGGGCTCCCGCACACGACCGAGAATCGGTGGGCGATTATCGGCCAGGACAAGGACGGAAGATCCAGGTGATAACACGTCAGAGCGGGATGCCGACAAAAAATCGGTCACCGATTCTCGGTCGTGTGCGGGAAGCCCTTATGCTGATGTTACTTTTCCAAAAAAGCCAGCTCGAAAAAATTTAATGTTTGTACTTTCCGGTTTCGGACGCAACGCAGCGGACGAAACCGAGCGGTTGAATCACGAGGGAAATGGAAGGTATTTTGTTCGAGTTCAAGGAAAATATTTAGCGCGAACAACAAACAACAAAAAACAATTAGATCGTTCTTCCTTGTTTCCCCCAAGTAAAAACCGGCCAAGTGCGAGTCGGACTCGCGCACTGAGGGTTCCGTACCACCACATAATCATAATTGTATTAGTTGAAATTTCAGTAAGTTAATGTGCTAGATTTTTTGAGTCTGACACGCGCTTGACCAAATTTTATTATTTGTTGTTATTTTAGCTTATGAACTATAAACATACCAATTTTCAAGTTTGTAAGTGTTCTCGTTTGTAAAATAGATCTAAAACAAAATCGCCTCCGCGACCATCCAACTTGACCCCTCTCTTATATGAATGTTCTTGAAACGGGAGCTCACCACAATTGGTTACTATTAGTTGTGAGTAAAGTTGTAATATTTAATGATTTCAGACTTTTCCCTTTATTTGTACTGTGAGACCTAGCTTCTTGCCAAATTTCATAATTTTAGGTCAACGGGAAGTACCCTGTAGGTTTTGCTTAGTTGCATAAATGTATGGAGATGAGCACATAAAAAGCCATATCTTTTGATTACGTCGTTGTAAAAAATTTAAATTTTTAGATCTTGTGTGTCTAACATGGTATTAATTTCGACCTGATACCTTTACCCGTTCGTGAGATAAAGGGTCTTGACAGACAGACGGACAACAAAGTGATCCTATAAGGGCTCCGTTTTTTTCTTTTGAGGTACGAAACCCTAAAAAGATCTTATCTACCCCTGAAATGTATAGACAATTCATAGGTTATTTATTAACTATCATAAAACGAATAAAAGCGAAGTGGCACTAAAATGTTGTCCACTCAAATTGCTGGTCTAACGAAGTTCGCACTCGATATAGAGCATTCATGCAGTTGTGTGAGAGACACAATATTTAGAATCCTCTCGTTTACGCCTCTTGGCAGCGCGAGGACGTGCGGGAAATAAATAGCTTCCTACCTAGTTTCCTACTTGGTTGTATTAAGGTCACGTTCATTTATTATGCTATGTTGTATTTATTGGTCTAGGAAGTAGAAGGCTCATAGAACGAACTTTTACGAATTTTTGATTCACACGTATTTATATCAGTTCGTCCCAAAGTTAAAAATGTGCTCTCTACATCTCAATAGATGAATGCAACATGCTCATGCTTCATAATGGGTTCAGCCAAGGAGTGAAATTCCTCACCTGGATCCCCGAAAATATTCAAATCGTTAACGAATACGTTCCTTCTGGGTATGTCGTTTGATCTTCGACTTCATCTCCGTCCTCAAGACTAGATAAATTGAGGTTAAGAGGATCATTTCCAAAATTAATTAGTAGTTCCTTAATATTTAGCTTGATAATGGCTACATCGCTTACATCCAAAACATGATAATTATATTACTCGTAGTTATCTATTCCATGTAGGCGTGTAGTGAGCATTGTGGAATCGAAGGCTACACACACCATAGAAGAAAAAAGAATGATCACATATATTCGCTCCACGCGTATCTACTAGTTAGAACTCTAAATAAACATGATTTTAAATCATAGTAATGGGTGCGTTCATATTCTACTTCTGGCACGAGTATATGATTAGTTGGTTTATTTTAACATTGGAACACGATAGCTTGCGGGTTGCGCCTTAAGTGCTTGGCTTGCATTGACCTGACGACTTGAATGAGACGAGGAAGAAATACAAGGTGGCCCATTGATAGGCGTCCAAAAGAAAAATTTCGATGCCTTAAGGGGTATCTAAATCATGCCCATGGTATGTTCCGCGATTATTTGTAGTTTTCGAGTTATAAATTATTTTATTAATTTTTAAAATTTTCTGCCGAAGTAGTTTTTAAAATTCATATCTTTTTTTTACTGAATATTTTATCAATTTTCTGTTTGTGTCATAATTGCCTTGAACGTTTCTTTTATACATACAATAATTAACCTCCTAACATTCATACTTATTACTCAAAAAGTATCAATTCTTAGGGAAAAACTAACCAAATTTTAAAGGCCCACCCTAAGAAATAAAATAGATTCGCTCATGTGCCAGAAATTTTAACAGCTCTCTTAAAACTTCTACCGAAACACAATAGTGCAAACACTGCTGCTTTACGACTGCTGCGATTACGATTTGCTGCTGCTGCTTTTAGAAAATGCTTGCAGTATTTGGTCACTCGCCTCTCGGGCTAATACGCTCGAACTGTAAACAAGACTACAACCAAAGACGTTCTGTTCCTAAATTAATACAACAATGTCAATTACCTTTTTTAGTTGTTACAAATAACAGTAATTATAGTTGTACACATTTAAAATTAATGATGAGTGTGTCTAAATGAGCCTCTTATTCCTTTCCCTTAGAGGGAGATTAAAAGTAGATTGTAGACGGACTTTGTACAGAAGCTTTACCACCATCATAATTTGCATTAGGAATCACAAAAATGGGCAAATTATTTATTGGGAGCCTAAATTAACATTCAGGATTTTTGCCTCTCAACTTTTAAACGTCAATTTCAGCGAAGAATATCCCATTATGCACCATTTTTAGGGTTCCGTACCTCAAAATAAAAAAAACGGAACCCTTATAGGATCACTTTGTTGTCCGTCTGTCTGTCTGTCTGTCTGTCTGTCTGTCAAGACCCTTTATCTCACGAACGGGTAAAGGTATCAGGTTGAAATTAATACCATATATTAGGATCCATGAACCACACAAGATCTGAAAATTTCAATTTTTTTCAATGACGCAATCAAAAGATATGGCATTGTATGTCCTCATCTCCATACATTTATTCAAAAATGAAAAACCTACAGGGTACTTCCCGTTGACCTAAAATTATGAAATTTGGCAAGAAGCTAGGTCTCACAGTACAAATAATGGGAAAAGTCTGAAATCATTAAATATTACAACTTTTCTCACAACTAATGGTAACCAATTGTGGTGAGCTCCCGTTTCAAGAACATTCATATAAGAGAGGGGTCAAGTTGGATGGTCCTTGAGGCGATCTTTGTTTTAGTTCTATTTGGTCAAGCTCGTGTCGGACTCAAAAAATCTAGCACATTAACTTACTGAAATTTCAACTACTACAATTATGTTTATGTGGTGGTACGGAACCCTCTTTGAGCGAGTCCGACTCGCACTTGGCCGGTTTTTTTTTTTATGGTTTGGGTAGCCTAGAGAGGATTGCAAAGTTTTTAAAACCAGCTGCAATCTATGGAACATCCTTTTTGTATCTTTAAATTGTTGATCAAAATATTAATAGGCCAATTAAATTTGACCGCAAAACTAAAACATATTTTTAAAAAACTGTGTAATTTAGAGTGATCGTTTTATTTTTGCTGTAATATTTACATAAACTTCTATCGACTGTAATTCATTCAGATTTTTCCTTTCTCAAACTTCGGAGATCGGGGGGGGGGGGATTGTATTTTTTTTTTGTCATTTTTCTTCATAACTTGGAAACAATGAGTTGTAAAAAAATACAAAAATATATTTTAGAATGTGCGGAACCGCTCGTCGGTAGAAACTTTTTCAACTCTATTACCACGCCATAAGGTCCAAAAGTGTTTCTACTGATGTGCGGCCGTGTGTACAAGTAAAGCCCTTTCATATCATACCCCACTCGACCTAGTAACGACAATGTGAAATTTTGCCCCACCTCTTTAGGCCCCCTTTGCATTAATAATCATATATATTTTTTTTATTCTTTCAGGTGCTATTAAGTTGGGCAACCATATTCTAAAACTGTTCCAAATTTCAAGTCGATCGCATAAATGGTTGCTGAGATATACAGGTGTGACAGACGGACAGACCGACAGAGTCGCACCATAAGTCGAGTTCCTTTTTTTTACCATTTTGGTGTCGTAACCCTAAAAATCAGCTTTTAGAAAATGCTTGCAGTTTTTGGTCGCTCGCCTCTCGGGCTTAATACGCTCGAACTGTAAACAAGACTACAACCAAAGACGTTCTGTTCCTAAATTATTAATACAACAATGTCAATAACATTTTCAGTTGTTACATATAACACTAATTATTGTTTTTAGTATACATTTAAAATTAATGATGAGTGTGTCTAAATGAGCCTCTTATTCCTTTCCCTTAGAGGGAGATGAAAAGTAGATTGTATCACGCGGCTGCATAATAATTTTTACTTCGGGTGACCTATTGAATCGCTCTTTATGTTCAGGATTCTACTAATGTAAGTAGCACAGTTTTTTTTATAAATGTGCAAAATACCTTTACAAACAAACTTAGTTTTGCGGTCCTAAAACTAGACTTGCTTGTAAAATTACTACAGGTATATCGGAACCATCGGTACGCGAGTTTGACTCGCATAAGACCGAATTTTTTTCAAGGTCAACTCGACCCACCAGGACCGTCACTCAGCCCACATATAGCATTCAGGGGACGCTGAAACGGTAATATACACGACTCAGATGTTTTCAAGCTTCCTTACCCAAAGGGTGAAAAACGGGACCATATTAATATGCCTCCGATGTCAGTCTGTCTGTCTGTCAGTCTGTCAGCGGGATGTATCTCATGAACCGTATTAGGTAGACAGTTAATTTGGAATTTTTATCTGTTTGTTTTGCCATCAACCACTCGCAATCTGCTGACCCAATTTAAACGTAGTTTTCAATACTGTGTTAGACTAACTTTGGTGCAACATATAAGCTTGTTTCATCGCAATCAGTAAACTTCGTACACAAAAATAAGATATACGAGTACGAAGTTTAAAGCGCTAAAAAAAGTATAAGCTCGCACTGCAAAATTCTGCACGTAGGTATCGTTTGATTGATTTATACGGCGGCGATTCATTTAGGGCTCGTACCCACGCCAATGACCTTGAGACTTAGTTATAAATAACCACTTTTTATGTTAACTATGACAATTTTCTTAATATAAAAGAAACATAGTAATCTACAAGATATGACAGATAAATGACATGGAAGAAAAAGTGGCAAAAAACCATTATTATTTTAATTTCTTGCCATTTTTACTTTCGAGCGGAGCGAGAAAGGTATTGTACTCGTATTCGTGAAAAAAAAAGTTTTTCTAATTTTCTCAAAAATGTGTTCTACGAGTATATCACTTATACATCATAAAAAACAAGTCTCCCTAAATGTCCGTCCGTAGGTCGGTCGGTCGGTCGGTCGGTCCGTTGGTCGGTCGGTCTGTCCGTCACGCTTTGGCCTAGCGGCTAAACGAATGTTCCGATTGACACCATATTTGGAATTTAGGAGTTTTATGCAAATCCATCGAAGGGTTCTAAGTGGTTTCTGGCTGGCTCTCATTTTGAGGGTAGCTGTCATACAACGAAAATGATAAATTGTAATTTTCTCAAAAACGGCTCATAGAATCTTGATGAAACTTTGCATGACCAAGCATCTCCATGTAAGATACTCGTATCTTGCGCCAGTATCAAATGATCTGTGTAATTTCATATACGGGGTGTTCCTGTACCACCAAATCGTAAATATGTGATTTACCCAAAATTGGTTCCATTGAGTTTATTAAAATTTTCTATAATATTAATCCTGGATTGGTTGTCTACCTGACTGGATATTATTTATGATTTTTTTGAATAAAATTTAGTACACAGGGTGTACCAAAAACTGTAAGGGCTGGCTCAGTAGACTAAACTGAACAATAATCCATAAGGAACATGTGTTGGGAAATTAAAAAAATCTCCATGCAAGTATCCTGCGGTAGTATCTATTGATCTTTGAAAATTCATATAAAGGGTGTTCCAGTGCTACCAAAAGTTAAACATGTGATTTACTCGAAATCGTTTGATGTTTGTTTGTTTTAATGTTTGACAATTTGAATTCTGAATTGATCTGTATATTTCATTCGAAATTTTTTTTGGAAAAACGTAAATAAAAGTTTGTATTTCCATACTATGTGTATGGCATTACAAATTTAAGTTTGCGGTTGATAGTTTTTCCTTAAGTATTGCGAGAAAGTAAGTGCAGTGCTGCTGTACCATTTATTAACTATCTTGCTGCAATTTTTGACAAAAAGATATTAAAACACAATATTTTAGACAAGACAACGTTGTGGTCTTTTTTAACATTTGTTAAATTACATACAAAAAAAATATTCTATCAGTTTTGCCAATGTCAGTCTCACCGTTCGCGTTGATCTTAACAGCCACGTTGCAGAGCACTCTGGTATAAACGTTATGGTCTTGAAAATTAGGTCGACATTTGCATTGACAAGCGTCTAGCTGCTAATTTTGTGGGCGTATTACTCTCAAACCACATTTTATTTTTATTGATAAGGAGATTGGGTGCATAGTTTTGCGCCAGGATCTTCGGATTAAGTATTGGGATTGTTTTTTAATAGAAGCAGTGTATAATAATTAAGATCGTATGTGAAAGGATAGTTATTTGACAGTGGGCGCAATCTTTTCGCTTGAAACAAAGGGATGAAGTGCGCAATGCGCAACGCATTAGATTGCGACAGATATATTGTGCGTGTTACCAAAACTAAATGACGTAAGCGCCTGATATAAAATATCGAATTTTTGTAAAAAACTAAGTAATAAAATAAAATTTTAGGTTAAGCATATGGTAGCAACTACCAATACCTTTCTGTATTCTTAATTTAACTACTTAAAACACCTCAGATTCCACAAAAAGGGGAAATAATGAAAATTGAAGAGGCAACTTTGGATTTTTATTTTGTCGAGCCGATTTTCACTAATCGTGTTTTGGTCTTAACGATATTATCACTTGAATGATCAAGAAACACATACCTGAAAATCACGGCAAGATACTGAGTAAATAAAAAGATACTTGTCTTCAGAATACACAAAAAAATTGCATATCGTCGTAATATTGATACTATGTCACAAATAGACTGTGGCGAATCGTATTGGCTTTCTCTGTGCACATTGCACGGCACGATAACCTTTGGGCAATCAGCTTGACAGACCGTCTGGATCATATCACTGTGAATGACATGGCAATATGTACCCCAGCAACACGATTAATATACAAGGTGTAAGGGACGGTGTACCTAAAACTGAAAGGGCGTGCTCAATCAGCGAAACTGAACAACTTTCCCAAAGAAACATATGTTGGGAAATGTAAAAAAAAATTTCACCTCCATACAAATTGCCCACTCCGTTCGAACAGTTTGTATGAAAAGGTAATTTTTTTTTAATTTCTTTGGAAAAGTTGTTCAGTTTCGTTGACTGAGCACGTCCTTTCAGTTTTCGGTACACCGTCCCTTACACCCTTTATAGTTATCATAAAAAAAATGTGCTCTAATCATTGTACGATATTAAAAATCTCTTTATGACGTCAGTTAAATTTACGTCGCTTCACAAACAAAGTGGCGCCATGTGGGAAAAAAAGAAGGGACAATAAAAAACCCCTATTGTTTAGGAAGTACCACTTACTTACTAACTACTACTTACTTACTCCTTTGGCGCAATGACCCAAGAAAAAGTACCGCGACCCAGGAATTACCGCGACATTTTTATAAATGTTTTGGATAGACCTGGTCTTACCCGTGTATATTCAGAAATACTCAAGCTCCCTAGGTTAAGACTGAGAATTAAAATAAAATTCAGCGTTTTTAAAACACTTTCAGTCGTTCATTCTTCAGTCAGTTAACATTATCATGCTCATGCCTGGTAGCAGTCGTGCGTCACTAATACGTAGGAGCAAAAGAGGGTTGTAATCAATAAGGATCTAGTCAGCTATCATTTCACAGCAACCTGTGTGTGAGTAGCGGCGATTCAGCGATTACCGCGGCCATTAAGCTAGCCTTCTTGCTACTAGTAGCATATTATAATGAAGGTTACTGTTTATTGAACCAGTGTCGATCCGCAAACTGGAGCCTTAATTTAAAAATGATTACGAAATGTTTTGGTGCTCTAACAAGGGCCTCAGGACAAAGCCGGAGGCCTTAAAAACACAGATAGAATAACAACAATCTAAATATATAAAAGAGCATGTCCTGACTGACTGACTGACTGACTGACTGATTCATCAACGCCGAGCCGTAACCCTGGCCCTTATTTTGTTTTGAATAGTATATATAGTATCTCAAAACCATCAAACAAAAAAATCTCATATCATATTTTTTCTCATATTATATTTTGAACACAAGTCAAAAAGAAATTCAAAATTTAGCGCGCAATGGAGAGACAATAGTCAGAATGTTGAAAATTAAAATAGGAAATAATGTAGCGATGCTACAAAACGCAACTGATAAGAAAAAAATATTTTCTACATAAATGCATCCCAAAAACCACGTAATATTTATTGTGTTTTCAAAGAACAGTACAAATTTCATCAGATTACTTTGATCCGTTTTGTTTTCTTTTAGAGAATGGTATAAACAGTATTTAAGTAAACAACATTCAAAAACAGTATTCTAAGTATTTTTGTTGTTTTTTAGGGTTCCGTACCTCAAAAGAAAAAAACGGAACCCTTATAGGATCACTTTGTTGTCCGTCTGTCTGTCTGTCTGTCTGTCAAGACCCTTTATCTCACGAACGGGTAAAGGTATCAGGTTGAAATTAATACCATATATTAGGATCCATGAACCACACAAGATCTGAAAATTTAAATTTTTTACAACGACGCAATCAAAAGATAAGGCATTTTATGTCCTCATCTCCATACATTTATTCAAAAATGAAAAACCTACAGGGTACTTCCCGTTGACCTAAAATTATGAAATTTGGCAAGAAGCTAGGTCTCACAGTACAAATAATGGGAATAGTCTGAAATCATTAAATATTACAACTTTTCTCACAACTAATGGTAACCAATTGTGGTGAGCTCCCGTTTCAAGAACATTCATATAAGAGAGGGGTCAAGTTGGATGGTTACTGAGGCGATTTTTGTTTTAGTTCTGTTTAAAAACGGGAACACTTACAAACTTGAAAATTGGTATGTTTATAGGGCAAAGGCTATAAAATAACAACAAATAATAAAATTTGGTCAAGCGCGTGTCGGACTCAAAAAATCTAGCACATTAACTTACTGAATTTTCAACTAATACAATTATGTTTATATGGTGGTACGGAACCCTCAGTGCGCGAGTCCGACTCGCACTTGGCCGGTTTTTTCTCAATATGCTCACAGATTTATTCACACCTAAAATTTAGAAACGAGTCTAATAGACCTACATGACTAACTATTACAATACAATACTCTTTTATTGCACACAAATAACATCAACACTACACTATTATTATTGAGAAAACAGAGAATTCCTTGTATATTGCCTGGCAACATTGTAACTACAGTTAAACGAAATAAGAAGAAATGGGTGTGATGATCAATTTGTCGTAACTTATTTTATAAAGTTATATTAACTAGTAATTAATAGTCGGTGATTTTTTTGGAAATTAAAATCTAGCTCCAATTATAGATCGCGCCAATTTTTAATTCAATCTGAATACGGCACGATTCGCATCGAAGCAACTTCAGAGCAGACAAGTTTGGCGCGACATGTAACGTTGCAAACAAACACATCACTTGACAAAGTGAGATCCTCCTGGTTTTATGGTATCTTTGGGGGTATATTTCACAAAAAAAAGGTTATGGCAAGCATTTTTTTATTGTAATGTTTTGTCCCCGCTAAGCTTTTTTAATAATGCAAATTAAGTATGCGTAGAATTGTTATAAAAACTTCGTTTTACACGAAACTGTTTGGAAAGACAGTTATAGAACGGAAATTAAATACTGAATACATACTAATTACGTATACTTTCTGGCTTAAAGTTAATGCGCAATATTTTCGTATTTGTCCAGATGGTCGACTTGAAGAGGATTTTTCGAATAACACAAACAGTGGTAATAAATAACACAAACTATTTTGTAGAAATATATTTATAAAATTTTCCATTGACTGTTTCTCCACTGCGCTCTAGAGCTACTTTTGATTAGACGGTGAAAATCTGTGTCTTAGAATACAAAATTAATTTTGTTCTAGGTCTTTTTTAGATACTGCAAATATTGACCAAGTGGCCTACTCAATGTTACCTATATGGGCCAAAATGTATAAAAGTGATATATTTCGGGACTTCAGTGTTAGTCCTATAGTTATTTTATTTTATTTTTATTTTTATTTATTTATGATTGACTTGAAACCACTGATCTCACTACGAACATGAGACACTTCGTTTTTACTTTCGAGCAGAGCGAGTAAGGTATTGTATTCGTGAAAAAAAAAAAGATTTTCTGAAATGTGGTCTATATCACTTATACATCATAAAAACAAGTCTCCCAAAAATGTCCGTCCGTCGGTAGGTCGGTCGGTCGGTCGATCGGTCGGTCGGTCCGTCGGTCGGTCTGTCCGTCACGCTTTGGCCTAGCGGCTAAACGAATGGTCCGATCGACATCATATTTTGATTTTAGGAGTTTTATGCAAATCCATCGAAGGGTTCTAAGTGGTTTCTTGCTGGCTCTCATTTTGAGGATAGCTGTCATACAACAAAAATTAAAAATTGAAATTTTCTCAAAAACGGCTCATAGAATCTTGATGAAACTTTGCATGACCAAGCATCTCCATGTAAGATATCTTGCGCCAGTATCAACTGATCTTTGTAATTTCATATAAGGGATGTTCCTGTACCACCAAATCGTAAATGTGTGATTTACCCAAAATTGGTTCCATTAAGTTTATTAAAATTTTCTATAACATTAATCCTGGATTGGTTGTCTACCTGACTGGATATTCTTTATGATTTTTTTGAATAAAATTTAGTACACAGGGTGTACCAAAAACTGAAAAGGCTTGCTTAGTAGACTAAACTGAACAATTAACATGTGTTGGGAAATAAAAAAAAACTCCATGCAAGTATCCTACGGTAGTATCCATTGATCTGTGAAAATTCATATAAATAGTGTTGCAGTACTACGAGTACCAAAAGTTAAACATGTGATTTGCTCGAAATCGTTTGAGGTTTGTTTGTTTTAATTTTTGACAATTTGAATTCTGAAGGGATCTGTATATTTCATTCGAACATTTTTTTGGTAAAACGTAAATAAAAGTTAGTATTTCCATACTATGTGTATGCCATTACAAATTTAAGTTTGCGGTTGATAGTTTTACCTTGAGTATTGCGAGAAAGTAAGTGCAGTGCTGCTGTACCATTTATTTTATATACTTGCAGTATCTTTGTTACGACCTTTTTACCCGACTGCCCCAAAACAGGAGTGTTATTAACTTCGAGTGTATGTTTGTAAGTAAGTATTTTCTTTGTCGCTCTCTGCAGCCTAAACGGCTTGATAGATTTCAACATATGAGGTGTCGTTAGACTTGTTTCTATTCACGGTATAAAAAAATATAATAATAAAAGAATTGAAATTAAAACAATAAATAAATTAAAATTATAATAATAAAATAATAGAATGAATCTTTCATTAATAAAACAAAAAATACTAAATAAAAAAAATATTTCAAAAACAAAATACCCGACTGTGTAGAAAAATATGAAATGAAAAGAGAAAAAACAAGTTCAATTTATAAAATAAATATTAACTTAAATTTCATGAGGTATTGCAGGCAGGGACAATATTTTTTTTATTACCTAAACGATATGCCAATGACACTCCGAAAACATGTTTGCAAAACAAACTATTTGTTATGCTTGCCCAACTTTATAGCGTTAAGATAATTTTATGCATAGTTTCTCTTGCAGCTAAGCTTTCAGCCTTTTTGGGGCCAGTAAAATTTGTCATTGCCTAGAAGTTAAGCCGGCCTGATCTATTAGCGCTGACGTTGTATACATGTCGTAGGCCGATCGTTGAATTGGGTCGATCGAGATCTGCCTGGGCACTTCACGATGTGCCGGCATTTCGTGATCTGGCCAATTATTTCATGATGTGCCCAATATAAAATTGGGAAGATCGATGAGAGCAATCTATTTGTCGATTTGCCTTACTATGGCTGGGGGCATCGTAATGTAGTTCCGTTTCGCGACGCTTGTGGCGCTGTTTGCGCTGTATGTTAGGTTAAGTTAAGGTTTTATTATATAGTAAACTTGTGGCGCTGTTTGCGCTCTGTTAGCTGTGTGTTAGGTTAATATGCTTGTACTTTGGTCACCCTACAGAATCGATTTGCCCAAGCATGGCCGGGCATAGTTTATTTGGCGAACAAAACGGTAACAACCAATACAAGGTAAAGTACAGATTACAATATAACATTCTATAACTAGGTTGAAACCCTAACTATGTTTACACATCAACACCAAAATACGATATAGTGAAAATCATAATAGTTTCTCATTAAGTACTAGAATTGTTTAAAATTAACTAAGTGCGGAACCAATTACTAAAATAAAATAGTATACCTATAGGTTGTAGATCATGTGAGAACATTTTTGACAGTATTTTTAAAAGTGTTGGGACGAGAGTCGAAGAGGTCTAATTTATTATTTTCGTTAGACAGCTCGTTATACTCGTATAGTCGGAACATTCTAATAATTGGGTTATAATATGAAGTATTATAGCTGTAGGTTTGAAGCAAGAAGGTTCTGGGTTTTCGAAGATTGTAAGCGGTATTGACATTTAAACTAGATAAGAGAGATGAAAAACTAGATAAATGTTATGCTTTGAACGATATGGCGGGTATTAGATAGGCAAATCAATAAATGCCGGCATATCGTGCGTGCATATTGTGCCCAGGCAGATCTCGATCGGCCTACGACATATAGACAAGCCCGTTGGTGTGGTTGGTAGTGAGCCTGCGTCTCACGCCGTGGGCCATGTGTACGATCCCCGCCCAGGGCAAACATTTGTGTGGATGAACACAAATGTTTGTTCTGTGTCTGGGTGTTATTTATCTATTTATGTATGCATATCAGTCTCTGATACCCATAGTACAGGCTTTGCCTAGTTTGGGATCAGATGACTTTTGTGAAATGTCCCGCAATATTTATTTTAATTTTATATGCAGTTGTCCTTTTTTTCTCAGAATCCCAAATACTAGGATATGTCATTAGCATTTTATAACTAAACTTTACAGCTCATTATAGCTACGTGCGACTACTTTCTCGAATTTGACGTCCAGTGGAGAAGGGTCGAACTACCTTTTTCCATCCAATCAATCGATCAGTTCCATTTGCTTTGAAGATGTGTTTTTGGATATTGGAAAAATGTTATCTCATTATCTTAGTTATTATTTCGTGTTGTTCGTAAGATACTCGTATTTGTTAAGATGTTTTTGCCGTCAAAACTTGCGGTTTTGGTTTCGTTAGGTACTTTTGAGTTTTATACGCGTTTGGGCATGCTGAAAATCAGCGCCGCGCCGCAGCGTGAAGTGTGGCATAATGTTTGCTAAACTAAATATAGAATTTTTATTATGTTATCTGCGAAATAAATGTTGTCTATACTATAAATAGCGTACCTACAGGGTAATGTTTACATAATAGACACATACAGTTTGTGATAATTTTTCAATGCTAATCTCTGTGTGAAATTTAATCGTCATGATCCATTTTAAATAATTTATTTTAAAATGTAATTGTTGTTGACCACCAGGAGCGCACCTCCGACGGACGGCATCACAAGATGCAGAGAAGCGACGGTCATCACTAGGGAATGTACCTTTGAATCGCCACCGCGCGTCAGATGCCTTCCTCGACCCGCACCATGCTGCCATGCTCTTTCGAGATTCAAGGGGGGTAAGTCTCTATCTATAGTTGAGGAGAATAACAAATGCGTGCAATTTTATGTACTATATACTAGGTTATTTTTTTTGGACCTGATTTCCTTTTGCCCACTTATTAGTGAGGTCAAAAGCAACAACTTTTGTTTTACGACTTTGCTAACAACGCACAAAAAATTTTCGACTCCATACTAAAGTGGTCACGTGACCGACCCATTTTGTATGGGATGTTGAATATTTTTCTTGCGTTAGAAAAGTCGTAGAACAAAAGTTGTTGCTTTTGTCCTCACTAATAAGTGGGCAAAAGGAAATCAGGTATAAAAAAATAACCTAGTATATTCATGCTAATATGCATGAAACAGCATTATGTATAACGTACGAGGTTAGAACTTTTTCAGTACGCTTATAAAGACTTTTTTTTGATAATTAGTCAAACGAAATCAGCCCGAAATTATGAAATGTTTATGTATGTATTAAATGTACTGAAAGCTTCAGGAAATATATTTTAATTTGGAACGTAGCCAATAAATAAATATAATGAAGTTTAAAGCGAACTGATTTAAAGCATTTTGTTAAAATTTTGACAGGACGACGGATTGAGCAACTAACCATTAAACATGATTTAGCACTCTGTGATGATCCGTGAATTCCAATTTATCAAGTAACCAGGCCTTTCTTCTCAGGGTTCCGTACCCGAAGGGTCTAATCGGACCCCTACTGCTGTCACTCGCCGCCGTCTATCGATCTGTCTGTCTTCTGTCACACAGGTTTTACAGCCAAACGGTTGGAACTACAGCCTTTAAATTTTCTCAGTAGCATCATGTTGACTCAAAGCCCTACAAATTGTAATTTTTTTTTAATGTTTTTAGAACGGCCTCCCATACAGCAAAAGGGGGCGCGAAAATTATAATTTGAGCTACCCCATCGGCTGGAGTATCGTTGTTTATAGCTCGTTGAGTAGATAAATACTGATTTTTTTGTTTAAAAAAGTATTTGAAAACAAGCCACCTAAGTCCAAAGGATTGTTTTAACTTCGTATTGACCTATGAATTTGAGATTTGGTGAAAATGGGTACCAATATATATAGATAAATCGGATTTCAGGAAAGGACCAAACAATTGAACAAAGCCGTCTAAATGGGTTGTCAGCGTGACATGACATGATATTGTGTTACTAATACTTTTCAGATGTCTGTATTGATAGAGCCAATGTCGTATTCTATTTATCTTCGGCAATATATACCACAATATGGCTTCAAAAGTATAGCCTTCGCTGGTTTTGGTTGTTATTCATTTTCTCCGTTAACAAAAGTCTGAAACAATACACTGTGAAACAAAAGACTGCCCAAATTTATCAATTTTGTTACATGCTAACATCTTAAGGGCCTTAATTACTTTGTCACAAAAACAATAAGTTTCAAAGAACTTTATTTCAAAATACAAAGAGAAGTAAATCGAAATTCGCTTACTCTAAAACGGTATTACCTATTAAAGTGCCTTACAAGGTGCGTTACTCGGTCAATCTGGATTGCGATCCAGAGGGATGCAGCTATAGGAAAGAAATCTCCTCTGGATTGCGATCGAGATTGACTGTGCAATGGAACCTTTACATTTCGACAGATTTTTATTTGCGTATGTTTTTGGCGCATTGTGTAAATTGAATACGACAAGAGGAGTCACCTGCTATCCCTTTAGCTTTTATAACCCTTTCTATGCCCCACGGTTATTTTTAAATTCAACTTTTTAACGAAATTCTTAAACTCAAATAAAAAAAATGTTCGCTGTCTAGCCTCCTAAATTTTATTTTTTTGTACATTGTTGTAGGGTTCAATTGAATTAAAATTTACTGGCGTTACATGACTATAAAGAAGCGATCGAAGCGATTTTAATAGTACATTAAGATGCAAGTGTGCTATTTTGTTGATTACGCTCGAGGCTCAAATATTGCAGCCCGAGCCGCAGGCGAGGGCCTAATGGAGCCGAGAGTAAAATGACCAAAGCGCACGCGTTTCTTACGACGACTTTCAACACATTTGCGAATAAAAACAAATAAAATTTTCTTACCTCTTTTCCCGAAGGTAAATTCGTAGACAACAAGCTACGTATCTTTCCTTAGATTTCTGCGTACACAAGATTCTCCAGAATTGTGTTTCGTGCCTGAGTTTTTTCTACGTTGAGGAACTATATTAATTTCAGTTTTTTTAGTTGTAGGAGTCGATACTTTTGAAAATAATTACAATAAACACAATGTAAACATGACAAATATTTGTAAAAATGGCGCGCGCTGTTTTAGCGGACACTGATTAAACATACATTCGCGCGCAGGATGCATTGACTTAACTGCTAAACAGCCTAGACTTTAAATTATTTAAATTGTTATGTATTGTTACTTAAAAGACGTATTTGTCGTTGCTTAGTTGATTAATATAAATTTTTTCATGAAATGATGATGATATCATATTTATTTATTTGCAATCACATCATTATAGAATTGTGAATTTCATAGAGCTAGAGCCGCCGTAAAAGTGGTAAATAAAAGCAAGAATGATCCTACCAAACAATATTTCCACCTCTTTCTAGGATCGATTTATTTTGTTGGCCTCCGACTACTGCGACGAAAATATTGTTTGGCAAGGTCATTCTTCCGTTTATTTACTACTTTTACGTCGGCATGGCAGCCGTGATTTAGTTTTTTCTTTTTCAGTTTAAATGCAGGATTTTGAATTTTTTTTTTAAATTTAATAAAAAATTAGGTAACTGTGGGGCATACAAGGGGGTTATGAGGGCCGAAGGGATAACAGATGATCCTAATTCAATTTGGATATATATTATATTTTCAGCTGCCAGTTGCCGACCCGTTCTTGGAAAAAGTCAGCCTCTCCGACTTAGGTAAGTTTTTTATTTTTTTTATTTAAGGGAAACAAACAGTTTATGTTATTAAATAACAATAGGTAACTTAAGTTAAGTAAACCTTAAACCTACAGATTTTGTGAAGATCTTTTAGTTATAATTACTAGCGTTTTAATTTTTACATTTACTTTACCTTCTGTTTTAAAAAAAAGTATCGTTTCGAATGAAACGTAATAATTTAACTTTCAAATAGACATTGTCATCCGTGTAGTGCCGGCAAAGAATAGTACCATGATAACCCTGAATGAGCTATGGGGGCGGTTGACTAAGAGTGGACTTTATATAAATCCTTCCTATGTCGATTCTAATGGATTAGAGTCTCAACAATGGAAAGTCGTAGAGATCGAATTCAAGAACTGCACTGGCTGAAAGAGAAAACGCACACACTTAGCTACATTAGCTATACTTTACGCACATCACATAGAATAGAAAAAAAACGCTAAGCAATATCGCGAGTAAAATTATACATCTTATCACGTTCGCAGTCACCGTAAGAATAATTGAAAACTATTCGATGAAGGGCGATTCGAATAAAAGTTTACGAGTATACTATTGGATTTTACGTCTTTTAGGTAAGAACAGCAACGTAGAGTTTCCTTAGCTGTAGCTTGGAACCTCTACAGTACAAAGCCATCTCCACCCGTGGGTGTCGTAAGAGGCGACTAAGGGCTTAAGAGCCGGAGGATGGGCAGCAGTATCTATCTGTGTATCATATCAACAACAACTGTCACCAACGACAGCCGTCGCCAGCCGCAACGCTTACAAGCGTGGTGACTATGGTAAATCCCCTCCTAAGTACCACGCATTTTTCCTGGAGATTTTGAGGGAGGTCCCTGTCCTGCAGTGGATGTTTCTTGGAATGTTATGATGATGATGATCCATTGTAGGTGTTATAGATATGCCTGTAGGTTCTTGATTTTTAAAACGATTCTAATAGTTAACTTTTCCCACTGTATTTTAAAATATTTTTTTTTATTTAGGTAAGTTTTTAGATAAGCCACCTTACCTCTATAAATAGTAGAGGATCGTATTTTGAGGTTGTATGAGGAACTCTTCTCGCAATCAACTAGGATACAACTTGGTACGATTCAAGTAAATATACCTTAGGTAAGTAACATCTAAGAAGTGGTGCATCCTGGCAGAACGCGACACAGACGCACAGTGCGACATAAGTTTGACGTTTAAATTGATAACCGTTCCGACGATGGAGCAAATAAAAAAAAGCCGGCTAAGTGTTAGTCAGACTCGGGCTTCGGTAATAATACCGACTTAGTTTTGAAGTGTGAATGCGCACGAGTCCGACCCGCACTTGACCAGTTTTTATTATTATTATTCTGCAACTATGACATACCAATTTTCACGCTTGTAAAGTGGTCCCGTTTTTACGATAGAGCTATAGCAAACAATTGAGCAAAAAACACCTAAAACACATTTTTTATTAGTTAGTTGTTTTTTATTTTTATAGCGGCAAAATAAATACATGTTCTATGTAAATTTGAACTGTCTTCCTATTACGGTTCATGAGATACAGCCCGCTGACAGGCAGACAGGCATTTTAATAGGGTCCCTTCTTTCACCGTTTGGGTACGGAACCCTACAAATACGTTTCTTGAATGGCGACCCCGCTTACTTTTTATACTAGGTGTAACAGAAAAGGTATATCAACCCTGAAGGATGTGATTCTGCCCAAGAAACTGAACAACTTTCCCCAAGGAACTTAGGTCAAAATAGGAAAAAAAAAGTTTTTGTATCAGTTTTTATCGGAGGATTTTTTTTTTCAATTTTTCGTCCTATGTTCCTTAGGGAAAGTGTTCCTATGGGCAAATTCTCATCCTTTAGGGTTGGTATACCCTTTATGTTACACCCTGTATGATTTTTCGTTTTGTTACTCTTACACGTAAAAACTACTGAATGGATTTTAATGAAACTTTTCAATAATATAGCTTATACAGTAGAATAACACATACTCGTAGGCTACAATTTATAAACCTGCGCAGACGAAGTCGCGGGCACCAGATAGTTAGACGTGATATATTCGGCTTAATAAATATTTTGTTGTGGATTTGTGCTGTATTCCTAAATAAACAATTTATCTATCTATCTATCTAATAAAAACACATATTCTGCGAAATTTTAACTAGCTATCTACGTTGGTTGGTATAAAAGATACAACTTTCAACCTACTAAAAAACTACATATTTTTAGGGTTCCGTACCTCAAAAGAAAAAACGGAACCCTTATAGGATCACTTTGTTGTCCGTCTGTCTGTCTGTCTGTCTGTCTGTCAAGACCCTTTATCTCACGAACGGGTAAAGGTATCAGGTTGAAATTAATACCATATATTAGGATCCATGAACCACACAAGATCTGAAAATTTAAATTTTTTACAACGACGCAATCAAAAGATATTCAAATTCCAAATTCAAATTTGTTTATTAAAATTTCATAACATAACAGTTTTTGAAAAACCAAAGCGTTATAAAAACAATTCAACAATAATTAATGACTAACTCCAGGTTAGTATAGTTGTCAATATTTAAAAAAAAATATATTAGTCAATATTTAAAAAAAAATCATTAAAGTAATTTATAAAAAATCGTTAAGGTACATTATTATGTCAATAATTCTAATATTAATTACAATTTATGGTTGTCACTCTTGCATTCATCTCGCATACTCGCTGGCATTCCCTCATCAGACATACAATCCCAGATGTAAACAAGTCACACTGTGGGCTTGCGATGAGCACAGAGTTGAGCAGGTTGGCGGCGCGGGCCGCGGGCGAGTGCTGGTGATGAGCGGTGCGGGCCGCGGGGACCGCCAGGGGGCCGCACGCTCGCGGGCGCAGGTACATAGTGCGCTTCATGTCGGGTACAGCCAGTGAGAGGAACATGGTCACTAACAGTACACTGTCTATCTTATTGTTAACAATATTTATGACAAATTTGGCCAAGGCCAGAGATCTGCGCACTTCAAGTGACTGGTAACCCAGCTGACCCTGGATAAAGAGTGTAGGATACATGTACGGGTAATACGTGTACTCTTTTTTAAACATACTCCTAAGAAACTTTTTCTGGACTCGCTCCAGCATAAGAATATATTTATCTTCATGGGGGCTCCATACTACCGAGTTCGTTTCTAGGATACTACGGACCAGGGCCGCGTAAAGGGTACGGGTCGCTGCAGGGTTCAGCGGAGCCGCGTTCCTTAGGACAAAGCCGAGACGGCGGTTGGCAGCGACGGTGACGTTCTGCGCGTGCTCGCGAAAGGTAAGTTGGGGGTCGAACAACACACCCAGGTCTCGCACCCGCTGGACGCGCGCTATGTCCACACCGCCCACCGTGTATTGGGACACGATAGGTTGTGTGGACCTAGTGAATGTCATCATCTCACATTTACTTGGATTAAAGTAAAGTTTATTTTGTATGCTCCATTCATGGACTGCGTTGATGTCACTCTGAAGCGCGTCACAGTGGGCTTGAGTTTTACACGGCATAAGCAGCTTAACGTCGTCTGCAAAAATTGTAATAGAGGATTTGCGAACTACCTCTGGTAAGTCGTTAATTAGAATCACAAACAGGAGGGGACCTAGGTTCGATCCCTGACTTATACCTGATCGGGTGTTGTAGGAATCAGAAAGATGTGAACCATACTTCACGTACTGTTTCCGGTCAGATAAATAGTTAGCAAACAATTTTAATAGTTTTGGAGTAAAACCCATAGCTCCTAACTTAAGTAGCAGTATATCGTTATGGACACGATCAAATGCTTTTTGGAAGTCTAGATAGATTATATCTACCTGGCCCTTATTGTCTAATTCACTTGAAATTTGATCGACTAGTTTTATTAGATTGGTGGCCACGGAACGCTTCGGAAGGAACGCATGCTGAGCGGGGGTAACGTACGGCATACACTGAGGTAAAATGCGTGCATGAAGTGTAGTTTCAAATACCTTAGCTAGAGCGCAAAGTATTGCGATAGGGCGATAGTTCTCGACCTTGATTTTATCACCAGACTTAGGAATAGGTGTCACTCGCGACTTTTTCCAGATAGATGGATAGGTACCAGTATTCAATATAAGATTAAATATGAATAGTATTGGGTCAATTAACTCATCAACGCAGCCCTTTAATATGAAGGCTGGTATATTATCAGGCCCGGGAGAGGTACCTGGCTTAAGTTTAATGAGAGCACGACGTATGTCTGTGCGACTAAACGCGCGCACGTCGACGCGACGGCCGTCTGACGGGCCGGTGGCGCTGGCGACGGCCGGGTCGAGCGCGGGGGCGTCCGGCAAGAACACGGAGCTGAAGTGCTCCGCGAACGCGCCAGCCGCCCCCGCCCCCGTGTACTCGTCCGTCCCCCGCGTCACGCGCGGCTCCAGACCGCCAGGGCTGCGAAGAGAGTTTACATATTGCCAAAATTCCTTTGGATTTTTACAAAGATTTACAGAAATTCTATTTGTAAAGTTAGAATGTGCTTGCTTTATATCTTCCTTGATTTGAGAACGCATTTTTTCAAAGTCCCTACGCGCTTGGGTATCTCCTGTTTGCTTCCAATAACGATGAGTTTCCGCTTTATTTTGAATAGCACGAATTATACTACTCGTGTAAAAGACTGGGTACACTCGTTGGGACGAATTCTTTCTGACTTTTTTGGGAATGCATTGGTCAAAAATCGAATATATTATTTTGTACAACCAATCTAACGCTTCATTTACCCCAGAAAAAGTATACAAAACACTCCAGTCTATGTCCCTAATCATACAGTAAAGTGCATAGTAGTCACCTTTCTGGAAGTTCCAGTCTTTTTCTATGGGGATGTTAGAGGGAGCGAGAGTTGTTACCTCCTTAGAAAAGCTGTACCCGACGCTCACGACTAAGGGTGGATGATGAACATCAATTCTGGTTATCACCTCGGCGGGCTCGGCGGCGCGCACACAGACCGCGCTGCTCAGCTCTGGGCTTGTCATCACCACATCGAGCACACGCTCGTTCGAATTCATCACTTGGTTATATTGCTCTAAATTACAAAGTGTGCTGAAACAGTTAAAATAATTGTTGGTATTACTACTAGCACTATATAAGTTTAAGTCACCAAAAATTAAAATCTTAGAAGGCGAGTGCGCCAAACATACTTTTTCTACATTTTCGAAAAATATGGCATTTTATGTCCTCATGAATGAATGAATGAATGAATGAACGAAGATTGACGAAAGAGATCTACCAGGCGAGAGTGACTGGAAACTTTGGAAGGGGAAGGCCTAGGCGAACGTACCAGGACCAAATTCAGGACGTTCTGAATAAAGGCCAGGTTAAAAGTACCCTAAACCGACGAGCATGTATGAAAGGATTGATGAAAGTACAGGAAGCAAGGGAAGTATGTCAAGATCGTAGCAGGTGGAGGACTGTGGTCTCTGCCTACCCCAACGGGAAAGAGGCGTGATGTTATGTATCTCCATACATTTATTCAAAAATGAAAAACCTACAGGGTACTTCCCGTTGACCTAAAATTATGAAATTTAGCAAGAAGCTAGGTCTCACAGTACAAATAATGGGAAAAGTCTG
Organism: Athrips mouffetella; assembly: GCA_947532105.1. Classification (NCBI taxonomy): domain Eukaryota; kingdom Metazoa; phylum Arthropoda; class Insecta; order Lepidoptera; family Gelechiidae; genus Athrips; species Athrips mouffetella. Next base: position 28,964,497 of record OX383956.1, on the reverse strand, counting down.
AAATCATTAAATATTACAACTTTTCTCACAACTAATGGTAACCAATTGTGGTGAGCTCCCATTGCAAGAACATTCATATGAGAGAGGGGTCAAGTTGGATGGTTGCTGAGGCGATTTTTGTTTTAGTTCTGTTTAAAAACGGGAACACTTACAAACTTGAAAATTGGTATGTTTATAGGGCATAGGCTATAAAATAACAACAAATAATAAAATTTGGTCAAGCGCGTGTCGGACTCAAAAAATCTAGCACATTAACTTACTGAAATTTCAACTAATACAATTATGTTTATGTGGTGGTACGGAACCCTCAGTGCGCGAGTCCGACTCGCACTTGGCCGGTTTTTTGACGTTATGCCCCACTGTGCGTTTCCGTCGCGTTCTGCCGCGATGCACCACTTCTTATATGTTACATATAGGTATGAATTTGAATCGTGCCAAGTTTTATCCGCGCTGGTTTCGAGAATGTTCCGCCTGATTCGATCGTCCTCATCATATTTTATATTGCTGCTTTAAAAAAGAAAGCCCATGTCCTTAGGCAGTCTCCATGCAATCAGCTGTAACAGTTATTTTTAATTTTACGCATATTTCACGGCCTTAAAAACCGGTCTTTCACGCGTGGTTGCCATACCAGCAGGCTTTATTTATTACGCATTTACCGGATCATTTATTTTGTTTATTTATTTATTTTATTTTATCATGTCACCAACAGAATGTACAGTGATAAATTCTTAAAAATTAACATTAAGTTAGCAAGTTTAATGTCATTCTAATTATAGGTGACGACGGCATTTACAAACTTAAGTAACTATCTGAAATTAAATTAAAAATAATTTTAGATATGTCAATATCTAAACAAATAAATTAAAGAAAAAGAATTAAGAATTTAAAAATTAAAGAATAAGTAACGTTGAAGACCAGGTTTACATAATGACATAACTTTAGTATATAGTATACTTCACACAATTTGATTACAAGAAAACCGACAGTTTTAATGGTCATTTTTATCATAATAAAAGTCGCCAGTCGTTAAACACGTTACTCTCTATAACACACCTTGTTGACTCCAATGAAAACCATTTTTGTCCACCGAGACGCGAGGTGAGGTTAATGGTTAGGTATCTGTCCGTCTGTCTGTGCCTGTTTTATTATGTGACTTTCCTTTGAGCGTTTTACTACCCCGAAATTGTAACTTTTTATCGACCTTAACTTCAAGTCGTCATTCAACTAACGTTTTACTAATAATAGGTAGCGATAAAGTAAGTATCATATCAGTCTGTATTGTAATTTATTATGCGTCACCCGTGTAATATCGGTCCGATAAGATTTCATGATTTATTTAAGATTATGTTTTATTAATTGTATTGAGTAAGAATGCTACGTTTACGAAAATGCAAGTTCATAATATTGATTTGATCTGTACGTGTTTTTGACTTATTTTCTTAACATGTTTATAGTCTTAAATCGACCCCCATCTAACCAGAATTTTGACTTTCCCTGCCCTGCTGCGTTTTGCTGACAATGTATCAACATTTTCCGAAAATTATTTCTTCTCTGCGGGAATTTAACGGCGATATGCGGAAATTTCGGCACCCACCGAAGAATTTAAACCCAGGCCATGTAATAGAAACCCTGCCGCTATAGCCGTAAAGGTAGATCTGTATACTCTTTTTCTTTCTTTTTCAGTTTTCCCTATATTCCTGTAGGAATTTCACAAAATCCTTTTTTTCGTAAGCGCCTCCTATTTTTTCCTTTTTTTCGAACACAATTAAATTTTCCAGGTCTTTAACTTTAGTTATGCGTTAATAAGTTAGTAAGTGAATCGGTTTATCCTACAATTAATGAGAATAAATAAGGAATTTACGTGTCTATTTCTGTACGGTAGCGGAATCCCTAATAGGGTTCTTTTTCGTCATGCTTTATCGGCTACAGTCCAGGTCGCTTTCTAAACTTAGACGCGGTACAGAATAGACTATTGCTCGTAACCACACTTGTTTTAAGTTAGTTAAATTATTCAGTGTGGTCAAGACAATAGCGTGCTAGACCGTCAAGAGTCGTAAAAAAGATTTTGGTATCTGTCGACGTTAGTTATGTGAAATTTTAGTAAAAAAACTTACTATACTAACTACCAGTGTTTTGTAACGTGTGTTGTGTGTCTTGCAAAGAACATTTTAACTATATATACCAACTTGCAGTTAGCAGCTGGTGTGAAAATCTATTTGGTTTGGTATGTAGGAATGAAACTGCAAATAAACGCAGGGATGCAAACAGCAAAGCATGGCAAAATGGAAGGTCTATCATCAGTTCAAGTTCAAGTAGAGGTGTCGTGTACGGTACGTGTGTGTAGTGTCGGGCTGATGAGCTAGTAGCGTTTAGTCGTAAAACAAACCGCAGGGTGGCGGTGGGTGTGATTCGCGGCAGCACGCCAAGCAGCGCGGCGCGGTGGTGCGGCGTAGACGCGGTGTCAAGTTCGGCGAGTGGCGTGCGTGCGTTGCGCTGGCGGCAGAGAAGCGCGGTTATAATTAGCAGTGAGCCGTGGGAGGCGCGGCGGGCCGCACCGAGTGGTGGCGGCAGCGGGCGATGCTCCGCTGGGGCCCCGCGCATGCTGCGCCTACACTACTTCTCGGACAACCCTGCCCTCGTCGCCACAGACGAAGAAGAATCCGTCTACGACATCGAGCTTATCAAAGAGTTCGAAGCAGTAGGACGCGCATGGAGGGCGTTCCTGGCTGACCACCTCCTCAAAGGTGCCGGCTTTGTTTACCCCACCCACGTTATAACGCTTAACGTTGATGTTTTCTGTCAGTGAGTGCATTTTGCCATGAGGTGATGATTGCTTGACTCTCACCGCGCTCCACCTTGGCAGAAGAAGTTCATTTTATTTATATCAGTTCCCAAGTACTTAAATGCAAGCTGTCCGATTTGTTTAGTAGTTAATAAGATTGTATTTGCAATTTGATTAAGTATTCTTTTATAACAAAGAGTTAGTATTTAAATCATTATTTGAGTAGTATACATAGAACTAAAAGTGCTTATCCGCGTCTGTGTTCTCTGAATAACTAGGAGCTTTTACCATCGTTAGCAAATTTTTTAGTTAAGTGATTTTCGAGTCGCTCGTAACTGATAAAAAAGATAATATCTCAAAAATGTTAGCGTGTGTTCGTGTTATAACACGTATATTGTGTAGTTGATGCTAATCGGCACCAACCTATTTATTATAGTATTCAAGTCGATTATTAATTATGGATCTGCGTCTATGACGTATGAGATGCAGTGACGTCATTATTTGGCCTAGCCTAGCGGCAACGTTACGGCACCTAACGCAACATGCCGGCGAACGTAAATATAAACAATTAAATTATACCATCAATGCTCGACCGCCGCACGCCGAGGCCGCGTTTAGATTCGACATTCAACCGTCGCCTCGCGTTTTCTTTCCGTTGTAGAATACTGAACGTACGTCATCTCAATGATGGATATACGAGTATGGTAGCAATTGAATTGATATTTTCGACTTCTTCCGCGTTTAACATTTTCTTGTGGAAATGAGGGAGTTAGATAAAAGTTAGTATTCCATGTTAATCGATTGAATAGTTTAATAGATTACCCCTAATAAACAAACAAAATATAATTTAACGTGTAGGCCTTAGTGTAGGCTTCATCAAACCGCCTCAACCTTGCAGCAAGATATTTTAAGTTGCCAAATGACCTCTGAGATGAATTAAGTAGGGATCTATGATAGTAGCTGGGACCAGGCTTTTTAGAGACATCATTTGGTTGGGGCCTTTCGAAGCACGAATGCGTTTTCGTATTTACGGTGCATCGCAGGCCACTAATGTTTCAATTTATTACGGGTTGCGAGTCGCATCGTTTCATTGTCGATTGGTTTTGATGCGCATTTGCCATTTAATTACCGTTGATGGATTCTTCGTAAATAAATTCGACGATACTACTTGCACTACTTTCATTACGGTACTTGTTCCGTAACTTGTACCAGGTCTTAAAAGCGAAATGTATGCGCAATTCACTGTACTTACATATTATGTAGATTTATGACCAACCCTTTTAGAAGCGTGCCTTTTACCCATCTTGTGAATAAAAATTACTCAACATCAACTTAAATTTTTATAAAATCTTTAGATTCTTATAGAATCGGCCCGAAGTCGGTCCTAATCCAGTCGGTCGGTTGGTTTGGAATCAGACATCTTAATGTGAAATGTCCTTGATTCGTGGGCTGTTCCGAAAATAGTGAAATGAAAAAAGTTTATTTACAGTTCTTATTGCGCTTTCAAAACATTTAAAAACGTATTTTGCGGTAGGTCGAATCAAAGTGGATTTTGCTCTTCGATGAGAAAATGAGTTCACTGCAAATAAACTTCCTAATAAAAGTATTCATGCAGGATGATAGACACTGTCTGTGATCTTCAGTTCAGCTTGAATGTTTCGATGTGTATCTAACTATTCTCCCGCAATAACCACTCTACGCTGATGACATTTTCATAAGATGCTGCGGTTGGTAGTCATAATTTAGGTTCTCTCGATCACGTTTGAATTCATGAAACCAATAAATAACCGCGGGAGCAGACTCGCCCAAAGTAGCTTGTAAATTTTCGTGAGATTCCTTGAAGATAATCCCTCATTTTTAACCATGGAAAATCACAACACGAAAACTCGCTCACTTCACGTCGCATTTCTCTTCTCGATTAGCAATTGTACTATTTCTACGCTACATGTGGACAAAACTGATTCGGTCCCCCAACCCAACATTCAATAAAGTCGTCGTGGTTTGGCTTCAACGAGAGGCGCGTCGAGGTAGTAATCATTGCTTGTTATCGTTGCATCCTATATAATCTAGTAGTAAGTGTACAATCAGCGCTTTTAAATATCGAATAAACCGGACTGTCGCTGAGGAAATGGTTTTGTATTGCATGTCTGGGAAGTGAGGGGAGATAAAAATTGTTAGAGGCCGTTGTTCCGTAACGGTGATAATTACCTTTGACAGCAGTCTGTTCTGTCTTGACCACACTATGGACGTCATATAAATAAATAGAACCTGGGCCTAGAGCCAAGTGGCTTTCTACTATCGCAAACGCCAGTAGAATAGAATGAAAATGTATGTAATTGACATTAACTAACGAAATGTCACGTGACAGCTTATGTCAAACCCATAGAGTTTTATTCTATTCTATAGCGTTTGCGATAATAGAAAGCCACTTGTCTCAGGGCCCTGGGCAACTGAACTTGGTGGCGCTGTAGGGTTACTGAAACCCGCTATTTTCAAAAATGCTAAAAAAACGGATAAAACTAATTTTCCCAGACACGAGACCTTGCTTAGATCAATAAAATCCAAGGAAAGTGAAAAGTTAACGATTAATGTAAATAAAATACAGTATGAGTTAAGCGAAGTGAGAGTTTAGTCTTGAGACCATCGCTTTGCTACGCACATCTTAACAGAGTTTTAGCGCGAAGATGGCATGGCTTACAGCGCTCATGTACATTTTAAACGTTACATGTACATGAGCTGGCAATCGGGCCTTATGGAAGAAATACCCTTAAATTTTGCAACAGACCTGATTTGGTGATTATATCTAATCAAGTTTATTGAAGTGAAAACTTCTTTAGCGGCGCTTGGCACTTTTTTAGATGGGTAAAAATTTTTAAACTCACGTCAAATGTTGCGTCAGATGTTTAAGGCCGGTATTTCACTGGGATACTGGTAGAACGACTGGTAGCGCGACTGGTTGCGCCACTGGTGTCCGTAACTAGACACCAGTAAAGACACCAGTAAAGACACACCCTGCGGCCACAGTATTAAGGGCTATATTTCACTGGGAGTGGTAGCGCGACCAGCAGACGGACTGGTTGCGCGACCAGCAGACGGACTAGTTGCGCCGCCAAACAAGTCCGGCTGCTGGTCGCGCTACCACTCCCAGTGAAATATAGCCCTTAATACTGTGGCCGCAGGGTGTAGCGACTCTGGTGTCTAGTTACGGACACCAGTAGCGCAACCAGTCGCGCCACCATGGCGTCCCAGTGAAATACCGGCCTAAGTTTTGATGTAAAAACTTCTGTAGCGGCGCGTCAGATCTGACGAAGATTGTCTGTGTGTGATATAAATTGTCATGTTTGTCTACGATAGCGCAATAAATGAATATTGTATGTACTTTTATACTGATAAATAAAACAATTCGCGCGAAATTATTCCCTAACCATTCCAAAATATTCATAAATGCACAACGTTGATGTTTAAGTTTTCACTTCTGCCGGCACTCCCGGAGTGCAACCCGTCCTTCTTTATATATTTTTAAATAATTGCTTTACGTTTTACGGAAACGTGAGCATAATTCAAAGGTTATTAGTTTTATGACGTTTGGTAGTCGATGGTCGCCGTTGTTTCCTTGATCGCAATAATGATGAAAGAATTCACAATTATCTTGTTTAAAATCTCTACTAACAGTGGACAAATGGCCACCCTTTCCGATCACCAACATTATAAAAAGAAATAAGTTTCTGACGGTGAGCTGTGTTGGTCCTTGACTGTTGAACTTAATGACCGGAACGTGATTTTGCAAAGTTCAAAAGATTTGATTTAGAACTTCGTCAGATAATAATTAAACATACGAGCGCATCAAAATAAGGAAGTCAACGTTAAAACGTTAACAATATGACACGGTATCTACACAGTCTCAGTATTTTACTAATACTTAGCAGTTTCTTGTTGTTTGTTTAGTAAGCAATCAAGGTAATAATTATCATGGTTTAATAATTGGATAGTTTATGTAATAGCTATTATTGTTTAGTATTGAAAGTAATACATGATAGTTGAGGCATTTATTTTTCGAACAAAATTGCTAATTTGATGAGGCCGATTATTTTTTCATTTCCTGAAAATTTTATTTACTGTTAGTTGTTTAGTTACGTTGACTGATCATTCCTTTTCAGTTTTTTGAAAACTGTCTCTTACACCCTGTTTAGAGTTGTTACCTTCTCTGAGTAAAAATCTGGACTTAAAGCAGTGGTGATAATATTTTTTGTTTATTGTTTCCATAATCATAATTTTTTTTGTTTGCTGTTTCCAGAAGAGGATGAATCCCAGATATTCGTCAAGTTCTTCAAGTTCCACAAGTGCTACGACCTGATCCCCACCTCTGCCAAGCTTGTGGTCTTCGACACACAGCTTCTTGTTAAGAAAGCCTTCTTCGCACTAGTCTACAATGGTTAGTATTGTCAACACACCCCTCACACATGGCACTGAGTAATTTCTTTGATCTTCTTGTAACCAAGTTAATATTCTTGAAATGACCATTATCTTTTTCATAGCTTTGTATTTGTTTTGTATGATATATGTATAGGTGCATTCTGGTACATCACATATAATTATTTAAAATTTTGCCATTAGCTGTAAGTATATCATGTATCATTATCCGCGAGTTTCTAAGTTAGTAAAATGAGCTACTCTTTATTGGACGTCACTTCTTCTTCTAATCTTCTATAGATTCTGTATGTAATTTGTCGACTACTTTTTGCCATCGTTTACGAACGTACTATCTCAAAATTATATAAATTTAAAAATTTACCCTAAATTTGGATTAAAAAGGTTAAAAGCTTTAAAGTTCGAGTATGGGCAAGAAAGGGATCACGGCCAGTAATGGAGTGAGCTTATCAAGAGTTTGCCGAACGTGTCACTCGCTTCACGGTAGCTCTGTTACGTGAAATTTTTATTGTGTTATGTAAGCATGGGTAGCGGTTCCCTGTGCGATATTCCAATGAAGCTTATTCATTGAATTAGGTATATGCACCTACTTATATCGGCTATGCGAAATTTTCCTAAGCGAAATCAAGTAATAAGTTATAGTTAAGTGATTATTGATATGATAAATGAAGCCAAGCGATATACTTGTTCTTTTTCTGTACATCACGTAATAGTCTAGATGTCTCGGTTAAACTCTTTTCCTATAGAAATATAATTATTTTGCAAATTGCGAGCGAATTTTTTGTATATTTCCATTGATTTTAATCTTATCACATAACATTATTTATGTCCCTCTGGGCAAAATTTTAACTTTATAGGTTCAGCAGTTTTGACTGTGTACATCCCTAGTTAGCTTACTAGCAAAAAAGTACAAACTTTGCAGTTAACTTAATATATCTACATCGGCTTATTCTGGGGGCCAAATGCAACCATTTTTGTTCTACGATTATTGAAAATCGCAAAAGAATCGACTTTTCATACACGACCCGATCAGCTGATCATTTTGTATGGAGTAAATTATTTTAGGGTTCAATACCCAAAGGGTAAAAAACGAGACCCTCCGCACTTGACCAGTATTATTATTTGTTGTTATTCTATTGCTTATGCACTATAAACGTACTAATTTTATAGTTTGTAAGTGTTCCCGTTGAGCTTGAACAAAAATCGAGCAAAATCGCATAAATAAAAGGTTTTTAGTATGGGAGCCCCTCCCGTAATTTATAACTTTTTTATTTTAGTATTTGTTGTAATAGCGGCAACAGAAATACATAATCTGTGAAAATTTCAACTGTCTAGCTATTAGGGTTCATGAGATACAGCCCGCTGACAGACATCGGAGGCATATTAATGGGGTCCCGTTTTTCTCCCTTCATTCGTAAACGCCAAGTGTAATAACAAGTGTCATATTAACAAGATACATGAATGGCGTATTGGAAAATAAATAGCCTTCTGAAAACTTGCACTTGCGAATGTGTGTGTTTCGGCCTTGGCGCTAGCGGTTGTAAGACGCGACTGTTGTGTCGTTCTCAAACTGTTCTCTAATTTTTGTTAGCGCAGCTGTGGTTTTCGCCGAACATTGGACTCTCAGTAATAAACTATACGGAGAATAAGGTGTTTATCGTTCCACACTATATTTTTTTTACCGATAGACAGGGTATTTACTTGTCTTGAATCACTTAATAAAGGCTTGTCTTATTCGTTTGAAACTTTCACGGCTTATTCTAGGGGCTAAATCTAACCACTTTTGTTTTTGTCCTTTGCTACTTTCGGAAATTCGCAAATGATATTCGACTCTCCATACAAGATGATCAGCTGATCGGTCTAATTTGCATGAAAAATCGAAATTATTTTAGAAAAGTAGTAGAATAACAGTTGTTGCATTTATAATAAAAAGAAGCCCTTGAAAGATTTTATGCAAATATATTTAATGCCTGTATGGTTATAATAAAAATGTAACGAGTCACTTTTTATCGGTATCGGCTTGTTTTTGTAGATAAATCGCACTTGATTAATGAACGCATGTCTGTTAAGTTTTTACTGCGCAGATGTGTTCGTATTGTTTCCTATGGAGGAAGAATGGATGTTTTGCATATTTTGTATGTTGAAAAATAAGCAGTGGCGATTTGCCTTAATTTATAAATAATATACTTACTCATTTTATTTAAAGTGATTCCCCATTATGATATATTTTCAACACAACTTTTAAAGATTTTTTTGATATATCATTAGGATTAGAACCTAAACTGCTTGCAATCACTCTTTTTCAGTCAAGAGTCAATCAGTCCAGAGGTTCTATTCTTGAAAATCATCAATTGAGTCACCCAAAAGAAAATAAATGGTACAGCAGCACTGCACTTACTTTCTCGCGATATACGAGAGTCATCATTCAACAGTATCCCCGCCGGGAGTCGAACCCAGAACCTCCGGATCAAGAGCCGAATGCTCTAACTACAGTATTATAAAGGCTGCGGATAGTAATGAGTAAATAAGTACCAACTACAAACTTAAGTTTGAAATTCCATGCAAATAATATGAAAATACAAACTTACCTATACCAACTAGATTTATGTAAAAATGATTTAATGAAATATGCAGTCAGGTAGAAAACCAATTTAGAATCCAAATTGTAGAACATCAAAATAAGCTCAAAGAAACCGATTTTGAGTAAATCACATTTAAAAAATTTTGCACCCCTTTCTAGGGACCAGTTGATACTGCCGCAAATACCTTAAATGGAGACGCTTGGTCATGCAAAGTTTCATCAAGATTTGAAGAGCCGTTTTTGCGAAAATTACAATTTTTCATTTTCGTTTTATGACAGCTACCCTCAAAATGAGAGCCAGCAGGAAACCACTCAAAACCCTTCGATGGATTTGCATTAAACTCTTAAATTCCAAATATGGTGTCAATCGGACCATTCGTTTAGCCGCTAGGCCAAAGCGTGACGGTCAGACCGACCGACCGACGGACACCCCGACCGACCGACCGACGGACGGACATTTTTGGGAGACTTTTTTTTTTGAGCAATGAGAAGAAGTGATATAGAACACATTTTTGAGAAAATTAGAAAAACTATTTCTTTTTCACAAATACAATACCTTTCTCGCTCCGCTCGAAAGTAAAAACCCAGTGATCAGTGATAGTTATTAAACTTAGAGTGAGAGGGGCGTGCAAGTGATATCTTTGTGTAGCTTAGCAATTGCAGTTTTAATTTCTATGAGTCTCTTCATCAAAAACGCGTGATCAATATACATACGCACGTTTTACGAGAACCTCCGATTCAATGCAATGCAATAAGCATTGGAGTAATTTGAGCACAAATTAATTTGAAGAGTAGATCGAGAAATGTTAGAGAATAGGATCAGCATTAAAAACCTGGCTTCAAAGTCGCCAAAGTGGCACATGCACAGATGAAACATTCGTGAATCTGTACGCGTTTATTCCGGAATATGGATGCGCTATCTAGAACTGAAACTGCACATCTATTTAATTTAGATAGACCAGAAATTGAAGCCTAACTTTAATTAGGGACTTAGGTGAGGACATGCTTCCTAAAGAAGTGATTTAATTTCGGATTGACTGACAGCTCTTGACCCCTAACAGCGCGAGTATGACATCAGTTGTACACCAGTCATACACCAGTAAACTTTTTTATGGGGTATTTTGAAAGTTGCGTGTCTTTCGATAATCCAAAGACGGTACAGCAATAAGGAGTATTCATGTCATATAAATTAACATGATTTTTTTATTTCCGATACCTTATTGCCTTAAACCGTTATTTTCTCGTTTATTTTGTATTTAAATGCACAAAATCTTAATTAAAAAGCGCTAAGCTCAAAAAACAAAACAAAACCGACTTTTCCCCTATTCTTACTGAAACTGACCCCAATCTTGCAATAATCTTGCATAATCTGTATTCAGAATTTCATTACAAAGCACACAAAAATGAGAAAAGTTGGACGCAAAAATAGGATCATAAAACCATGGATGACCTTTGGATTGCTACGCTGTACACGCAATAGGGATAAAATGCATCAAAAACAAAAAAAAAAACAAACAATGAAATTCTAAAACTAACCTACAAGCGCGACTGAAAATTTTGTAACAACCTCATTAAAAAGACAAAACGGAATTACGAAAAAAATTAATTATAAGCAGCTAAAAACAATATAAGAGTGACATGGAAGGTTATTGAATGCATTACAAACACCACCAAACAAAATCAGTCGCCCAGTGAACTTTTAAATAGTAAAGAAAGTCCTGAGGCATCTGTTGACGCTGTTAATAAATTTTTGCCAAAGTAGGAAGAAATTTAGCATCCAAAATTTTACCACCAAATGAGCAAATTCCACTATTGAATAAAAGGACATTAGTCCCGCCCTGTAACTCGTTTGTGATTTACCCGGTTGACGATGTAACATGCTTATACCTGGATAGTGCTAGTTTTAGTTAGGGTCTGCCAACAACTACTTTTTTTTTGTATCCTACCGTCTTAAGAAGTTTTGTTTGTGTTCAGGCGTCCGCGCGGCGCCGCTGTGGGACTCGACGCAGCAGCAGTTCGTCGGTATGCTGACTATCACGGACTTCATCAAGATCCTGCAGATGTATTACACCAGTCCCAACGTCGCCATGGAGGAGTTAGAGGAACACCGCCTCGAGACCTGGCGACGTGAGTCACACGCGTATAGTCTAAATAATGTAGCTTGATCAAAATGACAGAACGATACTTGTTTCTGTTGCTATAATATCTTACGCATGGCTCCGACCTGCTTTCACACTGCTGTTATTTTGACTGGACCATTGGTGTGGTAGGTCATGTTCCTGCCTTCTACGCCGAGGGCCGCGGGTACGATCCGCGCAGGGAAAACATTTTGTTCTGTGTCTGAGTGTTATTTATCTATGTCGTTTGGTGGCTTTGCCTTATTTGGGATCAGATTATTTTGTGTGAACTGTCCTCAAATATATATTGGTGTCGATTCTGGCAAACATAAACTGAAACTTTACACCTCCCCCCCCCCCCCTATAAATTCGAAAAAAGGTCTGTCAACTTTATTTTAGTTTTAGTTTGTATCTGCCAGAATCGATACCATTATGTGTTTATTCTAATCAAGCTGCATTATTTCGATACCCTTCTACACCCTTATGTTTATACGCTCTATAGCGACCAAAGAGATTCCACGTAAATTCCCACATACAACTAGAGGGCTCAAGTGTAGAAATATTTCCGTCCCAAAAAAAATCTAAAGGTGCCTCCATCTCTGTCTAGCAACCGTGCCAGCTAGAAAGAGATAGAGGCCTATTTAGACTGATAGTTTTCATAAAACGTCAGGGACGTTTGGATGGCTCAAGTCGCTTGCACTCTGGTTGTATGATAAGTAAGTACTAGGTTTATTAATGAAGTAATTCTATGAAATCCATGTATGGGGCACTCAAACAAATTTGTAAAGGTGTTTGTGTGACAGACCTTTAGATGTCATGTACAAAACTCACTATAGAGTAGGAGATAAGTGATAATTAAATTTTCTCAGAACTAAAACGGGACCATTTTTGACAAAAAAAGGTTTTATGGGGTTTTGGACATAATAGAATCCAGAAATCAATGTTGTCAAGCTGAAATCCTACTAGTTCACAAAAGACGATAAAATAAGTGGGAGGTTTCTTGTTTTAAAACTGTTCCTCAGGTCCCCTGAACTTCTTCTTCTTCTGCCTAGCGTTATCCCAGCCTATTGCTAGGGTCCGCTTTCCGGCTTAATTTTCTCCACTTTGCCCGATCTTTGGCATCCTCTGTGGTGAGATTGGTCTCCCTCATGTCTGCCTTCACGACGTCCAGCCAGCGTTTCTTAGGCCTGCCGCGTTTTCTAGGACCTTGTACAGAAATTGCAAGGCACCTGTTCCCGACATAGTCTGTCGCCCTGCGGCTGACGTGGCCGAACCATCGAAGGCGGCTTTCCTGCAGCTTATCCGCTACGTCGCGGACGCCAAGGCTGCCACGGATGTGCTCGTTACGAACATGATCTAACCGCGTAACGCCACACATCCATCGCAGCATCTTCATCTCCGCGACGTAAAGCTGCTGAACATGCCTTCCCAGGACCGGCCACGCCTCGCTTCCGTACAACAGTACTGGTCGGATGATGCTCTTGTAAACAAGGCCCTTAAGTTTCACCGGCATCCTTCAGTCACAGATGACACTGGTTACTTCACGCCAGGTCCCCTGAACATATCTAGAAAATTCTCCGTTGATCCCGTCCCCCTTCCCACCCTCAAACGGGTCTCTGATTTTGGTTTTTTTCATTTATCTCAGAAACGGTTAATGATGAAAATCATTAACGTTACTTTAATAGTTATAAAATTACCAACCCGATGACACCTGTTTTATTTCAATGTGAAGAATAGAGTTAAGTTTGTACTTACTATTATAGTGATTACCTGTTAGCAAACTGCTGGTAATAGCTGTCCAAATGAATAGAATTTTGAATTGACAGTATAGACTTTTGAATTCTGTGATGTTCAAAACCAAAATGTTCGAAATACTACTCAATTAGACAACTATTACCAGCAGCTTGTTAAGAGGTACTTAGTTGTAAGTGAAAACTTAATCCTATATTTCTGATACTATAAGTCACATAGAAATAAAGTTGGTGTCAACGGGTTGGTAATTTTATAACGATTTAAATAACGTAAACGTTTTTTATCTATCTTTAACGGTTTCTGAGATAAATGAAAAAAACTAAAATCAGGGACCCGTTTGAGGGTGGGGAGAGGGAAGCGTACGAACATGGGATCAACGGAGAATTGGAGAATTTCCTAGATATTTTTAAGGGGACCTAAGGAACACTTTTAAAACAAAAAATAGCCTAGGTTATTTTTTGTCTTTTTTGAACTATTATGATTTCGGCTTGACAACATTGATTTTTGAATTCTATTGTGTTTAAAACCCCAGAAAAACTTTCTTGTCAGATCTGGTCCAGCTTAAGTTCTGACCTTTAAAAGGAGAGCTAAATTCTCTCCCCTGCGTGCTTCAACCCCCTCACCGTGAAATTTATCTTGTGAAGTAGGATTGTTACTATTTAGCCTAGCGGCTAAACGAATAGTCCGATTAACACCATAATTATTTTATATTTAAGATATTTATGCAAATTTATCAAAGGGTTCTTAGTGGTTTCTTGCTGACTCACATTTGGAGAGTAGCTATCATACTACAAAAATGAAGAATTGACTGCTGAAAAATAGCTTAAATGATTTTAATGAAACTTTGCATAGCATCTTCATGTAAGATATCTTGCGACACTATCAATTGGTCTTTGTAATTTCATATAAGGGGTGTTCCAGTCCTACCAAAACGTAAACACGTGAAACTTTGCATGACCGAGCATCTCCATGTGAAGTATCTTGCGGCAGTATCAATTAGTCTTTGTAATTTCATATAAGGGCTGTTCCCGTACTACCAAAACGTAAACATACACTGGGCGTCAAAAATAAGTAGTACACTTTTCAAATTGCAATTACTCCAAGACTATAGAAGTTAGAGCTTTGAAATAAAAATTATATAAAATTATATAGCACATTTAAGTAACTTTCCTAAAAATTATATTTTTTAGCAATAGTCAAGTTTTACACTTAAAATTAAGAAAAAACTAAAAAGTTATTCATTTTGAACGTACTGTCCAGAACTTCATTTTTATGTTTTGGACCTGGAAACACTTTAGTAACTTGTGTTACCGCCTCGGGCTCTGATGACAGCTTGGAGCCGGTTTGGCATGCTGAACACTAAGTTTCGGAGGCGGTGTTGGGGAATATTTTCCCATTCTTCTATCAGGACCTGTTTTAGAGCCCTGAGGGTGGCGGGGGGTGGTGTGCGCCTTCTGACTAGCCTTCCAAGCTCATCCCAGGCGTTTTCGATCGGGTTAAGGTCTGGGCTTCTTGATGGCCAAGCCATCAAGCTGATGTCAACCTCCTGAATGTTCTCTTGTACGAGGCCAGCGGTGTGTGGCCGGGCGTTATCATGCATTAGTATCGCTCCTAAAACAAAATAAAAACAAAAGTAAGACAACAGTTTTACAAAAAGTGTTTTTGTTTATTCTGTTTTTTTACAGTCAATCTGTTACAGATGACATTATGCATGAAGTTTTTATCATATGAAATTAAATTCTCTTTTTAACTTTTTTATTTCAAAGATTTAGCTTCTATAGTTTACGAGATATTCCTATTTTAAAACTGTACTACTTATTTTTGACGCCCAGTGTAGTTAATTTGAATATTCTAGGTTATCTACCTGACTGGATATTATATTTGTTTTTTTTTTGCAAAAATCTAATACACAGTAGGTTATCTACCTGACTGGATATTATATTTGTTTTTTTTTTGCAAAAATCTAATACACAGGATGTACCAAAACTGAAAGGGCTTGTTCAGTAGACTAAACTGAACAATTTTCCCGAAGAAACTTGCGTATATCTTGCGCGAAGTATCTTGCGGTAGTATCTGTGAAAATTCATTTAAAGGTGTTACAGTACTATCAAAATTTAAACACTGCGCTGCCGGCACTGTAGTACCTCCGCCAAGACGAGCCAAGCGAAGCGCAAGGGCACTACCTACCTTTTCTCAAAGCGCTTCGTCGTGTTTTTGAACCCTCATAACTTGGGTTTGGATTATAATTTAAGCAACTAAAAAATTGTGGATGGAAAAGTCGAAAGCAGAAAGTTTGACTTTGTTTGGACTAGTTAGGAGATAAACATACTAAAAGTCCTTGCCCCTCCGAGGTCCGCTCGGGGGGGCACAAAGAAGGTCGCATTTTTTTTTGCTTACATCTCGAAAACGGTGCGTCGTACGAAATTTTGTTGTACTACATAATGAAAGCTGATAAAATTTTCTACAACTTTGCCTTTCACACTTTTAATCTATCAACAATCGTTGCCTAGTTATGAGCTCCGAAAAACGGCCAGGAAAGAGGCTGAGATAATGAGACCGGACATACAGAGTCAACATTTTTTAATTTAGATGTGTATCCTGAAATCTACGGTAGCGCTTGAGAAAAGTTATGAAGCAAAAAAAAAGACAAAACGTAAGACTATGGAAAATATTTTTGAAAATCGACCATCTGTCGAAGCTCATAGTTAGGCAAAGATAAGAGATAGATAAAAAGTGTGAAAGCCAAAGTTGTAGAGAATTTGATCAGCTTTTATTATGTAGTACAACAAAATTTCGTTCGACGCATCGTTTTTGAGATGTAAGCAAAAAAACAAAAAAAAAACGGGTCCTTCTTTGTGACCTCGGAGGGGCAAGGACTTTTAGTATGGTTATCTCCTAACTAGCCCCAACAAAGTTCTTAAGTCAAACTTTCTGCTTTCGACTTTTCCATCCACATACCCCTTGTGATCACTCATTGGCCATACTATTTTACCAAATAAACAAAATTTACATGATATGATGTCAATAGTGGACTTATTAAATATTTAAAGTTTCAGTTGCATAGCTTTAAAAAACCCCGATTTCATTACTGACTCACTCATTGATGGTCATCAGAATTCTTAGGGTATTTCCTGAAGTCATAGAAAGCTGAAATTTGCTATGACCTAGTATTAGTACACAAAAAACAAAAAATCCTAAAACTTGGAACTTTCACCCCCTAACCCCTTAAACCAGGGGATGGAGGTTTGTATGGGACTTCCGAAAAAGCACAACAGTTAGCTACAGTCGAATTTTATCGTCTAAGAGCCAAGTATCGCCCTGAACTATCACTTATTATAGACAGTTAAACAACAACGAAAAAAGGCAAAGATAGGAGTGGCCTATGAAAAAATTCACCTCTGATGTGCAAGAAATACCACCCAAAAAAAGAAAGAAAAAATTATCAAAATAATAAAAGTACTATGAAACTTACAAAAATAATTGAAATCCCACCAAAAAGACGAGACCTGGCCAAATATTTTGACTAAGTGGTAGATTTTGTGAAGTTAGGGCTTGTAGAGTTAAGGCGTGTAGAGTTAGAAGCTTGGCTCTACATGAGATCTGATAACTTTTTGAAACGGCAAGCTATATGGTCGTCTTGGCAACATTTTATTTCGTGTCAATTTGAATTCTGAATTGATCTGCAAATTTCATTAGATTTTTTTTTGGAAAAAATCTAAATATAAGTTTGTCTTCCGTAATATGTGTATAGCATTATAAATTTAAGTTTGCAGTTGATTCTTTTTACTTGCATATCGCGAGAAAGTAAGCGTGCAGTGCTGCTGTACCATTTATTTTTAACGTTTTCGTAGCGGCTGTTGTTGGCTGCCCGGAGCGAATGTTGTCTTTATAGGCGTTTCTCCCGCGTTTAATTTTAGCGCACCAGTATGCAACTGTATCGGATTAACATTCTTTTAACTTAAGAGAGAGGGAACGTTTAATACTGCTGACTGCAAGCCGCTGTAGGATATATGATAAAAATATATAATCAGATACGAAAGGACCTCACAACACTTTTAGATAATGAATTTAAGGGTAAATAAAAAAATGATTAATTAGCAATGTATTTTACAATCTGTCTGAATATTTTAACTTTTTCCTGTAAGTTGTGTATATTTTTGTAATCGCCTCTCAAAGCTCTTCATTTTGATATCGGATTATAGGATAATATTTGGCCCCAAAAATCCACTAAATTGGCTTTGTCATAATTCTAATATAACCACTCGCGCTTTTAAGAAACTACGTATGATTCATCAAAATCGATTCAATCGTTTAGTAGTAGTTACGAGGGAACAAAGAAACGGTCGTATATACAGGTTAAACACATAACCCTCCTTTCGGGCTATGTCTTAAATGTCTTGCAGTTTAGTTAAGATATACTAACTAATACAGATTCTGAATTGTTAAGAACTGATTTATTTCCAGTTCGTTGTTCGGTAATTACCATAAGTGCCATGCGTCACGCTGTCGTGTTGGAACTGGTTGTTTAAGGTCAAAGTCAAAATGAGGAAGCGAAGAGACGTCACGTAGGCAAATATCGTTATAAGCAAGCTTAGGTGCAAATTAGTTTAACTGTAGCTATTATAATATAATAATAATAAACTTTTTGTTTTTGCATTATGGATATAATACTATTTTTGTATTGTGCATTACCAGTCCTGTTTTGTAGGCAAAAACCTTGGCAAAACTTAGCTATTAGGTAGGTGGTGGATTTCACTATAATATTTAACAAAGTGTATTTTTTTATCCTAATAACTCAAGGCGTACATTCCTTGAACTGATCGGAGACATAATGTCCAAGAAACATACATAGATCGATTTACGAAAAAAATTTTTAATTACTATACAAAATGCACTATCAGCTCATGCAGTTTCTACGAGAGGTCAATTCTTTTTTCGTATTTCGACCTATACGGATTGATTTTGTAATGTTTGACTATACTTGAGTATGGTACTTAGGACATGAAACTGAACAACTTTCCCCAAGAAACAGGTTGAAAAAATGCCAACATTTTAAAAAAATTTTCAACCCATGTTTCTTGAGGATAGTTGTTCAGTTTTATGTCTTAAGTACGATACTCAAGTATAGTCAGACATTGCATAATCACGCTGTATTTCTGCATCCCGATCGGATCGCAATCAGATAGACTGCGTGCAGCAACTCTAACGACTCCGCGAAATTTTTGTATTACATAATATATGACACATCATACCGCGAAATTGATTTGAACTAAATAGTACAGCAGCACTGCACTTATTTTCTCGCGATATGCAAGTAAAAAGTATCAACTGCAAGCTTAAATTTTCAATGCTGTGCACATAGTACAAAAATACAAACTTATATTATGTTATAAGTACCAAAAAATTATTAAATGAAATGCAGATCAATTCATAAATTAAATTGTTAAACATTTAAACAAACTGACCGTAAACGATTTCGAGTAAATCACATTTTTATGTTTTGGTAGTACTGGAACAGCCTTTATATGAATTTTCACAGATCCATTGATACTGTCACAAGATACTTGCATGGAGGTATTTTTCATTTCCCAACACATGTTTTCAGTTGTTGTTTTATTGTTTAGTCTACTAAGCAAGCCCTTTCAGTTTTTGGTACATCCTGTTTAGTAAAATTTTGCAAAAACATCAAATAATATAATAGGTCTTTACCTATGAAATTGCCGAAATTTTCTTACAGTTTAATGAGGTCATAATTCCTATAATTCTAATGCTATTTTTTCATTTGTCTTATATTTGAAAGTTGACTTCAGGGTTATCAATTTACGCATAAAATAAAGTTTTTATTTTTAGTTTGATATATAAAATTAATGGTTCGAAAATTGTTCGTCTTAAATGTCGTCCGATTTCATCATTAGATTGGTTATATTTTTTACAGATAATATTTTTCGAAAATTAAATTTAAGCTTCTGTCAGCTTAATGTCTTCCCAAGAATGCTTAAAAAAATAAAAGAAATTGGATTTATAGTTCCTAAGAAAAATGCAAAAATGTTAGTACTGAAAATTGAGTTTACCTAAAATTTTCCATACAAAACGGCAATTTCATAGGTAAAGACCTAATATCAAGTCAGGTAGATAACCAATCCAGAATCAAAATTATAGAAAATTAAAATAAACTTAATGGAACCAACTATGAGTAAATCACATGTTTACGTTCTGGTAGTACTGGAAACCCCTTAAATGAAATTACCCAGACGCATGATACCTTACATCTCCATGGATCTCCATCCTCGGTCATGCAAAGTTTCATAAAAATAATTTGCATCATAAAAAATTAAACATAAAAAAATCATAAGAAAGCCGTTTTTCGTTTCGTTCATTTTTGTTGTATGACAGCTACACTCAAAATGAGAGCCAGCAGACCACTCAGAATCTTTTGATCAATTAGCATAGAAATCTTAAATTTAAAATATAGTGTCAATCGGATTATTCGTTTAGCCGCTAGGCCAAAGCGTGACGGATAGACCGACCGATAGACATTTTTAGGGGACTTGCTTAAATGTGATATGTAACATTTTATTGAGGAAATTACAAAAACTTTATTTTTCACGAACACAAAACCTTTTTCGCTCCGGTCGAAAGTAAAAATAAAATAAAAATAAATTTTGGTTCACTGTATTGTTAATATGATTAAAAAATGGTTGTATTATTTACAGAGGTGCTAAAAGGTTCAGTGATGCCACTTGTGTCGATCGGGCCTGACTCATCCTTGTACGATGCCATCCGAATGCTTATCATGAACCGCATCCATCGGCTGCCGGTCATTGACCCCGAAACCGGCAACGTGCTTTATATTCTTACACACAAGAGAATACTTAGATTCCTGTTCCTTTATGTAAGTGGATCACTTATTATCTCATCTACATATTATTAGTGACGTTTTCTGGAAAAATGGACCTTATTCTTGCGAGGGCAAAGAGAAAAGGCTAGGAATACAGAAATATGTTAAATGCAAAAATGTGTATACTTCTTCGTCATTATAGTTGAAATAATGTAGCTTGATTAGAATGACAGAAGCGTTAGAGCAGGACGCAGCGATGTGCTACACATTGGAGCGACAGAGACAAGTATCGATGACCTGCTCTCACGCATAGTTATTCCACCTGTCATTCTAATCAAGCTATATTATTTCGACTATAGTATAGTATCTATTAATAAGTTATTTGTCCCTTATCCACAAAAACATCGAGGTCCTAGAAATATTGAAAAAAGTTTTTCTACTTATGATTGTATAGTAACGAATAGAAATAATACGTGGTGGTCTACTTCACTGCATTGGCCGGACATAATATCGTTAGAGACATACTCATCCTAATATGTCACTCTAGCTTACAAACAAGTGCTATATGACCAACTGCGATGATCGGTTTGAACCTCAGAGTAAAAAACTATAGAGTCCGCCATATACATATTCTGTATGAGCTAGTGAAGTGTAAAGCGTCTCACTGTCGCCTATGCTAGTCGGTCAAAAAACTCAGTTAAGTTTTACAAAAATCAAGATATCTTTAAAATCCAATGTTTTAGTATAAACTTTGTTTGCGAAAGTGAAAATATATCGTTTTTTACTTGTGAATTGATCATTAATACTAAGAACGGAAGCGTAAATAATCCGTAATAGCCATTTTATGCGTGATTTTTAACACCGGTTATTTCCTGAATGGTAAGTGTTTTCACCAGAAAAACTGTGGTAGTAGCATTTATTAGTCCCATGTCACATATTTCTCAGAGAGAAAGATAAAAATTTTACGTTTTTAGGATTTGAAAAAAAATCCATACATTTTAGTATGGAGGTCCCTCGCAAGAAAGTGCTACGCTTATGGCTCCCCCTTAGCAGCAAGAGCTGCTACTAAAACCTCCTTGGTTTGAACTGATGTCAAGATTAGAGTAATCAGACTACAAATGTACGTACTTGTCACGCGTCACGCCGGTCTGTGACCTCGTTGTTCTAATTTCACACATCTCCGCTTTGCCTCGCCCCGCCCAAAGATATACCAAGTATACTTATACAACCACAGAGCGCATGTGAATGAAAAAACGCCCCTGACTGAATTTGGCCTCCCTCTCTTTCGAGGCTCATGGCGTTTTTTTTTTCAGTGTTGGAAATGTTCCTTCACATGAGCCCTCTAGTTGTGTGTGGATACATACAATGAAACATCTAACACACTCTGATCGTTGTCGTTTGTACAGATAAACGAGCTTCCAAAGCCTTCGTACCTGCAAAGCAAGTTGCGCGATGTGCGCATAGGCACCCTGAACGACATTGAAACAGCTACTGAAGAGACTAGCATTATCGACGCTTTGCGCAAATTCGTCAACCGACGAGTTTCCGCGCTGCCACTCGTCGACTCCGAGGGACGGCTCAAGGACATCTACGCTAAGTTTGACGTCATCGTAAGTTTCTTAGTTAGACAATGATAGTCATGTTTTTTACTTTCGAGCGGAGCGAGAAAGGTATTGTATTCGTGAAAAAAAAAGTTTTTCTAATTTTCTTAAAATGTGTACTTATACATCATTAAAAACAAGTCTCCCAAAAATGCCCGTCTGTCCGTCACGCTTTGGCCTAGCGGCTAAACGAATGGTCCGATTGACACTATATTTGGAATTTAAGAGTTTTATGCAAATTCATCGAAGGGATTTGAGGGGTTTCTTGCTGGCTCTCATTTTGAGGGTAGTTGTCGTACAACGAAAATGAAAAAAATTTATTTTCGCAAAAACGGCTCATAAAATCTTGATTAAACTTTGCATGACCAAGCATCTCCATTTAAGGTATTTGCGGCAATATAAATTGGTCTCTAGAAATTAATATAAGATTTTAAAATGTGATTTACTCAAAATCGGTTATGTTGGGCTTATTTTGATGTTCTACAATTTGGATTCTAAATTGGTTTTCTCCCTGACTGCATATTTCAATAAATCATTTGTACATAAATCTAGTTGGTATATAGGTAAGTTTGTATTTTCATATTATTTGTATGGAATAACAAACGTAAGTTTGCAGTTGGTACTTATTTACTCAATACTATCCGCAGCCTTTACAATATAGTAGTCAGAGCATTCGGCTCTTGATCCGGAGGTTCTGGGTTCGACTCCCGGCGGTGACACTGTTGAATGATGACTCTCGTATATCGCGAGAAAGTAAGTGCAGTGCTGCTGTACCATTTATTTTACTTGCTCGGAGATAGTTTAATTATATTCAAATAAAAAATGGTTTTTCTCGGTACGCAACATAAACACTCTGACCATTTCGAAAGTTCAGATGCACGCTATCTGTCCAATTCAACAGACTAACATATTAGTAAGAATGGTGGTTTGCGTGTTATGCTAGCTTCATAAACGGTTAATACACTAAGCTGGTGCTATTTTTCCACTGACTTAACAGCTTTTATGTTTTGAGTCCGTCTTGGGAAGCAGCACTCTCTCAAAGCAGTAAGTGTTTGCGCTACTGTTTTTCTATTCGAAGGGTATTCTTTACCCTAGTGTAGTTATGGGCACATTAGACATTGCATCTTGTTTCAGTTGTATGGGCTACCAGCTCCCTTTTTGCTGTCGTAGGGGCAGGGATTGAATAATGGTATAGATATTTACTTTAAGTTTGAGTGTGCTTCGGTACTGAAGAAAACGTCACAAACGTGTAGTGACAGTGTAATTGATTGGCCATTAATTTTCAGAATTTGGCGGCGGAGAAGACTTACAACAACCTGGACGTGTCCCTGCAAAAAGCGAACGAACATCGCAACGAGTGGTTCGAGGGCGTTCAGAAGTGCACGCTCGATGAAACACTCTTCGATGTCATGGAGAGGATTGTTCGTGCTGAGGTTTGACATTTTTCATATCTCACTCATCATAACATCACGCCTATTTCCCGTCGGGGTGGGCAGAGACCACAGTCCTCCACCTGTTACGATCTTGACATACTTCTCTCACTTCACATGCTCGTCGGTTTAGATTACTTTTAATCTGGCCTTTATTTAGAAGGTCCTGAATTTGGTCCTGGTAGATCTCTTTCGTCAATCTTCGTTCATTCATCCTCTACATGACCAAACCATCTCATCATTACATTATATACATTATAATAAAAATGGCCTACTGCTGAACATGGAGTTTAGAGAGCTCACTGCAAATGTACGTGGTATATATCTGAGAGAATGTAGTCACCACGCTTGTTGTGTCGGAACCATGAGCCGCAGTTGTTGGTGACCGCAGTTTGTATGATGTTATTGATAGTATGTGGTACTTATGTTTCGCAGAAGGAGGCTACTGCTCATCTTTTAGTTCAAATCAGCCTTCTTGTCTTTGTGCAAAACAGCCGTTCGGGTAAAGACGGGTTGGTACTTAGTCAGCCCGCACAATATCTTGTTAACGAATGATTGTGTATTACAGGTGCATCGTCTAGTGGTAGTGGACGAAGAGGACAAGGTGATCGGCATCATATCGCTGTCGGACTTATTGATGTATTTAGTGCTGCGTCCCACCGGCGAGTGCGGTGGAGCCAGTCTGCGTAATGAGCACCCGCCCATAGACGAACGCCAGGAGGAACCACCGGATTCGCCCGTTGCCTCCCGCTCACCCTCGCCCTCGCGTGACACCCCTACCCCGCCGGCCGACCAGCCGGCGGACCAGTCGACCAACCAGTCGACCGAGCAGTCCGACCCAGAACCCAACTCCGACACAGAGTCCACTCAAGGCGACACCGAGTGCCAACAATTGTAATACTAATGTGATTTCATAGAATTTAGAACGTATCTGTTGTTCGTAGCATGACAGGCTTTAGCCGAGAACATTACGTAAATTAGGATGTGGTTGTGAATTCGGGGCAACATGTTGTCGTTTCACGGCCGCGATTCCTTCGATACTGTATTTATTTATTTGTATATTCCACGTTATACGTCAATTATGTGTGTCATTTTCGCACTTTGTGCGCATCAAGTCTGGCTACTGTTCAGTATTTATTCAATGATACTCTTAAAAGCTGTTTCGTGTAAGAGGAGGCCAAATGTACCTTCAGTGGTGTAATGAATGTATTTGTTTGAAAGTTGTGGACTGGACGATGGCGTTGTATGTCGTATTCTGCCCAGGGCCACAATTTTAACATCCCGAGGGCAGTTCATTTAAAAGTGAATAAGGATTATTGAACTGTCGAACTAAATTGACGCCACATGATCGAACAAGTTTAAAACAAATACCTATTTTAAGTCCTATTCAGAATGGAATTTTGTTTTTTTTACTTGTTAGTACAACCGAAAGTTTATAGCATTTATTTGTAGTTTCAAACTATACTTAAACACAATTTTAAAAGTTTTGAAGGAAGATTTTTAATGTGAAAAAAAAGTGAATTGACTTTCGTACCAAAATGCAGCGTAGGAGCGTAAGCTGAGGCGACTCTGCTTTATTGTAAAAATATTTTCAGGTATTTTATCTTTTCTACACGTATGTTTTTGTTGACCCATATAATAAAACAAAAATACGTGAAGTGATTGTATGAAAGAAAAAGATTTTTGTGAAGTTATGTATTTTATAAGTTATTTTATTATACATATACGCCTCGCCACCTAAAGTTTATGTGTATTTAATTGTAGCTATATGCGAAACGAGCGATTTATAAGTAATTTATTTAGATTTTCTATCACCACATAAATAACTCTGATCACTTTTTAACAAAACATTTCATTCGCCATAGGTTTTTTTCTTCATGTAGGTATGTAATTTAGCCTTTTTGTTACATTTTTTTTGTAATATTCGTGATGTAGTTATAATTATTAGGATAGCACCTATATATTTTTGTTTGCTCTGCTCTTAGGTGATCATTTTTTTTGTGTTTTGGAATATTATAATTAATATTCGACAAGAATGGTATAATGTGCTAAATTATCTAGAGATTGTGCATTATTTTTGTGGTGATGCGATCAATAACGAACAAAAAAGGCGTTTCTGATTTGTTTAATTTTGGAAATAGAAAATTTAAACAAACCTTGATAATAGTGCTTTATGCCATGGACGAACAACAAAAGGACTGACAATCCCCAAACTAGACATATCCCGAGGAAGCATGAAACTTAAAACTAGATGGCGCTAAAAATAATATAAAATGGCGCTTATCATTTGTCAACGCCATGTTGTATATTTTTCCAGGTTATGATTTCTATAAGGGCATGGTCAGTCCTTTTTTCTTATCATTCGTCCATGATTGATATTGGCAATGTGTGCAAATATTGTCGTGCGTGCCGTTCGTCCCGTTTTATTGTGATTATGTAATGTTTTGACGAAAGTCTAGTCGTACTCTACCAAAATACCAAATAGCCTAGTGGGAGATAATGTATTATATCGCTCTGCCTGTGATGACGAACGGGGAACACGCGCAGATAATATTTAGCCTTCTCAGGAGTACCATCTTGAACGACATTTCGTCCATTGAAGCAAAGCAATCTCGTTTAGTGTAGCGACACACCTGCGGAAATTCCGACGCGGAAAGTTCCGTGATCGAATAATCCGTCAAATATGACACCAACGGAAATTCCCTCAGATTTGTAACCTAAAAACCTAACCTAAAAAGTATTGCGAGCGTAATGAGCGAATCTTTCCGCATCGGAATTCCGCCGTAGCTATTGCGAAAACTGTTATATTAGAAAAGACATATTTTTTGTGGATGGCCTTGCTCACAGCTTCACTGTTACAGCTGACAAAAAAAGTATCACTAATGGATTTAAAGGGCTTTTGTCATTTCCGAAAAAGCTTGTTATTTTCACGATTGGGTAGCTTTTTTAGCGTATTTTGGGCAACGATTCTTTAAACGCCTTTTCGTATCACATCAAGGCAAGTAAATTATACGTTTTAGGTCGAATTCTTTAACAGCCTATTAATAGGGTTTGTTTATCAAACTGAATAACATAATTCCACATACATAGGCATAAATTAGATCGATTGAAGAAATAACCAATTTTTAGCTTGTCTAACTAGCAGAAAGATTTTTCTACACACATGCTGATAAAGTGCTCTATTTGCACTGCAATTTAGGTCCAAAATGCAGGTTTGTAAATACGCGGCCTTTATACTACACGTTTTTAAAATTTCAACAAAGAATTTTATGTCTGAAAATTGTTTAAATATTCGTAAATTAACTACCTGTTATTGAAAGTATGATAGCTATATATTTTATCTAATATTGAAATTATCTATATTTATCTTGTACTCGAATTGTCTTAACCTATGAAAATGCCGAAATTTCCATGCAATGCTATTTTCATTACTTGGTTTTGTTTTGTTTGAAAGTAGATTTCAGGATAACCTGACAACGTGACATTAAATATTGTTTTATTTTCAGTTTTCATCCTTTTTAGGGTCCCGAACCAAAATGGTGAAGACCTCGTCTGTCTGTCTTACACGCCTATTTATCTCAGTAACTACTCATGCTATCGACTTGAAATTAGAAATACTTTTAAGGTATGCTTACCCAACATTATTGCAAACAAAAGAATGCAAAAAATATTTTTATTATTAATGTAAATAGGACCAAAATTTTAAATTCTTGTTACTA
The DNA here is from genome assembly GCA_947532105.1 of Athrips mouffetella. Lineage (NCBI taxonomy): Eukaryota > Metazoa > Arthropoda > Insecta > Lepidoptera > Gelechiidae > Athrips > Athrips mouffetella. Next base: position 28,937,249 of record OX383956.1, on the reverse strand, counting down.
AGTCGTATCATATGAAAGGGCTTTACTTAATAGTTACTTAATACATTCCAGAACAGGCTTTTGTATTTTTTTAAACTCAAACTTTTCAAGTTATGCAAGAGGTCTAAAAAATACCACTAATTATAGTCGATTTAGGTTTATGTATTTATTAGAGAAACATATGACGATCTCTGTAAGTAGCACAGTTATTTAGAAATCTGCAAAAACCCTTTGAAAACTAACTTAGTTTTGAGGTCTTGAAAATGGAATTCATTGCTTCTGAAAATACAATAGGCATATCGGAACACTCGGCGCGCGAGTCCAACTCGCACTTGACAATATTTTTTTATGATTCGATTCGTAATATCTTGTCATAGATAGACGATAATTTTTCAATTATTAATGAGACCAGATTTCAAAACTTTATAAAATTTTGTTTCTCATTCCCTTTAAAATGCCATTAAAATATAGGTACTGAAAAATTTGTTTTCCATTATGTTATGTTCCAAACAATACGGCAATTTCATATAAAGACCAATAAAGCTCTAAGATAAGGCTGAGTGTTCGTTTTCATAGTCCATTAAGATGCAAGTGTGCTATTTTTGTCATTACACTCGAGGCTCAGGAATTGCAGCCCGAGCAGTCTTACGACATTTTTGCGACACACTTGCGAGTTAAAATACAAAAATATGCTAACTATATGTCCACCGCTCGTCCATCGAAACATTTTGTAGCCTACACAAGTTGGTGTTTTCCATTGATTTTCTTGAATTTCGTGTCTAAATATTTTAGGCTAGTCAGAAAAATACAGTATTTATCTACTCAACGAGCTCTAAACAACGATACCTCACCCGATGGGGTAGGTCAAACTTTTTTTACGCTCCCCCATTTAGCTGTCTGGGAGTCACTCTTAATTTTTTACTTTTTTATTTTTAGTATTTGTTGTTGTATCGGCAACAGATATACACAATTTGTAAAGATTTCAAATTTCTACCTATTATGGTTCATGAGATACAGTCCGCTGACAGACAGACGGACAGACAGACATCGGAGGCATATCAATAGGGTCCCGTTTTTCACCCTTTGGGTACGGAACCCTAAAAAACAAATATAAAACACTAGTGTAGTAATATAGTGAAAAAAGGACGGGTGTGTAATAAACTGGGTTATGGACCTTAATACAGTGCTACTCGTAATAGAGCTGTTTTATGAGTGTTGAAAAATCTGTTACCTACTTAAAAGAAATATGCGTTAGTAGTAGTAGTTAGTAATATGTTTTAGTATTATAAAATAAATCGTTTTACTTATTAAGACACAAACCACAATCGATAGCCTAACGCCTATCACAATCAAAGGAGAAATAACATTCTGTTGACATTTTCCTCGCAAGCGTCTAACGCGCGTGAGCAGTGTTCATTTATTTACACTCTCGGCTCCATTAATCCCTCGGTTAATCCGTTGTTTTTTTATCGATGCCTCTTACAAATTGATGTGAATGAATAAGCGTGTTCCGGAAGCCAATTGCGGGTGTGCACAAATTTCCTGGTTGCTGTAGGAAAGTTTACTTGCGCGTCAGTTTCACGTGGTTGTAGTAAAAATACTTCTAGAATTAAAAAAGTAAGATGCACGCACACATTCCATCACTTTGCTCGCTCTCAGTGCGTTTGTATCGCGTTAGACTCATGTATGAGGCTCTTAAAGACAAGTCTTAGATTTTTTGCAGAAGTTGCATACAATATTTCATCAAATCAAATCAAAATCGTTTATTCATTGTTGGATATTAAAATCTCTTAATGACGTCAGCTAAACTACATCGCTTCACAAACAATGTGGCGCCATTGTGGGAAAAAAAGAAGCGACAATAAAAACCCACGCGCTCTTTTAAATATGTTTGAATGTACAAGGTTGATATACAACATACATAGGTCAGTTTTAATTTTGAATTAGCCTGTTAGAACCGTAGTCTAATCCCATGGATTTTTCTCTTCTAGATAATCTGATATTTTATAATAACCCTTCTTACATAATTTCTGCTTGATTACAGTTTTGAATTTATCTAACGGTAAACTTTCAATATCAGTGGGTACCTTATTATAGAAGCGTATACATTGACCTTTATATGTTTTACTAATTTTGTGAATACGGCTGACATGAGAAGCAAGTTGATTCTTGTTTCTTATGTTGACACTGTGCCTGTCACAATTTTTATCAAAAATATGTATATTCCGTTTAGCATATATTAAATTCTCATAAATGTATTGCGACACAAAAGTCAAAATGTTGATTTCTTTAAATTTATTTCGAAGAGATTCTCTAGGCTTCATTTTATAAATTGCACGAACAGCTCGCTTTTGTAGTAAAAAAATGCTGTTTGCACCCGCAGCATGACCCCATAACAAAAGGCCATATGACATGAGACTATGGAAATAACTGAAGTAGACTAACCTCGCGGTGTCTACATCCGTCAGAGCTCTTATTCTTTTCACTGCGTATGCTGCAGAACTAAGTCTGTTCGACAATTTATTAATATGCGGTCCCCATTGTAATTTGTTGTCTAAGGTAATACCTAGGAACACAGCTGATTCCACAAGACTCAATTTATCGTTTTTCACTAATAGGCATCCATAGCATCGTTGCAAGAAAATTTGTTTCGTAATGTAATGCGATACTTAAGGCGAGGTGGTCCCAAAAATTATGTCTCTATCACTTTTTTTACATGTACAGTACAGACTACGAAAATAATCTCAATTTTGCACATTTTTAGGGTCTTTCGTTTTTATTTATTATCATGAAAACTTTAAAAAAGTCGGAATATTATACTCCAATCAGATGTTAAATTTATTTTGGTGAATGAATCGTACTATCATTTTACTTCACAAGTAAAATTTAATAAATGTGATAAAACGTTTCAAAAAGAAGTAGGTAATGTTGCGATTTTTTTATATCGATTCAATTTTGTCTATATTGCACTAATAATATCATGTTTTTCTTAGATTTAAATTTGTTTACTATTTAAAAAGTTGATTCGACAGCCTGGATTTTTTTACTAACGGCACCTTAAATTGAATGTCATAAAAATAATTCAAATTAACATAATACTAATATTTTATTTCGATGCTCATGTTTTAAATAAAAGTATTATAAATGTGTTAATAATTTATGAGTATAGGGTGTTAAACTGTTATGCATATAGGCATATTGTATTAATAAATTAAATAGACTTTTGTAGATACAGGTGAGGGTACTGTGAGCGATACCTTAGAGCCCGTTCATAACCTTTATTTTATGCGCGAGTTTACGCGCGTTCCCTTATTTACTCACGATTTCCTTCGCGCGTAAAACGCCTCATCTAGACGCAATGTATGTAGCTCTAGTATCTCATCAACGCGCGCGTGCCTACACGCGAGACAACTCGCGCGTAAAATAAAAGTTCTGGACGGGCTCTTAACCTGAGAAAAAATTATTATGTGGAAATAAATCACGTTGAAACTGAAACCGGTCCAAAACTATTTAGAACGACTCAACATAAGATTTAAAGAAGCGTTAACTTTAAAGACGCTCAGCGGATATAGTCTGATGAAAATGCAACACATACTTATTTCCATTCGAGAAAATAAAAAAAAAACCTTTTGTAAAAATGTTTTGTTTTTGTCAGTAATACGTCTGTACAAGCGCGTATAAAAATACGACATGTACCAAAAAGGTTATAACAACCCAAAAGAGTGTGAATCTGTCCTTGACACTGAACAACTTTTCCCACCAGGTCATAATATGAAGAAAGAAACATTTTTGCATCAGCTTTTGCGCATTTTGTATGGGAGGTCAAAAAAAATTATGATATTTCAGTTCCATGAGCAGTGTTTTATCCTTCAGATTTGTCATAACCTTTATGTTACATCTTGTGTATACTATAAGTAACAGTCTATAATATGGTTGTTTGTGTTGGAGGATAAAACTGACATCAACATTGTTCCACTTTTTAAAACTAATTCATAAAAGTTATTGCATTTATAATAGTGTTTAGAACAAGCCCTTATTGTTTTATACGCGTTTGTTTGTGACATGTTCTATTCATCATCAGCCGAAAGACGTCCGCTGCTGGACACAGACCTTCTCTAAATATCTCCACGACGTCCGGTCTTTTATACATCTGGTATCGCAGAACACAGAACCTTTTGTGTAGATTAGCATTGTGAATATACTCGTAGATTTGGTACAACATTGCATGTTATAGTTAATACTTGTTTTGTTTCTTACTTGTACGAATTGTAGGTATAATTATAGATAACGTATTAATTTGGATTGTGATTATAGTCCCTTGAGGCAATTGGATCGGTCTCAGAAAATCATGGGGGGTGGTGTTAATGGTGTAAAAAAAACTGTAGTTAAATATTGTTTGTATCGGCGATTTTGGTCAGTTACTAGAGTTGCAGACAGAAAATATACGCACATAACACGGTACATATAAAAGAATCGTGAATAAATTTTCGATCTTTTAAACTTGGTTTTTATTTTGCTACCTATTTCGGACAAGTTCTCACCTCGTCAACGTCAGGACTCTAGACAAGACAAATATGAGCATGTCGAGATTGTTGCATTGGTTTTTGTTCGGACAGCCACACACTAACTGACCATTGAATAAAAAACCGATCAAGTGCGAGTCAGACTCGCGCGCCGAGGGTTCCGATATACCTATAGTATTTTTGGAAGCAAGTCCATTTTCAGGACCGCAAAACTAAATTTGTTTGTAAAGGTTTTTTGCAGATTTCTGAAAAACTGTGCAACTTAGAAAAATCGACTTAGTTTTGCTTAAAAGTTTACATAGACTTCTGTCAACTGTAATTAATTCAGATTTTTCCTTTCACAATCTTCGGAGATAGGGGGGGGGGGGGGGGGAATGGTACTTTTTTAGATAAAATTTTTCATCATAACTTGAAAACTAAAAAATTTTAAAAAATACAAAAATATATTTTAAAATGTACTAGTAAAGCCCTTTATATGATACCCCACTCGACCTAGTAGCGACAATTTGAAATTTGGCCCCGCCTATTTTGGCCCCCTTTACATTAATAATCATACTTTTTTCAAAATTCTTTCATGTGAAATTAAGTTGTATATTCTAATAATAAACTATATTCTAAAACTATTCCAAATTTCAAGACGATAGCAACCACTCATGGTTGCTGAGATATAGAGGTGTGACAGACAGACGGACAGACAGACAGACAGAGCGGCACCATAAGGGTTCCTTTTTTACCATTTTGGTATCGGAACCCTAAAAACACAAACATTATAATCCGTTTCATTCGCGAAAGCCAACTCTTACCAACACATTTTGAAGCTATGTCAATAGTAATCACCTAAAGCTGTCAGAAAAAACAAGTTTGTAAAACAATTATTTTTTCCGTCAAATATTCTCTGGACTCTATGGCTGCAAAATGTGTTGGTAAGCATTGGAATTAAATAATGAAACCGATTAAAGTATAATTATTTCCGTTTCATGGGTTCATACATTGAAGAATTATGATACAATCAGCAGCCTCCGTGGCCTAACGGTTAGAGCGCTCGACTCTCGATCCGGAGGTTCTGAGTACGATTCCCGGTGGGGACACTGTCAAACAAAAATTCCTTTGTGTTCGCAGTTTATTTGTTTAGGACATTGCAGGATGAATCACCAGATTGTTTGAAAAGTTAGATGATTCCGCGCTTCGCCGTTGGTCTCGATTACAATCTACGGATGTTGTAGTTAATGAGCCATGTCAGAGGCCATGGCGGCTCAACAACTCCGACGCCAGGTTTTGTGAGGTCGGTCATTAACCTTGCAACCCACACGATATGATGTTCGTCCGAGATATGATGATAAAATCAGGAATGTAATAAAATCGGGACGATTACATAATCCTACGTTGTATACGGGACAAAGTGACTAGTCAAATTGGGCAATGTGATTAGTTGTTTCGTAAACTTCATTATTTATTACATTGTCTAGTCGTTATGAATAAAGCTACACCATCGTTAGACAATGTGATAACTGATAAATTAAGTGTGTTGGAGTAAGATAGTCACATCCATGATCTGGTCGTCTCCAAATTGGGTTAGGTTATGTTATTTTAGGTTTAGGTTAGGAATTAGAAGAGCGGACGGTTGTATTTTATGCCCTAATTATTAATCCGAAAATCCGGTTTAGGTTTAGGAAGCAACATTTTTTTTTTCAAATTATATCTTCGGTTTTAGTACTAAGACTCGCATAGGTCCGTTAGGTAAACACAACCTAACCGATCCCATTCGAGATCGGTTTAGTTAGGTACTCTAGTTACCACATCAAAAACGAATTTGCGCGAAAACTTTGCCTTTGTTACAGTATCAGCAGTAGCCCGACCAAAAGATAACAAAAATAAAAAAACGCGCGTAGGCATCCTAAAATTTACCCGAGAATTAAATTTAAGGTAAAAATAAGTGATGCTTGCACCTAAAATTTCGATTTAAAGTCTTAAATTACAAGAATCTTATCAAAAAACTAGCTGTTGCCCGTGACTCCGTTCGCGTGGGGTTCAGAAAAAGTAGCTAATGACTTTTCCCATGGTTCAAACTATCTTCGTACCAAGTTTTTATCACAATCGGTTTATCGGATTAGTCATAAAATTGTAACAGACAGACAGTGCAGTTCTCGCCTTTATATTAAGGTACCCACTGATATTGAAAGTTTACCGTTAGATAAATTCAAAACTGTAATCAAGCAGAAATTATGTAAGAAGGGTTATTATAAAATATCAGATTATCTAGAAGAGAAAAATCCATGGGATTAGACTACGGTTCTAACAGGCTAATTCAAAATTAAAACTGACCTATGTATGTTGTATATCAACCTTGTACATTCAAACATATTTAAAAGAGCGCGTGGGTTTTTATTGTCGCTTCTTTTTTTTCCCAAAATGGCGCCACATTGTTTGTGAAGCGATGTAGTTTAGCTGACGTCATTAAGAGATTTTAATATCCAACAATGAATAAACGATTTTGATTTGATTTTGATTTGATTATTAGGTATACAGAGTACCGATAATACGGATTTTTGTAAATTAAACACCTCTTGTTTACGTGTGGACTGTTCGGTCGCCCACTATCCTCATAAGTGTAAAGTCATAGTCGAATTACACGCGAAGTAACTATGATTTCGTTATTTCTTATACAAAACAAAGCCTAACTAAATCTGACGCTCAGTCACTTAAGCTTCTGTGGCTACTGAAAAAAGAGCGGTACAAAGTCCAATGTGTCTAGCTTCACATGCTTTTAACTCTACATGTACCTTCATACAAAACTGTTGGACTTCACTTCCGTACAATCTTTGTAACTTATCTCTCCCCTTAAAAGACAATTCCTAAGAAACAATGATTCACTTCTCGCTTTATTTTTTGAAGTATTTCGTTTATAAGTACCTACCTACTTCCCAAGTTTTCAAAACATTAGAACTTTCATAATTTTTTTTACATTTGTTGCACCGCCATGCCGAAACAGGAATTTTTTTATTATTATTTTTACAATAAAACTAAATCTAGATTTTACCAATCTTTAGCTGTTCCCATGACTTTTACACAAACAACCGGACCGGATCAAACGGAATTTTCAACAACGTATTTGGCTTTCTTCCGTACAAAATTATAAGCTTTGTTTGATTTCAGCTCGGTTTCACAGCTTGAAACTTTGAACTCTCCTATTATCTGTTAACCACAGACCTAGCAAAAGCGCGCTAACTGTTAACCGATGGCAATAAAAAAAGTTCAAATATTGCACGAAAGCAACCCACATACGTTATTAAAAACCCCGTTTAAGTCGTTCAAGTAGTTTGTGAGGTATTGGTGCGGCCGCTGAAAATTTCGCGAACCTTCTGTCTGAGTGAACCGTTTGCAATGAAATAAAGCTTATGTGTTGCACAGAAAGAAGCCCGACGCGTCATTGAAAACCTCGTTTGACTTTGAACCAGTTCAGTAGGTAAGTTCTTGGTTCTGCAGCTTGAAACTTTGCGTATCTTCTGTCAGTGAACCTACCTATCGCAATGAACCAGTTCAGTAGGTGAGTTCTTGGTTCTGCAGCTTGAAACTTTGCGTATCTTCTGTCAGAGTGAACCTACCTATCGCAATGAAACTAAGCTTATTTATTGCACAGGTAGTCCAGTAACAATACGGTTTTGCAAAACATTAAATGCTAATAGCTACTTTTTTGTGTATATCGTATTTAATATATATTCTTTATTGCACATTTAACATACAGAAAGTAAACAAACAAAAGGACATTTACAAAGGCGGGCTTATCTCTACAAGAGATTTCTTCCAGCCAACCCATGGTTGTGAGAGAGAATATTCATAGCGGGATACAATCGTGCATGTAAATGGAAAAAAAAACAAAAATAAATAAATAATACCTACAATTTCATAGTAAATAATTAATACCTGTATATAAAAATATATACTATATAAACACTATATAAACACTATATACATAATATATATAATAAATATAAATACATATAAATAGATATATAAAAATATGTACATAAATATTTAAATAAATACAACGACGAAATTCACAATGATGACTACGACTACGATGACGAAATAGCGGTTTGAAGAAGAAAATGCTCTTTCACTTTCTGTTTAAAAGAGGCAATAGAGGTACTCTCTTGTATGGCTTTGGGAAGGCGATTCCATAGTTGAACAGCACGAACAGAGAAGGAATGAAAAAAGAAATTAGTGTTGCTCCTAGGCACCTCAAGCATCGTGGTGATACAAGGGCGCCTAGGTCGAGTGGGAGGAGGAAGAAGTTGGAATCGGGCACGAAGGTAAGGAGGGGAGTGCGGGTCATTGAGGATGTTAAAGAGAACAGATAGGATGTGCATATCTCGGCGAAGGCGGATAGGGAGCCACTTAAGTTGAGCCCGAAAGTTAGAAACACGGTCATATTTCCGCAACCCGAAAATAAAGCGTATGGCAAGGTTTTGAAGACGCTCCAGTTTATTAAGTAGCTCCTCAGTCGCATCCAAATAGCAGACATCAGCGTAGTCGAGGATAGGTAAGAGAAGAGACTGCGCAAGCATAACTTTGGTGTAGAAAGGGAGAAAAAATTGGAGACGCTTGAGAGAGTGGAAAGTGTAATGCATACGTCTACTAACGTCGTTGACGTGAGATGTCCAAGACATATTGCAGTCCATGATCAGGCCCAAGTTTTTTACTTTTTTACTGAAAGGGATTAAAACACCAGCGTAAGTAAGTCCAGATACTGAACCCCATTCTAAGTTGGCCCTGAGTCTACTGCTACCGATAACTATTGCTTGGGATTTGTCAGGGTTCACAAGAAGACCAAAGGATGATAAGACGCAATACGCATTTAAATATGATGTTAAGACGCAATATTTACGAATCCACCTAAAATTTTAAGCGGAATATTTTTTTCGAATAACAGCTAAGGCAAAAATAGTAATAGACAATTATATACTTTATATCATAGATAAACGTATACTTTACATATAGGCATCAAAATACACCATAAATATATTTAAAAATATCAATTTATTTCAAAATATAAAATCTCCACTTATTTTTACATATAAGGGCCAATAAAGTCGAGGTAAAATAATAGGAATAAACTGAGCTAAACTCAACCTTTTTAAATGTAAGTGATTCTTATATATATTCACAAAAATGCCATACTAAATAAAAAAAAAGTTTTTTGTAATCGCTGGTTTACAATGATTTTGTAAACATTTATGTTGGATTTGCCAAAAATGTGATTATATAGCACTATTTAAATTATTAGAAAGCAAAACGGATCTATTACTATTTTTGGTTGCGAAGATAAGCTTCATTTAAATTTCGTGCTATAAAAGTTAAACAATACAAAAAAGCTAATATTTTTAGGTGGATTCATGTATAATATGAAATTCTGAATATATAGCAAGCCGTAAATAAAAAAAATAATCTATTAACATTTTTTTCCGAAATTCCATATTTTTTTAATGTTTGAACGGCAAAATAAATAAATAAATGAAGTAAATTTAGGTGGATTCCATTAAAAAGCTTTACACAGAAATATAATCTATCGATCTGAAAAAGAATCACGGCTATTATCAATTATTTCCGTTTCGCCATACAATCTCTCGTAATTTTACTGGAGTAAGGAGTAAGCCAAACGCGTTATTGAAAGCCACGTTTGAATCTGCTCAAAAGTTTTTGAATTATTCGCGCCTTCGCTTAAAACTTTGCGTAACTTCTATCTGAGTGAACCGTTTTCAACTAACCTAAGCTTATATGTTGCACGGAAGCACCTAATCCAAGCATGTCATGGAAATGCCAGTTGGAGTCAGTACAGTAGTTTGTTCGCTATTGGCGCCGCCTATTGAAACTTCGGGCATTTTCTCTCTGAGTGAACCGTTTCAATGAAAGTAAGCTAATACATTGCAAAGAATTAAGCTAAACACGTTATCGAAAACCCCGTTTAAATCGTTTAGTAGTTTGTGAGTTATTGGTGCCGCCGCTTGAAAATTTGCGTACCTTCTGTCTGAGTAAACCGTTTGCAATGAAACTAAGCATACATGTTGCATGGAGTAAGCCAAATACGTTAATGAAAACCTCGTTTTAATCGGTTCAGTTGTTTGTGAGATATTGGCGCCTCCGCTGGAAATTTCGCGCACCTGTCTGAGTGAGCCGTTTTCAATGAAAGTTATCTAATATGTTGCAAAGAAGTAAGCTTAACAGTTTATTGAAAACTCCGTTTGAATCCTTTCAATAGTTTGTGAGTTATTTGCACCGCAGCATGAAACTTAGCGTACCTTCTGTCCGAGTGAACCGTTTGCAATGAAACTAAACTTTTATGTCCCACAAAAGTAAGCCAAACATGTAATTGAAAACTCAGTTTGAATCGGTTTGTGAGTTATTATCGTACAGGCAATTTGATACTTTACATTAGTGTAGCTTCTGATTGAGTGAACCGATTTGAATGAAACCTATATGTTGCTCAGAGCTAAGGTTAATCTATCTGAGAAAACCGCGAGAAAATCCGTTCAGTAGTTTTGGAGTTTATCGAAAACATACAGACAGACAGACAAAAAGTTCAGAAAACATATTTTTGAGTTCTATTAGTCGTTTCTTATCGCCCACACTATTTTTTTTATAAATTTATCAAAAGTACAGACACGCGGTTTCTACTCTTGTATTATATGTATAGATGTCTTTTTATCATCGTGTCCAAAAGGTGATCCATGGACATTATTTCTCTTTGTTTTTCTGACCGTTAAAATGTTCAGTTAAGAGTGTTGCTGTTTGTACCTTTCTTACTATACAGCGTGTAACGGAAAGGTGTGATAATGAAAACTAAATCTTCCCATTAAACTGAACAACTTTTCCAACATATGTTTCGTGGGAAAAAAATTTCAGTTTCACGGCAAGGTAGGTCATAGAACAAAAACAATTTTTGACCTCCCATAGAAACTGCATCAGCTGATAGCGCATTTTGTATGGGAGGTCAAATTTGGTTTTCATATTTCGACCTATGTTCCTTGGAAAATGTTTCATGGGCAGATTCACACCCTTCAGTATTATCACACCTTTCCGTTGTATAGGTAGATATCTATTGTGTGCTATGGGTCCAACAACTTCATGCGCGACCCTTCTGCGGGGTGACAGAGGGGGTTAAATAATGCATCGAGAGGTGACGTCGGTTGCACGTGATTCCTCTCCCCGCTACACTAACCTGAGCCGCTGACACGACTATACAACTGTGAATGATGGTTTTCGCTCCTGCTCTAGTGATTCTATTTATCACAAGCAATTTTCCATAAGAAAGAAAAAATATTTCAAGTAAAAATATTTATTCTTTAGGAAACTTTTATTTGTCGATGCTGTTATCATGGCTATAATCAATGGGCTTTGAGAGCAAAACCAATGAAACTTCACATTGTAGACCCGATGGCGTGATTAACTAGTTAATCCGTTGAGTTGATCAAAGTGGAAGTAGCGGTAGTAAGTAGCGAGCCTGCCTCGCCGTGAGTCGCGGGTTTAGTGTTGGCAACGAATCAGTTGACCCTAACATAAATTTCTCAGGCAGATTTTATTTGACAGGATGATAAAAAATCATGAATTAAATGTAAATTCAAAATATAAAAAAAAAAACATAAATTTTTGGTATTTTTTGTATGGAAAAATTAAAAGTACCGATTTATATTTGGAATTTTTTATAGAAGGTTTGTCTCATCTAGTGTAATACCCCAGCAAAGTTTTATCGACTGACGATTTAATGCGGGGGTCTTCATACAACGATCCGCTTCGTTGCCTAGACCAGTTGCCCAATGAAAACATTTGTGTGCCGAAATTGTTCTGTGCCTTGTGTGATAGCTTTGTATCCCAATATTTATTTATTTATAGTTGCACTGCAAATGTCTAGCTTGACAAGCTCTTGGCTCTACGCTGGCTGTACGTTTATCAGCGATTCGAAAGATTTGGGTAAATAACACATTTAAAATAAAACACCAATGAATTATAATTTATTAAACATTCTAATATAGTTTACTTAAACTCTAGTCAATTAGTCTACATATTATTATCACAAAAATAAGTCCTAAGTCATAGCAATACAGCACAATTTACATTTCCCTCTTTTTTATTCTACAACGTGTTAACAAAAGGGGTATTACGAGCACAAAATCTGCCTTGTATAGTTAAACAACTTTTGCCGAGAATAATCAAGTCAAGTACAAGTTAGCTGATGAAGATTTTGTAAGAAGTTTTTTTTTAAATTTTGACTTATATTCCTTGAGAAGAGCTGTTCACATTCATGGGCAGATTCACATACCCCTTTTAACTTTTTTGGTACATTTTGAGCAGCTACTTTGTTTCTTTTCGTATTCCTAAATCTTTCACAACGAATTAAGTGTACTGGTATTGCTATGATTAAGAAACTTGAACAGCGATAGCATTAACAAGACAGTTCTATGTTAGGTGGGCAGCTGGTTTACACAACTTTTGTTAATCCAGTTTGTCAAAAACTAAATTGAGAAAGATGATTGAAAATTGCTGAAGTAAGTCATGGTTAAGTGTTTGACGCCAAGAAATTGATAAAGAAATGATGTCAAAGACTGTTTGGTTGGACACAAATAATATTTTTTTCTTCTACGGCCACTGATAATGTTAATTGTTAATTTCATACCTACAAAGTCATTTCATGCCTATAAATAATAGCGATCTATTATTATTTATTTCCGTTTTGGTGCTGAAAGCCGTTACTCACGATGCATTTACGACTTTATAAATCATTATTATAGAGTGAGACAAACATTTTGGTCGTATTGGGGTCTTTTGTAGAGATGTTGACATATACTGCGTGTAAAAATACATTTCCAGAAATTTTAATTATGAACAACTATCTCTCATTCGTAAGAGGCGACTAAGGGATTGTAAACAGAAGGATGGGCAGCAGCGTCCTTCCATGTATCGTTCCATCTTACATACTGCGGTCACCAACAACCGCAGTCAATGCTAACAAGCGTGGTGACAATGGTACTTCCCCTCCACATTGTTCCAGCAAAAGTTGGAATAGTAGAAGGAGATCTCTCATGCATAGATCGAAATACTTACGAAAAATAAATCACGTATGATCCATATTTTTTTACCAACAATTTTTGCAGCTATGTCAAATGTCAAAATATTGATTTTAATGTATTTGTTTTTTCGTATGCATATTCCTTATAAACGAAAATGAACAAATGTTCATTATCATTGTCTGAATCCACAGTTTCTGTTTTAAGTAGGCGTTTTCTTACACCTTTAAGATTCTAAGACGAAAGTATGTAAGTTCTTTCTTTCAAACTACTTGTGGGATTTTAAACTATTGAGAGTTCGGTACCGAACAAAACATCCGAACTACTGAGATTGCAATGGTTGTAATGTATGTTAATAAGTAAGTACGTAAATAAGTTCTTAGAAATGAGTACATCAGGGGGTCTAGCCACCGGTGACAATGTATTCCAACTTTTGTTGTATTTAGGAAGCCAGACCACAGCTTGCTGCTAAATGTACCCGACGCACTTTGGTCGCGTCTTTATTGAGTCATATGGTACCTACCCACGTCTCTTAAACCTGTCATATACATTGTTATTTTAGAATGTACGAACATGCTTACCTATTTACGTGCAACAACGCTTAGTTATTTAATGTTAGAGTGTTCCTTTTAAGGCGATAAACATAAGATTGAGGGTGGAGTCGAGATGTCAGAAAGTTCTCTACCACCCTACTTAATCTGCTTTACCACCGTAAAATGAGAACTCTCTATAAAGGGTGTAAGTTACAGGTTTCCGTAAACTGAAAGGACATGATTAGTCAATGAAATTGAACAAGTTTCAGTGGGTAAAACGAGTCAAATAAACGTCGAAAACAAAACCATAAAAAATTGCTGATTGGACAGTTTTTATGGCAAGGCCGATTTCTTTTTTCATTTCCTGAAAGTTTTATTCACTGAAAGTTATTCTCAACATCAAGCTTTTTCAGTTTTCAGAAACATGTCCCTTACACCCTGTATAATAATCTTACACCGTTCTACTTTTATAACAATGAAAATCAAAAGAATTTGATTTATTAGCATCTCTTCACAAAATTTATTACCTACTTATTTCGAAATTGTTTTGAGCACAGATTATTTGGTGCGAGTTTTTAGCTGGAGCTAATACGTACGAAGGATATGACCCTGCTTCATGTTAATGCAATGAATTTTTATTGAATTTATATTGAAAGAAAAGTTTATTTTAGGTATATCGGGTGTAAAATATTTAGTAAGCATGGTGTAAAAATTTTAGCCTGTTACTTAACTTCGACCATGAAACTGCACAAATTTCCCTATGGAACCGATATACAAAAAGAAAAAATCCCCATACAAAATGCGAAAGCTGGTGTAGTTTCTATGGGAAGTTGAATTTTTTTTCGTAGTTATTTCGACCTATGTTCATTGAGCCAGTTATTCAGTTTTACGGTCTGAGTAACGCACTAAAACAGTGCTTACGAATATACAACAGAACATAAAAAGGTAGCCACTCCGATTATGCTACTGTATCTCGCACTTTTGTAATTTTTGTAATTTTTTTCATGTATTATTGTAAATTCTCTATACCTATTGACAAATCGTATTGATGCTAAGATGTATGTCCAACACAATGTATATTGTTAAGGAATAATAAACTATGAAGCTGCTGTTGCGCTGGTCTTTTGCGAGACAGGCTAAATTATTTTATTTTTATTTTCCAAAAAAGTTTGTTTTTGTTGCTTTCATTAACTGTAGTACTGTAAGTTTAGGTTAGGTACGGTCACTATCAAAACTCGATTACGTAACTTCAGATTTCCAAGATTAATATACTTACAGCACAAGTGTATAGTGAAGTGATAGTGAAATAATATGGATTTGGCCATCGACTATTGGCGCTCACTACAAACTTGAGCTCAGGAGTGATATTTCGCGTTTTATTAATTGTCGAGATAAAAACTCACACTGTTCACATGTTTACGTCACCTTAGAGGATAAACATTTGCATTTGATGATCTTTATTGCTAAATAATTCAAACAGATACCACATACATAACTTAAAAAATTATATTCGTTATTATGCCATTGGGGTAGGTGAGTGCTACAGATATTTGTAAATTGCTCCGAGAACATCCACGCCGAGGTAAAGCAAACTACTTGTTAAAATCTATTTGAAACTTAGATGAACTTCTACACTATATGAAAAGTCCGATTGTCCATCAAAGATATGACTCATCCAAGCTAGTCTTAAGATGATGATAGTCTAAAAGACTGGTCGTAGTAATTTTTATCTGTAGCCCCTAGGGCGAATTTTCATTTACCGATAGCTTGAATTGAATTTAACCGGTCGTCGAAATTAGCAAATCTACCTTACGTGGTGGACTTCTTTCGGCTGATATAATGATAATGTAAAAGCATGCTGAGTTTCCGCACAAGTAGGCTAGCGACCTTTAAAATCAATCAATTTTAAAAAGCTGTCTAATAGCATGATTTTTAAAAATCTTTCGCACCCTGCATACTTCCCTATCACAAATCAAAAATGAGCCCTTACTCTCGCTCAATGACTAGATAGAGTAGGTAAGGTAGGTATGATATGGTAGATGTAAAGTCGAACCTTCCAGGGCTTCAACCAATTTTCATCTGCCTAAGTTTTACATTGTGCAGCACAAAATTGTAGGTAAGTACTACAACATAGATTTATATATCGATTTAAATGATTTTCGATTTCAAATGATTTGATGATTTGGTGTTTTTGATAAGCTTATATAACTAGTAGTATTAATTTATTAAACAACAACAACATTTTATGAATAAGGCCAAGATAATTATTCATTTTTTATTTATATTTGTTTACCTCAAAGCGCTCTATATCTCGATTTTAATTTCTACTAATATAATATTTACTTAATTCAGCTTGATTATAAAATAAATAACAAAAAAGGCTCGTTCATAGATATGTTTAGACAATAAAATGAAATTTTTATATATTTCATCAGTTCTTTTATCATTCCACACGATTAAGACTCGAAATTCTCACTTGATTTCCCTTGCATTGCCAACACTCCTTAATAACGAAGTAAGTAGGTCCTCAAATATTGCTCTTATATATACCATTGTACCTCGTCTATTATATATACCATTGTACCTAGTCTATAGGAGGGAGATTGGAAAAACATTCGGAGTAATGTAGGTACTCGAAACGTGAACTGAGAATGAATTATGTAGGTACTATTTACGACGAGAATTATATCTACGTGAGTATATAACATGAAAGTTTGCGACTCTATCTAATGATTATGTGGAATACAGCTCCATTATATATCCAACATCGAACATTTAAGATTAAGAATAATATGCCAAGAAGTATTACTTAAAATATCACATTGTGAGAATATCTTACACAGGTAATTTTAAAAAAATCACCTACTTCCAGGTAAAAAAACCATGATCATTTGAAATTTGTTAATAATACTAGTAGATTTAAAACATCTTACAGCATACAGTGTTGCGGAATACAGTAAGAACAGCCGGCAAAAAACGTGACACTCTGGTTTAAGTTCGTGTACGTAGAACAAGGTTGACTTTCCTCTTTGCTACGGCTTTGTGCTAATAACCTACAATTAAATAGCGATATTTATTATTACACAGAAAGTTTTGTCAGAACTAATCGCCCACATTCTTAGCCGACCGTACCTACCATAATCCAAAATTACAAAATATTAGTTTCTCAAAACATATTTATATTTATTTTGGAGTAAAAACAGAGAATAGCGTATATAAGGTCTAAAAGAATAGAGTTAAATTAATGTGCTTAACACTACCTCCATGTACATTTCTCGCTTAGAGTTAGAAAATAGGGATTGTTTATTTATTTGCAGGGAAAATAAGAAGCGTCACTACATATTTTTATAAATATTTTTTATGGGTTCTATGGTATGAAAAATATTGGAAGGATCAGAGTTAGGTATTCCGTGTGCGGCCGACAACAACAGGTTTCATCTGCAAAGGGAAGACTTTGCTTGCGGAAAACAAAATAAGAAAATTCATTTTGGCTAAAGTAATAATCTCTTGCAACCTTCAGAGATATTATGTTTATAGTCATTGACAAAATCCTTAATTAAACCTTCCCGTTTTCGCTTCATCCCTCTTCCCTACAATGAAAAAGACCTATATAAAAAAAATATTTATTCCAGCCATTCAAATAAAAAAAACACACGCAGGAAATGTCTGTTTTTCTACAAATAAATATTTTTTTATTATTTTTCAGTGTTTTCATACCGAAGGTTGGTGTAGTCTCTTCCTACCTCGACGGGAGAGAGGCGTTTTACAGGGCGAAAGCTGGCCCTTACACCCCATATATTCATATTATTATGATATAAGTAAGTAGTTTGGTCTTAATATCAACATTTCACACCAAGTCTCAATTTACACATACTCTTTAATACCTGTATGCAAAGTTGTCTGCGGGTTCGAATCAGAAATGAGGAGATCCGCAGAAGAACTAAAGTGACTGACATAGCTCTGAGAATAGCTAAAGTGGCTGTGGGCAGGGCACATCGCAAGAAGAACCGATGGCCGATGGGGACCACGTACCGGAAGACGAAGCGTTGGCAGGCCCCCCACAAGGTGGACCGACGATCTGGTCAAGGTCGCGGAAAGCCGCTGGATGCGAGCAGCGCAGGACCGGTCGTCATGGAGATCTTGAGGGGAGGCCTATGTCCAGCAGTGGATATCTTTTAGCTGATATGATGATGATGGTACCAAGGGATTTAGCCATTTCCTAAAAACAAATATCTGTAAGTAATGTAACTCCAATTTATTGACACGCCACACATAATGTTTGTTTATAAGAAAAATGTCCCCCTTTTCATGGGGTTGAAGCGAAAACGGAAGGAGGTGGAAGGGATATATAAAAAAAATAGAATCCTTTGTGTACCGTGTATGCATCCTGGTAGGTTGTAAGAGTTATAGTACTGAAAAATGTAAAATTATTCTGCTTACAACGCTATTTGTCTGTGATACATGGTTTCTAATTTACTAATATTTAAGTCAACAACTTTTATATGCTTTATAAGTAGGTACTGAAGCACATTTCGCTTTGTGCCGTGTATTTATATAAAAATAAATAATACTTTTAAAAGGTTTTATCAAAATATGGAATGCATCGGATTTTCGAGTTTTAATAAATGTTAAACTTTTAAAAAGGCATAGAATCAATAGAGTTATATGCTTGATATGTTTGGAATAGATTTGATGGATGTTATTTTTTTGTGCTACTTTGTGCCAAGTAATTAGAACTTAAATGGGAATAAAGTAGCTTAAAGGTTTACCGAAGACAAAATCATATTTGATACTTTATTAAAAACCTAATGTTTTTATTTATTGGCCCATGCCCAAAGACAATTAAGTATGCACGCCGTAGATATATGTAAGTACCTAATCCTAAATACAATAAATTATTTCCAATATATTAATAGCTGAGCAATATAAGAATAAAACAACATAAAGTTTCAACAACAAAAAGCAAGATATACCTAAGAAAGTATAAGGTAGGATAAGAACATTGCCTACGTTTAAGTTTAAAACCGTAATTTGTCATTATTTACGTTACGTAGGAAAAGAAATCGCTATATACAAAACTGTGGATATATTTACGTTAATTTTGAACAAAAGCTACTTATGTAAAATATTTAATTCGGTACAACAAATTTTATGAAAATACAATACTTACCTACTACTTCATTTCTGCATATAAAGGTCAGCTTCAAATATTATGTTTACAACAGTACCTAATTATTTTATTATATAAGCCCAACATTGCGCAGAGGACGGCGCGAAACTAAAATCTTAGTGCGGCGGTCCTCGTGATTCTTTGTATTGTGAGATAGGTACTTACTACCTAAAACCTTTTTCCACCTACGCGACCATCAGCAGCGCCCACGCCTTCTAAAATGTATGTAACGTTCTAACAAAATACTTCATCTTCTAATACAGTAAACTAATTAAGAAAATAAATGAATCATCTTTGAGTATTTGAATAACTTTAACATTGGTACCTGATTACACGTATCGTACTAAAATAAAAAGGATGGTCGAGTGAAGGTTTAGGCTGTCCTTCCACCAGTGCTGTGCGAGGGACCTAAGTTGAAAGCTGGAAAATTCCAACCAATATGATAGCTTCATTTGACAGCGCAATTGACAAGCTAGAAAAATGGCGCAATGACATTAGTTGGGATTTTCCCAGCTCACAGCTCCCATCGTACAGCACTGGTAGAGAAGCAGCCTCAGCGGTTGGTTCAGTCGTCCCACGCGTCCAGCTTGGTCTCCGGGTAGGCCCACGGGGGGCGACTCGACGCATGCGACGTAGTACTGTTCGTCCTTGCGTCGTAGCTGCTGGAACAAATACTAGTTACGCTATAAAATGCTGTCTGTATAGGTTTTTTTGGCGTAAAAAGGATACTGAGATAATGTTTAGATTTGGTTTGCCGACATATAAGGGCGTTATGAAAAATCCTAAATTCAGACTTCGAGCCGTCTGCCTTCTGCGTTAGCCGTCATCTTGACCTGAATGTGCCGAAATAAGTTAAACAGTAGGTAGTCCTAGAAGACTTCATCTATCAGTATTCTATCTAGTGTTCATCTGTCTATCATTGGGGTAACAAGTTACAAGCGGTGAAAATTTACACTTTCAAAAATGTCAACTATGAACGGATTCTGGCTCCATAATAGGCAAGGGCACCACAGGCCTTAGACAAATTGAACAAGCCCAAACGAGCGTTTCGCCTTGATCCCAAGACTTTAATGCCTCACATTGGGTGTACGTGGAATCCCGAACAAAGTACTACTCCTTCCAGATTTTTTATTACAGAACAAAAACCCGACTGCGATAATTTAAATTCAAGTTTTTCAAATTCTATAGGTCCTACAGCTTGTTTTCCTCTTTTCTTTTATGCAGTCGGGTTTTCTGATTTTCGCGTTATTATGAAAAACTACAGTGTATCAAAATCTGTATAGCGGTTTAATAGTTACGAAGAAACGTAGAATCAGACATACATACATATACTGGTCAAAAACATAACCCACCTTCCAAGCTTCACCGTAGTCGGCTAAAAAGGACCTTTATTGCATAATCAAATTTCAGAGACGTCTTTTATCAAGTAAACAAATGAAGCCGGATTTTTAAATGTGGATATTCAATCTTACAAAAATATTCCTGTTATGATTAAAGTTGTTTACTTTAATTAAGGTAATTTCCTGGCTTTACAGAAGACACATTACTTACCGAGACTCAACTTGTTTGTAGGCTGATCCGGTGCCGGATGCAGGCCGAGACGACACCGGCTCCAGGTCGGCGACGTGCCAAGCGAGCAGTGGATCTGAGTATCTGTTGAACGAATGTACACTTTAACACGAGCGCTAAATTGAAATATACTTGTTCATGACCATTCATATTCAATACTAGCTTTTGCTAGCGACTTAAAATAACCGGTTTTTTAAACGAAAAACCAAATATGACCTCCCATACAAAATGTGCTATCAGCTGTTGCAGTTTCTATGGGACGTCAAAAATTTATTTTCGTATTTCGACCTATGTTCCTTGGGGAAAGTTGTTTAGTTTCGTGGTCTGAATAACATACTAAAATTATGTTCACTATTTCATCAGGACCTTATACGAGTATATACCTTTAGTATTTTTAGAAGCAATAAAGTCCATTTTTAGGACGGCAAAACTAAGTTTGTTTGTAAAGATGTTGTACAGATTTCTACAAAAACTGTACTATTTAGAGAGTACTGTAATATGTACATAAATCTCTATCAACAATAATTAATTCAGATTAAATTTAGATTCAGAATTAATTCAGGGGCGAGAATGGTATTTTTTCATAATAAATTGAAAACAAGAAGTTGTAAAAAAATACAAAAATCTGTTTTCGAATACACAAGTATAGCTCTTTCATATAAGACCCCTTCAAACTATTAAAATTTTGTAGACGAAGTCGCACTATAAGGGTTCAGTTTTGGAACCCTAAATACTAAGCGAAATAGGACAAACTTGTTTTAAATTGTTGGAAGGGGTGTTATATCTTCGGTTCCCATGTCCAAAAAATTAAAAACTGTCTACCAGCGTTTAAGTCAAACTATTAGCTATCAAACTAAAACAGTTTTATTAAAATCAGTTCAGTAGTTTTTGCGTGATACTTGAACAAATAAACGAACAAACAGACAAGAAGTCCAGCAATCAGTGATTTTGGTTCAGGGACATCAATAATAGCATAACGTGATATTTTATCTTCAATATACCGACAAAATCAATTTTAGAGATTATTGATGTTTCATACTTTTAGGCCGGTATTTCACTGGGACACCACGGTGGCGCGATTGGTTGCGCCACTGGTGTCCGTAACTAGACACCAGTAAAGACACACCCTGCGGCCACAGTATTAAGGGCAATATTTCAATGGGAGTGGTAGCGCGACCAGCATCAGAACTGGTTGCGCCGCCAAATTTGTTGCGCAACCAAACGGACACCAGGTGAGTAACTCTCTATAGAGCTGTATACATTTTGTTGGTAGCGGCGACTGGTTGCGCTGCCATGGTGTCCCAGTGAAATACCGGCCTTAAGGATTCGTAAATTTTTAGGTACTATATCGGGTGATTGCTTTATTCCGAGTCTTAGCGAGATAATTATAATTACCTAGGCAAAATTAAGTAACTTACTTTATACCCGGAATGAAATAAACATGTATTTATAAAAAAATATAACACAATACTGGGTGTAGGAACAGCTTTCTAAGAGAAACTTTCAGTAAATGAAAATAAAAAGCCCTTTCATACAAACAGTCAAATCAAGTTTACATTTTATTAATTCTGAAGGTTTCATTCAGTTGTTCTGTTTCGTTGACTGATCATGACCATTCAATTTTTAAATTTTAGGCTTGGATCAGTGCGACGTAGACGCGGATGTCCGCGACAGACCGTTAAATGTAAGAAGCCTATACAGTCCGTTCAGTCCAATGCGGAGCTATCTATATATATTTGCTAAGCTTTTTAAGCTACACTTTCTAGCTTGAAAAGCTTAGCAAATTAAAGACGCTTTATGCAATTGGCAGTTTGTCTAATTGGAACTTACTGGTCATCTGGTCGTGCACCATAGAGTCCGTTGTTGCCGTCACCCTCGAATATGTTTCTGTCGCCAACAGCTCGGGAGTGGTGCGGGGAAGAGGGAGGGATGGTGGTTCGCTCGAGGGGGTGCGGTGCGGGGGGCGGCTCCGTCTGCGCCTCCGTTAAACTCGTCTCCAGAGTCGAGTTCTTGATACCATATTTGAAGTACATTACTAGACCTGCAAACCAAACTTATATCTGCAGCAACAGCGTTTCACAGAACAGTTAGACAATTATGTGCTTCGGGACGCACGGTAAGCCGGTCCCGGCTACTATTATACGAAAGTATGCGTTGCTGAGCTATTTCAGAAGCTTTTGGCGGCTTAACAACTCGGACAACAGGATTTGTGAGATCACTTACAAACCCACACGATATGACGGTGAGTGAACAGAACAGCCATGACTAACCACTTCTTTTCTCTCTCTACTGCCGTTTCTTTAACGCTGTCATATCATGCATCCGGAATAAACTCGTAAACTTGCTGAATGAGTATTTACATTGTATTCTGCATGTTTTAAAGTTTTATAAGTACACAAAAATTTTATTTTTTATTATTTATTAACGTTGTAACGGGACGATTGTCCGACACGGAATTACGCGAAGAATATAATAGAGGATATTCTATTTTAGGAGCCTTAAAAGGAGTTATAATAAATTAGGAATCTTTATTATGAATAAACATATATTTTTGTTCAATTCATGGACAAAATACGTTACAGTACGTACCTAGAGTCATCCAGATGGTGAAGCGCACGAGGGTAAGGATGGACAGGTTGAGGATAAGGTAGATGTTCACAACGATGGCTGTCGCCGGCACGAAAGGTAGGCCCGGCGTCGTGTACATCAGCGCCACTCTGTAATCCATACATACATCCATCAATACTTTCAAAATGCAAATGCCGTTTCTTTCCTAGTCAAAAAGTAAAGAAAATTATGTAGAGTTACGTGGATACGTCTATACTTTGAGGGGTCATTCGTGCAAAATGGATATATCATCCTCAGGCGGCAAAAATTGTTACTACATCGAGCTATGGATGAGTCGGAGGGGTGGGGGGGGGGGGGGAATTATACATTTGAAAGTTGTTCAGTTTAGTCTACTGAGCGAGCCCTTTCAGTTTTGTATACTAGAAGTTTGAAAAAAAAAAATAGAATATCCACTCAGGTAGATAACCAATTCAGAATCCAAATTATAGAAAATTAAAATAATCTCAATGAAAACGACTTTGAACAAATCACATTTTATATTTTAGTACTAAGGGAACACCCCTTATATGACTTCCACAGACCAGTGGATAGTGCGCAAGATACCTTGCATGGAGATTCTTGGTCATGCAAAGTTTCATCAAGATTTTTTAAGCCATTTTTGGGCAAATTACAGTTTTTTATTTTCGTTGTAAGACTGCTACCCTCAAAATGAGAGCCAGCAAGAAACCACTTAAAATCCTTCGATAGATTTGCATACAAATCTTAAATTTGAAATATGGTGTCAATCGGACTATTCGTTAAGCCGCTAGGCCAAAGCGTGACGGATATTTTTGGGGACTTGCTTTTTATGATGTGATATGAAACACATTTGTGAGAAAGTCAGAAAAACTTTTTTTCACTTCCAAAGCTCGGAAACATTTGTTTTGTCGGTTAAATGCTGCGGCCAAAAGCGATTTTTGGCCCCTAGCGGGCAAAAGGTTTTTGAAATTCGAACGCGATGTACTTTGTAGTATGCTGCAGTACTGGCCGCTTGTAAAACCAGCCACGCACTATCGTTTTCAAGATGAGAAAGAGGGATGCAGCTATAGGAAAGAAACAAATAGTATTATGAATAGTTAATGCCTTGGTATGGCTGATAATGAAAAGTAAATTTAAAATTCGATCGCCTTTTTTTTGTTCTGTTGCCCAGATTAATGGACTCGCCCTTTGACTTCAAATCAACGCAATACAAAATAGATTTGCCTGCCACTGCCTATCCTCTGTCTCCACATTGAAATCCAATTTAAATTTATCAAGTAGTTTATAAGTAGAGTCAAGAACATAAGCACAACAGTCCCAAAAATAATAATAATTTAATTATAGTGATTTCCATTTAATGTCTAGTATTCTGAATCTCCGTGAAATCTCTTTGACCTTGAGCTGGTCTCTGGTTACGGGGGTTTGTAGCGAAGCGCTGGTTCAGGTTATACTGGTAATGTTTCCACTTGCTTGCTGCCGTCAGTACCATTATGTAGGTATTATGCCCTTAAGTTAAAATGTTTGAGTAATTATTTCTTATATTTCAATTGCTTTTCTTGCATTATGTTAACATTTCCTCGCTTTAATGAGGTGAAAATTTTTGTGTTTCGCTCGGCAGCAAAGTTATTTTGCGTCTCGTGCCTTGAAACCTTCGCCATGCTCTGGATTCTCTTTTGAGCCACGAGCGAAGAATCCTTCGCTTGCTCAGGTTTCAATACGAGGCACTCGCGCCAAATAAACCTTTTGCTGCCTTGCATAACAAATAACTATTTTCTAATGAAAACAATACCTTTCTTGCTCCGCTCGAAAGTAAAAAAAACTTTCTACATTTTTCCGGCGTAGCAATAAGCTAAGAGCTATGGCTACGACTATGCTATACGGGCTATGCTATGCTGCGGCACACTAGAGTTTAGGCCGTTGGTTTAGGCGTTTCTAAGTTCTTTTTTTAAGATATAAATAAGCTGTGTGGATTGATTGGTTGATAGTAGGTACATTTTTTGCTACGATCTCTCTAGAGGTGCACAGTTGACTATCGGTACATTGAAGTGTTGAAAGATCTGTACAGAAACACCACTATGTTAGTTCGTCTTCAGGACCAAAACTCGAAACCTATCCAATTGCAGCGAGGAGTGAGACAAGGAGATGTCATATCTCTGTAATGTAATGGCTGAGACCCTGGAAGATCTTGGCACGATACTCAATAACCTTAGTAGAGTTTCACAACAATTGGGTCTCTAAATGAACATGGATAAGACGAAAATTATGTCTAATACTCTTGTTGTATCCACACCACTCAAAGATGGAGACTCTACACTTGAAGTTATCGATGAATACGTATACCTGGGACAAACAGTCCAGCTGGGTAAATACAACTTAGAGAAAGAGATTACTCGTCGAATCCGACTCGGATGGGCAGCGTTTGGGAAGCTCCGCAATATCTTCACGTCCAAAATACCGCAGTGTCTCAAGACGAAAGACTTTGACCAGTGTGTGTTACCAGTGATGACATATGGCACCGAGACGTGGCCGCTCACGATGGGCCTTATCAGGATGCTCAAAGTCACCCAAAGGGAAAGGGCTATGCTCGGAGTCTCTCTGCGGGATCGAGATCGGAGTAGCCCTGAGAATCTCTAAACTAAAGTGGCAGTGGGCAGGGCACATCGCAAGAAGAACCGATAGCCGATGGGGCGTAAGGGTTCTAGAGTGGCGACCACGTACCGGAAGACGAAGCGTTGGCAGGCCCCCCGCAAGGTGGACCGACGATCTGGTCAAGGTCGCGGGAAGCTGCTGGATGCGAGCAGCGCAGGGCCGGTCGTCATGGAGATCTTTAGGGGAGGCCAATGTCCAGCAGCGGACGTCTTTCGGCTGATATGATGATGATGATAATGATGTACATTTTTTATGTAACAAGTGGGCAAACGAGCAAGTGGAGCCACCTGATGGTAAGTAGTCACCAATGATCAAAACGCCCGCTGTCTTAAAGTGGCATGATTTGACACTAATAAGACAGCAAAACGCGTTGCCCACCCTGAGAACTAAAATGGTGTGTCTCATGTGTCGGTAATTTCACTGACTCCCTTACACTTCAAACATTTACGGCAGAATTAGGCAAGGGGGTGGTACTTCCCCAGACGAACTTTGCACAAAAGCCCTACCACCTTAAAAGCCATTTGGCGGCTAGTACCTATTGACAAATAGTAATGGTCTATCTCTGGGTAAAAACTAGTCACAACCGTTGCTGGACAAAGGCCTCCCCTAAAGATGTCCATGACGAACGGTTCTGCTAGTCTGCCCGGCATTCCGTGATCGTTGGTCCGTTTTGTAGGGAACCTACCCCCGCTGCATCTGTCGGTTTGTAGTTCGTTACTCTAGGTCAGTTTGAAGATCGATGTAGTCCGCCTCAGGGGGCTTCCAGTGGCAGTCCACTCGAGTTAGTTTTGTACCTGTTCTGTGGCTTCCTCGAGATGAGCAGCAAGATGAGGAGGATGCCAAGCAGCAGCAGCACCATAAACACGGTGGTGACGGTGGAGTCACCGGGGCTACCATAGGCCGCGCACATGTCGAACAGTATGATCAGCGCGTACATCGCGCCGACCGCCTTTATCACGAACATTCCTAACACACGCAACTCCAGTCAACGATGTTAACTTTATCATGCAAAGAGCTAAAGCCAGCACACTCTCGTATGGTGATCTGAGGACAAATCACCTACCACAGGATACCTTCGTGCTTTGTAAAAGACTTTGCTTCGGCTCGTCTTGAGATCACCATAGATTAGTCAATCGTATGCCAGAGTGAGTTGGTTTTAGTAAATAAAAATCGGCCGCTGTTTACAAAATTTGCAACTTATTTGGGCACTTTGTATGGTGAGGCCGCAGGTGAGGCCGATCATTGTTTCATAACCGGGGATTTATTTTCTGAGAAAAGTTAATTAACTTATTACCGACTTATAGCAATAGGGAAAATACTGGACCAATGTTGTGAATCAAAGGAAACAATCTATATAATTTTACTATTAAAAATACGAAAGGTGTTTAAAGGATTCTTCAAAGTTGTTTTACTTAGCTACGGTTAAGAACGGGTTAAGCTTGACACATCGTTCTATTCCATTTGCTGTAAAAACTAGAGTTGCACTTAGCAGCAGTCGTACTCCGAAGTGACAGTTCGATAATATCGCGCTGATAATTAGTCTATGGTTCGCCTTTTGACAAGGAAATTCCAAGGGGAAATTCCCATACAACGTAATTGTTTTTGTCAATCCATATTGTTTCAATAATATCGGAGCTCCAACAAAAACTTCCGAGTACCAACCCTGAGTTCACGAAGGAGCGTCTTGTTTTATGGGAGGTCAAATTTGGTTTTTCGTTTTTTGACCTAAGTTTCTTGGGAAAAGTTGTTCAGTTTCATGGTCTAAGTAACATGCTATAATTATGTTCACTAATTCTGTAGGACCCTATATTATTTTATCTCACTCAAATGATAGGAACACGAGATATAACAATAAAAAGTTTTCTCAACGAAGTAGTGGGTGTAACCCACTGACCTCTATATATTGTATATATAGAGGTCAGTGGTGTAACCGCTATAACTTAACTATGTAAGGTCCTAATGAAATAGTGAACATAATTTGAGCAAGTGACTCAGACCATGAAACTAAACAATTTTTTTAAGGATCATAAGACGAAATAAGGGTTTCTTTTTATTTCTCTTATAAAATGCGATATCAGTTTCTATGGGAGTTAATTATTTTATTCCGTAGTGCGACCTACGAGCATGTTCCTTGGGGAAAGCTGTTCAGTTTCATGAAGTCTGAGTAACATGCTCTAATTATTTTCACTATTTCATAGGGTATTTTTTAAAGAAGTACTGAAATTTTTGTATAGTACTCAGACCATGAATCTGAACCATTTTTCCAAAAGAGCATAGGTCGAAATATGTAAAAAATTGGACCTTACATACAAAAGGGCTATCAGCTAATGCCGTAATGCCGTTTCTATGGGAACTTGAATTTTTTCTCGTATTTTGTTCGACCTACGCTTCCCGAAAAAGGTTGTTTAGTTTTATAACATACTATTTGTGCTGACAAAAAAATAACCCTGTTTCAAGTACATTCACTGCAAAGGGAGAGGGCGGAGCTTTGTCAATCATTTCATCTACTAAATCCTCATATCATAGCGGGGCAAAATCATGAGGCCAGGAAAAGCACATTATAATAGTCGTGACCAGAAGCCAGTGTTATAATAAACAGAGCAGTACCTATAGCTATACCAACACTTACCCGATTGTTCGTTTGCGGGTCCAAGGTCGACCCAGGGGAAGAGTCCAGGGCAGAGGTAGGACAGCATCTGTAGACGCCGTGAGATGGCGTCCATAAATCGGCCGCATCGCGAGGATGTGCCTCCAGACCCGCCGGGCACTGCACCTTTAAATACACCAGCCATTTATATCCATAGTACATTCATTGATTTAAATGAGTACACTAAACTGCAGCGGTCAGCAACAAAAGTTGTTGACAATAAAATTTTGTGTACCTGTGTTTACTCATTCTGTTCTGCCTTTTGGTTGGCCGGTAGATAATGAATGCCGCGTGGCATTAGCTCCACAATTTGTATATTCATGCAATAAAGTTAAATGTTTTGTTCTTGAGGCAAATTTAAGTAAGAATAACTAAATTTTCTTGCTTTATGAATAAATAATTACTGTGATGAAGGAACCTGACACAAGTCTCTACTTTTAATTCAATCAGATAGGGTGAGACACACCACTTTGACTTTCCTCGTAAATTAGGTACTGTAATTGGACTGATGGTCTACCGTCGTTTTTTTTTAAATAATATCTATTTTTAACTAATGTACTATGTGATGGCTAGAAAAAACTAAGGAAAACTGTAAGTATTCGTGAGGAAAGCTTACCGTAGAACTTATTCTCTGTATGCGAATTGACGAGAAAAGTGTCATCTCTCCCGTATTCTTCGCTCTCGTCTCCCGGTAGGGTATCGTCCGAATCAGGTGAGCTGAGGACACACTTAACATGCTTAGCGACATTTATACACAAGGTAACGAAAGAATATACAAGATAAAAGACATGTTGTACAAGGTTCGGCCGGCCTTTCGCTATGCGGTCAGAATACGGGAAATAATTCGCTCTGCAATATAACATGGCTCTTATGAGTTACCTTCGAGTTACTCTGCGGACCATCACGCGCTGGTGGTTTGGCATGATGTGTGTTGGACCCCGAGACTGAAACAAAACACTGTGTTAAACTTGTGAGAAAATTAAATGTGGTGTCACACAAGTAGTAACAATTGTCGAATTTTTAGGGTTCCGTTGTCAACAAGGAACCCTTATAGGTTCGTCATGTCCGTCTGTCTCCCTATCTGTCAGTCCGCGGCTTAGCTCAGCGACCCTTAGTACTGGACATCTGTAATTTGGTATGGATATACATATTAGTCACGCTGACAAAGTAGTATAATAAAAAAAACTAAAAAAATATGATTCGTGAAGCAATTTTACTACGGAACCCTATGTTGCGCGTGGCCCATCACAAACTTGGCCGATTTTTTACCCGACAGCCCGAAAACAGGAGAGTTATGTTTTTCGAGTGTATGTTTGTGTGTTGATATCTTTGTCGGGCTCTGCAGCTTATACGGCTTGATATATTTGAACATGTGAGGTGTCGTTACATTTGTATTCATTGTGGGAGTGTCATATGGTATAAAAAAAAAAAAAACAAATAATAATAATAAAAATTGACTTCATCGTAGTTAATATGTTAAGTTCTTAACTAAACGAATCTTTCATTAATTAAACTAAAAGTACTAAATAAAAAAAAACTATTTCTAATATGACTTGCATTTCATGAGGTATTGCAGGCGGGACAAACAAAAACTACAAAATATATTTGCTGTTGAAAAACCACCTCCAAACATGTAATTTTAGTCCGCCCCGGTTTGTCCCTATCTGCAATACCTCATGTAGGTAATTCAAGTTATATTTATGCTATCTTAAATTTTAGAACTTGTTTTTTTTATTTTCAGATCATCGGGTATTTTGTTTTATAAAATATTTTTTCAATTTTTTTAACGAGGTTTGCTCACTCAGCATCTGTTCGTCGTCAAACGCAAAATTGACTATTACATTAGCCCAAAAAGTAGCCACATCAATAGCCTTTTGGTTGCTTTCAAAAAGGTGCCTACGAAAGACGGAAACTGGAGAAATAGGGCACGACAGCAAGTGTCTCATGGTTTGCATGACAAGTTGAAGTATTTAATTTAAAGATTCATTACAATGTGCTCAATGAGAGAAAGCCAAGGATCATGCAGTTTTCATTCAGACGATTGCCATTATACGGTAACAACAAGAGGAAGATTGTGTTCAAGAAGCAAAATATTTTATACAGGGTGGCCCATTGATAGGCGTCCAAAAGAAAAATTTCGATGCTCATGCTAAGGGGTATAGTATATAGTATCCAAAGCACATTTGTAGTTTTTAAGTTAAATTTTTTTTTTTAATTTTCTGTCGAAGGAATATTATAAATTTATCTTTTTTGTACTGGATATTAATTTAATTTTCTTTTTGTGTCATGATTGTCTTGAACGTAGTTTCACACATAATAGTACATTACGATGCAAGTGCGCTATTGTGTTCATTACGCTCGAGGCTTGAGAATTGCAGCCCGAGCCGCAGGCGAGGGCGTAATGGCGCCGAAAGTATAATGACCAAAGTGCACGCGCTACTTAC
Source organism: Athrips mouffetella (assembly GCA_947532105.1). Classification (NCBI taxonomy): domain Eukaryota; kingdom Metazoa; phylum Arthropoda; class Insecta; order Lepidoptera; family Gelechiidae; genus Athrips; species Athrips mouffetella. Next base: position 28,906,090 of record OX383956.1, on the reverse strand, counting down.
GTCGTTTTTCAACACATTTGCGAATAAAAACAAGTAAAATTTGCTTACCTCTTTTCCCGAAGGAAAATTCGTAGACAACAAGCTACGTATTTTTCCTTAGATTGCTACGTACACCCGATTATCCAGACTTGTTTGTCGTGCCTTAGTATTTTCTACGTTGAGGAACTACATTAATTAACAAAAAAATTGTTTATTTGTAAGTCAATACTTTTTAAAATAATTACAATAAACACAATGTAACCACTACAAATATTTTTAAAAATGGCGCGCTGTTTTAACGGACACATATTATACCAAGGAGGTTTTAAACCTTGTACTGCGCGCGCAGGAGGCATTGACTAAACGACTAAACCAAAGAGATTTTAACCTCGCCGAGCGTAGCGAGGTTCAAATCTCTTTGGACTAAACAGCTTAGAGGCACAGCAGACGGCAGAATTGTTCTGACAGTCCGCCAGTGTGGCCGGTACTGCAATTATTTTCGTATTATTATAGTCATTGACATGGGAAAAACGCTCCCTTTCTATAAAATCTTTGGTTTGGAAGGAAAACGGCTTGAATAAGTTGTTCAGTTGAAAGAGTTATTAAGTCGAAAAGGTTGTGATTGATTGTTATTTAGTATAAAACGTAGAGCAATTTTGAAATATGTTATATTTGAATTTTATTCTGATAAAAACTATAATTTTCGCAATACCGGCCACACTGACGGACAATGTCCGTGACTGCCCGTGTCTGCCCGCCCCTTCATTGGCTGAGCGCCTTAGTCTTCGTCTTTATCCCTCGCGATACAGGTCATCCTGGAGCGAGGACGAGAAAAGCTGTAAAATAACCTATGTGAGAATTATAAATATAATTTCATTTTCATATATGTATTTTGCTACTCGTACCATTTTCGTGTATCGCTGAACTTTACGCTATTAAGCTGAATGAAACATTCTTAAAACTCTTGTGAAATGTTACTTTCTCTTGAAGGACGTATGTCCAGCGCGAATTGTTTGTTGTTTTGCATTACTATGAATAATTCCTACGGTACCGATTTGTAAAGTAGGTCAGGAGAGCGGGGACAAGAGTTCCGAGAAGTGAATTCAACGCTACACCCGTACTATTCGGTCATCTGATCCTGAATAAAAAAATTACAGAGCATCGATATTTAAAAAAATTGGCAATTATATGCGGAAAAGCGTCGATAGTATCGTGGCGGTTCACGGAGAAAAGAAGGTGATGGTTTTACATTTTTAGATACATTTTTAGATAGAGACATGATGGATAGCTATAAATCGTTTATTATAGTGCGGTCAGTTAGCTGTTTAGTTTCACGTAGACACGCCTTACAATTTCACCAAATTTTTTCCAGGTACTTGTTAGGTACATAGCTCTCAATTTTTGATAGAAGCCAAGCCTTGAATTACCTTAAAATTCAAGAATTGGCTCCTATCAAAAATTGAGAGCTATGTACCTAACTAGTACCTGGAAAAAATTTGGTGCAATTTTGTACAATTTGGTGAACTATAAGGGACCGGACTACATATTAGGTACAAAATTAAATAACAGCAAAACAAAATAAGAAAAAAGCTACAGAAAACAAAAATAAAAAACGATCACAAAATAAAAGTATAATGCGTACCGTCCTCTTAAATAGGCCCAGACTCGTGCTGTAGCCTGTAATGCGAGGCGCGCCATGCGTCACGGCGTTGTAATTTCTGTTAGTGCCATATATATATACATATACATAGCCTTGCTTAGGTTTATACAATATTTATTCTCATTAAGACTAAAACTAAGTCACTTACATGAGGAAAACTTAAAACTATAATTTACATTTTATCGTTCGCTTTTAAGTACATTTTGGGCTATAGTTTGGCCAATGAGTGATCACAATGGGTATGTGGATGGAAAAGTCAAAGTCGAGCGCACAAAGAAGGTCCCGTTTTTTTGTTTTTTGCTTACATCTCAAAAACGATGCGTCGAAAGAAATTTTGATGTACTACATTATAAAAGATAATAAAATTCTCTATAACTTTATCTTTCACACTTTTTATCTATCTCTTATCTTTGCCTAACTATGAGCTTCGACAAATGGTCGATTTTCAAAAATGTCTTGATCTTACGTTTTTTTTTGCTTCATAATTTTCTCAAGTGCTACCGTAGATTTCAGGATACACATCTAAATTAAAAAATGTTGACTCTGTATGTCCGGTCTCATAATCTCAGCCTCTTTCCTGGGCGTTTTTCGGAGCTCATAACTAGGCAACGATTGGAGATAGATTAAAAGTGTGAAAGGCAAAAATTTAGGAAATTTTATCAGCTTTCATTATGTAGTACAACAAAATTTCGTTTGACGCACCGTTTTCGAGATGTAAGCAAAAAATAAAAAAACGCGACCTACTTTGTGCCCCCCCGAGCCCCTCGACCGGACCTCGGAGGGGCAAGGACTTTTAGTATGTTTATCTCCTAACTGGTCCAAACAAAGTTCCTAAGTCAAACTTTCTGCTTTCGACTTTTCCGTCCACAAATTATTCGTTGCTCAAGCTACTAGGCTAGTTTTAAACATGTTGGAGGAGTCAATAGCTTTCATTTGCCAACTGTCTGAAGTAACGTGTGAAAATTTAACTCCAAAAACATGTAAATAATTGTAATCTTAAAGCGTCCAAGCAACGATCCCAGTCACTGCTCTCGCACTAGGAAAATCCTGTATCAAGGGAGCTGGTCAGACAACACTCTTACACACAGATAAAACCCTAACTCATCAATCGGATATGTGTCTATAAATCGAACCCCGAACTTTACAAAAGGCAAATACACCAACACACTGCAAGACTTTTGGAAGTGATAAACATGATAGTTGTTTTAAAGCGTAGGAGCTTGGTGTTAGTCGACAATCTTATCTCAATCGTTTTTAGATTACGGATTACTACAATATTTATTTTTGTAGATGGTAAGTGAAGTGAAGCTCATACAAGATGAAAATTTTCATCTTAGTGCTTTTCGAAATCTTCGACTTTTGTGTTTAAGAATTCATTTCCACGAAGAGCGCCATTCATTAACAAAAATAAAGCCGATTTAATAAAAGGCAGACTAACTGAAGGTATAAATATTAAAAGTTGAACTCTATTAGATTGGAATAAGTAATCACTGATCGATAGCCATACTATTTATGTACAAGAGACGTATGAGAATTTAAAGTTGTTGCTATTTTAGTAACGAGAAAGTAATCAATATGTTAATAGGGACCTGGGAAATTTAGATGAATTGATGCTGCGTAGGTAGTGATTTTAGGGACTCGAGTCTTCCAAGTTCAATTTTTTTACACTCGGCTTGATTTTGCAGAACTCTGGAGCAATTCGGAATCGCAAGTCCAGCCGAGTTTGGGTTTTTGAAACGCGACTCGATTCTCTCTGTGTTGTAAAATTGGGTTGGTCCTACCTAGTCACACTCGCATATAATCACGGTTTCTAAATACCTAGCAAAAGTACAATCAAATAACGAATCGATTTTCCAGACTGTTGCAACGAAAAGTGGTACGGTTTATTTATATAATCATTTAAAAAGTTAAGTAAGAAAATTTTAACCATTTAAAATTCTTAGGCTAACATTGTGTAGAAAAGTCAAACACACTCGAATTAACACGACTTTGATTTGTTTTACTTGACCTGTAATTTTGACCCCATTAAGTATATTATGTAATTAAATTATTTTCAATTATTTTGTTTGTTGTTTACTATTTTCATTGTTGAATTTGCATGTAAATACTTAGTTTACAAATTTTGAGTTGTTGGTGAATTTTAGTTTTTATGTAAGTTTTTTGAATTTTAGATTAATAGATTATATTCTAGACAGGTGATTAAAAAAAAAGTACCAGTTATTTGCCACCTCTTTTTTATTTCATCTTAAGACTTTTTTGACCAAAATGACATAATGCAAAAGTATGATCACGTTTCTTTCCAACTGTATTTTCTATTGTTTATCTACATTTAAGAAATTCGTGATCAGGTGGTACTTTTTGCTTGGTATTTTGAAACCGTGACTAGATGGGAGTATGATTTCGTGGGACTAACCTAAACAGGATATGTCTCACGCATGCATCCAGAGAAGTGGGCTAAGTTAGCTACGGACTGGATCCCAGAAGACGGGCGGCGTCGCCAAGGTCGTCCAAGAAGAGGATGGCGCGACGACTTGAATGCTTTTATAACAGACTGGAGGACAAGACTCAAGACTCGAGGCCTTTGCCCAGCAGTGGGACACATAAGAGGCTACATAATAATAATAAAATAATTAATAACCTAAAAAAAGTTCAAGTCGTAATCAGTCTATTAAAAATAATGTTAAATTATATGTCGGCATATTACTACCAGCGCCTCATTAGTCCGAGTGAAGACTCCTTGGTCGTGGCACAGCTGTTGCTCTGACAAAGTGCCGATGTCAAAGAACACGACACAAACATCTAGATTTGGAAAGATTGGTGCAAGTTCTAAAACATCAGCAAATTGTTATTACATTCCAGGACAATCATTGATAATAATTATTCAGTGTAGAATTAGCAATTAATAGTACCTCGAACTTAACCTAATGAGGTACTGATGTTCCTACAAAATTATACCTGGACCCACTATAGATATGCTCGCAGACATTTCGCTATATAATTTGCACGTATTTCATATTGCTGGACTATTGGCCTCCTACGCCGATATCAGAAGTGGGATAAAGAGACGCAGCCCAAGATTTTATTCATGTGTGCAAGCATTTCAGTTTCACGGACCTGCGTAAAAGTACAGTCGTGGCGAGAAATTGTTGAGCAAGTACAATCAAGAAAATAAAGTGCTGTACATACAGTTTATGATAAAAAGGAATCAAGTTTAATGAGTTTTAATACCTTCTTACTTTCTGAGTGATATTATATTTTAATGTTCAAAATTATATGCGCTTAGATGGTGACAAAAAGCGTAATTTGCAAAAGTATCGTAAATTAGAAAGGCGTTGATGAATTTTAAAGTAGTGGATGTTAAAGGCGCTTACGGTACATACGAAGAAGACAAAACTTGCTTGTGGTTGTGAAATTATGTAATTTTCGACTTTGTAGAATGGAATCAAAGTTACGTACGGTAGCGACGATGTGTTCCTACGGTGTTTTTATACAACATTAACCAGATTAACCAGATGTCTGTAAAATTAAAATGGAAATAAACAAAATCTGAATGAATACCGATTAAATAAAAACAAAATGCAATGAAATGAAACGAAACAAAATAATTTGATCACACAGCTAATGATGACTGGTTGAAATGGTGATCGCTGTTAGGTATGCTCTGTGACTGAAGGATGCCAGTTGAAACCAAGAGCACTAAATACAAGTATACAAAATAGTGGAGAAGCAACATTTTTGAGTCTCAATAATAATGAGCATCTTAATTAGAAATTATGTGTCAACTCAGTGCGTGAAAGACTCATAGATTCGTATTTGCGTCAATGAGAGTTTCCCAAACAATATCAAAAGATGCTACACTAACCGCATATCATGGATATCAGGTCTGTCGTCAGTCCTTAGCTATGGTCTGCTATTTATGGGGACACAGCGTTGATCTAGAGGATGTGTTCAAATTGAAAGATGTTATACTAGCAAATAAACGATTTGATTAATTGATTGAAAACCTGTGGTAGACCCGCAATGCTCTACAGGGACGAATACTGGATAACTTAAAAAGACTATGTAACCAAAATCCATGTAACCAAGATGAGAATGTTTTGACGGGCCGGTAGCACTTGATTGGGTAGTCAGGAACGTACATGTTAGTGGCAGTTTTTAATTAGCGCTTATCCCAAACAAACTACAAGAAAATCAGCTCCGGTGGTACTGATTATGTGTTGTGCTGAGAAGAGCACCTAGTTAGGATTGGCTAAATATTGACAAAGGGAAACAAACCAAAATAACCCCTGGGATGCCAAAGAGCTACTTGGTGGATGAAAATGCAAGGACTTACAAAAAATATTGTGGCCGATTATAACGACAGAGCCAACGGTTGAAAATGTATTCAGGGGGTCGATTCCAAATTAAAATGGGAAGAGGCATGGAGAAAGGAAAGAGTTAGACAGTGTACTGATTTTGATACATAGTGATTGATGATGATAATCAACAAGCCAGAGCCATATTCTTAACAATATCGAACAGCAGAAATGGAATATATGGGAATTTCATAATGTGGATTGTCTGTACATAGAATTATGTTGATGATACCTACCTTATGGATATCTGGTGAGCATGTTCCTTATTGTGAGATAGTATGATATTGTGACGCACGTAATTTGAAATTGATATATTGATAGTATGATTTGAAGTTACTCGGTTGGTTTGGGTGGTTACTGTTGAGCTGATAGAAAGGACAATGTCGTACGGGCCAGCCCGATTCTTTGGGTGGTTGAAGGTTCGCATTGGTCCAATCTATGTTTGTGGAGTTGATAGAGAGGGCAATGTCGTACGGGCCAGCCCGACTTGGTTAGGTGGTTGAAGGTTTGCATTGGCCCAATCTATGTTTGCGAAGCTGGTCGGACAGTGGCGGATCCGGTCCATGCCCATCGGGGTTGGTCGTAGGGACGCACTGGTCCGGGCCAGGCTTTAATGATGGAAGGACAGTGGTGGATCTGGTCTCCATGCCCATTAGGGATGGTCGAACGGACACACAGGTCCTGTCCGTGATTTGTGTGGGAAAGATGTCATCCGGTCCATAGTGAGATGGTCGAAAGGGTACATGCTTTCAGAATTGGGTTGAAGGGGCACATGCTTTCAGAGTAACTTCACAATGAGTGGTTTCAGTTTTGTGTGTGATGATGATCTTGATTGTCAGGATAAACGAGCGGATTGCTTGGTGATCTTGTTTTTATTTGTTTTAGGACATTGTTAATGGATCAACGCCCGAGGACGGTCGTATTATCAGAATGGCCGTGTCGGCATATTACTACCAGCGCCTCATTAGTCCGAGTGAAGACTCCTTGGTCGTGGTTTCTGGAATAGAGTTTCAGCTAAGTAATTGTAGACTAGACAGCTGTTGCTCTGACAAAGTGCCGATGTCAAAGAACACGACACAAAAATCTAGCTTTGGAAAGATTGGTGCAAGTTCTAGAACATCAGCAAATTGTTATTACATTCCAGGACAATCATTGATAATAATGATTCAGTGTAGAATTAGCAATTAATAGTACCTCGAACTTGAGTTATAACAGCTACATTAGGTACTGATGTTTCTACAAAATTATACCTGGACCCACTATAGATAGGGAGCTCGCAGACATTTCGCTATATAATTTGCACGTATTTCATATTGCTGGACTATGTGCCTCCTGTGCCGATATATATAAAAATAGAAACCGCTAAAAATAACGGACCGTTAAATTTTAATTATTTAAAAAATAAATTAATTTGGAGAATTATCTTGTCTATATCCGGTGGTGGATATTTTACAGGATGTGACGATGATGATGTTTCCCTGATGATGATCGAAAAGAGTAATATCCAAAGATTGCGATGAAAGAACATTCCCGAGAGTAAAAAGACGTGGGTGGATAAAATTAATATAAGGAGTTGTTATCTGCGCACTGAAATCCAGATGGTTGGAAATTGGAACGTCAGTTGAACAGCCACTCAGGAATCAATTTCAGTTTGCTCGGTGCGGTACGGACTATCATCGGTCAATAGCCAGCAATTAGCTCCCCATTGTGTCACATCGTTGTCGGAGCCTAGTATGCCATTTATGACTGCCATTTCTGTTTAATAAGTGATTGCTATTCATATAATAAACATAAAACGATAAATGGAAACATTGTTTAATAAAAGCATTGACAGTCGTCGATACGATGAACAAAATTGTTACAATTGTTTACCAGTACGGGATTAAATTGATTCATGGTACCTTCCGAGCTGCTGAACTTGTCTTGAACTTGACTTGTGGCTCGTGGACTGTATTTGATCCTTTGATCATCATGCTGTGGCCTGTATTCAGCGCGCAAACTATAAAGTAGCGATCACATAGCACTATGAAGAATAATGATAAGTGATCAAAACTTCATTACTTTTTATTTACCTTAAATTCTTGACCATACATAAAGATCCCATTTCAAACCATCAAGAAAATTTGTGCAAATGTTTTGTTTTGTCGTTCAATGAAGTGTTCTCCCGTATTTTTTGGTTCAAGTAAGGGTATCGACACACCTGCAGGAATTCCGCATCGGAACAATTCGTAACCACAAAGCAAATGTCACAAGTGACAAGCTTGCGGTTAGTTCCGTCGCGGAAATTCCGCTCTAGTATTTCAGACTTGACGAAAGTATCCATCGCGGATCGTTCCGACCCGGAATTCCTGTAGGTGTGTCGCTACACGAAGGCTGCACTTCTACCAGGGCTTTGCTAGGGAGCTAACCTGTGTACTGGAAAAAACCCAACCAATAAGGTTGCTCCACTTTCCTAGCTTGTCATGGAACAATCCTATTGGTTTGAATTTTCCAGCTCACAGCTTAGCTACCTAGCAAGTCCCAAGGAAGAGGAAACCTCAGAGGTAACTCAAGAGGGTACAGAGGGAAGACTCTGTGGAAGAGGTGCCGGAGGAAGAGGTCCCGGAGGAAAAGGTCTGGCAGAAAGGCAGCCTAAAGAAGGTAAGTGAAGTGGTTACCGCAAAGGCAGTCTCTCTATGCGTGGAGGCGGTGCCCTCAGGGTCGACTGGGGTGCGGAGGCTCTGAGGCAGCAGCTCGATGAGGTTCGTGGAGTGGGGCTGGTAGCGAAGCACCAGGACGCACGTCGAAACCAGCGTGTATGCTAGCAAAGTACCTGCATACACAATAGTACATTGCTCACTGAGAAGAGAAAGGGACCGATTCCCAACGAGGGTGTCGTTTGATCAATCACCCGAGGTGGGAATTGTACTTTCTTTAGAGTGATGTATATACAACTTAGTTCTTTAGGGGAGGCCTATGTCCAGCAGTGGACGTCTTTCGGCTGATATGATGATGATGATGATGATATACAACTTGTAACAGAAAGGTGTGATAATACTGAAGGGTGTAAATCTTCCCATGAAACTGAACCACTTTTCCTCGAAATACGAAAAACTAAATTTGACCACCCATACAAAATACGCTATCAGCTGATGCAGTTTCTATGGGAGGTCAAAAATTGATTTTGTTCTATGACCTAGTTCCTTGGGAAAAGTTGTTTAGTTTCATGGGCAGATTCATACCCTTTAGTGTGATAATACCTTTTATCAAAAAATATCGTTTTGTCTTTTAGATTTTTTTGACCCTGTTTTAGGCTCCAATTGTAGCTGACTACATTGTCCAGAGGAGTTTTTCTCAATTTTTTATATCATTCTTCTTTTCCAAAATGTCGAGCGCCAAAATCAAAAACTCGGATTTTTTTTTTTTTAATATTTCGGCGATTACTTTTTTCGTTTTTGACATTCTCGAATAATTCTTTTTGCACCTTACAGAAATACGCGTCTCTTGAGCTTTTCTAAATATCATATCTTCACAACTCTCCGATCGCACTTTTTCGTGAAATTGGAGCCTAAACTTTAGCGAACGAAAAGACATTTGCAATGTCAAAACGGTGTTAAAAATCACACATAAAATGGCTGTTACGGATCATTTACGCTTCCATTTCTCAAGTCTGTCGCGGTTTTCAACATAAATACCTAAATACTGTCATTGACTACGTAATTTTTTTCAGTGTGATACAAATGTGTAAGTAGCTTAGCGTAGGGTTAGCGATAGAGGTCTTCCGGACGAGTTGGAGGACACATTTTTTGTTATTTTACTGCTGGCGCGGAATGCTTTTGGACCCGGCCCTGGACTGTGTTCCACTTAAAAAAAAAAACGAATTCCCTTTGTGTTTTCTTTTAAAATCTTTTTTCATGATAATTTTATATACATTGAAACAAAACAGAGATTTACAAATTCATATTTGCTGAAAATTTAAACTCAAATCCTCTCAAAGTTACAATTTTTTTTATCATAAGTATTTAGAAGAAATCTGATGCGGTCAATTTGTATGGAGAATATATTTTTTGTTATAATTTCCAAAAGTTGTAACACAAAAGTTTTCACTCACATGGGTTGAATTTCCACCTGAGACGCTTAGCCTTGTTAACATTACTTACAGGTAATGCATTAATTCAAAGAAAATTCAAAGCGTATGATCACCCATAATCAAATTTTTTACAACCAGTTAATAATGGAGAATCACCCCTTTCACTTTTTACATGAAGGTGGACGACGAAAAATAAAAATCTCCCGTGTTAACCCCAGATGAACTTTGGTGGACCACGGGAGAAAAAATCACCCGTGGTACACACAGGAGAACCAAAATGGACCACGCGCAAAACCCGCAAAAATTCACAATCTATTTCTTTTTTGAGTTGGGCGCATAACCAAGAATAAGATTCACAAGATTTTATAAAAAGAGAGTAAAACAAGATTTTAAAAATTAAAATCTGCCCTTTGGGTGCAGAGATGCACTCAAACAAAAATTGTGAATCTTGGCGGAAATCGACCATAATCTGGACCACGTAACCAATTTTTTATGCTCCATAGGTCTTTGACAAAGTTCCGCAGCCAAACTTCGGGTACAAACATGTAAACAAGTGACATTGACCAGCGCCTAGACTATGATTAGGTACACCCTGTATAAGTGAGATTTTACCATCACTCTCTTGGCTATTGTATAGGAGGAACAAATAAAATGAAGAAGCTTGAAATCGAAACGAGTAGGCACTCACAGCTTCTGGTTACAAAGAAAAGTTTACAACTGTGAAGTGGTCCCTTTTGATCTCTTCTCCGCCCTATTTAAAATGATACCCTGAAAAAACATTTTAGTAAGTACCTAAAGTCGCTTTCCAATGTCTTGATCGTGAAAGTAAACAAATATATTTCGCAAGAAAGTTTGTGAATAAGTAAATAAGTTATTTATTTGCAGATACCGTGAAAATAGACGAAATAATTTCTTGGTAACGAAAATTTCTACGCTAGCTTTTTCAAGTTTTGACTACAGGTATAAAAGTTCTAGGATTTGAGTGAACTGAGTTTTGACGTGAATTTCCTTGACCATGATATCCAGTAACATTATTTGCATTTATGACACCTCATAAAAGAAAATCTGTTTTAATAAATTCGTGTAAAACCTTTTTTGGTCAGATACTCTGAAAGAAAGGAAAAAAAATGCCAGCCAAGTGCGAGTCGGAATCGCGCACGAAGGATTCCGTACCTACCTACCTTAAGATATGCGACAAGTGTTTGCACTGCTTTTTGTCTGTTGTTTAGATTTGAAAAACTTTACGTTCACTGCGTCTTCTCCGCCATTATCGGAGAAGCCTTAACCATTATCGGAGAAGCCTTAACCAACTGAGCTAAATGTTTTCCGGCCTGATGTTGCATTTGCGATCACTATTCAATTGCGTTGTCATAAAGCTCGAAATTTTCACGCCTTCAAAAGTTCATGGACCATATTTAATTAAACTTGATACATTTACCCGTAAGTGAGAAAAAGAGTCTTGATAGACCGACAAAGAAACAGTCAACAAAGTGATTCTATCAGGGTTCCGTTTTTTTCCTTTTTAGGTATGTAACTAAAAAGAAATAGATTGTGTATTTTTGCGGGTTTTGCCCGTGGTCCATTTTGGTTCTCCTGTGTGTACCACGGGTGATTTTTTCTCCCGCGGTCCACCAAAGTTCAGGACGTTCTGAATAAAGGCCAGGTTAAAAGTACCCTAAACCGACGAGCATGTATGAAAGGATTGATGAAAGTTCAGGAAGCAAGGGAAGTATGTCAAGATCGTAGCAGGTGGAGGACTGTGGTCTCTGCCTACCCCGACGGGAAAGAGGCGTGATGTTATGTATGTATGTATGTATGTATGTATGTATCTCCTCTAGAAGTAAATTTTATTCCGAGAAATGAAAAAAGTTCAGTTCCGAGAAATCCTTTTAAGAAGTCCTTAACGAATATTTAATTACCCTTTGCGATTGGAGTTGAGAGGCTTCTTGTTGAATAAAAAAAAATATATCGTCAAAAATTTGCAGATAAAAGGTTAAGATTTCTCGTCAAGAGTTGTAAGTTGGTAAATATGTAAAAAAACTACCTACCAGAATGCCTACCAGTTATTAATTTTCAGCTTCATCAACTTATTTACAAATTATAAGATGTGATAACTTTAAAAGTGAAAATAACTGAAAATACGCTCTTGGTCTATTTCTAATGTTGAGTTGAAGTGGTTACACTGCTATGCTCATAAGACATTCCCAGATATTCCATCTTACAATAGTTATCATCAGGGTGGGAACATTCTTTTGGCTGCGAAAGTAGGTCAAAAATAAGACAGTAGGTGTCAAAGGTGATAGATAACTTACCATCTACCGACAGCTATTATAGGTCACATAACTTGCACGTCATCGGCTTAAATTCGTATAGAAGATGACAAATAAGGAAAACACTGATCATTAGTAAGGTGATGTGTAAGATGAGGTGGCCCATCTGTATGTTTGCTCATTTGAACTAAAAAAATCTGTCATACCGATGCTCATCATCTCGACGAGGACTTCAAGCTGGATGAGGAGTGCCACCACGGCTGCTGCGGCGCCACCGACGACCGTCGCCAGCGCAGGCGTCCCCGACTTTTCAGAAATACCAGCCAGTTGTCTGTATGCATTTAAACTTAGTGTCATAGCAAACCAATAGTAAAATAGTACATTATTGCAATGACCGACAAAAAAGGTATTGAAGGACTTAAGTAATAATGTGGGCAGAGCAGAGGCGTAGCTTAGGCCCACATGCGTAAGTCCTTCAACACCTTGGTTGCGACCAAGGCTTGTATAGTACTTTTCTCAATAAATGCGTGGAAATTTAACTACGTTAACCCAAACAAACATTAAAACTTTTCTACTTATGACTACATTCCTTTGTTTACATCGCAAATTTTCAGTGAGTTTTTTTTTTAATAATAGTTTTTTTTAACAAGCCAGTTCTTAATTTAAACAAAATCTTTGATAAGTTACCTCCTTGGTTGTTCTGCTTGTTAGTGCATTGCACTTTTAAATAACTCGATAGATGAGTTTTTCTAGTAAATTGTTCGGGCGCAAAACACGAGAGAAACTGATTCTCATACCTACTAACTTTTCCGTACACACTAACGTCCGTATTTAATCAGTTAATCTATTTCGATTTATTTCGAAGAAGGTCGTCAGTACTTTCAAAATATATTCTCAAACATGTTTTCAACTATATTTATAAAAACTTTCTCGAGATAAATCAGACTTAAAGCAGAATCTAGTACCGTGATATGATTACGACTTTTACTTTGGCAGCAGGTGGATAAGGCAGCTGTCCTACATTGACGTACGAAAATGTCGCCCTGCGCGTGGTTTCCAACACGATTCCAAAATTTTTGGATACTTACGACCAAAATATATGACAGCAGTGCCATTTTGTCACCGTCGATTCAGACGATTTTGCACATCATATAGTTGGCAATTGTATTCGAGGCAGCCATAAGCAGCCTCGACGCTGTAACTCACTGTTGCCTCATCTAGCCACACTCATTTTATTGCGTACCATCAACAATGGTGGTTAGGCATCTCTATCACTATTCCCAATGTCGGTGGCAGAGCTTTTCAGTCACATGCCTTGTCTTTATTGGCTTAGCTTGGCGCATTATATTAACCATGGTTCTTTTCAGTTGCTGTAGGTACTCCCGTACCAGTGGGGTAAATGTATTTTTTACACTTATGTCGGTCGCTCTAAATATAAATTGTTTCTGTGCTATAAAATCTTTCCTGTTTAAAACTATTTTAAATTCCAATTTACTGTAATCTATATCTAATATATAATAGTATTCTCTCCACGAATCGTCATACAAGGCGAGTAGGTTAAAGTAAATTTAATGTAAGTACTATGTTTGATTTGAAGAGTAATAATGTAATTAAACACCAAGTTTTCAATCGTAGGAAACCTTATCATGAAACGCGCAAATACTGCGCAAATATTAAAAAATGTTATAATAACCTGTAACCACTTTAAACTTACAGCCCGTAACCACTGAAGAATCATAGCCGCCTGAATAACCGGCCATTTTCTTTCCTCGCAACACGCATGGCCAATTATTAAGTGACCCGCGCATAATAATATTAATGTAAACTAGATACATTGTGTCCTCAACACTGTCTAGAGGTGTGGTATTTATTGGCTTTAACTACCTAATTTTTTGGCGTCTTACGAACCTTCAGGTGTATTCAATTGACGGGGCTTACTTAAAGATAAGTCCGTCGAGGGCCATGGCGTAGATGACACGTGGCATAGGGAACATGCTGCCAAACATGGAAACGGTAAGGCCGGCGAGTGCACCCACCGCCACTATGTACTTGCAAGTCGGCGCCTGCACGTGCGCAAACATTTGCACTAGAGCCGAGTCAGTGTCCACCTCGTCGTAAGGAACTACGAAAAAACAAAACACAATTGAATCTACACATAATTTAATTAATTTTTCAATACATTTGCTCGAAAAACGTACTTACAAGGACGTAAACTTTGCTCGTAAGTATTTTCATACCATCTTATTTACTGCGGTCACCAACAACCGCGGTCCATGGTGCCAGCCGTAACGCTAACAAGCGTAGTGACTATGGTACTTCCCCTCAACATTGTTTCAGCAAAAGCTGGAATTCTGGAGGGAGTTTCCTGTCCCTGTAGTGGACGTTTGATGGGATGTCATGATGAGTTACTTACCGGACTAGTGCGGTAAGTAAAAAAAGTATGCTACCAAGGAGTTTTTACACTCTGATCATAAAACTATTTTGTATTTATACTACAGTAGTGACTTTTTACTTGGGTGACGACTGCCTAACTATATTTAAAATATAATGGAGAGTACCAGGACAACATAAATCGACAAGAGGCTGACAGTACCCATGGATGGTTTCTTTAACAATTATTATTTATTTTATTTATTTAGAACAAATAACAGCAGTGTACAAAGGCTTACTTTAAGAATAAGTTATACAAAGAGACTTAAATCTGTACACAGCCAACTACAATGTTCACAGATTATGTAAAAGAAGTAGGTCGGATCAGATATAAACCCACTTAATTTAAAAAGTAGACTGCTAGTTCACAAATCTTGTATTACTTATACCTGTTTTCTCACAAATGTATTGAAAAACGTCATAAGATACACGGCCATATGACAAACTCGTGCCGATGGTAAACCCTCGACTTCGTCTCGGGTTCACAAAACGTCAACTCGTTTGTAATAACCCTACTTACAGCACTTGTATCTTAAACTACTATTTAACACAATTTAGCAGTCGTCATGGAGATCTTTAGGGGAGGCAGGCTTATGTCCAGCGGTGGACGTCTTTCGGCTGATATGAATCTACATTATAGTTATTTTAATACTAGTGTGGAATCGTAAGATTTCGATTTGGGTAGGAGTTACATTTGTCTTCTTTTTTACACCTGCCATTGAATATAACTTAACCCAAAACTTCAGTAACATCTAAAACGCAATTTATATGTAAATACAAATACAAAGCATTTACTCCCAAAAAATTAAAACATTAAAAAGCACATAGCATTAAAAACACAGAAGGGAAAAGGTGAGGGCACAGCATAGGGCTGGTTTTGAGCCCACCCGATGTCGATTTGAGGGTTACACAAACAAGCATTATTAAAGAAGTCAAGCAAACAAATAGGAAAAGAAATAATTAAATGGTAAATTAAAAGTATAAAAAAAAATAAAGCACACAAATAAAGACAAAAAAACCGGCCAAGTGCGTGTCGGGCCACGCGCAATATAGGGTTCCGTAGCTTTTAACGATTTTTATCACAAAGCAGGTGTTGAATAACTATTTCATAACATTCATAACATAAAATGTTTACATCCTTATACATACTATGCGAGGTCGTAACGCCTGATTGCTACTGCTATTTAAATTATTTCCAGTTTTTCGACACTCGGGGACACTCGACTCCAACAAAAATTGCGCTTTTAAGCTGAATATTTCGCAAACGGATCCCTAAATCGAAAAATGATTTTCGAAAACTCACATTATTTTTAAAAGACCTATCCAACGATACCCCACATAATGGGGTGAACAAGAAAAAAAAAACTCACCCCCCACTTTACTTCTAGGAGAGGTACCCTAAACAAAAATATTTTCTTAGATTTTATTTTACCACTTTCTCGGCGTAAATGAAATACATATCCAGACTAAATTTTAGCTTTCTTGTACGAAAGGTCTCTGAGCTAAGCCGTGGACAAAAACACAGACAGACGTACATGACAAAACCCTAAAATCCACAACAAGCACAAGAACTACGAGTATAAATAAAAGAAAGTCGTGTTAGTTGCACTATTTATAACTCAAGAACGGCTGAACCGATTTGGTAAAAAATTGGTGGAGAGGTAGCTTAGAACCAGAAGAAGGACATAGGATGGTAGGGGTCGGAAAACGGCTGAGAAAGTACACTATTTATAACTCAAGAACGAAAGGAAAAAAAAAATAACTTTCATAGGCATCCCCATCTGATCTTATCAATCCGCCTGCAGAACGGGTAAAGGTATCAGGCTGATAAAGATCATAGAATAAAGAACGAACTGTAGATTAAAATTGGTTAGTTTTGTAATAAAGATCATACACAGGTCTCTGGTCCCTTGATGGTATAAAAAATCAACATTATGAACAAACAAAAAAGATACGTTGACAATATTTTACAATCAAAGCCCCAATGTTTGTAGTGATGTAATGCACCTTTGATACGATAGGTTATATATTACGTGGCACGGGTGTGCGAGCTTGACTCATCATCATCAAGTCATCCCAGTACTAGCTTCTAGAAACTAAATACTATAAAATAAAAATAATTTTATCAATAACTACGCACCTCCTTCAAAATTTCACGCTAATAGATAGCACTAAAAATTATAAACCATAACAGTTCGATCACTTTTTCAACTTTTCTTTCTTTGAGAAAGTAGTTCAGTTTTGTGGTTTGGGTAAAAAACAATAATTATTTGTACAATTTGAGGGAAACCTTTCATAGGCCGAGTCCTGAAGCTGTAATTTTTAATTGGCTGGACATAAATCGAAACCGTCAATTTACTATAAAGTTGCTATGTATTATAATAGGTGGTGGAACACTTATGTAAAAAATAATTTTTAATGAATTGGCTGGCTTTTAGATTCTCCAGAAAAATTTTTTTTTTGTTTGTTTATGCATGTGAAGTCAAGCCAAAAATTGTAACTAATATCTGATGGGGTAAACTTTTGATGTGGGTTCCAAAGTACCAACTTCAATTAAAACTAAGCAAAAAATATTTGCGCATATTTTTTTATTAGCAAATTTGTATGCAAGTTACATAAAAGTCCAGGCAAAAATGGCAACCAAATTATTTTAAATTTGATAGACTTTCCAGGACAGTTTTTGAGCAAATTACCTAAAATTAAGCATATTAGTCTAAAGTTAAATAATTTCGTATTTAATGTTGAAGCAAAAATACCAACTGAAAAACTTTTGTTTAATTACAGGTTTCATCGTGTGTTCTTTCCTTTATTTATAAAATTAAGCATAAGTATAAAAAGATAAAAAAGTTGATTTTTAATTCAATAGATCGCGTCAAGCGAGCGAGAACCGGCGTAATATTATATGTTCTTTGGAACCGGTATGGCGTGCCGTGCGCCCCGAGACTTTTTTCTTCTACGTAATGTCAAGAGTACGTCAAGCCTGACATAATATTAGACCTTTTAGTGTTCTTATTTCAACAGTCCAAGTAGCTAGAGTGGGCTGCAAGTGTCTGGCTGCCTGCTTGTACAAACAACAACACTTCAAACAGTCCATTGAAAGGAGAAAATATCATTGTGGGATACAGTGTTACAAAAAACCGGGCAAGTGCGAGTCGGACTAGCGTGCTAAGCTTTTGCTGTTGACCCCCCGATCGTGACTCCTCTTTAATAAGAATTTACTTGAAGTGGAAGCTAGCTAGCGTTAATTGGTTGTGAGAAAGGTTGTAAACTTTAATTATTTCAGACTTTATGGTTCCGTACCCATAGGGTGAAAAACGGGATCATACTAATATGCCTCCGATGTCTGTCTGACTGTCTGTCAGTGGGCTGTATCTCATGCTGCATAAGCTATAAAATATAAAAACTGATCAAGTGCGAGTCGGACTCAAAAAAGGACGAGTTGCACTCCGAGAGTGCCGGCAGAAATGAAAACTTGAATTTTTGAATATGATGTTTTTGTAAGGGTCAATCGCGTCATTGCTCGAGTACTTCTTCATCGAGACCTAAAATTTGTCTCAGTACATGAGTAGTCTAGGGTCAGTAGTTTTCAAGTTAAAGCGATTTTTACTTTGACAGCTGTCATCCGAAATGTAGTTCTCATCAAGACCTATCATTTGACTCAGCACACGAGTACACTAGAGTCAGTAGTTTCCAAGTTATGGGTTTTTTTTAGTTTGACAGCTGTCATCCGTAATGTAGATCTCATCGAGACCTATCATTTGTCTCAGCACATGAGTATTGTAGAGTCAGTAGTTTCCAAGTTATGGGGTTTTTTAGTTTGACAGCTGTCATCCGAAATGTAGATCTCATCAAGGCCTTTCATTTGTCTCAGCACATGAGTAGTCTAGGGTCAGTAGTTTTCAAGTTATAGCGATTTTTACTTTGACAGCTGTCATCCAAAATGTAGATCTCATCGAGACCTATCATTTGTCTCAGCACATGAGTATTCTAGAGTCAGTAGTTTCCAAGTTATGGGGTTTTTCAGTTTGACAGCTGTCATTCAAAATGTAGATCTCATCGAGACCTATCATTTGTCTTAGCACATGAGTAGTCTAGGGTCAGTAGTTTTCAAGTTATAGCGATTTTTACTTTGACAGCTGTCATCCGAAATGTAGATCTCATCAAGACCTATCATTTGACTCAGCACACGAGTATACTAGAGTCAGTAGTTTCCAAGTTATGGGGTTTTTTTAGTTTGACAGCTGTCATCCGAAATGTAGATCTCATCGAGACCTATCATTTGTCTCAGCACATGAGTATTGTAGAGTCAGTAGTTTCCAAGTTATGGGGTTTTTAGTTTAACAGCTGTCATCCGAAATGTAGATCTCATCGAGACCTATCATTTGTCTCAGCACACGAGTAGTCTAGGGTCAGTAGTTTTCAAGTTATAGCGATTTTTACTTTGACAGCTGTCATCCAAAATGTAGATCTCATCGAGACCTATCATTTGTCTCAGCACACGAGTAGTCTAGGGTCAGTAGTTTTCGAGTTACAGCGATTTTTAGTTTGACAGCTGTCATCCGATATGAAGATCTCATCGAGACCTATCATTTGTCTCAGCACACGAGTAGTCTAGGGTCAGTAGTTTTCGAGTTATAGCGATTTTTAGTTTGACAGCTGTCATCCGAAATGTAGATCTCATACATTTAGGATTCGCTATTAAATAACGATCAAAACCAGTACGTCAAGTCTGTCGTGCACATATCACGTTGTGCACAACAAAAAAGCCGAGACTATGACCACAGAATATACAATAGTAAACAAGTTTACAGGAGTCGCACTACTTTGATCTTGGGAAAAGCTGCCTATTTCACAGACAGGCCTGCTATGACAAAGAAAAAAAAGATGTTTTGGTCTTTATCACACTTTAGAAGTTTTGTATATATTGAGCCTGCTCTAACTTGGTATGATTATTTGCAAATCAATTTCTATACTTCATCCGAGATCTGACGCGACAAAGATAAAAAAGATGTTTTGATCTTTATCACACTTTAGAACTTATGTATATATTGAGCCTGCTCTAACTTGGTATGCTTATTTTCAAATCCATTTCTATACTTCATCCGAGATCTGACGCGACTTCTGATTAATAATTTTTTCCCCATCTGAAAAAGTGCCAAGCGCCGCTGAAGAAGTTTTCACTTCAAAAATCGACCACAGTAAGTTCCTGACATTTCAACTAATACAATTTATATCATGTGGTGGTACGGAACCCTCGTTGCGCGAGTCCAACTCGCACTTGGCCGGTTTTTCCCTTTCATTAGATCAAATCCACAATTATTTTGAGTCTCATGTCAAACCTGTAGAATATTCATACAAACTTCCACCCCATTTTTCAACCCCTCGGGGGATGAATTTCAGAAAATCCTTTCTTAATGTGTAGTCTTGACGTACAAAAAAACTACTTACAAAATTTCACATCTGTAGCTTTATCGGTTACGGCTCGGCGTTGATGAATCAGTCAGTCAGTCGGTCAGGGCATGCTGTTTTATATATTTAGATTTAGATCAGAAGATCAAAAGTATTTTCAGCTTACTACAACCGATGTAAATGTTCATCTTTCATGTTTAACTTTAAATTCCGAAGCGCGTACCGAAAAAAACAGCGAAGCAATGCGACGTTGCCGTACAGTGCAATCACGAGCCGTGTACTATGTTAATGTCAATTATGAACTTTATTTCAACTTCTTTAGGGTCGATATAAAGCGCTACATAATGTAATTTTCATATAAAAAGATACGCTATTGCCTGAAATGTTTAATTTTCAAAGTAATCAACGTAAGTACAGTTTTAGAGCATAATCAAACACTTTTCATTCAGTTAACTATTTTGGCCAAAGAGAAATCCCTCAATAATTATACCACTGTAAAGCTTTAACATATTGTGTTCACTTTTATGACTGTTTGATCAAGTACAACAAAATTTTGAAGTACAAAAAGTCACGAGATAGTTATGTATTTTGCCCGAGCAGACAAAAAGAAATAAAACTTTTAGTGGGAATTTTTAATTTTAGGCTTTAACTAAGAACTTAGGTGCTTAATTAGTTTGTAAAATACTAAAAGTTTATCATTGAACGAGCCCAGAAAACATTTCGTTTAGTTGGCATTTTTGCCACAGTAACTATTTATATAATAGGGTTTTTTTAATCTGCCGCCTTGTCCCATTTGGTGATATGCTTAATTTTAAGTAATTATATAATTACTTCCAAGACTTCATAAACCACAAAAAGAAAATCTTGGTTCCGATTTTTGTCTAGGCCAAAATCTAATTATCTTGGGGTATCAGCCAAATTTCGATATGATTGCCGATAATTTTTGAGGAGTTACCGGTTTTAGTCTCGTACTCCATCACCTTATATGGGACTACTTCGAAGGTAAGCTATTAATTAAAAAAAGAATCGTTAAAATTGGTTCACTAACGGCGGAGATATCGCGTTACAAGCAAACAAAAAAAACATACAATCGAATAGAGAACCTCCTCCTTTTTTGAAGTCGGTTAATAAGCCTTTTTCAGCCACAATCTTGTGAGTCATTTTTTGGTGCCTACCAGAATATCAGCGTCCTCATCTACTTGTATTGATAACATTTTTACGAATTTAGAACCAGTAGATAAATCAATTATCAATAAGTTGGGCTCTGATCATTCTGGCCAGTTGGCAGTTTTCAAAGTCAGGGCAAAAAAAAGCATTAAAAAAGGATATCACGTGCGTACCTATCAATGAAGGTAGACTTATCCGCTTCAAAAGTAGTGTTGAGGAAAAACTGCCAAACTTACCATATTGCGACAATCCAAATAAATTGTATGAGTCACTATTCACTTTAACTAAAAGTGAGTACGATGCTATATTCAAGGAAAAGAAAATTTCTGTAAATGAGAATCTAATGTTTAGTGATTGGGCCACTGTGGGAATACACAGAATCAGACTAAACATATTTAAAAGAGCGCGTGGGTTTTTATTGTCGCTTCTTTTTTTCCCACTATGGCGCCACATTGTTTGTGAAGCGATGTAGTTTAGCTGACGTAATTAAGAGATTTTAATATCCAACAATGAATAAACGATTTTGACTTGACTTTGACTCAGTCCTATCCAATTACCCTTGCAAATGCTACATGTTTAACATAATTACCCCAAGATAATTAGATTTTGACCTAGACAAAAATCGGAACCAAGATTTTCTTTTTGTGGTGTATGAAGTCTTGGAAGTAATTACATAATTACTTAAAATTAAGCATATCACCAAATGGGACAAGGCGGCAGATTAAAAAAACACTATTATATAAATAGTTACTGTGGCAAAAATGCCAACTAAACGAAATGTTTTCTGGGCTCGTTCAATGATAAACTTTTAGTATTTTACAAACTAATTAAGCACCTAAGTTCTTAGGTAAAGCCTGAAATTAAAAAAATCCCACTAAAAGTTTTATTTCTTTTTGTCTGCTCGGGCAAAATACATAACTATCTCGTGACTTTTTGTACTTCAAAATTTTGTTGTACTTGATCAAAAAGTCATAAAAGTGAACACAATATGTTAAAGCTTTACAGTGGTATAATTATTGAGGGATTTCTCTTTGGCCAAAATAGTTAACTGAATGAAAAGTGTTTGATTATACTCTAAAACTGTACTTACGTTGATTACTTTGAAAATTAAACATTTCAGGCAATAGCGTATCTTTTTATATAAAAATTACATTATGTAGCGCTTTATATCGACCCTAAAGAAGTTGAAATAAAGTTCATAATTGACATTAACATAGTACACGGCTCGTGATTGCACGGTACGGCAACGTCGCATTGCTTCGCTGTTTTTTTCGGTACGCGCTTCGGAATTTAAAGTTGAACATGAAAGATGAAAATTTACATCGGTTGTAGTAAGCTGAAAATACTTTTGATCTTCTGATCTAAATCTAAATATATAAAACAGCATGCCCTGACCGACTGACTGACTGACTGACTGATTCATCAACGCCGAGCCGTAACCGATAAAGCTACAGATGTGAAATTTTGTAAGTAGTTTTTTGTACGTCAAGACTACAATTAAGAAAGGATTTTCTGAAATTCATCCCCTGAGGGGTTGAAAAATGGGGCGAAAGTTTGTATGAATATTCTACAGGTATGACATGAGACTCAAAATAATTGTGGATTTGATCTAATGAAAGGTAAAAACCAGCCAAGTGCGAGTCGGACTCGCGCACCGAGGGTTCCGTACCACCACATGATATAAATTGTATTAGTTGAAATGTCAGTAACTTACTGTGGTCGATTTTTGAAGTGGAAACTTCTTCAGCGGCGCTTGGCACTTTTTTAGATGGGGAAAAAATTATTAACTCGCATCAGAAGTCGCGTCAGATCTCGGATGAAGTATAGAAATGGATTTGAAAATAAGCATACCAAGTTAGAGCAGGCTAAATATATACAAAACTTCTAGTGTGATAAAGACCAAAACATCTTTTTTGTCTTTGTCATAGCAGGCCTGTCTGTGAAATAGGCAGCTTTTTCCAAGATCAAAGGAATGCGACTCCTGTAAACTTGTTTACTATTATATATTCTGTGGTCATAGTCTCGGCTTTTTTTTGTTGTGCACAACGTGATATGTGCACGACAGACTTGACGTACTGGTTTTGATCGTTATTTAATAGCGAATCCTAAATGTATGAGATCTACATTTCAGATGACAGCTGTCAAACTAAAAATCGCTATAACTCGAAAACTACTGACCCTAGACTACTCATGTGCTGAGACAAATGATAGGTCTCGATGAGATCTTCATTTCGGATGACAGCTGTCAAACTAAAAATCGCTATAACTCGAAAACTACTGAGCCTAGACTACTCGTGTGCTGAGACAAATGATAGGTCTCGATGAGATCTTCATTTCGGATGACAATTGTCAAACTAAAAATCGCTATACCTCGAAAACTACTGACCCTAGACTACTCGTGTGCTGAGACAAATGATAGGTCTCGATGAGATCTACATTTTGGATGACAGCTGTCAAAGTAAAAATCGCTATAACTTGAAAACTACTGACCCTAGACTACTCATGTGCTGAGACAAATGATAGGTCTCGATGAGATCTACATTTCGGATGACAGCTGTCAAACTAAAAACCCCATAACTTGGAAACTACTGACTCTACAATACTCATGTGCTGAGACAAATGATAGGTCTCGATGAGATCTTCATTTCGGATGACAGCTGTCAAACTAAAAATCGCTGTAACTTGAAAACTACTGACCCTAGACTACTCATGTGCTGAGATAAATGATAGGTCTTGATGAGATCTACATTTCAGATGACAGCTGTCAAAGTAAAAATCGCTATAACTTCAAAACTACTGACTCTAGACTACTCATGTACTTAGACAAATTTTAGGTCTCGATGAAGAAGTACGCGAGCAATGACGCGATTGACCCTTACAAAAACACCATATTCATAAATTCAAGTTTTCACTTCTGCCGGCACTCTCGGAGTGCGACCCGTCCTTTTTTGAGTCCGACTCGCACTTGATCAGTTTTTATATTTTATAGCTTATGCAGCATGAGATACAGCCCACTGACAGACA
This sequence comes from Athrips mouffetella, assembly GCA_947532105.1. Taxonomy (NCBI): domain Eukaryota; kingdom Metazoa; phylum Arthropoda; class Insecta; order Lepidoptera; family Gelechiidae; genus Athrips; species Athrips mouffetella. The sequence goes on along the minus strand of OX383956.1, from coordinate 28,881,727 downwards.
GTCAGACAGACATCGGAGGCATATTAGTATGATCCCGTTTTTCACCCTATGGGTAGGGAACCATAAAGTCTGAAATAATTAAAGTTTACAACCTTTCTCACAACCAATTAACGCTAGCTAGCTTTCTTTTCAAGTAAATTCTTATTAAAGAGGGTTCAAGATCGGGGGGTCAAGAGCAAAAGCTTAGCACGCTAGTCCGACTCGCACTTGCCCGGTTTTTTGTAACACTGTATCCCACAATGATATTTTCTCCTTTCAATGGACTGTTTGAAGTGTTGTTGTTTGTACAAGCAGGCAGCCAGACACTTGCAGCCCACTCTAGCTACTTGGACTGTTGAAATAAGAACACGAAAAAGTCTAATATTATGTCAGGCTTGACGTACTCTTGACATTACGTAGAAGAAAAAAGTCTCGGGGCGCACGGCACGCCATACCGGTTCCAAAGAACATAAAAATATTTCGCCGGTTCTCGCTCGCTTGACGCGATCTATTGAATTAAAAATCAACTTTTTTATCTTTTTATAATTATGCTTAATTTTATAAATAAAGGAAAGAACACACGATGAAACCTGTAATTAAACAAAAGTTTTTCAGTTGGTATTTTTGCTTCAACATTAAATACGAAAATATTTAACTTTAGATTAATATGCTTAATTTTAGGTAACTTGCTCAAAACTGTCCTGGAAAGTCTATCAAATTTAAAATAATTTTGCCTGGACTTTTATGTAACTTGCATACAAATTTGCTAATAAAAAAATATGCGCAAATATTTTTTGCTTAGTTTTAATTGAAGTAGGTACCTTGGAACCCACATCAAAAGTTTACCCCATCAGATATTAGTTACAATTTTTGGCTTGACTTCACATGCATAAACAAACAAAAAAATATATTTTCTGGAGAATCTAAAAGCCAGCCAATTCATTAAAAATTATTTTTTACATAAGTGTTCCACCACCTATTATATTACATAGCAACTTTATAGTAAATTGACGGTTTCGATTTATGTCCAGCCAATTAAAAATTACAGCTTCAGGACTCGGCCTATATGTTAACTAGCGTTACCCCTAATTTAGAACCCTTTCAACTACTTGTGTGATTTTGTTTTTTTTTTGTCGAAGTCGTAGTATGGCGTAGGGGTCACTTTGATAAACTGTTGGTGATGTTCAAAAATTAAACTGGTATCATTGCCTCTGGAGTGATCGGTCCATTTTCCCGATTGGTCCACTTTCCCTTTCGGTCCATTTACTACCCGATCGGTCCACTTTCCCGTTCGGTCTACTTTGGGACTTACAAAAGTAATTTTTTTAGAAGTGATTTGTCTAAATCACGCTACTATGCTTATTATGGATAAATTGAACAAAAATAAACATTTCTACTCAATTATAAATTTATATACAAAACAACATAATACCTAAAGATAGAAAAAAAAGTTCTCCAGTTTCTCAATTTTTATTGTTGCTATGGTTCAAGTTTATTCATATAAGATCAATCGTTCCGATTTTCATACTTTTAACATTTTTGTTGCCATTTTTTGGCGTTATAAGATTAGTTAACATTAAAGTTGTGCGTATGAAACACAGCGAAGCTTTATTCACGATACCGGCGCAAGCTCCTATAACTACGTTACTTACCAATAAGGGTGAGCATCATAGAGGTGGTGACATAAGCGAGGAGTATGATGCCCAGCGAGCACACGATGGCCAGCGGGATGGACCTCTTCGGGTTGTTTGCCTCCTCGCCCGTCGTCGCGATTATGTCGAACCCGATGAACGCATAGAAACACGTCGCCGCCCCAGAGAACACCTAATAAAAAAATATCTCACTTTAGCATTATAATACCGTCTTATTATTAAATTTTCTATTTGATAAAACATTTCTCGTGGGAATACGTTTATTATTCATACATACATAACATCACGCCTTGTTCCCGTTGGGGTAGGCAGAGACCACAGTTCTCCACCTGCTACGATCTTGACATACTTCCCTTGCTTCCTGAACCTTCATCAATCCTATTCACATTTCAAAAATAATACTGTATCATGTAGATGTATAAAGAAGGAAAAAAAACGTACATATTCGTGTATTCTGAATCACGAGGTTTTATGAAGGAACAGTCACGAACATTAATTGTAAACTTATTGTTATGAATAATAAATTAAAAACAAACAAACATTCATTGTCATAATTCTCAAAAATAAAAAATAAAACAATTTAAAAATTTGCGCTTGATAGGTGACGAAGACCTACGACCCACCACGCCTTTGTGACCACGCGTGGTATTTTTAAGACCTCCTTCCCCCCTTGAATAGGTCGTTCCCTATTGAAAAACACTTTTACACAATGCACAACAAGACAAGTTAACATAATTAGTAATAGAAATGAGAGTATAATATAAATGCTCATGACTGTACCTCGTAACTAACACTATGTGAAAATCTTCCGAGCAAGTCGAACTATTTCATATGTAGGTTAAGCTGTTGAGCTGATTACCAAGTGGAAAGGATTTAGGAGAAATCCCAAGAGAACGGGTCTTATACCGACATCAAGGGTAGGATCTTCGTGTGTAAGTATAGTACAAACCCCACTCCATCCGTAAGGCAAAAATCCCTTATGCTCAGTCCAGTTTGTGATATCGACGTAGAATAGTCCTGCAGCCATGATGAACACCCACACGCTCAGGTTGATGGCATTGAGAACGTTGTTGAAGAAGAGGGATTTCTTCACGCCGGCGACCAGCACCAAGGTCATCAACAGAGTAATGCCGCAAGCCAGGAAGTCGGGAGGTTTACCTAACGTAAACAATAAAAATACTTTGAATAAAGATTGGGTTGCATTAAAACCAGTTACTTAGTAATGTCAGAAGTTGCAAATTTAAACGGGATATGCTGTACGGTATTTAGGTTCAATACAACTTCGCAAGTGCACTTTAATTACAAAATTTCTGAAAAATAAGCGAAATTTTCCAATGCAGCTTTGCTGTTCTATAATAACATTTGAAGAAGAGAAAACTCTAGGTGAACCGTTACTTATGACGAACTTATTTAATAAAATTGAAATTACTTAAATTACTTTTTGAGTTATTCAAATCGGACATACCATTCAAAAGCTATCATGAGTGTAATCATTATCAAAATTGAAATTTAAGAAACAGCGCTCTAAGAAAGTGACTGTAACGGTTTTATCTACAACAGAGAATAGACACGAAAAATTTGGCTAATGGTTCCTGTATGTGTAATTGAGTGTAATCTCACGCCTATATCCCTTCCTCACGGGGTAGGCAGGCAGAGCATCAAAGAGTATGTGATGATGAAAAATCTAGCTTTGTCTATTACTTAAGTACCAAAACATTTAATTCATAATAATATCAAAATCTTCTTTAAAATGTACTCTTTTTAGGGTTCCGTACCCAACGGGTGAAAAACGGGACCCTATTATTATGCCTCCGATGTTTGTCAGCGGGCTGTATCTCATGATCCGTAATAGGTAGACAGTTGACATTTTCACAGAATATCTATTTCTGTTGCCGCTATAACAACAACTAAAAAGACTAAAAACAAAATATAAATTAAAGGGGACTCCCCTACTAAAACGTGGTTTTTAAGCGATTTCCGCTCTATTTTTATCGTAAAAATCTAGCTCTAAAGCTCTAAAGTGAAAATTGGTTTGATTATAGTGCATAAACTGTAGAATAATAAAAAATAATATAAACTGGTCAAGTGCGTGTCGTCACGTGCGAATTTAATGCACTTATGCGTGACTAAGACGGTATGACTGCCCATAACTAAGACGGTATTTTTACCTTAGTGGTACGGAACTCTCGGTGCGAGTTCGACTTGCGCTTGGCAGGTTTTTTTAGTAACCCCAAGCCAACAAGAACCTACCCATGCAAAGCCGGGGCGGACCGCTAGTCTATTATAAAATGTTTTAAAACGCCTTGCAAGTTGTAACAACATCAGACGACCGACCATTTATTAGATTGCCGGAGGTCTGGCCAATAAAAGCAGCAAGTGAGGACTTTTTTATTGAGTAACGAATTGTGTAGGAAATATTTAAGGAGTATCTGAAAACCTTAAAATACTAACAATTTCTTTAGTGTTTTGCTAGGTACTCGTACGTTTATCACTACTTCGGTTGTCTATTTAAGTGGCGGGTGCATTTCCTTTGAGGCGTAGTAGCGAAGAAGCGCGTTTCCTCACTTGTTAAAATAAAATGACACTGATCGAAGTGCATGAACTCCACAGCCGTCTCTGATATTCTTAGCGGAGAGGCACCCTAATAAGGTCGATCAAGGTAGGTGATCCGTTTTCCATACAAAAATTCAAATGACTTTCATTCTTACGCGGGACATAAAATTCTGTTGAAAAACTAACGAATACTGCTATTTTTAGTTAATTTTTTCGCTAATTAATACAAAAATACAGTTAATGTACTGAAAGTACTATTTTTGGTAGCATTTTTTGGTTCAATATTACGATTGTGGGCGTGCGGTCAAAACTATACGGTTGTGCTTTGTGTGCATGTGTGAGTGATCGTACTCATGTAAACACGGACTGACAAGATTAATTGACTTTAGTGGACATATGGAGATATTTTTCTTATCGAAATTGTTGTTAGGCGTTGAAGTTGCACGATGAAATTTACGCGAATCAACTTTTTGCACATACGAGTATATAGTAGGTACATATTGCATTAAAAAATAAAACCTTATATTTGCAGCAGTGGCTCCATCTAAGAAACATACGTCGAAATACTGAAAACTTTTTTGACCTCCCATACATAAATGATAAATAATTAAAATTTATTTTAGTACAAAATGCGCTATCAGCTGATGCAGTTATTTTTTTCGTATTTCTTAGGGAAAGCTGTATAATTTCATCAGGCTTACGTCTGTTAGGGTTGGTTTACCCTTTTGTTATAGCCTTTATTTGTTAAACTCGAAATCTATACATAACTAGCTGGTGCCCGCGATGTGTGTTATTCTGGTGTATAAGCTATTGTAAAAGCTATTGTAAAGTTTCTAAAAAATCCATTCAGTAGTTTTTACGTGAAAGAGTAACAAACATCCATCCATCCATACTTACAAACTTTCGCGTTTATTATATTAGTAGGATATAATAAAATCGTTAACTGCGCGAAACTGTAACTTTAGGGGACCCTTTATGAGTATTAGAACCCATTCAGACTATTTTTGGAATTTTTGTCTGTTTGTCTGTTTCTTTGTCCGCGATTCACGCAAAAACCACTGAACCGATTTAAACGAAGTTTTTATTGATAGATTGATCTTACTTTGCTGTATTATATAGGCTATGTAACATTGTAATCGGTTATCTCAAACACATAATATTTTAGGTCAAAGTTTAAAACTGCTGTCCGCGATTCACTTCGAAACTACTGAACAGACTCAAACAGGGTTTTCAAAAATATATTTGGCTTACTTTTGTGCAACATATAAGCTTTGATTTATTGCAATCGGTTCAAACAAACAGAAGATATGCGAGTACAAAGTTTCAAGCCGCTAAAAGCCAATTTAAACAGGTTTTATATAGGGATGTTTCATTGCAATCGGTTCTCTGAAAAAAAGATATTTTAAATGTAAGTTTAAAACTGCGATTCACTCAGAAACTACTACAGGGTTTCTTAATAATGTATTTAGCTTATTTTCATGCAACATACAAGGTATGTTTCATTGCAACCCGTTCACTCAAAACAGAAGATGTGCGATATTTCAAGCGGTGGCGCCAATAACTGACTAACCACGAAACCGATTCAAACAAAAGTTGCAATAATGTATCTGACTTACTTTTATGCAACATGAAAGCTTTGTTTCATTGCAAATGGCCCACTCAAACAGAAGATATGCGAAGTTTAAATAGGTGTTGCAATAACTCACAAACTGCTAAACCGATTCAAACAGAGTTTTCCACAAATTATTTGGCTTGTTTTTGTGCAAAATATTACTTAAGATCATTGCAATCGGTCCATTCAAACAGAAGCTACACGAACGAAAATTATCAAGCGGCCTAGGCACCAATAACTCACACTATTCATCCGTGTAGCTTCTATTTAAGTGAGCCGATTGCAATGAAACAAAGCTCATATTATGAACAAAAGTAAAAAGCCCCGTTTGAATTGGTTCAGTTGTTTGTGTACAATGTTAAAGTCCAAACGCCACGCGTTTGAAATCGTGGGCGCAGCTAGTTTAATAACATAAAATCTTCCAGGATTAAATTGTAAGTTGTTGTTCCTGATAAATTTAAATTGACAAAAAGCGCTTTTATTTTATAAAATCATTATCCGTTTTATACACGGAATCATCTACTATATCATCAGGGACGCTAATTTATTTAAGTGCATTAAGGCTGTTTTGTGCAACTGGTTGCAAAACTCGGTTGAATAGGCGGCCGAAACGGCTGCTCTAATCTCTTAATGGCTTGTGAGTTAGCAAAGTGAGTGTATGCTACGATTTATTAATCAAGTAAGGCCTGGCTTTCGCAGCTTCTGTTTATAATTAGTGAAGTAACTTAATATTTGACGAGAACGTTTTGTACAACTAACAGCACGTCACTTTTGGCCTTATAGCGTGGTAATAAAGTTATGGCACGGTAGTAAAGTGGCAAATGTTTCCTCTGACGTGCGGTTGACCATACATAGTTAATCTCAGTCTGTAGAGTAGTAAGAGTCCATTTTGAACCGCTTGCCCTAACTGGAGGGTTACGTTTTTAATCTACTAGGTGTTCCATAATACATGGTGTAATCGTTAAGTGTGCCCAGGCGATTATTCCGTAATTATCACAAATTATCGAAATTACGTTACCTAATGAGTGAAATGACATCAATAACTTTAAAAAAATAAAACTATTAATATCCCAAATTTTGACATTAAACACTCCCATATATTTAGTATGAAATTAGTAGAAAGATTTTAGTTTCCATAATAACAACTTTATTTAACAAATGTACGTAAGACCTCCATAATTAAATGATATAAAAGCCTTCATTGTAGGTATTCCTGGCTAAGCACTTTAGCGCTACGTAGAGTGTTACATGCAAATGGGGCGCTCATCAAAACTCTGCTAAAAAGCAATCAGCCTGTGTAAACGATCCGACGACAATCATGACGACACATATGAATGAGCTGATTAAATACAGAAAAAATTTCACCAAAATGGCCTACTTAGACGCTTTTACCATACAAACCTACTGATAGGGTAAAAGAATAATCCCTCCAAAAACATTTATTGTAAAGTTGGTTGCCAAGGCTCAAAAGCTCTCATATTGAGCCAACCATAAGCCCTAACTCTACTTTGCATCTTGGTCAAAAATTATGACCAGGCCGTTTAGCGGTCGTCGCACAGTACTCCCAATGCAAGGCCGCAAAATTGTTATTTGGCTCGAGTGCCTTGTATAACTCCAGCAAGTGATGGATTCACTCGTGTTTCAAAATGGAATCCTGAGCTTAGTTAGCTAAAGGTCACGGTTTTAAACCACTGTAATGGGCTGGGGCTCTATAAGGCATTTAACCCTTTATAGGGCAGACACTCAGGTAAAGAGTTTGGAAATTGAACTCTATTTACAATTTTTAGAGGTTGTGAGCACACAATAGAACCATAAAGCTCAGTAGTGGTGAGCGAAATTAACAATTAAGTCCATTTTACAAACTTTTTAGTGGTCTCATATGCGACCACTGGCCTATAAAGGAGGCACTCTGACTTGCGCTCTCGTGAAACTTTCTTACGTGGCGTAGTTCCAAATACTCAAAGTGCCCTGCATCATTGTACTTAAAATTATAAAAACGAAACCAAGGAACAAAAAATTATTACGGCAAAATAAAACAGCTGCCGTACTCCGAAGTGAAACTACGATAATATCGCGCCGATAATTAGTCTATGGTTCGGCCTTTGACAAAGAAATTCCCATACAAAGCCTTGTAGTAAGGGTGATGAAGGACAAATTTTTATATGATTTGCTCATGTCTGCCTCTTTGACTGACGATAAGGAGCATCCTCTAGAAGATACAAAAAATATTGGCGGACATCCACACCCCTGCGTTTTTGAGGAATTAAGTTTTTACTATTTTGAAATTTGACAATGAAACGTACACCTGGCAGACTATGACTATCTGATTAAATACAATGTATGAAACCCCAGAAAAATGGTCTGCCACCATAATAGCCCTGCGTCGTAAAGTTACAGCACTTCAAAATGCCAAAATTCACTACTCCGTCCCGTGATAATGCAGAGCCCTGCATGTCTGCCTCTTCGATTTTCTACATCTTCAGAAGTATTTTAAACAGGAGCCACAAAGGCAGACCAAAAAAACATTATTTAGTATCTTAATTTCATTTTTTTTGCTTTAACTCAAAAACGCAGCGACGCACAAAAAAACTTGTAAGGACCAAATCGATTCGTATTGAGCTGATCTATCATCCCTATTAATATGAATCATGAGCAAATCATATACCCAAATTGCAGCCAGCACCCTAACATTGATACAAAGTAAGTTTCCGAACGTAATTGTGGTTGTCAATCTGATAATATCGGAGCTCCGACAAAATTTCGGAGTACGCACCCTGTACCTAGGTATCAATCCCCCGCCGCCGTCGCGATTCGGATAAGTAGATCCGCAAAATATGTTTGTATCGTGCAGGAATCATAGCAGAAATTATACTACAGGGTGACTTAGAAGACATTCGAAAAATTTGGAGTTGTCGAAATTTTTTTTTTGTATGTATTGAGTTAAATATGCTTGAAACTGATACACACGTACTTACCTAAAAAATACAAAATAAGCATAAATGATGCATTTTTATTTTTATATTTATGCTTATTTTATTATGATTATTTTTATGCAAGTACTTTTTTGTATCGATTACAAGTATGCTTAGCTTAAAAAAAATACAACATGATAATATCCTTAGACCTATACAATATTGATCTATATCGATAACAGAAATTACTCTTAAAATTTGTCGAATGTCTTCAAAGTCACTCTGTAGTAGAAGCGTTGCCGACGTAATGAAGTTTTTTTTATGTTACAAGTAAGCAAACGAGATGTCGTCATGGAGATCTATAGGGGAGGCCTATGTCCAGCAGTGGACGTCTTTCGGCTGATATGATGATGAAACGAGTAGGTGGGCACCCTGATGGTAAGTGGTCTCCACCGCCCATAGTACCCACTGTCTTATTAGTGACATACAACAATTCTGACATCGGGGTGCGTGAGGTCGATAGTACAACCCATGCGATACTCGTATGATGATGAGTCTCGCAAATCGCGAAAAAGTAAGTGCAGTGCTGCTGTACCATTTATTTATTATTTCATCTTCAATGTACGTAAAGACAAAATCAATTAACAATTTTATAATAGTAGACAAGAAGATAAGAATACGTCTTCGTACTCCATTTTATTTAACTTATGTGATACGAGTATTCACAAGGTGAGAGAAAAACATCGCACAAGATAATAAGATGCTATGATGGTATTGTTCTTTTACGCTGCATGGTCGACTGAAAAAAATTACGTTCGCACGTAGCAGAAATTAAAATATTGATACAAGTGAAACCTACCATACATAGTTCCGACAGCAGACGCTAGGTGGTCTCTTATGGCGCCGTCGCACAGAGAGTCGAAGCAGGCGCTCAGTGCGCGAGCGCACGCACTTGTGCCGATCTGGAACAACGCCGCATTAGATTACTACTAAAATCCTCGTTTTTTTCAATGAACATCAAACGAAACCCGAAAATTTAATTAAGGAAATAATCAAAAACTGTAAGTGAAGTGAGGATGTCTACCATATTACATTCTCGCTAAGACTCGATTCGATTGGTTTAACCCGGTCGGAAAGTCGGGATCTCGCTAAGACACATCACGTAACTAAATATTATAGTAAAATCCTTTTGCGCAAGTATAATTGGTTGCATAACTCGGTTGCGTAGGCGGCCGAAACTATAGTTTCTACTGAAGCAAAGCCAAGGTGAGCGCAATCTGACAAATCAAAGAGCTTGAAATCCAAACGCCAGTCACGCGTGATCGGGTCTCTGATCTGATTGGTTTAATTTTCCACGTCCTGCACTCCGCCATAGTGTCACGCCACCCTAAAGATGTGTTAAGAACACATTATCTTTCTATTCTATTATTCTTCTTCTACTACAGGTATTGTTCTTATACTCTATCTTCTATGGTTACACGAAGTTAAACTTTCGACACTGAATACTACCTTAAAACAACCTAAATGTGTGGGCCAATTTGGCCCGGCCAAATCAATCCATTGCCGTTAGCGCGGTCATTAGTGAGCCTGCCTTCTACGCCGTGGGCCGCGGGTTCGCTCCCCGCCCAGGGCAAGCATTTGCGTGATGAACATGAGTGTTCTGTGTCTGGGTGTTATGAAAATGAAAAATGAAAAAACTTTATTTAAATTCTAGCTGTACCCGCGGCTTCGCCCGTGTGGAATTCAGACAATGTGCAGTATTGTGCAGCATCTCCCTAACCCAAACGAAAAAAAAAAATACGCGTCTCCATACAAAATTATAAACTTGTTCGGGTAGTTTGTATGGAGAAGCCGATATTTTTTTTCGTTTCCTAGAAGTTTTTCACTGAAAATTGTTCAGTGTCGTTGATTGATCATGCCCCTTCAGTATTCGGAAGGCTGTCCCTAACACCCTGAATAGATTTATGTATTGACTAGTTTACATAATACAGCTGCCGTACTCCGAAGAAGGTCCATGATGGACCGACGATCTGGTCAAGGTCGCGGAAAGCCGCTGGATGCGAGCAGCGCAGGACCGGTCGTCATGGAGATCTTTAGGGGAGGCCTATGTCCAGCAGTGGACGTCTTTCGGCTGATATGATGACTCCGAAGAAGTGAAACTACGATAATATCGCGCCGATAACTAGTCTATGGTTCGGCCTTTGACAAAAAAATTCCCATACAAAGTAAATTTCCGAACGTAATTGTTGTTGTCAATCTGATAATATCGGAGCTGCGATAAAACTTCTGGCTTTGACTAGTTTGGGATCAAAAGAAATTATGTGAATTGTTCCCCATTAAAGACTCTTTACATAAGACAAACCTAACATAAATTTTCAATGACTCGTTGAATGATTCTGTACCTAGCGCAAAGAGTAAAACAAATCATACATTCTGGTTGACGTAAAACAATTCGATATTTATTTCAGTAGATGTAGGAAGGTGGTTAGGTAGTGTATTATTCTGGGTTTGTAAGGAAAGGAAATGTTAGTGTTAAGTTTGTAAGTAGGTATGTGACTTTAATACCTACTGCTAAACAAGTAAGTATGATCCATTAGTTGAAACTAGATTTTAAAAGTCATAACTAGTTTGTCGCACGTCCGCACGTCGTCAGCGAAAACACTTTGACCTTGAGCGGGTCACTAGTTTCAGGCGTTTGTAGCGTATCGCGGGTTCTACTTATACTGGCTTTGTTTCCACTTACTTGCTGCCGCGCTTACTTTAAAAAACTTCTCAATAGGTACTATAGAAAACTTGCCAGTGGTTTGCTCTAACCTTTTGATAACGAAGATGACGTTGATACGATACTACATCGAAAGAGTCATAATAAAATCTTCGTTCACCTATTCAAATATCTGTGGCTCAGGGTTGCTAGCAGACTTACGTGGAATAAACTTTTCTATTCTTATACATGTTCTTTATTGCACAATAACCAAATATAAATTCACATATAACAGGACTTAAGGTCTATGAGTCAGTTAAGTAAGTCTTATTCCTTCCTGGCTCTATATTAATGTGAACTTGTGTTTCTCTGTTTGTCCTTATTCACTCTTACTTCGGGGTGATGTAATTCGAAATATGTGTAAAAGGCCCTCAGTGGCAATATTAATACTGATGTCCGCAAATATGAGTAGTACAGTTGAAAGTGCGTCAAGTTAGACTTTCCACCGTTTTTAATTCCAGTACCATCTGTAGCAAGCTTGCATCGCAAATGTTGCATGTGTGTGTAGACTGAGGTTAACAGATGCTGTTGAATTATTAAAACGATCTCACCAGGTACTCGAGCACCATGTTCCAGCCGATGACGAAAGCGATGAACTCTCCGACGGTGACGTACGAGTACATATACGCCGAGCCGGTGGTGTTGGGAACGCGCACGCCAAACTCCGCGTAGCATGCACCTGCCAATGCAACATTTAAATTAGAAAAACTATACAGTCATTACACTATAACTCCAATACAAGAACAACAAATCAGTAGTTTACCCAAACTATTTTAGTCCTAATTAAACCTTGTCCTAAAATTGGGCTTGGCCGGAAATCAGCCTAACTAGTTAGTCTAGGAAATGAAGCGGATCGTTGTATGAAGACCCATGCATTAAATCCTCAGTCGATGAAACTTTGCTGAGGTATTATATGAGACAAACCTTCTATAAAAAAAAAAAAAAAAATTATACAAAAATGCCAAAAAATGTATGAAAAGTTTGTTTTGACGATATTTTTTGGATATTTTGAATTTACATTAAATTCATGATACCTTATCATCCTGTCAAATAAAATCTGCCTGAGAGAATTATGTTGGGGTCAACTGCTTCATTTCCTACAGTAAACTTGCGAACTCACGCACCGAGGGTTTTCACACCATATAACGGTATATCATCATGCGTCAGACGAAGTTTCAGCACTGATTGCTGCTTTTTACTTTTTACTTTCGAGCGGAGCGAGAAAGGTATTGTATTCGTGAAAAAGTTTTTCTAATTTTCTCAAAAATGTGTTCTATAACACTTATACATCATAAAAAGCAAGTCTCCCAAAAATGTCCATCCGTCGGTCGGTCGGTCCGTCGGTCGGTCTGTAAGTCACGCTTTGGCCTAGCGGCTAAACGAATAGTCCGATTGACACCATATTTTAAATTTAAGATTTTCTTGTAAGGATACTGAGTGGTTTCTTGCTGGCTCTCTTTTTGAGGGTAGCTGTCATACAATGGAAAGTAAAAATTGCGATTTGCTCAAAAACGGCTCAAACGATCTTGGTGAAATTTTGCATGATCAAGACTCTCCATGCAAAGTATTTTTCGGCAGGATACATTGGTCTGTGGAAGTTCATATAAGGAGTGTTCCCTTACTACTAAAATTTTAAAATGTGATTTACTCAAAATCGGTTTCAATGAGCTGAGAGAGATGGCTATTTTAATGCTTCAAATAAATAATAAATAAATAATAATTTTAACATTTTTACATAAATATAGTATAGGTAAGTTTGTATTTCCATATTATTTGTATGGAATTACAAACTTAAGTTTGCACTTGGTCCTTATTTACTCTTTTCTATCTGCAGCCCTTTATAATCTAGTAATTAGAGCATTCGTCTCTTGATCCGGAAGTTCTGGGTTTGATTCCCGGTGGGGACACTGACGAATGATGACTCTCGTATATCGCGAGAAAGTAAGTGCAGTGCTGCTGTACCATTTATTTTTATTGTCAATTAGTTAGTTAGTTCTTGAGTACTGTAAGATCGAGATGAGGATGACGATGGAAAAAATAATCCCAGAAGAAGCCTATCTATTCACTCGCACCTAGAATATGGTCGGGTTATATGAACTTCATATATATAGTTGTGTTTTATAATAGCGTACAGATAGTTAAAGGTGCCTGCCTTTAACTATCTGTACGCTATTATAAAATAGTAGATTTGTACAAAAGCCAGCAAAATAATATTTTCATCTCAATAGCTCGGAAAACGTTTCTTTATCGTTCGAAATCTGCATGCAAAAGTCATTATTAGGAGGTTTTTGAAATTTTAATTGGTCAAATCGAAATTTTGCGTGGAATAGGTTTTCGAAATTAGAATGTGATGATTACAAGTGTGATACATACAATGTACATGTACATGTGATACATACAAGTTACTGACGATATTTGTTAGCATTTTACTGGCTGTAGTGAGATGAAAATTTGTGTGTTTCGCTCGGCACCAAAGTTTATTACGCATCTCGTAGCAAGGCACAGGATTTTTCTTTTGAACCTCTTCTCGTTTCGCTCGTGGCTCCTATAATCCTATAATCCTTTGCTTGCTCGAGTTTCAATACAAGGCACTCGCGCCGAATCACAATTTTGCTGCCTTGCATAACGAATAACTATTTAAAGTTGAGGGCACTATATTTAATCCGAAACAAAGTTTTCTCATTCTGAAGAATAGGTCAATAGGTCGCCCGAGGTTAAAAATTATTTTGCAGCCGCGTGATACAATCAACGCAGCGTTTTATGAATAGATGGGATAAAAAAAGTCGGGAAGCGCTTTGTGCAAATGTGTGAAAATCAGCGAAGTTAGATAGAAACTTTTTATTGCACACAAATTTACAAAAATTACGAATGAACAATTTATATCTAATTGCGCGCAAAGGCGGCCTTATTGCTCCGAGCAATCTCTTCCAGGCAACAAACATTAGGACTGCTACGTGCTTTTATCACACTAAGTTTGTAGATCCTCAGAAAGTTATAGAAAAGTGTTTTTTGTACATTCTAAACTTGCTCTGTTTTATTTTATTTTCTTGCTCTGTTTTATTTTTTTGCTCCGTTCTATTTTATTCGTAGCTAACCTCCAGAGACCAACATGTTGCTGTGCCCATACCAGTTTCCCACAATGCTTTAATATGTATGGTTAATTTGTTTTTATTAATCTAATGTAATTACGAGGGCACACCGAAATGATCGGGAATAGAAAAAAGTACAAAAATAATACAACAATATTTACTTTCATTGTTTTTCGAAGTATTCTCCGTGACAATCGATGCACTTTTGCATTCTATCAAACCAATTATTATAACAGTAATTCCAGTCTGAAGTGGATATAGTCGAAACGGCCGATTTGTAAGCTTCGACTGCCTCTTCTGGGCCTTGAAATCGTTGACCACGTAGCATATCCTTAATTCTTGGGAATGTAAAATAATCATTGGGGCTCAAGTCAGGGCTATACGGTGGATGGTCCATTAACTCCACGTTTTCCTGATTTAAAAACGCGATCGTTTTGCGAGCGGTATGTGAGCTCGCATTATCCTGGTGAAGAATGATGCGACGATTCGGATTAATTTTACGAAGTTCTCTTATGACTTCCGGCAAACAAACTATTGTGTACCAATCAGCAGTAACCGTTCTGCGTTCTTGTAAAGGAATCGTAGCCACATGACCAGTTTTCGATACAAACGAAGCGACCATTTTTTTCGACACGCTACGAGAGCGGACAACTTTTGTTGGCTTGACCTCGCCTTCGAAGACCCAAACAGCCGATTGATGTTTTCTTTCGGGCTCATATGAATAAATCCACGATTCATCACCAGAGACGATATTGTAAACTGCATTTGAGCACCCTCTATTGAACCGTTGCAGAGTAGACCGACACCAATTAACACGAGCCGACTTTTGTTCCTCGGTCAAACGATGGGGCACCCAGCGGGAAACTAACTTCTTGACACCCAGTTCATCATGTAAAATAGTTTGAATCGCTGTCATACCAATGCTGAGAGAAGCCCTTAGATTATGAATAACGGCAGCTTATGTCTATGGAGAAGCCCGAATATGCTCGTATGTCACATGTCTATCTTCTTTTATTAATTGGCTCACAGCATCGATGTTATCTTGTGTTACCGCTGTTTTTGGTCGACCAGTAGAAGGAACTGTCGTGAGAGAGGAACGTCCACGACGAAACTTAGAATACCAACGATATATAGTCGTTTTACTGGGTGCTTCAAGTTCATAAACAGAAACAAGCTCGGCGAGACATTGTTCTTGAGATAAACCTCGACGAAAGTTGTGAAAAATTATGGCACGGAAATGTTCCCGCGTAAGCTCCATTTTCTCTAAGCTGCCGTTATTCATAATCTAAGATTTTACCCACTGACTTGTCAAATTCAAATGGCTACTACTCTTTTCTTTTTTACTTTTTTTAAAATTCAAAAATGGAATTGTGTTTGAAATAATACTCTTAGAGCAACGCGTCAAACCGCGCAAGCCGCGCGAAAATCGTGTTACTCTATGATAATACTACATGTCATAAACCAAAAAGGTTTTATGACACGATTTTCGCGCGCAATTAACACGATTTTCGCGCGCAATTTTTTTTTTTTCGGTTTGACGCGTTGCTCTAAGGTTTTAATCTAATTTATTCCTGAGTATTCTATTCCCGATCTTTTCGGTTTGGCCCTCGTAATTTGTAAAAAATATATAAATTAGAAATAAACATATTTGTATTTTTGTATTTATATCTACATTTACCTACAATAGTGCAGTTTGTATGGGGAGGCTAACCATTTTTGTCTCTTTTTTGGGAAAGTTGTTTAGTTCTATGTTTTGTCGTACTTTAAGTTTATGAATGAAAACTTGAACATAAAATCTCTAAGAAGGAATTAATTTAATGAGTGCTTTATTTAATTCCGACTTCTTTTTCGAAGCTAGCAACCTGAATAAGTAATGTATTTGCCTCCTACCCCTACCCGAGTGGGACTTCAAAGGGCTTCTGGGACTCATTATATTATAAATTGCTGCTTAATCTTCGGGCTATTCAAAAAGAATATTTTACCGGAATTTATTAATTCCAATACGCATTTAGTGTCTCCCTTTTCCTCTAACAGAGCTTTGAACGATAATAGTAGTTTAAGATACAAGTTCCGTAGGTAGAGTTTTTACGAACCAGTTGATGGTATTTGAGGGGAGTTTGTATTAACCCTTGCGGACGGTAATTTAAATACATTTGTGAGAAAAACTACATATAAATTGCGTTTTTCATGAAAACTTTAACCAAAAAGGCGTATACCTATACCAATTTTTTTAAGGTACTCGTAGTCTCGGACATTCAGCCTTTACGAATTTTTCAAATAAATAAAATGACAAAAAGCTTAAAATATGCTGTTATTATATACTGGACAGGAAATTATAATATCAATTAATTTTGTAAATAAGTTGCTTAGTTTTATTTATTTTTCAAACAAAGCTAATATAACTATTTTTAGTATGTAAAGTTCTTGCTAGTATATTTTAAGGGCCGTATGAAAACAAAAATAATAAGTAACCGCTCGGAATAGAAGGATTACTAATTTATTTTACTATGGGATGACATTTGCCATTTTGTCCAAAGTTGAAATGTCAAATCATCAAACGTGATTTGCCATCCTCATGAGAAATTTAAAGAAAGACGCCTATGTCGTATTTACAATGACTGAATGAATGTCAGAATACCTTGTGACACATTTCCTTCTATTATACCCTTATAATTCCATGTAACTAACTACTTATGAGTAGCTTACGAGCAACGTTTACCGGCCAGCACTACAGCAGCATGGAGGTTTTCATACAACAAAATAATAGGTACATTACGTTCGAATTTCAAGAACCTTTTGCCAGCTAGCGTCCAAAAATCGCTTTTGGCCGCAGAATTTAACCAACAAACAAAATATTTCGGAACTTTAGAGGTGAAAAATATTTTTGCAGCCACGTGTGACGTGACACACTCTACTTTTCATCACGGAATAATGAGAAAAGAATGAGAGGCTCATTTAGATACACACTCATCATTAATTTAAAATATAAAATACCATTACAATGATACGAGTATTATAGTGGAAGAGCTTAGCTAAAAGTCACCCCAAAACATATCGGAGCTGGCAACCAAGATGCCCGTTTGGATTCAGATAGTGCATAAGTAAACGAGTCTAAAAAGCCCGGGACACAAATTTATTTGGACTGAAAATATCTACATAAAATTCTCTATAAAAAATACCGTACAAGTTCTTCGCTTAATTTAATATTTTAAGAGATCTTGAAAGGGGAAAATGGGCAATAGAGATAAATCTTAACGAATAGAAGAACAAGTCTTGACAGATGCATCAACTCCAAGCCGTAACCGTTATAGCTGTAAATGTGAAATTTTGTACAAAGGTTTCTGCATGTCACCTGTAGGTTTACTAATTTAGACAAGATTTTTCAAAATTCATCTCGCAAGGAGGTGAAATAAGGGATGAAAATTTGTATGAAAATCCTACAGTTTTGTCATGAGGTGCATAAAAATTTGGGTTTAATTTAAGCTAATGGATAGAATAACGAAACATGTGTTTCAGCATTTTTGAAAAACGATCTTATTAGGGGGTGAAGGAGGAATAAAATCAAAATTTCTGAAAATTCGAATTTTCATGCATTTTACTTCAAAAGCGGAAGTCATATCCTACATTTATTCGTCCCTCATTTCACCCCCTAGGAGCCAATTCTTAAAAATCACTGGGTGAAAACATATCAATTTTGAGACTTTAAAAATTCAAATTCAGCCTGATAAAGTATCAAGTTTTTTTTTTACATTGAACGAATATTAATCTTCACTTTTGAAAAGAAAAATCAATGATTTTGAATTTTTTTAGTGATATTTTATCACCCGGTGGTTTTCAAGAATGGAAGATGATCCCTGGAAGATGATAATATAAAAATGGAAGGTGATAATATAAAAATACTGATACACTCGTGTTTCCTTATTTTTTGAACGGGCTCTAAATCCGAATCTTAATGCTTAAAAAATGTTATGGCTCATTTCATCCCCTTGGGGGCGATTTTACAAAAATGATGATACACGTATTTTTTTATTTCTTTAACTTAGCCAGATAAATTTTTGTCTCGGGCTTTATAGACTCGTCTACACATGTGCCAGCAAGGTTGCCAGCGCCGAAATGATTTGAGGTCAAAGCTTCCAACTGTTATTGACATTTTTGTATCAATTATGATATAGAACTTTTTGGTTGGTAGTCTTGTTTACACTTCGAACGAATACGAGTATTTTTTTTATCCATAATAATCTAACCGACCAGAACAATCTTTCATACAATATTGTAGTTCAACTTCTACGGCCGTATATCAATGGACTAATATTCTCCTCTCCGATCCCCGGCACTCAACAAACTAAGTGAAGCGCCCTTAGGATTGTAGCCTACCGTGTTTTTCTGGGTAGAGCCTTCCGCTCCCCAACAGCCTAGTTAAGTTGTGACAGCCGCACATAGGCTAACAATAGTAGACCACTACAATAAAAAAAAAGTTTTCGCCTTTATTATTGTTTTTAGAACAGATGGGATGAAAAAATTGGTTCTTGCACTTTTTGCGTTTCAAAACGCTCGTAAGTAATCAAAGTTAAATTTATTTAAACTGTTCTCACAGCGAAAATAGCACCATATTTTATTTTATTTTTTTTATTTATTTATTTTGGGAAACAAACAGCTTAAATTTAGTACTTAATAGCTTAAACTACATAGAAAATACATAAGCCAACAAAGTTTCCACTAAGAGAAAAAGTTCTATGCCATTGAGTAAACGCTAAAAGATTAAAGTAGGTAACACACTTAAAGAATTTTATGTAAAAAAAAAAAACAAAAAAAAAAACAAATTGAGCAAGAAATAGTTGGAAATCATAATTCAACATACTCAAATTATAGTTTTCTGACGAAGTTTTTAAATTTTGTAAAACTATTATGGAAAATATCAACATTGTAATATCTATCATTATAAGCATGTGTGGATCTTGTAACAAATCTGTTTCTGGCATAGTTAGTGTGGCAAAAATCTGTAGAAAATATTATATTTTTATTTCTGAGACCAACTCTAGGACATTTTAAATGAATTTTACTAACTAAATACATAGAATCGACTATGTTATGTATGATTTTATATAGGAAAATTTGATCTCTATGCTCTCGTTTCTTTTCTAATGTCAAACTTGTACCAGCATCATACCCTTTGAACCTAAACTTCATGTGCTTATGAAACTTATTTTGTATTCGCTCTATAAGGTTGATGTACTTCTTATATTGAGGGTTCCAGGCTGTTGTTACAAATTACAAGTTACAAATGAGTTGTAAAGGATCTGTATTGTACTTTCCTTCTTAAATGCTTTGCTCTGACGTAGAATAAACCCTAACATTCTGTAAGCTTTCTGAGAGATCTTTTCAATGTGCTTGTCAAGAACTAGCTCACTATCAAGTTGAACGCCTAGGTCCCTAATCTCGGTCACCCTATGCAGCGACTTATTTTGAAAAGTGTAATTATGACGTAATTGTTTCTTTTTCCTGGAGTATGTTATACAGCAGCATTTATCAACATTAAGATATAATCTATTATTTATACAGTATTGACTTAGCCTATCTAGATCCTGTTGTAGTTTATGACAGTCTTCTAATGATTTAACTACTGTATAAATTTTTGTATCATCAGCATATAATAGTATGTGTGAATGACGAAAGCAACCAATTACGTCATTGATAAATATATTAAACAGCAAGGGGCCAAGATGGGAGCCCTGTGGAACCCCAGAGGTGATTGGAGTAAAGTTTGAGGTAAAACCTTTGACAGCTACGGCTTGAGTTCTATCACGTAGGTAGGACTTCAACCACCTGAGTAAATCACCGTGTATACCGATGTACTCCAATTTTTGTTCTAGAATTTGATGAGATATTTTATCAAATGCTTTGGAGTAATCGGTATACACGGCGTTCACCTGATAACCTTTATCCATAGCATCAAGAGCGTAATCTAAAAATTCGCACAAGTTAGATTCCGTAGATCGTCTGGACATAAATCCATGCTGTTGTATTATCAGCCTTGGTCGAATGACGCACGATAACGTATCGCATATAATTTTTTCATAGAGTTTAGGTATTACAGATAGCTTTGAAATACCTCTATAGTTTTTTATGTCATGCCTATCTCCATTCTTGAAAATAGGTGTTATCAGAGACCTCTTCCATACTATCGGTACAACTCCTTCCCTTAGAGAAAGCTTGAACAAAATACTGATAGGTACAGCCAATTCTTCACATCAACTTTTTAAAAATATAGGATGAATAACATCAGGCCAGCTACCTTTGGTTACATTTATTTGAGATAAATATTTTTTTACTATTGAAACATTAATATTGATTGAATTTATTAAACATTCATTAGATTCGATTGATAAGTTTATACTATTACTAGTCGGAGGATCTTTTTCAAAAACTGACATAAAAAAAGTATTAAACATGTTTGCTATCGTTCGACCATCAGTAGCATCAACGTTATTTAAAGTTAATGTGTCCGGAATATGATTATTATTTTTCTTTGACTTCATGAATGTCCAAAAGTATTTAGCATTATATTTAATATTAGTTTCAGCTCTTATTACAAAAATGTCATAACAGGACGTTTCCAATTGTTTTGTTTGTTTTCTTAGATCAGAAAATATTCTTTCATCTGAATCTCTTCCGTAAATTCCATTTATATTAATGGAATGAAGTTAACTACATTCCAGATTGTGAAACCTAAGTCCTTTGTGTCACCCAAGTAAGCTCGATCAAAGAATGCAAAGTACCTACCAGAAGAAAATGAATCTGCAGAGGTTGACGGGAGTATGGTTGACAGCAACTAGGAGGCTAGGAACACTTTGACCCCGTAAAAATGCTAGGTACCAGGAGAACATAAATCTAAAGTAGGTGAACAGCAACTGAGAGGTTTCTAGTTTCTGATCTGAGGGCTTGCCTGTTCTTAAAGAAAATGCATGTGAAGTCCCAATGGCCCCTGCAGGTGTTTGTTTGGGTTGATGTTCATTAAATGGTACATAATAGGGATTGAAACAGTCGCGTGTCTTGGTTGAACTAAATTTGCTTCTCCCCACACTCAAATGAAAGTAAACGTACTCGTATTTGAAATTATAATTTGGCCTCAATACTATTTTAGTAGTTCTTCATTAACCTGCCTCAAATCGTCTCAAAAATATTTTACTTACCGGAGAATATACTGGCGAGGGCAGCTATGATGAAAGAGATGACAACTCCAGGTCCAGCGAATTTGCGCGCCACCATGCCGGCCACGAGATACATGCCAGTTCCCACGCACGAGCCCACGCCCAAAGAGGTTAGGTCCATTGTCGTCAGACATCGCTGGGCAATTAAATAAATAGAATAAATAAATAAACAGTTTATTTCAATCAAAAACATACACTTTTGACACATAGCTAAGGCCAGGGTCAGCCTATTAAGTTACAAAAAACCTGCGTCAGGTGACCCTCAAATAAACAACAGTATCATCGTTACATCCCATAAAAAGTTCATTAATGGACACGAAGCCACCCAAGATTTTTACAACTAAAAGCGTGTTATATTTTAGGAGAGCTCTACGATATTCACTATGTTTTTAGAGATGCGGCTACCATAATAAAATTGAGCGCAGCGAGATTCAAATCTCTTTGGTGGGAACCGACACTTTTTTAAGAGCTGGTTCTGCCCATGAAACTAAAAAACTTTTCCCAAGGAACGTGGATAAAAATATGAAATAAATATTTTTAACCTCCCATACAAAATGTGCTGTCAAGGATCAGTAGGCATTGTGCATCTACTGATCTCAAATTCGTATAAAAGCCGTTAAGTTCGCATTTATGGCAACAACACCTAATTCTAGTGATTCCACCGAGCGTGGCCGCGACATCTCTCCGCCAGTGACTATTTCCTTTTCTCTGGCGGTGACAGCATCCCGCGGGGAATAGCTCGCGCGATTTGCGAACAATCCTATCCTTTTAACGCCTAAATATTATCTCGGAAAGCTCTTACGTAGAATTAAACAGCGTGTCGTGCTTAATCCTAAGCGCCGCGTTCAAAGCGTAAATCAATTAATTAAACTCAATAGGGAGAATATGTATGATATTTTTATTAAAAGAATATCCTCATTCATGTGATAAACAGTTTAGTTAAACTATTTTTCAAATAACTATGAAATTAAAAAAGAAATAGCCATCGAAAATTTGTTTCTATCTCTTTGAGTTTATAACTCGTTTATATCGGATCTCTCTGTCTCTGTCTCGGCGCGTTATTAATACTTAGTTTAAAATGGCCGGCAGTATTTATTAAACGATTTAAATTTAAATTTCCCTTTTTTCATCTCTACTACTACTCTACTATTTTCATATTTTGTTAATAAATGCGACCAATAAAAATTATGCATATTCCCTATACTAATTGCGACAGTAAAACGCGAAGTACATATAGCTCGTAGAAGCACGTTCGAAGATTTTGAGTCTACTAGAATAGTATTAATTAAAAAAAAAATAAAAAACAGAGAAAAATAACAGAATATGTGGAGAAAAATATGAACTGAAAAGAGAAAAAAACAAGTTCTAAAAATTTCATGAGGTATTGCAGGCGGGGACAAACCGGGGCGGACTAAAACTATTTGTTTGCAGGTGGTGTATCAACATCAAATATATTTTGTAGTTTTTGATAAAAACTATGTAAGGAGTTCTAGACCGGAGCCTGGTGTTCAGGAGGCCATTATCTGGAAATGAAAAGGAACAGAAAAACGTGATCTTCAGCAAAAACAATTGTCATGCCACAAGATGAGGGCTGATGAGTAGTGATATAAAAACTTTGACCAGACACTGGTTTGCCAAAAATCTGAAGACTGTTGGCAAACCAGACCATTAAATTGTTTTC
Source organism: Athrips mouffetella (assembly GCA_947532105.1). NCBI lineage: Eukaryota > Metazoa > Arthropoda > Insecta > Lepidoptera > Gelechiidae > Athrips > Athrips mouffetella. Next base: position 28,858,280 of record OX383956.1, on the reverse strand, counting down.
TATTGAGTACTTACCTGATAAAATTTAACGCGATATTCAAGGCGCAAAAGAGATGTCTGAATAAAAGATGATTTATGAGAGGATCACGAAAAACTATGTAAGAAGTTCTAGACAGGAGCCTGGTGTTCAGGAGGCCATTGTCTGCAAATGAAAAGGAACAGAAAAACGTGATCTTCAGCAAAAACAATTCTCATACCAAAAGATGAGAGCTGATGAGTAGTGATATTAAAACCTTGACCAGATAAGAAAACCGGGCGCTAAAGTCATTCCAGACAAGCCTGAAAATCTGAAAAGGGATAGTTTTTTGGTCTGGTTTGCCAAAAGTCTTCAGATTTTTGTCTGGTTTTTTTCGTATTTGTTATCAGTATTAGCTTCTCTATTACAAGCAATCACTTTTGTTCGCCTTGAATATCACGTAAAAAAAATACTTTTCATTTTCAGACAATGGCCTCCTGAACACCAGGCTCCGGTCTAGAACTTCTTACATAGTTTTTCGTGATCCTCTCATAAAGCATTTCTATTGAGACATCTCTTTTTCGCCTTGATTATCGCGTTAAATTTTATCAGGTACTCAATCGAAAACAATTTAATGGTCTGGTTTGCCAACAGTCTTCAGATTTTTGGCAAACCAGTGTCTGGTCAAAGTTTTTATATCACTACTCATCACTCCTCATCTTTTGGCGACAGACGAAGATCACGTTTTTCTGTTCTTTTTAATTTCCAGACAATGGCCTCCTGAAGACCGGGCTCCGGTCTGGAACTTCTTATTTAGTTTTTCGTGATCCTCTCATAAAGCCCCATCTACTGAGACATTTCTTAGTCGCCCTGATTATCACATGAAAAATCCTTCTCGGCTCCTCTACCATATGTTCCTTGGGAAAAGTTGTTCAGTTACTGATAATGATTCCGCCCCTGAACTATGGCTGGCACGCAACATTTCCATAACTTACTGAAAGCCGATGTTTTCCAGGCACGGTGAGGTCTTGGTTCGTCTCGGAGTCGCGAGGGTCGCGGGTACGGATCAGCTTGGTGAAGATGTTGTGGCCATCACGACGAACCGTGGCCCAGTCCACCTCCTGGACTTTTTCTGCGACCCTGCCACATACAAAAAATCTTTAATAAATAATAATAAAAAACCGGCCAAGTGCGAGTCGGACTCGCGCGCCGAGGGTTCCGATATACCTTTAGTATTTTCGGAAGCAATAAAGTCCTTTTTTAGGACCGCAAAACTAAATTTGTTCGATAATGTTTTTGGCAGATTTCTAAAAAACCGTGCAACTAAAAAATAGTACATTACTCAAGAGGGAAGAAAAAGACAGTTTCATACCGAGATCATGGCATTTGCGCCACGAGCTTGCGAGGGGCGCAAACCATTCGAGGTATGGAACTGTACTTTATCCCGAATGATGTATAGTGCTTTTGATTACACCTACGAGGAAAATAATAGATATAAATGCGGAATATAGTCAATTTCGGATACTCCTTATGTTAATGTTATTTCTTTTTAAAATAACAAAAAGTGCATAGCCCGTGGATGACTTATATTGTTTTGCTTTCTCACTAGAATATGAGAGTATTACATTTTCAGAAAATGAAGACAGTTTATTTACCTTTTCATTTCATTAGTATTGTTGTATCTGTATTTAGATTTTTCCGGCAACAGGCCGCCTCTAATAGTTCTGGCGGTGTGTTAGGATAGCATCATCACTATCACTAGAAGTATCCATATTTAACAAAATAAACAAAGTCAAATGCTAAATCAAACGAAATTTTTGAGAAAATGCGCGGGCTTTTTTATTTGCTCGTTTCTGGAGTAGGCTAAGATCATAAGGCATGCAGCCACTTTTTCGTGAATCTTCGCGTTTTATACAAAAATCATTTTGTTTTTAATTTTCTGCATGCACCAATGAAAAAAATAACCGATGACCGATAAAAAAATAAAAATGGATGTGGCCAGTAACAATTTATTTAAAGATTTTTAGACAGTTAAATTCTCTTTTCATCACATTTGCTCGCAATGAGTCGCAATCTATACACGTATTGCGGTCGGAAAGTTTTAAAATGCGCCCTAGGGCTTTTTCATCTGTCATCTTGACTTTTCGTTGACATTCTGTGACTGCTGGCTGTCACAAGACGTTTCGTTACGAAATGAGACTGATGCTAGGAGGTTCAAAAGTTAAATTGTATTAATCTTTTGCCTTTAATTTATCTTGTTTTTAAACTGTTCCTAAAACACGAAATTAATTGTAAATTAATTAACTACAATTAGTTTTCACTTTTTACAATAGTTTTTATAAAAGTTTAATTTTTTTGCAATATTGCTAAGCGATATGCGGTTTTTTACCTTCCACAAAGTATAAGTTATGAAATAAAACATGCGTGTGATAAATAGCACCATAATAATGTTTTCCTAGACGGGAACAGTAGCTAAGTCATGTGACTATAAATATTATAAAGAATTTAATTTCTGAGTGAGTTACCTACTTTCTAAGATTACTTGTTTTTTGTTTTCCTCGCAAATGTGATGAAAAACATTGTGTGTAGCACGGGCGGAAGTGCAATTTCGACGCTCGGGTCATTAAAGCACTCGCTAACGCTCGTGCTTTGAATCCCCTCTGTCGAAATTGCTTACTTTCCGCCCTAGATACACAATGTACTATTGCTGTATGACTGCCGAAGAATAAAAAAAAACAAAATCGGGTCAGTAATGGATTTTCATACCTTTTTCCCACCCTTGGGATGGAAGGATTTCCATACAAACTTCCATCTCTTGGGATCGAAGGATTTGAAGGGCGGGATAAATGCATTGCCTGTCTCTAATTAGAATAATTTGAGTGTATTTTCAGAGCAGGTGTGAAAATTTATCCACAGAGTAAAAAGCTTCTGTTAGTAGGTAAAATTTCAATTTGTTTAAGAAACATGAGTCACTCTTCAAGGTTTTTATTTCGGTAGAAATTTTATTTTACACTTTAAGCCCTATGGTGTGTATACATTTGTTTGTTGACTGGACTAGTCTCATTGCAGGTGCTCGCAATTTGTGACGTCTGCGCAAATTTCGCGAATTTACTACACCAGCACGCGTCGAGAACTCGTCTAAGGTTATCCTGACGTATTTAGCTACTTCATTCATAGATGTACACAGGGTATCGTCAAAGTCCCTTGCGGGGTGATCCCAGACGGCGCCAGTTTTCGCTTACGAAATTCCCGGTCGGCGGCGGTCGCCCACAGTATACTGCCATATGTAATTATGAAGTGAAAGTACCCATAATAAGTTTTAAACATCTTCTCCTGACTGAAAGACGGCCGCGACCAACCAAGAGCGTAGCACGCAGCTGATATATATATATATATATCCTTTAAAAAATTAAGGATTAATATTTAGACTTTTTTTTATTGTGCACAATAAAATAAAACAGTAGTGATAGAAGAGGTTCACAATGGCGAGCTTATCTCTATGAAGAGATCTCTTCCAGGCAGTGATATCCCACCATTATGCCGTGTGTCAACTACGTTATTATAAGTGTCGATAAGTCAAACGATAAGTGGACGCTCATCACTGTCGGTAATTAATTTTTGTACGGCTTAGTAAAAAAATATATTTTTAGAAGAAACTATATAACAAACATAATCAGACATTTGACAGTAGCAATCAAACTGACTTAATCATTTTCATACTATGAGACCGTTTAGTAATCAGTGCGTCCATTTCATTCATAACTAACTTGCAAAAAGTGCTGGAAACACCTTATTGATACACCCCTTTCAAGTCTGAGATTGCGCTTAAGTTGTAAAATTTGTATGTGTAAAGTATATTTTTGACAGCAACCATACGACCCTAAAAGTAACTATTTCATATCGAGTAATATTTACGTTGTTTTTTTCTCTGAAAATTTCAGAGAGGACCTAGAAACATAAAATTTTGCACTACTTCATTATTCCTAATAAGGGGAACGAAAAAAACTTAAAAACAAATATGGTAACAATAAGTGGAAATGCATTGTGTAGTAGTAGAGTGTTGACTCGCACTATGCGTGTGATGGTAATAGGTAGGATAGACTGAGTATCACTCCTTAGGTCCATACTTCTTATAGAGTATAGTAAAAGTCAACGCTATTCACGTTTAATAGATTAAAGCCTGGATAAGACTGTAATCCGAGTAAAAGCGAAGGCCGAGAGACATTCTCAACTCAACGAGTATAGCTGATGGCCACTGTCTTAACAAACGACTTTTTTCCATTTAATCTCATGCGATGGCCAAGTCAATATATTTATTAAAAACATAAAAGATTTTTGATATTGATATGGTCACTATAAGATGTTGTTAGGTTAGCTAATTACGTAATAACTTAAGACAGAAGGATTCTTAAGTAGGGACTGAATAAATTAACGGACTTGGTATTACATGGATCTCTCAACTTTTTACGGTAGAAGAACTGAGTTGCGAGACTTGGTTTTTTTTACAAGTTATGTTTTTGATGGCATCTCATTTCTTTTTGTAGATAGTCCTATTTCTTTTTACTCTCCGGTACCTTCTACTCCTTAAATACCAACAACCGATTTTCTTAAAACCTAGAGTAGGTTTAGGTAGGCTATCTGTCTTATGCGCTTTTCTTATTTTTGTAGGTAGTCTTCCTCTTTTTCTTTTCCGGTACTACTTCTTGAGCTTAAGCTACAGTTTTCCTCAAAGCCCACTCCCTGTCTCTATGGCTATTTCTTAGAGGCTTTGATGTAACAATTGTTGACAAGTCAGGACGGTAAATGCTTCTTAGTCTATTGTATTCACAAATAGAGGATTCCTGCGCTTTAATACTTTGAAAGTCGACATTAATTAGATGTAAGCTGCCCAGACTTGTTACTCTCGAAAGTGCCACATAAGCTTGACCGGATGTGAATACTGCAGAACCGATATCCATCAGTGCATTATTTAGACTTAGGCCCTGACTTTTGTGTATTGTTATAGCATAGGCTATACATATGGGAAACTGTTCGCGATGAACATAAGCTCTGTTAATAATTTCAAATTTAGTTTTGACCGGACCAAGCTCGTAAACATGTTCTTTATTAAATGTTATGTATATTTTCTTAATTATTTTTGTATTTTCCGGATCAACCTTTACTCTTTGCGCTATACCGATAGAACCATTAACTTAACCAAGACTCACGTCAATATTTCTCCTTAACATGGCTTTTGATCCTATTTTTATAATTATATTCTCTTCCAGGCCCGCAGTCATAGAAGCATCGTCGTTTTATTTTCTTATGCATTCACGAGCTCTTTTTGTTAGGTATCTGGGGCAATCTATGCTATCTACAGCTGTAAGTTTTATTTCAGGATGTGGGAGAGATCTAAGCATTGCAGTATTTAATTGTTGACACATGTCTTTTGTTGGTAATAAGCAAACGGTATCATCAGGAGATTTCGAGAGGTGTTCAATTATTTCAATTAATCTATTTTCAGTTGAATCGGATGTGAGAGTTATTAATCTAGCCGATAGTAGGTGGCGGTCTTTTTGTGTAGTCATACCTAATCTTATTCTATTTAGCATTTCAACAAAGTCAGAATCATTGACCTGTCGCATGTTAATTGTAAGTTCATCGTATATGAACAGTTCAATCCACACATTCGGCATACTGAGGGAACCTAACAACTTGTTAGTTTCAGCAGTTGATAGTTTTTCAAAAGGTGACTTTTCTCTTACCGGCGGAAGCTGTAAGAGATCCCCGAAAACTACAAGACTACTACTACTACTAGTATTTAAAACGTACTAATATATTTTAAAATTACCCAAACAATCAGTAAACCAATGAGTAAGCCTTTCAGTCATCAAACTAATATAGCCATTGAAAGTATGAACGAAAATCGCAAAGTTATAGATAAGATTTCTAGGCACATCCGAACAGCAAGAGGACGATCGCGCCTATGAGCGCATCTGTCACTCGCTCGGGAACATTCACCTCTGCGCGCGCCGCTTTTTTTATTTTAAAAATATATCTTTTTTATAATTAGTTAGTAATATTTAGACCGAGCGAAGCAAGGAGGTCATTATTCTGAGTATTTAGGGCCGCACTCGTCAAACATCTGTTAAAGTTAATCCTTATCAAAATTGTTATCTCTCTCATTCACTATAAATACTGTCAATGTACCAAACAGAAAATTAATTGTAACATCAAGCTTAACAAAGGATTCATCATAACATCCCATGAAACGTCCACTACAGGACGGGGAACTCGATTCAAAATTCCAACTTTTGCTGAAACAATGTAAAGGGGAAGTACCATAGTCACCACGCTTGTTACGGCTGGCACCATGGACCGCAGTTGCTGGTGACCGCAGAATGTAAGATGATATGATAATACGATACACAGAAGAATGCTGCTGCCTATCCTTAGGTTCATTAACCTTTAGTTGTGTCTTACGACACCCATGGGTAGAGATGGGTTTGTACTATTCTTTGCCTGCACCACACGGGCAAACAACGGATTAACTTGAATTTATTGACATTTTTATACCCATACTAACTGACACAATTTTCGTAAGTTAAATGAAACGAGGTTTGTGTGTATGCCTGCGATATCGCAGTAAAACCCAAAGGTTGCCTGGAAGAAAGTGGCTGCCTTTCCGTGACGGCCGCGGTTATGGTTATAAGTGTTCTTTCTTTCATGGAAATTTGGGATAATTTAGTCTACTTAATAGGTACATTGCGGGATTTTGGTACAACTTCATAAGACATGTCCCATTCTTGCTTTTCCATTCCGTTGACCATTTAACAAGTTACTTTTGAACATAATTATATCTAGGTACCTATCTTCACCTATAATTCCATTATATTATACATATACAGGTACACTGCTTTATTTACTGCAAATGTAACTTTGTAATCCTATATATTTATATGGGAATACAAAGTTATTTATGTAGTTGGAGAAACTAGAAAACTGGACGAAAATTTAAAAATATTATAGTTTTTCCTTGATTTATACCAGTAAACAATAACCCTATTCTAAATTTGAAGCTTCTATGTCTGCTAGAAGTGCCTTAGAGTTTTGATGATCGGTCAGTCAGTCAGTGACAAAATTAAGAAACTTTGAGTAGTTATAATTCTTAAACTACTGGTACAAATTGCATGAAATTTAAAATATACCGTGTTTATACAATGCCTGCTTGGTTACTGAAAATTCAGGCTTCTAGTTTTATCCATAACGAAGGTCGAAAATGGCCAGAACTTTATTTATTGCAAATGTAACTTTGTAATCCTATATATTTATATGGGAATACAAAGTTATTTTTGTAGTTGGTGAAACTAGAAAACTGGACGAAAATTTAATAATATTATAGTTTTTCCTTGATTTATACCAGTAAACAATAACCCTATTCTAAATTTGAAGCTTCTATGTCTGCTAGAAGTGCCTTAGAGTTTTGATGATCGGTCAGTCAGTGACAGAATTAAGAAACTTTGGGTACTTATAACTCTTAAACTACTGGTACAAATTGCATGAAATTTGAAATATACCGTGTTTATACAATGCCTGCTTGGTTACTGAAAATTTAAATAGGGGGCACGGCAGTGCCCCCACCAAGTCGAGAAAAAAAAAAGCGGCACGGCAGTACCATCCTTTTCTCGAAGCAGTTCAGGCCATTTTCGACCCCCCTATAACTTCGTTATGGATAAAACTAGAAGCCTGAATTTTCAGTAACCAAGCAGGCATTGTATAAACACGGTATATTTCAAATTTCATGCAATTTGTACGAGTAGTTTAAGAGTTATAAGTACCCAAAGTTTCTTAATTCTGTCACTGACTGACCGATCATCAAAACTCTAAGGCACTTCTAGCAGACATAGAAGCTTCAAATTTAGAATAGGGTTATTGTTTACTGGTATAAATCAAGGAAAAACTATAATATTATTAAATTTTCGTCCAGTTGGCCTGAACTGCTTCGAGAAAAGGATGGTACTGCCGTGCCGCTTTTTTTTTTCTCGACTTGGTGGGGGCACTGCCGTGCCCCCTATTTAAAGCCTGGATAAGACTGTAATCCGAGTAAAAGCGAAGGCCGAGAGACGTTCTCAACTCAACGAGTATAGCTGATGGCCACTGTCTTGACAAACGACTTTTTTCCATCTTCATGAGCTCAAGTCCAGAGAAAAAGCTTTTGCTAGAGATTTTTAAATAAACTCTTTTGCTTTTACTCTAGTGAAACTCAGGACCGAGTGATAATTATTGCTCTTTCCTGCTCATTACTAAATTTAACAAGCGTGAAACGTGTGTGAGTCAAAGATTTAAGAAAACTACGCCAGGGGGCGCAGCGTTTTTCTTACGTCAATGGTGTGAGTACTAGTGACACGTGCAACCGAGCGCAACGAGGTTCAAATCTCTTTGCGTTCAACTTCGGCTACTGTCAATAATAGAAGTCGCCAACCCAATAAACGTATAACGCCAACCCGAGCGAAGCAAGGAGGTTTTTGTTCTGAGTCGCCAACCAAGTCAGTTTTTAAAACTCTGTCAGCCAGGTTTGACACTAAGACCCTGTCCAGAAAGGGCAAATTCGCCGCGATTTACTCGCGCGTGCTTCGCGCGTTCGACTGGACGCAAACAAGGCGGTCCTAGTATCTCGACTCGCGCGAGCCGAGAAAATTCGCGCGATGCTTGTGGACGCAATGTATTGACGCCCAGTACCTCGCCGACGCGCGTAGAAACTTGCGCGTAACAATTCGCGGCGAATTCACCCTTTCTGGACAGGGTCTAAGGGTGTCATTCAGAGACGTTCTGCTAGCACGGAGCCAGCAAAACCCAGGTCTAACCTTGGTCTAGGTCTATCACCGGTCATAATTACCTGTCGCTCAACATGACATTTTTCTTATCAAAGACCAAGAAATGTAGTGCTAACCTAGCTAGCCAAATGAGTTAGACCAAGATTAGACCTGGTTTTTACTCTTAGGTTGCCATTCAGAAGCGTTTCGTTAGCTCGAGGCCAGTGAAACCCAGGTCTAACCTTTGTCTAATTAATTTCGCTGGCACGGTAATAAGTTAACACTACATTTATTCTTGCTCTACGCACGTGATAAGAAAAATTTCATTGAGTGATAGGTAATTATGACCGGTGACAGAGCTGGACCAAGGTTAGACACGGGGTTTGCTGGCCCCGTGCTAGTAAAACGTCTCCGAATGACACCCTTACGTGTCAAAGCTTAATCTAGGTCTGGTTTGTCTTCTGAGTTGTGGAGGTAAGATGGAAATCGCAGTGTCTCGACTTAGGCAGCCGATACCGTATAAACGAAATGAGGCTAGGATAATGGCTTCATTGAAACTCATTCCGAATTTAATTTTTTATCAAAGATGTCTATTTTTAGGGTTTACTAAAGGTGCAACTTTGAATCGTCTGCTACTTTCTAGCTATCAATTCTAGTTAGCTTATCGCTGAATCATTTTAATCAAATCTCTGCTTATTTTTAAACTAATTTTAAATAGTTTGGGAGCCGTCAATTAAAGTCGCTGCCGTATAGACCCTTCAACCTTCGAACATGTTAATTTGATTACCAAATGTAGCAAAAAGAAAGTACCAAATAGAATACGATGGTACTACCGCGTCGCACTACCACAGCTGCGACCGATTTTATGAAAGATGCTCGAAAAAGCAACAGGAGAGTCACGAAAATCTAATATCGCGAAAATCTCGAAAGCTTTGGGTGAGTGAAACGTGACGTTTTTCCATCAAAGCTCAAAGTGCATATTAGCTGTCTGATATATTAATGAAAAAATGCATAGGTCGCACAAAAAGACCAAACAAAATAAATTTTTGTTTGAGTTACTTACAAAACATCTGGGTTTACATGAGGTCAAAAGAAGCGTCAATATCTTTTCTTTCTCTAGTTTAACAATAAAGAATAATAATGTGTTTAACAGTCGATCAAATGTGATCAAAAAGATTGTCTAAATCTGAAAGTTTGCGTTTCGGTAAAGCTAGACACTCGCAGTGCGATTTTCGACCCTGTTCAGATGCACGCGTGAGTTTTCCGCGTTTTGTCGTACATTGCTAACAATGTGATCACTTATCTTATGCACGCTTAAACAAAGCGGCATTGTACGTGCAATCGCGCCTAAAATCGTCGCGCATTTGCCCCTTCTGAACAGGGTCTTAGATGAAGGCATTTTCGAAAAAAATTAAATATTTTCTATTAGAAAATCCATTATACGATCTGAATTTTTTTACTTATCTAAAACTCAAATTGAATAACATTAATATCACTAATATTTAATATTATAATAATTTGTGACATTGTAACATTAAACTTGAATTATGTTGCCCTAATTACTATTATTTCTTCTGACATTCTATCATTTTAACATTTGAGATTTATGTTTACAATTAACTTCAGTTTTGTTATATTAAATAATATATTTTTTGACATTCTGTAAGTCTTATATTGATTAGAATGGCATTTTATTTTTAGCTATTTTCTGTACTTATTTATATAGCATACCTATTGTAAAATTGGTTGAAAATTGCAAATAAATGACTGAAACTGAGATAAGTGCGGTACAAAGTCCAATGTGTCAAGCTAGACGTGCTCTTCACTGCACGTGCTCGATCGTCTTACTCACTCACAGACTCGGGTCTTACTATACTTACCTCTGCATATTGGGAGGGTCCGGCTTCGGCGGGGAGTGGGGAGCGGGCGCGACCTACATCCACGCGCGTGCGACCTGTTGAAAACACCCCTCTATCAGTTTATGCACACTCATCTTACTAACAATAATATTCAAGGCTGCAAAAACTGTACTATAATTAAAATCAGCAGTGCCAGCATGAGCCCGTGGATCAATGTATGTCAGTAGGTATGACTTTTATTTAATGTATATGTCGCAGGTAAATTGTATAATTCGTCGTTTTATTTCATTTCATTTATTCATGCTTACATTGTACAGCTTAAAGTTCTTAAATAATTGTAGCAGTTAGTACATGAACCCTATATTAATTAGGGCATCGCATATTGTGAGGCATGCAGTAAGAGACATTAAAAAAAAAAAATTACATTACATCGAATTGTCAATTAAATTGTCAAATTGTCAGAAGAAATTAAATTGTCAATAATAATATAGAATTAAAAGAAAATTAAATTAAATTGTCAACATAATAAAGCATCAAAATTGACATTATGCCTTGGCATGCTACAAAATGCCAGAAATTTTTTACTTGGTCATTTTACATAATTCCGCGGCATTTCACAAAACGGCGCGTAATTTGTTTCTGCCGCTTGCCGGTCGCCACCGCGGCATGCTCGCTTCGCTTTCTCGGCGCTATCCCTACATGGCTAACGAACCTAGGATGCACTAGTGATCTAAATCCGTTTACAATCTGCCATCGCCGTTTTACTATTGACCGACCGCTTACAGTTTGCCCTCCTTTTGTAAGCAGCGAATTATAGAAGAAACGTCACAACAATCGTGCGAGAAGAAATAAACATTTAGCAGCGGCGGCACAAACGCATTATTTTCTCTCGCGCGACTAAACTTACAATTGCGCCATACAACAAAAGTCAATTAATAACATTTTACTCTAGATATAATTTTTATCTAGGGCGTCATGATTGCGCTGCAAGACCCACTCATTTGTATCCCTAGTAGAATAAAAAAGGCTTAGTTATTTAGAAGATCGTAGGTCGCCAAAAATAGTACAACGCTGACTTTGTTCTGTTATTAGGATACTAAACAGTAGCAATTGTAAGACTTGTGTCAACTGCGTGGTGCTCCGGAAACTATGTTATTTTTTTCAGTTTTCGGCTTAGTACTTCTAAAAGGTGCATCCTATTAAGAAAATTCTCACATTTGCTACGATATCAGTGCTATTAAAGGTTAGAAGGTCTTACAAAGTTTGAGATAATAGCATTCAAACATTGACCATTTTCCCCACAAAGCTCAAAATTGCGGTTAGGTATGAAGTGCTTTATCTCGAGTTTTATAAGACCTGAAGGGCTTTAGTTGCAGTTAAATTTTAACAAATTTTATGCACTTTATAACTTATAAATTAACTTCTTAATTCTGAAAATTTCTAGGTTTAACAGGCAAAACGCAGTAAGCACAAGTATTTCGAAGCTGATAATTTGGTTTTACACTATTGTAATGAAACTGGCGTTATCAAGCTAGGGCGTCATGCTGACGCTGCTGACAGACTTTTCATCTCCTCTATCTTTGATTTGCCCCGGTCAGTCCGTTTGACTATGTCACAAGACCTTTGGTTTCTATTTATTTTGAACATTTTTAACTACTTTATACTAGGTTTTTTTTCGTACCTGACATTCGTTTGCTCACGTATTATTAGTAAGGTCAAAAGCAACAACTTTTTTTCTACGACTTTGCTAACAATGCACAAAAAATTCTACTTACCATACAAATTGTGTCAGTTGAGTGACTTGTGTTGTGTGTCCTTTACGTTGTATGGGAAATTGAAAAATTTGTGCGTTGTTAGCAAAGTCGTAGAACAAAAAATGTTTTTTTTAACCACTCTGGGCAAATAGATATAGTTAGAAATAGGTACAAAAAAATAACCTAGTATTGTAAACATTACCATTGTTTATATTTTTGTCTACTTACAACTAAACATAAAATATTACTTAACGTATCATACCTATTAACAAACAAGCATTTTTTTACGTTAAGTATTCTCGAAAAGTGAAGTGAGTTTTCGTTACAAAATAGTAGCCTGATCAATATGTATGTAAGCGAAGAAGTGAGTGATATGTGGGCGTAGAATGTTCTTGTTCATGTATTGTTATCTCGAAGAAAAGCAGTGAGGAGACTTGTTGATAGTAGGTTTGTTCGGAGGAGATGCCACATATCTAATTCATGTTCATGTCACTCTGTTATTTCCGTCGAACCAATTTTGTGCTCAGTAACATATTTGATAAGTTATTACATGTATTTACTTGGGAGTCCATTCTTATTCAGATACGCAGTTGCACGTGATATTACATATAATTTAAAATTTCTAAATCACTAATGAGTTTCAAAAGACCCTAAACCCTTAAATAGACAATATATTATTCATCTATTATTTATAGAGAATACGAAAACCTTTGCAAGGCATAAGTAAGAATATCCTATACTATTAAACGAGAAATATTTGTATATATGTCGCAGGCAAAATGAATATTTCGTCGTTTCACAGTTTGCCTTGTCATTCTACAAAATGCCGCAAAAATGTTTAATTCGTCATTTTACATAATGCCGCGGCATTTAACAAAATGGCGCGTAATTCGTTTTTGGCACTCGCCGGCCGCTGCCGCAGCACGCTCGTGCGTTGTGGTCGAAAGATAACCTAACCCGACCTTATCGATCCCGAGCAGGGATCGGTTAGGTCGGGTTTACAGTGGCTAACGAACCTAAAATACCCAGTGATCTAAACCCGTTTACAATCTGCCGGCGCCTTTTTACAATTTGCCGACCGTTTAAAGTTTGCCCGCCGTTTGTTAACGGCGAATTATGCGATCTGCTTGCGACATATGTATTTATTAATATATTTGAATATTTTGTAATCGGTTACTTACTCGAAAACGGCTCTAACGATTTCAATGAAAGTTAGCATATGGGGGTTTTCGGGGGCGAAAAATCGATCTAGCTAGGTATTATGTCTGGGAAACATCGTTTTGCCTGTGTTTTTGAGCATTTTCTAAAATTACCGCGTCTTAAACAGAAACCTACAGCACCATCTGTTGGCGAGTAGCATAGCTTGCTCACTCGATGCTATTCGGCTATTACAGAGCCCTATACAGCGTGTAATGGAAAGGTGTGATAATACTGAAGGGTATGAATCTGCCTATGAAACTGAACAACTTTTCACAACAAAATGCGCTATCAGCTGACGCTGTTTCTATGAGAGGTCAAAAATTGATTTTAGTCTATTACCTATGTTCCTAAAAGATTCTTTTACAGTAAGGGCTACTCAGCTATGGAATGATCTTCCGCGAGAGATACGCGACTCTCAGTCACTCGCTGTCTTTAAAACCAAGTTGCGTTCCCATCTCATCAGCGAAACCATTTGATTATCCGTTTATTGTTTAATATTATATATATATATATATATATTTGTTTATTATATTTATTATTATGATTATTTATTTATTTTTATGTATTATACTTACTTATGTATGTGTATGTTTTATCTTATGTAGTTTATGTTATTCATGTAGTTGTTTAAGAGATTATTATATGGCATTGTAGTGTTAATATTAATTAGGTACTTACTTTTTATGCCTTTTGTATTTCATGGCACTTGTGATCGCATGAATACTTGCAGAGCTCTGTTTATGTATCCCTAACATCAAAGGTTGCCTGTAAGAGATCGCTTGCAGCGATAAGGCCGCCTTTGCCCACATTAGGTTAAGTTCTCCATGTACATTTGTTTTTTTTTTGTTATTACGTGAGCAATAAAGTGTTCTATCTATCTATCTATCTATGTTCCTTGGGGAAAACTGTTCATTTTCATGGGCAGATTCATACCCTACAGTATTTATTATCACACCTTCCCGTTACGCGCTGTATACCTAGGTATTTAATAGGTAGTAACCTATATTACGTTTATTTCTCAAGTAAGTAGTATTCAAAAAGTATTTACATATTTATTTCCTATTTAATTCTTACACCTATTAGATACTGTTGGAGAGATTTAAATCAAATATAGCTTACATTCTAAACCATCTAGTGTAGGCAACGAAGCAGTTGACCCCCGCATTAATTCCTCAGTCGATGAAACTTTGCTGGGGTATTACACTATATGAGACAAACCTTCCATTAAAAAAAATTGGTACTTTTAATTTTTTCATACATTTTTTGTAATTTTTGTATGGAAAAATTAAAAAAACCGATTTTTTTTGGTTTTTTTTTATAGAAGGTTTGTCTCATATAGTGTAATACCCCAGCAAAGTTTCATCGACTGAGGATTTAATGCGGGGGTCTTCATACAACGATCCGCGTCGTTGCCTAGACTAATCCTGATTAAACAAGCTTGCGTTGAAATTATTTTCCCATCAAATTTTAACCCCCATTGCAAAAATTGGTTGAAGTTAAACGTCTGAATATTTTGGTCGTTGCAAAGCTCGATGCAACGACCAAAACATTCACACGTTTAGTTTCAACCAATTTTTGCAATGGGGGTTAAAATTTGAATTTGCGGTGTAATATTAAGTTGTCTCAGATACATTCTGTATGAAATGTTTGTATAAAAGAAAGTCTAGTTTTCTTACTCTTAGTCTAGTTTTTTTACTGTTGTACTTTGTTCCAAGTTTTTTGTGACTAGAACTTTACTTGGAATCTACAAAGAAAATGTTGAAAGGTTAAAAAGTAAGGCTTCTTGAAGGAACAATAAGAAAACTGAAAAAGTCTGAATAAAAGGTCAAACACAATTTTTTTGACGAATCACCTGAACTTATATATTTTTATCGTTGTGTTTTTTAGGGCTCCGTTGTAAAAAAGGAACCCTTATAGTATCGTCATGTCCGTATGTCTGTCTATGTCTGTCCGCGGCTTAGCTCAGACAGAGACCCTTTGTAGTAGAAAGCTGAAATTTTGTATGGATATTTATTTCATCCACGCCAACAATGTGGTAGAATAAAATTTGAATAATATTTTTTAGGGCATCTAAGTGAAGTGGGGATGATTTTTTTTTCTTGTCTGCTCCATAGTGTGGGGTGTCGTTAGATAGGTCAAAAATAATGTAAGTCTGGAAAGATTATATTTCGATTTAGGGATCTGTTTGCAAAATATTAAGCTTGAAAGTGCAATTTTTGTTGGAGTCGGTGTCCCACCCCCTGCCGGCTAAACGGATATTATTGCAAATGTGAAAAAATTCACAGGAGTAGCATATATTATGATAAAGTTAAAAGGAAAACTATCTCAGTTAAGTAGGCTTCACAGGTTAATGAGCTATAGTCGAAAAACTAAAAATAATAAACATAGCAATAGTAAACAGGCGCTAGGACCTCGCTGAGCTTTCGAAGGTAAATAGTTTATGATATAAACGGTATGAAATCAAAACAAAACTCGCTTTGCGATAAAAAATATCTTAAAAAACTACGGAACCCTATACTGCGCGTGGCCCGACACGCACGTGGCCGTTGTCATTTTTGGTACTTGGCCGTTGTCATTTGTGGTACTTACGTGTGTAAGTACCACAAATGACAACGGCCAAGTGCGTGTCGGGCCATTACTAATTGCAACACTGCAATCTACTTTCAATGAAATATGTTAATACTTTTTCATATTTTTGATTTCCATCTTAAACGAGCTTTCGTAATTTTTTAAATTTAATAATATGAAGAACAAATAGGCTATAAATCTATGAATGAGGAGTGCAACTTTTACTCATTTCTAGGCAATGTAAGTTCTTGCAAGTCTCATAATCGCCTTATAAGTAATTTTTGAGTCGTGGTTGTTTAGAGCGAAATCTCTAAATAACCAGCAATAAAGGGACTGGCGGCCGTTTGCATATATAAATTTGACTTCAACTAATTGTTCAGTTTCATGGGTTGATTCAAATCCTTTAAAATTTACTAATACTGTGTATTCTACGGGTGTTTGTTTTTATTAAGGGCTTTCCCCCAGCCAACTAGCGGCCCCATCAGATAAAAAAACATTACTCGCTAAATACAAAACTTATCAAAAATCTGTATGACAAAATTGAAGTAAAGGTACCCTAGTTTATTTAGAATCTATCAATCCTGAAAAATATAGTTCACTATGCGAAAAACGGCCACTTTTAGCAGATTTTGTATCTGTAACTACAGTGAACTACGTAAGCCAATGGACTATGAACCAGTTATTAAACTTAATGGTGTTCCTCTTAACAGAGTAAAACAGTTTAAATATCTAGGACATTGGGTTACCGAGCGCCTTGATGATCGGGTAGACATAGAGCGTGAACGTAGGGCTCTGGCGGCGAGGTAAAACATGTTGGCTCACAGGTTTTATCGGTGCAGTGATCAGGCCAAAATAACTCTTTTCAAGGCTTACTGCCAAACTTTTTATACGAGTGCCCTGTGGGTCAACTGTTCCAAAAAGTCACTAGATACCCTCAGAGTTCAATATAATAACGGCTTCAGAATACTGTTGGGACTTCCGCGTTATTGTAGTGCTTCCGGAATGTTTGCAGAAGCACGAACAGACGACTTCTACGCTATGATCAGGAAGAAAACAACTCTCCTCCCAACAAGATCAAGAAATAGCTTTAAAGTATTCTGAAAGTCATAACAAACAAACTCGAGGCTCCTCTATTGCATCAGTTTATGAAAATCATGATTTGACAGGGTGGCACTCAGAGATGAGCGCGTCGTGGTCCTCTGACTCATATTAATTGTATGTGTTGTTTAATTAGTGTATGATATGTTGTGTACTAACATAGTTTTTAAGTCTTGACTGAAGAACTAACACATTGGGCTTCAAAGCCTTTTAATAAATGAATTATTATTGTTATATATTTTTCAGAAATTATAGGTTCTAAATAAACTAGGGTACCTTTACTTCAATTTTGTAAGACAGATTTTCGATAAGTTTTGTTTTTATCTGATGGGGGCGCTAGTTGGGCGCTAGTCGGGATTGTCGAGAAAGCTCTTAAGTACATAAATTGGTAACTCAATGTTTGAGAGCAGTGGATCTATGAAGTATTTCACTATTTATAATTGAATTTAAATGTGGGACTTTGAGGTTTAATGCAATTCAGGTCGAATATGAAATACCTGGGCGGAAAAACGATCATACGAGTATACGTTCATCCTTAACATGAAGAGACAGCTTGACGAATACTGAAAGGGCATGATCGGTCAATGTAACTGAACAACTTTTAGCGAATAAAACTTTCAGGGAGTGAAAAAAAAACCGGCCAAGTGCGAATCGGACTCGCGCACTGAGGGTTCCGTAAAAACCTGTAGGTATATAAGTAAAAGTTATAGTATTTTTATTGCAATTTTTTTTATAATTTAACTAAAAATTTAAGGCTTTCGGAATTTTTCCTTTATGTGTGCTATAAAACGTTGCTTCATGTCAAAGGTAAATTGCAGTTTACGATTTATGACGTATTAAAAAAACTACTTACTAAATCTCGTGCAAACCAATTTTCGGTGGAAGTTTGCATGGTAATGTACATTATATATTTTTTTTTAGTTTTATCATTCTCTTATTTTAGTAGTTACACTTTGGGAGTGTCTCTCGCGCAAACTATTCAGTTTAGAAAAAAATGATAATATAAACCTCAATATCATTTTTGAAGACCTACCTATCCATACATACCCCACACCTACGGGTTTGATGAAATTTTTATTTTGAGTTTCAGTTCTAAGTGTGGGGAACCCTAAAATTATTTGTTTTTTTTTTCTATTTTTGTGTGAAAATCTTAATGCGGTTCACAGAATACATCTACTTACCAAGTTTCAATAGTATAGTTCTTATAGTTTAGGAAAAAAATGGGCTGTGACATACGGATGGACAGACAGACAGACAGACAGAATAATAAATAAATAAATAAATATTGGGGGATATTTCACACAAGGTCATCTGATCCCAAACTAGGCAAAGCCTGTACTATGGGTACCAGAGACTGATATACATACATGTGGAAGCTTATAATTGGCTCTTGTAACAATATTTTGTAACCTAGACTGATTTAGCTGTTAGCTTCCCGAAGAAAATAAAATAAAATAATAAAATAAAATAAATAGATAAATAACACCCAGACACAGAACAAACACTTGTGTTCATCACACAAATGTTTACCCTGGGCGGAGATCGAACCCGCGGCCCACGGCGTGAGGCAGGCTCACTACCAACCACACCAACGGGCTTGTCAATCCATAAGGGTTCAGTTTTTTGCCATTCTGATAGTTGTTCTGTTATGTTGGCTGATGATGCCCTTTTAGTTAGTATTCGGAAGGCTGTCCCTTACACCTCATATACGACATCGTATACATCGTACATGGCAAATATGAAAAGACGTGTTATGTGCGGGTATTTCTGATTGGGTGAATAGTCCCCTAGGTCCAAGGCGGTATGGCGTGTCGTGTCGTGTCGTGCATGGCAACATAGCGAAATGGACGTGGAGACGAATCGACTATGACCATCACTCCGCCGGGCACAAACCCCACTATATATTATAATACTCGTTGTTGGCTGCATTTAACATTATTAATAGTACATTGTTCATCGAGAGGAGAAAGTGACCGATTTCCAACAAGGGTGTCGTTTGAGCCCTGAGGCGAAGCCGAAGGGCTCAATACACCCGAGTTGGGATACGCACTTTCTTTCGAGTGATACATATTGCTTTATACTTCACCTACGAGGAAAATATTTCAGATTTTCTTTTCAGGTATGATGTAAGTTTTTTGTATTCCATTACATTGATATCATGTCTTGCCAATATGGTACTTTTCAACATGGAATACAAAGACTTGGCCTATATTTATATGCTTTTTCACTATAATAAGCAAGCAAAACAGTTTCCGAAAATCGATGCGCTTTTTTCTTGCTTTTTCAACGTATAAAACTATCACATACCTACATTGTTGTATTTTTTTGAGATTTTTCAGGCAATCAATAACCGCTTGCGCACTTTCTTGTACTTCTAGCGGCGTCAAAAACTCTTCATCACTGTTACTATTTGACTACATTTTATGTAAAAAGCACGCACCAACAAAACTACAATTAAAACTTCCAACAACTTTGTAAAGAAAACAGGGATCCAAATTTTGAAAATCACTGGGTGATAAAATGTCGCTTTGAGGTTTAAAATTTTTTATCTACACTCATGTCGTAATCTTTGAATTACGATTCAAAAAGTTGGTACATAAGGCTGAATATTACGTAGAGTACGCATAAAAAATTAAAAAGTTACCATTACGTAACGATTTTTGTATGAAAATTTTGCAAAGGTGTTACGTAATTTAACTTTTTAATCATAACATAACACTTGGATAAAATTCTTCTTGAACCTAAACCTTTTTAAAGAAGACTGAATATAAGGTCTTTTAGAGAGACGGTTATAAATGTAACAGTTTTTCTTAGTAGCTGTCAAATATTAGTAGCATATTTACAAAGTGTGCCTTATAAACAACCTATTATTTTGGAGCAGTTACAGTAGCAGTTACTATAGTTACAATTATTTTATCTGTAGTGGAAAATATGCGCGCGCAGCCTGAAATTAGAAGGAAATGAAATAGATATTAGATTTGCCGCCATTTTCAAATATTTACCTTTTTCAAGTTTTTTGTGCCCGTGAAAGTAATGTGAAAGTTTATTGAAAAAGAAGATAAAGTGGTGCAGTCAGGATACTGCAGTTACACCATGGTTACACCAGAAGATACTCAATAACTTATGATCTTCTCCCATATTAGTCTAGGACATTTTATGACATAACCTACAATGAATTGGGAAAGAATGAAAATCGAAAAGAAAACCATGTCTTGTTAAGAAAATGTTCTGCTTGTATATTTCAAAGAAGACCTAGCGGATATATTAAGGCGGCTTCTTCAGACTCATATAAGAACTGTAATATACATAATATAAGTTACCATTGTTGTTTACTTACTTTTGTTTAATTTTTATCATTTTTATAAGTAAAGAAACCTATTGCATGAGTGAAGATAAAGTAGTATACACAACTGCATATAATATGGTATTAAAACACTCGTTTGATGCTATTATCACATTCGGCTACGCCTCATGTGATAAACCCAAACTCGTGTTTTAATAACCTGTTTTATATGACAGTTGCATAAACTACTATAATATTACCCTGATAGTGTTAAAACGTTAGTAAAAACTATATAAAATTTAACAATTAAACACTAATTTATATTCATGCATTATAATTTTTCCCTGTTGATAAGAAAAAAACAGAAATTTTGATTTTATTGAGTAAGATTTTATCAAACGGTGATTTTCAAGAATAGGTACCTAATTCGCGCGCGCGCTTTCGTTCCACATTTTGGTTTCGTTCTTTTTTTCAAATTAATGGTTTTTTCAGAAAAGTGTAGGTGGCCAGCATCATTTCGTGGACTTAGAGATAAAAACTTTTTCTTTTTTTGGCATTATGATATTAAAATAGGTTATAGACAGATTTTGATCTAAATTAAAAAAAAAACACGTTAACAATGGATTTTCATACAAAATTCCATCCCGCTAAAACACGTTATCAATGGATTTCCATATAACTTTTCCCCCCTCATATTTATACCATAGAAATGACGTATCTTCTCCTTAGTTTTTAAAACAGGACTGAGGTACTTTCCGAGAAGGTGAAGTATAAAATTGATTATTATTGTTTACTTGATTTTATCTGATTTAAATAAATTTGAATTGATTTGAATTTAATTGTTTGGCAATCCGAAGCTAGCTAGGTGAAGGGCGTTTTGAAAACGTCTCGAGAGAATATTTAAAAAAACCGGCCAAGTGCATGTCGGGCCACGCAGGGCCAGGGTTCTGTAGTTTTTATACGAATTTTGTAACAAAGGTTTTAATTATGTTTTTCATAACGTTCATAACAGAAAGCTCAACTAGTTCCTAGCGCCTGAATACTATCGCTATTTTTATAATTTTTTTATCGTTTTCGGCTATAGTTCATTAACATGTAAAGTCAACTTTGCTGTGATAGTTTCCCTTTTAATTTAATCATATGCACTACTACTGTGAATTTTTGCACATTTCTAATAACAACTGTTTCGCTGGCATGGATTGGATACTCGACTACAACAAAAATTGCGCTTTCAAGGTTAATATTTCGCAAACGGATCCCTAAATAAAAAAATGATCTTTGCAGACTTACATTATTTATAAAAGCCCATACATAGTGTTAGGGAGCAAATACTGATAGCACATGATCAGTCAACTTAAGTGAAAAACGTTCAGTGAATAAAACTTTCATTTCAGGAATTGAAAATAAAAATTGGCCTCTCCATACAAAATAGCAAACTTGATTGGACAGTTGGTATGGAGAGGTGGATTTAGTTTTCATTTCCTAAAAGTTTTATTCACTATACTTAGTTGAATAGTTACATTGACTAATCATACCCTAAATTACCCTTTTGGTACCCAGAAACTCTTTCTTTTTTTAGATTTTATTTTATCACTTTGTCGACGTGGATGAAATATACTCGTATATCCTTAGTAAATTACATTTTTCTAGTACTAAGGGTCTCTGATCTAAGCCGAAGACAGACAGACGGACATGACGAAACTATAAGGGTTTCTCATTGACTAAGGAACCCTAAAAACCCTATTTAAAACTGAAGAAACGCTGTAATAACAACAAGTATCAAAACACTTTGTCATTCAGTAGGCGCGTTCCGAATAAATAAAATACGACAAATGCAGGACGAAATTAATTTATATGGTGTAAAATGGGCGAGTAAAAACGTAGAATTATTCGATGGCGTACCGTGGCACCGCTCCAGCTAAATTGAATTAAGAAAAATTCCTGTCTACAGTTCGCTTGTGAATTATTTAGAACTTCTAAAATAAGATGGTAAAATTACTCTTATTTATTTCATTAGGGATCACAAGACAGATTCATAAAATAACCATTTTTGGTGGTTCTTTTGATACTATTCCAACATTATCATTACATAATAATTGTCAGCTTTTTCAATATCGCAGTGTATACTGCACCCGCCAAATAATATAATCAAAACAGTAAAAAGTTTAAGTTAAGTCGAGTAGTCACCAGTTGTTATGGAATCGTTAAATAGCACGAAGATGGGTTCATCCCGGTTTGCACGGTTTTTCAGGCTCAATAGAGCCCTAACCAGCCTTACATAAAATGATAATAGAGCCCATCGTGACTGTTATTTGCGAACCATTTCCTTTCCGACCAATGATGTTTTATTTCTAGATCCTTTCAGCGGCTGGAAAACGACATGCGAAATTAGACCGTTGTACCGTGGTCGTATCACATATTAGTTCGATATGAAATCTAGAAATAAAACACCATTGGTTGTCAGCCCTTTTTCCTGTGCACACAAGGTGGCTATCAGTATAATTGTTTGGAATGACCAGTAGATACAACACAAATAACCAAGTAGCTAAAACTTTTTTGCCGATAGAAATTTAATTTTTTCTTGCATACATTTTGGACACCTTTTGCACTAAAAACAAATTTAACTTTTGCTGCCTAACTCGGCTTTGAAGAGGCTGACTTGAAAGCGTGAAATCGTTATCCATTTGGGACGGTATAATGATTGGTGCTAGAACGCCTTTGATCCCGTATCGTAGCTTGATGGCTGCAGCTTTGTACCAAACCATTGCTATTGATGGAATTGTCAGGTCATTCAAAAACTATGGCCCTCACAGACCTAGCAAAAGCGCGCTACTCGATTCGTATTGGTTGACGTTAATGCACCCACACATCGAGCTCAACGAATCAACGTTGCTCTGCATTAGCATTACCAGGTTAGATAGAGCACGCGTGGGATGCTGTCAAGCGAGCTGTTTGGAACCGTCAGCCACCTCCTCAGACAGTGCCAGGGATCAGGGAAGCCGTTATTCAAGAATGGGACAGGTTACTGCAAGAAATGCTGGATAACTTAATTCTCAGCATGCCCAGAAGGATCTCCGCATGTGTTGGAGCCATGGGTGGAGTTATCTTGTACTAAAAAAAACAATTTCTAACATAATAAATGTTGCCCGTGACTTCGTAACAAATGTTGATAACATTTAGTTAAATCCTCTTTTTCTTTCAATTATTTATTAGTCGAAATTGAATTAGGACTGTAAATTCAATTTTTGTTAATAAAAAACCAATTATTTTTTTTTATTTAAAAAGTGTATCTTTTTTATAAAAATATGTTACGTAGGCAACATTCTTTTAAAAAGTAGATAAAAAAAAATTCAATTTTTTGCTAGTGATGTCAAACTTTGTGTGATACTTAACCAGGCGGACTGAGGAATGTGCCAGGAGGGAAGGTGGCTATTGTAGCTTATTATTATTTTTTTTTATTTATTGTTTATTGCACACAAGAAAATACAATGGACAATACATAAAGAAAAACGACACAACAGGTACTACTTATTTCAATAAAGAAATGTCTTCCAGCAGACCTAGGCGAGTGTGAAAAATATTGGAGAAGGCAGATAGACTGTGCGCAAGCTCAAAAATTATACAAAAGTAACAACAATATATTAATCATACTTATGTTAGATACTTATCTAATTACAATATATAAACCTACTACACAAACAAAATAATAATAAATAATATATATATATGAAATATATATTATGCATATTATATATAAATAAATAACTAATAAATATATGAATAACTAAGACGGGGTAAGATAGTGCTCTTTGACTCGTTTTTTAAAGAAAGCGATAGAGGGACTATCGCGAACAGTGTGTGGGAGGGAGTTCCACAGCCTAGCCGCATGGACAGTGAAGGAGTAGGAATAGAAATCGGAGTGATGGGAGGGGATACACAAGTTAGTCCTGACGCTGGGGCGGCAAGGCTCAACTTGTGAACGAGAGAAACAAAATCGCTCACGTAAATAAGACGGGGAAGAGGGATTGTACAAAATGTTATAGAGGAGAGAAAGGATATGAGTATTCCTGCGAAAACGAATTGGGAGCCACTTGAGCTGCGAACCAAAGTGGGACACATGGTCGTACTTGCGCAATCCGAATATAAATCGAATGCACAAGTTTTGGAGGCGCTCAAGCTTATTTGATCGCTCCTCAGTGACGTCCAAATAGCATGAATCGGCGTAGTCAAGGATTGGAAGAAGAAGAGATTGGGCAAGGGAAATTTTAGTCTTCAGGGGTAAAAATCTTTGAAGGCGTTTGAGAGAATGGAATGAAAAATGCAATTTCTGACTGACCTCGTTCACGTGAGCGTCCCAAGAAAGGTTGCAATCCATGACCAGACCAAGGTTTCTTACATTTTTTGTAAGGGTGATGGAGGTGCCATTGTAAAGAACTGGAGGGATTCTGACTGGATCTAGTTGTCTACTCATATACGGACTGCCGATAATCATAGCCTGTGATTTCTTAGGGTTAACTAGCAGACCAAAGGATTCAGCCCAGATAGAAATGCGCTTAAGGTCATCATTAAGGCCCTCAATGGCACTGTGGATGTCAGATACGTTGCAGCTGCGGTAGATTTGCAAATCGTCTGCATAGAGATGGAAGATAGAGGAGATGACTGATGTAACAGTATTTATGAAGACGGAAAAGAGAAGAGGAGAGAGAACACCACCCTGCGGCACACCCGCAGCGAGATCACACCAATCTGAGGAAGCCTCATCAAGGCGGACCAGCTGCGAACGACCGCGGAGATAAGAATCAAACCAAGCTGCAGCCGAAGAGGAAATGTTGAGAGAGCGAAGGATGGCAATAAGGACATCGAGGTCTACAGAGTTGAAAGCACTACTAAAATCAAGTAACACAAGAACAGTCACGGTCTTACATGGCATGCTTACAGGCATGGTCTGCATGGCATGACGGATATCGTCAGTGACTTTCAGTAGTGCAGTAACCGTGCTATGGCCTGGCCGAAAGCCAGATTGAAAAGGAGAGAGAAGACTATTTGATGTTATATGACCAGCTAACTGCTTGTGGACAATGTGCTCAAGAACTTTGGAGAGGAATGGTAGGATAGATATAGGGCGAAACTGTGAGAAGGAAGTAGGATTGGCGGTTTTAGGAAGAGGGATTACGTTAGCAAGTTTCCAAGCTGAAGGGAAGATACTCGTTACCAGGGAGTGATTAAAAACATGAGTGAGAATAGGTAAGAGTTCAGGAAGGATAAGGGATATCATACGGGAACACAGATTGTCATTGCCCACAGCAGTTAGAAGTGATTGAAAGAATGTGCTTTCTAACCTCATCCTCGGCTACAGTGGTAAAGTAAAAGGAAGAACAAAATGGTAGGGGTTGGTTACTTATTTGTGAGATAGTATTAGCTTTGACAAGATTGTCGAAGCTCACAGGTGGGGTAGAGAAGTGAATATTAAGTGCATTAAGATCGACCTGAATGTCTGAAGGAGGGGAAGATCTGCCGATACCCAGGGTCCTGAGGAATTTCCACACTTGCCCGGGATCGGAATTTTCGATGGAGCTATGAATGTGGCGTCTCTTTGCATCTCTACACAGTCGACTACAATAGTTCCGCAGATACTTGTATCTTGCCAAGTTCTGATCAGATGGGAGATTCCGAAACCGTCTTTTAGCTTTATCGCGCCTAGCCATCCAGTCTTTTATGTCCTGAGTCAGCCAAGGCGCAGGATCATGCTTGATTTTAACACGTTTGATCGGTGCATGAGTGTTGTAAAGTAGAATAATGATTGCCTGCAATTCCTGGGGGGTGATCGTGGTAATTTCAACGATATAACCGAAACAAAAACGTTTGCCTAAAACACTTAGTCAAGACTTAACATAACTTTTGAGGCAAACGTTTTTGTTTAGGTAATGTCGTTGAAATTACCACGATCACCCCCCTTGACTTTCACGTCAACGTGGTCAGCCGTAAGGACCGGAGACCAATCAATATTGTGGTCTCTACAAGTTTTCCATTCACTACATTAAAGTTTGGTTCATGTATCTTATGAGATAATTTTGGAGCGAAACTTTTCTTTAAATTTACAGACTCATCCGTTACGGAATCAGAGCTCCTTACAAAGAGTATATTTAGTAAGCATCTTCATATTCTTCATTCAACAGATTATGGTTTCGTTACTGAATCTTGAGAGGTAGATGATCAGGCTCATTAAATTACTATAGAATTTTAATGTATCAGTATACATTTCGTTTTTATTTTTTATGTAAGTAATTTTGTAAGTGTTATGAACTCGTAATTAGTTTTGCACGCCCTTAGCGAATACGGATTATGTCATTAACATATACATGTAAATTATGCTTTAAAAAAAATTGTGTGCCAACACAGATCCGCTATCCGCTAAAAAAACAATTGCAAAATTCATTCCCCTTGTAGGCATATTACTAGCAGCACCTTCTTAGTATCGCCGAGTGAGGTCTCCTTGCTTCAGGAATAGACTGGCAGCTAAGTATTTAGATAGCTGTCGATCTGATGAAGCGTCAAGGTGAAAGGACGTCACAACAAGTCATCTTGGTAGATGATGGTGACCGTGCTTTTGCGTTTGACTATTTATCAAAATGATTCCTGAAATAATGATAAGTAAAGTTACTTAAGCACAGGACGTACAACTTTAGTGTAAACTGTAATAACTATCCAGGGTCAGACTGGAACAGAAGGGTCCGGGTGCCTCATCATAAGCCCGGAGCACGAAACGTGATGTGACAATAATTCGATCCTGGTCATAGATTTATATAGTCAAGATAGGGTCTTGGGAACAAGCGGTTCAAAATTTCCCCATACAAGAAAAAATAGCGCCATCTGTGAAAAATCGCGTGAACTACGTTGTGTAGTACTTCGGTCGGTGCTAAATACACGGAACGGAAATAATATGGCGGGAAAAAACAAAACAACCTTTTTACTGTTTATATGTGATTTAGGTCTGGTTTTTCAGTTTCATTAATTGGATTATAGTCAAAAACAATAATAAGAAATAACAATAATAATAATAAGAGTATATTGTTTCTTCAACTAAGAACATTCCATTTTGTTGGTAAGTTTATTTGCATCCAATGTTGACAATATGATTGACAACGACTGACATTTGTTGGTCCTAAACGTCAGATTTCGGACCAACGAATTGGGGACATTGTAACGTGCCGATGGGCTAGTACTTATATATAAGTAAATGATCCTGGTTAATTATACCTGAACCCACAATAATCCTAGATGATTTTGATATTTATGGCCTCCTGCGCCGATATCAGAAGTGGGATAAAGATACACAGCTCAAGATTTTAATCATGTGTGCAAGCATTTCAGTTTCACGGATCTGCGTAAAAGTACAGTCGTGGCGAGAAATTGTTTAGCAAGTACAATCAAGAAAATTAAGTGCTGTACATACATTTTATGATAAAAAAAGAACCAAGTTTAATGAGTTTTAATACCTGATATGTCGTAATGTTCAAAATTATATGCGCTTAGATGGTGACAAAAAGCGTAATTTGCAAAAGTATCGTAAATTAGAAAGGCGTTGATGAATTTTTAAAATAGTGGAGGCGCTTACGGTACATACGAAGAAGACAAGACTTGCTTGTGGTTGTGAAATTATGTAATTTTCGACTTTGTAGAATGGAATCAAAGTTACGTACGGTAGCGACGATGTGTTCCTACGGTGTTTTTATACAACAATAACCAGATTAACCAGATGTCTGTAAAATTAAAATGGAAATAAACGAAATCTGAATGAATACCGATTAAATAAAAACAAAATGAAATGAAACGAAACAAAATAATTTGATCACACAGCTAATGCTGACTGGTTGAAATGGTGGTCGCTGTTAGGCATGCTCTGTGACTGTAGGATGCCAGTTAAAACCAAGAGCACTAAATACAAGTATACAAAATAGTGGAGAAGCAACATTTTTGAGTCTCAATGATAATGAGCATCTTTATTAGCAATTTCGTGTCAACTCAGTGCGTGAAAGACTCAGTAGATTCGTATTTGCGTCAATAAGAGTTTCCCAAACAATATCAAAAGATGCTACACTAACTGCATATCATGGATATCAGGTCTGTCGTCAGTCCTTAGCTATGGTGTGCTATTTATGGGGACACAGCGTTAATCTAGAGGATGTGTTCAAATTGAAAGATGTTCTTCTAGCAAATAAACGATTTGATTGATTGTTTGAAAATCTGTGGTAGACTCGCGATGCTTTACAGGGACGAATGTTGGATAATTAATAAAACTATGTAACCAAAATCCATGTAACCGAGATGAAAATGCTTAGATGGGCCGGTGGAACTTAATTGGATAGACTCAGGAACGTACATGTTAGTGGCAGTTTCAAAGTATCGCCTATTCTAGACAAACTTCAATAAAGTCAGCTCCGGTGGTACGGATTATGTGATGCGCTGAGAAGAAGAGCACCACTTTGAGTCTGTGCTAAATATTGACAAAGGGAAACAAATCTAAATAACCCCTGGGATGCCAAAGAGCTATTTGGTGGATGAAAATGTAAGAACTTACAAAAAATATTGTGGTCGATTATAACGACAGAGCCAACGGTTGAAAATATATTCAGGGGGTCGATTCCAAATTAAAATGGGAAGAGGCATGGAGGAAGAAAAGAGATAGACAGTGTACTGATTTTGATACATTGTGATTGATGATGAAAATCAACAAGCCAGAGCCATATTCTTAGCAATATCGAACAGCAGAAATGGAATATATGGGAATTTCGAATAATGTGGACTGTCTGTACATAGACAGAATTATGTTGTTGATACCTACCTTATGGATATCTGGTGAGCATGTTCCTTATTGTGAGATAGTATGATATTGTGACGCACGTAATTTGAAATTGCTATGTTGATAATATGATTTGAAGTTACTCAGTTGGTTTGGGTGGTTGTAGGGTGATTACTGTTGAGCTGATAGAAAGGACAATGTCGTACGGGCCAGCCCGATTCGTTGGGTGGTTGAAGGTTCGCATTGGTCCAATCTATGTTTGTGGAGTTGATAGAGAGGGCAATGTCGTACGGGCCAGCCCGACTTGGTTGGGTGGTTGAAGGTTCGCATTGGCCCAATCTGTGTTTGCGAAGCTGGTCGGACAGTGGCGGATCCGGTCCATGCCCATCGGGGCTGGTCGAAGGGACACACTGGTCCGGGCCAGGCTTTGTTGATGGTTGGAAGGACAGTGGTGGATCTGGTCACCGTACCCATTAGGGATGGTCGAATGGACACACTGGTCCTGTCCGTGATTTATGTGGGAAAGATGTCATCCGGTCCATAGTGAGATGGTCGAAAGGGTACATGCTTTCAGAGTTGGGTTGAAGGGGCACATATATGCCTTCAGAGTAACTTCACAATGAGTGGTTTCAGTTTTGTGTGTGATGATGATGTTGATTGTCAGGATAGACGAGCGGATTGCTTGGTGATCCTGTTTTTTTATTTGTTTTAGGATATTGTTAATGGACCCGATTGACGCACGAGGTCGTGCGCTTGTCAGAATGGCCGTGTAGGCATATTACTAGCAGCACCTTCTTAGTATCGCCGAGTGAGGTCTCCTTGCTTCAGGAATAGACTGGCAGCTAAGTATTTAGATAGCTGTCGATCTGATGAAGCGTCAAGGTGAAAGGACGTCACAACAAGTCATCTTGGTAGATGATGGTGACCGTGCTTTTGCGTTTGACTATTTATCAAAATGATTCCTGAAATAATGATAAGTAAAGTTACTTAAGCACAGGACGTACAACTTTAGTGTAAACTGTAATAACTATCCAGGGTCAGACTGGAACAGAAGGGTCCGGGTGCCTCATCATAAGCCCGGAGCACGAAACGTGATGTGACAATAATTCGATCCTGGTTAATTATACCTGAACCCACAATAATCCTAGATGATTTTGATATTTATGGCCTCCTGCGCCGATACCCTTATGTATTTTCAAAAGTCCACGCGGACGAAGTCACGGGCAACAGCTAGGTATATTATTATATTATAAACCTACTATAGTCCGGTCCCTTATAGTCTTATATCGCCAAATTCACCAAATTACACCAAATTTTTTCCAGGTACTAGTTAGGTACCTTATAGCTCTCAATTTTTGATAGGAGCCAATTCTTGAATTTTCTATGGAAAAATTTTGAAATTCAAGAATTGGCTCCTATCAAAAATTGAGAGCTATGTACCTAACTAGTACCTGGAAAAAATTTGGTGAAATTGTAAGGCGTGTCTACGTGAAACAGCTAACTGACCGCACTATACTTCTTTTCAAATATCGGAAGTGCATAACAACATGTCGTACGGAAGTCATTTACGTGGGACACTCAGAAATATTTGCGACACTAAAAAAAATTGTTCTACAGGTACATATATTTTTATTAAATCTTTTCAAAGTACTCTCCACCAGCTTCTATACAAAGATTCATGCGTCTGAACCAGTTTTCAAAACACTTTTTCCAGTCCGCCGTAGACACCTCGTTTACAGCCTGCTCGAACGCAGCCAGCGCATCTTCCGGCGACGAAAATTGTATCCCCTTGAGCTGATTTTTTATTTTTGGAAATAAAAAGAAGTCACACGGTGCTAGATCAGGGCTGTAAGGAGGGTGACCCAGGAGTTTGACTGGTGTGCTGTCCAGGAAGTCCCTCGTTTTGAGCGCGGTGTGTGCAGGCGCATTGTCGTGGTGGAGCAGTAGTCCGCGGAGCCCTGTGTTTGGTCGCTTGTTGCTCACAACAGAAAAAACTTCTGGTAAACATTTGGTAGTATACCATTCGGCGTTGATGCTTCTTTGATCTCGTAAGGGAATTGAGGCCAAGTGGCCAGTCAAATTAAAAAAGCTGGCGATCAAAATCTTCCCCCCGCTTCGAGATCGCTTCACTTTGGTAGGCGTTGGTTCATTTTGAAACACCCAAACTGTCGACTGGCGCTTGGTTTCTGGATCGTATTGATAAATCCAGGACTCATCACCTGTTACGATGTCGTAAACACGCCGAGACGAGCCTGCTTCAAATTTGTTCAGCATATCACGGCACCATTCCACCCGGGCCTGCTTCTGAGCGTCGGTGAGGTAGTGCGGCACCCAGCGCGATACTATCCTCCTCACGCGAAGATGCCCGTGTAGAATCTCGTGAACGCTTCCCGATCCAATCTTTAATATGTGCTGAATCTCCTGATATGTAATTCGCCTATTATCTTGGATTAAATTTTTCACTGCTAGCACGTTTTCTTCCGTAATAGCCGTCAAAGGGCGACCGCTTCTTTCTTCATCCCCCAAGGTTGGTCGACCGCGCCTAAATTCGTTATACCAACGATACACGGTTGCCTTGGAGGGGCCTTCATCCATAAATGCCATTTGAAGTCTATCGAACGATTCATCCGGTTTCAGGCGACACTTGAAATCGTAAAAAATCATAGCTCTAAAATGTTCCCGGCGCAGATCCATTTTTCAGTAAGACACGATACTTTGAATTGGCTCGCAAAAAATGTGGAGGGAAATTTTGAAAATGGAACACACATATTTTTACTTACAAGTAATCATATTTTCGAAAAAGATTCTGACCGGCCAGTCTCCCATATATAAAAACTATTTTTCGCAATACTTTCTGAGTGGCCTGGTATTTGTAAACTAGGCACGCACGGCAGCAAGCACTTAGAAACAAAACGAATATAAGCCAAGAAACGAATGGAAGACATTTCTTTATTGAAATAGGTACCTGTTGTGTCGTTTTTCTTTATGTATTGTCCATTGTATTTTCTTGTGTGCAATAAACAATAAATAATAATAATAAGCTGAACAAGTGCTACGCTGCAAACGTCCGAAACGCTCAAGGTCAAAGTATTTCCACCGGCATTTTAAGTACTAACTCAAAGAGATTTTAACCTCGCTGTGACCGAGCGGAGCGAGGTTCAAATCTCTTTGTACTAACTAAATCAATTTTTTAGGGTTCCGTACCTCAAAAGAAAAAAACGGAACCCTTATAGGATCACTTTGTTGTCCGTCTGTCTGTCTGTCTGTCTGTCTGTCAAGACCCTTTATCTCACGAACGGGTAAAGGTATCAGGTTGAAATTAATACCACATATTAGGATCCATGAACCACACAAGATCTGAAAATTTCAATTTTTTATAACGACGCAATCAAAAGATATGGCATTTTATGTCCTCATCTCCATAAATTTATTCAAAAATGCAAAACCTCAGGTACTTCCCGTTGACCTAAAATTATGAAATTTGGCAAGAAGCTAGGTCTCACAGTACAAATAATGGGAAAAGTCTGAAATCATTAAATATTACAACTTTTCTCACAACTAATGGTAACCAATTGTGGTGAGCTCCCGTTTCAAGAACATTCATATAAGAGAGGGGTCAAGTTGGATGGTCGGTGAGGCGATTTTTGTTTTAGTTCTATTTAAAAACGGGAACACTTACAAACTTGAAAATTGGTATGTTTATAGTACATAAGCTATAAAATAACAACAAATAATAAAATTTGGTCAAGCGCGTGTCGGACTCAAAAAATCTAGCACATTAACTTACTGAAATTTCAACGAATACAATTATGTTTATGTGGTGGTACGGAACCCTCAGTGCGCGAGTCCGACTCGCACTTGGCCGGTTTTTTTAAGTCATTTATTCATTGTCGGTTGATGTATATTAAAATCTGTTCGTGACGTGCGAAAATAAAAAGCGATAATAAACACCCACGCGCTCTTTGAATTAGCCTGCTAATCCCATGGATTTTTTTCCTCTAGGTAATCCATTCCGATATTTTATAATAACCTTTCCTATCCTATCCTATATCCCCGCGCCGAACCGTACCTGGTGCAGCACATTTCACTGGCGATTCAGCGCGGCAACGCCGCCAGTGTTATGGGTACCTTTCCACCAGGTGCGATTCGGGGTTGTCTTTTTGATGAACCATAAGGGGATATTTTTATTTTTATCTACTCTCATATCGTTAAGGCTTAGCGTATATTGCCACGCAGATGGCGCAGGGCAGGGCAGAGCAGAGCAGAGCAGATTTTTGTAATGTATGAACCTTCATAGAGCAGCGCAAGCTGGGATGCAGACATGTGTACGCAGACACATGTCTGCGCCTTGTTTCTGCCGGCAATTGTTTCTGCGTTCCACAGAATAAATAACACACTATTGCGTGTGAATTCAGACTCATGCAACTAGAAACAACAAAAAGTTATGCCACAGATAAAATTAATTTTGCATGCTTTTTTAATACATCTGTGGTTAAATGCTCAAATGTTGATCAGGAGTACTATTGTCACCACGCTTGTTAGTGTTCCGGCTAGCACCAAGGACCGCGATTGCTGGTGACCGCAGAAAGTAAGGTGGTGTGATACACAAAAGGACGCTGCTGCCTATCCTCCTGTTCATAATTCCAGAATCATCTCTTACAACACCGGTAGCGATGGGTTAGTACTTTAGCGCAGGCATTGCCCGTGGTACACCCGCGTGGTTCACCTGGGTGTACCACAGAAGAAACAAAACTAATTCAAAACTAACGCCCATGGTCCACCTTTTGTCTATGGAAAAAATCTTTCTATTATTTTTTTGTTAATGATAGATCTCGTCGCGATCTTCATTTTGGTTGACAGCTGTCAAATTTATAATCACTATAACTCGAAAACTACTGACCCTAGACTACTCTTGTGCTGGGAAAAATAATAGATCTCATCGAGATCTACATTTCGGATGACAGCTGTCAAACTAAAATTCGCTATAACTCGAAAACTACTGACCCTAGACTATTCGTGTGCTGAGACAAATGATAGGTATCGATGAGATCTACATTTCAGATGACAGCTGTCAAACTAAAAATCGCTATAACTCGAAAACTACAGACCCTAGACTATTCGTGTGCTGAGACAAATGATAAGTCTCGATGAGATCTACATGTCGGATGACAGCTGTCAAACTAAAAATTGCTATAACTCGAAAACTACTGATCCTAGACTATTCATGTACTGAGACAAATGATAGGTCTCGATGAGATCTACATTTCGGATGACAGCTTAAAAAATTCACAATTAAATTAGCTGTAGGAGCTAAAGTCGCGCTGCGAATGAAAAGCTTGACCTGCTCTTGACTGTACATTATTTTTAAAAGACCTAACCAACGATATCCCACACGATGGGGTTAACAAGAAAAAAAAATCACTCCACTTTACTTTTATGGGAGGTTCCCAAAAAAATTTTTTTTTAATTTTTTATTTGACCACTTTCTCGGCGTGGATGAAATACATATCTACACTAAATTTTAACTTTCAAAAAAAAAAAAAAAAACAAAATCGTTTATTCATTGTTGGATATTAAAATCTCTTAATGACGTCAGCTAAACTACATCGCTTCACAAACAATGTTCAAAACAAATTTCTAGTACTAAGGGTCTCTGGGCTAAGCCGCGGACAGACAGACGGATATGACGAAACTATAAGGGTTCCTTGTTAACTACGGAACCCTAAAAAGTTGTTGCATTTAGCTTCCTAATAGATTTTACAGCTATTTTTAAAATCCCTATGTAGATATTAGATACAGTACAAGATAGCATTACAGTTTATGAGAAGGGAGAATTCAAACCTTCTTTCTATTATATTAAAAAAAGTCTAATTTTTTTCACTATAAGTTGTCATTCTTCCTTCCGTAGGTGTGTAATAGTATTCTGTGCCCACATGTGTTTAGTAACTGCGTCCCAGCTTGCGTTGGTCACCTACGTCTGCGGCCTGCAAAATCTGCGGCCTGCGGCCTGCGTCCTGCGTCCTGCGGCCTGCACCTCAGCTTGCGTTGGCCCTAATCCTCAATAATGCGTTCAAAAATTGTAAAATCTTCATAATATCAATCTGTGCTTAGAAACACTCTTAGCAGCATTTTTTTATCTGTGGGAGTGTATTATGAAGTATCAATTGTTTAATTTTTATAGGCGCGCCCTCAGAACAAAGACCTCCTTGCTTGAGGTCAAATTTCTTTGGTTTTTGTTCTGAGGGCGCGCCATTGACAGCTTGATGAGTTTGTAGTCTGTGGCTGCAAGGAGGTTTCATTGCAATAACTGAAAACTCAGCAAACAAAAGTTGTATTTACATATATTTATTAGTTTTGCAATGAAATAAGTTAACTTTGTAGCGATAGTAGTGACCTAGTAGGTCCACAAAACGTTGGTCTGCCAATCCGAAACCTGGCAGGTTTTGTACAGTTGGAGAGAAAAGTGGTTAAATGACAGATTACACGAATGAAATCTATTCGTAGAAATAGAAGGTACCTATATAAATAAAAAACACCAGGTCTGCCTTGCATCCTCTTGGAAGTTTCGCCAGTCCGACCAAATTTGTGGTCCAATCACATCCGACCACATTTGTGGTCCGACTAGCGAAACTGCCAAGAGGATGAAAGGCAGACCTGTTGTTTTTTACTTGTATAGGTACCTTCTATTTCTACGAATAGATTTCATTCGTGTAATCTGTCATTTAACCACTTTTCTCTCCAACTGTACAAAACCTGCCAGGTTTCGGATTGGCAGACCAACGTTTTGTGGACCTACTAGGCCACTACTATCGCTACAAAGTTGCAAATTTCGTGTACTAGATGACGTAGGATAACATGCAGTGCCCTTACGGTCTATTAGGTCGCCCACTATCCTCGTAAGTGTAAAATCATAGTCGAATTCCACGCGGAGTAACTATGATACGGGTTTCGTTATTTCTTATACAAAACAAAGCCTAACTAAATCTGAGGCTCAGTCACTTTAGCTTCTGTGGCTACTGAAAAAAGAGCGGTATTAAGTCCAACGTGTTTAGCTTTACATGCTTTTAACTCCACATGTACTTTCATACAAAACTGTTGGACTTCACTTCCGTACAATCTTTGTAACTTATCTCTCCCCTTAAAAGACAATTCCTAAGAAACAATAATTCACTTCTCTCTTTATTTTTTGAAGTATTTAAGTACCTACCTACTTCTTAAGTTTTCAAAACTTTAGAACTTTCATAATTTTTTTTACATTTGTTGCACCGCCATGCCGAGACAGGAATTTTTTTATTATTATTTTTACAATAAAACTAAATCTAGATTTTACTACAACTTTTACACAAACAACTGGACCGGATCAAACGGAATTTTCAACAACGTATTTGGCTTTCTTCCGTACAAAATTATAAGCTTTGTTTGATTTCAGCTCGGTTTCACAGCTTGAAACTTTGAACTCTCCTATTATCGGTTTGAATGAACCGATAGCAATAAAAAAAAGTTCAAATATTCCACGAAAGCAACCCAAATACGTTATTGAAAACCCCGTTCAAGTAGTTTGTGAGGTATTGGTGCGGCCGCTTATAATTTCGCGAACCTTCTGTCTGAGTGAACCATTTGCAATGAAATAAAGCTTATATGTTGCACAGAAAGAAGCCCGACGCGTCATTGAAAACCTTGGTTGACTTTGAACCAGTACAGTAGGTGAGTTCTTGGTTCTGCAGCGTGAAACTTTGCGTATCTTCTGTCAGAGTGAACCTACCTATCGCAATGAAACTAAGCTTATTTATTGCACAGGAGTAAGCCAAACGCGTTATTGAAAGCCACGTTTGAATCTGCTCAAAAGTCTTTGAATTATTCGCACCTTTGCTTGAAACTTTGCGTAACTTCTATCTTAGTGAACCGATTTCAACTAATCTAAGCTTATATGTTGCACGGAAGTACCTAATCCAAGCACGTCATGGAAATGCGAGTTGGAGTCGGTACAGAAGTTTGTTAGCTATTGGCGCCGCCTATTGAAACTTCGGGCATTTTCTGTCTGAGTGAACCGTTTTAAATGATAGTAAGCTAATACATTGCAAAGAATTAAGCTAAACACGTTATTGTAAACCCCGTTTAATTCCGTTTAGTAGTTTGTGAGTTATTGGTGCCGCCGCTTGAAACTTAGTGTATTTTATGTCTGAGTGAACCGTTTGCAATTAAACTAAGCATACATGTTGCATGGAATAAGCCAAATACGTTACTAAAAACCTCGTTTTAATCGGTTCAGTTTTTTGTGAGATATTGGTGCCTCCGCTGGAAATTTCGCGCACCTGTCTGAGTGAGCCGTTTTCAATAAAAGTAAGCTAATATGTTGCAAAGAAGTAAGCTTGACAGTTTATTGAAAACCCCGTTTGAATCCGTTCAATAGTTTGTGAGTTATTTGCGCCGCCGCATGAAACTTAACGTACCTTCTGTCTGGGTGAACCGTTTGCAATGAAACTAATTTTTTATGTTGCACAAAAGTAAGCCAAATTCGTAATTGAAAACTCAGTTTGAATCGGTTTGTGAGTTATTATCTTACAGGCAATTTGATACTTTACATTAGTGTAGGCTCTGATTAAGTGAACCGATTTGAATGAAACATAGCCTATATGTTGCTCAGAGCTAAGCTAATCTATCTGCGAAAACCGCGAGAAAATCCGTTCAGTTTCGGAGTTTATCGAAAACATACAGACAGACAGACAAAAAGTTCAGAAAACATATTTTCGAGTTCTATTAGTCGTTGCTTATCGCCCACACTATTTTTTTTATAAATTTATCAAAAGTACAGACACGCGATTTCTACTCTTTTATTATATGTATAGATTTAAAAGTCACCCTAATAAATCTTTCTTATAGATTGTGTAACAAGGCAGTAAAATAATATTTTTTGTGAACCCATTAGAAAATAGAGGCGCCAGTGTTATCTTTTTCGTCTTTTGCATTGAATAGTTTATCGTTTAGTGCATCGTAGTAAGAGTCACGGACGTAAAAGGGCTACATTTTTGTTTGTCTACGAGTATTTTGTGTTGGTACATTGTACTCTTTGATAGGTACCTATCATAGAAAATAAAATTCTGGCTATAGATAAACCGGGTTGATGGATTGTGATTGTAATTGTAAAAGACGAGATAGTTGCCAATAACATCCGGATTGCGATTTAGCGTAGGATTGACGAGCAATTCCAATGTGATTGATAAATTTTCCGTAGACAAAAGCGTCTGTTTTTAGTTATTCAATTAAATTCAATTGATTAAGTAAGTACTCGTACTAATGAGACACTTAAGTTTCAGTATTTGAATGAAATTATTTGCTTGATAAGCAAGTTTTTTAACACTTTACACGGTTTTCGTAATTGGTATTGGTGAGGGTGCTTCTAAGTAGTTTCGAACACTCGGGGCCAATACAAGTGACAAAAATAGTACCTATTGTTTTTATGATCACAAAAGTTAAACAACGTCGGCTGTGGTCAGACCGTGCATCACCCATGCACCCACCCACCTTCAGTCGTTAAACTAATCGACCATTTTCCGTGTTTCGGAAGGCCGTTGGTCTTAGCTACCGTCAATCGTTAAATCTGAAGCCATTCGTTGTCTTAATAAGTTTGAAAGTCTGGTGGGAAACTAACCTGGCACAGTCTAACCCAGTAGGTCTAGTTTGCCCTCAATCAAATGGTTAGACAGCAGTCGCTGAACGTATTTGCTCTGTGTAAAAACCTTGTCAAATCAAGCAGACCAGAAATCGAGTTTTAGTACATACAAATAAGGCCAAGTCAATGGATGCTTAAAGATAGATATTCCTGGGTCGATCCCTACGTCATAGGTCTTTACCTATGAAATTGCTGTTTTGTATGGCGAATTTTAGGTAAACTCTATTTTCAGTACTAACATTTTTGCATTTTTCTTAGGAATTATAAATCCAATTATTTTTTAAAGCATTATTAGGAAGATATTAAGCTAACAGAAGCTTAAATTTAATTTTCGAAAAATATCATCTGTTATAAAATATAACAAATCTAATGATGAAATCGGACGACATTTAAGACGAACAATTTTCGAACCTTTAATTTTATATATCAAACTAAAAATAAAAACTTTATTTTATGCGTAAATTGATAACCTTGAAGTCAACTTTCAAATATAAGACAAATGAAAAAAAAAAGCATAATAATTATAGGAGTTATGATCTCATAAATCTGTAAGAAAATTTCGGCAATTTCATAGGTAAAATACCTATTATTAAAATTCTTCAAGTTCTTTAAGTTTAAGTAACTGTGCGGAACAATCAACGTCTCACATAAACAGAATTTTTAGAAAATAAGAGTCGAAGTGATCTCGAAGGAAGGTTTTAAAAGAGCACTTACAGCGTTTATCATTCACAGTAATGCAGTAATGCATGAGAAACGAGACCGGCGCTGCTGCGTCGTGAGTGCTACGATTAAGGGCGCTACGATCGCTATATCCCACGTAGCACTGCTACGACGTCTACGAACAGCCAATTAAACTAGAGTTACGGCAATTTAGCAATATTCACTGGGATTTGAGGTAAAAAAATACAGTTTATGGGTTTTGTTTTCTCACAAATATATAGGTATATATATATATATATATATACAGATCGAAAGATACATTGTAAAGGTAATCGTAAACTCGTTACGATAGTAAATCCTTGACTTTGTCTCGAACTTGCAAATATTAACAATAATAAATATCAATTACAAGCGCTTTAGTTTTCAGTATAGTAGCTTAAATCATTTAAACGTTGACTTATTACTAACAACCCTACTTACAAAACTTACATCTTCATTTACTATACTGGTAATATAATATTATAATATTATGTCTTACTTAAAAATTATATTTTCATTCATTTACCTAGTTGCTAGCAGGTTTTTAAAAACGTACCATTATTTGTAACAGTATGTAGCATCTGAAGAGTGGAATCGTGTCCGGAGAAGTCGCAAAAGACTGGATAATAGTAATTCAAGGTGGTAGGGCTTTTGTGGAAAGTCCGTCTGGGAAAGTACCACCCCCTTGCTTTTTTCTGCCGTGAAGCAGCAGTGTTTGCACTGCTGTGTTTCGGTTTGAAGGGCAAGGGAGCCAGCGAAATTACCGGCACATGAGACATATCATCTTAGTTCTCAAAGTGAGAAACGCGCTTAGCTGTCTTATTAGTGTCAAAATATGCCATTTATAAGACAGTGGGTGTTATGGGCGGTGGTGACCACTTACCATCAGGTGGCCCACCTGCTCGTATGCTCACTAGTATCATAAAAAATAAAAAAAGAAGGACATGTGACGATCTCGTCGTTATCCCAAAACTCTGACGGCTAGCTTCCCTAAACAAATTAAGGTCACCCTAATACCGCTACTTCGAAAACCACCAGATATCGCTCGTTAAAAAGGTAAAATGTTACCGAAATAATCATAGCTTACTTATCAACTTAAGTGGTTTTTTGGAAGACCCTCGTTAATTCTTTTGTGTCTTTACCTTACATGTAGGGTTTTGCAGATAGATTCAAACTTCTCACTGGACATAAATAAATAAATATTATGCCTATCAATACTCCATACTAATATTTAAGTGTGAAAGTTTGTTTGTTTGTTTTATCTTTCACGTCAAAACGGAGCAACGGATTGTCGTGATTTTTTGCATGGTGATAGATAAAGGGCCCGAGCGTGCTAAAGTTTACTTTTCATGTGTAATTGTCATGGGAAAACACGTTCTGACACTGAATTATTGTCTCTTTGGATTGAAGACCCGGAAAAAACTGCCAAATTGTCACACAGCAGTGATCATACGTCTAACATTCAAATATGAATTCTAATTCTATGAAGTCTAACAATATGAATTTTACTAATACTTTCTCACTACCCACCAGATGAATTAAATTTGTAGTGCCAACAAGGAGAAACGTTTCGCAAAAAGTAAAGTAAAGTTCGAGTTCTATATTTTCATAAGATCCACGCGGACGAAGACGCGGTTAACAGCTAGAACAGGTATAATCTAATTTAATCTAGGAAATTAAGCACCGTGACAAAAATGTCAAGACAGACATTAATATGATATCCCGTGAGCTGAGAAGGTTTTGATCGCGTGATAATCGGGGCAAAATGAGATTTTTGAGTAAACGGATTTACGAGAGGATCACGAAAAACCATGTGGGAAGTTCCAGACCGGAGCCCCGTATTCAGGAGACTTTTCTCAGATTTTCAGGCTGTTCAGTTTTTTGTGTAGCCTCCGTTTTCTTTTCTTTTTTAATTTTAAATGCGACTGGGTATCTCTTTATGATCGCAACCCACAACTCATAAAATTCTTATTACCTATCTTATACTTAAACATAATTGCACGTGATACCTCACTACTAAATCTACCACCACGTGATACCTGCTATCTACTATTAGATAGTAGTAAAATGACTACAATTTGTGATATTTCTTGATTTTGTTCCGAACCCCCTTCCTTTCGAGCCTCTCGTGATTAATGGACGACGGAGAGCGCCTCCCGTAAGGTTGAAAAGTGACTAAAGGTATTAAACCCTTAAGTGTCTCAAGTTCCACACGAGATAATTTCAGGATATACTGTGTTCGATATGATCGCTGCCGCCGCCGCATAATTTCCCGCGCCGCCGCCGCCGCGGATTGGCAACGGCGCACCGAGCGAGAAGAGTTATTAAATATATTATTTTTAAGCACTGATTCAATATCTCTTCACAATGATCTCCTACCTGCTTAAAGACTAGATACCTAATTTGTTGCATGATTCTCAGAGAGCGCCGATTATAGAAAGTTTGTTCAGTTATGAGCATAAGATAACAAAAAATACTTGTGTTTGCAAACCTCTTCATTAGAATTGAAACATATTTTTCATCACATTTGCTCATAAAACAGCTCTATTTGCATTGTATTAAGGTCCATAATCCAGCTTATTAAACACGCGTGCTATTTTCATCATATTACCGCACTAGAGTTTTATTTTTGTTTTTTTTTTTATATCGGCAAGGAGCAAGGAGTTTTTATGGAGAAATTATATTATGCACGTCAAAATTTATGATTGTGCATTAAAAATTACTAACTGTGCATCAAAAATAACTATTATGCATCAAAAAGTTTTAGGTTAGTTAGCCGAACCTAACTGTTTAGAACCAATTTGGGTCTATTCATGTATTAATATAGGTAGAAAATAAAGTCTGTGTTTATTTTCTGTATGAGAAAAGCTTAGAGGTGGGTATACAAGTAAAAATGTACGGGGCGACTCGCAACGAAGCTAAGTACCCGAAGTGAGTGTCGGTACTCCGAGCCGGTTGGAGAGGGTTTATTGCGCGATAATAGTTCCTTGGGTTGTCGTCCTTAGGGTGCGTGTATACTAGCGGCAACGGGTGCCTCCGCAGAAGGACGACGGGGGGTATTCTGCACGTAACGGGCGTGACACCGGTCACGAGCGTACCATCTTTGGTACGATACGTGTAATAGAGGTTAAGGTGTTTAGTTATAAGTTTAGCGCTGTGTATCGCAGCCCACGTTTCGCCCCGGCTCAGGTCCACGAGTGGACATCCGTCCACT
Source organism: Athrips mouffetella (assembly GCA_947532105.1). Lineage (NCBI taxonomy): Eukaryota > Metazoa > Arthropoda > Insecta > Lepidoptera > Gelechiidae > Athrips > Athrips mouffetella. The sequence continues at coordinate 28,815,388 of OX383956.1, read as the reverse complement.
TTATAGCTACGTAAGAAAATTGGGCCCACCACGCGTAGTGGACCCGGCCCTCGGGGCGCGAACATCCCGATAAGGGTTCGGTTAGGGTGGGTTTCGTTGTCTTGCGACCATAACGCCCAAGCCGAGCGAGTGAAACGAGCGTGCAGCGGCAGCGGCCGGCGAGTGCCAGAAATAAATTAGTGGCTAAAAAAGTTTTATTTAGTTGCACGTTGTTTGTGGCTGAGTTAGTAATTTAGAATGCAATAATGCTATTAAAAAGAAGTCTGTTTAATTAATACCCGTTTTTACTATAACATTTTAATATAAATAATAAACGGCACCGCGATATACGAGAGCCATCGTTCAACAGTGTCCCCGCCGGGAGTCAAACCCAGAACCTCCGGATCAAGAGCCGAATGCTCTAACTACTATACTATAAAGGCTGCGGATAGTAATGAGTAAATAAGACCAACTGCAAACTTATGTTTGTAGTTCCATACAAATAATATGAAAATACAAACTTACCTATTATATAGGTACTCGTACCTACTAACTGTATGTAAAAATGATTTAATAAAATATGCAGTCAGGTAGAAAACTAATTTAGAATCCAAATTGTAGAACATCAAAATAAGCTCAACTAAACCGATTTTAAGTAAATCACATTTTTAAATTTTAGTTGTTATATGAATTTCTACAGACCATTTGATACTGCCGCAAATACCTTAAATGGCGATGCTTGGTCATGCAAAGTTTCATCAAGAGCTGTTTTTGCGAAAATTACAATTTTTCATTTTCGTTGTATGACAGCTACCCTCAAAATGAGAGCCAGCAGGAAACCACTCAAAACCCTTCGATGGATTTGCATAAAACTCTTAAATTCAAAATATGGTGTCAATCGGACCATTCGTTTAGACGCTAGGCCAAAGCGTGACGGACAGACCGTCCGACGACACGGACCGACCGACCGATCGACCGACCGACCGACGGACGGACATTTTTGGGAGACTTGTTTTTTATGATGTATTCGTATAAGTGATATAGAACCAGTATAGAACACATTTTTGAGAAAATTAGAAACACTTTTTTTGTCACGAATACTATACCTTTCTCGCTCTGCTCGAAAGTAAAAAAGTGCAGGCCGCCATGCAGATACCGTCAAGGGTTCGAGAAAATTTACTGATCCAGGATTGTTCTAAAGTGTGTACTAGCTATGCATCCTATTACAATAAATGATCTATAATTGAATGTATTATAGAAGCGTGTGCAACAATGCCATCGCAAGTAACTTTATACGTGCTTCATAATATTGTAAACGCTAGTCAAGTAGGATGAAATGTAAATGTATGGGATTGACATCAGTTCATCATCATCATAACATTCCATGCAATGTCCACTACAGGACAGAGAGCTCCCTCCAGAATTCTTAGCTTTTGCAGGAAAAATGTGTAGGGGAAGTACCATAGTCACCTCGCTTGTTAGCGTTACGGCTGGCACCATGGACCGCGGTTGTAGGTGACCGCAGTAAGTAAGATGTTAGATACAAAGGAGGATGCTGCTGACCATCCTCCAGTTAACCCTTAGTCGCCTCTTACGACACCCACGGGTATGTAAGGGTTGGTACTATTCTTTGCCGGCACCACACGGGACAGTGGTTAACTTGTTCAAACTCAGCATGTTGAATGGTATCATGCGAAACTTCAGTTTTTATAACTTTTCGAGTTGTTTGCTGGATTGTGTAGAATCTTACCTTATTATTTATACGTTTCAAAATATTTTGGCCTGAGTTTTTGATACCATCTTTTTATTGAATAGTCATAAACAACATAAAAAAATATTAAACATCCCTCGTAATGTTAATAATATTTTATACAGGACGTTCTGAATAAAGGACGTTCAAGACGTTCTGAATAAAGGCCAGGTTAAAAGTACCCTAAACCGACAAGCATGTATGAAAGGATTGATGAAAGTACAGGAAGCAAGGGAAGTATGTCAAGATCGTAGCAGGTAGCGATCTGTGGTCTCTGCCTACCCCGACGGGAACAATGTATGTGTATGCGTGATATTATGTATGTATGTGCATTTCCTAAACCTTCTAGGAATTTTATACATTTTCTATGAATTGTATACAATTAGGATGAAATGTAAATGTATGGGATTGACATCAGTTCATGATCATAACATTCCATGAAATGTCCACTACAGGACAGAGAGCTCCCTCCAGAATTCTTAGCTTTTGCAGGAAAAATGTGGAGGGGAAGTACCATAGTCACCTCACCACCGCAGTTGTAGGTGACCGCTGTAAGTAAGATGGTATGATACACAGGAGGATGCTGTTGCCCATCCTCCAGTTTATAACCCTTAGTCGCCTCTTACGACACCCACGGGTATGTATGGGATGGTACTATTCTTCGCCGGCACCACACGAGACGACATCAGTTACATTATGATATTTCCATATCTTAAGTCATGTCATAAATAAATAATTTAATTCCTAATTTCTAATTCCTTATTTAGAATGGTACATATACACGTTTTTAGGGTTCCGTACACAAAGGGTGAAAAACGCGACCCTATTGATAAGCCTCCAATGTCTGTCTGTCTGTCAGCGGGCTGTATCTCATGAGCCATAATAGGTAGAAATTTGAAATTTTCACAAATTGTGTATATCTGTTGCCGCTACAACAACAAATAATAAAAATTAAAAAAATTAAGGGGAAAGACATCGCGAATTTTTTTTTTACCTACAACATCGAATGGGGTATCGTTGTGTAGAGCTCGTTGATTAGATAACTACTATATTATTTGTTTTAAAAAATATTTAAAATCAAATAAATAAGATGCCATCAAAGTCAGCTTTATTTACAAAATTTTGTTTGGGCTGTGTCAACAGTAATATGTAGACAGTTAAAATGTTCACAGATTTTGTATTTGTGTTGCCTCTACAACAAAAAATACTGAAAATAAAATAAAACATAATTTAAGGAAGGCTTCCAAACTGGTTTTTAGGCGATTTCTGCTCGATTTTTTGTTTTAGCTCTATCGTAAGAACATGAACATTCACAAGCGTTAAAATTTGTATATTTATAGTGCGCTATTAAATAACAACAAATTATTTAAACTGATCAAGTGCGTGTCGGACTCAAAAAATCTGGCGCAGTAATTTTCTGAAATTTTAACTAATACAATAAATATTATGTGGTGGTATGGAACCCTCGGTGCGCGAGTCCAACTTACACTTGGCCGGTTTTTTTTACCCATTAAATGAAACTTTGCATGTGAAAACTATGATGATAATAAGCATGAAAAAATTTTAATACCTCCTACTACTAACAAACATAAAAAATAAAAAACTAACTTAATAATGTCGCCGAGTTCAGCCTTAAGTTTTTTTATCCATAGAAAACAAATCCAAGTTTCACAGAATATTTGATAACTCAGACTTTCCTACAGGAAATACATACAGACCATTATCCATTTGTGTTTCAGCACCGTTTTGTAAATCACTGACAAATAAAGTTTTATAATGATATCATATTACATGAAATGTGGATATCCTGTCCTGGAAACTACCTTTTTGAACTTCAAAAGCCTTTGTCATGAACGGCTTTCACTAGGTACGGCCTCCGTAGATTTACGTACACGGTATAATTATGTATGTGGGTCTACTCTTATTTCAGCGCCTTGCCTAAAATATCACTTCACGTTAAACCATTACCACAAAAGTCCATTAAAACGAACTGTAAATTAAAGTTAAAACGTGAAAACACGTAGTCGCATCATTCAAGAATACGTAGAGCTAATAATGAGCTAATTAGTGTACAGAAAGTGAAATCAAAGGAGGCTTTGGGGCCGACCCACAGGTTGTGCTGTTGGATGTGCATCGTGGTTTTTTATTCTTAGGACAGACTGGGCGGTTGAGATACTCACGGAAAGCGAGGCGTGCGGGGTCGCGCCGCGTGGTCGCGCGTAGCACGCGGGTCGCGAGTCGCACGCACGTCGCGCGTGGCGAGAGCGGGGCGCGAGGGTGGCGGCGCGGCGCGACCGTCCGCCTTGGTTCAGCGTACCACACTGCTTATCGACCCCGCGCCTCGTCCGCCGCCCTAATACGCCGCCGCCGCACCCGCTTGCGGCGCACCGTTGCCAAAATGTGAGAAACCTTTAACAATTCATCTTTCATTATTCTCGGAGTCACCGGCCGATCGATGTCCACGTGACGCCGATTCACTTTTGTCGGATGGAGCACACAGTAGCACCCGCCTACGTGCAGAATACCTACATTTTGCTAATCTGCCACTTTCACAATCGATTCTGTTAAAAACCGAAATTCTACAACGTGAATCTTAATTTTTTACTAAATGATTAATCCCTAAACTATCCGGAACTCATGTGTGTATGTATTTTCATTCAACACTCCAAACAGAACTATTAAAGTACTTGGATATACATCTGATGTGACAGTCACGCAATTAGCAATAACGAACCCATGTTAATGAAACGCTAATTAACTCTATGCAAACAACATCTGAATTGTTGCAATAAATATTGTTTAAAGAAAATCGGTTGACGAGAACCAGATTATTTTGATAATCATCCACGAGTTTATCACTAAAATAATTTTCGTCTTGTGATCTCCTATGCAGGGTGGCCCATTGATAGGCGTTCAACATAAAAATTTCGATGCCTTATGCTAAGGGGTATCCAAATCAACCCCGTGTATGTTCCGCGATTATTTATAGTTTTCGAGTTAAAAATTATTTAATTAATTTTTAAAATTTTTTGCCGAAGGAAAATAAAAATTCGCATCTTTTTTTTGACTGAACATTTTTTCAATTTTCTTTTTGTGTCATGATTGCCTTGAACGTTACTTTTATAAATAAAAACCTCCTAATTATTATGACTCAAAAAGTATGGTACGAAAATAAAATTTTTGAACAATTTGATGGGCCGATTCAAATTGTGATCATCAATTTTATTTAAAAATACAAAAAGGGTGTTCCAAAGATTGTAATTGGTTGTAGAAGCTTTTCAGGTCTTTAGGCTACCCAAAACATAAAAAAAATTTGGTTCTTAATGGGGTATTTTTTGCTGGAATTGGCGTTTAAAAGTTAAGAGTGAAAAAAACCCTGAATGTTAATTTAGGCTCCAACTAAATAATTTGCCTATTTTGGTGATTCCTATTGCAAATTATGATGGTGATAGGGCTTCTGTACAAAGTCCGTCTGGAAAAGTACTGCCTTTTGCCTGTTTCTGTCGTAAAGCAGCAGTGTTTACACTATTGTTTTGCGGTAGAAGTTTTAAGAGAACTGGTAAGATTTCTGGCACATGGGCGATTCTATTTTATTTCTTAGCGTGGGCCTTCAGAATTTGGTTGTTTTACCACCACTAATAAGACAGCGGGCACCATGGGCGGTGGTGACCACTTTCCATCAGGTGGCCCACCTGCTCGTTTGCTCACTTGTCACATAAAAAAAAATCGCGAAAGTTTGTAAGTATGGATGGATGTTTGTTACTCTTTCACGTAAAAACTACTGAATGGATTTAAATGAAACTTTAAAATAATATAGCTTATACAAGGCTTATAAACCTGCGCAGACGAAGTCGCGGGCACCAGCTAGTTTGTTTATAAGTATCGCTTCAGTAGTTCATAGGATGATCCCTTAGAACTTATTTTTACCTAATTCACCATTTCGAAAAGTATACATTTGCAGATATGGCTTTTCTACAAATTTAATATACATATGTTTCTCTGTTAGCACGCCCTTTCAGTTTTCGGTACACCGTCCCTTACACCCTATATAAAATCCGTCATTGTAAACAACTTCTAAAAAATGTGTACCTACAATTCCTAAAATACTCGTATATGGATCGGAAATGTATTACTACATATTATAAAAGAAAGTCCCCCGAAACGTTTTTCTGTCGTCATGCATGCATGCATGCATGCGTCATGTCTGTCTGTGATTCCTAAACTCAGGAACCAATGTATGGATTTTGATCCGCTTTTCACTACTAGATAGATTAATTCAATAGGAAGGTTTAGGGTTATAATTTATAGAAGATTTTACAACAAGTGCACAAAACGAACCATTTTTCCGAGACTTTTAGCATCCCGAGCCGAAGGCGATGGCTGATAGTAATGTCGAGGATAAAATGGTTTTGTGGACGAGTTATAAACTCTGCTTTTCACTTTGATTGTGAGGAAATAAAACGTAAAAGTACTCTCTAAATGTAACTGAAGAATGAGTTGTTCTGCTTTATGAAGAATATGTTGACGCGCGCGCGGCGTGGTACGGGGTGCCGCAGGCCCGCGCGCAGGGCGTACACCACCGAGATTACTTGCATGCCCTAGTGCACAAAATTCGACTTTGTGCAGCCTATATCCTGCACAAATAAGCACTTTCAGAGCATGAGAAGTGAAATAAAAATTTGTTGCAAATTAACTGAATTATGATGATGTTTGTCGATCGAGTCGGAAAAAAACGTGCCTCTTGAGAGCTTTCTGGGCGTGCGCTGCGTAAATGGTTTCATTTATATGAAAGTTATGTATGAAAGAATTGTTGCTCTCTAAGAATTCTAAAGAAAAGTCCACGATAGTGTTTATTAATCTTTTAAGGATTACCCATAGTCACCAACTTTTTATAGCAAAAAAGTAGATTTTCAAAATAAGTTATTTTTGAACGTTTTTTGCCCTTAAGGTACGGATCCTTATCTAATTTAAAAGGTTAGTTATAATAACCAATGAACATAGATCAAAATTGTCCTTGACACCATGTTATTTAAATGAATATCTTAGAAGATATCACAATATTAAAATCACTTTAATTAAAGTTCTAGAATGAGCTTCACACTCGATGCGCATTTCCGTTGATAGCCGACCCGACGGGGCACCGGGGGCAGACACGGAGAGCACACTTCGTTGCGACTGGTCGTCCGAAGCCTGATTTTTAATATTTTAGATGTGTTCAACCAATCTCCACTTTCACAGATAGTTCAAAATGAGTGTCGTTTGAATCCAAAGCAAAAAAATGTATACGAGTCGATAATGTCATCAGTCAACAATAACATAAAGGGAAAATAATTTTCTTAAATGCTCCTGTCTTTCACACGGGCAATTGTATGTGGCCCTGTCACGTGTGACATCAAAACTCAATATTATGTTCATTTTTGAACCTAATCCTGAAGAAGTTATAAATGTTGTGTACAACGAAATATTTTAGAATGTTTTAAAAATTGTGTAGCAATTTGAAGACTACGTCATAATGTCGTAATAAAAGGCACCACTCAACCCGTAGATTAGTACCCGTGCGAAGCCGGGGCGGGCCGCTAGTTTTATAATAAATTACCTTACTTTTCCCGACGTTTCGTCTGAGTTGCATCAGCCGTGGACACGGGTAGCCTGACCACAAACTACTAAGGGATACTAACGCATTACTAAGGGATACTAACGCATCAGACGGGAATCTCCTTTATGTCAAAACTCGCTTCAAGAATGCCCTCCAAAGAGGTTTGATGCCCTCATCAAATCATTTTGACAACTCGTCTTTTTTTTATTTCTACTGATTTGGAATCTTGCTTCCCTAGTTTGACTACATTTATTTTTTGAATGTGATACTAGTCTTTTAGGTACCTATTTATTTTTCTTTTACTTTTCTTAGTTTTAAAGGAACAACAGTAATAAAAAACACCAAATGTAGATTTAATTTTATTTCTCTTATTTCTCTTATATATGCGGAATACAATGCAAGTAAAAAATCCAAGAGATAATCGAAAGCATAGTAAACAAACATTTTCAACAAACCCATAACAAACCAAACAAACACCTCGAGAAGATTTTCCTTCAATCTCATGATGCATAATTACGTAACAACAATAATTTCACCGGAATCTCTTTAGACGGTCGCTTGATATACAACTAGGCAGAAATATCCACAATTTCACCACTTTATTATATTTTGTTGCATGTTCTAACTTTTTGACAATATATGCGTTCACAACGATTCCTTCTTCTTGCTTCTTCACAACGAAAAACTTGGCACACACTATGTGTATGTATTTTATATTTTAAAATGCAGATATTTGGTTCTGAACTCGTTTCATAATTTAAATTTTGAAACGAGCGACTTTTCTTTCACAGGCTTCTTACATTTTTACTTTTTAAAATAACGAGGGAGAGTACTGTCAATTTGAGTAATAAAGGGTCTTTTGTCTATTCCTCTAATTTAAATCCATAGACTATATGGCGAGTTTTTCATGTATGAAGATTATCGCCCGTGAGACTGACTATGACTGGTAATGTATGAGAAATGCGAAAGTTTAAAACAAACTCCAATGTCTGGTATATTCACATTTCATAAATAGAAACCGGAAATGTATTGCTTTTCTTAAATATAACATAACCGAACCTTTTTTTTGTTGACGCTGGGAAAAAAATGCTTCATGCTTCTCCCCTCCCCCCTCGGGGTCTTAGAGGGGTATGTGGGGCTACCGGTACAACCGGGTACCCACTAAAACGACCCAGCGGTACACCCGCATCGCCCGAGTGCTGGGGGACTGGGAAACCAGCAGAGCTGTTACATCCAGTCCCACAGCCATGAGCTCCCGGCCATACTCCCGCTGGGACCAAGCCAGCCAGATGGGCCCCAGACATCCCCGTGTCTGAACGTCTGGGATCCCTTGCGACGGGTCAGGTCATTAAGCCCGCCGCCTACCACTTCAGCTGCAGAGGATAGGGAGAGCTGTACACCTTAACGCCGGCACTCCTCTCCCGCCGCGGCCCCTACTCCTCAACTGCGGTGCCTCCCATACGACACCGCAGCCCGCCTCAGTTGCGATAGCGCCCATACACTACTGCAATCTACCGCCCTAGGCCGCTCCATCGCGGGGTTGGAGGCCAAAGCTTGGAGGAGCAGTCCCGCCCGGGGCCGCCTGGCTGAACACCGGCACGCCGCCATGTGTTCCTCTTCGCTTCACCAAGCCACGGGTACTGAGCCCCCCCCCCCCCCTCCGCCACGACAAGGCGGGAACCTACCGGGGGGGGGGGGGGGACAGAACCTAGCCAAACCCAAACCTACCCTAACCTAACCAAACCTAACCTGACCTAAAATTGATAAATACAGGCGAAAAACACAAATTTTACACCATTTCCGGTGGACCTGCAGGAATTCTACGAAAAGTACCTAGAGAGATAGACCCAAAAATAAAAGACCCGAGGTCGAGGTCGAGGTCCGAAATCTTTAGAAGTAACTGTGACTAGAGGACTGTAAGTCAAACCCATTGACGTAAGAAAAACGCTGCGCTTCTGGCGTAGTTTCCAAAATCTTTGGTCAAACCAATGATATTGGGTCAAACCTGAAAAGTAGGGATCAAAGATTTCGCACCTCCTTGCTAATTTATTTTAGTAGGGGTGTCAACATGTCACAACCCCATCATCGATGATCCATACAAAACATTCAAAATAACCTGTCAAATCCATAGAAAAACGCCTACACCGCCTAGTGACGAATTATTTCTTTTAATCCTCCTTCTAAGTACCTTTATTTTTCTGTGGTAGGGATAGTGTCACGTCCAATGATATTAGTCACGTCCATATTTATTCGTCGTCCGTCCGAGAGGGTTAGTAACTTGTACAAACTCAGCATGTTGAATGGTATCATGAAACTTCAGTTTTTATCACTTTTCGAGTTGTTTGCTGGATTGTATAGAATCTTACCTCATTATTTTTATATGTTTCAAAATATATTGGCCCGAGTTCTTGATACCATCTTTTTATTGAATAGTCATAAACAACAAAAAAAATTATTGAAGATCCCTCGCAATGTTAATAATATTTTATACAGGACGTTCTGAATTAAGGCCAGGTTAAAAGTACCCTAAACCGACGAGCATGTGTGAAAGGATTGATGAAAGTACAGGAAGTAAGGAAAGTATGTCAAGATCGTAGCAGGTAGAGAACTGTGGTCTCTGCCTTCCCCGACGGGAACAAGGCGTAATATTACGTATGTACTCGTATGTGCATTTCCTAAACGTTCTAGGAATTTTATACAAATTTCTATGAAACATACCAACATATAATAAAAAAATAGAAACCGCGTGTCTGTACTTTTGATAAATTTATAAAAAAAAATGTGTGGGCCATAAGAACTCAAAAACATGTTTTCTGAACTTTTTGTCTGTCTGTCTGTCTGTATGTTTTCGATAAACTCCGAAACTACTGAACGGATTTTCTCGCGGTTTTCGCAGATAGATTAAGCTTAGCTCTGAGCAACATATAGGCTATGTTTCATTCAAATCGGTTCACTCAATCAGAAGCTACACTAATGTGAAGTATCAAATTGCCTGAACGACAATAACTCACAAACCGATTCAAACTGAGTTTTCAATTACGAGTTTGGCTTACTTTTGTGCAACCTAAAAGTTAAGTTTCATTGCAAACGGTTCACTCAGACAGAAGGTACGCGAAGTTTCATGCGGCGGCGCAAACTATTGAACGGATTCAAACGGGGTTTTCAATAAACTGTCAAGCTCACTTCTTTGCAACATATAAGCTTACTTTCATTGAAAACGGCTCACTCAGACAGGTGCGCGAAATTTCTAGCGGAGGCGCCAATATCTCACAAACAACTGAACCGATTAAAACGAGGTTTTCAGTAACGTATTCGGAAATTATTTATAGTAATTAACTAATTAACAATAAATTTGTCATCAACGTAACAAGATATTCAATTTTTGATAATTTATTTCAAGGTAAATGGAATAGGATGTGTGGGTACCGAGCATAGAGTAACACGATTTTCGCGCGCAAAGAAACGGGCTTGCGCGGTTTGACGCGTTGCTCTAAGGTACCGAGTGACAATTACTTTTTTTTATAGCTTGGTTACTAGATTGACTAATAATTGATAAAAGATTGATGGTGTAAGATAACATGGTAATGTTTTGGGGGCTCCTCACGCGACGTGTAGTCTGCGACCGCTGAAAAAGAAAGAATGCACGCCATTTTACAAATATTTGTCGTGTTTTATTGTAATTATTTCTAATAGTGTCGACTTCTACATATAAAAAACTGATCCTGAACCGTCTTAAATACTCATACACGAAATACAATTTTGAAATTTGGTAAAATTAAAGAGAAGCATGAACATATGCAGCCGACAAAATGTTCCGGTGGACGTGCGGTGGACGTAAGGTTAGCAAAGTTTAGTATTTTAAAGGTAACCAATTTGATTTGTTTTTATTCGCAGATGTGTTGAAAAACGTCGTAAAAAGCTCGTGCGCGTTGGTAATTACACCCTCGGCTCCATTACGCCCTCGCCTGCGGCTCGGGCTGCAATTTCTGAACCTCGGCTGTAATATCCAAAATAGCGCACTTGCATTTTAATACATATTATGCACGCCTTTATTGCGGCTAGCTTTCAAGTCGGATAAATCCGTTAAACAATAGGTAGTTGAGGGCCAACACTCGCTGGCTGGGTACAGTACGGTATGGGACGGTAACGATAAAGGCCTTAGAATCTAGACCACGGCATAATGACGCCTGCCGAGGTGTGTAATTGCTTCTTGTTAACCGCAAAGCCGTTCTATTTTTATTTCACACTTAATGTAAAGTGAACTACTAGATTCGTGAACATTTTCCGCACCAAGCTGGTAATGGTTTGGTTTCGACAGTAGAATGGTAGAATCAATTTCACACCTTTTAATCAAAATAGGGTCTTTTTAAGGAGCTTTTATTGTCGTCTGTCAACTGTGTCAACTATGTTTTTTTGGGTTCCGTAGTCAAAAAAGAAATCTTATAGTTTCGTCATGTCCGTCTGTCTGTCTAAAATATTTGGGTTTATAAAATGTGTAGGCCTTTTGGGGAATATTTTCTGAGGTTTCACACACAGAGCTTCCCGTGCAAGATGTAGCAATTACTTTTGTTTGGTACTGTACTTCAACTACTCCATACTAGAGGCGCTCTGTAGTAGACGACTTCCGTTCCAAGCGGGGTGTTGTGCTCGGTAGAGCAGCGTCGTGCTGCGATCTGTTGAGACTCAGCCCTACGCCAGGTGATTCGTCCGAGGAAGTCTGTAGTTGATTAGACCTTAGGTACGTAGAAATATATCTTAGGTTTGTGCCCGTCTGATTGTAGTATTTAAAATAATAAATGCTACTAAAAAGTAAAAAATAAAATCTTAGTTAAGAAAGAAAAAGAACTAAAAAGTTATCTCAATCTCAAGTTTTCAAATAAAAGCGTATTACATTATAAATAAAACAGAAAAATCAGAAGCGTCAGTTAACCAACTTTCGAAAAACTTACTAGAAAATTGATCAACTTACGATTCCATATTATCTTGCGGTGATATAATAACCGGAAAATAATAAGAATAATAATAACCGACCCCGTTAGGTTATGTTAGGTTCCCTTTTCTAGAGAGCGTGCTGCGGCAGCCAGCGGCAGCCAGCGGCAGCCAGCGGCAGCCAGCGGCAGCCAGCGGCAGCAGATTAACTTACTAGGAAATTGTCAACTTACGATTCCCTGCTATTTTCCGAGTGTCGCGTCGGCGCTCTACCGGGGCTCTAGAGTTTGGCGAATAAAATACAACTATTTCAAAATTATTTATATCTAAGTACAATAAGTACAGTGCATGGGGAACATTACGACCTAATGTGGTTTGTGGTTTTGAGTCGGATTCTTATAGAGCCACTTCGGGAGTCCCACAGGGCTCGCATTTGGGTCCTTTATTATTTTTGGCCTTTATAAACGACCTGACTGACGTCATTCTGAATTCAAAGTTTTTGTTATTTGCCGATGACCTGAAGATTTTTCGGATAGTTCACTCGTTCACTGATGCTAGACTAATACAGGAAGATCTAGATCGCATCGCTCAGTGGTCGAACGACAATAGGTTACCTTTAAATGTGACCAAATGTAAACACATTAAGTTCACTAAAAAGCGAATCCTAACCGAGTCAACCTATTATCTAAACGGTACAATTTTAGAAGAGGTCCAAACTATAAGAGACCTTGGAGTCATATTTGACAGGAAGATAACATTCACTTACCACATCGACGATATTGTAAACAGGTCTTACAGATTGCTGGGATTTGTGTGGAGAAACTGTAAAACCTTTAAGAATAACACAGCTTTAAAAACAGTATACAACGCTCTCGTTCGGTCTACGCTTGAATACTGCTCTAATATATGGAATCCACACTACAACATCCATAGTGAAAGAATCGAACGAATACAGAAACGCTTTCTGTTTTTTCTGACAGTTCACGGTAAGAAACTCTTCACATTAACATCGTACAAAAAAAGACTCAAGTATTTTAAAATAATGACTCTTAAAGACCGCCGTTGGCTAAATGATCAAGTTTTCTTGTTTAAAACGGTTAGAGGTTACTTAGACTGCCCTTGCCTGTTGGCACAGCTAGGCTTAAATATTCCCAGGTTGAATGCTAGATTGGTGAACTATAGACTTTTTCATGTCAAAAGAGCAAGAACCAATTTGGGTTTTCACAGTTTGCTGAACAGAGTATGTCGTGAGCATAACACTCTTTGCAGCTCCAATTCTGTTGACATTTTCAACGTTTCTTTATCAAAATTTAGAAAAACTCTTTCATTAACTATACCCGTTTCAAAATAAGCCCCTATACATGCAAATATAAAATATGAGCAAGTCTGCAAAGCAAGCTGTGTTCGCCTGTAATTGGGTGTACATCTCGGTCTACGTTTGTGCCTGTTATTATAATTTAATGTTAAGATGTACTTCTGTTGGCGAACCAATAAATAAATAAATAAATAATCGTTCGACGGACCGCGAGGAGCTGTCTGTCTGTCCAAGGTCTGTCCAACAAAACCGTAAACCTCCTTGGGTAACTTCTTCTTCAAGCACATTTTACAGTCGTGAATATAATCGATATTTTTACGAAGTGGCACCTTCTGTATATATACTTACTAATCTGGGAGTGGCACTTGTGTGTGGGATTGGATTAGTCACGTTTCTCAAATGTGCTCGAAGTAGAAAGTACCCATATTATGAGAGAAAAATCTGAAGAAAGTTTCATGACGGTTCTAAGCAGACCAAGAAATACATGATAATGACCATGGATAGCTGCCTTGAAGTGTGGCTTTAGCCAAGAAGTGAGGTCCGAAAAGCTAAGAAAAAAATTACACTAAGGGTGTCTAAACACAATTTTCGATATATCGAAACGATACTATTCGAAACACGCAAAAACATCGTCCCTTGACGATAGAGTAGGATATTGGCTGGATGCAAATATATAATTGTAATATCATTGGCTGGATGCTAATCACTGCCAATTTGACAATTCATGCAACCAATATTCTATTTATCATATCACTTAATCAGCTTAGAGCAACGCGTCAAACCGCGCAATCGTGTTACTCTATGTTAATCAGTGAACGAAATTATGAATTTGACTGTATCGAAGTAGTATCGTATCGATGTAACGAAAATTGAGAGTAGACACCCAGATTCGAAAATCTACCATGCGTAGAGAAGATCAAAATGTAGATCTAAAGCAGATCGTATAAAGTTATAAAATTAATAAACAACCACAGCAACCATAAAGCGCTCTCTGTTAAGACAGTGAGATATTATGAGGGTATGATATAATTACACCCGGGACTTCGGTTTCAACCCCTGCCACGTACAATCCCTAGTTATTTCTGTAAGCATCAACTAGATGTCACATTTAACGCTTGCCGAGCAGAGCGAGGTTCCAAACACTCTTCGGATATTTTACCCTTCTTATGTAGTTCTTGCACCCTTGTCAAGATGGCGCTAAAATAAATTTATTATGCGTACTACGGTACTAAAAAATGAAGATTTTACTAGACTAACTGCCAGTTTATCGTTAAGCCCTCTTCTTTCTCCCTCTTTTACATGGCTCATCTAATGACTACTACCGTTGATAGGAGCCGGGAACAACGGTTAACCTGCCTTTCGAAGCACGGAGTCATCAAAATTTTCAGACAAACCCATGATTTGCGGACTGTAATGTCCTAACCAGACTGGGAAGTGACACAAAGTGATGTATTTGTTTGACAGTGTCCCCACCGGGAATGGAGCCCAATTCCTCATTGACAAAGGTCTCATTTCACGAAACCCTACCTCAGAAGGTGGCAGTTCAGAAATATAATATAGTGATAGATAGTACTTAGGAACACTGGAATTTAGTAGGTTGCTATCGCATATCCAGGAAGGACCTTTTTTTCTTCGTCGTCGTGTCGCTATTTTGATCATAAATTACATCATAAGGTGGCAGATAGAGAACATGGCTGACCTTGAAACCTGCCAGGGTTTGGGCTGGCAACCTATCCGGGTTGTTGTCTCCAAATGTGTCTCTTTCGATGAGTAAACGTTTCGATCTGCCACCTTATGATAAAATTTTCGATCAAAATAGCGAGACGACGACGAAAAAGAATATCTAGTGTTACTAAGCAGTATCTATCACACGGAGCAAAACTGCAAACTTGACTTTGTAATTCCATACAAACAATATGAAAATACAAACTTACCTATGCTAGATCTTTGTAATAATGTTTAATAGTAGATTGGAAATTGAGGTTATAGGTTATTCTCCGTTCAAGTCATCTCGGATATGGGCATATATAGTATCAATGCATTCAGAGTCATGTCTTGAATTAAAATATATGAGATGACAAGCGCGCTTGTGGTGGGGGTGGAAACTGTGACGTCTAAAGACGGTCATACAAAAAAAATCTCTTAAACATACCATGTGGGGTATCTTATGAAAGGGCTTTATGAGTGAGTAGATTACAAATATATAACACACTACAAATTTTTTGCTACTTGGTCTAACAATTTATTAGAAAACGTCAAAAAATTTCACAATTCAGAGTTGACTTTGAACTGCTGTATATGAAAAAAGACTGAATAGATTTTTATAAAATACATACAAAATAACGTCCTCTTTATAGTGTCCAAAAATAATTACCTAAATATATCATAAAATAAGAGAAGTACATCAAGTTGAATAACAGTATAATTTCCTGTTTGTACAACAATTACCCTGCGACATATAACGAGTTAAATGAGTACTCTTTGATTAAATAATATAGTTTTCCCTTAATATTGGTTAGACTTGTCTCGAAAAAGACTGAAATAAAAAAAACGGGTCCCTTAATTTTTTAACTCTGTCCTTTGTTTAGAAATATAATGTTACCTTGACTTAAGGTGAAACTTGCTGCTTGCCATTTTCAAATAGTTCAAACACTAAGTTTCGGCAAGTTTTGATCTGGCAGACCTAGTGATCCGTTATCAGAGGCATCTTGGTTATTTTTTGGCGTTGGTCCCATCGGGTTACTCGATAAGGTAGGTGAAGGGTGTCAGATGGGTATACTTAGGGGGTCTCCCAAGTACTTCCAGCAGGCTGCACAATGGCAGACCTACTTTTTTTTTACATAATTAATCAATGGTTAACTGTTGCCACCACTTTCATAAGTGTTTAAGTGTCGTTTAATGATCTAGAGATAGCCTATTGGGGTACTCGAAGAGGTAGGTATTTTTTCAGCCGGCTCTCCCATTATATTTCTTGGTAGATTTAGTAAGCAGCAGTAACCCGTTTTAGCCTATTTATTTGTCGTAGGGTAAACGTTGTAAAAGTATTAAATGATACTGTTATTTTTTGATATAGCTGGTTAATTATTTCTGGACTCTATAAAAAAGATATACAAGGTCATTTGGTACCTATTTCGTAAAAATCCATTCAGTCATTTTCAATGTAAAGCAGTTCAAATTCAACTCTGAATTGTGAAATTTTTGGACGTTTTCTAGTAATTTGTTAGACAAAGTAGTGAAAATGTTATAGTGTGTTATATTTTTGTAATTAACTCGTAAAGCCCTTTCTTTAAAAAAAAAAAAAAAAAAAAATTTGATACCCCACATGGTATGTTCAAGAGATTTTTTTTTGTACGACCGTCTTTATGACGTCATTGTTTCATATTTTATTTTATAGTATTCGGAAAACTAACAGCTAAATAGAATTAACTTATAAACCAATATTAGAAATCTGACAGCCAATAACAAGTTTTCGCAAATAGACAATAATTTAAGTAACAAAAAGAACGTTTTTGCAACCTCGTAGAAACTTATACTTAAGACGGTGTAAAAACATCATAGAAAAAAAAATTAAGAGAAAAAAAAATAGGTTATAAATAAGTCACAACTACCTACAGTACTATTGAAATGCTAATTTTGTCTGTTATAAACCAAATTAAAATCTAAGAGTTTTTAGAGAAGGAAGCTGTCAACCTGCTTCTTACAACAGAATATGATGTATTAAAAAGATCTAGTTCATGTTTAGCACTTAAAACATTGAAACGTTTGCTCGCTCGCACTATGTACGTGTTTTTCCTATAATTTGAGTTATTTGAGACAAGATTGATGGGCGCAAGGGATCGCAAATTTCTAGGAGAGACATTAAGACCAAATAAAGATATTAACTCCGGACAATCGAAAGCATTCGTGAATATTTTGACCAAAAATACCATGTCAGCAATTACGCGCCTGGCTTCTATAGTAAGAAAATGGTGCTTTTTACAGACTGACAAATATATACTAGAGGTATATAGGGTTTTCTTTCGATAGCAGAGATATCGGATAATTTTTTTCTGAATGTTTTCCAGTCTGTCTGTATAAACCGCGTAAACCGGATTTCACACTTGGGAAGCGTACTCGAGGTGACTGCGATAATTCAATTTAGTACATGACACTAGAATAGAATAGAAACTTTATTTGTATTAAATGTGGTAGATAGTTGTTACATAATATTGTAGGAAGAGTATCACACATTCAACCAATATTAATTTGGTATACAAACAGAGAGAGTCAAAATTAACAATGATCAAAAACAACATTAAATTTCTTAGTCATAAAAATCTTAAAAAATGTTACATAATTATAATTTAAACTTATATGCAAGAAATTCTTTTACATTATAAAGGCAATTATCACTTAGTAGCGCGTATAAGGCTTTTTCAAATTTACCAACAGGCAAATCCTTCATACCAGCCGGCAACTTATTATATATTTTGACCGCCATATTGTAACTATTCAAAGAAAAGCAGGCGGTAATGAAGGGCACGCCACTGCTAAAAGCTCTTCAGAAGCTGTTTAATTCTGTCATACTCGAAGGGAAAACGCCACAGGCATGGAACAGAAGTGTGGTGGTGCTCTTTTTCAAAAAGGGTGATGAGACCCTACTGAAGAATTACAGACCCATCTCACTTCTGAACCATGTCTATAAGCTGTTCTCGAGCGAGAGTCATTACGAACCGTTTCGCGCGCAGGCTTGACGATTTCCAGCCTCCCGAACAAGCCGGTTTCCGTAAAGGCTTCAGTACTATAGACCACATACATGCGCTACGGCAAGTTATACAGAAGACCGAAGAGAATAACCAGCCACTTTGCCTAGCGTTTGTGGACTATGAGATGGCCTTCGATTCGATCGAGACTTGGGCCGTGCTACGATCTCTCCAGAGGTGCCAAGTGCCAGGTGCCAGAGACCCTGGAAGATCTCGGCACGATGCTCAATAACCTCAGTAGAGTTTCACAACAAGTGGGTCTTAAAATGATCATGGATAAGACGAAAATTATGTCTAACGCCCTTGTTGTACCCACTCCACTCAAAGTTGGAGACTCTACCCTCGAAGTTGTCGATGAGTACGTATACCTGGGACAAAACAGTCCAACTCGGTAAATGCAACTTAGAGAAAGAGGTTACTCGTCGAATCCGACTCGGATGGGCAGCGTTCGGGAAGCTCCGCAATATCTTCACGTCCAAAATACCGCAGTGTCTCAAGACGAAAGTCTTTGACCAGTGTGTGTTGCCAGTGATGACATATGGCACCAAGACGTGGCCGCTCACGATGGGCCTTATCAGAAAGCTCAAAGTCACCCAAAGGGCTATGGAAAGGGCTATGCTCGGAGTCTCTCTGCGCGATCGAATAAGAAATAAGGAGATCCGCAGAAGAACAAAAGTAACTGACATAGCCCTGAGAATCTCTAAACTGAAGTGGCAGTGGGCAGGGCACATCGCAAGAAGAACCGATGGCCGATGGGGCGTGAGGGTTCTAGAGTGGCGACCACGCAACGCTTATGAGGAGATCCGCAGAAGACCAAAAGTAACTGACATAGCCCTGAGAATCGCTAAACTGAAGTGGCAGTGGGCAGGGCACATCGCAAGAAGAACCGATGGCCGATGGGGCGTGAGGGTTCTAGAGTGGCGACCACGTACCGGAAGACGAAGCGTTGGCAGGAAGGTGGACCGACCATCTGGTCAAGGTCGCGGGAAGCCGCTAGATGCGAGCAGCGCATGAACGGTCGTCATGGAGATCTTTAGGGGAAGCCTATGTCCAGCAGTGGACGTCTTTCGGCTGATATGATGATGATGATGATGAGTGAA
Source organism: Athrips mouffetella (assembly GCA_947532105.1). Taxonomy (NCBI): domain Eukaryota; kingdom Metazoa; phylum Arthropoda; class Insecta; order Lepidoptera; family Gelechiidae; genus Athrips; species Athrips mouffetella. The sequence goes on along the minus strand of OX383956.1, from coordinate 28,795,977 downwards.
GGGCAGGGGTCAAGAAGGTACAGTTTTCATTCATTCGCGTGAAAAGTTCTGAGTTGTTTTTAACAAATAAGCTTAATTCAAAAATATACATTGCTGGCACTGAAAGCAATGATACCATATCCTATACTATTAAACGAGCAATATTTGTATATATATTTGTAATCGGTTTCTTGATAACGGCTCTAAGGATTTCGATGAAATTTACCATACGGGGGTTTTCGGGGTCAAAAAGTCGATCTAGCTAGGTCTCATGTCTGGGAAAATTCGTTTTCCCCGTGTTTTAAAGCATTATATAAAATACCGCGTTTTACACAAAAACCTACAGCGCCATCTGATATCTTAATGTTAAGACGGTTATTATAGAGCGAAGCTCGGTCTCCCAGGCACTATACTCATATCCGAGATGAATTGTGCGAAAAACGTTTTCTAAGCATGTTTTGAATAAATTTTTAATCTACTATAAGGCTCGCCCACGGCCGTATTTTGTCAGCCGACTTCTTGTATGACGATTAGGGAGGTGATCGATTAAAAAAATATCGACACACGATGTCGATGATTTTATGTTTTGTTAGTAAGATCCCATAAACACATTTTTTTATGAGTCTCGGTATTATTTATAAACTAGTGACCACCCGCGACTGCGTTCGCGTGGAATTCCAACATCAATATCAAATTTAGCAAATAGTCACTCCAAAAACAATTTGTATAGCGCAAGTGGCGGGTAGTGCAAAGGAAATGCGCATTAAGGTAGATAATCAATTTAGAATCCAAATTATAGAACATTAACATAAGCGCAACGAAACCGATTTTGATTAAATTACATTTTTACATTTTAGTAGTAAAGGAACTTCCCCTTGTATGAATTTCCACAGACCAATGGATACTGCCGCTAGATACCTTGCATAGAGATTCTAGGTCATGCAAAGTTTCATCAAGATCGTTTGCTAATGTAAATCGTATGCCAAGCCAATGTAATATTATTGTTATATGGAGCTGATCTCATGATGGAGCCGGAAGGTGGTCATGGGATCTCTGCAATAAAACACCGCAACCCTATCGAGCTCTATCAAGCTGGTTTGATTCGCCTTGACAAGCAATATGGTCCTAGATGAGGTCCAGGGTCTCATGATGAAGCCGGAAGGTGGCTTTGGGAACTCTGTAATAAAACAAAAGGCTGTTAATTGAGCATTTAAAAAGTAATAGCAGATTAGTAGCCAAGGGCTGTAAGGCATCAATTGCAGCCCGAGATATTTAGGTGCACGAGCGCAGCGAGGGCGCCTATAGTTCGAGGGTGCAATTGATGCTTACACCCAAGCTAACTACTCTGCTTTACATCTCGATTGTGAGGTAAGTAGGTCCTAATTACCACCAAATTGTAGGTGACCAATTAGCGCTATAGGGTTAAGGGTAATAATGTAGCTAGAAAAGCCCTAGGGCAGTAAGTAATTAAAACGCCCGCCGCCCCACTGCTGGAGGCGGCCATCAAGGCAGACGTTACAATTACTTACCGCTGTAGGGCTTTTCTAGCTACATTATTACCCTAGAGCGCTAATTGGTCACCTACAAGCCCCATTTGGGGGTAATAAGGACCTACTTACCGAATATGAGAGATGTAAAATATCTCAAATATTAGGTGTGGTTGTAGGTTTATTACATACATTGTAAAGTTAACTATTCGTCCGAAGTTATTGTTTTCTACTTGTATCCAGTCAATTTACGAAAGTTTGTATGCGAAAGTTGGATTAAAATACATAAGGGGATAATTTATAAAATTACCAGTAAAAACATTCAAAAATTTAAAGCCTCAGTAATTCCCGACAACGTTTATATTTTTAGAACCAGTATAAGATGAACTCAGCATGTATAACATTTACCATGTAGCACAGTAGCACAAACTCAAAACTCAAACTCTAAATATTTTATTCATTCTGGATATTAAAATTTCTTAATGACGCTGACGTAGTTTATCTGAATAAACTACGAATACATCGCTTCACAAACAAAGTGGCGCTATGGGGGTCACAGGTCAGCTTATATTGGTACTTTTACAAAAAAATGTGTTTTTATAAAATTGCCGGATTATATATTTACAGCTTCAAATGGCTTATATTACTATTGTAAATTAATTTCTCTAAATGTGCTTTTAATACTCATATCGTAGACTAGCGGCCCGCCCCGCAGGAAGCTAGAGTTCATAAAATGATCCCATAGATAAAAAAAGTACTTTCAGTATTTCCCGATTTTGAAGCGTGTTTCTTTTTTATTCTACATCTATCGTAATAGTATATTTTGCCCGTTTTTGGGTCTGTAGGAATTTCATATTTACTTTCATCCCTTATCTCCCTGGTGTTTAAAAAAAACCGGCCAAGTGCGAGTCGGACTCGCGCACTGAGGGTTCCGTACCACCACATAAACAAATCAAAATCAAATCAAATCAAATCAAAATCGTTTATTCATTGTTGGATATTAAAATCTCTTAATGACGTCAGCTATGACATCGCTTCACAAACAATGTGGCGCCATTGTGGGAAAAAAAAGAAGCGACAATAAAAACCCACGCGCTCTTTTAAATATGTTTGAATGTACAAGGTTGATATACAACATACATAGGTCAGTTTTAATTTTGAATTAGCCTGTTAGAACCGTAGTCTAATCCCATGGATTTTTCTCTTCTAGATAATCTGATATTTTATAATAACCCTTCTTACATAATTTCTGCTTGATTACAGTTTTGAATTTATCTAACGGTAAACTTTCAATATCAGTGGGTACCTTATTATAGAAGCGTATACATTGACCTTTATATGTTTTACAAATTTTGTGAATACGGCTGACATGAGAAGCAAGTTGATTCTTGTTTCTTATGTTGACACTGTGCCTGTCACAATTTTTATCAAAAATATGTATATTCCGTTTAGCATATATTAAATTCTCATAAATGTATTGCGACACAAAGGTCAAAATGTTGATTTCTTTAAATTTATTTCGAAGAGATTCTCTAGGCTTCATTTTATAAATTGCACGAACAGCTCGCTTTTGTAGTAAAAAAAAATGCTGTTTACTACATTAGAGATTGTACTATTTACGTCGTCAAAATTTGATTGTTGTCTTTTGACTTTAAAAATCAAAGACGTATCATCTGCAAATAGTACTATCTCATTCTTGTCCTTTACAAGGTTTGGCAAATCGTTAATGTAGACAATGAACAGGAATGGTCCCAGGATTGAGCCTTGTGGAACGCCCATACAAATTTTTCATCCTAGTGACCTTTTCCCATTTACATCAACCTTCTGGATCCTTTCACTTAGATACGACTCCAGAAGGCTTAGAGCCTGGTCTCTAATTCCATAATGGTGTAATTTCCTGATAAGAATATCATGATGTACACAATCGAAAGCCTTGGACAAGTCACAGAAAACGCCAATGGCATCACTTGACTCCTCCCAGGCGTCAAATATACTTTGAATAAGCTCAACACCTGCATCGACTGTTGAGCGACCCCTGGTAAAACCGAACTGTTTTAGGTTCATCAAGTTGTTGCGATAAAAGTGGCTCTGAACCTGATTTAAAATTATCTTTTCAAATATCTTACTAAGAGTTGGTAGAACAGAAATAGGTCTAAAATTAGTGGGGTCTGATTTACTACCAGCTTTAAACAACGGAATAATTTTACTATGTTTCATCAAATCAGGAAAAACACCATCATCTACACATTTATTAAAAATACTAGATAAGTATGGTGCAATGCTTTCTATAACGGCACTAATAATTTTAACTGACAGGCCAACTATATCGGCGGTCTTTTTCATTTTAAGTGATTTAAAGGCTTTAATTATAACGAAAGCATTGACGTAACTGAATTTAAAATCTACATTGCAAACATCTACGTGTCGTTCGAGATAAGATTTGGCAAGAGTGGGAGATGAGTTCAAGGTTTTGGTAGTTGAAACTGGAATATCCGTAAAGAAGTTTTCAAAAGCTTCAGCAACTTCTATATCTGTACTTATGATCTGATCATCAATCTTAAGCTGGAAGTCATTCCGAGGAGCTTTAGATCTTCCAGTTTCACTATTTATAGTTTCCCAAGTCGTTTTCGTAATGTTGGAACTATTTTTGATTTTATTTTTAATGAAATTTGATTTGGCTGCAGCACAAACCCGTTTGAATGTTTTTGAATAATCCTTTACAAATTGCGCAAATGCATCACTATTGTTATATGTTCTTTCCTCGTAAAGTTCATATAACCTTAGCCTGCTTCTGTGTATTCCCACTGTGGCCCAATCACTAAACATTAGATTCTCATTTACAGTAATTTTCTTTTCCTTGAAAATTGCATCGTACTCACTTTTAGTTAAAGTAAATAGAGACTCATACAATTTATTTGGATTATCACAATATGGTAAGTTTGGCAGTTTTTCTTCAACACTACTTTTGTAGCGGATAAGTCTACCTTCATTGATAGGTACGCACGTGATATCCTTTTTCAATGCTTTTTTAGTCGTGACTTTGAAAACTGCCAACTGGCCAGAATGATCAGAGCCCAACTTATTGATAATTGATTTATCTACTGGTTCTAAATTCGTAAAAATGTTATCAATACAAGTAGATGAGGACGCTGATATTCTGGTGGGCACCAAAAAAAGATTCACAAGATTGTAGCATAGGAACAAAGATTTCAATCTATTGCACACACTGGATTCTTCTAAAATGTTAACATTAAAGTCTCCACATACTATAATGCCTTTGTTGCTGTTACTAACTTTAATTAAAGCTTCATCCATTGTTTTTTCGAACATATCAAATGATGAAGCTGGAGGTCTGTATACGCTTATAACAATAAGGTGCTCAAATTCTACACAGGCCAGTTCAATAGTTCGCTCAACAGACAGGCACACAACATCTGTACGTTCCTTACACTTTAGCAACTTATCGGCAAGTATTAAGGAGCCACCGCGTATCGCATTGTCTCTGCTGAACGAACTAACAACCTGGTGGTTCTTGAAGTTAAACATGAACTGATGCTTCTTGAGCCAGTGTTCTGTCACGCACAAAATATCAATTTTACTACAGTTCATGAATAGCTCCATTTGTAGTTCTTTGCCCAACATTCCTTGTATATTCTGGTGTACCAGGTTGAAACATAATTGTATTAGTTGAAATTTCAGTAAGTTAATGTGCTAGATTTTTTGAGTCCAACACGCGCTTGACCAAATTTTATTATTTGTTGTTATTTTATAGCTTATGCACTATAAACATACCAATTTTCAAGTTTGTAAGTGTTCCCGTTTTTAAATAGAACTAAAACAAAAATCGCCTCACCCACCATCCAACTTGACCCCTCTCTTATATGAATGTTCTTGAAACGGGAGCTCACCACAATTGGTTACCATTAGTTGTGAGAAAAGTTGTAATATTTAATGATTTCAGACTTTTCCCATTATTTGTACTGTGAGACCTAGCTTCTTGCCAAATTTCATAATTTTAGGTCAACGGAAAGTACCCTGTAGGTTTTGCATTTTTGAATAAATGTATGGAGATGAGGACATACATAGGTCGCGGGAAGCCGCTGGATGCGAGCAGCGCAGGACCGGTCGTCATGGAGTTCTTTAGGGGAGGCCTATGTCCAGCAGTGGACGTCTTTCGGCTGATATGATGAGGACATAAAATGCCATTTCTTTTGATTGCGTCCTTGTGAAAAATTGAAATTTTCAGATCTTGTGTGGTTCATGGATCCTAATACATGGTATTAATTTCAACCTAATACCTTTACACGTTCGTGAGATAAAGGGTCTTGACAGGCAGACAGACAGACAGACAGACGGACAACAAAGTGATCCTATAAGGGTTCTGTTTTTTTCTTTTGAGGTACGGAACCCTAAAAACGCTGAAACACATGTCCATTTCCATATATTTTTAGCCTAAATCCTAATTTTTAGTAGGAATTTCGTACGAAATTTCATCCCTTATTTTAACCCCTTGGGAAACGAATTTTCCAAAATCCTTTCTTAGTGGGTAGTTTTGACGTGCATAGAACCTGTGTGCAAAATTTCAAATCTATATCTATAGCGGTTATGGCTCGGCGTTGATGAATCATTCAGTCAGGACAAGCTCTTTTATATATTTAAGATTGACTGGACTGGACAGATTTTTTTGTGAACACTCCAGGTCCGTGAGTTATACCTGTACCTACTTACGACCGTCTGTTGTCATAACCAAAACGTTGCAACTCCATCGAGTTTGAGCTTGTCTGATTTGCTTTGACTAGGACAATGGTCCTAGATGATATCCAGGGTCTCATGATGGAGCCGGAAGGTGGTAATAGGAACTCTGTGGTAAAACGACGCAGCCCAATCGAGTTTGGGCTTGCCTGATTTATCTTGACGAAGTTAATGATACAAGATAATACTTAGGGTCTCTTGATGGAGCCGGAAGGTGGTTATGGAAACTCTGTAATAAAATGACGCAACCCCATAGAGTTTGGGCTCGTCTGATTCGTCTTCAATGGTCCTAGTTGATATAAAGAGTCTCATGATGAAGCCAGAAGAGGAACCCGAGGATGGTCTGTTATAAAATGACGCAATCTCATCGAGAGAGGGCTTGTTTGATTCATCTTGTTACTCGTACTAGTTAGTTCTTGGTTTTTTACTTTCGAGCGGAGCGAGAAAGGTATTGTATTCGTGAAAAAAAAAGTTTTTCTAATTTTCTCAAAAATTTGTTCTATATCACTTATACATCATAAAAAACAAGTCTCCCAAAAATGTCCGTCCGTCGGTCAGTCGGTCGGTCGGTCCGTCGGTCGGTCGGTCCGTCGGTCGGTCGGTCCGTCGGTCGGTCGGTCCGTCGGTCGGTCTGTCCGTCACGCTTTGGCCTAGCGGCTAAACGAATGGTCCGATTGACACCATATTTTGAATCTAGAAGTTTTATGCAAATCCATCGAAGGGTTCTAAGTGGTTTCTTGCTGGCTCTCATTTTGAGGGTAGCTGTCATACAACGAAAATGAAAAATTAAAATTTTCTCAAAAACGGCTAATAGAATCTGGATGTAACTTTGCACGACCAAGCATACCCATGTAAGATATAATGCGCCAGTATCAATTGATCTCTGTAATTTCATATAAGGGGTGTTCCTGTACCACCAAATTGTAAATATGTGATTTACCCAAAATTGGTTCCATTGAGTTTATTAAAAGTTTCTATAATATTAATCCTGGATTGGTTGTCTACCTGACTGGATGTTCTTTATGATTATTTTGAATAAAATATAGTACACAGGGTGTACCAAAAACTGAAAGGGCCTGCTCAGTAGACTTAAATTATCCATAAGGAACATGTATTGGGAAATTAAGAAATGTCCATGCAAGTATCCTACGGTAGTATCCATTGATCTGTGAAAATTCATATGAAGGGTGTTCCAGTACTACCAAAAGTTAAACATGTGATTTACTCGAAATCGTTTGAGGTTTGTTTGTTTTAATGTTTGACAATTTGAATTCTGAATTGATCTGTATATTTCATTCGAACATTTTTTTTTGAAAAATGCAAATAAAAATTTGCATTTCAAATTTAAGTTTGCGATTGATAGTTTTTCCTTCAGTTTTGCGAGAAAGTAAGTGCAGTGCTGCTGTACCATTTATTTATGTTACAAGTGAGCAAACGAGCAGGTGGCCCACCTGATGGTAAGTGGTTTCCACCGCCCATAGCACCCACTGTCTAATTAGTGACATACTTTGACGTTAATAAAACAGCAAAGCGCGTTGCCCACCCTGAGAACTAAGATTTTATGTCTCATGTGCCGTAATTTGGTTTGTTGATTTTTAGTATTTGACATCATAAATACTAATAAGTAAAATAAATAGAGACATGAATTTATTTCGTGCTTGGACACTTTTTGATATGTGTGTTAATTTTCGAGTTATTTACGGAAAATAAATAAAACCGGCCAAGTGCAAGTCGGACTCGCACACCAAGGGTTCCGTAACACTAAGGTAAAAAAAAATCCGTTTTAGTTACAAACGCACAACCTCTTTACAGCATACAGCTCGCTGTCATGGCACGCGTATAAAAATTAAAAAGTTGTTTAATAGTTCTCCCGCGACGACTCTTAAAATCAAAAAGTTATTTAACAAGTCTCCCGCGGGAAATTCAATACTTCCAAATACACTCCTACGGATAAAAAAAACCGGTCAAGTGCGCGTTGGACTCGTGCGCCGAGGGTTCCGATATACCTTTAGTATTTTTGGAAGCAATAACCGCAAAACTAAATTTGTTTGTAAAGGTTATTTGCAGATTTCCAAAAATTGTGCAATTAAGAAAGATCGTTTTATTGTTGCTGTAATATTTATATACACTTTTATCGAATGTAATAAATTCACATTTTTCCTTTCACAAACTTTGGAGATAAGGGGGGACAGGATATTTTTTGTCATTTTTCATCATAACTTAAAAACTAGGAGTTGTAAAAAAATACAAAAATATATTTTAGAATTAACAAGTAAAGCCCTTTCATATGATACTCCACTCAGCCCAGTTAAGTTAATTTGAAATTTTGCCCCCCCCCCCCCCCCCCCTATCTGGGCCCCCTTTACAGTAATAATCATAATATTTTTCATTCTTTCATGTGCAATTAAGTTGGGCAACCATATTCTAAAATGATTCTAAATTTTAAGTCGATATCATGAGTGGTTGCTGAGATATACAGGTGTGACAGACACACAAAGTCGCACCATAAGGGTTCCTTTATTTACCATTTTGGTATAGGAACCCTAAAAATTGTCACTAAGAGTGTTTCTAGGCAAAGGTTGACATTATGTAGGTACAATTTTTGGACGCTGACGCTTGAACGCTTTTTGAAAAATCTTGTAATCTAAAATTGTTGTGTAAAAATTTTGTACATAATAAATATTCACTGGGTTGTGGAGGTCAGATGGCAGTCGCTCTGTGTAAAAACCAGTAACCCCGTCAAATCCCCTAGGTCAGGTAGCCTAATCGTCAAGAGGACATAATATTTTGTATGGAGAAAATCCGGATTCGGTGTGAAAAAAATAGGAGTAAACAGGTAAATAGAGGATATCCTCTATTTACGGGACACTCTGTATTCGCTAAATACTGGTAATTAATACACAAAACTATATAGGGTCCTAATGAAATAGTGAACGTAATTTTACCCTGTTACTTAGACCATGGAACTGATCAACTTTCCCAAATTACGAAAAACCAAATTTGACCTGCGAAATGTCCGTCCGTCGGTCGGTCGGTCGGTTGGTCGATCGGTCGGTCGGTCTGTCCGTCTCACTTTGGCCTAGCGGCTAAACGAACGATTTTTATGAAACTTTGCATGACTAAGCATCTCTGTAAGGTATCTTGCGCCAGCACCAATTGGTCTGTGTAATTTTATACAAGGGGTGTTCCAGTACTACAGAAACGTAAACATGCGATTTACTCATAACTGGTTATAATTAAGTTTATTTAACTTTTCTATAATTTTAATTCTGGATTGGTTATTTTTCCCTTTTTTTTTCAAAAATACCGGTGTACAAAAAACTAACACGGCTTGCTCAGTAGAGAACTTTCCTTAAAAAACATGTGTTTCCCAACACATGTTAAAAAAAATCTCTTTGCAAGAATCTTGCGGTAGTATCCATTGATCTGTGAAAATTCATATAAAAGCTGTTCCAGTACTACAAAATTAAAACATGTGACTTACTCGAAATCGTTTTCGGTTAGTTTGCTTGGTTAACAAATTGGATTCTGTTTTTATTTGTATATTTCATTAGAACATAAGTTTTTATTTATGGCATTAACAATTTAAGTGTGCAGTTGATACTTTTCACTTGCATATCGGGAGAAAGTAGGTGCAGTGCTGCTGTAACATTTATACTAGCTTTTGCCCGCGACTCCGTCCGCGTGGGGTTCTGAAAAAGTAGCTAATGACTTTTCCTATGGTTCAAACTATCTTCGTACCAAAGACAGACAGACAGATAGACAGTGCAGTTCTCGCCTTTATACTCGTATTATTAGGTATACAGAGTACCGATAGTATGGATTTTTGTAAATTAAACACCTCTTGTTTACGTGTGGACTGTTAGGTAACTAAATCTGAGGCTCAGTCACTGTAGCTTCTGTGGCAACTGAAAAAAGAGCGGTACAAAGTTCAACGTGTCTAGCTTCACATGCTTTTAACTCTACATGTACCTACATACTGTTGGACTTCACTTCTGTAAAATCTTCGTAACTTATTTCTCCCCTTAAAAGACAATTCCTAAAAACCAATGATTCACATCTCTCTATATTTTTTGAAGTATTTTGTTTATAAGTAACCTACTTCCTAAGTTTGCACGAAAGCAACCCAAATAAGTCGTTCAGGTAGTTTGTGAAGTATTGGTGCAGCCGCTTAAAATTTCGCGAACTTTCGGTCTGAATGAACCGTTTGCAATGAAATAAAGCTTATATGTTGCACCAACGCGTCATTGGAAACCTCGTTTGTACCAGTTCAGTAGGTGAGTTCTTGGTTCTGCAGCTGAAACTTTGCGTATCTTCTGCCAGAGTGAACCTTTCGCAATGTAGCTAAGCCTATTTATTGCACAGGAGTAAGCCAAACGCGTTATTGAAAGCCACGTTTGAATATGCTCAAAAGTTTGTGAGTTATTCGCACCTTCGCTTGAAACTTTGCGTAACTTCTATCTGAGTGAACCGTTTTCAACTAACCCAAGCTTATATGTTGCACAGAAGTACCTAACTCAAGCATGAAACTTAGCGTACCTTCTGTCTGAGTGAACCGTTTGCAATGAAACTAAACTTTTATGTTGCGCAAAAGTAAGCCAAACTCGTAATTGAAAACTCAGTTTGAATCGGTTTGTGAGTTATTGTCGTACAGGCAATTTGATACTTTACATTAGTGTAGCTTCTGATTAAGTGAACCGATTTGAATGAAACATAGCCTATATGTTGCACAGAGCTAAGTTTAATCTATCTGCGAAAACCGCGAGAAAATCCGTTCAGTAGTTTCGGAGTTTATCGAAAACATACAGACAGACTGACAGACAAAAAGTTCGGAAAACATATTTTTGAGTTCTATTAGTCATTTCTTATCGCCCACACAATTTTTTTTATAAATTCATCAAAAGTACAGACACGCGGTTTCTACTCTTTTATTATATGTATAGATGTATAGATATATAGATAATTCGTGAACAATTTCCGATGTCAAAATGATCGTTTTAAATGGTTTTCACTAAAATGGCACCCATTATTAACATATAATAATTCTGCCAGGGGTTTAAAAATAACCCTGTGTACTGACTATCGCTAACTTAACGCCCACCATTGTAAGAAAATGTATATTTTTGTGAGTATACGTATGTATACTCGTATACTACTTCATTATAGGCTCGAAGCATTCTTTGTTCTCAATGCTAAAATAAATAATAGAAAATGCGCAAAACATCTATATTGAAAAATTCCTCCTTGTCCGATCATTGGAAAAGTTTGATATAAGCTTCGACCCCCGCCTTCTCCCCGTTTAAAACAAGACTTTGCTTTTCTTGTACAATTCGTCTTTTAGAATACTTAATGCAGATACCCCTTTTCATCTTTTCTGAGAACTTTTCGGGCTCTTTTAAAAGTCGTCCAGTGGAAATCATGCTCTGTTGGGATTCGAAGTAAACTCTACTATTAAGTAGGTATCTTTCTGCCTACCCGCTCCACTCGGGCTGCCAGCGACAGATAGGTTGGACGAGGCGAGGCAGTAAGTAAAAAGGCTTACTGTCTTTACCAATACGTAGGTACTCGGACACCTATACTTACAGTTCCGCGGAACTCCACTGGGGTTCCTTCCCAACTGACCTTCATTTCACTCGCAGACCCTTCTTTTTACTTTCCTCTATACTTACATCTCCGGAAATATTTATTTAGACCTTGTGTCTTTGGCTTAATATAAGAAACTACTAAACGTTGACGATTCATGCCTGGAGGTCGATACAATAGCCGTTAGTTGGCAAATAAATTCATGCCAGAATGTTTACGTTCTGTATTTATAAATCAAAATAGAGTTCCCTTAAGACATGCTGAGGGTTGCTGACGACAACTCATGCGAGATGATTACAAGTTGTGATCTTTGGAACTGAGTTCAAAACAGTTAGTGGAAACTTAATCGCAGCTTTGCGAGCGAACACTCTCAAATTAAGTTTAATCGCCACCAAGTGAGGGGGTCAGTTAAAAAAGAGGCCCCCTAATCAGGTCCGCGCGAGCACGCGTTACGCACTTACATAATGAAAGGGGGAAGCTGGGGGCCAACGGGCGAAGGGGCCGTCATCTGCGTACACCCTGTCCGGCCGCCCTCGATCGATACCTATACGTGTGGACTTTATGTAAAAAGCCTCCTGCACACCCGAGGACGCCGACCATAAGTGTCGAGAAACGAGTCGCCCCCGGGGAGGAAGGCACGAAATATCTTCAATTTTCGAGAGAAAATTTTCCAATGCGGGGGCGAGAGCCCGCGGCGGAAGGGCTGGAGCTCGCCCGGACTCCGGACGCCTGTGTCCGAAAAATGCGCACCCCTTAATTGAATTTAGAGATTTGCCTTTCGGAACGCACGCCCGGACCTAACTCTGTTTATTGGAACGCCTCGTTATTACTCTTTATGAGACACGCCGACCATAAAGTGCCAGATGATGTTATATTTGTATTTTATAATGTTACGTCATGATCAATCTCTCAATTAAAAAAAATATGCAATTTCTTAGGATCGATCTTTTAAAATCATCATTAAATATTTCCAAGTAGTAAAATACTACAGTCGCAGGTGTTTAATGGCAACATTTAGTTATAGAGTACGGAGGGTTCGCGAGTGTAGCCGTCACGGTCAGAGTCGTATAAAAAAGCCCGCAGTCCCACCGCGGTGCCTCACTTATTAGTGGAGACCTTCGGTCAATCCTTATTATTCCCGGTGACATCATTTCACTCAAACAACCACAATAAATTTTTCATGTTACTGCAGTTTGTCTAGACCACATTTTGTGTCTTTTTGTCTTCGAGATGTTTGTCAGTTTCCCTCCGGTTTGTTTAATTTTCATTTTGTTTCTGTTTTTGTTTGTTGGTTTTGTTTATAAGAATTGAAAATCGCAAAAAAATATTCGCCTTCATTATTACTGATGACTTACACCCTTGGTGACTTTTGTCTATTTTTTGTTTTCGCACCTACAATACAAGTCTACAATTATTGTCTTTAAAAAACTCTGAAAATTATATTCCCAATCTTTCTTCTCCCGTCAAATACGAAACAGATGAGAACAAAAGCGACTTTATGTCAGCGGTACAAGATTTGATTTATCGCACACTCGTCTAGATAGCTTGTACAGTACCTAGTACGCCGAGACCTTTCATTCTTATGATCAATCTAAAAGGTCTAAAATAATACCTCCAAACTTCATTTTGAAGATGGCAGGCACATCATGATGATGATATCATAGGAACTGTACATTATTTTATTAAAACTGGAAAAAACTTTATGCATACATCTAAATAAACCAGCCAAGAGCGAGTCAGACGCACGCAGTAAGGGTTCACCATACGTATCTGTTCACCATATGATATTACAAGCTTTTGCCTTTGATTTTAAAAATCTCCGCGTCCACTCAAACCTGACCCCTCTTTAGTATGAATTTACTTGAAAAGGCAAGTCACCTTAATTGGTTATAACTGGTTGTAAGATAAGTGGTAAATTTAATTAGATTTTCGTTTAGTTCTGCTATGAGACCTAGCTTCTTGCCAACTTTCTGCGTCAACGGAAAGAACCTGGGTTGGTTCATAAATGTATGGATATGGAGACCTAACTGGCTATCTATCTTTAAATTTTCACACCTTTAGGTCCTAAGACCTTAATATTTGTTCAGTTTAATTTTTCGAGCCCACTTAAAAATTCATTCTTACTGATTTATTAATTAGAGTATTATGGTTCACTTCGAACAGATAAGAAGGGTAAATTTAAATTTGTAAAATCTTATAAATGGTATTTTATCACCAGGTCATACCTATTCAAGAATTGAGCTCATGAATCTACTGTCTCACTAATCCGAAGATGATCTTTTGCACGCAGTAGTGTTAAAATGTACCTTTATCTTCAAATAATAAGGACAATAAATCAACTGACCCCATCCATTGTTAGTCAGAACTCAAAAGATCCAAAATAGGACACATACCTAGTCGTTTCATTAGTGATGCTATGCTTTTTCATTAGTGATGCTATGTTTCTACTATTAAAAAAAAAACAAGCAACTTTCTCGAAGAAAACATTTTTTACTCGACAAAAATTTATAGACTCTCCACACTAAAGTGGTCACGCGATTTTGTATAGAAAGTTTCAAAAAAAATTTCAAATAATATTTTCTTTTCTTCGGGAAGGTTACATGTTTTGGTCATAAAATGTTGGCCTGTTGAATTATAATCCGCGTAGCATCTAATGGAAGTACCATTTAAGCCTGATCTTTGAGTATTATGATTATTATGTTTTGACTTGAAATAGGAGCTAACTACAATTGGGTAGTCTTGTCCAAAAATATAGTTTTGATTTTTTATTCCTTGTTTTGTATAGGTAGTTGTGCAATGAGATCTTCCTTCATGTCATTCAGGTTTTCGTTTGATGAGGTGGAGACATAAATGAGCGTATCTTTTGTTGCGTTGACTTAGAAGATTGCTTTTTTATCCACTTCCAAGGGTCTACGGACCTTATAGTCATCGCCATCTTAACATCCCATTAAAAGTCCACTGCTGGACAGGGAAACTTGTTTAGTATATTTCATATAAATATCAACTTTTACTCGTCGCTGAGAAAAATTGCCTTGACCCATTGTCTTGAGTCATTTTTAGGGTTCCGATACCAAAATGATAAAAACAGAAGCCTTATGATGGTTCCGTATCGTTTATATAGTTTCATCATGTCCGTCTGTCTGTCTGTCCGCGGCTTAGCTTTGTAACCCTTAGTACTAGAAAGCTGTAATTTAATATGGATACATATTAGTCACGCTGCCGCCAAAGTGGTATAATAAAATCTTAAAAAAAAAAAGTTTTTAGCGTACCTCCCCTACACGTAAATTGAGGATGAATTTTTTTTTCTCGTCTACCAATGGAGGTCTTTTAGGGCTTTTTAGGGTTCCGGTACCAAAATGGTGCGACTTTGTTTGTCTGTCTGTCACACCTGTATATCTCAGCAACCACTCATGCTATCAACTTGAAATTTGGAGTAGTTTTAGAATGTGATTGCGAAACTTTATTATTGTAAAGGGGGCCCGAAAGGGGCGGGGGGGGTCAATATTTTATATTTTCGTTACTAGGTCAAGTGAGGTATCATAAAAAAGGGCTTTAAATAGAGCATTTCAAAATAGATTTAATTTTTTTTTATGTCTTTTCCTTTTTTAATTTATTATGAATTTAAAAAAAAAAAACATTCCCCCCCCCCCCCCCCTTATCTCCGAAGTCTGCGATTCAAAAAATCTGATTTAATTCCAGTCAATCATTTATGTAAATATTACAGAAAAAATAAAACGGTCCCTCTAAGTGGCACACCGTTTTATAAAATATCTGCAAAAAACCTTTACAAACAAATTTAGTTTTGCGGTCCTAAAAATGGACTTTATTGTTTCTTAAATTACTAAAGCTATATCGGAACCCTTGGCGCATGAGTCCGACTCGCACTTGACCGTTTTTTTTTATTAATAGTTGCTCCAACAGCAGCTGTAGTTGAGGTTGGAGTAACCTGTACCCACAGATTAATATACTATGTAAACCTCTACCACACCGGTATTAAAAACCGCCAAGCTCTGTGATCCGTGTTTACTACGTAGGTTTACTAGTAGTAGTACTGCTAACTAGTATAGTACTATTTAATTTTTTTTTAATAGCCGCTATAGGGGCGCCAAAGAGGTGCTTGCCTACTCTCGACATTAAATCCGCCTCTGCAGCAACCATCGGCTTGAAAATTTTGAATAGTTTTAGAATATGATGGCCCAACTTTATTGCACATTTAAGAATTACAAATCAAAGGGGGGGGGGGGGGGGGGCAAAATTACAAATTTTCGTTAATAGGTCGAGTGAGTTATAATTTAAAAGAGCTTTACTTGTACAGTACAAGCCACGAGAATTTTACGCTGTGTGCCGTTGAGGAGGGTAAATTGAAATCTTGGTAACCCACTTATAGGTACGTACAGTCAAGAGCACATCAAGCTTGATACTTTGGACTTTGTACCGTTCTTATTTCAATAGATGTACGGGATAGAGTCGTATTGAGAGTGTCAAGCTTGACCTGTCTGTACCGTGGCATCTCCAAGACGACATTGTATTTAAATTCCGACACATTGTTGAATATTGGGAAACTGCTTCATAGGTACAGTCCGCGTGATGAGTTAAAAGTTCTGAGCGGAGTGGATCCCTCCACTCCGCTCAGAACAAAGCAAAATACCCCCTCCCTTTTCTCTAGGTGCTCTTAACTCGTCGCGCGGCCTGTACTAACATTATAACTCTTCGAAACTCTTTAGTTCGCTTTAGGCAATATCTCTAGAAAAGTTTATGTTCTCTCGCCGGTTTTGAGTAGTCCACGTGAGCGGGGTAAAATATAGCTTTATTGTGACACCCCATGAAGCTCCTCAGGGGCAGAGCCCTCCAGAATTCCTGCAAAAACGAGAGGTTCTTTGAAGGGGAATTACCATAGTGACCTAGCTTGTAAACGTTGCGGCTGGCAAGCGCTATAGTTAGTATCCGCACTATGTGACATGGTACGATACACAAAAAGATGCTGCTGACCATTTTCCGGTTCATAAACTCTTAGTCGCCTCTTACGACACCCACGGGTAGAGATAGGTTGCTATTATTCTTTGGCGACACCATTCGCATTAGTAAGTAATAAAACACGTTTTTGAATCATTTCACTAATTTCAGAGACTATCCCAAACAAGAAATCAAACTCACAGTACGAGTACTTACGCAACAAAAAATTACGAACATTTCTTTATAAAATAACAAATCGGATAAAATTTCTACCAAAGATTGAAGAAGCATAAGAAGAAGTTGATTGAGATTGATTGTAGATTGATCGATTGAAGATTTTACTGTTCTAATAGCTTCATTTGTTGCCCACTATGACTATCCTAGATTTTCTCCCCGGCAGAGTTGTGCATAAGTGGTGGGGCGTTAAAATATACCCCCAAAAGGCGTGTAAACTATTTGTGAAGCACTCACAATATCAAAAACTGGTCGTATAAAGGTTGTAGTGCTTTTATATTTTTACCGCGATTAAAATTATTCAATAAAAAAAAGAAAAATATAAAGAGAGTTCCATACATAAACACCTTCATCTTTCATTTTATCTCCATAATGAATGAATTTCTAAAAAAAGCGTAAACACGTAGTTTTTTATTTTTTACTGAGAGTTCGACCTCAAATTTATGTGCCACTTACTTTAAAGAAAATAAACTTAAAGACTTCTGGACCAACAAACGGACAAAAAATCATCCCGTACTCCTTTTGGAGGATGATTTTCAAGAAACACTTGAACACGTGTTACATTATTTTTACCAGCAGCTAATTTTCAAATCTGTGTAAATCTAACTACAGAAACAAAGACAATCATACAAATAATTTTCCTTTAAAACTTGAAACTAACGAGTGAACCCAAAATGAGTTTCTTAATAGTAGATTAGTGGCCAAGGGCTGTAAGGCATGCTTACACCCGAGCTAACTACTCTACTTTACATCTCGATTGTGAAGTAAGAAGGTCCTTATTACCACCAAATTGTAGGTGACCAATTAGCGCTCTAGGGTAATAATGTAGCTAGAAAAGCCCTAGGGCGGTAAGTTATTAAAAAAGAACACTTCACTCTTTCAAAACTCAATTACTTACCGCCCTAGGGCTTTTCTTGCTACATTTATTTATTTTTTATTTATTTACAGTTTATTGTACACATGAAAATACATTAAGAAAATTAAAATTAAGAAAAAGGACACAACAGGCGCTGCTTATTTCAAAATGAAATTTCCTCCAGCAGACCTACAGAAGCGTGATTTGACTGGAAGAGGCAGATAGGACGTGCACAAAAACTAAACCTTAAAATTATACTTAAACTATATAAATACACAAGTATACATACATAAATATACATATAAAAATATATTATATATATATATATATACATAAATACATAAATACATTATTACCCTAGAGCGCTAATTGGTTACCTACAAGCCCCATTTGGGGTTAATAAGGAACTACTTACCGAATATGGGAGATGTAATAGTAGATTAGTAGCCAAGGGTTGTAAGGCATCAATTGCAGCCCGAGATATTTAGGCGCACGAGCGCAGTGAGGGCGCCTATAGTTCGAGGGTGCAATTGATGCTTCCACCCGAGCTAACTACTCTGCTTTACATCTCGATTGTGAGGTAAGTAGGTCCTTATTACCACCAAAATGTAGGTGACCAATTAGCGCTCTAGGGTAATAATGTAGCTAGAAAAGCCCTAGGGCAGTAAGTAATAAAAAAAAACACTTCACTCTTTAAAAATTTAATCACTTACCGCCCTAGGGCTTTTCTAGCTACATTATTACCCTAGAGCGCTAATTTGTCACCTACAAGCCCCATTTGGTGGTAATAAGGACTTTCTTACCGAATATGAAAGATGTAAAATCCTTTCTTATCACGAACCTTAATAACGTGAAAAATATACCTTCCAAGTTTAGGGTTTCTAACTTCAGTTTCGGCTGTGCATTGATGAGTCAGTTAATCAATCAATTAATTAATCAATAAATCACAAAAACCTAGGTTACTCATATATGATAACAAATGAAATGGTTTCGCTTCCGAAGCCAAGTGATTTTTTACTCGATAAAACTTTTGGGACTTCCCATGGTAAAGTGGTCACGTGATCGAATCATTTTGTATGGGAAGGCGAACAACTTTTTTCGAGTAAATATTATTTTTATTCGGGAAAGTTGTTTTTTTTTTCATGAGTAGAATCATTGGACTTCGCGAGCAATACCAATGAAAATTGACGCTGTATTTACCCTTGTCTCTTTAGTTGTTTGTAATCACTAGTACGGTCAACCGCACGTCGGTAGAAACTTTTTCAACTCTATTACCACGCTATAAAGTCCAAAAGTGTTTCTACTGATGTGCTGTTGAGTGACTATCAGGGACTAATGACACAATACCATTCTTTATTTTGAATAGAAAAACTTGGGACTTTGACTTTTTGGAGATTGGGGCCCAGCAGTCCCATTCTTGACTTCATCATTGAGAGACTTTAAAGTGATTTATGAAACTTTAAAATAAAAAGGTTAATCTTAAAATATGAAAATTAACAATAGAACACTAATCAATATTTAAAAAATATCATAGTAATTTTATGCGTCTTCGGTAAGTTATTGACGCTTACTTTCATTGTATGAGAATGTATGTCGGAAAACTGACTGACCCGTTTTCTTCGCAGCAGAGTATGTACAAGGAGTAAAAAAATATTAGGGCTAGGAATTTAAGCTCCAGAGCTTCTTTACACCCGATCAGACACAGGGTTGACATATAATAGCTATGTAAATTTTCCATAGGCACAACTTTAGCATGATAGATGATACTACGATAGTACGATTAACCATAATTTTAAATTATTTTACACCATGATAGTACGATATAAAATAATTTTAGTTTCCTTTGTGACTTCCCATACAAACTGCACCAGCTGGTTAAGCTTTTTTATGGGAGTACATTTTTCATATTCGTATTTCGACTCATAGATAATTTGTTCACTTTCGTGGTCTAAGTAACTGCCTAAAATAGTGCTTCCCTTATTTATTTTTTTACACTATACAGCAGTTCAACGCTTTTACATGATTTCGGCTTTTTTAAATTGTATGAAAAAACTTAATGCACGAAACACTTTGACCTTGAGCGTGTTGCTGGTTTCGGGAGTTTGTAGTGTAACGCACTTGCTGCCATGCCATACAGGCACACCCTGTACAATACATACAACGAGTATCAAAATTTGAAATTGGAAGAAGCGTAGGCTGGTACAACTGAACCGCAGGAGAACCACGCTAATCGCGCGGTCGGGTGGGCGCGGGCGCGGGGATGCGGGGGTGGAATGAAAGGGGGCCGGAGAGTGTCCGTTCTGTATAGTACTGTAGTGATCCTCCTCGAAAGCCTTCTTTTAGCAGAGCTGGCTGGCGAGTATTTCTAAAATTGAATTTGATTTCGAATAATGACGTCACGTTCTGAAAACAGTCGCCAGTCAACTCCTGCCCACGGCTGGGTACGGACGTTGCTATTAGCTTTCTATATAAAAAAAGAATATAAAACATAAATACGATTCCAAGCGTCTCTTTTATAATAATCCCGGTCCTCGTGTTCGCTATAATGGTGGAGGCGCCGCCGTGCCCCTATTGCCATTTTATGTAGTGTTACAGTTACGCGGTCACCGGTCTTAAGTAAGACAAGAGGATGCTAATAAAGAAGATGATGCCCTGTATGTGAAGAAGATGATGCCCTGTATGTGAAGAAGATGATGACATATGATGACCACGACGCATCATACTTTATGAGTGCCAATTTTTATGGACACGGCACGCATAACACGTGCCGTACAACTGTAAGCTAATTTTATATTGTCTAAAGCAGAGAATCACCCTCATCAAAGTTTTTTCATATTGTTCGTCATGCTTGAATTGGTTACAAACGTACCAATTTCGTATTCATTTGTGTTTGCAAGTCTCCAAGGCGACGGATGGCGACAGAGAAACTGCGCATGTCTTTTGGATGACAATCTGACAAAAATGTCATGTCATATTTTGTTTGTTTATCGTATTTGTTCATATTGCGTAGATAATATTACGTGTACAATATTATTTCTATAATCACGAAATATTGTCCTATAAAAAAAATATAGATAAGCTCATTATGATTATAAATGCTTTGTACGCAATATTGTAAATGTAAAAAAGATATATGTATGTTTTTGTACTAAAATCTTTGTTAGCAGGTTTTCTCTATAGTTTTTCACTTTTCTAGTCAAAGAACCTCTCATATAGTTAAAAGCGTGAGTTATAAATGTTTTACTTGACGATGTATGTATAGATGAAAGACGTCCAAAAACGTATTCATGGTGTCCTAACTTTATTTTGTACTTAACACTAATTCTCTTTTTCATGTTATACTATGCTCAATGAGTTGTGATATCGAGTGTCGATATCCTTGGATGCGCTTCAGCGTGTCCACATCGGTGATCGCTAACCATGAGCGACACCACTATGATGGCTATCCTGACTGACGACTGATGGCGGACGTGCTACTTCCGACCATCGCATCGCCAGCAGAGCTAGGCTGCAAGCAGCTCTTCAGCCATCTCAAAAAAGAAGATTGTTTTAATTTTACTATCCATGTATTAATAAATTTATTTTTTGGGTTTGTTCATTAGGGTTGTAATTGCGAACGATTGCAACTTTATTGATCATCTGGGAAAGAAAAACGGGGTGTTTTTTGGATGTTTGTAATTATGATTTAATTACAATCATTCCTTGGTTTGTTTATTTTATTCTTCTACCTGGTAACAAAAAAAATTTGGTAATAAAAGATTTTTCAGAAGGTAATGTTCTTATAATGGTATGGTATATCCTATGGATGGTAATATTGTTTGGTAATTGAAGGTACATGACGGTAAACAAGTAAGTATTGGTATTTTCTTTAAAGTCTATACTACAGACATAACTTTCTAAAGATTTTTCTAGTAATTTCAATAAAGAGTGGGTTCAGTTAGGATAAATGTCACAGTTTTCATTATCGGGGAAGAACATAGGTACAACTATTATTAAATCATATGTATTTAGATAGAGGGTCTGGATCAGGCTCAAGTATCGTGTTTGTAGCTGATATGACTACGTGTATTTTTCTAGCTTTGCTTCCGCTTTACATCGGCCGCAGGCCATATGATGTTAACTAGATTTCAAATTAAGTTAATACTTTTAGAAAAACATCACTTTTTGGGGTTAAACATTAGTTTTTGGGATTAAAAATATAGGTTGGCTTGATGGGATATATTGTTGCCACTAGTTGTTATCTTGTACAACCACTTTTATGCCCATAGGGTTAGTGGGTGGCTTTTGTTGGGTCACAGTATCTTGGGAGCATCTTAGGGTAGCTTTTGTCTCAATTTGGCAACGCCTTTATTTTGTTTGAAAGAGAAAGGTATATCAGTAATGTCACTGACATTATCCAGCCGCAGGCTGCATAATTTAACGCGTAGCGTTTTTCAAGCGTTTTCCTTATGTCAAATTGACTTTCATCAGCCGCGAAGTACTAGATAAACTCAGAGCGTTTTTTCTATGTCAATGTCTAATGTGGGAACATTTTACTTTTTTAGGATGAGCATAGAGTAGGAAGTTTTCTTTTTTAATTTATGTAAAGGTTCCATGAATTACGAAAGAGAATGTTATATTATTGGATGTCAAACTTTATTTGTCAAAGAGCATAGTATCAGTTATTTTCTTAGAGACGTAACTAGTAAAATAATTTTAGATTTGATCTAAGATAGTTCTTTTTTTTCAAAATTTTTAAAATTGTATTTTTTGGTTTAGCAAGTAGTAAAGCGTAACACCTGTTGTGGTGTAATTTTCGGTGGTTTTGTGCACCGTAGTTCATGAGATTACCGAAACTGAAAGCAACAATGTTTTGTCACATGAGCTAGATATTAGCAATATTTTGCAGGGTTATGTTATGCTTACATTTGTAATATTTTCCACCATAGGTAGGTAGATTAGGGAATTTTTTGTACAAGAAATTTCCAAGCTTCACTCGGTAATTTCTTTGCCCGGGGGGAGGATAATGTAGTGATCCTCCTCGAAAGCCTTCTTTTAGCAGAGCTGGCTGGCGAGTATTTCTAAAATTGAATTTGATTTCGAATAATGACGTCACGTTCTGAAAACAGTCGCCAGTCAACTCCTGCCCACGGCTGGGTACGGACGTTGCTATTAGCTTTCTATATAAAAAAAGAATATAAAACATAAATACGATTCCAAGCGTCTCTTTTATAATAATCCCGGTCCTCGTGTTCGCTATAGTACTAACTTTATTTTGTGATACAGGGTTGTTTTTGGAACACTGGACGATTAATAGGGTTCCGCACCTCAAAAAGAAAAAAAAAACGGATACCGATCACTTTGTTGTCCGTCTGTCTGTCCATCTGTTAAGACAATTTTCCTCACTAACGGATAAAGGTATGAAGTTGAAATATGTATCAATTATTAAAGTCTATGAACCCTTGAAGGTACTAAATTTCAAGCTTTTACGACAACACAATAAAAAGATGCAGCCATTTATCATAAAGTGATCATAGAATCCTTATTAAACAAAACCCACAGGGTACTTCCCGTTGACCTAGAATCATGAAATTACAGTTTAGGCAACGAAGCAGTTGACCCCAACATAATTCTCTCAAGCAGGTTTTATTTGACAGGATGATAAAGTATCATGAATTAAATGTAAATTCAAAAAATCCAAAGAAAAATGTCAATTTTTTTTAATACATTTTTTGTAATTCGTGTATGGAAATATTAAAAATACAATTTTTTTTTTGGATTTTTTATAGAAGGTTTGTCTCATATAGTGTAATAAATACCTCAGCAAAGTTTCATCGACTGAGGATTTAATGCGGGGGTCTTCATACAACGATCCGCTTCGTTGCCTAGACTATTAGACAAGAAGCTATGTCTTACAACACAGTAAAGGGGAAAGTCTAAAATCATTAAATATTACAACTTTTCTCACATCCTAATTGTAACCAATTAAGGTGATTTCCCGTTTCAAGTACGGAGTTTTTGAAATCTTTCACAAAACCAAGTATATCATTATGGTAGATAGGTACGGAACCCATAGTGCGTGGCTTTTTTTTGTACAGAACATAAAACTGAGCCAAAGACACATGGGTGGAAAAACCAGTTAAACATTTTGTCATTCCACCCACACAAATTGTAGCGGGTCAAGATTTGTATGAAAAAGCCAAGAGTAGATACCGATTTCTGATCCATATCTCTTTGAGAAAGTTGTTTAGGTTATTTATTTTATTTCAGTAAGATAATAAATTTTGGTCACAAAATATTTGCAATTAACTATAAATAATTTATAAATAAAATGTCGAGCAATTCCCAGAAAAATTAAAAAAGTCAGGCAAAAAAATTGTATGTACTAAGTAGTGCGGGTTCTTGTCACATGCGTGCATGTATTAAAATGCAAAATTGTTTTCATATCATAATGTAAAAAAACTGATTGGTTCGTCAATAAGGGCGAACAAAGCAGTTATTTTCTTTGAAAGACTTTCGTAGGCTTCTTCTGGGCAAGCTCGTTCCATCGTCGACCTCATCTCTGTCCTCAGGGCTAGATCGAGGCCAAGAGTAAGCCCATACAAAGTAAAAAAAAGACTCCAAATTTATTCATTGTTGGATATTAAAATCTCTTAATGACCTTAGCTAAATACATCGCTTCATAAACAAAGTGGCGCCTTGGGAATAAGAAGTGACTTAAGGGTTCCTTGATGTTTACGGAACTCTACAAAGGAACACTTATGGAGCGTCTTCGTCCATTTTTACTGTACCATAAAAGTGGTTGGACACGAGAACCTGCTGCGCCTTGGCAGACCAGTCGATTATGAATCTACTAAGCGCCCTCTTTCTCTACAAAGTGCATTTGTGCTGCTTTTTTGTAAGGTAGGCCTCTCTACTGTCGGCTGACGGTCTATAAGCATTGTACTTTACTTACTTCATAGAGGGAGGTAAAAAGTAGAGTGTAGAAGCGGCCTCATAACATTTTTTTTGTATTCGCTACAATTACTTTGCTGTGGATATCGCCCTCGCTGTAAAAATATTACTTTCCCACCTTATTATACAATCTTAAATTTTGTTGTATATTGTAATTATAGCGACCAATTTTCATTACAGGTTAACAAAGCCTCGCTACCAAACTTCAGGCACGCAGGGATTTAATTCGAGTAAAACCTTTTATGGGCTTATTCTAGAGGCTAAATGCAACATTTTTTGTTCTACGTATTTCAGAAATTCACATAACAAAATTGTCTTTAAAAAAAAGACTGGCCAAGTGCGAGTCGGACTCGCGCCCTAAGGGTTCCGTACCTATCTACCCGATATACTAAAAGCTTTTGCTCTTTGACTTTAAAAACTCCGCGACCATCCAACTTGACCCCTCTTTTATATAAAAGTTCTTGAAACGGGAGCTCACCTTAATTGGTTACTATTAGTGGTAAGAAAAATTTAAATATTTAATGATTTTAGACTTTTCCTTTAATTTGTACTGTGTGACCTAGCTTCTTGCCAAATTTCATAATTTTAGGTCAACGGGAAGTACCCTGTAGGTTTTGCTTTTTTGCATAAATGTATGGAGATGAGGATATAAAAAGCCATATCTTTTGATTGCGTCGTTGTAAAAAATTTAAATTTTCAGATCTTGTGTGGTTTATGGATTTTAATATTCGTTATCAATTTCAACCTGATACCTCTTCTCGTTCGTGAGAAAAAGGGTCTTGACAGACATACAGACAGACGGACAACAAAGTGATCCTATAAGGGTTCCGTTTTTTTTTATTTTGAGGTATGGAACCCTAAAAACGGTCAAGTGCGAGTCGAAATCGTGCGCCAAGGGTTCCGATAAACCTTTAGTAATTTTAGAAACAATAAAGTCCATTTTTAGGACCGCAAAACTAAATTTGTTTGTAAAGGATTTTTGCAGATTTCTAAAAAACGGTGCTACTTAGCAGATTTTCGCAGATAAAATTTTTCTGCCATGTGAACGTACCGTACGTCAGTGGAAACACTTCAATAGTTCAAGCTTCAGAGACCTGGCTACGGGCGTTTCCAGTGTAGCGCTAGTTCAGCTTGTAATGGTTTTGTCACCACTTATTTGCTGCAGCGCATGCTTGAGTATCTGACGAATTTTTTTAAATTTTGTGCTTAACTGCTTTGGAGATAATAGTATTTATTTTTAAATCTAGTCATAGAAAAATATCAGACTTGAATTGCAAGTATCCCACTTGACCACACCTACACACCTTATTTCTAATTTCAAGGCAATGCCTAGCGTATTAGCAGTTGCTGAGATAAAGTGACAGTTAGTTTTTGACGACATCATTCTTGAATATTGAGATATATTGAATTATCGAATTTCCTTTAAAAACTTATGACATGAACAAGGGTTAGTAGAAATCACAAACCTAATCATAATTGTATCAACTTTAAAAATTGTACATCTGTATAAACTGGCTTTTTCATATTATGCTTTATGTGTATCCTTCTAGGAAAAGAAAATTCATTGTATTCTATGTATTTTTCTATGTATGCTTCTAGGAAAAGAAAATTAATTGTAACCAAGACGCGCTTGAAAAACTGAAAATGTAGGCCCAATTTCCCCTAGAAAATTGAACGTGATTTAGGCGAGGCGTCGTCGAAGAAATGGAGAGTATTCGGAGGCAACACGAGCTTCGCAAAATATATTCAGCGTCGCCGTTGGAAACCTATTTCCACTGTACCTACCGATACGTGGGGCGGGCAGCTATAGTCCGTTCACATGTAAAATAGCTTGGCGCGCAAGGAATGATGCTCTACTTCGATTATCACAAGTTCTGTACTATACTTTTGTCGGCCGTTAGTTGCTTTGTGTTGATTTTCTTTAGCGCTACGCTACAGTGCCAAATTATATTAAGTCTGAATCAGTTTCTATTCTTTGTGGTTCTACTATAGTTCTTGCACTACAGTCAAATCAAGTTCTAAAAAAACCGGTCAAGTGCGTGTAGAGCCACGTGCAGTGTAGGGTAGGGAAGTAGTGGCTTCACGAATTATTATTTTAAAGATATCCCACAATTTTACATTTCACCTATTACCTATAAATATACACTGTGGGCCCGAGTAACCCAAGAAAGTTTAGCCAGGTATTTCTGACGATGTTATAAGTAAATAATGTTATGTGAACATAGGTCCAATTGTGAAATTTTAACTTAGCTATTTTTTGGAACAAAATAAATCAATTAATATTAGTACTTTCTTGTGAATAAATCCCTAGTATAAGTAAACGAAGATTAAAACAATTGACGACCTTCGACCATAGAGTAACACGATTTTCGCGCGCAAAAACGAGCTTGCGCGTTTTGACGCGTATAATACAACGGCTACGTCACATTCACTATTTTATTGGGTTTATTTTACCAGACATTTTTCAACTAGTTAATTTATAAAAATAAAGAATGTCTCGAAAAAAAGCGACTTCGAACAATACGTTATAATAACACTTTGTTACTCAAATTAGACATCAGAATCGATGGTTAACTCGGGCCCAAAATCCGTGTCTGTACGTTGAATGTTTTTCGAAATGATGAATTAGACTCAACTGTTTTATCATTTCGTAGAATACTTCATACCCCAATCTGAAATTTTTAAAATGGTTACCTCTTTGTCTGCGCACGCATCACATAAAAACCAGCCAAGTGCTAGTTGGACTCGCCTACCGAGGGTTTCTTACCACTTAAGTAAAAATACCATTTATGTCTTTAACTAAATAGCAATATAAACATACCATTTTTAGGGTTCCGATACCAAAATGGTAAAAATAATGAACCCTTAAGGTGCGACTTTGTCTGTCGGTCTGTCCGACTGTCTGTCACACCTCTATATCTCAGCAATCACTCATGCTATCGACTTGAAATTTGAAATAGTTTTAGAATATATTTGCCCAACTTAATTGCACATGAAACAATTTTGGTGTAAAGGTGGCCAAAATAGGCAATTTCAAACTGTCGTTACTAGGTCAATTGGGGTATCATATGAAAGAACTTCACTTGTACATTCAAAAATATATTTTTGTATTTTTTTACGTCTCTTAGTTTTCAAGTTGTGATGAAAAATGTCAAAAAAAATACCACCCCCCCCCCCCCCCTCCCTTTATCTCCGAAGGTTGTGAAACGAAAAATCTGAATTAATTACAGTTGATAGAAGTTTATGTAAACATTACAGCAAAAATAAAACGATCTTTCTAAGTTGCACAGTTTTTTAGATATCTGCAAATAACCTTAACAAACAAATTTAGTTTTGCGGTCCTAAAAATGGACTTTATTGCTTCCAAAAATACAAAAAGTATATCGGAATCCTCGGCGTGCGAGTCCGACTCGCACTTGACCGATTTTTTTTTATTGGGGCATAATTCACAGAATGTCATCTGATCTCAAACTAGAAGCCTGTACTATGACTACCAGAGACAGATACACATACATAAATAACAACCAGATCATTTAACGCGGTATAAACTTAACGTTAACGTCTTTTGTAATTGCGATCACTTTGAGAAAAGTATCATAAATTCGCTTTAGTGTAACTTTTAATTATCCTCGAGTAACCCAGAAGATAGATATAGAAACCAGGAGCCTTACGAGTGGTCGGTGGTAGGTTATAAAAATACAAATTCACTTTATTAAACAAGTTGCTCTGTTACAACTTTAATACTAATAACCCTAATAACTCATGTGAAGATTTATTCACTTTGAATTCAGTAAAATTTTCATTCTAGGAAAAAGCTAATTAATGTTTAATTCAAATTCAGAGACTTTTTGAATTATATGAGCTAAAAAATTATACAAATGACGACAGTTTCATTGAATATGTCAAAAATTATTCAAAATTGTTTAAATTAGTTTATTTAAAAACAAAATCATTTTTTCTACGAAAAAAAAACAGACTGCTGGTAAAAAAAATCAAGGCTATTTGGAATGTTATAAACAGTGAAACTAGTAAAGTGAAACCGCGTGACAATCAAATCACACTTCATATAAATCGCGGAACCATTAGTTTGAACGTAGAAGTGGCTCAAGAACTCGAAACCTTTTTTACTAATATTCCTTTGAAAACAACAGAGTCACTCGATTCATCATCTTCAGTAATTTACTTCAAAATATTGTGGACGCCTGCGAAACTGAATTTGGGTTCAAACATGTCACCCCCAACGAAATTGTTAAAGTCTTTAAAAGTATTAAAATGAAAACTACTGAGGACCTATGGGGAATGTCAGTCAAAGTCTGGAGTGCGATCATAGATACAATAGCTCCATATTAAGCCGTTAAATTTAATGAAAATTGTGTTTATAAGCATATTTCCGTTTTAGACAAAACCTACAGCGCCACCTATTGGCGGGTAGCATAGCTTGCTATTTTAATGTTGATGATATTTTAATGTTTAGGCAGCTATAGAGCGAAGCTTGGTCGCCCAGGTATAATGCAATAATATTAACGATGATGTTTCCCCCTATGCACATTCCAAGCTTTATGATTATGAGACATCTTCCGTCGGTTTATAAAAGCGTGCATACGAGTAGTACCATTTTCCATGGTTCCTAAAGTCACTCTTCTATTGATAACCCACACTTCCCATCACACTTTCCATCTCTTGTAAACTTGCGAAATAGACCCCCAAAAGAGGTGAGTTGAAGAATAAAATAGTATAGAAATATGTATTTAAGAAGGTCTTTCGATTATAATTAAATTTAATACGAAAAGAAAAAGCTAGCAAAAAGAACTAATGAATCACGTGAACCACTTCTGTGAAAAACGTCCCCAAAAGGGATGAAATAGACGAGATATGAAAGTGCATTTAAAAGTTAAGAAGAGTAGGAGTAGTGTATGTACTTTGTACGGAAGTCAGTGAAGTTTTGAAGGATTCTTAAGTATTAGTATTTAGGCAACTACAAGAAAATAGAAACACCATTTTTGGGCAATCAACTCTAAACAGGTGGATATTTGGGTTAAAAATTCAGCACAGAACTTGCTTAATTGAATACGCAAACTCTTCTTCTTTTATATCGGTGTCATTGAGATCTGCTACTATGACAGTACCATCGCTTCATGGATTCTTTATAAATACAGCGTGAATTTTTATTTGTTTTAATCCCAAAGCCCAGTGATTCTTCTCATGAAAACGTAAGCAACTTTACCGAAGAAAAAAATTTTTTCACCTTCCCATACAAATGAGTCGATCACGTGACCACTTTACTATGGGGAGACGAAAAAATTTTATCGAGCAAAAATTTTTTTTATTCGGGTAAGTTGCTTGTTTTTAAAAGTAGAATCACTGGGCTTCGGGATTAAAACGAATAAAAATTCACGCTGTACATATTTCCGGTACTTCACTTTCGAAAATCGCATTTAACAGTAATTAAACCAAAGACATTATAATTTTAGTTCAAATTATATTGTCTTGAATATTAAATCATGTAAGTATGTGACTTAAAACATTTTATTGGAGTAGAGCTTCTTTCCAGGCGTAGCGCCTACAAGCAGGGTACTGGGGGCTACTTCTCTGTTATATCTGCCCGTCCAAGATACATGCCTCGCATAGGCGCACTCGTGTTACCGGCCGCGTCCTGGCCAGCGGGCGGGGGGTTACCCCCACAAGCTCCCGCGCCCCTTACCGCCCGGCCTCATCTAGTGCGACGACTAGTCCGCTAGGGTTAATTCAAACTATTTGAATATTTTAAATGCTTAAACAATTTTGATTTTTATTAAACCTACTATAAGATTACTTTATTTTAATTTACGAAGAAGGATATTAATTGCATCCGTTTGGGACTCATGACAAAAACTTCAGGTTTCAGCAATATTTGTTTATATATGGGAGTTATTGTGGCGATGCTTCGGAGAGGTTTTTGCTCAGGAATTACATCTTCCTTTCGTTGTAATAGGTTACAATAATAGTTGTATCACTATTATTGTAACCTATTACAACGTGTAACGGAAAGGTGTGATAATGCTGAAGGGTGTGAATCTGCCCATGAAACTGAACAACTTTTCCAAAGGAACATAGGTCATAGAAAAAAATCAATTTTCGACCTCTCATACATACTACATCAGCTGATAGCGCATTTTGTATGGGAGGTCAAATTTGGTTTTTCGTATTTGGACCTATGTTCCTTGGGAAAAGTTGTTCAGTTTCATGGGCAGATTCATACTCTTCACTATTATCACACCTTTCCGTTACACGTTGTATATTGATAAATTTGAATAATGCTTGAGTTATCAACCCTCCCCAACTCTGCTGAGGGCTTCGTCGCCGGTAGTAGGGTAAAAACAATTTCATTTGTCTTTCACCTTGTCGTCACCCAAGGAATTGTTTGCAATGATAATCAGCTCAAAGGTAAAATAAAACTTTAAATTAATACTTAAAAATATATTTTAAAGTTATAGGGTTGTTTGTGAAGTGGCAACCCTTCGTGTCCGGCGCGCAGCCCTGATTCTGTAGAACAGAGCGGCGTGCGTGCCCAGTTCTGCCCCCTCTCGGCCCCGCGTCTCCCCCCTCTCGCCCCGCGCTGCCGCCCGCTTGCCCCACGCCGTGCCGCTCTAAACAGCCTACCCTCGTACGTATGTAGGGCGGATGGACGTCCCTAACCCCCCAGAGAAAGGGGTGCCCCCGCATCTTCCTTGTTCCTCCTTGTGCAAATTCCCCTGGCGATGGAAATGTGCTCGGCCACATTTTATACAATTTCTAGTCCGTGCGTTTCAAACTTGGTGTCCACATCTTTATTAAACTGCTTAATTTCCCGAGCTGAAGAAGCGTGGCGCGGCGCCGCGGCGCTCCTCCCGACTAAAGATTAAGGCGCTCTATGAATGGTTTGGCCAAGTTATTAAGGTTGTTTGTTGCGAACAATTTCCCCGGCCGTTGACTTTTCGTTTCATTCACTCCGCGAACTTGTTCCCGCAACTCTCGGAAGTATCGGTAGTTATGCTCGCAACACCTCACGATAACTAATTATGGCCCTGACTTACTTTTACAACTTTGTGAAATAATCTACAAACAAAAGTATCTGCGCATTTGGGCGCATACCTTAAAAATTTCAAAATTGTTTTGTTATAATCTTACTGTTATCAAAACTCTTTTAAATCGCCTACACAGGCTAGATTATTGAGATGGGAAAACAAGGGCAGGTACCACGCAGGTACCATAACCGTTACACAGACTTACCCAAAAATGGACTATCCATAATTTTTTATGAAATTTTGAACCTAAATCGCAGATTTTGATGGTAATCGATTCTGTTTTTAATACTTCAGGACCAACGCACTAAAAAGTCAGAAATTGAGTAAGACTTATAATAAAAAAATGTCAATCGATCATGTTTCTTATAATGTTAAAAAACTTCAATAGGTTTTTAGTACCTACTAAAAAGGTTTTAGTAAGTACTAAAAAGCCAGAAATTGCAAAAAGCTTTTCCCATACATTTTTGCAATTTCTGACTTGTTTAGTAGTCCCAACGACGGTTGAAGTTTGAAGGTTGACGGCTGAAGAAGACCTTATTGATCAGTTTCAGAAACAGGATCGATTAAAGTAAAAAAGAATGTTGTGAAATTTTTTCATACTAATTATATGGAGAAAGTTATTACAATTTCTGATTTCTTTAGAACTCTTACCTGGGTTGGTCCCATAGAAGTTTTTGATCAGTATTAGAAAAAGAAGTTTTTTGTTTAAAATGGCCATTTATTTGCTAACTGTACTTGACTGATTCACAAAAAATCATGGATACTGTCCTAAGATCATTTGCGTGTAGCTGCAACGGTTAAAGTACCTTGCTGTCTCATCTCAAAAATCCACCCTGCACATCTATTCCGTGGCAAATTTTTCAGGGGTTTCAACGATTTACTGAGAAATCAATACATTTAGGTACTGAATAACTTACAATTGACACACATTTGGCTAAATTGAAACACCATGAAATTGAAATAACATATTTTGTTATAACCAGGTAATAAAATAGTTTTATTGAATGGTGGTAGTACCGGTAATATACCATAATGCTTTCTGCATCACGAATAGACTTCAGAGGACTAACGCAATTTAAAATTATTGCCCTAGTCTCATTCTGTTTTTATGAATTTGACTACCTAACGTCATCTATGTCAGGTAACCAAGGTTTGACAAAGGTGCTGGTTTATACACAGAGTGACTGCCGTCGAGAGTGAGGGCACATCGCAAGAAGAACCGATGGCCGATGGGGCGTAAGGGTTCTAGAGTGGCGACCACGTACCGGAAGACGAAGCGTTGGCAGGCCCCCCACAAGGTGGACTGACGATCTGGTCAAGGTCGCGGGAAGCCGCTGGATGCGAGCAGCGCAGGACCAGTCGTCATGGAGATCTTTAGGGGAGGCCTATGTCCAGCAGTGGACGTCTTTCGGCTGATATGATGATGACTGCCGTCCTACCTGCTAGTTTAGCTGACGTCATTAAGATATTTTAATATCCAACAATGAATAAACTACATTGAGTTTTTCTTTTAGTTTTTTTGACCTCCGCAACCCATAGAGGGCAAACCAGCCCCAATCATAGATTTTAATCGTAAGTTAAGGGTATACCTTCCTGAATGAACTTAAGAATGAATAACTTCCGAACCACTTTTTACATTAAATACAGGGTGTAAGGGACGGTGTACCGAAAACTGTACGGGCGTGCTGAACAAAAAACACAAACATTTAAAAAAATTTCGACCTCTCCATAAAAACTGTTCGTTCAGTGAGCAATTAGTATGGAGCGGTCAAAAAAAAATTTCAATCCCCAAAAATGTTTAAAGAAACTTTTCCCAAAGGGGAAAGTTGTTTATTAATTATTAGTTGTTTATTATACAGGGTATTAATTTGATTGCGTGCCATAGCTCAGGGACGGGATCAGTATCAGTAACTGACCAACTTTTCCCAAGGAACATAGGTCGAAATACGAAAATCAATTTTTGACCTCCCATAGAAACTGCATCAGCTGATAGCGCATTTTGTATCTTCTTCTTCTTATTTAAGAGCTACGCTCTTGTCGGTGGAGTAACTTCCACGCCTTCCTATCTTCTGCAACTTCTTTGACTTTCTGATACGACACGACATTTATTTTTTTCCTCAATCTGGTCCATGTAGCAACGTCTTGGCCTTCCTCTACCTCTCCTTCCCTCAACCTTTCCTTCTATGATAGTTTTTAAAAATTTGTCGTGTCGTATCAGATGTCCCAACATGTTCCCTCGTTTATTTTCAATAACATAGTTCTCACATTCCACGTCCCTATTCAGCCTTGCGTCTAAACCTGCCGGACTCAGACCGCCACGGCATGTTACATCGTGGAAGCCCGTTGTCAAGAACTAATTTGCTTTTATCTGACATTTTCATTACTCCTTATGTGAGGACAAATTTTGTGCAGTAGTGTCCTCAAACGCTTTCTGCACCGCAGTTCAGTGACCGGGGTTCCACCCGCTGATGTCTGGTCAGAAGCCCTACCGGAATCCATATCTTCGGCCTTCTGCCAATACTAGCACCGCCGCTGCGCGGCACTAGGGGAATGCTTATTATAATGGCGGAATTTAATCGCCATGTCACAAAATCGTCATCAGACTTTTGTGGCACTTTTTAGGTAAGCCCACCCCACTGGGCTTCCCACCACGTCCTGGTAATCCTGCCGCTGCTTGGTCGGGGACTGCTTATTCAGTATATTCGCAGCTGACCACCATACCGTTCACTATCCGCCACCTGTGACCCCGTTGGTAGCCTGTAGCTAAGCCCCATGGAAGGTCAAATTTGTTTTTCGTATTTTGACCTATGTTTTTTAGGAAAAGTTGATCAGTTACTGATACTGATCCCACCCCTGAGCTATGGCACGCAATCAAATTATCACTCTGTATAACAGAAGAAAAAAATTCTAAAATGACCCTTATTTTGTGAATTTTTTCCCATTTACCTTTTTACTGCTACATTTTTTATCAAAAATATATGAATATTTACAATATTTTAGACAAAAAAATATTTAATATGTGGCAGTTTTAGATTTTTGATATTTTTGAAATAACATAAGAAAAAAATACTTTTCTCTTATAATTGTGAATTTTGGGGTCACCGTTGGTCGTAACAGCCATGTTGCAAGGCAGTCTTATGTGAAAGTGATTGACGTGTAAATGAGGTCGAAATTAACATTCAAAGTCATAATCGTTTATTCATTGTTGGATATTAAAATCTCTTAATGACGTCAGCTAAACTACATCGCTTCACAAACAATGTGGCGCCATAGTGGGAAAAAAAGACGAGCGTATCGCTGCAAATTTTAGGGAGGTATAGCCTTAAATAGCCAAGTCCTCGCCAAATATGGTCTCTCCACATCTCGCCTCAGACAGGACGTGATAGTTCAGTGGCAGTAGTCGGGTCTAATGGCTAATCGTGCTTTTTAAGGCAGATAGTTTTAAGATAGTTTGATAAAATGCTTGAGCCATACCACTAGCGATCACCCATAGGTACTGACCATGGCAAACGGCGTTAACTTTCATGATCGGAGAGAAGGAGCAACTTTTGTATGCGATAGCTTGCGGCCGAAATGTATGGATGGCGGTGACATAGAGCGACTCGAACTTTGCGCGGTCGCGTACTATAATTACTTAACCGACATTATTTAAATTTTCCATTGAGTATCTATTAAAAAACCGGCCAAGTGCGAGTCGGACGCGCGCACTGAAGGTTCCGTACCACCACATAATCATAATTAGCTCTTTTCAAAATGACATATATGAAGAAAAAAAAGATAAACTATATTGCCGATAGATGGCTTTACCAAAAGATCAACTGTCAAATTCACGTAAAAAAACAGGATTGATGGCAGAATTGTCCTTGTTGACACAAGCCACATTATAAAATATTTGATTTCTTTACACTTTGTTTGTTTACAACATACGAACAAGATACAAATAAGAACAGACTGATTCGTGATTATCAAGCAAGATCATGCTCATAAAACAATTTAAAAAATTCCTATTCCTTCCATATTCGCAAGGAATCAGCAACAAGACGAAGTTTCCCAGGAACTAGTTTTCGATCCTTAAAGGGTACAAACAACACTCGAACTCCTCCAATTCAGTATGTTGAAACATTTCAATTTTTTGACACACAAACAGAGGAAAAAGTGGACCCATTACAACTATCAGATCAAGAACTAGAATATCAACAAGCGGATATTTTAGTATAGATACAAAGGAACTGTATGAAAATTTCAACGAGTCAGCTAAGAGGCGCGTGGTCCAGTGGATAGGGCATTGGACTTTCAAGCCGATGGTCGCCGGTTCGTAGTAATTTGTTTGCCGCCGAGCTGCTACACCGTAGTTCAGTGGAAAGCGATCTAAAGTGAGGAACAAGCAAAAGAAGAAAAGTCCCAAGGAAGAGGAAACCTCAGAGGTAACTCAAGAGGGTACAGAGGGAAGACTGTGTGTGGAAGAGGTGCCGGAGGAAGAGGTCCCGGAGAGAAGAGTGCTCGGAGGGAAGCCGCGCATAGAAGAGATCCCGGAGGAAAGAGTATTCGGAGGGAAGATAGTGCTCGGAGGGAAGTTGCGCATACTCGTAGAAGAGGTCCTGGAGGCAAGAGGAACTCGGAGGGAAGAGTTCGCAGAAAAGGTCCCAGAGGGATGAGTGCTAGGAGGGAAGACTCCATTGAAGAGGTCCTAGAGCGAGGAGTGTAGAAAGTAGAAAATATTCAGCAAGGAATTTCCATAGAAACGCAAATCCTCGGCAACGTAAACTATGGTTTTAGTGTTAATTATTACAAAAATGATGACGATCTTTGCACTTTTATATATGCCTAGAAAAAATTTCCAAAAGATATTGCTTGTGTTATTTACTTTACTTCCTTTCTTGAAACATGTTTATACAATATTTATCACATGGATTTGGTTTATTTATTTATTTATTTTTGTTCCCTATGGAGTGAAAGTAAACATGCCAGCCTTTTTGAATAAACCGGCCAAGTGCGAGTCGGACTCGCGCCCTGAGGGTTCCGTACCTATCTACCATATGATATATTATAGCGACTCGACTTAAGGTCGCAAAGGGCCAGAACGTTTCTGATGCCAACTTTTAGTATGTTATTAAACATGATATTACACCTTCAAAACCACCGGGACGAAAGCTGTCAAATGCCTGGATCAGGAGGTATGACGTCATCAATTTTTTGTATGGGATTTCAAAAAAAAAAATATTCCTATTGTGTAGTATATCAAATGAAAGGGCTTTAGGAGCTGATTCTGGAAATATACTACATTGTCACATTTGAGCATCTGATTATCTTAAAATCAAAGAAACATTTTCGAAACACACCAAGTTTGAGCTCCTCCAAGGAAAAAACGGCTGAATATTTTTTTGTAAAATATACGTCCAATGTCTCGCTATATCCTCATTAATAAATACTATAAAAGCAATTTTGAAAATATTGAACAGAAAACTAGATAATTAGTAAAACCTTTAAAACCTATCCTATCCTATTTTAATGTAATTATTTTAGACTTTTCCTTTTATTTGTACTGTAAGACCTAGCTTCTTGCCAAATTTCATAATTTTAGGTCAACGGGAAGTACCCTCTAGGTTTTGCTTTAGTGCATAAATGTATGGAGATGAGGACGTAAAAAGCCATATCTTTTGATTGCGTCGTTGCATAAAATTTGAATTTTCAGATCTTGTGTGGCTTATGGACCTTAATATGTTTTTGATCATCTGAACTCTAAAAATGGTTCCAGCTGAGAATCAGCGCCTTAGCCTTTGGCTTTGGCATGTGCTGAGCTGGAGGCCAATTTAGCTGTTTTTTTTTTATGTGTTTACACTTATATTTTTCTTTTTCTTTTGAATGCTAAATAAATATTATTTCTTTCTTCTTTCTTTCTTTCTTAATAATCGTTATCAATTTTAACCTGATACCTCTACCCGTTCGTAAGAAAAAGGGTCTTGACAGACGGACAACAAAGTGATCCTATAAGGGTTCAGTTTTTTATTTTGAGGTACGGAACCCTAAAAAGGCAATCAACACTAAGCTCAAATCGAAAGGTAGCTAGTAAAGGAGAGCATATCAAAAAAGGCATAGGCATGTTGAAAACCTACAAAATATTAACTCAACGAATCAAACTGAGATTCTATTATTATTACTAGTGATATTGTTTATCGCAAAGAGATCGAAGTCATATATACAGATTACAGCCTGTCTCAAATTTTGATATTTATTGTACAACTAAAGCCATCTGTCAGAGCTTTCGAAACCTTTTTGTTTTTTAAATCGTGACCTTCATGACCTTGAAAGGAGCTCATTGTATTAGTTGAAATTTCAGTAAGTAATGTGCTAGATTTTTTGAGTCCAACACGCGCTTGACCAAATTTTATTATTTGTTGTTATTTTATAGCTTATGAATTATAAACATACGAATTTTCAAGTTTGTAAGTGTTCCTGTTTTTAAAATAAAACTAAAACAAAAATCGCCTCCGCGACCATCCAACTTGAACCCTCTCTTATATGAATGTTCTTGAAACGGGAGCTCACCACAATTGGTTACCATTAGTTGTAAGTAAAGTTGTAATATTTA
The DNA here is from genome assembly GCA_947532105.1 of Athrips mouffetella. Taxonomy (NCBI): domain Eukaryota; kingdom Metazoa; phylum Arthropoda; class Insecta; order Lepidoptera; family Gelechiidae; genus Athrips; species Athrips mouffetella. The sequence continues at coordinate 28,757,568 of OX383956.1, read as the reverse complement.
ATGATTTCAGACTTTTCCCATTATTTGTACTGTGAGACCTAGCTTCTTGCCAAATTTCATAATTTTAGGTCAACGGGAAGTACCCTGTAGGTTTTGCTTTTTTGCATAAATGTATGGAGATGAGGACAAAAAAAGCCATATCTTTTGATTGCGTCGTTGTAAAAAATTTAAATTTTCAGATCTTGTGTGGTTCATGGACCCTAACATATGGTATTAAATTCAACCTGCTACCTCTACCCGTTAGTGAGATAAAGGGTCTTGACAGACAGACAGACAGACAGACGGACAACAAAGTGATCCTATAAGGGTTCCGTTTTTTTCTTTTGAGGTACGGAACCTACTATTTAATGATATACTGATAGTACCAATTTAATATACGACACACAAAATTACAGTAAAATACACAAACATTTGAAATTCGTCTATAGGTTTAGGGTCGGTGTCTGTACATTAAATATTTTTCAACACATTTGCTTATAAAACAGCTCCATTAGCACTCTATTAAGGTTCACAATCCAGCTTATTAAACACGTGTGCTTTTTCTATATATTACCGGCACTAGTGTTTGATGTATGTTTGTTTTTTAATTTCGACAAGGAGCAAGGAGTTATTATAAATAATATTCGTTCTATTGTTTCATTCATTGTTTTTTTTTAATTAATCTGCGTTTGATACTATGATAAATAAACGTTTATTGCATGAAAATGTTTAAATAAATTTCAAGGATTAGGCTGTCTGACAGTTTAGTGCGCTATAAGTAAAAGGTAATGCGGGCGCCATTTTTACTAATAGTTGTGGTGTTTTTTGTAAATATTTTGAAAAGTATCGACTTCTACAAATAAACAGTAATTAACTTTAAGTTTAAGTTTCTTAACTTCGAAAATACTTAGACAGAAAACACAAGTATGGGTTTTCGGGTGTACGGGTGTACGGGTTTTCGGGTGTAGGAAAAATGTAAAGGTAAGCAAATTTTACTTATTTTTATTCGTTAATGTGTTGAAAAACGCGGCTCGGGCTGCAATTCTTGAGCCTCAACCTTAATCACCAAAATAGCAGGCTTGCATCTTAATGTACTGTTGCGAAACAATGAATTAAACCTTAACTTTTTTATGGATACAGACCTCAAATCGACAATTTATAAAATGTTTGTCTGTCTGTCTGAGTATTTGCATTTGTTACCTTAAAACACAAAACCGGCTTCACTCTTTCTTGTAAGTAAATCAAACTTTCTTTCTGATGCGAGTGGAACGGCATATATCCAGCACTTTTTACTTTCGAGCGGAGCGAGATTGTATTCGTGAAAAAAAAAAGTTTTTCTAATTTTCTCAAAAATGTGTTCTATATCACTTATACATCATAAAAAACAAGTCTCCCAAAAATGTCCGTCCGTCGGTCGGTCGGTCGGTCCGTCGGTCGGTCGGTCCGTCGGTCGGTCTGTCCGTCACGCTTTGGCCTAGCGGCTAAACTAATGGTCCGATTGAGACCATATTTTGAATTTAGGAGTTTTATGCAAATCCATCGAAGGGTTCTGAGTGGTTTCCTTCTGGCTCTCATTTTGAGGGTAGCTGTCATACAACGAAAATGAAAAATTTAAATTTTCTCAAAAACGACTAATAGAATCTTGATGAAACTTTGCATGACCAAGCATCTCCATGGAAGATATCATGCACCAGTATCAATTGATCTGTGTAATTTCATATTAGGTCTTTACCTATGAAATTGCCGTTTTGTATGGCGAATTTTAGGTAAACTCAATTTTCAGTACTAACATTTTTGGATTTTTCTTAGGAATTATAAATCTAATCTTTTTCATTTTTTTAGGCATTTTTGAGAATACATTAAGCTAACAGAAGCTTAAATTTAATTTTCGAAAAATATTATCTGCAAAAAAATATAACCAATCTAATGATGAAATCGGACTACATTTAAGACGAACCATTTTCGAACCTTTAATTTTATATATCAAACTAAAAATAAAAACTTTATTTTATGCGTAAATTGATAACCTTGAAGTCAACTTTAAAATATAAGACAAATGAAAAAAATAGCATTAGAATTATAGGAATTATGATCTCATTAATATGTAAGAAAATTTCGGCAATTTCATAGGTAAAGACCTATTATAAGGGTTGTTCCTGTACCACCAAAACGTATATATGTGATTTACCCAAAATTGGTTCCATTGAGTTTATTAAAATTCTCTATAATATTAATCCTGGATTGGTTGTCTACCTGACTGGATATTATTTACGATTTTTTTCAATAAAATTTAGTACACAGGGTGTACCAAAAACTGAAAGGGCTTGCTCAGTAGACCAAACTGAACAATTATCCATAAGGAACATGTGTAGGGAAATTAAAAAATGTGCATGCAAGTATCCTACGGTAGTATCCATTGATCTGTGAAAATTCATATAAAGGATGTTCCAGTACTACCAAAAGTTAAACATGTGATTTACTCGAAATCGTTTGAAGTTTGTTTGACAATTTGAATTCTGAATTGATTTGTATATTTCATTCAAACATTTTTTTGGAAAAACGTAAATAAAAGTTTGTGTTTCCATACTATGTGTATGGCATTACAAATTTAAGTTTGCGGTTGATAGTTTTCTTGAGTATTGCGAGAAAGTAAGTCCAGTGCTGCTGTACCATTTATTTATTGTTCTCCCTCTACGGCACTGTCTGTTCACGTATGAAGTGGCCACGGGAAGGAGGCTGGAAAAATAGCACATACAGCCCTTTCAGGATTTTCTGGATATCTGCAAAAAACCTTCACAAACAAATTTAGTTTTGCGGTTCTAAAAGTTTATTTTATTGCTTCCAAAAATACTAAAGGTATATCGGAACCTTCAGCGCGCAAATCTGACTCGCACTTGGCCGGTTTTTTACCGTACGACTGCGAGTCTCTTTTTCCACAGAGAGAACGTTTAAGGCAAACGAAATCGCGAGCAACAGCTAGTTATATAATATACACATAAAAATTACGTTTTTCACATGGATAGCTAGAGACCACATCTTACCTACTGACACGCTTCTCTCGATTCTTCTACTCTCAACAACATTTGTTTTCACCTCCAAAGCTCGGAAACATTTGGTTAAATTCTGCGGCCAAAAGCGATTTTTGGCCCCTAGCGGGCAAAAGGTTTTGAAATTCGAACGCGATGTACTTATTTATTTTGTAGTATGCAAACCTCCCCACCCACCCTGCTGCAGTACTGGCCGCTTGTAAAACCAGCCACGCACTATAGTTTTCAAGATGAGAAAGAGGTATGCAGCTATAGGAAAGAAACAAATAGTATTATGAATAGTGAATGCCTGGTGGGTAAGGTACTGGCTGATAATGAAAATAAATTTAAAATTCGATTGGCTTTTGTTTTTTTTTTTGTTCTCTTGCCCAGATTAATGGACTCGCCCTTTCAAATCGACGCAATACAAAATAGATTTGCCCAGATTTGCCTGCCACTGCCTATCCTCTGTCTCCACATTGAAAACCAATGAAAATGAACCTTGTACTGCAAATTTATCAAGTAGTTTATAGGTAGAGTCACGAACATAAGCACAACAGTCCAAAAAATAATAGTAAATTTAATTATAGTGATTTCCTTTTTAATGTCTAGTATTCTTAATCTATACACGGCCACTCGTCCGTGAAAACTCTTTGACCTTGAGCGGGGCTCTGGTTTCAGAAGTTTGTAGCGAAGCGCTGGTTCAGGTTATAATGGTTATGTTTCCACTTGCTTGCTGCCGTCAGTACCATTATGTAGGTATTCTGCCCTTACGTTAAAACGTATGAGTAATTAATTAAATACTTGTTTCTTATTTTTGAATTGCTTTTCTTGCATTATGTTAACATTTCCTCGCTTTAATGAGGTGAAAAATTTTGTGTTTCGCTCGGCAGCAAAGTTATTTTGCGTCTCGTGCCTTGAAACCTGAGCAAGCGAAGGATTCTAGGATTGAACCACGAGCAAAAAGGCACTCGCGCCAAATAAACCTTTTGCTGCCGTGCATAACAAATAACTATTTGTCGGTTACATGTCGGTTAAATTCTGCGGCTAAAAGAGATTTTTGGCCCCTAGCGGGCAAAAGGTTCTTGAAATTCGAACGCGATGTACTTATTATTTTGTAGTATCATTGACAAGGAGGTTTAAGTAGCAGAACTTTCTTCTATGGAGGGAGCCATATACGAATCACTTTCTTGCGGGGACCTCCATACTAAAATGTATGGATTTTATCAAATCCTAAAAACGTAATATTTTTATCTTTCTCTTTAAGAAATATGTGACATGGGACTAATAAATGTTACTACCACAGTTTTTCTGGTGAAAACACTTACTATCCAGGAAAAAACGGTGTTAAAAATAACGCATGAAATGGCTATTATGGATTATTTACGCTTCCGTTCTTAGTATTAATCATCAATTCACAAGTTAAAAAAGATATATTTTCACTTTCGCAAACAAAGTTTACACTAAAACATTAGATTTTTAAAGATTTCTTGATTATTGTAAAATTTAATTGAGTTTTTTGACCGACTATTATAGGCGACTGGGTTACGCGAAACACTTCACTAGCTCATACAGAATATGTACTCGTATATGACGGAATCTATAGTTTTCGAGCGGAGCGAGAAAGATATTGTATTCGAGAAAAAATAAAGTTTTTCGATTTTTTTAAAAAACGTGTTCTATATCACTTATACATCATAATAAAAGAGTCTCCCAAAAATGTCCGTCCGTCGGTCGGTCGGTCCGTCGGTCGGTCCGTCGGTCGGTCTGTCCGTCACAATTTGGCCTAGTGGCTAAACGAATGGTCCGATTGACACCATATTTTGAATTTAGGAGTTTTATGCAAATCCATCGAAGTGTTCTAACTGGTTTTTTGCTGGCTTTCATTTTGAGGGTACAAGGAAAATGAAAAATTTTAATTTCCTCAAAAACGGCTCATAGAATCTTGATGAAACTTTGCATGACCAAGCATCTGCATGTAAGATATCTTGCGCTAGATTCAATTGATCTGTGTAATTTCATATAAGGGTTGTTCCTGTACCACCAAATCGTAAATATGTGATTTACCCAAAATTGGTTCCATTGAGTTTATTAAAATTTTATATAATATTAATTCTGGATTAGTTGTCTACTTGACTGGATATTCTTTATGATTTTTTTGAATAAAATTTAGTACACAGGATGTACCAAAAACCGAAAGGGCTTGCTCAGTAGCCTAAACTGAACAATAACCCATAAGGAACATGTGTTGGGAAATTAAAAAAATCTCCATGCAAGTATCCTACGGTAGTATCTATTGATCTTTGAAAATTCATATAAAGGGTGTTCGAGTAGTACCAAAAGTTAAACATGTGATTTACTCGAAATCGTTTGATGTTTGTTTGTTTTAATGTTTCACAATTTGAATTCTGAATTGATCTGTATATTTCATTCGAACATTTTTTTTGGAAAAACGTAAATAAAAGTTTGTATTTCCATACTATGTGTATGGCATTACAAATTTAAGTTTGCGGTTGATAGTTTTTCCTTGAGTATTGCGAGAAAGTAAGTGCAGTGCTGCTGTACCATTTATTTTGTTCTCTTTCCCAGATTAATGAAGTCGCCCTTTGACTTAAAAATTAACGCAATCCGAAATGAGGATAGAATCCTCTGTCTCCACTTTGAAATCCAATGAAACTTAACCTTGTTCTGCAAATATATCAAATACCTTATAGGTACTCTACCTAGCATCTACGAACATAAGCACAACAGTCCAAAAAAGAATAATATTATAATTGTAAATAGTTATTTCCTTTTTAATGTCTAGTATTCTTAATCTATACACGGCCACTCGTCTGTGGAAACTCAGACCTTGAGGGTCTCTGGTTTTGGAGGTTTGTAGCGAAGCGCTGGTTCAGCTTATACTGGTTATGTTTCCACTTGCTTGCTGCTCTCAGTACCATTATGTAGGCTTTATGCCCTTACGTTCAAAAGTATGAGTAATTAATTAAACACTTATTTTATTTCGTATATTTGAATTGCTTTTCTTGCACGCTTTAATGAGGTGAAAAATTTTGTGTTTCGCTTGGCAGCAAAGTTATTTTGCGTCTCGTGCCTTGAAACCTTCGCCACACTCAGGATTCTTCTTTTGAACCACGAGCGAAGAAACCTTCGCTTGCTCAGGTTTCAATACAAGCCACTCGCGCCAAATAACCCTTTTGCTGCCTAGCATGAAAAATAACTATTATCATTATGTTTAGGTTTCTTGTTACCGTATATACTGTGTACTTACTCTGTTTGTGTGAAGAAATAAATACTTTTTACTTTTACTTACTTTACTACTCTTGGTCTGGCCCTTTATTTAGAACATCCCTAGTCTTGGAACGTTTCCCTTCCAACATCACATCCTTATTCGTTATTTAATTAAATAAAATTTATATGTATTTCATAAACATCTTTCAGTAGCCTCTTTACGTGACTTATCTACCTCTTAATTATCGTTATTAGAACTTTCTTTACAATGTTTATTAGACCTTGCATTGGTAATACTTAAAGCATCTCATTTAGGATAGTAGGACATTATCAAGGATCTATCTGGGAATATATTATCCCCTGCCTTTTCTTTCTGAAATGATTTGTTCCACTAAGAGCACCCATATCAATAGCACCTGTGTAAAAAAGCACCAGGATACCTAGTGGTTTTCTATAATCGTAAACGCTAGTGGAATATAATGAAAATGTATGAGATTGACATGAGCTGTCACGCAACATTTCGTTAGCTTAAGTCAATTTCATACATTTTTATTATATTCTTCTGGCGTTTACGTTTTATAGAAAGCCATTTGTCTGCGGCCCCTGAGCTATTGCACGAAGAGAACCTAAGCCTAAGGGACCGCGCACACCAAAAGGCAGAGCAGCCAAGAGCAGTTTTTGACAACATTGCAAAATTAACTTTATATTCAAAGAAATAAAATGCCAAATTGCCTGAGAGGCATGAAAACTGCTCGCAGACGCAAGGTCGCAGTGTTGCCTGCTTGACCGTTTTTGGGATAAATGGATACTTATAGCATTTTTTTGCAATTTGTAATTAACTCGAAAAGGGGTAATTTGTAAATTGTTTAGACCAAATCATCTTATTTCGTTAATTTTTAGGGATCCGTACCTCAAAATAAAAAAAACGGAACCCTTATAGGATCACTTTGTTGTCCGTCTGTCTGTCTGTCAAGACCCTTTTTATCAAGAACGAGAAGAGGTATCAGGTTGAAATTGATAACGAATATTAAGGTCCACACAAGATCTAAAAATTTAATTTTTTTACAACGACGTAATCAAAAGATATGGCTTTTTATGTCCTCATCTCCATACATTTATGCAAAAAAACAAAACCTACAGGGTACTTCCCGTTGACCTAAAATTATGAAATTTGGCAAGAAGCTAGGTCTCACAGTACAAAGAAAGGGAAAAGTCTAAAATCATTAAATATTTAAATTTTTCTCACAACTAATAGTAACCAATTGCGCAAAAGGTGAGCTCCCGTTTCAAGAACTTTTCTATAAAAGAGGGGTCAAGTTGGATGGTCGCGGAGTTTTTAAAATCAAAGAGCAAAAGCTTTTAGTATATCATATGGTAGATAGGTACGGAACCCTTAGGGCGCGAGTGCGACTTGCACTTGGCCGGTTTTTTTTCTTGGCTGAAATTTTTCTTAGACTTTATTTTGTTTTTCGTATTATGAATAACTATAACATAAAATTCTTCTGAATAGTAAATTATTAGAAAAGGTTAGAATTTCTACAAATCTCCTGTCGGGTGTCCTCCATCTATATTAAAAAAACAGATATTTTTATGTTTTAATTTATTGATAATTCTGTTTCTTCCTCTTCCGCCAGAAGTGCTTAATTACATTATCCCAGTCCATCACAGTCCCAGTGTTGAAATATCGCAAAAAATTAGTAACATGGCATGGCAACCCTGAGAAACTGCCGGCGAGCATTTTGCCGGTCGGTCTGCGCGGACCCTAAGGGCTCCCGCACACGACCGAGAATCGGTGACCGATTTTTGTCGACATCCCGCTCTGACGTGTTATCACCTACATCTTCCCTCCTTGTTCTGGCCGATAATCGCCCACCGATTCTCGGTCGTGTGCGGGAGCCCTAAGTGTGAGCGGGCTCCCGCACATGACTGATAATCGGTGACTGATTTTCTCGTATGACGTTTAGGGAGGTGATCGATCAAAATAATATCGACACACGATGTCGATGATTTTATTAAGATAAGTTTCCATGAACACATTTTTTTATAAGTCTTGGTATTATCAAAATGCTTCTAATGGTCATTATTTTAGGCTAGGATAACTATACATGATGTTAGGGTAAATAAGTATACAAGGTGTTAGGTTAGGACACAGAGCTCTGAAGCGCATGCGTCTTGCTCTACACCTAGAGACGAATTTTTTATGTCATTCAATACAAATCAGTGTCACCATAGAGTAATATGGTGTCACCATTTACTAAAACCACAGGTTTACTAAAACTAACACGTTTTCCGCACCCACACTACTAGCGTCATTTGAGTGCGATAAACATAGTACTACAAAAAACCAGTGACAGCGTCTCTATGGCAACGAATGTGTTTATGATGTGCATTCAAAATAAGCCCCTACAAAAATTGGATAGAATAACTCTTCAATAAGAAAGCAATTTTTTTTACTATACAGGGTGTTAATTTAATTGCGTGCCATATAGCTTAGGGGGTGTTTCAGTACGATATAGGAACACAAGAAAAATATAAAAAAGTTAAGTATAATTTATTAGGTATTACCTTTTGACGGTCCTAACTCCGTTAAAGTATGAAGGTAAAATTGGAGTCACACACAAAAAAAAAGAATTACTTGATACTCGTGCGCTGGCTCTGTGATAGCGCGGTGCCCCGTCCGGGTCATGGCCCTCCGCGTTAGTTTAGTTTCAATGGAGATTTAAATTTTTCAAGTAGGATTTTTTTTGTGTTCCTTTATCGTTACTGAAACAGCCCCTAAGCTATGGCACGCAATTAAATTAACACCCTGTATTCGCTTCTATCGGGGTGCGAGGACAGGCGAAGTGGCCCTGTCGTTGTTCTGTGGGTTAGGATGACTACTATATGTACAGGGATCCATGCGATGACCCAATCATGTTCCTTATATGAAAATATAAGACTGTTAATTAGATTTTGTCCTTTTTTATACAAAAGAAACAATACTTATTGCAAACTGATCCATGAGAAAGTTTCATGCCCCACTCCATCGACAAAAAATCCACTTCATGTCATTTATTATTTTTCTCCTCACTTAAAAGCTGTTTTTAGGTTGGTTGTTATACATACTCGTACTTAAAATAATCATATTGGTCTACACGACACATATAATGCAGAAAAATAATTAAATACGAAACTATGTTACATAAAAAAAATCATGTCAACGTTTTGAGATTGACCCTTCAATCCTCACTAGCATCACTCATTGTGGCCGTCTTGGCGTAGGAAAACTTCTAACTTTAGCGGAAAATATGTAAATCAACTCTGGAACTATTATTTTTACCGTGCGACTACGAGTCTCTTTTCCCGCTGAAAGAACGCTTAAGGCGAACGAAGTCGCGATCAACAGCACCCACCCTGAGTCAAGTGGCTTTCTACAATCGCAAACGCCAGTAGAATAGAATAAAACTCTATGGATTTGACATAAGCTGTCACGTGACATTTCGTTAGCTAATGTCAATCCCATACATTTTCATTCTATTCTACTGGCGTTTGCGATTGTAGAAAACCACTTGACTCAGGGCCCAGCTAGTAAATAAATAAAATACATCTCTGACATGGCTCAATAACAACTACTTCCGTAGATAGTAACAGCTTAGCGTGCCTTCCAAAGCACGGAATCATCTTACTTTTTGGATTCACGCTGTACTGTTTTAACCAAACTGGAAAGTGCCACAGTTTTTGTTCGACATGTCCCCATAGGGATTCAAACCCAGAAACTGTTGTCTCGGGGCGATAACAGTCAACAGCACATGAAGCTTGCTTGAAACTTGTAGCGCAAGTCTCACGTAAAATGTTTGAAATAAGAACGGTACAAAGTCCAATACGTCAACCTTGACGTGTATACAGCAGGTTGACACTTGTAGCATGATTTTAAGCCAAACGATACAAACACAAACGGTACAAAGTAGCGTGTTGTTCTTGACTCGACCATTAAACCTCGTCCACACACGGCAATCTGATTGCCAATCTGACTAGATTGACAATCAGATTGTGTAGTGTGGAAGGCGATTGGGTCAAACTGGCCAATTCGAGGAAATTGGGAGTCGAGATCGGCCGATTTGATCGATTGGCAATCAGATTGTCCTTGTATTCTCTAATAACATTTAAATGGCTTTTAAGTTGTTTTCTTTTTAATAAATTCATTTATTCTTATTCATTAGAGCCATTTCAGACGCCTTTGGCGGCTCAACAACTCTGATACCAGGATATTTAAGGTCGGTCATCGACCTTGAAACCCACACTATATGGTGATAATGATTGCTATTCCTTTTTCCACAACCTTTTCTTCACGTTCGATACCCAAAGCTGCAACCAAAACATTGTTTTTGTTTTTTACGGCATTATTGACAGACGTCCGTGCAGCACAAAACACAAAATCGAATGAAATTGGCGATCTGATTGGGTACGTGTAGACGGGTGGCCAATCTGATCGCCAATTTAATTGCCAATCAGATTGGGTGAAAAGTTGGACGTGTGGAACCTACTTTAGAACCTCCATAAAACATTTTTAAAACATTACCTACCGCACTCAGGAGGACAAACGGTCCTTTTAAAAAGTTTGCAAAAAACTTGCTTTTCAGGGTTCCGATACCAAAATGGTAAGAAAAAGGAACTTTGTCTGTCTGTCTGTCCGTCTGTCTGTCACACCTGTATATCTCAGCAACCACTCATGCTATCGACTTGAAATTTGAAATAGTGTTAGAATAGCGTTACCCAACTTAATTACAGATGTAATAATAATAAAAAAATATTATTAATTGTAGTTATTAATTGTAGTAACAAATTGTAGTTACTAAGTCAAGTGGGGTATCATATGAAAAGGCTTTACTTGTACATTCTAAAATATATACAAACAAATTAGGTATATCAGAACCCTCGGCGCGCGAGTCCGACCGGTTTTTCTTGTATGTATGTATATGTATATTTATTTAATGGCATCACATCTCATTACAAAACATTTGCATGTTTTATTAGATTATTATAATTCTATGGTATGGGAAGACATAATGTGTCAAATGTCATCCTATACATTTCATGACGTTCGCTTTCGTCAAATGGCACGTTATCAGGGGCCCCAGAGAGCAAAAATATTTTTCTAAAATATTAATGATATTTTCGTGAACAAACAAAATGTGAATAAGAAGAAATCAGGAAATTAAACAATTATTTATATTTATCAACTTATTAGCATTCAATTATTCATAACAAAATGTTTCTCTGATTATACCCAAGTTATAACATACGAACGAACTGCTTTACGCATTCACAACCAAATTTTAATGTTTAAAAATATTGTCACTGTCAGGATACAATTATGTGAGAATCTTCTCAAAATTAAGAAGAATTTGCTTTAGAAATTACTAGCGGCCCGCCCCGGCTTCGCACGGGTTCTGATCTACGGGTAGTGTGGTGCCTTATTCCTATACTATTAAACGAGCAATATTTATATATATTTGTGGTTTCTCGAAAACGGCTCTAATAACGATTTTGATGAAATTTAGCATCCGGGGGTTTTTGGGGACGAAAATTTGATCTAGCTAGGTCTCATGTCTAGGAAAAATCGTTTTCCCTGTCGTGTCTTTAAGCACTTAAAATAAATACCGTGTTTTAAACAGAAACCTGTAGCGCCATCTGTTAGCGAGTAGCATAGCTTGCTCACCCGATGATATTTTAATGATGAGGCAACTATTATATAGCGAAGCTCGGTCGACCAGGTACTTACGATATAATATGACGTAATCTTCAACTTGCTACACAATTTATTTCATTGTACACAACATTTATAACTTCTTCAGGATTAAGTGCAAAAATGCACATATTGAGTTTTGATGTCACACGTGACAGGGCCACATACAATTGCCCGTGCCACATACAAATACAGGAGCATATAAGAAAATTATTTTCCCTATGTTATAGTTGACTGATGACATTATCGAATCGTATACATTTTTTTGCTCTGGATGCAAACGACACTTATTTTGAACTATCTGTAAAAGTCGAGAATGGTTAAACATATAAAAAAATTTAAAAGTCAGGCTTCGGACGACCAGTCGCAACGACGTGTGCCCTCCGTGTGTGCCCCCGGTGCCCCGTCTTGCGCATCGAGTGTGAAGCTCATTCTAGGACTTTAATTATAGTGATTTTAATATTGTTATATCTTCTAAGATATTCATTTAAATAACATGGTGTCAAGGACAATTTTGATCTATGTTCATTGGTTATTATAACTAACCTTTTAAATTAGATAAGGATCTGTACATTAAGGGCAAAAATACGTTCAAAAATAACTTATTTTGAAAATCTACTTTTTTGCTATAAAAAGTTGATTACTATGGGTAATCCTTAAAAGATAGATAAATACTATCGCGGACATTTCTCTAGAACTCTTAGAGAGCAACATTTCTTTCATACATAACTTTCATATAAATTAAACCATTTACGCAGCACACGCCAAGAAAGCTCTCAAGAGGCACGTTTTTTTCCGACTCGATAGACAAACATCACCATAGTTCAGTTAATTTTGCAATAAATATTTTTAAATTATAACCCCAAACCTTCCTATTAGTGAAAACCGGATCAAAATCCATACAGTAATTCCTGAGTTTAGCGATCACAGATCATGACGACAGAAAAACGTTTCGGGGGACTTTCTTTTATAATATGTGGTGACGATGATTGTATTGTGTATATTTAGATTTTTCATAATACTTTTTCCTCCTAACGCCCAGCGAAGTCCAGTGCCTGATTGCTAATTCTATTATATGTATGATGTCGACTATTACTCGTTAACGTAAAGCCTATTACTCTAACTGTGATAGTTTTTCTATGTTTTGTAAAATAAACTACTGCCGTGATTTTTTTGTCATATCCAACAACAACCTATGACAACAACCGATTAGCTAGCAGGGGCCAGGGGGGAAGGACACTTGACTCTAAGAATTTGCGCTTTAAAGCCTATTATTTCGCAAACCGACCCCTTATTTGAAAAAAACCGGCCAATTGCGAGTCGGCTTCGCGCACTGAGGGTTCCGTACCACCACATTATATTAATTAAATTAGCTGATTTGAGTTGATTCAATGAAGGGTAAATTGCGGCTTACGATTTATGACGTATTAAAAAAAAAACCGGCCAAGTGCGAGTCGGACTCGCGCACTGAGGGTTCCGTACCACCACATAAACATAATTGTATTAGTTGAAATTTCAGTAAGTTAATGTGCTAGAGTTTTTGAGTCCGACACGCGCTTGACCAAATTTTATTATTTGTTATTATTTTATAGCTTATGCACTATAAACATACCAATTTTCAAGTTTGTAAATGTTCCCGTTTTTAAATAGAACTTAAACGAAAATCGCCTCAGCGACCATCCAACTTGACCCCTCTCTTATATGAATGTTCTTGAAACGGGAGCTCACCACAATTGGTTACCATTAGTTGTGACAAAAGTTGTAATATTTAATGATTTCAGACTTTTCCCATTATTTGTACTGTGAGACCTAGCTTCTTGCCAAATTTCATAATTTTAGGTCAACGGGAAGTACCCAGTAGGTTTTGCATTTTTGAATAAATGTATGGAGATGAGGACATAAAATGCCATATCTTTTGATTGCGTCGTTGTAAAAAATTGAAATTTTCAGATCTTGTGTGGTTCATGGATCCCAATATATGGTATTAATTTTAAACTGATCCCTTTACCCGTTCGTGAAATAAAGGGTCTTGACAGACAGACAGACAGACAGACAGACAGACGGACAACAAAGTGATCCTATAAGGGTTCCGTTTTTTTCTTTTGAGGTACGGAACCCTAAAAACTACTTACTAGATCTTGTTCAAACCAATTTTCGGTGGAAGTTTGCATGGTAATGTAGGTACATCATATATTTTTTTTAGTTTTATCATTCTCTTATTTAAGAAATTAGGGGGGGACACATTTTACCACTTTGGAAGTGTCTCTCGCGCAAACTATTCAGTTTAGAAGAAAATTATATTAGAAACCTCAATATAATTTTTGAAGACCTATCCATAGATACCCCACACGTATGGGTTTGAAGAAAAAAAAATGTTTGTATTTCTGTTGTAAGTTTGGGGAACCCTAAAATTTATTGTTTTTTTTTTCTATTTTTGTTTGAAAATCTTAATGCGGTTCACAGAATACAGCTAATTACCAAGTTTCAACAGTATAGTTCTTATAGTTTCGGAAAAAAGTGGCTGTGACATACGGACGGACAGATAGATAGACATGACGAATCCATAAGGGTTCAGTTTTTTGCCATTTGGCTACGGAACCCTAAAAATGTACTTTTCTGAAACATTGTTGAAAGACCTATCTAACGACAACTCATCCTATGAGGTGGGGTCCCCACTTTAGGTGTAGGGGGAGGTACGCTGCAAAAATAATTACAATATTTTATTTTATCACTTTGCTGGCGCGATTTATAGGTAGGTATACCTAATTACAGCTTTCTAGTGCGGTCAACCGCTTGTCGGCAGAAACTTTTTCAACTCTATTACCACGCCATAAGGTCCAAAAGTGTTTCTACTGATGTGCGGCCGTGGTACAACGGGGTCTGTCTGACTGTAAGGTGTCTTCTTTGCCTACGGAAGCCTAATCATTTACCTCGCATACAATAGTTATTTGTCTTGCAAGGCAGCATATTGTTACTTTGCGCGAGTGCCTTTTAATAAAACACGAGCAAATGAAGAATCCAGCAAGGATTTCAAGGCACGAGACGCGAAATAACTATAAGTACTGCCGAGCGAAACACACAATTTTACACCTCAATACAGCGCGCAAAATGATAACGAATAGCGCCAGTACCTTATACCATAACTCGTCACCACAATCTAATTTCAAAAACTTTTTCCACGCTAACGGCCAAAATTTACTTTTGCACGCAGATTTCGACCGATAAAGCAAAGTTTTCCGAGCTTGTGAGGTGAAAAATTAATTATCAGCTGATGCAGGTGTAAATTTTCTTTTTCTTTAGTATGTTCTTTAGGGAAAATTGTTCAATTCTATGGTCCGAGTAACACACTGAAAGAAAGAAATGTGACACACTGAAAGTTGGTTAAGTAAGAAGCACCTTATACAGAGTGTAAATGAAATTTGGAAGCATTATTGTAGTTATAAGCCCTATCCAACGACGCGCAACGAACCGCACTACAATAAACGAGATAAAAAGTCATCCCCACTTCGCGATGGAAAGTACCCTAAAAATTAAATTTTAAATTAAATTTTTTATCGATTTTTATCACCACTTTATTGGTGTGAATAAAATAAGTACAACAGTGCCAAATTGCATTTTTCTAGTACTATATGGGTCTCTGAGCTAGACCGCGGACAGAGAAAAGGACGGGCGTGACGAATCAACATTATCTACTTTTCCTGAAGAATAGGTCAAACTACGAATAACAAATGCTTTATTACAAGCTGGTGCAGTCTCTATGGAAAGTTAAATTATTACATATTTTTTTTGTATTTCGACGTTTGTTTTTTGGAAGCAGTTGTACCATTTCATGCATAAATTCAAATCCTTTAGTTGAACATTGTGACTTGTATCTTTTTTTGTTTTAACGTCATGCGTACGTATATACTTAAGGGTAGCTATTAAAAAGGCTCGTACTGACCACGTAATTACGGGCAGTATCGGCGTTCTGAAATCCACGCTTAAAGGAGATACATATTAATACGAGAATTTAAGCCAGGGGGCGAGAGAGTCGCAAGTATTCAGCTCCCCCGTCCGAGGCGTCGGAGGTCCGAACCGCCCGAGTGTGCGTCCCGTGTCCCATCCCGTCCCGTTCCGTCCACGTGCCGTGTGTGCGCACAAATTTCATAATAGGTGTGCGCTGTGTTCCGCTCAAATTTTACATCTCACATCTCAGAGTTACAGGATGTTTGCTTTACTTTTCTTTTTCATAGTATTAAAAAAGTGCAAAAATGTGTCGAATTTATGTAGCTTGTTTAAAATGACAGCCAGAACAGAGCTATGCTTAAAAGCATGATGGAGCCGATGGATGAAGCCGAAGGTTTTGAAATAATTTTCTGACGTAAATGCATGGAGCTACACGTGTCCGTGTCGCTCCAATATCTTATAACTCCGTTCAGCTGTCACACTGCTGTTATTCTAATCAAGCCTTACTATTGCTACTGTACTATTTAGTTTGTACTACCAACTTTTTTTCAAAGAGGGCTTGTCAGTTCCTTTTATTTCTACTAAAAAGGCACCTAATCGTTGGACTTTTTTTTGTCAACCAATGATATGAAATAATAACATGCAAGCACTGAGAAAACATAATTGAAAGTCGCTCAATTCTTTAAAGTGTCTTGCTATTATCGTAAACTAGTAGAATACAATGAAAATATGAGATTGACATATAATAAATAATAAAATTCATTTATTTCAAGCTTCATAAGCTCATAGTTACATCTAGTTACAAATTGGCACCCTCATAAAATATTAAAATATCTACTTAATACAGAAATCTAAAACATGAAAAAATTTAGCTACCACGTGAAATTTTCGCTAGCTAAAAGCAATTCCATAGATTTTAAATATATTCTATTAATGTCCATGATAATATAAAGCCACTTGCCTAAGCTCTCTGAAGTCAGAAGTCGTTCTTCACTCACAAATAACATAATATATTTTAAAGGAATGGGAACACTCTAAGGCAACCTACTAACGGACACGCGTGCTATACCCACCTACCCATACCTAGAGGGTACGTTATTAATTTATCTGTAGCGGAGAACTAACCATCGCCCGGCGTCCCCCCCTCCCCCCGCACCCCGCAGCCCGCCGCCCGCTCGCCCCTACTGTTTAAACATTTCCAAATGAGTATGCAGAAGATTGTAGGTACCTACCTAATACATGGCCACGCATGGTGGCGAGACTTACCCCGCTCCCCTTCAGCCCATGGCCCTCTAAATTACTCGAGCTTTAATTAAAAGCCCAGCAATTCTGTACATGACAAGTATTCCAACAACGATAGCTATGACCTCTGATAGTGCTACACTAACTGAATTTTGTTATAATATAACCTCAGAAATATAACGGTGTAAAGGAGGCAGGTATAGGTAAAAACTATTGTACTATCTGATTTATGAAAAGTAATTGAGAATTATGGGCTGGCTTACTTATTGCACTATTATTATTTCCATAGCTTCTTGTTACAATCGCGCAGGAGTGGCATATTTTCCCGAGGTATTTCTACTTCTTTAGTTGGTACACTCAGTACTACCTTAATGCAACGTCTTTAAATTAAGGTTTGTACTTTGAAAATATTAGAAAACCCGCTACATTTATACTTGACTTTTCTTTGATATTAAGATGTCACATCACCCAATCAATCAGTCAGGAGGCAGTCGGTAAAGTTAATCGTTAAACCATGGGGTCCCATTTTTTCGACAGAGTAAATAGCCCAAATTCATTTGGCCCTTTTGTTTCTAATAATTAAACTAATAGTTGGTAGGTAAAGGTGTAAACTATGACATTAATTCAATTTTAACATCCAGATATCAATTTATTCTAAGAAAATACCTTATGGAAAAAATAGCCCGAACAATTTTCGGCACAAATTCGTTCTATGACGTGAGGCATCTGTACTAGTATAGTATTATATTATCTGTGGTTAAACTAACACAAAAATGTACAGGTGTTAAGAAAACTTACGAAACTTACTACTTGCTTTACTTAAGAGATAGCACTTTGGAGCCTGAGAAATATGAATCAACTCATGAAACTGAAAAACTTTGGCCTAAGAACAATGGACTGAATGGAAATAAAATAACAACTTCCCACCCAAAATAATGTGTTATGGTCACTTACGTACGTTTAATTAGTAAGTACACCCTGCAAGGGATGGGTTAGCAAAAACTAAAAGGACATGCCAGACTATGAAACGGAAAAAATATGTAGTACCCAAGAAACTTGTAACCGGAAATGGAAAAAAAATCTGTCACTTCATACAAAATAACAAGTTTTATGGACAATTTGTAATTGAAGGCTCATTTTTACTTTCGAGCGGAGCGAGAAAGGTATTGTATTCGTGAAAAAAAAAAGTTTTTCTAATTTTCTCAAAAATGTGTTCTATATCACTTAATATATACATCATAAAAAACAAGTCTCCCAAAAATGTCCATCCGTCGGTCGGTCGGTCGGTCGGTCGGTCCGTCGGTCCGTCGGTCGGTCGGTCTGTCCGTCACGCTTTGGCCTAGCGGCTAAACGAATGGTCCGATTGACACCATATTTTGAATTTAGGAGTTTTATGCAAATCCATCTAAGGGTTCTGAGTGGTTTCCTTCTGGCTCTCATTTTGAGGGTAGCTGTCATACAACGAAAATGAAATTGAGATTTTCTCAAAAACTACTCATAGAATCTTGATGAAACTTTGCATGACCAAGCATCTTCATGTAAGATATCATGCACCAGTATCAATTGATCTGTGTAATTTCATAAAAGGGGTGTTCCTGTACCACCAAAACGTAAATATGTGATTTACCCAAAATTGGTTCCATTGAGTTTATTAAAATTCTCTATAATATTAATCCTGGATTGGTTGTCTACCTGACTGGATATTATTTATGATTTTTTTCAATAAAATTTAGTACACAGGGTGTACCAAAAACTGAAAGGGCTTGCTCAGTAGACCAAACTGAACAATTATCCATAAAGAACATGTGTAGGGAAATTTAAAAAATGTGCATGCAAGTATCCTACGGTAGTATCCATTGATCTGTGAAAATTCATATAAAGGGTGTTCCAGTACTACCAAAAGTTAAACATGTGATTTACTCGAAATCGTTTGAAGTTTGTTTGTTTTAATGTTTGACAATTTGAATTCTGAATTGATCTGTATATTTCATTCGAACATTTTTTTAGAAAAACGTAAATAAAGGTTTGTATTTCCATACTATGTGTATGGCATTGCAAATTTAAGTTTGCGGTTGATAGTTTTTCCTTGAGTATTGCGAGAAAGTAAGTGCAGTGCTGCTGTACCATTTATTTACGTTTCCGGTGATGCCCTTTCTTTGGAAAAATTTGTTCAGTTTTATTGGCAGATACATCCTTGCTACACAGAACCCCTGTCTGTATATACAGCGTTTTACTGAATTCATGAAAAAGATTTTAAAGTTTATTTTTATACAGTCTACTTTTGTAATAACAAGTCTTATAGAACGAAAGTTTAGCTTCCCTATAAATATGTTTAAAAAGTTTTAGAAGAATTTTTTAAAAACTATTGTTCTTTTATGTAGTTTTTTCGATGTTTTCAGCTCGTAGTTTTGTCAGTGTTGTTGCTCTGACCCTGACACTTTCTTTACTGATAGAATGGAATGAATTTTGGGTACGCCTTGCCTTGACCGATACTTCTACTTTGAGCTGGATAGGGATAAGGCTTATTATAGAAGGGCAGCTGCTCACATATCTTTAGGAAAGTAAAAACTATTCCTTAAGGATTTTGAATACGTAAGTATTACTGCACCCTTTTGAATAATCTTTTGAGCTTTGAGATAATCGTACAGTGTAAAAAGTTTTGTCACCATTTACTTTCTCCCTTGCATACGTCCTTCCCAAAAAATTACTACAAATTGCTATGAAATTCTGAAGGTAACCTCCTATCCAGCTGTGGACTAGGTTATGATGAATAAAATGTTGGTATTTAACTAAATGAAAAGTAATAAGTAAAGTACATACTTTAACTGGATAATTAATAAAAAAGATATGAAATTGTCTAAATTTTGTAATGATTCTTACGATTTCTTATTATTAATTTAGTTTTTTAGGGTTCCATACATGAAAAAATACCCTTACTGTATCACTTTGAGATTTATCTATCTATCTACCTTTTTTTTCACGAATGGAAAAAGGTAAGAAGTTAAAATCAAAAACAACGGCCATTTATGTCCTCATCTCCATACATTTATTAATCAAACACAAACCTAAAGAGTACTTGCCGTTAACGGAAATAAATGGTTAAAAAAAAAATCAAGTATAGTAAACAATAAATATCACCAATATTGTGGTATTTTTCTCACAACCACGTATTACCAATTTAGGGTAAGCTTCCATTTCAAGTTCATTCATATGAAGAATGTCAGGCTCGAGTGGCCAAAAAAGCAAGGTACGGGGGTGTCGTTTTTCGAAGGGCATAACGGAATTATAGAACTGCGCGAGTAAGTCTGATACGCACTTGGCCGGTTATTTTAAGTTTTTAAAGTAAAATAAAATCTGTGCATTAAATAGTTCTTTTTTTCAGTTTTAAATCTAAAGTTAAATCTTCGAAAACAGCTTGTCTTTATACAGCGTGTAACGAAAACGTGTGATAATACTAAAAGGTGTGAGTCTACCCATGAAACTGAACAACTTTTCTCAAGGAACATAGGTCATAGAACAATTTTTGACCTCTAGAAACTACATCAACTAATAGCGCATTTTGTAACGGAGGTCAAATTTGGTTTTTCTTATTTCGACCTATGTTCCTTGGGAAAAGTTGTTCAGTTTCATGGGCAGATTCGCATCATTCAGTATTACACTTTTCCGTTACACGTTTTATAGGTATTTGACTTTTAATCAGATCAGCTGATCATCTATTCAGTATGGGGGTGTCAAATTATTTTCTCGTATTTCGATTCATAAATGACATAATGTTCCTAGGGGAAATTTGTTCATCAGTACATGCATTATCCTTTACTAGACTCAAAAAACTCAAAATCGTTTATTGATTGTTGGATATTAAAATCTCTTAATGACATCAGCTAAACTACATTGCTTCACAAAAAAGGTGGCGCCATGGTGGAAAAAAAAGAACTAATTAAAAGTAATCTGACACATAGGGTGACTTTTAATTGAACAGTTAATTAAAAGTCACCCTATGTGTCAGATGACCGTTAGTCATACATTTTCAGGAAATAAATGCTAAATAAACATTCAACTAGTAATTCCGTAGGCGTGTAATATCACAAGCGTAATATCACGCGACGAAGTAATGCTATATTACTTATCACCCGAAATCGTCAAACATTACGCATCACACCATCACTCGGTAGTGCGGCCGGCCTGGCATGTAAAAAGGTACTTTGTTAGTTTTTAGACTTTTGGCTAAATTATTTATTCTGAGACGGAGTGGTTAAATTTCGGTGGATTCATTGATGGCAGCAAAAGATAGAAAAATTATGCCCTATCGTCTTCAATATGCAATAATAGACATGACATAATCTACCCGTTCAGGTGTTTTGATTCGATAGGTTGCTGTTTCGAGAAATAAACTCGATCAGTAATTTAGATTTTATCTGTAGATACCAACTCAATAACGCTTACGCAGGTATAGTGACGAATATTTTCAAAGAAATATATCAATGAATTAAACGCCGCGCCGGCAGCCCTTCTTTTGAACAATGAGTTAAGCCGCGATTACACCTGCTTGAATTTGACGACTGAATAAGAAATCTACCTAGGAGGCTACGTTGAAAAAGACGTTTGTGAATTCAGAGTTCTAGCTAGGAAGCTAAGTATAAAAAGTGCCTACTAATACAGTTGCTGAATAGTGATGTTCCGATAGCGATAGTTTCGCTGTCGGTAGTTAATCTTGAAATACAGTAACTCTGTTGAATAGCCTTATCGAAAATAATTATTGTACAATAAAATACTATCGATTGTTAAAAAATGGCTGATACAACCTCAAGACAAATACAACCGATAATTGAAAGAAGAAAAAATTACAGACAAACTCATTTGCGGTCTTAAAGATGGGCTTTTATTGCTTTTAAAAATACTACAGGAATATCGAATCCCTCGAAGCGAGAGTCTGCCTCGCACTTGACCGTTTTTTTTAATATAAGTATATTTTTGTTCGATATGTTGAATTAATCATTCGCACTTGGACATCACTAAACATGCTAAGTCCCTTCAAGTAAAGGAGTTAGAAGGTTTAGTGATGTGAAAATTTTGCGAATGATTAATTCGAATCGAACAACTTGTCCATGCAAAATAAAAATAAAGCATTATCTTGGTTTAATAATAAGTACTAATAATAAACTTAAAAAATTCACTATAAAAAAATTGTATACGACTGTTCGGTTGAGTCAAGGAGTGATCACAGCTAGCTGGATTCAAAGACTAATTCGGCATACATTGCTCGTTGAAGTAAGGATAATGCAATAACATAACTAAGCCTCCCAGCAATGTATGCCGAATTAGTCTTTGAATCCAGCTAGATGTGATCGTGGCTTTAATAGGCTGACAATACATTTCCGTGATGTTTTTATTTTTATTTACCTTAAATGGACAAATGAGACCTGAACATTGCCGTGCCAAATCTTATGAATGAGAGTATTTATGATCAAACAAAAACAATGGCTGTGGTAAATGAAGTGGATACATTTTTTCTCTTTTTCTAGTCTTGCAGGTGCACATAGTCATTCACCGTAACTGAACAACTTTCAGTAAATAAAACTATCAGCCTCTTCAATACTCTTCATATAAAATTGCAAATGGACAGTTTAGCCACGATCACATCTAGCTGGATACAAAGACTAATTCGGCATACATTGCTGGGAGGCTTGGTTGTGTTATTGTAATATCCTTACTTCAACGAGCAATGTATCCCAAATTAGTCTTTGAATTCAGCTAGGTGTGATCGTGGCTTTTTTGTGGAAAAGAGGATTATTTTAATATTTTCTGAAAGTTTTATTTACTGAAAATTATTCAGTTACCTTGACTGACCACGCCCTTTCAGTTTTCGGAAACCAGTCCCTTAGACCATGTATTGGTCAATTTAATTTCGATGCGAACACGGAATTAAATTAAAATTAATCATTCGCACTCGGACATCACTAAACCTCCTTACTCCCTTCAAGTAAAGAACTTAGGAAGTTTAGTGATGGGTAAATTTTGCGAATGATGATGAACAACTTGTCGATAAAATATAATTATTATTCATGGTGTAATAACAAGTACTAAAAAAAAATTAAAAAATTCACTATAGATTACCATCGATACTTGAAAGGTTCAGATATTTTCTATACGACTGTTCAGTAGAGTTAATAAACCTGCTTTGCGACAAAAAAAATCGTAAAAAGAACTAGGTAAAGGAGTGATCACACCTAGCTGAATTCAAAGACTAATTCGGCATACATTGCTGGGAGGCTTGGTTATGTTAATTGAAATATCCTTACTTCAACGAGCAATGTATGCCGAATTAGTCTTTGAATTCAGCTAGGTGTGATCACTCCTTAACTCTACACTGCGCGTGGCTTGACACGAAGTACGAACTTGGTCGGTTATTTAGTATCGATTATTACCGGTACTTTTAAGAATTCGATATTCTCGATATTTTCTATAGGAATATTCGGTAGAGTTACTGTATTTTTAAAATTCAACCATCGATCTCGTTATCGCAGCAACACTGATTCAATAATTTTCAAAATTTACGGTTTGGTTAGGTACTCAATCAATCGCCAGTTAAAGCGCGACGGAGTCAGATGTGTCCGTGTAGAATACTTGACTAGTGCAACACTGTTAGTTTTGAATATAGTGGTCTTTAATTGTTTTTCTAGTAGGAGCGCTTGTTTTAAGTAAAAAAGTATACCATCAGTTAGGCCATTATTTTTTGTTCGACAAGTTGTTCGATTCGAGTCAATCATTCGCATTTGCCCATCACTAAGGGCTCCCGCACACGACCGAGAATCGGTGGCCGATTATCGCCCAGGACAAGGACGGAAGATCCAGGTGATAACACGTAAGAGCGGGATGCCGACAAAAAAATCGGCCACCGATTCTCGGTCGTGTGCGGGAGCCCTAAGCCCTATTCGAATGTACTACTTAGTACTATCCAAATAATCTTTTATCATTCAATTGTTATTTTTCATTGGAATCATTATTCGCTTTTCGTACGATTTTGAATGAAAAATTTATTCTAACTAAAAGAATGAATAAAGCACTCAAATTCTTTGTGTTTACTTGACTGGTGCAACCTAATTTTAACTCCTTGTTTGTTTTTTAGTATACCGGTAATTCTGTGGTTTTTTTTTTGTAGTTATTCTAGTGTTTTTCTATACAACATAAATTAGCCCTTATTAATATTTTCCGTACGATGAGGTGTTCTATTCGTATTGGCCCTTCACTAAAGTTCCTTTCTGCGTTGCTTACTATGCGGCTTACTCAGTTAGTGACTTACTAAGTTCCATCTTTCTACCTTCCTTTCCTACGTAGGAGACTAACTGACTTAGTGTGTGAATTCAGTCAGGTGTGATCGGCCCTTTACTGGGTACGAATATCTAAATCATATCTGGCACTGTCTTTATAATGGTCAGTGGTCATTAAGTTTAAAAAAGTAAGTAAACAAAGGCAGGGTAATGAATTGGTGAGTTTGGCTAGTTATTTTTCGAGCGACCAAAATATTATTTGGGACTAAGAACATGCTACGGAACAGGAAAAAAAGATGACTGCTCATAATGGATTCGTCTTTTACACATTCGTAATACGTAGCGTCAAAACAAGAAAAACAGTTGATTTTACATTAGAAACGTTATTAAATTGGAGAATTATATTGCATATTTCTAGTTTCTATTTATTTATTTATTTACAGTTTATTGTACACATGAAAAATACATTAAAACAAGTCAAATAAAGAAAAATGACACAACAGGTGCTGCTTATTTCAAGATGAATTTTCTTCCAGCAGACCTACAAAAGCGTGATTTGACTGGAAGAGGCAGATAGAACGTGCACAAAAACTACGAATAAAAACCTTAAAACTAAATTCTACCTAATTAAAACTAAATCTTTTTTTTATTTCTTTGTTTCAATTTTAGATGTTTAAGTCATTATATAACAGGATTATTTATGTTTACTTGGTTATTAATTAAATATAAAGTCGATAAAATAACTAGGACGAACCCTTCATAATAAAAAAAAATTACTTTTACTTTAGATAAAAAAAAATAGTAATAACTTCAATCTGTTGTTAAACGCGCCAACACTACGTACGTATCATTTTAAATTCTGTCGGAAGTCTATTGAAATAATGTTCAGCTTTGTAAAGAGGGTTTTGTTAAAACACATCAAACATCATTCATCCATGCTCAAACATTGTTTACAATTACGTGATCTAAGTCTCTACGCCCTGTCCCATGACGCATCATATTACTGTACTGCACTATTTCGTATCACGAATGTACGAAAGTAACGAGTGATGTTTCGGGTAATAGTGATATCACTAGGTAATATCACGTTCCGAGTAATGTGATGTGATATTACATTACTTTGTAGTGTACTGTTTTGCCCATCTCTAAGACAGCACTAGATTAGCTGATTACGAGCACGTCGCACATAATGCGTACAATTGACGTGCTTTCAAAAATTTACTATGACTTCAAAACTTCACGCTTCTAGCTCGGTCGGTAAACTAGGAGGTAGTCGTTTAAAGACGGAAACACAATGATAGTGCGTTTTAAATGCCCAGTAGCGACATCTGTCGGTGAGAAATGAAATCAATCAGGTCGTATTATCCCAACGTGAATTTTTATTAGTTTTTCTCTCGTAGCGCTTGGTTTATTAAAGAGTTGACGTGATTATTTTCGTGATCGATATTTTTTTATGGGAAGTAAAAAAAAAACCAGTCAAAATCTATTTTATTCGGGTAAGATGCTTCATTCATCATAACGTCCCATGAAACGTTCACTGCAGGACAGGGCGCTCTTGCTGGAATAATGTGGAGGGGACGTACCATAATCACCACGATTGTAAACGTTGCGGTTGGCACCATGGACCGCGGTTGTTGTTGACCGCAGAATGTAATAAAATATTAGTAAAAAAAAATGTTTAATCAAGCTTTTATCACGTTATCGCAGTCTCAAGTTTTCAAATAAAAGCATGCTACACCCTTTTTTTAGGGTCCCGATACCAAAATGGTAAAAAAAGGAACCCTTATGGTGCGGCTTTGTCTGTCTGTCTGTCGCACATATCTCAGCAATCACTCATGCTATAGACTTGAAATTTGGAATAGTTTTAGAATACGGTTAACTATATTGCAGATGAAAGAATAAAAAAATATATATGATTGATTAATAATGTAAAGAGGGCCCAAATAGGGTGGGGCAAAATTTCAAACTGTCGTTACTAGGTCGAGTAGGGTATCATATAAAAGGACTTCACTTGTACATTCTAAAATTTATTTTTGTACTTTTTAACGACTGTTAGTTTTCAAGTTATGATGAAAAATTACAAAAAATAAATAACATGCAAGGCACGTTAAGCCGTTGTTGATCCCGCCAGACTACTAATTTCGGAAGTGAGACCTCTCGTGGCTCGATATTTTTGACTGACACCACCAGGAGTGAGGTCGGTCGTCGATATAACAAACCCATAATACTATTGGTGGTAATCCGTACCCTTCAACTACTTCCTGATGTTTCAAGTTTTTGCCCTTTGACTTTAAAAACTCCGCGTCCTCTGACTTCTCTTTTATATGAACGATTTTAGAACTGGAGGTCACATTAATTGGTCATGATTTCTTGCGAGAAAAGTTTAACTATCATAGTAGGCCTATTCATACTAACAGCGTAACAAGTTCATAGCGCGTTTCAGAAACTAAGTGGCGCCATCTAACGGTGGGAAGTGTTGTGGGGTTACAGTTAAGTGAAAAGCTGTGAAAAATTGAAATATTTATTTATTTCAGACATTTCCTTTGCTTGTGCAATGAGACCTAGCTTCTTGCCAAACATTATTCTAGTAGATCAATGGGAAGTGGTTTGCTTCATAAATGTATGGAGGAGACATAATTGGCAATATCTTTTGATTGTGTTATTGTAGGAGCTTAGAATTTTCACTGCTTCTAGGGTCTATAGACCTAAATATTTGATATTAATTTCAACTTGGTATCTTTACTCTTTCGGGAGAAAAAGGGTCTTGACAGACAGACAGACGAACAACAAAGTGATCCGTTACTTATTTCCTTTTGATTTACGGAACCCAAAAAAAGTAGTTTAATAGCCCGGATAGCTCTCCAAAAACTAAAAGGGCATTTGTTCAGTCAACAAAACTAAACAACTTGAAAGACACTTTTATGAAATGAACATAAAATCAGCACATCCTTACAAAATAGTAAACTGGATTAAACAGTTTAAGTACATGGAGAGGACAATTTTCTTTTGATTTCCTGAACGTTCCATTCCCTGAAAATTGTTCAGTTTTGTTAATTCATCATGTCCCTTCAGTTTTCTGTCCTAAAGTAACGTAAACTTTTTCTTGTAACTAACTTTCTAAACCAAGATATATTCTACGTTTATATTTTTTATTATTTTATTCTTATTATAACAAACTTATAACACTCTCTATATTTCCTCTAGGTTTAGAATCACTTTTACAAATGATAAGAAAAAGTTAGTAAGAACCCAACTAACCGAGGAGGTATACATTTCATTCATTCATCAACACAAAGAGTTTGGACTCTCCCTTCGCTCGATCATACATAAATATCTAAAGCGTCAGTTTCTTTATTCCTATAAGCATTTTGTTTTCTCAAACCCATTGTTGAAATGACAATCAATCGAAATAGCCCGAATAGCTCACAAAACAAAGGAAAATAAAAATACACACACTCTTCAAAGTTCACAGCACTCCGATTGAAGCGCGAGTCTAAATTAAGATATTTTTGTAAATAATTAAGCAACGCAAAAAGGATTGTCAACCAAGCTTGGACAGTGAAGGAACCCCATTTTCGATGGGTAATTGAAAAGGGTAGAGCGATTGTTAAAAATTCAATAGGTTGCTTAAACTCAGCGCGCTGCGGTAGCGGCGTGGACAGTGATGTGATGTGGCGCATTACCGTCTATTCCTACTTTCACATGTTTTCTATCTATTATTCATTCAAAAAATCTTTGTAGGTACTTATAAGTATTTTTATGTGACAATAGCAGCTGGTTATAAAGGGTGTAATGGACGGTGTACCGAAAACTGATAGGGCGAGCTCAGTCAACGAAACTGAAAACATTCCCAAAGAAACAATTTTAAGAAATGTGAAAAAAAAATCACCTGTCCATACGAATTGCTTACTTAGAACAGTCTACGCATATGGAGAGGTAATTTTTCTTTTAACAAACATGTTTGGAAAAGTTGTTCAGTTTCGTTGACTGAGCACGCCCTTTCAGTTTTCGGTTCACCGTCCCTCACAAACCTTATGTAAGTCATAGGTATAAAAAGGCGTCTACCGAAAACTTAAACTGTGTGTTCAGACCATTAAACTGAACCATTTTTATACTTTCCGTAAAAAACCATAAAACCAAAAAATACTCGTGTCTCAGAAAAAGTGGTTCAGTTTCGTGATCTGAATGCACAGTTTTAGTTTTCACACTCTGCATAGTCGTAAATCTAAAAATGATCTTTTGTCCTTTTTAGGGTTCCGTAGTCAGCCTGTCGTTCTGTCTGTCTGTCGGTCTGTCTGTCCGCGGCTTAGCTCAGAGCTACTCGTAGCTTAGTACTAGAAAACTGAAATTTTGTACGGATATACATTTCATCTACGCCGACAAAGTGGTAGAATAGAATTTTGGAAAATAATGCTACAGTATTACAAAAAGATAAGAGATTGAATAGTGACATAACCGAGAATTACAACATTAGACTTATCTATAGTTAGAACAATGAATTTAATTTAGTATGCCACTAACAAGACAGTGGGTGTTGTGGGCGGTGGTGACCAGACCAGGTACCATCAGGTGGCCCACCTGCTTGTTTATCCACTAAAAACAAAAAAAAATCACGTATGAGCTAGATAATGTTGACCAAAACCTGCTGGGCACGGTGACACGACGATATACTTTTCATTGTTGTTTTTTTCTTTTTTTATTTGTACCAAAAAGTAATACAAGCCAAGAATTGAAGCTCATAATAGTTAAACATTGCTCAACACTCAAACTTCAAAGACAACTTTAGAAAATAAGCACTTATTATTTATGTAAAACCTCCACAGGTACTTTGTTTAAAAGTGATGATTCAGTAAAATTTACTTACCTTGCGGTTTCATTAAAAATTTGACCGACTTCCATGATCATCCCATACTTACCACGATACTTACGTAGTAAGTTTTTAGCTAACTAAAATTTACGAAACTTTCTTCAATACACATTACTTAGAAAATAGATACTTAAAAGAAACTCTCATGACGATACCTATCGATTCTGTTTGAAAGTTACAATTAAAGTAGAAGCTTTTTCGTATTTTTTACTTAAGAACGTTTGAAATACGTAATCTCACATATAGTAATTAGATTTTGTTGGAAGCAATCAGTAAGTGGTAGGCTCGGGGTAGGTCTGCTGCGTGGAGACTGTTCGAATCCATTTACTGCTCTAAATTATGCGTAAAACGTCCATTTGACGCTCACCCCTCTTCCCTCTTATCGCTTGGACAGGAACGGGGAGCCTCGGGCGGGGGTGCCGGACTAGGGCAAATTGGGGGGTTTGCAGCCCCCTCAAGTTAGGGAGGTCCGAAGTCCACCTCACCCTTTAGCTACCCTGAAGTTCCATCTCACACCTATAAATTCGGCACACACATTTCACCCCATCGGGGGGAGCCCCATGGCGTACCAATCCTTTCGCTGCGGCTATGTCACACTTGCTAGGCCGCCGGTGACCTCCACTACAAATTAATATTCTGAAACGTTTCCGTTTCGTACCGATCGTTAATCATTGCCGTCTCTGCCTCTGATCTCGGTTCGGCTTATGTACTTACTCACTCCTGCCCTGGTCGAGTCATACTTGAGCATTTGGTATGACAATCCTATCTATCAATGTATTCATCGATCAATACACAGCACACCAAGTTCATAAATTATTTGATGTTCAGGGATTATTTCATACTCGTATCGCCTTCAAAAACATTTTTGTGAAAAACTATATCTTTGGGTATGTATGCGACCTTCTTAATAAAGGATAAACTAAGAAAATTATTTAGATAGGTACCACCATAATTTTGAGTTCCCACTTTGTTGAAAAAAAAATATGTTTTCCAATGGGATGGCGAGCCTCTCCGGAAATTGGGTGTCGCAAGCCAAGTCGATGTCGAATGGCACCAACAACCCTGCCACCACGACAACATTTAATTTTCTTGTGAACTTTTTGTGCCTATTACTTTCTGAAAGTACTAATTTACTTTTAACTTAATGTCAAGGAGTTTTTGATTCTCGCTTCGCTTTGCTTAAAAGTATTACCTACGGGAAAGCACTTGCGTCACCTGTGGCAAAATAGTAAATTTATATTCTATGTATCTTTTAATAATGAACGACACACAAAATGCAGTTTTAGGTTTCCGTATCGTTTGTATAGTTTCATTATGTCCGTCTGTCTGTCTGTCCGCGGCTTAGCTTCGTAACCCTTAGTACTAGAAAGCTGTAATTAAATATGGATACATATTAGTCACACCGCCGCCAAAGTGGTATAATAAAATCATAGAAAAAAGTTTTTAGGGTACCTCCCCTACACGTAAATTGAGGATGAATTTTTTTTTTCTCGTCGACTAGTGGAGGTCTTTTTAGGGTTCCGGTACCAAAATGGTCAAAAATGGAACCCTTAAGGTGCGACTTTGTCTGTCTGTCTGTCTGGCACACCTGTATATCTATGCAACCACTCATGCTATCGACTTGAAATTTAAAATAGTTTTAGAATATGGTTGCCCAGCTTCAATGCACATGAAAAAAAAACTTATGACTATTAATGTAAAAGGGGCCCAAACAGGGGGCGCAAAATTTCAAATTATCGTTACTAGGTTGAGTGGGATATCATATGAAAAGGCTTTACGTGTAAGTACATTATAAAATATATTTTTGTATTTTTTTACAACTCTAGTTTTCAAGTTATGATGAAAAATTCCAAAAATTAATTACCAATCGCCCCCCCTTATCTCCGAAGTTTGTAAAAGGAAAAGTCTGAATTAATTACAGTCGATAGAAGTTTATGTAAATATTACAGAAAAAAATAAAACGATCTTTCTAAGTTGCACAGATTTGTAGAAATTTGCAAAAAACCTTTACAAACAAATTTTGTTTTGCGGGCCTAAAAATGAACTTTTCTGCTTCTAGTATATCGGAACCCTCGGCGCGCGAGTCCGACTCGCACTTGACCGCTTTTTTAAATATAGGGTGACTTTTAAATCTAGTTCTTGATAGCGAAAGATATGCTTGTACTCATGATACTAAACAACTTTTCCCAACGAACATAGGTCGAAATACGAAAAACCAAAATTGACCTCCCATACAAAATGCGCTATCAGCTGATGCAGTTTCTATAGGTCAAAACTTGATTTTCGTATTTCGACCTATGTTCCTTGGGGAAAGTTGTTCAGTATCATGATACATTCATACCTTTTTCTATCAAGAAGTAATTAAAAGTCACTCTATATATTGTGAGTTTGCAAAGACTACTTCTAGATTTAGGGATCTGTTTGCGAAATATTTAGCTTAGAAGCTAAAATTTTTCAAAACAAATCATTAAATTTGTCTTCATAGTACAATTTTGAATTTGAAATTCTTAGTCCATGTCAGAAAGCAACAATATCGACGCCGCCGTGCAGCGCATGTTACAGCTTTTTCAGCAAAGCTCCCCGAATCCTATAGATGATTCCGTGGTTCGGAAAGCATATTGAGCCCAAGGTCTTTATCTTTGGTAAAGACCAAGGAGTTTTTAGAGTGCCATTATATGTAAGGTTATAATGGGGCAATTTGATCGCCATTGTTACAACTTATATTTACACCTTTTTAACGCCACGGCCTTATTTCAATATTTTGTAGTCCTAACCTAATCTAACCCAGGGAATTTGACAAGGGCCCTAACTTTTTACACGGAGGGACTGCCGTGGGCATTTCTTGAGAATGGTGTTCTTGGGTTGATTCCCTTAGAAAATTTAATTTAAAAAACCGGCCAAGTGCGAGTCGGACTCGCGCACTGAGGGTTCCGTACCACCACATAAACATAATTGTATTAGTTGAAATTTCAGTAAGTTAATGTGCTAGATTTTTTGAGTCCGACACGCGCTTGACCAAATTTTATTATTTGTTGTTATTTAATAGCTTATGCACTATAAACATACCAATTTTCAAGTTTGTAAGTGTTCCCGTTTTTAAAGAGAACTAAAACAAAAATCGCCTCAGCGACCATCCAACTTGACCCCTCTCTTATATGAATGTTCTTGAAACGGGAGCTCACCACAATTGGATATCATTAGTTGTGAGAAAAGTTGTAATATTTAATGATTTCAGACTTTTCCCATTATTTGTACAGTGAGATCTAGCTTCTTGCCAAATTTCATAATTTTAGGTCAACGGGAAGTACCCTGTAGGTTTTGCATTTTTGAATAAGTGTATGGAGATGAGGACATAAAATGCCATATCTTTTGATTGCGTCGTTGTAAAAAATTAAAATTTTCAGATCTTGTGTGGTTCATGGATCCTAATATGTGGTATTAATGTCAACCTGATACCTTTACCCGTTCGTGAGATAAAGGGTCTTGACAGACAGACAGACGGACAACAAAGTGATCCTATAAGGGTTCCGTTTTTTTCTTTTGAGGTACGGAACCCTAAAATTAGCAATAACATATAAAATTTGAGTGAATTATAATCAGATTTATTGTTTTAGGATCACTTTTGGTAAACAGGTTCAGAAAATATTTCGATATAATTTTTTGTGGATTAGGGAATCAAAAACAAAATTTAATGTCTACTGTTTTTTTTTAATTAGTAATTTTATTTATAATTTAAAACATATCTATTGATTAGGACTTTTTTTGGTAAACATTGGGTATCGTGGCAATTTCAACGATATTACCAAAACAAAAAAGTTTACCTAAAAAACTTCGTTAACAGTTATCCGTTTTCCATACAAAAACTTAGACTTGCATTCTTACGCGGGACATAAAAATCTGTTGAAAAACGAACGAATACTGCTATTTTTAGTTAAATTTTTCGCTAATTAATACAAAAATACAGTTAATGTACTGAAAGTACTATTTTTGTTAGCAATTTTTGGTTCAATATTACGATTGTGGGCGTGCGGTCAAAACTGTACGGTTGTGCTTTGTGTGCATGTGTGAGTGATCGTACTCATGTGAACACGGACTGACGAGAGTAATTGACTTTAGTGGACATATGGAGATATTTTTCTTATCGAAATTGTTGTTAGGCGTTGAAATTGCACGATTAAATTTACGCGAATCAACTTTTTGCACATATACAAAATACAAAAATACAAAATAGTTTATTTGAGGAAAAGAACATCATTGTTACAATTCAATCTGACACCCACACTAGGATACCCTGGTGTTGGTACTTATTGCATTAAAAAATAAAACCTTATATTTGCAGCAGTGGCTCCATCTAGTTGCGTTCAGGGCTAAGCTGGCCGTCACAGATCACTAGCGCCCCCATCAGTTAAAAAAATATTACTTGCTAAATACGAAACTTATCAAAAATCCGGAAAGACAGATTGTAGTAAAGGTGCATTTGTTTATTTAGAAACTATTTACTTTGTAAAATAAAGTTCACTGTAGTTACAGATACAAAACCTGCTGTTTTTCGCACTTTTTGTATCTGTAACTACAGTGTATTATATTTTTCAGAATTGATAGGTTCTGAATAAACTAGGATACCTTTACTTCAATCTGTCTTTCCGGATTTCCGATAAGTTTTGTATTTAGTGAGTAATATTTTTTAAACTGATGAGGGCGCTAGTGGACGGGAGGTAGCCTCTTAACATAACTTTTGAGGCAAACGCTTTTGTTTTGGTAATATCGTTGAAATTGCCACGACCATCCCCCAGGTTTGTGAGATATTTCGATGAGATGTATCAATAACTATTACTTACATTTAATAATAATCAACCCTGTACTCGTTCAATCTATTGTAATTACGAAGTCTAAACTTTAAAAATGGCAATGTAAAGGGGGAAGGGGAATCAATGACATAGTGAACCAAACTAAGGAAATCATGCATTTGCCTTCGTATCTCGAGGCCGACTTTCTTCTACGATAATGTTAGAAGCACTATTGATGCTCTCGCTACAAGGAGTTCAAAGGCTTGTATAAAGTACCTACCTCATGGAATATGCGCGCTAAGCCTTAGCGGCTAAGGGAATCACTTCTTAGCCTCGGAAAAATTATTGATTCTTATTTTTCATTGATACTAAAATAATTTATAATAAATCAATTTTTTTTTTTCAAGATTTCTATATCCGTACTAAATTACCTACAGCTTTCTAGTACTAAGGGTCTCTGAGCTAAGCCGCGGGCAGACAGACAAAGAGACGGACATGACGAAACACATTGTGCTTTAGATTTTACTCTAAGAGTACTTTTTCTGCGCGGACAACTTTGGTGACCATAAACAAAAAAATAGTCCCCAAACTAGATTAGACTGTGAGTTTTCGAGCTGCCAAAAGATTTCACTGGCTTAATAGTGACCGTAACTAACGGTTTGACGTACTTTCCAAAGCATGGAAAGCGGTTAAACAGTTTTTTTCAGAAACAGTCACTCATCCGAGTTCTGACCAAGGCCGATGTTGCTGTATAACACGAAAAGATAATTAAGGGAAGTAGTGGTAAAACCGAGCGGAGCGAGGTTCAAATTTCTTTGGGTAAAACATCGGTTAGGTAGTCGCGGCGCGACCTAGCGTGGTATGCGTCACGTCAAACCACACCGCAGCCACCTGCACGCGAACCTAACAGTTAAAGTAATTAAGTTATATGCAAAACTTTTCTTTTAAAATATTCCAAGAAGGTTAGGTATACTAGGTTATTTTTTGTAGGTACCTGACATCGGTTTGCCACTTATTAGAGAGGTCAAAAGCAACAACTTTTGTTCTAGTCCTAGCGGTACACCCCGATATTCAGTAAAATGCTGCAAATGGTGTTAAAAACATGAAAACCGGAACGATTGAGCTATAAGAATTAATTTGACCCGTAGCACCCAAAAATAAACAAAAAAGGAGAGGAGTTATGACGTTATCTTTTTTGGTATGGGATTTTTTTTGTTCTGAAACCTATCGTGTGTGGTGAAAGAACTTACCGAACAAATTCTAAAAATATATATTACATCATTACATTTCAGTCACTTGTTTAAATTTAAATTAAAATCATTTTCAAAACAAACCAAGTTTTGGCTCCTCTAGACATGATACGGCTGATTTTTTTTATATGCCTCAAATGGTACATAATATCGTCATATCTAACCCCAAAAAAGCAATTTTGAAAATATTTACATTCAGTATTTTTTTATTTTCATTATTATAAAGTGTGATAAAATTAAGAATAGTTGAAACATGTATAAAAAGTCCCAATTTATACACTATAGATGATAAATACTAAGTGCCTGGACGACCGAGCTTCGCCCTGTGTATTTTTAACCAAAGCTCACTAATAGATGGCGCTCTAGGTTTCTGAAACGTACAATTTTCAAGAAAATGTAAAAAAATGGAGATAACGAATTTTCCCAGACGTGAGACCTAGCTAGATCGATTTTTCACCCCTAAAAACCCCTGTATGGTAAATTCCAAGAGCCGTTATCGAGAAACCGATTGTATGACCGAAATAATAATGAAAAATAAATACAAATGTAATAACATCACGCCTCTTTCCCGTCGGGGTAGGCAGAGACCACAGTCCTCCACCTGCTACGATCTTGGCATACTTCCCTTGCTTCCTGTACTTTCATCAATCCTTTCATATATGCTCGTCGGTTTAGGGTACTTTTAACCTGGCCTTTATTCAGAACGTCCTGAATTTGGTCCTGGTACGTTCGCCTAGGCCTTCCCCTTCCAACGTTTTCATTCACTCTCGTCTGGTAGATCTCTTTCGTCAGTCTTCGTTCATTAATCCTCTCTACATGACCAAACCATCTCAGCATCCCTTTCTCGATTTTGGTTACTACGTGTTCTTTTACGCCACACCGTTCTCTTATCACACTATTTCTAATCCTGTCACTCAATTTAACACCAATCATACTCCTTAGCGCTCTCATTTTCACTGCATTAATTCTACTTTCATGCTTCTTCTGCCATACCCAGCTTTCACTGCCATACATCAGTGTTGGTACTAAAACACCCCTATGAACAGCCAAAAGAGCCTTGTGAGACACCTTCTGACTCCTCATAAAGGCGTGCAGGGCACCATTTACCATGTTTCCAGCATTCACTCTTCTCTCAATATCACTTTCACACTTTCCATCTCTCGTAAACTTTGAGCCCAGATACACAAACTCCTTCACTTGTTCGTCTTGATCACCACCTATTAATATAGTACACTCTGTCATACATTCTTCTCTTTCAAGTACCATTACTTTCGTCTTGCTTACATTTACTTTCATTCCTTTCCTGTCCAAAGCCACATTCATCATTGTTACCATCTCCTGCAACTCGTCAGCAGATGACGCAAGTACAACTTGGTCATCAGCGTAGAGAAGACATTTGATGAGTAACTCATTCATTCTCAGTCCACACATACTCTCTTTCAGATCAGTCAAACAATTATCCATGAACAGGTTAAACAGCCAAGGTGACGCTACACATCCCTGCCTAACACCTTTTTCGATGCTAAACCATTCAGTGTGCGCCCCGTTTATTCTGACACAAGCACTGGAATCCTCATAGAGAGATTTCAGTGCTTGAATCAGATGCCCGTTTACCCCATACAAAGACAATGTTGACCACAATTCATTCCTCACCACTCGGTCATAGGCCTTTTCCAAATCCACGAACGCGCAGTAGACTTTTTGGTTTTTAGCCAAAAACTTTTCAGCTATGCACCGCAAGGAAAAGTCCTGATCTGTACATCCCATTCCCTTTCTAAATCCCGCTTGTACATCCCATATTTTTTCGTCAGTATCTTTCATCACTCTTTCAATCAAAACCTTTGCATACAGCTTGCCGACGACACTAAGAAGGCTTATCCCGCGGTAATTTTTGCAGTCCTGTTGTGACCCTTTTCCCTTGTACAGTCACCTGGTACTCGTACTTGGCTGTTCGTCCAACACAGGTTGAAAAGGCGGTACAACTGACTAGCCACAATGCCTCGCCCAGCCTTCAACATCTCGACTGACAGTCTATCATACCCAGCTGCTTTACCTGATTTCATACTATTCATTGCTTTCATAATCTCATTCATACTTATCTCACTTACATAATTATCATCTTTATTCTCATTCATTTCCACAGAAGACCTCGGTACGCTGGCCTCTGCTTTTTCTCTCTCGAACAGACTTTCAAAATATTCCTTCCACCTCCTCAGCACACATTCTTCACCTTTTATAATACTTCCATCCTGGCTTCTGATTTTACTCAGCTCCGACGTTCCAAACTTTCCTCGGGCTGTCCGTATGGATTTCCAGAAAAACTACTATTTTCAAAATTGCTTTCTTGGTGTTAGATATAAGGATATTACATATTGTTTTCACAAAATATGTTCAAACGTATCGTACCTAGAGGAGCCCAAACTTGGTATGTTTTGATAATTATTTAATTTAAAATAAGTGACTGAAATGTAATGATGTGATATGTTTTTAGAATCGGCTCGGTAAGTCCTTCTATTAGTTACCACACACGATAGGTATCAGAACAAAAAAATATTTCCATACAGAAAAAGATGACGTCATAACTCCTCTCCTTTTTATTTATTTTTTGGTGTTAAGGGTCAAATTAATTATTATGGCCTAAAGATCAATCATTCCAATTTTCATGCTTTTATCACCATTTGCAGCGTTTTTGGCGTACCGCTAGGACTATTCTACGACTTTGCTAAACGCACAAGAAATGTTTAACTTCCCATACAAAGTAGCTGACCAACACATTTTGTACGAGAAGTTGATAATTTTTGTATTTGTCACGAAATTTTATTTTAAAGTGTCAGCGTCTCTGCTCTGCAACAGCCTTAAAACTATCGGCCAACTAACAAGTCTATTGTGTGCGTGTAGCCTTTTAGATTTACTGGAATGTTTTTAAACACTACTTATTATAACTTCTTTATTACGATAATCACTGCTATAACAATCAGACAAGATTAATATAGTTACGTAGGTAAAAATTTTTTAGAGAGTGGTGATTTTTTTTCGTGAAAATTAATCGTGCGC
The DNA here is from genome assembly GCA_947532105.1 of Athrips mouffetella. Taxonomy (NCBI): domain Eukaryota; kingdom Metazoa; phylum Arthropoda; class Insecta; order Lepidoptera; family Gelechiidae; genus Athrips; species Athrips mouffetella. The sequence continues at coordinate 28,719,194 of OX383956.1, read as the reverse complement.
ACCACTGCACTAAATCACAAGCTATATCTATAAGAATTCACTTTTTTTTTAAAGACCGGTTCTCAAACTTTTCGTAATTGAAAAGTACTACAAATATGCATTAATTTTTGTTTGTTGCTCTGGATATTATGTAATTTAGCAGATAATTTGTTTTAGGTGTGAAAATCATGTCGGAATATTATAAACTTTTTTCTGACTGCCTGTTATTTGCAGCCTACAGTTTTCTCATAATATATCAAAGTATCATTTATATTCACATAAGAGCCGGTTCCCACTATGTCGAATGTCGGATTCCGATTTTAATCGGGTGTCGGCGCCTCTGTTCCCACTATGTCGGTTATCGGATTCCGATTTGAACAGCGCCACGACACGAAAATCGGCTGACAAAACACAGGACATTTCTTGTCGGATCCGACACAAAATCGTTGTCGGACAAGTGTGAATAGCTTCATATAAAATGCTCTGCCATGCCATTAGAACCTCCGATTATTAAACGGATCCGGCACACGACAAGTGGGAATCGGCTCTAAGGATATTCTATTATCACTTTATGACGTCAGTTAAATTACATCGCTTCACAAAGTGGCACCATGTCACATGTGGGAAAGAAGAAGCGACAAGAATAAACCCATGTGTTGATGGCTTTCTGGTACTTCTTAATAGGTTGAATATGAAGTACGATGTTATAGTTTTAACCGAATGTTGGCTGGGTGAGGATGCAGTTGTTAGACAGATTGATGGTTATGTGGCTTTTGCCTCAAAAAAGATTATCAATAAAAGTGGTGGCGTCGTAGCATATGTTAAAAATTGTTTCACCCCTATCGCAAGTGAACCTAATCTGCTTGATGCAAACTGCTTGCTTATTCGTATCCCTAATATTGCTACTGTACTTGGTGTTTACCGAACACCTTCCCTTCTATATACCGATAACTTTCTACCCTCCCTTGAGGAAACTATACGCAACATGGCAAAAAGCCCCTGCAACGTTTTGATAGGTGACATAAATATTCACCTGGAGAATCCTGATTCCTGTTCTGATTATGTTAGTCTGATGGCCTTACTAGGGTTTAGAGCAGCCGTAGAAAAAAACACGAGATCAAACGCTTGTCTAGATCACATATTTTGTGACACCAAATTTAAACTTGAGTCAGTTACCTGTTCATCCACCGACACAGACCACAAACTTATAATGTTAGGAGTACACTGTAAGGTGGTTAAGCCAGCTGACACAAAAAAGTTTTTTACAAAAGTTGACTACGCGGCTATTAAGTCAGAATTACAAAAAGAAGAGTGGTCGTCAGTCTACCAAAGTTCATGTCCTTCTGAAGCAGCCAGGGAATTTATGTCAAGGATAAAGCCAGTTATAGATAAGCATAGCCGGGTGGTACGTATAAGACGTTGTGAATTAACGCTTAAGCCGTGGATGACCCCAGGTCTCATTAGATGCTCACTCCACAGAGACAAGTTACATGCTGAAGCGAGGAGCCATCCCAACGATGATGTAAAAGATAAAATATATAAGCGATATCGCAATTTCTACTACAACCTTGTCCATAAGTTAAGAACTCAGTATGACACACATGATTTAGAGGTGAATAAAGACAATCAGAAAAAATTATGGAAATCTATTAAAAGGATATCTTATTGCAATGCCAATAAAACGGGCGCCCACGAACTTTGCAAAATTAAAGCAACAGAAATCGAATCCCTAAACCACTGTAATAACTTCTTCTGTTCTGTAGGTCAAAACTTAGCTGGCCAACTACTAGCCAAGAATTGCGTTTCAGAGGATGTTCTTGCGTCTCAGATCAAGATACCTGTATCAACTGTTCACTCCTTTTTCATGCATCCTACGAATACACAGGAAATTGAAAGTTTAATTATGCAGCTAAAAAGTAACTGTGCTCCAGGTATCGATGGAATTTCAAATAGTTTGATAAAGGAGATCAAGAACTACGTGGCTAAACCTCTAACGCACATATTTAATCTTAGTCTCTCCCAAGGTATATTCCCAGAAATTTGGAAAACTGCCGTCGTTACTCCTATTCATAAAGGAGGAAGTAAAGATGATCCCAACAACTTCCGGCCTATTTCCTTACTAAGTTCCTTCTCAAAACTTCTAGAAAAATTGGTCAGTAAACAGCTGACACAGTTTTTGGAATCAAATAATATTTTATCCAACCATCAATTCGGGTTTAGACAGGGTAAATCTACTGAACAAGCTGTCTCCCTTTTAACTGAAATTGCGTCGTCACACTTAGATAAAGGTCATGCGTGTATTGGCGTGTTTCTTGACTTAGCAAAGGCATTCGACTCAGTTTCGGTGCCTATTCTGCTCAAGAAGTTGGAGGGTGTCGGAATAAGAGGAATGTGCCTAGATTGGTTTCGAAGCTACCTGACAAAAAGAAGTCAATGTACCAAAGTAGATAACTTCATCAGCGCTCCCCAAAATATAGCTTTTGGTGTCCCACAAGGTAGCATCCTTGGCCCTACTCTTTTCCTTATTTATTTGAACGACCTCTCGACACTTGCTCTAGAACACGCAGACCTGATAAACTACGCCGACGACACTGCTATTTTATTCCATGGAAAAGATTGGAATCATGTTCTTTCTAATACTCAAACTGGTATGGCTCAAGTAGCTAACTGGTTGTCAAATAATCTGCTTACGCTGAACACATCGAAAACTAATTTCCTATGTTTTCATAAGACTGCTACCTCTGCACCGTCTCTCTTAACTGAAATTTCAATCCAGACCTCTAATCTGATTACGACTGCGCCACAGCCGTTGTGCAACTGTGTGAAAATACTGAGGGTCAAAAACACTAAGTACCTGGGTGTCACGATCGATGAAAAACTGAACTTTAAGGATCATATTGCTGCTACGTCCGCCAGAGTCAGGAAAATTATCTACATTATGAAACTACTACGTGACGTAGCAGACTTTTATCTGCTGAAGGCAATATACATATCCTTGTGCCAATCCATAGTATCCTACTGCATACTGGCGTGGGGTGGCGCAGCTACTTCACACCTAATTACACTTGAACGAGCTCAACGCGCAGTATTAAAAACTATGACACATAAGCCTTATCGTTATCCGACTACTCTTCTGTATGAAGACACTCAGGTACTTAGCGTCAGGAGGTTGTATTTACTCAATGCTACCATTCACGCTCACAAAGAGGTATTAAAGTTGCCAGATTATCGACAACGATTAGAAAAACGTGTTTTTAAACTGGATCTGCCGTCATTAAAAACTGAATTTGCGAGACGTTTTGGCTCATATAGAAAACCTTTCATTTACACTAAAATAAATAGAATCTGCAATTTGCACTCGCTGTCTGTGCGTGAAATTAAATTAAAAGTACAAAAAGAGTTGCAAGACTGGACCTATATTCGTACTGAAAAGTTTTTTGAAACCATATTTTAAATTTTATATACCTACTTATTACTATAAGTACCACTACTGAACGCTAAGCTAATGCAATAGTTTTAAAAAATCCACAGGACAGGCTCAGCCTAGTGTGGAATTTTTCGAGAATTCTGTTTCTGGTACGGGAATCAATTGACAATAACCTTAATTTTCTTTATGTATTTTCTGTACTGTAAAGTTATGTTATTACTTTATTGTCACAAGTGTAAAGACTAAAATATGTAATCTCCCGTTATCTTTATGAATAAATTATTTATTATTATTAATTATTTATTATTATGTGCTCTTTTTAAATATGTAACTAATTCCAAGAAAAAATAGTGTACTTGTATACATAACCACCCACTTTTATTCTTAGCAAAATGCTGTGTAAATTTGTCATAAAACAATGGTTGTTTTAAATTATTTTTTTCTCTCTATACATATAATAAAATCGTAAACTCGCCGATTCTGTACATTGAAAATTATCGCGAAAATATAACCTGGGGGTCACAAAAAAGGTAATAGGACCCATTCGGGTCATTTTTTGGAGTTTTTGTCGGTTTGTCTGTTTGTATGTTCGCGATAAACTCGCAAACTACTGAACCGATTGGAACCGGGTTTTAGATAATGTATGAAACTTATTTTTGTGCAACACATAAGCTTTGTTTTATTGCAATCGGTTGACTCAAACAGAAACAACACGTATGCAAGTTATAAAACGGACTGTACAATAATAACTCGCATATTACTGTACCGAATTAAAATAAGCTTTCAGATATATATTTTGATTACATTCTTGCAACAAAATCACAATGTTTGAGCAGCATATAGGTAAGCTATGTTTCATAGCAGTCGGTTTATTCGAACAGAAGATACGCGAAGTTTCAAGTGGCGGCGCCACTAACTCTTAAACTACTAAACCCATTCAAACAGGGTTTTTAATAACGTATTTGGCTTACTTTTTCGCAACATCCAAGCTTTTAATCATTGCAATCGGTTCACTCAAACAGAAGCTTCACGAATGCAAACTATCAAGCGGCCTGTGCACCAATCACTTAGTCACAAACTACGGAATCGATTCAAGTGAGGTTTTAAGAAATGTATTTGGCTTATTTTTTTATATAAAATATATGTTATTGCAATCAGTTCACTCAAACAGAATACAATCGAAGTTTCAAGCTGTGGCGCCAATAACTCACAGACCACTCAACCGCTCGAAATAAGGTTTTCAATAACACATTAGGCTTAATTATGTGCTACATAAAAGATTTGTTTCATTGCGAACGGTTCACTCAAACAGAAGATACGCGAAGATTCAAGCGGCGGCGCCAATAACTTGAAAACCACTGAACTGATTGAAATGGGGTTTTGGATTATGTATTTGACTTGTTTTTGGGAAACATTTAAGGTTTGGATCATTGCAATCGTTTCACTCAAAAAGAAACAAACAGGAGCCAAACAAGAATGCAAAGTATCAAGCGGCCTGTGCACCAATAACTCACAAACTACTGAACTTATTCAAATAAAATTTACAGTAATGTATTTGGTCTTACTTCGTGCAACATAAAGGCATCATTGCAATCGGTTCACTCAAACCAAAGATATGCAAAGTTTTAAGCGGCGCGGCCAATAACCCACAAACTACCAAACCAATTCAAACAAGAATTGAAATAATGTACTTGAATTGACAATGAATGATCTAACATCTTACTTACTGCGGTCACCTACAACCGCGGTCCATGGTGCCAGCCGTAACGCTAACAAGCGAGGTGACTATGGTACTTTCCCTCTACATTTTTCCAGCAAAAGTTAGAATTCTAGAGGGAGCTCCCTGTCCTGTAGTGGACGTTTCATGGGATGTTATGATGACTTGAATTACTTTAGTTGAACATAAAAGCTTTGTTTCATAGCAAACGGTTTACTCAAATAGAAGCTATGCGAGGTTTCAATCGTCGGCGCCAGTAACTCATAAACTACAGAACCGATTCAAATGGGGATTTCAATAAGGTATCTGGATTACTTCCATGTAACTTATAAGCTTTATTTAATTGCAATCGGTTCACTCTTACAGAAGATACGCGAGCACAAAGTTTCAACGTTATTAAAAACCCAGTTTGAATCGGTTCAGTTGTTTGTGTACAGTGTAAAAGTCCAAACTCCAAGCGAACGAAGTCGTGGGCACAGCTAGTGTTACTATAAGTTTGAGAAACTCAGTTGAAATAAGGGTGGCGCCATGGAGCCGGCACGCTGGCCCACAGCCCGCAACCTGCAGGTATCCGCATTGTCACACCGACACATGATACATTGGTAATTATTGTTTTGGCCATCAGCAAAAATATAGTAAAAAATACAAACTATAGGATAGCAATGTTTTATTTAGCAAGGTTAACTTTCGAAGTTAGTTTGGCGATATGCAGGGGCTTTTTATTGAACAACATGTGAGATCTATCGGACAATCTAAACGTTTTACAAAGCAGAGTGACCTTAGCACCACCCGCCACGTTTTCATCAAGTGTTTTTATGGAGTTAGCCAAAAAATACTTGTTAGCGAAATGGGGGTTGATGTGTACAGTTTCTGTTTTCTTGTCAAGTTTGTCATCGGTTTGTTTGGTTAGTCTATTGTACTCGTCGGGCGACGAAGCGCCGCCGGAGCCTGCGCCCGCGCTTCGGTTGCAGACCACGTCCACTCTGATCACCTGCACTGTCTCCGGACTTTGCGTCCTTGAAATGGTTAAGCTTTTGCGTTTGCCTGCTTTTTGAAAAGAAATCTTTGTATCTATCAAATCATCAGACAAATCATCGCAATACTTTTTTGTATCTTCAATGTTCACAGTACTATTTTTGTACAAACTTTTGCGTGTATTCTTTTCATAACTGTTTTTGCTGAAATCCACTTGTACTGCTTTGTTTGCTCTACACTTCGTTCCTACTCCATGTAGAAAAATACCAGATTTTTCTGATGGTGGTCGGGATATATTTGTAAGATATTTTGCATAGTCGTCGTAGAAGTAGCAGGTAAGCTGTGAGGAACGATCCTCCTCGGCGCCATCCGCGTCCTCATCCGCCGCGACCACCGCTTGTTTCACGAACATTCGGTGCAAGTTGCCATCTGCTACAGTTGTGTATTTAAAACCGGTGCGTGGTCTTTTTGTATGCTGTTCCTCGCCTTTAAATTGTAGAGTTTGAACCGAAAGATATAAATCATCCTGCGCAGAACTGTTTTGTGAATTTGGATGTTCAGGTGTCGTGATATGAGATTCATTGCATCGAAATCTGTAATATTTTAATTAAACATTATAAACTTATGTCTAATCAAAATATTATGATAAAAATTAAACTACGGCTGAATTGTTTTTACGCTATTAGCGACAAATTAGTTACCTTTCGAGCACATCAATCCATCTGGGATCTTCCTCGTGATCAGGATTGATCAGCCTCTTCTGGCAGTATCTCCGAGGTTTATCAAACGTCACGTGCTTCTGTTTCACATCCCTTTGTTTCGTCCTCTCTTGCAACTGAACCTTTCCACATCTCATAACGGAGAGTACGAACGAAAAAATCTAAAACAAAGAAAAGTTTTTAAAATCTAATTTAAGATAAGTTAAATAAAAAAACCGGCCAAGTGCGAGTAGGACTCCCGCACTGAGGGTTCCGTAACACCACATAAACATAATTGTATTTGTTGAAATTTCAGTAAGTTAATGTGCTAGATTTTTTGAGTCCAACACGCGCTTGACCAAATTTTATTATTTGTTGTTATTTTATAGCTTATGCACTATAAACATACCAATTTTCAAGCTTGTAAGTGTTCCCGTTTTTAAAATAGAACTAAAACAAAAATCGCCTCAGCGACCATCCAACTTAACCCCTCTGTTATATCAATGTTCTTGAAACGGGAGCTCACCACAATTGGTTACCATTACTTGTGAGAAAAGTTGAAATATTTAATGATTTCAGACTTTTCCCATTATTTGTACTGTGAGACCTAGCTTCTTGCCAAATTTCATAATTTTAGGTCAACGGGAAGTACCCTGTAGGTTTTGCATTTTTGAATAAATGTATGGAGATGAGGACATAAAATGCCATATCTTTTGATTGCGTCCTTGTAAAAAATTTAAATTTTCAGATCTTGTGTGGTTTATGGATCCTAATATATGGTATTAGTTTCAACCTGATACCTTAACCTGTTCGTGAGATAAAGGGTCTTGACAGACAGACAGACGGACAACAAAGTGATCCTATAAGGGTTCCGTTTTTTTCTTTTGAGGTACGGAACCCTAAAAAACGTAAAAGAAAAGATTTCGGAGTCGGGCTTTCGGATTTTTCCATATTCGATTTCAAAATACAAAAAACTACCTATGATTAAAAAAATAACCATTTATTAACTACGATACGACCCCAAAAAGGTTTTCTCGAAGCACCCCATTTTGTGTAGGAGGTTAAATAGACGTTTCAATGTTTAATATTCAATTATTTTAACGGAGATACTTCAATGCCACTGAAGTAATTTGAATTAATGGTATTTCGTGATTTTCGACTATTATCTAAAATTTATACCTAAGGAAGCTTGTGCTAGTGATAGTCGTTATCAGCTAAAGAGACATGTTTATGGCATCGTTCGTAACCTTCGCAGGGGCTGCCACAAGGACACACACATGCCCTCGCCTAGGTACAATATTATCGATTCCTATGTATAGATAGGTCTAAATAGACATTAAATTCGTCACTAACCCATTGAGGTACACTAACCCTAATTTTAACATTTGGACTTTGTGAATACTCGTAATAAACTGAAATTGGCAATTGTAAAAATAAATAAATAAAAGACTGCGACCGTTTAGCCATTCTTTGTGCAGACCATTGTTTAACACCTATTCACTTTGAAAGCAATTATATCTTAAGATGTTCCTATCCTATAGAAACCATCTCTTTCTTACTTGGCAATTGTTATGGATTAGAAAGAGGCAGACGTTAGACAGAGATTTTTTAGAAAGTACTGATAATAAAGGAACTACAATGGCGGCAGGATGGTGTATTTGATCAAGCAACGTAGCGGTCCACATGTTCTTGGGAATAGCTAAGATGCAGAAAAAGTTTTCTATGTGAGATAGTATGGAATGAACAGTTTTGGTCGTTTTGAGAGTTACATTTAACAACATGTAGCTGCAAAGTTAGATACAAGTAGGCACCATAGAGAATCGCCATAAGTAATTCTATAAGGTAATTAAATATATTATCAATACATCGATAAACTTTATTTATAAATACAGTAAGTAAGCCTGGATAAAAGTTTGCTATAAATAGATTACGAAGTAATCAGCATATGTTTTTATTTTTCTCCTAAAGTTACCCAAAAATTCCGTCGTGACTAAGCAGAATAGAATCAATGACAGCAATTTGCATAATTATTACGAAAAACGAATACAAACACATTACTTCGTCGACGCGCCACGAACTATACTTTCAGGACGCTTTCAGTTAACTTCAAATGTCAACCGGTCACGCAATCGGGTACAACTTAATCTGAGCCACGTTTTTTTTAGGAACGAAAGGTATCAAATTGATTTAGTCGCTCTACAAAATACTCGCACACAACGCCAAAATAATATGCCCAGCTGCGTGATGACTAGACACACACACTGACAATGACGTGCATCGGTGCATCGCATCGCACACCAACATCTTGTATAACAAAAAATGCATTATTATTATCCTGGAACAAGGACACAAAGGAATATTTGAACCCGATATCAGACCTTGTACCTCGAAATTAAGGTTTACATTTCAATGACTCACAAGTTCTAAACGATTAACTTAGATTCATCCTTGACGTGTTTCCCTGTAGTAGGAATCTAAACTCTCTGCATTGGGGATTATGGTGGGATACTTATTAAATGTGTATCTTAAGGAATTCAAGTTTAATAATTTTTGTAAAAAAAATTGTATCTTGGTAGGCGCCAAAAGCACGTTGCGTTGCACTACGTCTACAAGCTAGACAATTTTGTAAGCATACGCGAACGTGATTTTACTTGAAGTATTGGTTATTATGGAGGATTTGCGTTTTATTGATGGGTTATTTTTCATGTTTTAGCCCTAGATGAATTACATACCTATTTATCAGTTTTAGTTTTAACAAGTCAATGATAATAATAATTATTATCGTTTCAAGTAAATACTTCAAACATAATAAAAATAACTTAAACAATTTAAAAACGCGAAGTAAAGATTAGGAAAGCGTGTTTCTAGTTGTAGAGATTAATCTTAGTACACTCGACAGCACGTCAGTAGAAACACTTTTGGACCTTATGGCGTGGTAATAGAGTTGAAAAAGATTCTACCGACGAGCGGCTGACCGTACCTATACGAATAAAAACATTCTTTTTAAGTAAATAAATTAGTATCAGGACAAATTTGGCCCAGTTTCCTTCTGTATCTGTAGCTTAGCTACTGAAAATTTAAAATGTTACTGATTGCATCAGTAGTACCTATATTAAAAATTGCTGCGTTTGGGTAAAAAACTTTGAATCAGCCTTACCCTTTACCTCTTAGTAGGTCAGTGGTGGAAAATTATTTATTTATTGTTGTGTGTTACAATTGCTTTAAAATTAAGGAGGGTATCTGCAAACGCATTAGAGACTGCCTATGTAAAATTCTAGCTGCTGTCGCGTACTTTATGTAAAATTCTTTAGTAAAATACTACAGTTACTATTTTACTAGACGTTTGTGTTGGTATTGATATTATTTGATTTGTTTAGCCTAAACTACTCGGGGTTTTATTAAATTCATGTAATAATACATTTTGAAGGCTTATTCTGGGGTCCCAATGCTACTACATTTAGTGTAATAAGTAACTAAATTTTGACTCTCCGTTAAAAATAATCAGCTGATCGGTCAAAATTTTGAAAGGTCGTAAAGTAAAAGTTTCATTCATTCATTTATTAATTGCCTCCATGAGTAATAGAAACCCTGTTTGGGCATTATGCAATATTAGTTAGGTGCTTAAAATTAACATATTATCATTATTTCATTTATCACAATTTTAGTTTAAACCTAACAGTATTAAATATTATATAAAATTTTAATCAAGTACATTTTAATACGCAATAATAAATTCAATTCAAACTTAATTTCATTTAAAATAATAATAATAAAATTCAAAAGCCTAATGTGCAAGTTGTAAAGATAAAATATAAAAGCGGTTTTAAAGTTTTGTCTAGTAGTAGTTATAAAATATCACAGAGCAATAGATTAAAAAAAAAATCTCATTTTCATAGTTTGTAAAGATATTAGATGTCAGATGTAAAGATTAATCAATAAATAATTAATAATTTCGTTATCACGGGAAAAGTAGAATAAAATATTCAATACATAAATTCGATCATTCATTTCCCTTATTATTTAATTAAACCCTGTATAGTTAATTTCAATTTTCAATGTATTATTGTGCCTTTGTTACGATTTAGGTACCTGCACTAACCAATCGGTTGGGTCAGGTTGACCACAGTACAACCTGTCGCTGGGTCAGGATGACAAAAGGGGGTCAGGAACCGGTATCGATTGCAACATCACCGGCGGCGGGTCCTCACCAGCCATTACCATCACAAAGGCTGACCCCCTGGGCCTTGGAAACAAAAATGTTTACAAACCACCACCCCCTCTTGTTTTAAATCACGCTGTACCTATTTAGAGATTTTATTTGTAATCAATTTTATTCGTTTCTTCAGTTAATCAAGAGTAAATTTAGACGTTGTTTAACAATTCTCAAAAACACTGATTGGGTATTTACACCGAGCAGATTTTGTTGTGTAATTTGACCGTAATGTTATTTATTTCGTATATATCTGCCGCTTTCTCGTTGAAAATACACAATCAGCAATTTTCTCTATAGACATCTTACCTACATCTAGTATATAGGTAACATTGTGTTACGGAATATGCTCTATAATATCTTTGTGTCATGTTGCACAATATAGATCATTCAGTCACCTTGGTCTTTTCTATAGGGTTCCCATACACACCGGCAGTTTCAAAAACCCCTTCGCCATAAAATCTGTCGGGACAGACAATACCTGGTGCGCGAATATGTAGCAAGTAAATAAAGGGATGATTTATTGTGAACACTGACGCGATTGAAAAAAAACATTTCCCTTAGTGCTGTCAAGGTGCATTCTTGTTAAGGTTGGTCTGGTGTGATATCGATGTTTAACAAAGTAGTTCCATTATTTGAAACTTCGACGAGCAGGCGATTTTACATTAATTTTATCGTAATTGCACTATTTGCAGTGTTTTTGTAGAGCAGATGAAACCAAAAATAAAAACAAGCCACGGTGATAAGACAAGCGGCTTTCAATAAACTAAACCAATATATGGAACTGACATTAGCTAACGAAATGTACGTGATAGCCAATGTCAGTTCCACACATTTTTATTCTATACCAGCCCATATTATAAAATTTTCGTAATTAATCCTAGGCACTCGTTAAAAGGGTAAAGATATACTTTATCGATATTAACAAACCCCAACCCTCAAAGTTCAGGTGGTGTAGGTAATCGTTGTGGGAACGATTCTAGCTATCTCAGAAAAAATTGTCTGTCTCTTTCATAAATTGTGCGCTAGACAATTTCGTAGATTGTATAAAGCTGCAGTGAATGCATTTTATAAATAACCTATAGAAAAAGTATTAAAGTGCAAAACTCATTGATTGAAAGAATTGTTCTCTTATATTTTTTTCTTCATATTTTTTTATTTGCATGCGTACTGTGTCAAAGTAGGGGAATATGTAAACTGGAAGTAAAATCTAGAATTTTGGAAGGAATTTGTGTCCATCGACAAAATAAAAATAGGGTGGATTTTGTGATGGGACAGCAAGTTGCCGCTACACTAAAATGATCTTCGGACACTATCCATAATGTTTTGTGAAATTTTAATCCTCATTCAGATTTTCAAAAAGTTACGTTAGTTGCAAAAAGTTTTTTGGTGCCAATCCGCCCATTTTTAATACTGATCCTTTCGTCGATCGTCATTAAGAGATTTTTAATATCCTGAACAAAGAACATTTTCTATTTTTATCAAAAACTTCTTTGGGACCAGCCCTGGGTTCCAGTACTAAAAAAAACAACAATAAAATAAAAGTCCCCAATTTTTTTCAATGATCAATAATGAGATTTCATCATTGTTTATCACTTTTTGAGTGATAAATGATGACATAGTTAAAAGAAAAAGTTACAGTATGACCACAATATCTGTTCAGGTCTTTTACTTAACTTAGTCCGGGGTTTAGGTGGTCAACATTGCAACGAATTTCTTATAGTCTAGGCAACGAAGCGGATCCTCAGTCGATGAAACTTTGCTGGGGTATTACATGAGACAAACCTTCTATTAAAAAAAAATCGGTACTTTTAATTTTTCTACACAAAAATTACAAAAAATGAATGAATTTTTTTTTGTAAAATATTTTTTGGATATTTTGAATTTACATTTAATTCATGATTCTTTAACATCCTTTCAAATAAAAGCTGCCTGAAAAATTTGTGTTGGGGTCAACTGCTTCGTTGCCTACACTATTATAGTGAATTGGCAAAGAAATTGATTTTTGGTTTAGTAGTTTAAATAAATGTATGGAGATGGGAACATAACGGGAATACACCTCGAAGGATCCATCCGTTCGTGAATCGTGAGAAAAAAGTCTTGACAGACAGACAGACGGACAACAAAGTGATCCTATAAGGGTTCCGTTCCAGCTAGTTCAGACAAGTGCACAACAAGCTTAGGTAAGGAGTAAGTTAGGCAACACATGAAGTAGTAGGTACTTGTTTACGGCAAAGATTTCGCTATGGGCCACTAAAACAAAGACGAAATCTATTTTAAGAAAATCTGGTACTCTAACAAAATGAAATTTTCGAAAATTACAAACTCCTCACAATTAGTTTACAACAACGAAAAAATACATTGCTCTATGAAGTTAATAATAGTTTTAACTACGGCTGCGGGGTTCGGCGCCTTTGTCGGTGTCTTTGTTGACATCAAAAGAGCCGCTCGATACGCGTGTTTGCTTTACAGCATTAAAAATCGATTGTTAGAATTTCGCCTGCAATATCACCTGCTAATGGACTTTTACGAAAATGGCTTTTTAACGAAAATAAACACTTTGGTAAAAAAAACATCACAGGAATGTAAAGATTTCCTAAGTTACCTGTTTCCAATGACTTATAAGCATTTGAGGGGAAGTACTGTAGTAACCACGCTTGTTACTGCGGCTCAGAACGACGCTGATGCCCAACCTCCAGTTCATAATCCCTAAGTCGCCTGTTATGACACCCACGGGTGGAGAGATAAATGGGTTGGAACTACTCTTAGTCGGCACCACATGGACACATTAATTTTGTAAGTAATAATACTCCAAAATATATAAGAAATACTTTATCATTACGAAAATACGGCTCAAACTATAAAACCAAACCATTTTTCCCAAAAAACCGGAAAAAATTTTACGGGCTGAACATACAAAACTATGAGAGTGCAAGGCTTTGGAGCGACCGAAATATTTTAAAAATTTTCGATCCAAATCACTAAAGAAAAGTGGTTTACTTGTATGGTCTGACTAACATATACAAATTTTCTCAATTATGAAACATAATTCCTAACAAAATACATAAATAAAACATAGAGGCTATCAATAATTAATATCAAGGACGTGCATAAAGCTAAAAAGTAAAGCTATGAAATAAAAGTTGGTGCTAATAAAGTGGGTAAAGTTCTACCGTGTCGTGTGGTACGGCGTGGCTTGGCTTGGGCGGGCTTGGTGGCGGTAGCTTGAGGAATGCCGCCCACCCGGTTGGTTCCACCGCGCCTCGCTACTGCCGCGTCACACCACACCGCTCATCATAACCCGGCAACTGAAGAACCTCAGCCTGGTTAGGGCTTCTTCATCATTGAGCCGGCAATTTACAAGCTACGTTTCGACCCAAAAGCCCATAGTTTTACATTTTGTCGATAAGCTTTAAGAAAAATAAGTCAAAAAATGTTCTATAGAAAAAAAAAATGTTTTCGATTCTTAGACGATTTTTATTGATTGTGCAGCTCTCGTTAGGTACTTTAGTTTGTGCGAGATACAGGGTTACTGTGGGTCCCAGGTTAATAAGTATCTGTGGGTCTGACTACGGGCCAATAAATTTATTTATGACGAAAGCGAACGGCTTAAAATGTATGGGATGACATAATATGTCAAATATCATTATACATTTGATGACGTTCGCTTTCGTCTTGTTTTCGTCAAATGGCAGGTTGTCTCGATCCTCTGGTAAAGCGACCCATCGTCGTCGGGCTTGTTGTTGTGTTCTAGGGCTTTTGGAAAGTCGCAAAATATATTTTTTTCTTCCCATAGTAGGTAATTGCCATCGATCAGTTGATCGTTTGATTTGTGCATGTTTTGTAAGAATTTAATCTATTATAAGTTTGACCACCGGTAGTTATTAAATGTAATAAGTCCCGTGTGGTACCGCAAAGAATGTCCCGTGTGGTACCAACACGTACATACCCGTGGGTGTCGTAAGAGGCGACTAAGGGTTAACTGGAGGATGGGCAGCAGCATCCTCCTTTGTATCTTATATTAGGTCTTTACCTATGAAATTTCCGTTTTGTATGGCGAATTATCTTACTAACTGCGGTCACCTACAACCGCGGTCCCTGTCCTGTAGTGGACGTTTCATGGGATGTTATGAAGTATAATAAAACTTAAAATAGTCCGCTTTTTTCTTTGTTAACAGTTGATTTAATCTAAATTTAAATTTAACGTAGACTCGTAGCAGTTCGTAGAGGTGCGTAGCAAAGCACCAACTTGTTTATAGTCAAAAGTATTTAACTTCTTACATCATTTCCTCCAAAGATCAAATAATGGATGTGCTCTTCTTTCTTCCCGATAACGAAAGTTAAGCACCATGGATCGTAGTCAGAACCCGGATGGGTGACCGCAGGTGGTCTCAACAACTAGAGCATTTTCGTGTTTCGAAAGGCAAGTTAGGCTACTGACAGCCAGTTCAAAACTCTGCTAGCTAGGTTGGCCACTAACTTGGCAAAGCCTAATCAAGTATTGGGCTTGGTTTGCCTTTCGGGTTGCGAAGGTCAGATGGCAGTCGCTCTATGTAAAAACCAGTGCCTGTGTCAGTGGCCGACTTCGTAAAAACCTTGGTATAAACGAAAAAGAAATATCTCAGCGAGGGTGCTCTTATCGCTTGGAGTGATATCTACCTACCAAACAAGTTTTACTTAAAGGAATAAAATATTTGCAGTAAGTAGATAAGTGTCTATGCGTATACTAATAAAAAAACATGTATTTTCGTTCTTCACGAAATCGTGACTAACTTCGCTTAATTTTTTTCAGCCAACAACTTTCACAAAGACAAAATTTTTACTCGAAAAAAAAAAGACTTTTCATACTGTCTAATTTTGTGAAGGAAGTAAAATATTTTTTTCATCTTTGCGAAAGTTGCTTGCTTTATTAGTTTATAGAATTACGAATAAAAATCCACGTTAAGCCGCTATCACACCTTCCTTAATTCATAAACTATTCGGCACATGTTGCTCGTAAGTAAGGATATCGGAATTAGTCTTTGAATTAAGGAAGGTGTGATTGCGGCTTTAGTTGTTCAAAACGCGACCAAACCATTTTTTTTGTGGATGTTTATGGCTTTTAGACAATTGAAATAATCAAGAAGTATGTTTGTGAAACCGGCCTTATAATGTCGTGCTGACACTCGTAACTCATACATTGGGTGTCCCACTTGTGCAGTAACTTGTGTTTTATGCCCAAGCTTGAGCTAGGTTCGTGCTAAGCTAGAAGTAGGCCTGTGCTTGAAACTCTCAACTACATAACTTGCGCAAAATTTATTATTATTCAGCTGGCTTATTTTGCCTTACTGCTAAACAAAGGCCTGCTCTCTATCTTCCACTCAGCTCGGTCCTGTACGAGCCCCACCAGTCTTTGTGAAAAGCGTGTGATCGCCGATCCATTGCGGGTTCATCTCCTACAGCGCGTTCAGGACAACTCTGTCTATGACAGTTATTTTCGGCGCATAGGTGACAGGCGGAGAGCCAATGAACGACTCGCTCGCCTCCCCCCACAAACCGCACTTCACCCCCGCGACAATTATTTTGACTTCTGCGCATTAACGGTCACAGACGGAGTTATTTTCTACGCCATGTACGACGTTGTCGATCCTGGGGTCCCCACTGCATGACTCGTTCGTTCGTTCGTGTTTCTTATGTTAAGTTCGTTCTTTTCTGGGAGGAAGAGTTAATCAGTTTTAAGGTCTGAATCAATGGTTACAATTTGTTCACCCTGTATCTTAAATATTTCCCTGGCGCCTCCAGACACATCCATCACCCATGACCATGGTGCTCGTAAGCAGCGCCAAAATATCATGAGCTCACAAATATCCTAAATCGTGGTAAGAACCCAACTATTTTCATCAAAGAGATTTGAACCTCGCTGGATTTTCACAAATTAGTTTACTAGCGCTGATTCCTCGCAATTTTGAGCAGACATGAAAAAAAACCGGTCAAGTACGAGATGGACTCGCGCGCCGAGGGTTCCGATATACCTATAGTATTTTTGAAAGCAATAAAATTCATTTTTAGGACCACAAAACTAAATTTGTTTGTAATGGATTTTTGCAGATTTCTAAAAAACTGTGCAACTTGGAACGAACGTTTTATTTTTTCTGTAAAATTTACATAAACTTCTATCGACTATAATTAATTCAGATTTTTCCTTTCACAAACTTCGGAGAACGGTATTTTTTTGTAATTTTTCATCATAACTTGAAAACAAAGAGTCGTGAAAAAATACAAAAGTATTTTAGAATGTACAAGTAAAGAAGCCCTTTCATGATACCCTAGTAACGACAATTTGAAATTTGGCCCCCCCTATTTTGGCCCCCTTTATATTAATTATCATAATTTTTTCAAAATTCTTTCATGTGCAATTAAGTTGGGCAACAATATTCTAAAACTATTCCAAATTTCAGGTCGATAACATGAGTGGTTGCTGAGATATAGAGGTGTGACAGACGGACAGACAGACAAAGTCGCACCATAAGTGTTCCTTTTTTTTTACCATTTTGGTATCGGAATCCTAAAAACAAGTGAAAAGAACTAAGCCCCTTTCCCCAGAGCTTGGCTGCTCTAAGCTAGAAAAAACCGGCCAAGTGCGAGTCGGACTCGCGCCCTAAGGGTTCCGTACCTGTCTACCATATGATCTACTAACAGCTTTTGCTCTTTGATTTTAAAAACTCCGCGACCATCCAACTTGACCCCTCATTTATAGAAAAGTTCTTAAAACGGGACCTCACCTTAATTGGTTACTATTAGTTATGAGAAAAATTGAAATATATTTAATAATTTTAGACTTTTCCCTTTATTTATACGTTATGAGAAAAATTGAAATATATTTAATAATTTTAGACTTTTCCCTTTATTTATACTGTGAGACCCAGCTTCTTGCCAAATTTCATAATTTTAGGTTAACGGGAAGTACCCTGTAGGTTTACCTTTTTTGCATAAATGTATGGAGATGAGGACATAAAAAGCCATATTGCGTCGTTGTAAAAAATTGAAATTTTCAGATCTTGTGTGGTTTATGGACCTTAATATTAGTTATCAATTTTAACCTGATACCTCTTCTCGTTCGTGAGAAAAAGGGTCTTGACAGACAGACAGACAGACAGATAGACAGACATACAGACGGACAACAAAGTGATCCTATAAGGGTTTCGTTTTTACTTTCGAGCGGAGCGAGAAAGGTATTGTATTCGTGAAAAAAAAAGTTTTTCTAATTTTCTCAAAAATGTGTTCTATATCACTTATACATCATAAAAAACAAGTCTCCCAAAAATGTCCGTCCGTCGGTCGGTCGGTCCGTCGGTCGGTCTGTCCGTCACGCTTTGGCCTAGCGGCTAAACGAATGGTCCGATTGACACCAGATTTTGAATTTGGGAGTTTTATGCAAATCCATCGAAGGGTTCAAAGTGGTTTCCTTCTGGCTCTCATTTTGAGGGTAGCTGTCATACAACGAAAATGAAAAATTGAAATTTTCTCAAAAACGGCTCATAGAATCTCGATGAAACTTTGCATGACCAAGCATCTCCATGTAAGATATCTTGCGCCAGTATCAATTGATCTGTATAATTTCATATAAGGGGTGTTCCTGTACTACCAAATCGTAAATATGTGATTTACCCAAAATTGGTTCCATTGAGTTTATTAAAATTTTCTATAATATTAACCCTGGATTGGTTGTCTACCAGACTGGATATTATTTATAATTTTTTTAAATAAAATTTAGTACACAGGGTGTACCAAAAACTGAAAGGGCTGGCTTAGTAGACTAAACTGAACAATTATCCAAAAGGAACATGTGTTGGGAAATTCAAAAATCTCCATGCAAGTATCCTATGGTAGTATCCATTGATCTGTGAAAACTCATATAAAGGGTGTTCCAGTAGTACCAAAGTTAAACATGTGATTTACTCGCAATCGTTTGAGGTTTGTTTGTTTTAATGTTTGACAATTTGAATTCTGAATTGATCTGTATATTTCATTCGAACATTTTTTTTGGAAAAACGTTAATAAAAGTTTGTATTTCCATACTATGTGTATGGCATTACAAATTTTAGTTTGCGGTTGATAGTTTTTCCTTGAGTATTGCGAGAAAGTAAGTGCAGTGCTGCTGTACCATTTATTTATTTTAAGGTACGGAACCCTAAAAATGGAGAAATTTCAGCTATTGGTTGAAATTTTTCCAGCTCGCTGGTTAGCTTATACCTATACTAGCACAGCTTCATATTTAATGTATAGATTAGGTTTTGCCGGGATACTGGCCAAACGGCCACTACCGGCTTGAAGCTACCAAATGGACGTTGACATTAGTGTCAGTAGTCGGGGCCAACGGTTTAATGTGCTTCCCAAAGCACGGAAAACGCTCGAGATGTTTTACCACTAGCGATCATCCATACATTTTTATATTACTATCTGCAAAAATGACGAATTCCCAATTCGTCCCCTATGTTATAAGTCCCTACTTACTTTACTTCAAAACTGGCCAGCTTCCATCAAAATTTCTTTCCTTTTGACCCCCTTTCTTACACCTACGTCACACTCCGGAAGTAGAATTTGTTCCAAACTCGCTGGTGTGATGTTCCTGGCAATAACTCATTCGGTATATGCTCACGCGACGATTAATAAGCGTTGCCAGGAAGACATGAAGAACCATTGGGAGATCGGTATACTAGGTCACGTGACAATCATGAACTTGCTATACCAACAAGGATTAAATCTTATTGCTCACAAAGCAGGGCCGTCTTAAGCCATGTTGAGGCCCTTGGGCAAACAAGATTTGGGGCCCTTTTGAGAAATAAAGAAAAATTATGATACAAAGATTTTTCTCCAGTTATCTAATACCTATTTATTAAAGTTATCTCAAAACCTTAAATCTAGTAGGTACTCATATATTAACAATTAGATAAGCATTCCTGTGCTGCATTTTTTAGTAGTATACTATGCAATTAGCGATTAAAAGACGGATTTAAAGCGAGGTTCAGAGATGAATCACGAGCAAGTGAAAGATTCTAACAACTGAATCACGACCGCAGGGAGTGTTAGAATCCTGAGCGACGCGAGTGATTCATGGTCCTCGATTTGAATCCCTTTTGTTCAAGAGTTGCATACTATACTTTATACTGTGACTACGAGAAAAATAAAGATTTAAGCGTAAATATATATTTAAGGAGGTTGATAGCATTGAGGTTGAATACATTGGTGTGTTCTAAATTCAAACACCAAAATAGTAATTAAGTGAAAAATTTACATATTTTTTAAAAGAAAAATCTATATTCAAAATTATCCTCCCGACGCATAATGTCACGTTCGCAAAATGTCACTTTCTCAAAATGTCACGTTCGCAAAATGACACTTTCGCATAATGTCACGATCGCAAAATGTCACGATCGCAAAATGTCACGTTCGCAAATTGTAACGTTCGCAAAATGTCACGTTTTTTGGGACTTAGAAATTTTTTGAATTATTTACTTATTTTGTGCTTTTTTTTTGTTTTGGATATATTGAATAAAAATAAAAATATTTTATTCTTATAAATTTTTCTCTTCGGATAAAGATAAGGATAAAGATGAGGATGGGGATGAGGTGATGATGAGGATGAAGATAAAGATAAGCGCAAATCACAAGTGCAAGTTACAAGTATAGTACAACAACTTACTATGTAGGTACTACTACTAGTTCCTATGTGCTCGAAAATTGGGCCGATTGGGAAAATGGACGCATTGGGAAATGGACGAATAAGAAAAAACAAGTTGACTATTAGGAAAAGTGGACCGATTGGGAAATTGGGCCGATTGGGAAAATGGACGCATTGGGAAATGGACGAATAAGAAAAAACAAGTTGACTATTAGGGAAAGTGGACTTAACGGGAAAGTGGACCGATTGGGAAAGTGGACCGATTGCACCGGAGCTAACGACGCGTAGTAGGCAGCACTGTCTCCCGACCGAGTTATCCATTTGTGAAAACTCTGGGGATAACTGACTTTAGCTAAAATCATATAAGGTTAGGTTAAGTTACTTAGCCGCCTTTTATCGCACATGGGCTGATAGCCGCCTTTTATAGCACATAAGCTGATATCCGCCTATAATGAAAAAAAAATTAGTCACTTAGTCGCCTTTTATTACTTATAAGGGCAGATTAAGTGATTTGGCCACCTTTTATCGCACATAGGCTGATTTAGTCACTAAACTACCTTTCATAAAAAAGGTTGTCACTTAGTCACCTTTTATTACGTAAGAGCAGATTACGTCACTTAGTCACCTTTTAAATGTTTCCGCATGTTTTTGCATGTTCCTGTATGTTTCTGCATGTTTCCGCATGTTTTGCATGTTTCTGCATGATTCCGCACGTCTACTTTCCTGATTGGTCCAACGTCCAAACGGTCCAATTTTCCAATCGGTCTAATTTTTTTGGGACAGAAAATTTTGATTTTTTTTTTGTATGAATTATGACTTAGAAAAATTTTAATTCTTGGTGGACTTAGAAAAATTTTGTGACAGAAAAAAATGTCCCGTTCACACAATGTCACGATTAAGTGTGACATTATGCGAACGTGACATTTTGCTATGGTAAACCCTAGTGTGACATTTTGCGAACGTGACATTATGCGCCGGGAGGATTTATTATTATTAAAAATTAAGAAGAATGGTAATGAAAAGTATGGTCAGGAAAAGTCGCTAAAAATCGCTAAAATATTTTTTAAGGTCTAAGAGTTGAAAATAAGCCCCTAAAACCCTTAAAAATCCGCTAGATCTAGCGTCAAAGTCGCCAAAACGGCAACACTGGCTGTTTTACATAACTTTCAGGGGTTCCCCTGGCCCTGTGGGTGCAGGCCATAGACAAATTATTCAGTGCCAACATGGTATTTGATGTGTAAATCGTGCAATGCGCAAACTCGAATGTGGATTCGAAACGGTTAATATGTATAAGTAGGTGATCGCTAGATGGTGATGTAGTTAGTTAGAATACACTCGTAAATATTATTGTACAGCCTAATAAAAAGTTAAAATGCGGTACTAAGTACTTTTTAGGAAATAGAAATGTGTAAATATATCGGTCTTTCGGGGCCCTCGTGAGAATGGAGGCCCTGGGCACGGGCCCCGTGTGCCCTTATGGTAAAGACTGCCCTTGCACAAACACATGGAAACAGGTAATTGCAGTACCTAAACTTCATGTTAAGTATAAATACCAATTAAACTCCGTGATAAATACCCAAATACCTATCGGGTTTACTCCAAACTATTCGTACCTACTTATATCAGAGAAATTATAGAGGGCTTTAAAAATTGGTGTCAAACCTTTTGGCTTATTACAGAATAATGCCCACAGGGGCTACATGCAACAACTTTTGTTCTACGACTTTTTGAAATTCGCAAAAAAACGACTTTTCATACAAATTGGACCGATTCGAAACTCGAATCATAGATAAGAAGAGAAGAAGCCCATACTTTTATGGGCACGTTTTACACCAATTTTTAAAACCCGGTATAAACCCACTTCTTATAAAGTAAAATAAAATCTAAATAAACATTTGAAATAGAACCGATCTGAGTGATTTCCATCCAAACGGATTGTAAACATAAATTGCAACGAAAAAAAGACAAAAGTCTTCGACCACCCATAAAGTCTTGCCAGTACATGCTATCTCGTTCTCTCTAGTCGAATACCGGATCAAGGCTGTCCTTATCTTTGTCGTTAGAAAACCATTTGTTTGTCTATTATTGACTTTGCTGTTTTGGGGTGGTCTTTTTTATTTTTTCAACTCTTACCGTGGCTTATGGAAAATTTGATAAAAATCTTGTCATGTTATTGTGTGATTGGTTAATTATGACGATTAATTAGTTACCTTCTCTCTTAATGCAGAGGGCGTAGCAATGAGTAACGATAGAAGATGTTATGCTGGTGTGTTTAATTTATAGATTTGTATTTTTTTTTTACTCTAGAATATTATAATATTGGATATTAAAATAACCGTAACAGAAAGAAGCCGGAAGCATGTGAAGCCCATGAAACTGAAGAAATATCATAAGAAATATAGGTCGAAATAAGAAGACAATTTGCTTCCCATACAACATGCGCTATCAACGGCCAAAGTTGCTTAGTATAATGGGCAGATGCATACTCTTCAGGGTTAGTATACACTTTTTGTTACGATACCTGCTTATTTTAGGCAATGTATGAAATATTTCATTATCGTTTTTTTTTATATGACAAGTGAGCAAACAAGCAGGTGGGCCACCTGATGGAAAGTGGTCACCACCGCCCATGGAGCCCGCTGTCTTATTAGTGGCATAACTTGACACTTATAAGACAGGGAAGCACGTTACTTAATTCCTACTTGTCTTAGATTTTTTTTTGAATACCTAGGCATTCTATAGCACTCCCTGCCTGCACACCTAGCTACAACACCATAGATCCAATAGGTTAGGTTGCAGTGCTGTTAAATCCCGCACGATAAGTGATGGACCAGGGCGGCAAGGGAGTATTGTGGTCATCAAGGGTACGATAGGTCGACCAACTGCAAGATGGTCTTTCAGTCACAGGAAGTGCTGGTTAAAAATTCACAGGGCCATAATAAACAGCGCAAAAATGAAGATGCCTGTGCATGGATGGATGACTCACCTAGCAACAAATGCAGCCCAGCTGGCTATGCCCACTAGCAAAAAACTGTCAAGGTCTCATTTTATGCATTTTAAAAACTAGTGTCACAATCAACGTTATACAGGGAATAAGAAACATAAGGTCGAATATTACAAAAAAATAAAGAAACCGTGGCAGCTGCGCTAGCGCACTTTTTTTGAGAACGTGCACAAGTGTTGTCTTTAGCAATGAAATTTGGTTAATTTCTGAGAATAACTGTTTTATTACATTCGTGTACACCAGTCATCAATTCGAAAAAAACTTTTGCTTCCCAATAATAATTTTGTTTGAATTCGTATACACCCTGGGGCCTGGGGGTCTAGACAATGTGCCACTTTTAGAGATGACGAAAGCATAAATGGTACAGCACCACTGCACTTACTTTCTCGCAATACTCAAGAAAAACTATCAACCGCAAACTTTAATTTGTAATGCCATACACA
Source organism: Athrips mouffetella (assembly GCA_947532105.1). Classification (NCBI taxonomy): domain Eukaryota; kingdom Metazoa; phylum Arthropoda; class Insecta; order Lepidoptera; family Gelechiidae; genus Athrips; species Athrips mouffetella. The sequence goes on along the minus strand of OX383956.1, from coordinate 28,695,080 downwards.
TAGTATGGAAATACAAACTTTTATTTACGTTTTTCCAAAAAAAATGTTCTAATGAAATATACAGATCAATTCAGCAACATTAAAACAAACAAACTTCAAACGATTTCGAGTAAATCACATGTTTAACTTTTGGTAGTACTGGAACACCCTTTATATGAATTTTCACAGATCAATGGATACTATACCGTAGGATACTTGCATGCACATTTTTTTAATTTCCCTACACATGTTCCTTATGGATAATTGTTCAGTTTGGTCTACTGAGCATGCCCTTTCAGTTTTTGGTACACCCTGTGTACTAAATTCTTTTGAAAAAAATCATAAATAATATCCAGTCAGGTAGACAACCAATCCAGAATTAATATTATAGAGAATTTTAATAAACTCAATGGAACCAATTTTGAGTAAATCACATATTTACGTTTTGGTGGTACAGGAACACCCCTTATATGAAATCACACAGATCAATTGATACTGGTGCATGATATCTTACATAAAGATGCTTGGTCATGCAAAGTTTCATCAAGATTCTATGAGTCGTTTTTGAGAAAATTTCAATTTTTCATTTTCGTTGTATGATAGCTACCCTCAAAATGAGAGCCAGAAGGAAACCACTCAGAACCCTTAGATGGATTTGCATAAAACTCCTTAATTAAAAATATGGTGTCAATCGGACCATTCGTTTAGTCGCTAGGCCAAAGCGTGACGGACAGACCGACCGACCGACGGACCGACAGACCGACCGCCCGACGGACGGACATTTTTGGGAGACTTGTTTTTTATGATGTATAAGTGATATAGAACACATTTTAGAGAAAATTAGAAAAACTTTTTTTTTCACGAATACAATACCTTTCTCGCTCCGCTCGAAAGTAAAAAGTGTATGGGTGACATAACATGTTAAATGTCATCTCATACATTTCAACACGTTTGCTATTGTCTATAATAGACAAGTGAAGTTTCTTCAGAACATTGCCAACCACAACTTGCTGTCTATAATATGTAACAGAAGCAGTAACACTTTGAACTTTTTGTCGTTTATCGTGATCCTTCATAAAGCATCCATTATCTTTATCTGTAACTGTAAGGTATGAATACTATTATGGTACTCTATAACCTTTATAAGCTTGCTGGGCAGAAGCAAGGGCCTAGCACTAGGCACCGACTAGCACCGACCTCACAATAGAAGCTAGGCGTCAAGTGGCGAATCGAAATCCAATACTGTGACGACACAATATTTTTATTTATAGTTTATTACCACCTTGTTTGAACTGAACCCTTCATACTCAAATCACATTGCCACAGAGCTCAACTACTAAAGCTTTCTAACTAACGATATTTCAAGCTATAAATAAAGTTGCATTGACTGTTTAAAACAAAAGCGCGTTGAAGACAAATTATTAATAAAACATCAAACCATGTTTCCTTCTTTTGGGTAGATGCCTACCCATTGCAGCAAAATTGGCAAGCGTAAAAGTGCCTGCGAAACTGAAACAAACAAAGCTCATCCACTATTTATTAGCACGATTAATCAAAGTGCTCCATTTTGCAGCGGTTTAGCGGAACAGCGGGTAATTACTAGAAAGCACCACGCAATATCGCGTTACTGCATTGCACTGCACCCTGTAGGTTCCCTAACCGCTCTTCTAGTCATCCATCAAACCTAGATAACCAACTTATTCATTGCATAACTTTCAACGTAGAAGTTTTTAGAAACCTTAAATGCTCAAGGGTAAGTAGTTTTTGTTTTTTCTGACCACAAATTTTAAGCTAAGCATTGACATTTAGTCTAGGCAACGAAGCGGATCGTTGTATGAAGACCCCCGCATTAAATCCTCAATCGATGAAACTTTGCTATATGAGACAAACCTACTATAAAAAAATCCAAAAAAAATCGGTCCTTTAATTTTTCCATACAAAAAATTACAAAAAATGTATGAAGAAATATTATTGTAATTTTGTTTTTTATATTTTGAATTTACATTTAATTCATGATTCTTTATCATCCTGTCAAGTAAAATCTGCCTGAGAAATTAATGTTGAGGTCAACTGCTTCGTTGCCTACACTAATTTTCTTACTTTCTTCCTTTCAATGTTGGCCGTGGTCAGTACCTGGGTGGCTGGATCAATCACAGACTTTTATGAGTGATTAAGTGACCGCTAATAGTAAAAACAGCAACGTTTTCCTAGCTTCGAAAGGCACGTTAATCCATTTCAGTCCCGACAAATGACACTGATAGTAGTCGCTAAGCAAAGGCCATTTCCCGGTTTGTAACTCTGATAGACGGTTGGCTACTGAAGCAATCCTAATACTAGCTTAAGATTGCGTATGGTTTGCCCTCCAGACGAACGATTTACCACTCCATGCAGATGCAACCTAGAACTAGGAAACATCAAGTCAGTTTTTATGGTCTGTTTCCCGTTAATCGGTTTCGGCTAGCTTGATCTGACCTTTAGCCAAATTACATATTTGCAACAATTTAATTTTTAAATTAGCGTGCGCTAGCGGTTCCGAGGAACAATGTAGAATGTTGTCTGAAGGTGATACATCAAACGGGCCGACAGCTGCTAAGCCGCGATTAGCTGCCCGATGCAAATGGAAGTAATCTAAGCTCAAACGAAGCTCGCATAATGAGCTAATATTATGATTGATAATGTCTTAAATATATTTGCATGCCGTACTGTCGCCGTAAGTGCTGCACAAATAATCAAATTTACAGTGTTACAGGTAAACTATGTGTTCAGGGTATCCAGTTTATCAATTCTTGAATAACAACGAGTGACATGTAACATTTAAAATAAAATATTAAAATACCTACAACTTTCTATAAACCAAAAGTTATATTTTACTTTTGTGTCTACTCTCTCGTAAATCCTCAATAATGCATTTAAAATTGTGGGTTACCTACCACCCACATAATGTCAATCTGTGCCTTTTTTTTTTTTAATTGTCGAGGGGAAATCCTTTATGGATACCCGGTCGTTGGGGGAAACGGCCGGGTTATGTCAGACTCCACTGACTAAAACCCCCCGGTGACCATCCTCGGCGCAAGACGGGTAGCTCTGGGATCTCCTTAGGAACGCGACCAGTGCCACCCTCGCGCGGTGCTCGTGCCCTTCCTCTGATGTTCAACCCTCCTCACTTGCGAGGCATTAGCAACACAAGGTCACATTGTGTTACTACCTTCCGCTGGCCGCTTGAACGGGGTGATTAGTTTCCCCATCCTGACCACCCGCGATCTGGGAACTTTTTTATCTTTGGTGATGGGAGTATATTTTGAAGTATTGAATTTCCGCGAGAATCCTGTTTAAAAACTTTTTAATTTTGAAAGTCGTCGCGGGAGAACTATTAAACACCTCTTTATTTTTTGCAAGGAGCATGCATGCCGTATGCTACAAGGAGGTTGCATTGCAATATTTGCAATGATGAAAAACTCAGCAAACATTTTGTCTTTACACATATTTTTATTGGTTTTTTAATAAAATAAGTAATAAAAGCACTTATGTAATAAAAGTACTTAAGCACTTATGTTTCGCCTTTAGGTGTTTTAAAATCAACATCGCTTAGTAGTACCTATGTATCGCCAGGAAAATAGAAAAATATAAATGGTTTGTTTTTTAACACAAAATGGATTCACGATATGAGAGTAGATAAAGTTTAAAACACTCGTGTCATCTATTATGGAACTTGGCTCGTTACGCTCGCCTGCGTCCGATAAACCGGTACCGTTGCATAAACTACTACAAAAGAAATATCTATGATAAACTTTTTTTTACACCCAATGATATAACTATCTACTGTTATAAAATTGTAAATAGTGTTTTTCTGTGTATTGAAGATATTTATAAAAAGTAACATGCTAAAATTATGTTCACTATGTCATTACGACCTTATACAGGGTGTTAGGGACAGCCTTCCTAATACTGAAGGCGCATGATCAGTCAACGACACTGAACAACTTTCACTGAACAAAACCTACCACCTAAAAAAAATCCGCGTCTCCATACAAAATTGTAAACTTGATCGGGCAGTTTGTATGGAGACGCCGATTTTTTACGTTTCCTGAAAGTTTTGTTCAGTGTCGTTGACTGATCATTCCTCTTCAGTATTCGGAAGGCTGTCCCTAACACCCTGCATAAATCGGACATCTCTAACGCGCGCCACTGTTCCAGCTGAACTACCCGTGCCACCGATCTTCGATCTCGACGAAAGGAAAGGCCACCAGATGTGTATGGGTAACCAAAAACGCAGCGTAGAGAGCCGAATAGGGAACATGCACGATATTTTTTGTAAAAAAAAAATATTCTCATTTATGTAATAAACAGTCTAGTAAAACTATTTTTCGAATAACTATAATATTAATAAATGGTACAGCAGCACTGCACTTCCTTTCTCGCGATATACGAGAGTCGTCATTCAACAGTGTCCCCGTCGGGAGTCGAATCCAGAAGCTCCGGATCAAGAGCCGAATGCTCTAACTACTATGTTATAAAGCGTAAAATGAGCAAATAAGTACCAACTGCAAACTTGAGTTTGTAATTCGATACAAATAATATGAAAATACAAACTTACCTATACGAACTAGATTTATGTAAAAATGGTTTAATGAAATATGCAGTCAGGTAGAAAACCAATTTAGAATCCAAATTGTAGAACATCAAAATAAGCTCAACGAAACCTATTTTGAGTAAATCACATTTTTAAACTTTAGTAGTAAGGGAACACCCCTTATATGAATTTCTAAAGACCACTTGGTACTGCCGCACAAACTTCATCGTTCATGTCTACTAATTAGTCCCCGCAATTTTAGTTATTATCAAAAAAAAAATTGAAATTACTAAATAACGGACGAAATAAAACGTGTCATCAAATCAAAGATTTTGGAAAAGAAAGATTATTTTTTCATATTTTTACTTTCGAGCCGGAGCGAGAAAGGTATTGTATTCGTGAAAAAAATTTTTTTCTAATTTTCTCAAAAATGTGTTCTATATCATCATAAAAAACAAGTCTCCCAAAAATGTCCGTCCGTCGGTCGGTCGGTCTGTCCGTCACGCTTTGGTCTAGCGGCTAAACGAATGGTCCGATTGACATCATATTATGAATTTAGGAGTTTTATGCAAATCCATCGAAGGGTTCTAAGTGGTTTCTTGCTGGCTCTCATTTTGAAGGTAGCTGTCATACAACGAAAATGAATTTTTTTTTTCTCTAAAACGGCTCATAGAATCTTGATGAAACTTTGCATGACCAAGCATCTCCATATAAGATATCTTGCGCCAGTATCAATTGATCTGTGTAATTTCATATAAGGGGTGTTCCTGTACCACCAAATCGTAAATATGTAATTTACCCAAAATTGGTTCCATTGAGTTTATAAAAAAATTATATAATATTAATCTTGGATTGGTTGTCAACCTGACTGGATATTCTTTATGATTTTATTGAATAAAATTTAGTACACAGGGTGTACCAAAAACTGAAAGGGCTTGCTGAGTAGACTAAACTGAACAATTATTCACAAGGAACATGTGTTGGGAAATTAAAAAAATCTTCATGCAGGTATCCTACAGTAGTATCCATTGATCTGTGAAAATTCATATAAAGGGTGTTCCAGTACTACCAAAAGTTAAACATGTGATTTACTTGAAATCGTTTAAGGTTTGTTTGTTTTAATGTTTGATATTTGAATTCATTTTTATGGTAAAACGTGAATAAAAGTTTGTATTTCCATACTATGTGTATGGCATTACAAATTTAAGTTTGCGGTTGATAGTTTTTCCTTGAGTACTGCGAGAAAGTAAGTGCAGTGCTGCTGTACCATTTATTTTTTATTACTTTGTGGGCGTGACTAATATGTATATTCCATGAAGGAAAAAAAAATTACGCGCCCAGATGGAGTAGTAATCATGCCCATTTTGTATCGAAACCTATGCGGCCGCTCAGAGGGGTGGGAGGGTAGGTGGAAGCGGGAGACGGGGTCTGTCTTTTAACTCTATCACACATCTTTGAATACGTTACGTTAGAAAAAGATAGAGACATTTATGTTATGATATGCCCAATTAAAAACAAAATATCAATAAAGTACGACATTTATTTGTCTTTATTTGGCAAAGAGATTTAAACCTCGCTACGCTCGGTCAGCGAGGTTCAAATCTCTTTGTTATTTGGCATGTAAAAAACAAGAAACTTCATGGTTGCTGAATTTGAAAATAGTGATGTGATGTATATTTATCGATTATTTACTTACATTTTATCACATGGCTCCTGGACTTATTTATCGAACCTCTCATATACAATGGTGATCAATTTGCAACTTGCAATAATATTGGGAACTGTTTACTTCTTTGGGCATTTGGTATTTTGTCTCTTTGCTTCTCCATACAAATATATCTTTTATTTCCTAGAGTGAGCGAACTACCGAGAGACGCACAGGGATAGACGGCCCACCTGATAGTAGGTTGTCACTGTCGTCTTGGACATCTTGCAACTTAGGGGAGCAGATACGGTGCAGGCCTTTGAGATGTCTGTAGACTTGCCTTTTGAAGGCCCCTTAATTGTTGTGCAAAGGAAACACCTCGAGACGGTGATCATTCCACACCTTGCACGTGAGCGGTAAAAGCGTTATCCACGTACGTTAGTTCGAGATCAGACGTCCAGGTGGTGAGGATGAAATCTATCACTTATCGGAATTAAATATAAAATTGCAAGGACCAAGGTCAAATTAAACATAAACAAATAAAAATACATTACAAATTTTTAAACAATATTTTTAATTTATATTTTTAACTATTTAAATTATTGTATAACGTATTTATATTACGTGTAAAATAACTTTTGACCACCTATTTTTCTCGTAAATCACCATTGATATTGACATAATATTTATAACAATGTAAATTATTAACAATAAAAAGTAAAACAATGTTTTGTAGTCTAATTAAAAATGTAATAGAATTAGTAACACATGCCATAGTTGATTGTTTTATTTTCTTCCTTTGCTCTTCAATTTTATATTTTAATCTTGTTTCTGACAATGTAGAGCTACCTTCAGAAGCATGTATCGTTGAGTTCTGAGGGGGAAGCACTTGTTCATCAACCTGTAAGAATGAAAATATATTATTTTGATAAAAAGATAATGCTGAAGCTAATATAACACCAATACTTCGTTCAGTATGGTCTGTCTGCCTAACTGTTAAATGAAGCACAAAAATCTTACAGTTCTTAGAATAACTGAAAAACTAGATCAGCAACTATTTCTTATCGTTACGAATAGTCAAATCTAGATATATAAATGAAGAAACTGATTGACTGAATGAATAAATGAATGGCTGACTGACTAAGAATCAACGCGCAGCCCAAACCACTGGGTCTAGAAACTCTAAATTTGGCACTAACGGGGGTCCAAAGTTTGTATTGGGGTAGTTAATAATATTAATAAGACACTGCACAGAGTTATAAACGTACATACAGCTGTTTTTCCGATGGGATAGCTGGTAGAGATTATGGATTTCTGAGGATGGAAAAAACTAGTTTTTCATTTACCTTGTGACATAGGTTCTCGGTTGGAATGGCATCTTTACGAAGTCTTTTTCTGCGGGCTTCAGTTAATTCGTAATTACTGTTATTAAAATGAGCTGAGCAGATTCTGCTATATTTGGTTGCAATCCAATATTTTGGTCTCTCCCGTATGTTGGCACCCATTGACGTTTTTGCGCCGGATCTTTTAGAAAACTGCAATAAATAAATGAAAAAAAAATTATAACGACGACTCGATTCTATATGTGAAGTAGTCGATAAAAAATATCGACTACTTCACATCACTAAAAATCAACAACACAATTTTCTACAAAAAATTTGACCACGAAAATTGTAAAAACCAAGCGGTTTACTACTCACCAGAAAAATGTGATACCAGAAAGCTTTGTAGTTTTGCTTGCGGCATGGTTTTGGCACAATTTCACCGCACAATTATTAATGTTTTGTGTTATTTATTTTATTTCTGATATTTTATGACAGAGATGTTGTCCATGTCACATGCCGTGAACGACTATTTGAAAGAAAAGTGTGAATGTGTGTGTAAGTTACAAAATTGTATCATAGCCGGCACCCATAGTACGTTTTGATTACTACTCCATCTGGGCGCGTAATTTTTTTTCCTTCATGGTATATTCGATCAAATTATTAAAAAATACCGACCAAGTGCGTGTCGGGCCACGCGCAGTATAGGGTTCCGCAGTAGCCTTAGGAATCATTTTAGTTAAGCAAGTTTTGATGTTTTCATAAACATTTTTCCTCCTAATGAACAAAGAGGTCTACCGCCTGATTGCTACTACCATTTCTATTATTTTCAGTATTTTGACTATTACTCATTATCCTGTAAAGTCTACTACTGTGACAGTTTTCCTTTAAAATTCAACAAAAAAATTCTCACGATTCTGGAATGTTAGCTAAAAAAATTAGCTTTATAGAAAAAACGTTCTATGTATACTCTCAATATTGTATATAAAAGACCTATCTAACGACACCCACCACCCACACTATGGGATACACGAGAATATTTTTTATCCCCACTTTAGATACGTCCAGGGGAGCTACCCCAAAGACTTTTTTTTTCATACATATTTTAGTTTATTGCTTTGTCGGCGTGACTAAAATGTATATTCATACGAAATTACTACTTTCTAGTACTAAAGATCTGTGAGCTGAGCCGCGGATAGACAGATCGACATGACGAAACTGTAAGGTACACTAGGATGTCCGATCGCCTAACTAACCCATTCAACTAGTTTCAGACCAGTCTAGCGAAAACAGTTAGGAGGCTAGGACTGTCGTTTTCTATAATCCCGGGAGGTCGTCGGAAACGATCGCGCGGCGGCTCGATGACGTCACCGGCGCACGAGTCGAATAACCAGTTTAGCCGCATGCTAAGCTCCAATTCAACATTTCATTCTATATGCATAACTCTTGCCCTAAGGTCGTCTGAGATTCAAGGACAATTGTGTTAATAGGATCTTCTGTTTTTTTCAGCCTCTGTCTAAGAAGTTACCCCTATTGTTTTTGTCAGTATGAACGAGGGTCGTAGTCACCATATCGGGTGGTGGCGTCTTTGTTACAAGCATCCAGGCTTACATCCGAATTGATAGAATAGAATAGAATAGAAAACGTTTATTTCACCACATAGCACAAAATGTAGAAAAAAAGTACTTTAGAGTAAGACCTGTAAACTTACAATAAACAATACAATAAATAATGACTTGAAGTTAACGAGAGCAATGATCTCTATCTGACTGAAGTTAGGTACCTTAAAAAACTCGAACTGCATTATCGAAATACATCTTTCAAGAGAGACCTTCAGTGTCAATGCATCTGTTTACCTTTCCCATTTTTGTAGATATTTTTAGTATGTTTAATTATAACGCAGTTTATTAAACGTCACGAATATTATATTCTTGATAAACAAAACATCAATAGAATTTATATCTAATGCAGATTTTTATCAAAAACTAGATTTCGACAGCTATTTATCTCAATGTTTGTAATCCAAGGGACTACGCAAAAAGTCCTGCATTTTTATTAAAATTATTATTTATTTTATTTCTACCCTCATTTTTAAGATGTTACAAAGATCAAGTGTTATTTAAAATTGTATTATAGCCAGAACCCTTAACATGTTCGCGTTATTTTATGTCACTCTTTGAGTGGTCGTCATAAAACAGCAAAAACACGTTGCCCTCAGTGGGATTTACTATGTAATGTCTCATGTGCCAAAATTATAGGTAATGTCTTCCTAATGCTTCGAACCGGTACACAGCAGAGCAAGCACTACTGATTTACGGCAGAAAAAGACAAGGGGGTGGGTGGTACTCCCCTGATCCAGACTGACTTTGCACAAAACCCATACCATCTTGATAAAGTCTGTTAAATGATTGGAATTATATGTATAATGGAGTTGGTGGAGACTGAGAGACAAACAATAGGATTTTAGGCATATTCTCTTCATTTTAGTTTTATTCTATAAGCGGTTCAAGGAATCGCGTCTATGCATGCGTGCGTCTATGTCTATGCATGCATGCACGCGTCTATGCGTCTATGTTTTTATGTCGATAGGTATATTGCAGCTAACAATAAATTAGTGTGTAGAAATCCTTTGTGGCCTCGTCTAGTCTAGACGCTGGTTCGACCTCATTCCTGTCGGTAGACTGGATTTCTCCATTTGTAACATCAAAACCTAACAAAATGAGGGCTTGATTTTTTTTATAACGTTATTGGTTTTAATATATTAAGCTTATTTAGTTAAGTTTATTTTGTGACTGTATTGTTTTTGTCATTGTGTGCAATAAAGTGTTTATCTATCTATCTTTTTTATTTAAATGGTATTAATTGAGGCAACTTACTTAAACAATGACCTTGGCTGCGCGGATTTGATTTAACATACAAATTGACATGCGCAAAGCTTCCCCACCTTGCAATTATTGTTCAAGTAGTTTGCCGATTGTTTGTTTGACTACACGCCTGCAAAACTAAGTACTTACTACACTTTTAAAATTTTATAAAAATAAAAAACATTTATAGCAAATTTTATAAGCTTTCTTTTAAACTATAGTAATTTATACGATACAAACATTTTTGACTTAAAAAAAAACAATAAAAATTGCCATTTTTAGCTTAGTGTAAAAAAACTCAATTATCATTTTATAAGTATGTTTTACATGTTATTAAATTTTTTATAACTGGTATTGCCTCCTCGGGCTCTGACTACAGCTTCGAGCCGGTTGGGCATACTGAAAACGAGGTTTCGGAGACGATGTTGGGGTATATTCTTCCATACTCAGGGCCTGATTTAGTGCCCTGGGGGTGGTAGGAGGTGGTCTGCGGCTTCTGACTAGTCTCCCTAGTTCATCCCAGGCGTGCTCAATCGGATTGAGATCAGGACTTGTTGATAGCCAAGCCATCACGCTGATACCAACCTCCTGAATATACTCTTGCACAACCTGAGCCGTGTGCGGCCGGGCATTATCATGCATCCGCATCGATCCATCACCTATATTTGCTAAATACGGGGCCCTGCATACACATTGAGGATCTCGTCGGCATATCTTTCCCCAGTTAGAGTGCCATTTTCTATGGCGACTAGCTCTGTGCGACCTTCTGAAGATATGCTAGCCCATACATGTACACTGCCTCCACCGTATTGGACTCTTTCTGAGAAGCAGGCTTGAAGGTATCGCTCACCAGGTCGCCTGTAGACACTTCGCCTTCTATCAGAAGTGTAAAGTGAGAATCGAGACTTATCTGTAAACAAAATTCTTGAACATTCTTCTTCATCCCACTGTATGTGTTCACGGGCGTATCGCTGTTTCACTACTCGATGCTATCTCTCGAGCTTGGGGCCACTCGCTGGTCTTCTGGGTTTCAGATTTGCTTCAGCAAGCCTTCTTCTCACTGTACTATCACTAATGTAGTCCTTTCGGGTCTGAAGAAGCTGTTGCTGGACTTGAACTGGTTTTTTAGGTGGCGATTTCTTAACACAGTGGAAACAATACAACGGTCTTCTCGGGCACTAGTGCACCTAGATCTGCCATTACAAGGTCTACTCAGATGGTTTGCAGTCTCTTCATACCTTCGCTTTACCTTCTGGACCGTTCGTAACGTTACACCCACCATTCTTGTAGTACGGCGCATACTGATGCCTTGTTCCAGAAAAAACATGATTCTAACACATTCTTCAGGTGAAAGAGGCGTGGTAAATATAGTTTATGTGCTGAAAAAAATTAACAGGAAAATTGAAATTCGAAAAGGATTATTGTTCATTAATGTTTTGACTATGAAGTTTTTAAATACAAAATTAAACTCTTTTTCGAGTCCATTTTATTCCAAAAGTCATCTTGTGTACTTAAAAAGTTGTTGCTATTTTAAAAGTGTGATACTTACTTAGTTTTGCAGGCCAGTGTAGTTAAAAAAATCATTTAAACACATTCTGTAAATTCCGCACGTCAGTTGAAGATGATATTCGAAAGCAAGTGAATCCGATGACTTTACAATTCATATTTGAGACTTTACTTTAATTTAAACGTTGAATTTATACCATGTATGATTCTACTTTAACTCCTACTCACCCAAACCACAGATTGAATAACACTGACTAGCCCGTTGGTGTGGTTGGTGGTGTGCCTGCCTTCTATGCCGCGGGCCGCGGGTTCGATCCCCTGAACTCGAGTGTTTGTTCTGTGTCTATTTATGTATGCATATTTCTGTGATACCTATGCACAGGATATGCCTAGTTTGGGATCAGATGACTTGGTGTGAATTGACCCCAAAAAAAACATCCAGACCAATTGTTTTCTTATCTAGATGCCTTTGGACACATGTTTTGCCTGCTTTATAACACCGTAATTTTGTAATATAGAACCAAACTACTTTAATGTTTTGCTTTTGGGTTTTAGTAATTGTTCGTCAATATGAATGAGGTAAACAGTAAATCTGGGTGCGTACAGTCAATAACAGTTCAAGCTCGATACTCGCATTGGGACTTTAACTTCTACGGTAATTAAAGTTAGAATGGTACAAAATCAAATTTGTCAAACTTAACATACCCGTGACTGCATCAAGCGTGCGATAGGTATGTGATGCGACTCATGCGAGTGCGCAGGCCGCGCGTCTCAATGTGGGTCAAGGACCGCGTCCCCTTGCAGCCTCCTTCAAACTGCAAGGCCAATCACCATCATACGTCTTACTCTTTTTTTACAAATCAAATCATTTTTATTTACTTGACCACTCGACTGGGGTTATCTGGTCATCACATCAACAAGGACAAATCTGAATCAGAGGGCTTCCAAAGCTAGGTAATGCAATACCTAAGCCATGTAATTAGGTTTACCGTATAAATCTACTACTGTAAACAAAACTTAATGAATTGGGAATCAGTCCCGATTTAAATATTACATAGGTTGTAAAAAAATACAATACCTGGTGGGAACTGAACAACTCTCTACTAATGAACGAAAAATAACAAAAAAACCGGCCAAGTGCGAGATGGACTCGACGCACCGAGGGTTCCGTACCACTAAGGTAAAAATACCGTCTTAGTTATGGACGCACAGTCACTACGATATGAGGTTGCATTAAATGCACATTTAGTGAAATTAATTGTAAATAGTAAAAATTTTTGAAAAAACATTTTTTGTAAAAGTACCAGTATAAGCCGACCTATGCTACATGGTAAATATTATACAAGTTGAGTTGACCTTATACTGTTTTTAAGAATATCAACGTTATGTCGGGGATTACTGTGGTTTAAAATTTTTGAATGTTTTTACTGGTAATTTAATGAATTATGTCCTAAGTAAAGTGCATTTAATGCAACCCTCTCCATACAAACTTTCGTGGACTGACTGGACTAAAGTGTATCAAAATCGCGCGAGTCCGACACCACTTGAGCAGTTTTTATTATTTCTTGTTATTGTATAACTTATGCTCTATAAACATACCTACCAATTTTAGTAGGGAAGCTCCCTTTAATTCTTTTTTATATAATTCTTTGTTGTAGTGGCAACAGAAATACATAATTCGTAACAATTTCAACTGTCTATTACGGTTCATGAGATACAGCCCGCTGACAGACAGACATCGGAAGCATATAAATATGGTTCCGTTTTTCACCCTTTCCATACCTTTTTCATACGAAAACCTCAGTAACTGCATGTTTTTGTTGTCAGACAAAGATCAAGGGACTCGCATGAAAAGCAGGATAAAAAAAACCGGTCAAGTGCGATTCGGACTCGCACGCCGAGGGTGTCGATATACCTATAGTTTTTTTGGAAGCAATAAACTCCATTTTTAGGACACCAAAACTAAATTTGTTTGTAAAGGTTTTTTTGCAGATTTCTAAAAAAACTGTGCAACTTAGAAAGATCGTTTAATTTTTGCTGTAATATTTACATAAACTTCTATCGACTGTAATTCATTCATGTGCAATTAAGTTGGGAAACCATATTCTAAAACTATTCCAAATTTCAAGTCAATAGCATGAGCTGTTGCTAAGATATACAGATGTGACAGACAGACAGACAAAGTGGCACCATAAGGGCTCCTTTTTTACCATTTTGGTATCGGAACCCTAAAAATTGTCATTGTTTTTGAACAATGATTTGTCATACAGATGTATTGAGGAGAGAAGGTACAGTAAAACACTAAGTGTAGCGACACACCTGCGACAATTCCGCGTCGGAACTGACATCATCACAACATTCCATAAAATTTCCACTTCAGGACAGCGAGCTCCCTCCAGAACTCCAGCAAAAACGCGCGGGCCTTTACCACCTTTACCATAGTCACCACGCTTGTAAGCGTTGGCTGGCGACCGCTATTGTTGGTGACCGCAGTATATAAGATGATACGATACACCGAAAGATGCTGCTGCCCATCCTCCGGTCGACAGCAGCATTTCTCATCTCATCATCAGGTGAACTGACATACTAAAGCGAAATTTCTGCATCGAAGCTTACCGCAAGGTCTTGTCACTTGTGACCAAGCGTTGTGACAGTTGCTTTGTGGTTGCGGATCGTTTCCAGGCGGAAATTCCGCTCTAGTGTGTCATACTTGATGGAAAATTCCACGACGGATCTTTCCGATGAGGAATTTCTGCAGACATGTCGCTACGTAAAGCGCAAATCATTATATAAAAAAAATACATGAATCTGTTGGTGGTTCAAATATTTTAAACGGCAAATCCGTTCTTGTAATGTAAAAGTTTACAAAATGTGGTATATTTTAAATCCACAAGGCCGTTATATGGTGTTAAGCTCGTTTTTAGTCAGCCGATGCTACTCAGCTCACGAATATTGTCGGTGTGACTTATTAAGCTGAGCAAGTAAGTAGTAACAAAACTAGTAAAGGAACCAGCGCTGCGCCGCAGAATATAGTAATAGTACTATCATACAGAACGAACACTCTCCGCCCCCCTTGCAATCTACCCCGCACCCCCGCGCGCACCCGCCCGCAAGATTCTCGTGGTCTTTCTGAGGATCTTTTGTACTGAGTATACGCAGGACCGGTCGTCATGGAGATGTTTAGGGGAGGCCTATGTCCAGCAGTGGACGTCTTCCGGCTGATATGATGATGATGATGCGACTACGCGACCTTCCAATTTCAAATTTGCGCTCGATGTATGTAGTGTTCGGGGTTAGGCTACGCTACGAACTCCCGAAACCAGTCCCTCTCAAGGTCAAAATGTTACCGTTGACTTGCGGCCGACTGACTGTACGAGTATATTTTTTTCTACGTCAGTGTCTGATACATACTTATTTGCAAGACGTATAACGACGCAGCATTGACCTCTAACTTCAAGAGCAGCAGGTCATAGCACCCATTTCAATTCGCTTTAAAATAACCTTCTAGGTCTTTTTAATGCTATTGATTGACTATTTAGATTTTAAAAATACTAAAGTAAACTGTAGAGGGTTCCTAAAATCCGCTTATTTTGAAATCTTCGTACTACAAATAACATCACGCGTCTTTCCTGTCGAGGTAGACAGAGACCACGTAATAAATTTAAAAAATCTGATCTACTCTTACAAACACTGAAGTCCAATGTGAGAGGTAAGAACTTAGAAGGGGGAAGTCAGATAACAGAAGTGTAAGATATAAGAGTTACAAGTTCAATAACGCATATGTCATAGGGTGTGTTCATACGTCATAGGTCATTAGTCACAATTACTAAATTAGAGGTCTGAGACTCAATTCTTGAAAATCACCGGGTGATAAAATATCACTTTTGAGACTTTAAAAATTCACATTTGCCCTGATAAAAGGTAAATCAGAATACATATAAAAATTACCAATCAAGGACTGCTTTATCAATCTTCACTTTCTCAAAGAAAATCTGTCATTATGAATTTTTGGGTGATATTTTGTGATATTCAAGAATTGAGTCCCAGAAGATAACTCAGAGGTCAGAATATTTCGAAATTTTAGAAACAGAGGTCTGAGATCAGGAGCCCGGTTTTAGAGGTCAGTGGTCATGGTTATAAAATCAGAAGTAAGCAATCAACTCTGGTCAAAAGTCCAATATTAGAGTTTGGAGCCAAAAGGTCAGCAGTCTAAAATAAGACTTCTGACTTCCGAATTCTACGCAAACACTGGAGTTCTGACCTCTGACATTCTTCTGACCGACATAGGACATGCTTTTAGGACTATAAGTGTAGCGACACACTCGCAGATCTTTCCGCCGCGGAGAGTTCCGCCCATTTGGCAACGCTTTTTAGGTTACCTATGACACATCTGGCGGAATTTCCGTTGGTGTCATACTTAACGTATTTTTCCGTCGCGGAACTTCCGTAGGAGTGTAGCTACACTAAGTTGACTTTTGACTCGGTTGACTTCGCCGCTAACAAAATGAATAAGAGTGTAAGCATTATTTTTTAATTGTTAAAATGACACAGAATATGTGCCCTGAAACAAAGCGCAAAATAGCGATTGCATTATGCATCCCCCCGTCTTTGCCCTTGAACTTTGAAGCCTGAACAATAACAAGACTCAACATATTTTTAAATTCAAAGTGCATTTTGAGTTGAATTGGTCTCCTCTCTCGCTAATACTTTACAATCTTACAAACCACCTCTAGATTCGAAATAGCGCGCCCTAATAGTACACAATTTCATTTTTGTTGCTTATAATTAATAATCCTGTAAGATTTAATAAAAATCCATACATTTTAGTATGGACGTCCCTTGCAAGAAACGGATATGCTTTTGGCTCCATCCTTAGCAGAAAGCGCTGCTACTTAAACATCCTTGTTCTGAATATTCAATTTTGTGTTTTAATTTTGTGTGTTTTTTCCTTAAAGGTGAAGTATGGATCACTATGCATCACTCGAAAGAAAGTACGTTACGATTCCCACCTCGGGTGTATTGGGAATCGGTGCCTTTCTCTCAGCAATGTACTATTTCATATTTCTGAAATGGCCAACGTCGTAGGGATAGACCACAAAAAAGTGGCGTGACGATTTAGACTCGTACCGTCGCGATTGGTCAGAATTCGCTAGGGACCGCGATAATTTGCTCAACAGTGGGACAGTATAGGTTAGTGAAAAAAATTCGACCTGGGAGCCCATTTTTGAAAGTCAGCGGGTGATTTTCGAGATTTTTAAAATGAAAAAAAAAAGCCAAGATAAACTCATAAAACTCAAACTGTTATGATGGTAAATTTAAAACTGAACATTATTTTATAATAAATAAATATCGATCCTTACTTTTGAGAAGTTTAACAGTGCTTATTTTAATTTTAAAAATCTCGAAAATCACCCGGTGACTTTCAAAAGTTGGCTCCCTGTGTCTTAAGAAAAGTAGTTCAGTATCACGATGAGTACATGCATATATTTTACTATCAAGAACTAATTAAATTCATCTTGTAACTTTAGTTGGAGTCCTCAACGCTACTACCTATAAAATATTTTAACTAAAACAGATAAACTGAACACAAACAAATTACTCCGGTTCAATTAACTTCTGCGTCGATGTAGGTATTAGGTAAGTACGTTGTTCTCAAAACCTTCAAAATGACTCAAATAAAAATATATTTTACGAAACCAAGGAGTCAATGTATGTCCTTGATAGCTCCTTTTGGTGTTAGTAGCACTGCTTTATTTCGTAAAAAAGAGTTTGAAAGTAGTCTTTTTTCTTGAGCTAACATTAAAAATGATCACTTAAAGTTTTAAGAAGAGTCCACCACATCAAAGCTTTATTCCGCCTACGCCATAATTTATGGTATCAGTTCGTGTGAGACCGGAAATTAATTGGATTCCAAATAAATTGCTGAGCTTGTAAGTAGGTACAGAGTCGATCGTCGAACCAAAAATACAAGATCGTAATCAATTCTATTTCCTACAGGCGCAACACATATTATACATCTTTTTTTAAAGTTTTGAACTGAGTTCATTGTGTGGACTGCAATGTACTTATTTAGGTACAGTCAAGAGCACGTTATACTTCACGCATTGGAATTTGTACCGATTTATCTTCTGGAGCTGAAGTCGCCTTTCACACTTGTCAAGCTTCACCAGCTCTTGATTGTAACTGACCATCGAAAATACAGAAATTATAGGGTAAATTTAATCATATTCCTGATTTCGTCATAATCTGCTTTGAGCAATTATTGTTTCGCTGTTTTCTTTCAATCGGCTTTTAGACTAGATACAATATTGAAATATAACTTTACGAACCTATGAACAGGTTCCTTTGTTGATTTCGGTAGTCTCGTATGAAGTCTCAGATACAGCGCCTTGGCCGTGGCTGTGATTCAGTATTGACCTTCGGACGAAAGCGAAACCGGTGTAGGTCATCGCGCCGCGGGCTGCAGGCTGGATGGCGGCGGCGGCGGACTAACTATGAACACGAGAGACTTCGATATTATATTTGGGTAGATGCAGTCATAGCACGATCCGAAACGATAGTAGACTCGCTTATTTGCATTGTATTATGCATGTTATGAATGACATTCAATAAGTATTCTGTAAAAAATCTACATTAAATAAATAATCTGAATCTAATGCACAACTGCTGCTCTAAAAACGGCACCATAAAATGCCCCATGCCTCTCTGACACATCAGGAAACTTATATCTAAACTCAAATTTACAGCACACATTTTTTGTAGGTCCGTCTGGGGAAGTACCACCCCCTTGCCTTTTTCTGCCGTAAAGCAGCATTGTTTGCACTGCTGTCTTTAGGTTTGAAGGGTAAGGGAGCCAGTAAAATTACCGGCACACAAGACATACCATCTTAGTTCTCAGGGTGGGTAACGCGCTTTGCTGTCTTATAAGACAGTGGGGGTCATTAGCGGTGGTGACCACTTACCACCTGGTGGCCCACCTGCTCATTTGCCCACTAGTAACATAAAAAAAAACACGGAAATGAGCACCCTTTTTTGTTCCAATCTTGAATGCCGACTGTGTATCTACCACAATCGCCCTTGTAGTGCCGGCAAAGAATAGTTACAATCCATCTCTTCCCGTGGGTGTCGTAAGAGGTGACTAAGGGATTATAAACCAGAGGATGGGCAGCAGCTTCCTTCTATATATCGTACCATCTTTCATTAAGCAAGCGTGCTGGCTGACTATGGTACTTCCCCTCCACATTGTTCCAGCAAAAACTGGAATTCTGGAGGGAGCTCCCGGTCCTGCAGTGGACGTTTCGTGGAATGTTATGATGATCTACTACAATATATGATCGAACACAAGCGGTCGCCTTGCGTTGCGTGCTCCACAGAGCACTGGAGCACTACTCAAACACATTCCCTTTCGATCTCACATATCGGGCACTACGACTTCACGACTCGATGTTATTCAACAGCTGGGAAATTTTGAGGTGAAACGGTTTGCTCAGTTTTCAAATGAATTAATTCAAAAAGGATTGGAAACGGTGTCAATCCTACTTGCTTTTTGTGCATTTGACATTTCCAAATAAATAAAACATGTTGTTTTATTC
Organism: Athrips mouffetella; assembly: GCA_947532105.1. Classification (NCBI taxonomy): domain Eukaryota; kingdom Metazoa; phylum Arthropoda; class Insecta; order Lepidoptera; family Gelechiidae; genus Athrips; species Athrips mouffetella. The sequence continues at coordinate 28,675,602 of OX383956.1, read as the reverse complement.
ATTTTGCCAATTTTGCTCGTGAATCGCAGGGGATCTAGGCAACGTACTATTCGAAAGTCATTTGACATTTTTAAGACTTCCAGGGCACTGATAAAAACCTCACATAATTAACTGCATCGGCTGATACAATACGATTCGTAAATTCGGGAGTAAGAAAATATCGATAAGTTTCCAATATTATTTTTTACAATATTGACAACCTAATACAAGGTTTACATTCATGTATATATATTTATAGGGTCTTTCTGGAGGCAAAATGCAAAAACTTTTTGAAGGTACATCTGGGGAATTAACCTACCCTTGCCTATTTCTGTCACATAACTCATAATATAGCAATGCACACACTGTTGTTTTGGTTCGAAAAGTAAGGGACCCAGTAAAAATACTGGTGTACATGAGACGGTCTAAATTATAATGTAAATTGTAATGCATAATGTACTTTCCACCTTGGTGACAAATAAGGAGCAATGCTATCCTATCAGTCATCATAACATCACATGAAACGTCCACTACAGGACAGGGAGCTCCCTCCAGAATTCTAGCTTTTGCTGGAAATATGTGGAGGGGAAGTACCATAGTCACCTCGCTTGTTAGCGTTACGGCTGGCACTATGGACCGCGGTTGTAGGTGACCGCAGTAAGTAAGATGTAAGATACCAAGGAGGATGCTGCTGCCCATCCTCCAGTTAACCCTTAGTCGCCTCTTACGACACCCACGGGTATGTATGGTGTATCCTATCAGTAAAGTTTCCATATTACCCAATAATAAAACTTGGTGTAATGAAGATATTAAGAAAAGAAACGAGTTTTTACAACTGCTAATTATGTTATCACATTTTTACCTTAATACATTTCTACTTATCTATATACATGTAAACACAAAGGATTTTTACAAAATTCTGGAAAAAAAGACCTAAACAGCTTAATAATATCTACTAGTGGTAACGATGGGCATGCCCTCTGGAATGTAATCAGATGAGAGACAAACCAATGCGCAGAGGCAGCAGGGAACCCGTTCGCCGTGCTGCAACGCGCCGTGTGTGCCGCGAACGCGGGCGCTGCCGGCGGCTCCAGTGCGCAGCTCGCCGACTCCCTTAATACCTACTACCTGTCCGTAGTACATGACACTCTCCTGAGCCTATCTGTGCCTGCCGCCATCGCATTAGGCCGGTATTTCACTGGGACACCATGGTGGCGCGACTGGTGGCTCGACTGGTTGCGCTACTAGACACCAGAGTCGCTACACCCTGCGGCCACAGTATTAAGGGCTATATTTCACTGGGAGTGGTAGCGCGACCAACAGCCGAGCTGGTGTCTAGTTACGGACACCAGTGGCGCAACCAGTCCCGCTACCACTCCCAGTGAAATATAGCCCTTAATACTGTGGCCGCAGGGTGTAGCGATTCTGGTGTCTTTACTGGTGTCTTGTTACGGACACCAGTGGCGCAACCAGTCGCGCTACCAGTGTCCCAGTGAAATACCGGCCTTACTGTCTGTAGTTCCACGGGTAGCTCCTTCTATGTGCTTTATTCTTTCACTTTGGATGAAATAGTAAAGCAAGAAGATATTTATGGAATCCCGACCAGGTTGCTTCATTTGCTTCCAATGCAAGTTTTGCCAACTATTTGTACAACAACTTTCTATTGAATCCGGTATGCACCTATTTATAAAGGAAAGGACTGTAAAAAGGTTCATAAAAGCTATCGACCAATTTCACTTGTCCCCGCGATATCGAAAATTTTACTTAGAATAATTGTATGTGTGAGGAACTAAACATTTACCAGCTATGGCGCTCGTCGTCGACAGCGGGGCTTGCGCTGCACCACTCCGTGTTGGTCCAGCTCGAGAGCAGCAACAAGGTAGCGGCTGTTCTCTTTGATCTTTCCCGCGCCTTCGACTTGGTTGACCATAAACTGATTGTAGCCGAACTCGAGCACTATGGTGTCAGGGGCAATGCTTTACAACTGATTTCCTCTTTCTTAGCGGACAGAACTCAAGTGACTAATATCAATAATGAGAAGTCAACTCGTAGAGGTCCTAGAGCGAGGATTGCTCGGAGGAAAAACTCTGTGGAAAAGATCCCTGAGAGAAGAGTGCAAGGAGGGAAGACTGCACGAAGAGGCTCGAAGGGCAAACTCGGTGACGTGCAAATAAGAAGCTCGGGTTGTATATAACTCTTAAATAAACGAAAAAGGCCAATCACTCCAATCCCGAACCGCTAGCTCGTAACAATAGTTATACGTACGTATAATTTTATTTACATTCAATATTATACATGATGCAATCATGACAAAATTTTAATCATACCGTTTTAGTTTTTAGGTTGGGCAACGCACTTTGCTCTCAAAGTATGCAACGAATAAAATAAAATTGTTTGTGCTATGAGCGGTGGAGACCACTAACCAACAGGTTGTCCATCTGCTCGAATGCCCACTTGAGACATTAAAAGAAATCTTTTATTTTACGACTTTTCGGAATTCGCCAAAAAATATTTTACTCACTATACAAAATAATAAGCTTTTAGCTGTTGATAAGCGAAGGCAAAAAATCAATTTTGGTTAATTTCTAAGTCGTAGAACAAAAGTGGGTAGCCTGTTGAAGAAACCCAGTTTGACTGTTTAAAATGCAGTGCGCGTTGATGTCTTTTGTATGAAGAATTAAATTTTCTTAAGTAGTACTTGTTTAGAACCGGGATGAATTTCATAGCTGGTTTATTCGTGGACCCATTACCCCAAGAAAATTAAATTTTGACCTAGACAAAAATCGGAACCAAGATTTTCTTTTTGTGGTTTATGAAGTCTTGGAAGTAATTACATAATTACTTAAAATTAAGCATACCACCAAATGGGACAAGGCGGCAAATTAAAAAAACCCTATTCTATAAATAGTTACAGTGGCAAAAATACCAACTAAACTAAATGTTATTTATTTATTATGTTGGGTTATGGCCGTAAAGTAGGTGTCTGCTGTCTAATTCCTGTTTTTGCTTCTCAACAGCACAGGCTACCCGACGCCTGACGTCCGGAGGAGCTATTCCAGCAAAGGAGTATAAGTGGCCCAGCGGTGTTGGCTTCAGGGTGCCCGTAACTATTCGGCAGGTTTCGTTGAGAGCAGTGTCCACATCCCTCGAATGAGCCGATCGCCCCCACACGGCGCATGCGTGCTCACCTGCTGAGTAGCATAGCGCTAGGCTACTAGTACGGAGGACATGAGGCACTGCTCCCCAACGGGTGGTTGTAAGACGGCGGATGATATTATTTCGGGCGCTAACTTTGCTTTTCAAATTTTGACAGTTAGCTTTGAATGTTAAAGACCTGTCCAGAGTAACACCCAGGTATTTGGGATTGTCGTTATGGGCAATTTCCACCCCACGCCAAGTAATACACAGTTTTTTACCACTGTCTCGGTTTCGGAGGTGGAATGCACAGGACTTGGTCTTGTCTGGGTTAGGTCGCAAAGAATTGGACTCATAATATGTATGGAGCTGATCAAGGGCAGCAGGAAGATGGTGTTCCACTTCAGAAAAAGCTTTAGCTTGGCAAGTAAGAGCAAGATCATCAGCATACAGGTACCTTGAAGTGTTTGGATGGGCAGGTTGGTCGTCTGTATAAATGTTAAATAAAATAGGTGCCAGCACACTTCCTTGGGGCAAGCCATATTTTTGGTTACGCCATCTGCTCTTTTCATTATTAAGAGAACGTGGAAGCGACGATTGCGTAGCATTTCAGCCAGAAACTTGGTAAATTGGTGGTCTTTTGTACGTTCTGCCACTTTCGCCATTAATTTTTTATGTTAATTGTATCGTAAGCTGCAGTAAGATCGACGAAGACCGCACCAGTTATTAAACCTCGTTCGAAGCCATCCTCTATGTTCTGGGTCAGACTGAGGACCTGACTGGAGCATGATTTCCCAGGGTGGAAGCCCGCCTGGTCTGGATTGAGGTGTGGGTCAATTTCTATTGTTAAGCGGTTCAGCAATAGTCGTTCTAGTAACTTATATGTATGGCATAACAATGATATAGGGCGGTAGCTCTTTGGGTCATCTGTGGACTTTCCTGGCTTAAGCAGTGCTACTACTTTGGATTTCCTCCACTTTTTGGGAATTTTAGCAGTTTCAATACAGGTGTTAAACATCTGCAAAAGCCAGGAAACTGCTACCGGACCCAAATGCTTTAGTTGTTCAACTGTGATATCATCTATGCCGGCAGCTTTTCTATTTTTCAGTGCATCTAATGCTTTTTTGATGTCAGTGACATTGAAAGGCTGGCTAATTGAACGTCCATCACAGTTTGAAATATTAGCTGAATTGTTATTTTGTGGCGTTTTTAGCTTTTTGGGTGGTTTACCGTTAAGGAGAAGTTGATGGGCGACTTGATTTGCTGTAACAGGGCCAGGTTGCGCAGCAGCAGGTGGGTCGCTTGTGAGCTTACGAAGTGTATTCCAGGCTTTTTTAGAATTATGGGTCAAGTTGATGTTCTCCACCATCGTTATCCACTTCTCACGGCGGCATTCGCCAAGCATTTTCATGAGCTCTTCACCGGCTGTTATTGTTGCTTCTGAGAATGGGTTGTTGTACGAGGCTTCATATTCTGTTAGTTTTTTCGCAGTATTTTTTGTTAGGCCCGGGACATAGTTCCTACGACAACCACGTGGAATACACTGGCGAGATGCCCACTGAATAACTTCTACAAATTCGTCATAGTTATTGGGACTAGGAGGAGTCTCGAGCAGTTTTTCGTCAATTTTGGATGCGTACAGGTCCTAGTTTGCCTTTGTGAAATTAAAACGGCGTCTGAAAGGAACAGAAATTGGTTTGACTACCGGTTGAACATTGCACATAACTGGTCTATGTTGAGTTTTTGGTATGGGTTGGCATACGGTTTTAATATTGAATGATGCGGGGAGTTTGGAGTTGTGTATCAGCGTCAAATCATGAAGATCGGCCCAACTTTCAACTGCAACGCCGCTATCATTTGAGTTGGAGTATCCCCAGTTTATTGCTGTGGCTGTTGAAATCTAGACTACTCGTGTTCTGAAACAAACATTTCGGATGACAGCTGTCAAACTAAAAATCACTATAACTCGAAAACTACTGACCCTAGACAACTCATGTGCGGAGACAAATGATAGGTCTCGATGAGATCTACATTTCGGATGACAACTGTCAAAGTAAAAATCGCTATAACTTGAAAACTACTGACCCTAGACTACTCATGTGCTGAGACAAATGATAGGTCTCGGATGACAGCTGTCAAACTAAAAATCGCTATAACTCGAAAACTACTGATCCTAGACTACTCATATGCTGAGACAAATGATAGGTCTCGATGAGATCTACATTTCGAATAACAGCTGTCAAAGTAAAAATCGCTATAACTTGAAAACTACTGACCCTAGACTACTCATGTGCTGAGACAAATGATAGGTCTCGATGAGGTCTACATTTCTTATGACAGCTGCAAAGTAAAAATCGTTATAACTTGAAAACTACTGACCCTAGACTACTCGTGCTGAGATAAATGATAGGTCTTGGATGACAGCTGTCAAAGTAAAAATCGCTATAACTTGAAAACTACAGACCCTAGACTACTCGTGTACTGAGACAAATGATAGGTCTCGATGAGATCTACATATCGAATGACAGCTTTCAAACTAAAAATCACTATAACTCGAAAACTACTGACCCTAGACTACTCGTGTGCTGAGTCAAATGATAGGTCTCGATGAGATCTACATTTCGGATGAGAGCTGTCAAACTAAAAAACCCCATAACTTGGAAACTACTGACTCTAGAGTACTCGTGTGCTAAGTCAAATGATAGGTCTCGATGAGATCTACATTTCGAATAACAGCTGTCAAAGTAAAAATCGCTATAACTTGAAAACTACTGACCCTAGACTACTCATGTGCTGAGACAAATGATAGGTCTCGATGAGATCTACATTTCGGATGACAGCTGTCAAAGTAAAAATCGCTATAACTTGAAAACTACTGACCCTAGACTACTCATGTGCTGATAAAAATGATAGGTCTCGATGAAGAAGTACGCGAGCAATGGCGCGATTAACCCTTACAAAAGCATAATAATCAAAAATTCAAGTTCTCACTTCTGCCGGCACTCCCGGAGTGCAACCCGTCCTTTTTTGAGTCCGACTCGCACTTGATCAGTTTTTATATTTTATAGCTTATGCAGCATGAGATACAGCTCACTGACAGACAGTCAGACAGACATCGGAGGCATATAAGTATGATCCCGTTTTACCATAAAGTCTGAAATAATTAAAGTTTACAACCTTTCTCACAACCAATTAACGCTAGCTTCCATTTCAAGTACATTGTTATTAAAGAGGGGTCAAGATTGGGGGGTCAAGAGCAAAAGCTTAGCACGCTAGTCCACTCGCACTTGCCCGGTTTTTGTATATAATACAGTGATATTTTCTCTCTTCAATGGAGAGTTTGAAGTGTTGTTGTTTGTACAAGCAGGCAGTCAGACACTTGCAGCTCACTCTAGCTACTTGGACTGTTGAAAAAAGAACATTAAAAAGTCTAATATTATGTCAGGCTTGACGTACTCTTGACATTACGTAGACGACTAAAGTCTCGGGGCGCACGGCACGCCATACCGGTTCCAAAGAATTATCGAAAGGTTCTCGCTCGCTTGACTCGATCTATTGAATTAAAAATCAACTTTATTAACTTTTTATAATTATGCTTAATTTTATAAATGAAGGAAAGAACACATGATGAAAACTGTAATTAAACAAAAGTTTTTTAGTTGGTATTTTTGCTTTAACATTGAATACGAAAATATTTAACTTAAGATTAATATGCTTAATTTTAGGTAATTTGATCAAAAACTGTCCTGGAAAGCCTATCAAATTAAAAATAATTTGGTTGCCATTTTTGCCTAGACTTTTATGTAACTTGCATACAAATTTGCTAATAAAAAAAAATATACCATGGAACCCACATCAAAAGTTTACCCCATCAGATATTAGTTACGATTTTTGGCTTGACTTCACATGCATAAACAAACAAAAAAATATATTTTCTGGAGAATCTAAAAGTCAGCCAATTCATAAAAAATTATTTTTCACATAGGTGTTCCACCACCTATTACAATATATACTCGTAGCAACTTTATAATAAATTGACGGTTTCGATTTATGTCCAGCCAATTAAAAATTACAGCTTTAGGACTCGGCCTACATGATGGACCTCATGCGAAATTTTTGTTTGTTACTCAGATAGAACGCAATTTTGAACAAATTTCCAAAAAAACGGGCCAAAAAAAAACCAAGCGCAAGGTATAGGGCATCTAAAAAATAGTTCTTTTGTTTTTCGAACCAAGTTTGAAAATTGTTTTGATTTTTGCTCTGATATGAAGTTAAAATATGGCCTGAACTCTGTAGATTGTTAAGCAAGTTAAGACTAGGTGTAGACAACGTGCCATTAGATTGTGACACGACGAAAGCGAACGTAATAAAATGTATGGGATGACATATGACATATCATGACAACTATGTCATCCCATACATTTCATGACGTTCGCTTTCATCATGTCAAAATTTAATGGCACGTTGTCTCCATGGAATGGTTAAATGTAGGCACCTACATGTTTCTGCTAAATACTTACTTACCTAATTTATACAAAGTTATACTTACATACTGCATTGCATTTATTGTAGTTTCCTGCAGATGGTTCAGATGAACTTACTCCTCTCGGTTTCGTTGTAGGTTTTTTTTTTGTAGGTATTAATAATAAAATAAACTTATTTGTTTGGCGTCTTATTATCTTAAAAGCTGATAATATCTCTTATAGACGGAGAGCGCGTGGTCGTCAACCCTACCTCATCGATTACCAAGATGCGACTAATCTAAGGTGATGCACGTTAAAAAGTTATATCCGAATCAACAGGGTTGCCTGGGCGCAACGTGGCAGGTTTTGTACAGTGGGCAAAAAACTTGTCATTTTTTGGGCAAAAATTACCTCATCGAATACCAAATAGGTACATAGTACATTCGATAGTACTCATCAAAGAGTGCCTAAATCAACAGGGTTGCCTCACTCAATCCTGGCACATTCGAGAGTCCGCCTGATTTTAAGGTGGTCAAAAATTACAAAAACTACCTCATCGATTACCAAGTAGGTACTTATCACAACAGATAGAGCTCTTCAAGAAAGGGCAAAATCAACAGGGTTGCCTCCCCAAATCCTGGCACATTCGTGAGTCGGCCTGATTTTAGGTTGGCAAAAAAATACAAAACCTACTAACGATAATGAGTAATGAATTGAAACTTATACCATTTGAAGGTTCTAGACATCTTAATAATACTTGCTATAGTATGCCTACACTTAAATTCATGTTTCATATTATTATACAGGATAGAAAGTTAAGACACACGGCAGCTACTATAAGCATTATAGCTACATAAAAACTTAGTATGGAGACTAACCCTAACTTTTAGAGATATTTTGACCTACATTTACAGATTTTGGAAAAAATGTACAGTCAACAAGAAAAATGGCAATTTCCACATAAATTTTTATCATTCCATTTAATCTTCTTATTGATTAAGAACATAATTTTCTATGGGGTCAACCGAGGTCAATGTATTAGAACTGTCAGAAAGCACAAAATTATTTTCCCATACATGTAATAGGAGAAACAGAAATTTTCATGTACTTTTTTTACGAAACATTTTATCCTCTTGTTACTAAGAAACAGAAGTCTGTAAAAGGTCCACCAGGGTCAAGGTAATAAGAATTCTCAGAAAATGCAAAATAAATTTTTACCTTACTTTAAGGGCGATTTGCATTTTCTAAGTGGGAATAACACTTTTTGGGTAACAATCACCTGTACGAATGTAGATATAGTGGATGTATGGGTGTGTCTGAGTGTGTGTGCGTTTGTGTGCATGTGATGTGTGTGTATGTGTGTGTTGATGTAGTGCTCTTTAAGTGGCAATATCAACACAGTGGCCTCGTTTTCCTGGCACTTTCGGCCTGATTTTATTTTATTACTGAATGAATGACTGATATATCGACGCACAGCCCAATCCGCTGGACCTAAAGACTTGAAATTTTGCACATAGATATTAATTATACTTTCTGCACTATACTGTCCCACTGATATTAACTTTCTCACTGCCTTAAGTTGGCTGAAAGAAGTCTCTAGAGAAAAGACTGCTACTTTGTTGTTTTGTTTTACCTTAATGTGCAATAAAGAATATATACAAAATTAATAGGGTTACCTCCCAAATCCTGGCACTTTCGTCAGTCGGTCTGATTTTAAATAATTAGTGGTCATTTTTGTTTATGATGCTAATGTTATTCAGTTAATTTTATTTATATTATTAAGTTCGATTATTTTTTAGGTTCCGTACCGTAAGTTTACTTGGCAGACTATCTGTCTGTCGATGCAATGTCTGACATTTGGATCAGACTCCCATCATCATCATCATCATATCAGCCGAAAGACGTCCACTGCTGGACATAGGCCTCCCATCAGACTCCCATATAACTCTGAAACTACAGTTTCTAGATTACTCGTATGTTAGGACAAATAAGAGGTCTCGTCGAAATCTTTATTTTGTTTGACAGCTGGCAAATTCAAAATCGCTGTCAGATACAAAAGTCAGATGCACAAAGTTTACTTACAATTAAAGTTCTGTTAAATGTATTGCTGTCACTTTCTGTTTTGATGACGAAGAAAGTTACAGCAATAAATTTAACGAAGCTTTAACATAAAGACGCTTTATGCATCTGGCTGTATGTTTGGTTTCAAAGCGGCACAACTAGAGTGTGTTAAATAGAACAGAGAATACGTGCAATTTTATTATTTTATCCAGTATTTCACGTGTCAGAGAGAGCTCGCCATGACGGACGGTGATACACGTGGGTCCGGACCGTCGTCTTCGTTTGTCCAAGTTCGCGCCTCGTTCTTCAAACACAAGTTTATTCTGCGTCGTTGTGAAACCAGCCAGTCGGAGTAACAGTATGATGAAAATAAAGTGGGAAATTTCTTAGTTTCCATTAGAATCAGACCGCCCGTCTAGATCCAAAGTTTTATTATTAAATTTTATTTAAGGTTATTTCTTGGAGCCCTTGCCATATTCTTGTATGTTACGTAGAATATAAAACTAAACGACATTTTTTGTTTTTTTTTTATTGTCAATGAGCTTACTCTTGACTTAGATCCAGTTTAGAGGACAGAAATGAGGTTGAAGATGGGACGAACTTATCAAGAAGAAGCCTATTAACTCGCTACTTGAATAGTTCGAGTTATATGAACTCGGGAACACAGACGCAGGCAGAAAATTCTTAAACCGTGCGCATGATAATAGATGTTTCAAAGCGCTTTGTGCAAATGTGTGGAATATCCACCGAGTGTGGGTGATATCCTGCGGTGCGTCTGGACTCCCGATGGAAGAAGAGGGACTTTTCTTAAGAGACGTGAAGAAACTTTCCTAAAGGAATATAATTCGGCACCTGTTCTTGTAAATTGTAAGTAACCTATGTAATTATCGTGCACTCATTGTTGGAAGGCCTATTAAATAAAAGAAACATTTTGTCCGTCTCATCCCATTGTAGTTGTCTTATGAGTAACATACTAAAATTTCTCTAGGGTTCCGGAAATAACCCAGTGCTTAGGGTCCTTTAGGGTAGGGGCCTTTCCACCAGGGCTGTGCGATGGGAGCCTATGAGCTGTAAAAATTCCAACCAATAGGACTGCTCCATTTTCCAAGCTTAGAGCTGCGCTCGAAAATGCAGCGATCCTATTAGTAGGAATTTTAACAGCTTATGGCATAGCTACCTCGCGTAGCACTGATGGGAAGCCACCCTACGGCTTGGCCAACATCTTACCGGTGGTTTTTCAATACTCTGAGCTGCGCCAGCGTTGAGTTCCAGCTTGCAGAGACCCAATTCTTGAATTATCAACGAGGGACTTTCGATATTTTATAATTCAAATAAGCCCTGTTAAACTCTTAAAATGTTACTCATAATATTAGTTAGTTGTTTATCATTATTTATTATTTTATAATTATCACTATCAAAACATTAAATGATATATTTTAAATAATAATAAAATGAAATATTTACAGAATAAATTTGAATTTCAAAAAGCTCGAAAATCACTGGGTATTATAATTAATACAGCGTGAATTTGTATTGGTTTCGCTCCCGAAGCCCAGTGATTCTACGCATGAAAATAAGCAACTATCCCGAAGAAAAAAATTTTTGCTCGAAAAAAATTTTTCGCCTTCCCATACAAAATGAGTCGATCACGTGACGACTTTACTAATGGAGGCGAATAAATTTTTAAGAGTAAAATTTTTTTTTCTTTGGTCAAGTTGCTTGTTATCATGAGTAGAATCACTTGGCTTAGGGTGCAAAACCAATACAAATTCACTCTGTATATTCAAGAATGGGCCTCCAGGCACGCACGCAGCGATGTGTTGGATAGGAAGTGTATTGAAGAACCGATCGTCACTCGGACCACAGCGGCAGAGCGGGCTCTTCGTATGATGTCTTTACTTATTATATGGGTACTTTTACTCAATAAATTCGCATTTGCAGTTGAAGGACCTTGGAAATAAAACAACGATATCACATTAAATTTATATTAAACAGATCTGAAAACATCACCACTGCTACAGCAATACATTGCAGTATTGAAATTAGACAATTCTTTATTGCTGTACGTAGAGAAACGGTTAATATCCATAAAATATTTTTTTCTAATCTATGTAACAAGTTCCATCCATCGATCGAAACATATGGATTGAAATCATTACAGAGATTAGTACGTCAATCGCTTGGCACAAGAAAATAAAATCAATTAACTAGTGTTCGCACATAAAAACGAAATTTTGATGTGTGCGCGTGATGTTATTAATTTTCAATCGTTAGATACAATGCAAGTACATAGAAACAATGCTTAGGATTAGATCATAAGACACACGCACACATAAAATATCGCAACGCATAGCAGATATATGGTAACAATCATTCGCCGTAGCGGAGTGACAGATCTGTCGCCTTAACTATGTATAACTCTATTATCAAGACTTATTCTATCACAGGTGAAGGAGGGAATAAGCGGCGGCGCAAGGGCACACTGGCTGCAGAGAGACTCCTCTTAAATTGATTTTTAAAGTTATTACCGCGATGTACCCACGCGCGCCCGCTCAAGCCACACCTATACCTAAACAGATGGTTTATTTGCGCTACATCTATAAAAAAAAAGATATCATAATCAATGATCAAAACGCATGCAACCGTCGTCATCGTGTCTGCTACAAATGTATCAACACTAGAAAAGGGAATAATTATAAAAAAAAACAACATCTTATCGAATTAACTTTCCCAATTTTACTCAACTCAATGCAACAGAATCATCTGGTAACTGATTATTAAATTAATACAATTATACACAAATATAATTAATCATCACAAAAATCTTAACATTAATTCCTTACGTCTTATTGTTATAAACTTGAAATCACTACCTTTAACTTATTTCAAAATAAGTCTATTGATGAATATGATAATAGAATATGTTAAATAACAAATTTATCATGATATATTTACAGTAAAATATCTACCTGATTCTACAAGTGTGTGCTTTCAACAGCATGAAGAAAGACAAAATATATCTGCTGAGTTGTATAGGTAAGTAATATGTACCTATATGTGGGGAACCGGCCAATAAGAGCGCTGGCTGTCGCTGCGCAGGCGACGCGCTAAATAAAACATCTACTCAATACTATACTTAACAACATGAAGGCAAGATGAGGTATTCGGTCAGAGCTGCGTACAAGAGCGAGGCTACGGCCCCCTTTCCCCGTCACAACACCATTTTAATATACATATTATTACTCGTTATTTGAGGTAGTTAAGTTCCATATTATTATATTCGTGTCACTGGTTTATTATTGCTATAAAGTAGGTAAACACTTAAATTTTGTTAAGTATTCAATATTATCTCAACATGTATAACAATTAATCTTGTACTTCAAAAACAGTAAGGATATTTTACAGTTTCTCTGAAATATTATACCTATTTCTTTGAATTATTTCGAAATAATTTTCATGTGAAGCCTATTTCTTTTCAGTATTGATACCTACATGTAAATAGAAATGTACGTAGGTATTTCATATGTGATACTGTAATTTTTTATGTTCTGGAAGTAAAAAAAATAGACTCCACTTAAAAAATTTTATATGAAGCTAATAGCAACGGATGGAGGTACTGCTAAATGCAGACAGTATAAAATATAAAAGATATGTATATACAATGGAAATATTATAAATTAATTCGTATCTTAAGAGGTAGGCCATTTCGGTCCATTGTTATTTTATTGCTTTTCCGTAATTATAGATTTTGCGTATTTTTATTGAAATATGTTTACAATTTTTACGGTTATATTATTTAGCTGATGAGGTAGATCAAAATTGTAAGTGTAATTCTATTTGTATAAAAATATTTCTGCAATATAATTAACATTCAAATACAAACAGTATCAAAATTAAGTCGATATTATAGCTGTTGATATTGCACATTTACGTCGATGATAAATCAAACTCATAGTCTGCACTAACTCCGTGAATCGATCAATGATATGGATTGAATTGGATCTATAGAAGAGTTCTGAAATACTCGGCTGGTACGGCGCGGCGTGCAGAGCACACAAAGCAGACGGTAAACAAACAGGCGCGACGCGACGTGTGCGCGGGAGACACCACTCACCTATTACAACGTTATTTAGTACATACTTTCCTGCCGGCCGAATATTACAAAGCCCTTGCACATTATGATCTTGATATGTCCCATCATACTGTCAATTTCTCGCATCTATGTACATAGAATTTACGACTTTGATATAATATTGTTTTGAATCTAGTTATTCTCATCATACTCCATTTAATACTATACAAAAACATTTACATTATTATTATTTAAAATTATTGCTAGAGAATTTCATTATTATTAGGCTAAAAAATTAGGTATTAAAATTAAATTGTTTCGCAACAGACAGTTGGCGGAATAAATTTGGCAACGTTCAGGAAGACTACTTTCCTACCATCTAACGAAACAGATATGTAAAAACTAAATTCGTTCAAATAACATACTGGTAACTTATTTATTGGACATAAATTATTTAATTTACGAAAATTTCAGAACCTATTTAAAGAAGTTAACTAGCTTAAATTAAAACAAATGTTAACAGATGAAATAATTAATAGGAAGCACCGGAAAAAATATCAATAAGTACAATAATGAAGTATTACAACGATAAATAAATGGAGGTGGCGGAGCACCCTCGTCTGCCGAGACGCAGTGGAGCCACGGCCCGGCTTGGCTTGGCACGCTCAACAACTCAAATTCCTAAGGAAATTAAGTTCACACTTTTACAGGTTAAAAAACGTATGTAAGTATCAACGTCCTTCGACTTGCGCATACTTCTACATAGGTACTAAATATTTTACCTAAAATGATAGACTTTTGGCATATCGTATATCATAAAAACTTTTTATCTCTCTTTTGTTTCAATTTGTACCAATTATTTTGTGTAATTTTTTTACCAAATACAACGTTTTCTCCGGAAAAATATCGAAAAGAGTGTAAAATATTAAATAAAATATTGTTAAAAATCTGCCATAGACAGCCTTAAAATAAACTTCTGGCAAACGAGTCCCAAATTCACTATTTACAAATAATTACTCTAAAATGTTTCTCAAAATAGGTACACAGCGCCCATAACATTAACAAATGTACGCAGAACGAAATTTAAAACTAAGAAAGAACAATATACTACTATAAAAAGTCCGATATGTGAGTCTTAAACTTGCCGTAACGACTAAAACAATGCACGCTTTAATATATAACCTAGTTATTTAATCAATATGTAAAATGATATGATTTGGTTTGAATAAATCGCGGAATACTACTCCAACGTCATGTAATTATACCTTTAACGCCCAGATATACACGAATACAAAAGTCACCTTGTGTCGAAAACAAGGTTAAATTGAATGAACAACAAAAAATCAAACAGACGAAATAATTGCATGCGCCGGAGTTCGCCGCGCGCTGCCCTATAAGGATTCTAAGGACATGAACCTTTTTAAAAATTATTATTTGGAAAAATAAATTTATAATTGTGACATTCAAGATGTGTCATTGAGGTAAAATTCAAATGATATGTGTTGTGTCAATTACTTTATCAAATAAAATATTTGAACTGTTCAAGACGTCGATGTCGGTGACGTCGAAGATACCGACGAAGACGAAGTGGAACGCATATTTTTCTTTATGTGGGTGTCAAAGTGCTTGACCATGTGGTCCTTTCTAATAAATCCCTTGCCGCAATGGTCGCACGAGAAAGGCTTGCAGCCCGAATGCAGGCACATGTGCCGGCGCAGATCGGTTTTGTGATTGAATGATTTAGGACACTCCGTACATTTGAAAGGCTTATTTTCAGCGTGTTTGACGTAATGGCCTTCATATGAGACATCGTCTGAAAACCGTTTACCGCATCGGTCACATTTAAAGGGCTTGTCTCCCGAATGGAAGGTTTTATTGTGCTGAGTGAGATAACATGCCTTATTAAACAACTTGTCACACTCATAGCACTTGTGTATTGTCACAGTTGCCGTTTTCTTTAGCTGGTTGCGCTCGGTGAGCGGAGTGCTCACTGTGGAAGAGACGGCAGGAGAGCTGCGACTTTCATTCTCAGCCTTGGCGCTCTCAGGGCTTGCCGGGGACTTCATTTGAGACCCATAGTTTTCTTTGTTTGCGTAGTCCATTATGTCTTCGATTTTTAGAATTTGAAGCTCGCTTGCGTCAGTCCGTAATATCTCATCCTCGCGTTTTATTGCTTTACCTTCTACTGTAAAATAGTAAGGATATACAGCTTCCGTATTATAACTAACAATATTGTTGTCTTTGATCAATCTTGGGGAAAAGTTGTAATCATAGTCCATCGTTTCTACATTGTTATAGTGTAACTGCGAATGGACCGGATCGACGATAACATAGCCGGCAGTGGACTCGTCGGCAACAACTTGACCCCCCACGTTAGGCGGTGCAATGTAGTTAGAAACATAAACGCTGAAGCTCTGCGTGTGAAGCTGCGCGAAGCTCGGCAGCCGTCCGCCGACAGGCTCATCTGACGTTTCCTGTTCCATAACCTCAACTTCTTCCGGTGTTGATTCACCAAAAGTAGCCGGACTGGCTATAGGCAGATTGTTGGTAGCCATATCCATAACGTGGGGGGCCATCCCGTTTGGGTAACTCGGTGCTATAGTCTGCTGAAAATTCTGACCCAAATATAATGGGGTGTGCGTGGGGTCCGGAACCGAAGGTCCCAAAGGATCCGTAGACCTCGGGTTGTATGGGTTGACACCCAAATGACTGAACGGCGGCAGCGTGTGCGGAGTAAGCGCCGGGGTAGTCTGAGTTAGAACTGGTGTTGAAATATTGCTGGTTGACACTGATAGCAGGCCCCTCATATGGTGATTTTGAGAAACAGAGGGACCTGCTTCCCCGTTTGGGGGATTGCCTGCCGAGGTAATAGCGACGCTTTTAGGTCCTTGATGGTTACTATCATTAGGATTTCCTATACCTGGCGGTTGACTACCTATATTGAGCGTGTGAGAACCGGGCTGATGTTGTAAAGGGTGATTAGCTAAAGGATTATTACTGAAATTATTATCTAAATTACCCTGTTGAAGATGCGTGTACGGTGACTTGGACTGCATAGCTGCCACGCGGTGAGAGCGATCGAAGTTGCTTGATGCGTACGGTGACTGAAGCGCAGCGTCATCAATGCTTCGTCCGTCTTCGGAAGGGACCGGGCTCTGGGTGTTGGAATCTGCAGCCTGCTGTTGCGCTTGGCGGATTGAGTCGCGGCTGGGATGGTGGTGGTTGGAAATAGGCATCGAAGCAGGATCAGGTTGGCCAGACGATCTAACCGCATTTTTATGCAATGTCGTATTATAATGACGTTTTAAATGTCCAGAACTTGTAAACCACTTGTTACAAGCAGTGCAGTTGTAGGTTTTGGGTCTTCTAGCTTCATTCGACTTCCAGTTTGCACCTTTTCCTCCGATAGGTGGTAAAGCGGACGACGTCGAATTGGCCGGTTGTGTGCTTGTAATTTGAGGTGCAGTGGGTGAGTCATACGGACGATAAGGTGGCTTCATATCCGGATTTGATGAAGCAACTTGACTGGCGTAATCGGACAAGGGTGGCATTTGTACTCCAGGATATATCTTTTGCTCAACATGCATAAAAGACTTCTGGTCGTGCACGCTGAGAAATTTATCTTGGCCATATGGAAATTTCTGGTCCGGGTGAAACATTTTAGCATCTGGTGGATATGGTTTTTGTTCTCCAAACATTTTTTGGTCTTTGAATAAGGATACCTCTCCGTTGACTTGAGGATTACTGTACAACTTCTGAGCTTCCCATGGCATCATAGGTACCGTTCGTGGGTTAGACTCTCGCGTTTGAGGTGCGCCCTCCTCATAAGACGTATTAGGTTGGTCACCGTCAGTGCCCTGGTAGACAACTTTTTGAGAATCTAGATCCAATATATCTGATGATTCTTCATGTTCTTCCTTGACTTTGGTACTCTCATTCTGATAACCAGAATTATTATTGTACTGCTTCCCAGGGAATTGTTGGAATGACAAAGTAGAGGATGGTGGTGCACCGCTAGCACTCGCGTGTGCTGAATTGCAGTGCTCATTCAGCTGGACGGCAGAGTCGCAAACGAAGCCACACTTGTCGCACTGGTTGGGAGAGGGCGACGGAGTGGGCTGATTCAAGGGCTGGCCGTACAACGGACTGGAGGAAGACACTTGAGATACACGTTCCTGCATATTGTATGGATGAAATCTGTTTGGTTTGTGGTAATCTTGGCCATATTGTGATTGTTCCCAGTTAATCTGTTCAGAATGCTGGTTTTGAGGAAAGCCAGAATGATTATAATTATTACCAAATTGTGGGCCGGGAGAGAAATTGGTCTGATCAGGATTCTGGTAGGGTGATGGGGCACTGTGGTAGCTCTGCGGCGTGGCGGGGTGAGGGAATTGCGTCGACGTCTCGGGGGTCGACCGCTGCTGGAAATCGGGGCTAGGCTTCGTAATCATGTTGTCGCTGGAGTCTGCCGGCGCCGATACTGTTGTGTCGTTCTTTATTTTTGCACTGTTGTTATTCTCAGTATCATTTTGCGAGTTTTGTGCTCCCCATTTAACATACAAGTTTTCTTTGTGGTATTGTAAATGTACTTGTAATGAATCGTGTGTGTCCAAATAGAGATCGCAAAACTTGCAGTGGTAATCCCTCGAAGGTAAGGTCGACGATACAGCGCTACTGTTAGCCATTTAAAGCATCAATCCAACGGAGAACACCGTCTCCTCCAACGAAAAAAAAATAAAAAAACAACACTTCTCGTCTCGACGAACATGTATAATCCACGCTGAGAGTCAGGCGCTACAGGTTAGAGTCATGGTCGCGGTCGCGCCCCCCGCCTTCAACTTATGCCGCGGCGGTGTTTTCCAAGAAAGTTTTTCGCGGCATTTCCGCGCGCTTGTGTCGGCGCAACCACGTGCGCGCCGTAAACACTGCTCGAGCCGGTCGCTCGGACGCTGCACTGACTGCGCTCACACCGACACTCGCTGCTCTGATAACGAATGCACACACTTCTTCAAAACAAATGTCTCACTTTATTATTTATTTTAAAAAGTTTATTTTCCACCGTCCATCGTTAATTATTATTGCCACTAAACTTAAAAGATTATATAATGTCTAAAATGTTTAACTAAAATCACAGAGTTTATTTTTGAATTGTTTACTTGGCACTTATTTATAACTGTATTGGCGAAGCGTTAAATAGTTTTAGTGGATGCGGCGGCGAGGCGCGGCGCGGTCAGTCGCCGGGTATGTACGATGCGAACGTTTACTAGCAACTGACAGCCTTCCTGAAGTCGCCTTCGGGGGCATGACTTCAATAACAATTCGCAACGTCGTCCCCCACCGAAGCGTGCGTGCGAGTGAGAGCGCCGCGTGGTGATGAAGTTATCGCTCTTTCGTCCTTTTGTGAGTCCTCGGTGTGAGCGAGACGGTGGCAGCAGGGGAAGTGCGGTGTGCGGGGCGGGACTGGTCCTACTCTTTCTCAAAATTGAAATGCCCGGTCGAAATGTCCGGTGATGCTGTGTCCGAGTAGGATAGCGATAGCACCCACCCTTACGATGCGGGCGGACAGAGCCCTGCGCTGACAATCTTCAATTTAAAATCTTATTTTATTGAATTTCACAATGTCATCCATTCGTTAAGTGCAATAAGTAGTGTAAATATTACCTACGTATTGCACATAATAAGGTCCTAATGAAATAGTGTAAATAATTTTAGCAAATAACTTTGACTATAATAAAACTGAACAACTTTTCCTTAGGAACATTGGTCGACTGTCCGAAGACTGTGTCTGTTGATAGAGTAGGTATTTTGTATGGGAGGTTAAAACATTTTTTTCGTATTTTGACCTTTGTTTCTTGGGAAAAGTTGCTCAAAGTTGTTCAGTTCCATGGTCCAAGTAAAATGCTAAAATTAGGTTCACAATTTTATTAGGACCCAATTTATCAAATTATTGTTTTCCATTCTAAGCCTGCATTACTTATTTGGACTTAAACATAAAAATTTCTAAGAATATTCGAATGGCCAAGCACAGCGCAGGGCTCTGAAAATTTTGCATCGCGGAAGAACGAGGGGTGCGGGGCGGGCGAGGGCTCACAGGCGCGGTTCCTTCAATTTTTTTACAAGCCCATCGAACGGCGGCGGACCGAGCTTGCAGCACTCCGAAGTTGGTCATCGGTCAATGTTTGATATCTGCATTCGGCTAGTACAGAGAAACTACACTATCCACACCAGGCTCCTGTATTCCAAGATTTCGCACGGTCGTGTTGCGATGAGCGTAGTTCAACCGGACACGACCCATGCAAACTATGAGGGGTGCCAACATTGATTTTCTCGGACTATGTCGATCGCTTCCTTATCCGCGCACTCTGCTCGACTTTACACTCGGACTCGTTCGACATACCTATACGCACAGCTTCTTGTTTTATATTAAAAATTATAAATAAAGGCGAACACATTGATAACAATATTTTGCAATATCTTTGATCAAAATAGACTTTGTGAAATCTTGTATGTAATCTTCAAAGAAGTCAGATAAAGTTATGGAAAGCGACTATTAGGGGAACCGACTGCCACATCCATCTTCCTAATATGAGCTACAGCTAAACGATCAAATTGTTTTTCCGCGTAAATGTAGGAACATCAGGTCGGGATAGTCGGGAAGTCGTGGGAAGTGGGAGTGAGTCAGTTAATCCGGACCGGTAGTATCATTCATAACGTTTTATGAGGGGCGCGCAATAAACGTGCGACAACAAAGTTGAGGATCGACAAGATTCCCGGGTCCCAGAGCCTGTGCCGGTGCCGGTACCCTATCCACCAACGGGACGCCATGCGCCATCACAATGGCAAAACGCCAGTGATACAACCTTCTTTACCACACGCAACGAAGTACTTACTAACTTCGTAAACTATCACTAAAACTGAAATAAACATGTGAAAACCACTTTTGTGCTACTTACAAGAAAATATGTAGTAAAAAAAATAAACCCTATACTAGACGAAACCACACGCGAAGGGTTCCGTACCGCCGCTTATTTATGTTCGTCAAAATTTAAAAAAATATGGCTATTGTTGATGATTCCAAGTCGCACTTTCCCTGTTTTTTTTTTAATTTATTAGATGCATAACCCAACCTGTAACCAAACCAAGTTTGACGGTTGTAACAAAGCAAAACAATAAGAGTTGGAATTGTAACAAGTTTCTTGGATGGGTGTCCGTTCTGTAATTTTTTATTTTTACTTTTTTGTTAGAATATCCGCCATAATAACATAGGTACATTATTCCGACTGGCTAGCTGTTGCAGTGAAGCCAACGCTGTCTGATTCCCCCACAGATCAGAAATAAGTCTTTCTGATCCGTGGATTCCCCCTAAAAACCACTAATCATTAAGTATGCTAGATAAGAAAAATCTACTAAACTTATACCATCTCAGTCACAGGATATAGGACGCTATTATTTGCACAAATAAACAAATTAAAGAATAAATGATCAATAGGTATACTAAGTACTTATTAAAACTTCACGACAGCATTCATGTAAGCCATTTTCCAAATACGTAAAAACGCCAAAAAAAACCGGTGCGAGTTCTGATATACGTACAGTATTTTCAGAAGCAATAAAGTTCATAATCAGGACCGCAAAACTAAGTTTGTTAGTTAAGGTTATTTGCAAATTTCTAAAAATGTTACCGAGATGAATATATACTATGGGTGTAAGGGATGATGTACCCAAAAACTGAAGGGCCATGCTCAGTCATAAAAAAACCGGCCAAGTGCGAGTCGGACTCGCGCCCTTAGGGTTCCGTTCCTATCTACTATATGATATACTAAAAGCTTTTGCTCTTTGATTTTAAAAACTCCGCGACCATCCAACTTGACCCCTCTTTTATAGAAAAGTTCTTGAAACGGGAGCTCACCTTAATTGGTTACTATTACTTGTGAGAAAAATTGAAAAATTTAATGGTTTCAGACTTTTCCCTTTATTTGTACTGTGAGACCTAGCTTCTTGCCAAGTTTCATAATTTTAGGTCAACGGGAAGTGCCCTGTCGGTTTTGCTTTTTTGCATAAAAGTATGGAGATAAGGACATAAAAAGCCATATCTTTTGATTGCGTCAATGTAAAAAATTGAAATTTTCGGATCTTGTGTGGTTTATGGACCTTAATGTTCGTTATCAATTTCAACCTGATACCTCTTCTCGTTCGTGAGAAAAGGGGTCTTGACAGACAGACAGACAGACAGACGGACAACAAAGTGATCCTATAAGGGTTCCGTTTTTTATTTTGAGGTACGGAACCCTAAAAACAGAACAAAAAAAGAAACATTTTAGGGAATCCATACAATTTAAGATTGACTGGTAGAGATCTCACCTAGGGATAAGTCCGCCTTTGCACGTAATCTTTCCGAGAATAGTATTTTTGTAATTTTTGTACATTTTCCGTGCAAACAACAAACTTTTCGATACGAGTGAGCAATTTGTACGGAGGTCAATTTCTTTTTCGTTTCTTTGTTCGTTCGTTTCTTTAGTAAAGATGTTCAGTTTCGTTGTCTGAAAACAACTGTCTGTTTTAAAAGCATCCTAATGAGATCATCCATCTGAATGACGGTGCACGGATAAATCTAAATAGGTTTTTGTTGCACCGTTTAGTATATAAATTTGTATTTTTAATGTTAAAAAAAAAATAAATAAAATAAATAAATAAATAATAATAATAATGTGACGCCATTAAATAAATATATCTATCTATCTAAATCGTCGCGCCATCTTCTTCTAGGACGACCTTGGCGGCGCTGCCCGTCTTCTGGGCTCCAGTCCGTAGCTAATTTAGCCCACCTATCTGGATGCATGCGTGAAACATGTCCTGTCCAGCTCCGAAATAATTAAAAATTGTACATTAAGATGCTAGTGCGCTGTTTTGTTCATTACACACGAGGCTCAGAAATTGCAGCCCGAGCCGAAGGCGCACGTGCGTCGTACGACGTTTTTCAACACATTTACGAGTGATAATACTAAACTTTGCTAACCTTATGTCCAACGAACGTCCACCGGAACATTTTGTCGGCTGCATATGTTGATGTTTTCCTTTGATTATCACAACATTCAAAATTGTATTTCATGTATGAGTATTTTAGACGGTTTAGGAACAGTTTTTTATTTGTAGAAGTCGACGCTTTTAGAAATAATTAATATAATAAAGACCAAAAAAAAATTGTAAAATGGCGCGCATTACTTCTTTCTTTTTAGCGGGCACAGATTATACGCGTATTTGAGAGGCATAGACTAAACATTCCAAACTGCCTATTCCATTAACCTTGAAATAAATTTTCAAAAATTGAATATCTTGTTACGTAAATGACAAATTTACAAAATGAACATTCATTCATACATATTATTATTATTGTAAAGAGGGCCTAAATAGGGAGAGCAAAATTTTAAATTGTCGCTACTAGGTCAAGTGGAACTTTGTTTGTACATTCCATAAAAGTTTTTTATATCTTTTTATCACTCTTAGTTTTCAAGGTATGATGAAACATATTAAAAAACGTAAATAACATTTACCCCCCCACCCCGTTGATAGAAGTTTACGTATATATTACAGGAAAATATAACGATATTTCTGCACAGTTTTTGAAAAACCTTCACAAACCAATTTAGTTTTGCTGTCCTAAAAATGGACTTTGATAATTCCAAAAATTTTATGGGTATATCGGAACCCTCAGCGCGCGAGACCGACTCGCACTTAACCGGTTTTTTAGGGTTCCGTACCTCAAAAGAAAAAAAACGGAACCCTTATAGGATCACTTTGTTGTCCGTCTGTCTGTCTGTCAAGACCCTTTATCTCACGAACGGGTAAAGGTATCAGGTTGAAATTAATACCATATATTAGGGTCCATGAACCACACAAGATCTGAAAATTTCAATTTTTTACAACGACGCAATCAAAAGATATGGCGTTTTATGTCCTCATCTCCATACATTTATTCAAAAATGCAAAACCTACAGGGTACTTCCCGTTGACCTAAAATTATGAAATTTGGCAGGAAGCTAGGTCTCACAGTACAAATAATGGGAAAAGTCTGAAATCATTAAATATTACAACTTTTCTCACAACTAATGGTAACCAATTGTGGTGAGCTCCCGTTTCAAGAACATTCATATAAGAGAGGGGTCAAGTTGGATGGTCGCTGAGGTGATTTTTGTTTTAGTTCTATTTAAAAACGGGAACACTTACAAACTTGAAAATTGGTATGTTTATAGTGCATAAGCTATAAAATAACAACAAATAATAAAATTTGTTGTACTGTAAATGTTGGACTCAAAAAATCTAGCACATTAACTTACTGAAATTTCAACTAATACAATTATGTTTATGTGGTGGTACGGAACCCTCAGTGCGCGAGTCCGACTCGCACTTGGCCGGTTTTTTAAGATACGAACATTATTTTATTATGCTTTCAACCCGGATATCATCCCTATTGAGAGTAAGATATTTGGTAGGACTCACTCAGACCGAATGGAGTCCAGCCAAGTCAACACTTACCCACATTTTCACCGTAGTATGAAAACAAACGGTGAAAAATGTCTTGTTACAGTAGTTTGCGCTTTCAAATTACTATTTACTTTTCAAGCAATGAGGTGTTAGAACAACAGTCTAAAACTATCTCCAATTTAATTTACCTAAATAAATTAGAGCGTCTACTTTCGATATTTTTTACTAGTAGGTACTATTTTTTACCATAATACTGTTATCATTATAAGACACCTGTACAGTAATAAGCAAGCTGCCTCCCTACACAATATTATATGAATGCCTTTGTTCTGTTCAAATAGACAAAGAACTTTGTAAAGCGTGGCTTAAGATAAAGTTCTTAGAATTGAAAAATGTGTTTAACGAAAACAAATCTTGATAGATTGGTTTGCTACATGTGTTCATTTAATGACTTCAAAAGTTGTAGTTTAAGTACTACATAGGTATCTGACTTTGAAGT
The DNA here is from genome assembly GCA_947532105.1 of Athrips mouffetella. Lineage (NCBI taxonomy): Eukaryota > Metazoa > Arthropoda > Insecta > Lepidoptera > Gelechiidae > Athrips > Athrips mouffetella. The sequence goes on along the minus strand of OX383956.1, from coordinate 28,650,911 downwards.
GGTATTTAGGGGTCACATTGGTGATTCTGGTGCGCCAACACTGACGTTAGTCAGAACTCTGCACAGACGTGTTATTATTTGGCAATTACCGATCGTCATTTTTTATTATAGCTACACAAAACAAAAGAGTAAAGACGGAAAACTTCGTAGGCGCTAAGAAGGCACCTTTAAAGTGTATGTATGTACGTAGTACGTACGAAGTGGTGGCTTTTCAATGGGTTGAAATGGACACTCGAAGTACTAAACAAATAATTTCAAAACCCGGCCAAGTGTGTGTCGGGCCACGCGCTGTATAGGGTTCCGTAGTTTTTTATTAAGTATTTATAATGTTCATAACATTAGTAGTTTAAGATACAAGTTCCGTAAGTAGGGTTATTACAAACGAGTTGACGTTTTGTAAGCCCGAGACGAAGTCGAGGGTTTACCATCGGCACGGGTTTGTCATAACCCTTACGGACGTCTATCTTACGACGTTTTTCAATACATTTGTGAGAAAACAAACTTGGTAAAGGAACCAACCATGGGTACTGTCAGCCTCTTGTCGATTTATGTTCTCCTGGTACTCTCCATTTTATTTAGTCCTCCAGTCGTCACCCAAGCAAAATGTCACCAATGTAGTATTTTTACAAAATAATTTTATGATCAGAGTGTAAAAACACCTTGGTATTATATTTTTTTTACTTACCGCACTAGTTCGGTAAGTAACTACTTACGAGCAATGTTTACGTCCTTGTAAGTACGTTTTTCGAGCAAATATATTGAAAAAAAATTTTACCTCCTAATGCTCAGCGAGGTCCTAGCGCCTGATTGCTATTTTATTATTTTCGGCTATAGCTCATTAACCTGTGAAGCCTACTTAGCTGTGATAGTTTTCCTTTTAATTTCATCATATATACTACTACTGTAAATTTTTCCACCTTTCCAATAACAATTGATTAGTTGGTATGTATATTATATTCGAATGCAACAAAAAATTGCGCTTTCAAGCTAAATTTTTCGCAAACGGATCGCTAAATCGAAAAATGATCTCAGTAGACTCATATTATTCTAAAAGAACTTTCATGATGGGGTAGACAAGAAAAAAATATTTCACTTCCACTTTACTTGTAAGAGGAGGTATCCTGATTTTTTTTTATTCCAGTACCAAATTTCAGCTTTCTAGTAGACAGACAGACAGACGGACATGACGAAAATATGAGGGTTCCTTGTCGACTACAGAACCCTAAAAATAGGTAAAAGTTCAATCCAACGCTATTCGTCATAAACATTTTGTCGATGAGACTGCTTTTGTAATGTGGCAGTCGTAGTCGCAGCAAAGCGGTTTTTCGTAGAATAACTACCTACTACAGGTAAAAAGTATTTAAACCATTGACAAATAAGAAAATACCAGAATAGTTAATCCATCCAAAGATTACCTTTCTTAATACCGATATTAAATGTAAAACTTACTTAGTCTGACTTTTACGTTCTGAAAATTGGATGTTTACTCTAATCGTCGGTAACTATTGGTTAATTTGTAGTTGCTCGCAATCATATTACTAAGCAGTAACCTTACTACGTCTGTCGGTCTATCTGTCCAACCTTTGAAGCTCCGTATCTTATAATTAGGTATGTTGAAACTTTCACAAAATATGTGGTACGAGTATGGCTCCGCGCACACCAAGCGGCAGAGCAGACGAGAGCAGTTTTTGATAACATTGCAAAATGGACTTTATATTCATATGAATAAAATTGAAAATTGCCTGAGAGGCACTAAAACTGCTCGCGCATGCTCGAGCATGCTCGAGCATGCTCGAGCAGCCGCGCGGCAGTAGGCAGGCGCTTTGTCGTAGTGTTGCCATCTTAGTTAATTTTGGGCTAGATTTAACCTTTTTTACTGTAGTTGGATCTCGTTTGTCACAGAGTAGGTACAATCAGGAGCACGTCGATCTTAACACATTGGACTTTGTACCATATTTACTTGACGTAGGTTAGGTTGATACTAGAGAAACGCTGCAAGTGTTAAGCTTGACGTGCTTTTGAGTGAAAACTACAAATAAATCTACTTTCTTGTAAGTATAGTGCATCGAATTATTTGTAAATAAATAGTTAGGTAAAATAAAAATATTTGGTCTTATTTTGTAGGTATATGTGGCACTTAAATGTATCTAGCAACTTGCTTTAAATAATTTAGTAGCACCTGTGGTTTCACTTACCTATTTATAAAGCACGGAAAACGGCAATACACCTACCTACATATGATTTGGGATACATTTTTTAAAATAAATTTGGGATACCTATTGTTGGAAGTTTCAGGCTCATACATAGAACTGCAACCAAATTCTCAAGGTGGCAGCACTGCTCAGTTCAGTCGTAGAGATGGGCGAATGAAAAAATATTATCGATATCGGACCTATGTTATAGATAGGTATCTCGTAAGTATCGGTCGCCCCGTGTGGTGCCGGCAAAGAATAGTAACTACCCATCTCTACCCCTGGGTGTCGTAAGAGGCGACTAAGGCTTAATGAACCAGACGATGGGCAGCAGCATCCTTCTGTGTATTATCATCCGCCACTACCACATAATTACGATGGTGCATTTTCTTCAATTTCTTCAAAATAAGTACCAAGTGCCTATTGGGCCACGCGCAATAAAGGGTTCCGTAGTTTTTTACGCTGTTTTTATCGCCAAGTGGGTTTTGACTAAGTATTTCATGACGTTTATAACATAATTTATTTACCCTTCTAATTGCTCAGTGAGCTCCTAGCGCCTGATTGCTATTGCTATTTTTATTATATCCAGATTTTCGTCTATAGCTCATTAACCTGTAAAACCGAATTGCCTGTGATAGTTTACCTTATAATTTCATCATATATGCTACTACTGTGAGTTTTCCACATTTCAAATAACAACTGTTTAACCGTTTAACTGTTTAACCTGTTTAACTCCAACAAAAAAATTGCTTTGGGCTGAATATTTCACAAAGGGATCCTTAAATCGAATAATGATCTTTGCAGACTCACATTATTTTTAAAAGACCTATCTAACGACATCCCACACGATGGGGTAGACAAGAAAAAATATTTTTCAAAATTTTATTCTACCACTTTGTCGGCGTGGATGAACTTTATATCTGCACAAACTTCAGATTTCTATTACTACGGACTCTCGCACCGTAGGTACCGATATACCTATAGTATTTTTGGAAGCAATTAAGTCTATTTTTAGGACTGCAATTTTTTTTTGCCCATTTATAAAAACCTGTGTTACTAACAGAGATCGTTTTATTTTTGCTGTAATGTTTACATAAAATATGTCTATCGACTGTAATTAATTAAAATTTTTCGCTTTGCAAACTTCGGAGAAAAGGGAAATGGTATTTTTTTTGGTATTTTTCTACATAATTTGGTAACTAAGAGCCGTAAAAAATACAAGAATATATTTTGGAATTTTCAATTAAAACTCTTTTATATGATACCCCACTCGACCTAGCCACGATAGTTTAAATTTTTGCCCCTATTTGGGCCCCATTTCCAATAAAAATATATTTTTGTATTCTTTCGTTTGTAATATTAGGCAGACAATGTTGCACCATAAGGGTACCGTTTCTACTATTTTGGTCCGGAACACTAAAAAATATACTGATTATTTTTAGTTCTGTACTTTCAAACAAGGCTGTTGAGTAAATTTCTGGGATTTTTGTTTTTGCTCTTCCGCCAATAGTGCTATTATTACAATATCCCAATCTACCATATTTACGCAAAAACGTCTCACCTAGTTGAATGTTCACAACAAACTGACAACACGGCATGGTAACCCCGAGAGCAGTCATCGTCATGCTCGCGCATGCTCGAGCATGCTCGAGCATGCTCGAGCATGCGCGAGCATTTTGCCGGTCGGTCTGCGCGGGCCCTATGGCAGCGGATCTCCTAACAAATAATAAAAATAATACAAAAAAAAATCCCAATGCAAGAAACGTGTTTATTTTTTAACTTTTTTTGTATAAACTGTAATACCAGCGACATACTTGGTTTGATTAAAATGCTTCAAACAACATCGTCACTATTTTAATACACCCTTAAATATGCACAGCTGGAAACTCCGTCCAGAAATTTATAGAAACATGCGTGGTATAATTTGGAGAGGAAGTGCTTTAGTTACCACGCTTGTAAGCGATGCGGCTATGGCACTATGGACAGCAGTGGTTGGTGACCGCAGTATGTAGGATAGTACGGACGCTACTGCCCACACTCCGGATCAAGTCCCTTAGTCGCCTTGTACGACGCCCACAAGTAAAGACGGGTTGGTAGTAGCCGGCACCACACGAGCAAATCAACAGCTAAGTGGTAGTCGGATTTATAAAATTTGGCATTTTGTCTTATAGCTAAGAATATGAAAGTACGTCCGTAGCCTTGTTCTTTGCCCAGGTCTAACGCAATCTAATCTAACCTAAACGTAACCTAAGTGTTAAATTATCGTAGTTTATGGGATCTTGAAATTATCTATAGTAATACTAAACCGAGTTTGTGAAATTGTATGAATTTAAACATTTCTAACATCATCATCTTATCAGCCAAAAGACGTGTACTGCCGGACATAGGCCTCCCCTAAAGATCTCCATGATCGACATGACCGTATAATATAATATAATCCTCCAGGACCAAGAAAGTGTTTATTTTGAGTCTCTCAACACAATAATATAACATTGTTTTACGACACGAGTACAAGTATAAGTTTCATGTAAAGACTTTCATTAAATATGTTACCTAATATTTTGACTTGATGTTTGTTTTTATACTTCATCATACGGCCTCCAGAATTGAGCAACAAAACTATGTGGTATATTTTGATTGGGTGTACCGTAGTAACTAAATCGGTAATCACCACGCCTGATAGCGTTGTGGCACTTGTGGCATTTAGTCCGGGAAAAATAACCGCGATGGTCGGTGATTGCAGTACGGTGGTACAGTCAACGACATGTCAAGCTTGATACTCGCAGTGCGACGACTCTAGCCCGTACGTCTAATGAAATAAGAACGGTACAAAGTCCAAGCTTGATGTGCTGTTGACTGTACAATATACAAGACGCTGCTGCTCTGCCTCCGGTTCAAGATCCCCAGTTGCCTTTTACGACTCCCATGAAAAGAGATGCGATAGTACGTAATATTCTTAGCTAGCACAGGGTTTTCCTGCTTATGGATCGATCTGTCCCCTTCGACCGCCTACGAAACCAATGCTACGTAACCAGTTTCGTGTGAAGAATTTTTTTTCTTCCTACGAAACTAGTTACCTTCAGACAAAATTTATTTTTTTCAACGAAACTAGTTTCGTAGCTAGATTAAAATTATATCCTGGCCCCTGCGTTTACAGCAGTTTCCTCCGGTTTCGTACGAAAGACAGTTTTCGACGGAATAACGAGATAAAAGTAGACTAAGTTCTTCCGCGGGCATGGACATTGCTGCACAATATCGATTGCTGGGAAAATGTCCATTATAGGGCAAATGTCTGCTGCTGGGCAAATACCACTGCTGGGAATATGTCCAACGCTGGGCAATCACCACTGTTAGCCAAATGTCCAGTGGTGACATTTACCAAACAGTGGTCATTTGCCCAACAATGATTATTCGCCCAACAATGGAAATTTTGTGGACGTTTGCCCAGCTGTGGACATATGCTCAGCAGTGTTCATTTGCCCAGCAGTGGATATTTGCTCAACATTCCTTTGTACCAGTCGAACATTGATTATTTCTGTGCGAAAGTAGTTTCGTAGGAAGAAAAAAAATTCTTTACACGAAACTGGTTACGTAGCATTAGTTTCTGTTACGTCATACTGTTATTATGCACGATAAGCTCTTGCATTGTCAGTTTTAAAATTACATAAAAATTACCACGCCGCGTCTGTCTTGTAAGGGTAGGCAGTACTAGCCAGAGGTCTTGCTACCTGCTACGATCTTGACATACTTCCCACGCCTACCTTCTTCTACTCTTCAACACTATCATACACAATCTGTGTTTGGGGTGTTTAGGGTTCCTTTGCCCTGGCCTTTGTTGAGAACATCCTGAATGTGATCTCGTGACGTTCATCGACTCGTTCCCCTCCCTTTTCAACATTTTAAGAAGATCTACAAGGCGAGAGCCTTGGTAGTAGATCTCTTTCGTCAGTTATTTATACACTGTCTAAAATACATCCTAGAAATATTTTTAGGCAATAAAATAATATGCCTGACGGTGAAAATACAATGTAACCTTGAAAGAATGTAACGCAGTCAGGATGCCATAAGCTAAGCTGTTTACCATTAGACACGACTACACGAGCATTCAAATTATGCGACGTTGTCAAATTTACAAAATGCACCAAAATTCATCTAGCAACATCGCATCTTCTCACCGCACCGTGCCACGTTGCTCTCCACACACACTAACAAGTCGACAGGTGTAGCACGCTGTGCTTAAATACCACACCACCACGTGGAGGGGTATATTGTATCTTTCTTCTCGAATGGTTTCCGAGAAACGCTACTCAAACTAGCAACCAGCTTTATTGGTGTGCGTTCACAAAAAAATCCTAGCGTGCACTTACACATGCAGCCGATCGCGTGAAAACAATGCGCAAGCGCAGTTCAGTTCCTTCGCTTGTATTGAGGATCAAGAAACAATATAATCTTACAAATGTTTTAGGGAAACACCACGTTTTCTTATTGTTTAATTCTGTGTAAACAATTCTACTACACATCTATTTTAAGGATAAAGGGTTGTAATGTTTATTAGTCTTTGCTTTGAGAAATAAGATAACATTGTGTTTACTTTGGCATCTAATATCACTATGAGTACCTACGTAACGTCAAGCTTCTTTACAAAAACGTATTGAATTCGAAATTCAAGAAAAAAAACAATTAAAATTTTACAATATACATAGATACCATAAAGGTCTTTTTAAAAGTATTGGCTGATATTTTTCGAATTCTATTAATGCACATATTTTGCAGAAGTTGCCAGGATACATTGTAAAATTAATTCGTAATATAAGTTCAACACATTAGTTTAGATATTTGCACTAGGTCTTCGAAAAGACCGTGTACACATGTTGTTGAGTAGTATGAGTGTCGACTGCAAAACTTTTCGTCATCGAGTACGCACGGCAGCAAAGAAGTGGAAACAAAGCCAGTATAAGCTGATCTAGCGCTACGCTACAAACGTCTGAACCAGAAACCTGCTCAAGGTCAAAACGTATCCACTGACGTGCGGCCGTGTATCACGATGGACCCTTTCGCGGTGATTTAAGATAGGCTTCTTATAGGTTTTGCCTTTGCCTAATTGATTACTTTGACCCTTGTGGTGCCGGTAATGCAAACCTATCTCTACCCGTGGATCGTAAGAGGCGACTAAAGGTGAACAAGGGATGGCAGCAGCATCCTTCTGTGTATCGCACCATCTTACATTCTGCGGTCACCAACAACCGCGGTTCATGGTGCCAGCCTAGCCGTAACGCTAACAAGCGTAGTGACTATGGTACTTTCCCTCCACATTATTCCAGAAAAAGCTGGAATTTCGGAGGGAGCTCCCTGTGCTATAGTGGACGTTTTATGGAATGCTATGAAGATAATGTTAAAAAAATACATGGTCCTTAAATCTGCCTAATCCCAAAAACCCAAAAAGTACTACCAAGATAGGAGACAACCTAATATTTTTGTGAGCTCCTTGATTACCTTTATAGTGCACAAAAGAAAATAGTAAGTACTTTTAATTACCATCCACACAAAAAGTGGGTCCCATCATGGCTGATGGCGCAAGATTTTTGAAGTTCACTTTCATACTATGAGTCAACGAAACTGAAACAACTTTTCTAAAGAGGATACGGAAAAAAAATTTGTTAAAAACTAAAGCACGACTGCTGACGTAAAACTGGTAAATAAATGGATATATTACTTGACCAAACAATATTTTTGTGGCAGTCGGAGCCCAATAAATGGTTTCGTTTTTGACGCAAAATAAACTAACCCAACCTAAACGATCTGGTTCGATCGTTAAAGAATCTTTAAAGTTAAGCTCTTTTAAATATATTACTGTCACTTTCTTTGCCATCAAAACAGAAAGTGATAGCAATGTATCAGAGCTTTAAATCTAAAGAATCTTTGTGCATGTACCAAAAAATTGCGTTTTGTGTTGACAGCATAATACGAGTATCTGCCAATTCCCAATATTACTCGTACAGTAACGAAATCAATGACGTAAAAAAAACGCCTGCTGCTCCCCATTCTGTCCTCGCGCGTGGGTTTTCAAAATCTAGTCTTCTCATCGAAATTTGGAATTATAATTTTAATTATCTAATGCTCCTTTCTAAATTAATATAGGTCCCTCTCTTCTTGACTCTGGGTGGGCTTAAAACCAGCCACTAGCTGTGCCCATACCATTTTCTCAAATGTTTTGTTATTATTTTCTTGACATACTGCAATCATGTTATTTTGAATTGAGTAATAAACGATTTTGTATTTGTATAATTTTACCTTATATCAATTTCAAAAATTCTTCGTTTAACCTGTCTATATGTAACTTAATATAAGGTTAGGAATACATTAAATAAATACATATAAATAGTAGATAAAAGTGGAAGTTGCAGTCAGAGAGCGGCGACACGGCGAGCTAATAAGGGATGGTAGGATAGGGGTGCGGAGGAATGCAGTGAGCGCATAAAAAGACGATTTACAGTTATCCGCGGGGGTGGCTCGGCAGCGTGCTGGGTCAACCGGTTTTGAAACCCAAACAACCACTGTTATCCAATACTTGTTTGATTTTACTTGCTTTTAAATCGAATTTAACTATTGTTAGCCAAGATGGTAGAGCGACACTGAAGTCCGCAGGTTCAAGCACGAATCGCGTAGATTTTCTTTAATTTTATTATCAATTCATCATACCTTGTTAACGATTGAAATAAGAAATCAAGAAAAATATTACTCTTGCATTTACTACCTGGACACTTGTCGGGCAGCCGTATTTCGCAAAACTGTCATGAACTTTACATTAGCCAACGGCACATTAAACGCAACAGTTCCGCTTTATAAAACGCCTATACAAGGTGTAACAGGAAGGGTATATCAACCCTGAAGTATGTGATTCTGCCCATAAAACTGAACAACTTTCCCTTAGGAACATAGGTCGAAATACGAAAAAAAATTTTTTTACCTCCATACAAAATGTGCAATCAGCTGATTCAGTTTCTATGTAAGGTCAAAAAAAAAATTCGTATTTCGACCTATGTTGCTTAGGGAAAGTTGTTCAGTTTCATGGGTAGATTCACTTCCTTCAGGGTTGATATACCCTTTTTGTTACACCTTGTATTACGATGTATTGGTCGATTCAAGCGTTACCTACCGTTGATGTGCTGTCTGCCGTGTGTACCATATCCACTTGTTCACAAAGCTGTGGATATTTTTTTCTTGTCCTAAGCATCCTAATTAACCTAGTTTAAATATCTAGATTGAAACTTACTTAAATTGTATTAATGAAATTTAAATTTTGATTTACCTGTACCGGTTTTTTGTACACAATTACACTGACGTAAATGAATTAAGTCGGTACCTACTTATTTGTTATCAAAAAGAATTTGAGAACAAAGACCGTTCTAGGGCGTATCTTTGCTAAACCTTTGTAATTTACAAAGGAATATTAATGTGCGAGGTTCTAAAACTCTACTTTTAAATACGATATGTGTTAAATTTGAACAGATCTCCCTGCGGGTGGCTGGTCATCAATTTGGCGAGTGAGAGGGGCGCGGGCGGTGCGGACTGCCTCGTCTAACCCCTTATTTTACATTTCACACTCCGGGAAAATCGTTAGAGAAATCTGCGTACCGTGCATGTCCGAGACATACGCACACACGCAAAAGGCGGCCTGTGGGCGCGCGTCCGAGCCTCCTTTCTACCACCACCGCCCACCCTTCTATTACATCCACGAAACTTCAAGAAATCCTCTTATACGCATATGCGTACCTACCTACCGACCTATTCACATATATGTAAATTGAAATTATATACAGAAATACGTACCCTACAGGCTTTCAATTTATTTTGACAATGGTGACTGCTGTGTTATAAAGCTTGTGGTAGTGGTATCTGCTAAGTAAGTAGGTAAGTAGTAGATGAAAGAACCACGTCCAAAATTTCCTACTAGTAAACAAAATCTACTTATTATTCAACTTACTATCAGTCTTACTATATGTAAAAAGTAAAGTATCATTTATTCTCATCAAATTCAGTCCTCATCAAAGTATTCACTGCTGGGTAAGGGCCTCCTCACATATGCTACTTCTCATGGTCTAAAACACTAACAACTATTTAGAATTTTACTAGCTTTATAGAAGTTGATGATGAAATTAAGGAAAGTAATCAAGAATTTAAATGCCGGGTTATAAATTTTGGAATGTAATTTGTTCAAGTAGTTGCATAAGTACTTTTTAAGACATAACATTTTTACAAAAAGTAGAGTAATGTAAAACGGTTATGAAAGAAGGTAAACGTATTTTAATTAAAAGTGGCTTGGGAGCTGGTGGTTACGAGGCAAGGGACGCAAACCGGAGCTCGGGGGCTCGGAACACCGCTGAGGCGATCTATTGAAAGATGTGTCGCCGCAGGGCGGCAGCGTCGGCGGGGAGCCGAGTGGTCACATACATTATTACCGTACAATGTCACTATGCAAATGTATGTAGGAAGGCTTTGTGTGTACGCACTTACGCATACGAGGTGGCCGGGAGTCGCCTCCACATAATCCGAGGCGTCCCCCGCTAGCTCGCGCCCGACAGCTCTCGCCGAAGATGGTTCTACGTATGTGAGTGTACACATGCGGCACTTTCTCTTGAAGCTCGCCACTGGCTTTTAAAGAGGGTGGCGGGTGCCGGGCTTCGGGGGCGCCGGGCGAGCCAAGCGTTCCGAACGGGTGACCACGGACATGGGGGGTGCTAGGCGGGCCGGTGTTCGGTGTGGCGGATAGCCGCGCGGCTCACGTGCTGTGCCGCCGTGTGCCCGTGTCGTGCCGTGACGTATGTCCTCTAGCACTGCACGAAAATCAGCCCCTCGGCTTGCCTGTACTCCTCACATAGTGCATACACAAGACACGACCTCGGCTCACAAACTCGAGCAACAGGTTTATTTCGATCAAGTAAATCTTGTAGGGAGATGCTTTTGGCTGTCACGTCTTTGTGATCAAACGCTTCCAAAAATTTCTAAAAAAATTAATCTAAAATGAGCAGGATTACCAGTTAGGCGGACTCGAGGCAAGCAAGGTGTTTGTCGACCGCTAAGACTGTGGCTTCAGGCTGCGGGCTGCGGTGTGGGGGACGGAGGGGGCTCGTTTAATTGAGTGTACTCGGCGCCCTCGCCAAATGATACTCCTCTGTTCCCGAAATACCTGTAATAGATGTTAATTAGAGCGCCGCTTCGCACGGTGCAAAGAAAAAATAATAATTTGAATAGGTCGTAATTAGAGATGTTTACATAACTGTGAAACAAATATTTTCTTAATTTTTAATATTTTTCCCTCTTTTTCCCGGCGCAGGGTCGGGTTTAAGCATATTTATTTTCCGCTGGAGTTTCTCGGGGCTAAAGGAAAAGATCTGAAATTACATCTCAAAGGCGTTTTCTGAGAGTCCAAACAAGAATAAAAAGGATGTTAGTTGTAATTTAAAGATGTGGCGAAGTTTCACAGTCGGGAAAACATGGTACGTTCAAACGAAATATACCTACAGCTTTCCAAAACTGATAAGGTATGATCAGTCAACGAAATTGAACAGCTATCAGTGAAATAAACTTTCAGGAAATGAAACAAAAACCAGGATCTCCATAAAAATCACAAAAATTATTAGTTTGTATGGATAGACTGACTTTGTTCTCATTTCCAAAAAGTTTCATCTACTATAAGTTATTCAATCTTTTGTTCCGGAAAACTGTCCCTTACAGGTAAAGTAAGGCAGGACAAGGAAAGTGATTTTTATACAGTCGGGCTCTAGTTTAGACGTAGTTTTGCTAGCACAGATAATAGTTGAGGCGGGACAGGATATCAGGCAGAAGGTAAGTGACGTCATCAGCATGCATGCACGCGCTTGGGTCGCTCAAAAGATAAAATTGAGCGAGGCATCGGTGGGGGCGGCCATGGCTCGTTTGAATCGAACGCACGTCCGGACCCCGCCACCCTGCAGGGTGTGTAGTGGACTTTTCGCGCGGCTTGATATATATTTTCCATTCGTCTCGATGTAGGCTACTGCGGCCGTTGGTTCCGGTCAGCCGGCGCTCAGTGCGGCATCGCCTGCGGTGCGCTCTACCTTTTTGAAAGCGCCACTCGCTCGCTCGTGCAACATTACCGTCGACCCTGGCTCATGGGATGAACGCTGAGAACACCAACTGTCATCAACCGAGTCAAAACCACAAAAGTAAAGATTAACTACGATAACATGGCCAGCCCCTCCACAAAGCTTTTAGTACAAAACCACTATCTACACAAACAAAAGCAAGTGGAGGGGAGGGCCATGTTATCGTAGTTTATCTTTACATGTTTGAAGTTGAAATTAGATTAGACTATGTCTACGCCACGTAGCATCAACGTAGCCAATCGAACACGTTGAAGTCTTTTGTTTGAGAATTAATCACTATGTTAATACTTATTTATTTCAAACCGACATGATTTTTAAAGCGCTTAGTATGAAATCTAAATGTTAAGTGAACAGGCAGGGCACTTACAATAAGTTTGTTCAGCGAGACCACAAAAAACAGGGTATAAAAGAATATACTTATAATATACTTACACTATATTAGCATGTTACTTAGAAATAAATTTATTTCATTTTCAGCTCGACCGGGAAAAGTTGTACAGTTTCATGATCAAAGTAATAGTAGCGGCAACAAGCAGAAGTGGTCATCTCTGTTCATACGAGTATCCATGGCAACTACCGTCTTATTTACTTTTATACAAATAATATCGCGCTGCACACCCTCACATAACAACTGAGATTATCACTAGCTCTCTTCTTTCAAAACGAAATGTGAAGAACTTTGAGTCTGAAATAGTCAAAAGAGTGGTACCTGTCAGGTTTAAAAACTATAAGAAATAAAAGTCATTACGCTTATTTTTGACAGTGTTTAAGGTTCTGTCGTCAAAAGAAAAAAAACCGGCCAAGTGCGAGTCGGACTCGCGCACTGAGGGTTCCGTACCACCACATAAACATAATTGTATTAGTTGAAATTTCAGTAAGTTAATGTGCTAGATTTTTTGAGTCCGACACGCGCTTGACCAAATTTTATTATTTGTTGTTATTTTATAGCCTATGCCCTATAAACATACCAATTTTCAAGTTTGTAAGTGTTCCCGTTTTTAAATAGAACTAAAACAAAAATCGCCTCAGCAACCATCCAACTTGACCCCTCTCTTATATGAGTGTTCTTGAAACGGGAGCTCACCACAATTGGTTACCATTAGTTGTAAGAAAAGTTGTAAAATTTAATGATTTCAGACTTTTCCCATTATTTGTACTGTGAGACCTAGCTTCTTGCCAAATTTCATAATTTTAGGTCAACGGGAAGTACCCTGTAGGTTTTTCATTTTTGAATAAATGTATGGAGATGAGGACATAAAATGCCATATCTTTTGATTGCGTCGTTGTAAAAAATTTAAATTTTCAGATCTTGTGTGGTTCATGGATCCTAATATATGGTATTAATTTCAACCTGATACCTTTACCCGTTCGTGAGATAAAGGGTCTTGACAGACAGACAGACAGACAGACAGACAGACAGACAGACAGACAGACAGACGGACAACAAAGTGATCCTATAAGGGTTCCGTTTTTTTCTTTTGAGGTACGGAACCCTAAAAAACGGAGTCCGTATTGAACTACTTTGTTGTCCATCTGTCTGTCTGCCACAATGATGTATTAAAAAGACCCGTTTTTTCTTGAACCGGCAAAGGTAGGGAATAACATCAAAAATTGGACCCTTGAATGTAAGCTCAAACGCAATGAAAGATTCTGCCGTTTACGTCTCTATCTCCGTACATTTAGGATCAAAACCTGAGTACTTCTTTATTTCAATATCTAGAAAAAAAAATTACGGGAATGGATTTATTGTAATAAAAATCTGTTGAGGTGTATGAGGGTTTCGCTTATCCCGTTAACACGTTGTATAATCTTGAAATTTGGTAAGAAGGTTGATCTCACAGTACAAGTATAGGAAAAATTTAAAAATCGTCAGCCATTTATAAGTAAAGAAAAGGGTGAGGTTTGGGAGGACCATGCATTAAATGATACGCGGGCGAAGTTTCTCTAGAAAGTACAAGCTACGGAAGTATCGGTGCGGGAGTCCGACTCGCACATAACCAGAGATTTTTTGGCTGAAAACGCAGACAGGCCCGATGGTACACACGACCGCACATCAGTAGAAACACTTTTGGACCTTATGGTGTGGTAATAGAGTTGAAAAAGTTTCTACCGACAAGCGGTTGACCGTACCAAGCTGGTACAAAGCTGTTAATACATAATGTTTTTTTTTTGTGAAAATCGTACTTTTAGTATAGGTTCGGAAATAGAAAATTGCATGATAAAACCTGTTCAAACGGCGCGTTCAGATGTTTAAAAAATTTTCGGCCGTCCTCAGAGACGTGAAAGTTAATCCATTTTCTTTGTTAATGAAATCGAAAATGACAATGAAAGATTTACATCAAGAGATGGATGTCTCTGAGTGAGTGCTGTAGTAATACTAATGTGCGTACTTACTATCAAGATATCGTAGAAGAGTAACAATTTGAGGGTTTTGATTAGACAATACAGAGTGTAAAAAGATATCTCCTGATAACTGAAACTGTGGGATGAGACCATAAAAATTGCACAACTTTTCCTTAGGTACAGTTTTATTTTATTTACTCGTATGGCAAAAAATTAAGCATAATTTCCAAATTTCTCAACCAGTCGGTTAGGTCGCTTGTAAGAGTGATAAAATCTTGCAGGTTCCCAGAAGGGGACACTCTGTAACCAGGTGGTGCACTGACTGTATATATCAGCGCCGTGATCACAAGCGGGCGAGCTGGACCAGCCGCATCGGTATCGGTACCTACTGCGCACAACGGCTGTAGCGAGGTCTAGGGAGAATAAAAGCTTTACAACTTTTTGCCCGGCGTAATGAAGTCACCAAAGATGATACTCACTTCTGGTTTCCAAACGCTTTTCCACTCTTGATTATTGTCTGACTGTTTGCGAGTCGTGGTGGTGGAAGGCTCTGTAGCTGACACTGAAGGAACTCATGCTGAACGAGTAGACGTGGTATAGCAACTATTTTTGCACCTTACCTTAGAAGAGCTTCCTATTTGCGGAGTTTTGGAGGCGGTACACAGGAAGGCAAGCAATCTGAGTGGAATTCATGGTGCCGGATATACACCTCGTCGCTTTATTGAGTTCCGTGTCGACGGCGGAGAAGGGACAGTAGGTCGTAAGTAACCTAATAAAATTTACACTGAAACTGCATCACGTGATGCAGTTAGTAGTCAAAGAAAAGTAAAACAAAAAGGATTCAGTATTTCAAGCTTCGGCCCTTTGTCTACTCGGGGAAAATTGTTTATTAGTACGCTGGTCCAATTCATCCAAATCCAGTTTTTAAGCTAAAATGACAATGAGAAAAGCACATCTCCCGAAGAACCGACAGCCCCTTAGGCAGCAAGGTTCTTGAGTGAAGTTGAGTGGCTATCTTAAAACAGAAGATTAGTCTTCGAAAAGATACCTAAGTCTAGCTGGTTAAAGTTGCAAGTCACGATCAGCGCAGAACATCGCGGGAGCCTACATGAGATAAACATTATGCTGTTTAATAAGCATTAATTAAACATTATATAAATCAGGCCTCTTTCAGGGTAGGCAGAAACCACAGCCCTCCACATGCTATGATCTCGACATACTTCCCTCACTTCCACTAGTCTCATCAATCCTTGCATACAAACTCGTTTGTTTAGGGTACTTTTAACCTGGCCTTTAGAATACGTACGTTAGTAAAGTGGTATCCAATTAGGTACCTAAACGTAAACGTGTCTACACGACATCAATCGATAATGCTAACTAGCACACTACGTCCAATAGAGGTAGATGTAAGCAAATTTCCAGACCCGCGTCCCTTTCCAACCTGTTCCACTTCCTATGTCTGCATAATAGATAAACTTATACGTATGCAAATAAGTATGCCGGTAGCTATAGTATAGGGGGTCCAATATAGTTTAAAGCTATACGTATATATCGGCTTGACAATACTAGCCTCCCTCATACCAGGATATTTTACTTTCTCTGGACGAGGCCCCTCAGGCGCGTCCTGCCTCCCCGGCCCCCGCCTACCCCCCTGCCCTGCCATCTGCCCACCTCACGCGTACTATACCATCCGATCAAACTTACTCTACAAACCTCTATAAACTCCATCATGTATGTTAAATAAGTAATTATTAAGATAGGTATGTTAAATCCTTACAAATGACATTTGATGATACTGAAATAAGTAACTTAGATTCCTCATTTCAAGAGCTAATGTCTGTTTCTATAGTAAGATTTAAAAATAATTGTTCTTTGTTAAAAACTAGGTTATATTTAGGTTGATTCAATATAATTTATAAATACAGCATATCATAAATGTAATCTATAAGCGATTAACATACAAATGTAAGGAAGCTAGCTTATAATAAAAAAGTACTAGGACCCGTTTCGTAACAAATAAAACTACAGCTGAGAGAAGAAAGATTTAATAAATAGATGTAATTTTTAATGTTAAACAGATTATCGGAACAAGGTTTATTTAAAGTAACCGATGTTTGGAAATTCGAATTGACTACACTGAACAATTAATTCGTCAAGATTAAGACCAAACGCAGATTCTTAAAGTTTGAGCCGATTCACAAACCTCAAAAATTCAAAAAGTTTTTAAGTTTATTAGTGTATAGTATAGTACAAATATCAGGGTGCTATTAGAATTAAAAGCTTACTTAAATTAATTTGTATTCAACCGATCACAGTATGAGAACATAACGATGATACTAACTTACCTACTAGATTAATTATGAAGGGTGTGCAGTACGTAAGTACTTAAAGTAAGGTGGGGCACAATGACAATTAAGAATCTACTTATATGTCTAAAAGAAAAATTTTTACTCGAATTAGACTAAAAATTTCTCCAGTACCTCTTTACAAAGGTGAGAAACACTATTCAGTCAAAAGATATGATGGCTTGTAACTTGAAATAAAATGCACTATTGTTCTTCATTATTATTAGCAAAGTAATTCGTTTGTTGCATAGAGTCCCGAGGAGTGGTACAGTCAAGATCACATCAAGCTTGACACCGTTCTTATTTCAATAGACGTACAGGCTAGAGTCGCACTGCGAGTGTCAGGCTTGACCTGTCGTTGACTGTACATAGTAATCCTAGTGAAACATACAATTACGGATTGTGTAGCAATTTCAATTTTAATTAGTAATTTTATGATTTATCTTATCTTTAGCAATTTCTTAAACGTTTACCTTTTAAGTTTTTTAAAATCTTAGAATCTGTGTTTTGCACTGATGTGAAGTCGAACGTAAGTACGTGTGAGTATTAGTACGTTTAAGTATTACGGGGTATTTCCAAAAAAAGGGACACTAAAACAGTCTTTCAAAACCTTCTGGTCACTAAGTAGAAACGATAGAAAAGTAATACTTGAACCAACGTCAAGATCGTTTCGGTACCTTAACAAAATAACTTGATTCATAAAGGGATTCTACTTCAGTTAAAGGCGTGGACCCTTAACAATGGAGTGACTTCCAGGCAACTAGTTGTTCCGCAATTCGCAAGGGAAACTTATATGTAAGGTGCCTTGAAACTTGGCTCATAAACAGGAATAGGATCATTAAAGATAAATAAATAACGAGGTTTTAAAAAAAATCGTTTTCGTCCAATATCGATAGGTCGTATGTTAGAATATGATGAGTAGTCATTGCCTATCATAAAAAAAAACTAACAGCTGTATAAACTGACCACAGACTACTAAGAACAGTTGTCAGTTTTTTTTAAGACTGGCCATGGCTACTTTTCATTCTGCCATACGACCTATCGATATTTGACAAAAACAAAATTATTTTTTAACTTTATTATTTGCAACCGAAAAAAATTCGTAATTTTTTATTTTTACTTATTGACCTTATCCCTGTCTATGGGCCAAGTTTCGAGGTACCTTACACATGCGTTTCCTATGCGAATTTGATTCACTTCCTAATTCGACGCCATGACTGAGACAGTGAACTTATCATTCGTTCGTAGTAACTTCGACTAGGTCTTCCTGTCCCTCTTCCTGTCCCTCTCTTATCTTCTGTTCTCTATTGGGTTTAGTAGACACTATTCTTTCCGTTTAACTAATCCATCCCCTTCATTCTTCTCATACACCACATTCAACGATCCTCTCTATCTATGTATGCATACATCACTACGATTCAATACAGCGTTTTTTCCTCATCCGGATATTTTAAGAAGTGGTTCTGCCCATGAAACTGAATAACTTTTCCCAAAGAATATAGGTCGAATAAAAAAAAATCGACCACCCGTACTACATAGGTACGCTGTCAGCTGAAGCCATTTTGTATGGGAAGTATTTCGACCTATATTCCTTGGGAAAAGTTGTTTAGTTTTATGGATAGCACTACCTTTAATAATATCCGGGGTGATGGAAAAATAAGGGTGAATAATGCCCCATATTTAAAGGCAATATGTATTAAAATTTCAATATATTAAATTGCATTGCAGTTTGATTTGTTTCGGAGGCTTATTTTTTATTTTAACTTAACACCAATTTAACGATTTTTGTTTATAAAATGTTATCGATAATCCAATCTTACAAAAAGAAATTTTTTTTGCTTTCTTTATAACTGTTAAAACCGCGTCCATAATCCATAAATGACAACAGACTGTTTTACTATTCTATCTTATGAGTTGGTAAAATAAGTAATCATAATTTATTAAAATTATAAAAAGGGTTAATTTGTATTGCAATACAGTGATAGTGCCCCGCCTTACACTATGAATTTAAAGTAAGATCATAGGTTGAGAACACTTAAGAATAAATTTATTGCAAGCGATATGATATGTAACACACAACAGTCAGTACCTACTCGACAAATACACACATAATATTATGAATAATAAAATTGTGTCCGTACGTTTAAGATACTCAAATCGATAGTCGCGCAACGAAATACGCACAGTCAACCGAAAGTGCGTTCGCCTAGAATATGTTGTGATTGTGTAGAAGTATGTGTTTCCACTGCGCGGTTGACTGTACTTATTTGCTGACTACCGCTCAATTGGTCCTTATAATAATATTCCACCAAAGTTGTACAAATTTAAAATGTGCTCCACTTTATCATAATGCATAAAATTTAAATGTCCAGTCAAATCAAATTCCAAATAGGTACTATCGCCGACACTACCGCCTGCCCAGTTAATAATGTTTTCGTCTGTATCCTCCGCAAACGCTGAGCCACTCTTCTTCCACAATTTTTTTCATCATTTGCCCTATCAACCCTGGTTGCTGCAAGCCAAAATGAGTTTAGTGGTGGTCAGGCGGGAGTTGCCGCGATAGTACGTACTGTTAAGCGATGATACCATTCTCTTCTGTGCAAAATTCTACTCTGATAATATTATATCTAAGTTCAAGCTGTAATTATTTGATTAAATTGTGAAGTACGTGTGATAGAAGCCAAATAATGAGTGTCAACTTTGGTGAGCTAAGGCCTTAGTAAAGATAATAAGAACATAAGACCCTGTACAGGTGTTTGGTGTGAATAGTTGGGCCAGGCCTGGCTGGGCCATGAGCCCGGACTACGACAATTATTAGAACATGCAAGTCAATAGCACCCTGGGCTTTAGACATTATGCTAACATACTTTGCATAATTATTATTTATAATATATAACACTCAAATTGAAAGTAACATTATTTATGCTCAAATACACTGCAAATGACTGGGTACGGTAGATTTTCCACCACGCATTTGCATACAATGGTGGGGTAAAAGAAATGGACTATTTCTTTCCTAAACAGAACAAAAATATGTAATTTAACAATTAGATCGTTAGATGGGTTCAATGTGTATTATATGAAAATGTATGTTTAGCAAAAAACCTACAGTACCGAATTTTTGCGACTCATATTATACTATATTTTTGTAATTGGAACTTATAAAATAAGTATGAATAGAATTTATATCTAAGTAACAATCCTTTATCTCATAGGATAGGACGTTTTATGCACCATTTATCTCATCGAGTGAAGATTACTATTACGGCGTTTGTACAAATTAGAGCAGCCACGAGTGGAAAATGCGAAGATATGACAAGTGTCAAGAATTATAAAGTTTATAAGTATACCTAAATATAGTATGTTAGTACACAGTAGCTAGTATGATATAAAACTATGTAGATTCTAAAAACGCGCCGTCAAATCAGAGTTTTAAAAGCATCTAGTTCAGGTTTGTAAAAGTAAGCACCGATGTAAGATGTAATGCTACCAATATTAATTTACTACGGTGCTTCTAATTCGCTTTTATCGTTACTGGCAATTGCAATTCTGTAATTATATATTGAACTTCGTAGAAATCAAAACTTGCTCTTATAGTTAAGTCATCTACTGCGCTTAACATATTGGAAGACTGTAAATAAATCAATGTATTGTGTACCAATTAAACCAGTGACAATGACTAGGATTAGCGGCATATATATATCGTTCATTTTCACGTGTGTTTTATCGAATCCTATCTACTGATTATTCTAGTCAAATTTTAATTAAATAGCTTATCTTTGAAACATCGATGTCATAATTAAAGGCAATAGGATTATTGTTATACTTAATACATATTTATTATTAGGTATATATTAAATTAAGCATAAAAATAACATTTATCAACAGAGGGCTAGGAAATGCCTATTGCTATTACGATCGCTAGTATAAAATCCTGGAAGCACTTTGGCTTGGGGCGGGCGACGTTGTCGTTCCGTGCGCTATAGCGTGCACCCGCACCCGCAGCGCAGCGTGGCATATATGCGCAGGCGCACCTAACGCCGCGCCGCCACCACCCCCGTGCCGCCGCCGCGCCGCGCTGCCGCTACCGCAACGCGCATACTCGCTCGCTATGCACAATCTATCGGTTCTAAGGACAAGGCTTGCTATGTTTTACAATCCAAGTTATTGTTTTTAATAATAATACTGTTTTCCTATGTACTGTTATTTCACCACCTCGCGCATGAAATCGTCTTGCAGTAGTTACGTGTCTTTTAACTAATTTCATTTTTACGCAGCTCAACACAACAACATAAGTAATATATTTAAGAGAGAATACATGTAATAATCTCATAAGACGAACACCCCATATAGAATCTTACAACATCTAAAATATACATCAATGAAAAACATCTTATGAAAAATATTATATCTCTTTTAACCTAGGTATAAGGGAAATTTAGAAGGTTTCATAATGGTTCAAAGGCAAGGAAATTTAAACTAACACTAAATTACATCATGGTGTTTAGAACCACACTGAGAACTCATCTCAACTAGTAGACTTAACGTGCCTTCCGAAGCACGAAAACCGCTCAAGTTGCTCAAGCAGCACATTTCCGGTTCACGGCCAAACCTGAAAGTGCTTAATCTTCGCTGTCAGCAAGAGGCAGCAGCAGCTACTAGGCCACGAGCTTTCCGTTTGGGAAATAAAGTATTCGGCTAGTGCGTATTATAGTTTTGCCAGTTATGAATGACATATGGCACCGAGACAGGATCGTTCATGGTGATCCCACTAAGCGCCTAAAGGGCTATGGAAACAAATGCACGAAGTATATACGAGATAGAATCAGAAATAAGAAGATCAACAGAATTGTCAAAGTAAGAAAACATAAACAACTCTGAAAATCGCTTAACTCAAGCGGCAGTGGGCAGACGACCTGGTAAGGGAGGCTTTTAACCAGAACTATGCGAGGTATCTAGGCCATGAGCTGGCCACCCTGCAAGTCGCGGCAAGCCGCTGGATGCGGGCAGCGCACGAGCGGTTGTCATCGCATATGTCTTTGGGAGACATATGAGATGTCGTGCATTGGATGCCTTTCGGCTTAAATGATGATGGAATACTCGTAACAACTATTCAGGCCATTATAGTTACGATATACTACGGAGCTCGTTTTTAGATAAAACAGCTACGTACTTTTAATTTTACTTATGAACAGACGTCCAATCACAATTGTACGTATATTATTATTTCTGCGGCAAATTAAAAACACGCGACATGTACTCAATTTCTTAATAGGTAGATCGATTTATTGTACGTCATACTTAAATTGTACTAAAAAACAAAACTCAATACTATATTTGCGATGAATAACTAACTGTGCGGGACGTTCAATATATCTTGTGCATTTATTTCAATACTGTTATGGGCCACCCACACTCACGGGCGAAAAGTAACACGAGAGGGTCGGGCAAGAGTCTATCTATGAAAATATATAGCGCGCCTGCGTAAGTGTGGATGCTACATAAACAAAGCAAGTTCAACAAAGGCGTAGTAGCGTCTTGGCCAGATGGTTTATGAGTCCAAAATTAAGAAATTTAATGATTTCGTGTATTAGTAGAGCTTGATTAGGTAAGTTATAAAAACATTCATAGTCAAAATAGGAGTAAATAGTTGAAGAAGTAACCGTAGCTGTAATCGCCACCATATGACCGATCCACTAATTTAAATGAAAGAATCAAAATAAAATATCAATAAATATGTCAAATTTATAATAAAAAATAACAATACATTCGTAATACATCAAATAATTATGTATAAATAAGTTGACCAGAAAAAGAACTGCATGCTACAAACGTTAATAAAACAAAGTAAATGAAAAACAATGCATGTCACAAGTATTAATTGTTAGTACTAAAGACAATGGGAAAAGTTGACGCGCACGACTTATAACAGCGGTGTTCAGATTCACTTCTTGCAGCGATTAAAGAAAACAAAACTCATAGATTTTAAAAGAGAACCGTAGTTGACATTTTAAAATGTCTGTGATGTATCCACGGTAGATGGGAAAACTAGTGAAAATGAACACCATTGGAAAAAAATATGACTTAGGGCTAAAACGCGGACTCCACGCAAGGTGGCTACTACATAGACAGGTACACGATTTTATTACAAGTTAATATTGTCGCTTAGGTGTATAATTAATGGTATAAATCTACAGAGCTTTATGATAATGCACCGCTCATATTTCTTTTCTAATTATTTGCTCATTCCTTGGATAAGAAATAAACAGGACTTTTCCTCCTTATGAGTTTCCTGACAATTCTTTTTTTTATTAATATTGATATTTCTTTTAAATCGATTTAAGCATTACTCAAACAAATTATTTCTGCAGTGTGAACGCATAACATTCGTCAGTTTAAAATTTCCTCCTTTTCCAAAAATCATTTCCTTTAGGCAAAAACAAACTAAGTACACAAATGACAATATTTCATAAACATAACTTCTAGAAATAAAGCAAAATAAAAGTGTATTTAATAAAAAAAATACTCAAATTACATAAAAAAGAACATATTTTAAATCTGAAGAAGAATCTGATAATTTCGTAAAAAATTAAGACGAAGTGTAAGTGGTGTTTTCTTATTATTTTTTATTTATACAATATGCGTTTCCAGTTTTTATTTCTTTAGCTTCTTATTCATTTCTTATTTTTGTTAAGGTGTGCTGTTTTTATTTTAAATATTTTTAAATATTACTTTTTCTCTAACAAGCCACCATATTGTCAGTAAGTGACAGCTTTTTTTAACGTCAGTGTTATATTGAAGATAACATAATGGTGTTTTGGTCTTGTCACAGCAGCAACGGATCGACGTGATTTTTTGAATAAAAATAGTTTGCTTTTTATTTTTATTCCGGATAAACTAGCATTCCGCCATAAGCCTTCACCCACGTGGATCTCTTTTTACCCGACTGCAACGAAACCCAAAAAGAGGGGTTATGTTTTTGTCCTGTATGTATGTTTGTCCGTTTCTTTGTTAACTAACTCAACGGCTGTGCAGATTTCGATGAATTATACGAAGTTAAATTTGAGGAAAAAATTAACAGTTTTAAGAGGCGATCCCACGAACATATATACTCGTACAAGGTTATTTTTTGGACCTGATTTCCTTTTGCCCACTTATTAGTGAGGTCAAAAGCAACAACTTTTGTTCTACGACTTTGCTAACAACGCACAAAAAAAATTCGACTCTCCATACTAAAGTGGTCACGTAACCCACCCACCCCCCATGGACCCATTTTGTATAGGAAGTTGAAAAATTTTCTTGCGTTGTTAGCAAAGTCGTAAAACAAAAGTTGTTGCTTTTGGCCTCACTAATAAGTGGGCAAAAGAACATCAGGGCCAAAAAAATATCCTAGTATATGTTTGAACATAAACATTAGTTTGACAGCTGTCATCCAAGACCTATCATTTGTCTCAGCACGAGTAGTCTAGGGTCAGTAGT
The DNA here is from genome assembly GCA_947532105.1 of Athrips mouffetella. Lineage (NCBI taxonomy): Eukaryota > Metazoa > Arthropoda > Insecta > Lepidoptera > Gelechiidae > Athrips > Athrips mouffetella. Next base: position 28,626,407 of record OX383956.1, on the reverse strand, counting down.
TTTCAAGTTATAACGATTTTTACTTTGCAGCTGTCATCCGAAATGTAGACCTCATCGAGACCTATCATTTGTCTCAGCACATGAGTAGTCTAGGGTCAGTAGTTTTCAAGTTATAGCGATTTTTACTTTGACAGCTGTCATCCGAAATGTAGATCTCATTGAGACCTATAATTTGTCTCAGTACACGAGTAGTCTGTAGTTTTCGAGTTATAGCGAGTTTTAGTTTGACAGCTGTCATCCAATACCTATCATTTGTCTCAGCACATGAGTAGTCTAGGGTCAGTAGTTTTCAAGTTATACCGATTTTTAGTTTGACAGCTGTCATCCGAAATGTAGATCTCATTCATTTAGGATTCGCTATTAAATAACGATCAAAAACCAGTACGTCAAGTCTGTTGTGCACATATCACGTTGTGCACAACAAAAAAAAGCCGCAAAAATGACAAAGATAAAAAAAAGATGTTTTGGTCTTTATCACACTTTAGAACTTTTGGATATATTGAGCCTGCTCTAACTTGGTATGATTATTTGCAAATCTATTTCTATACTTCATCCGAGATCTGACGCTACAAAGATAAAAAAATGATGTTTTGGTCTTTATCACACTTTAGAACTTTGTATGATTGCCTGCTCTAACTTGGTATGATTATTTGCAAACGCGACATCTGATGCGAGTTTATAATTTTTTTCCCCATCTAAAAAAGTGCCAAGCACCGCTAAAGAAGTTTTCACTTCAAAAATCGAGCACAGTCAGTTACTGACATTTCAACTAATACAATTTATAACATGTGGTGCTACGGAACCCTCGGTGCGCGAGTCCGACTCGCACTTGGTCGGTTTTTTCCCTTTCATTAGATCAAATCCATAATTATTTTGAGTCTCATGTCAAACCTGTGGAATATTCTTACAAACTTCCACCCCCTTTTTCACCCCCTTAGGAGATGAATTTCAAAAATCCTTTCTTAATGGGTAGTTTTGACGTACAAAAAACCTACGTAGATAATTTCACATCTGTAGCTTTATCGGTTACGGCTAGGTGTTGATGAATCAGTCAGTCAGTCAGTCAATCAGGGCATGCTGTTTTATATATTTTGATTAAGATTAGAAGATCAAAAATATTTTAAGCTTACTACAACCGATGTAAATTTTCATCTTTCATGTTTTACTTTAAATTCCGAAGTGCGTACCGAAAAAAACAGCGAAGCAATGCGACGTTGCCGTACCGTGCACTCACGAGCCATGTACTATGTTAATGTCAATTATGAACTTTATTTCAACTTCTTTAGGGTCGATATAAGGCGCTTCATAATGTAATTTTTATATAAAAAGATACGCTATAGCCTGAAATGTTTAATTTTCAAAGTAATCAACGTAAGTACAGTTTTAGAGTATAATCAAACACTTTTCATTCAGTTAACTATTTTGGCCAAAGAGAAAACCCTCAATAATTATACCACTGTAAAGCTTTCACATATTTTGTTCACTTTTATGACTGTTTGATCAAGTACAACAAAATTTTGAAGTACAAAAAGTCACGAGATAGTTATGTATTTTGCCCGAACAGACAAAAAGAAATAAAACATTTAGTGGGTTTTTTTTATTTCGGGCTTTAACTAAGTACTTAGGTGCTGAATTTGTTTGTAAAATACTAAAACTTTATCATTGAACGAGCCCAAAAAAAATTTTGTTTAGTTGGAATTTTTGCCACAGTAACTATTTATATAATGGGGTTTTTTTAATCTGCCGCCTTGTTCCATTTGGTGATATGCTTAATTTTAAGTAATTATGTAATTACTTCCAAGACTTCATAAACCACAAAAATAAAATCTTGGTTCCGATTTTTGTCTAGGCCAAAATTTAATTTTCTTGGGGTAGTGAGTACGATGTCGAATGTAGCGAGCCTTTGAGGATGCGTGTCCCGCGTCACCCCGTGGTGTAAGCAGACCGTGGCGGCGTGTGCTTTACAGTGCTTGGCAACCTCGCCGCTCCACTGCTGTATAATGGACGCTGGGCATACCACCAGGGTGCCACCTCGGGCCACTAACAAAATAAAAATACGTTGCCGTACCGTGCAATCACGAGCCATGTACTATGTTAATGTCAATTATGAACTTTATTTCAACTTCTTTCGGGTCGATATAACGCGCTTCATAATGTAATTTTTATATAAAAAGATACGCTATAGCCTGAAATGTTTAATTTTCAAAGTAATCAACGTAAGTACAGTTTTAAGAGTATAATCAAACACTTTTCATTCAGTTAACTATTTTGGCCAAAGAGAAAACCCTCAATAATTATACCACTGTAAAGCTTTCACATATTTTGTTCACTTTTATGACTGTTTGATCAAGTACAACAAAATTTTGAAGTACAAAAAGTCACGAGATAGTTATGTATTTTGCCCGAACAGACAAAAAGAAATAAAACATTTAGTGGGTTTTTTTTATTTCGGGCTTTAACTAAGTACTAAGGTGCTTAATTTGGTTGTAAAATACTAAAACTTTATCATTGAACGAGCCCAGAAAAAAAATTGTTTAGTTGGTATTTTTGCCACAGTAACTATTTATATAATGGGTATTTTTTAATCTGCCGCCTTGTCCCATTTGGTGATATGCTTAATTTTAAGTAATTACGTAATTACTTCCAAGACTTCATAAACCACAAAAATAAAATCTTGGTTCCGATTTTTGTCTAGGCCAAAATTTAATTTTCGTGGGGTAGTGAGCACGATATCGAATGTAGCGAGCCTTTGAGGATGCGTGTCCCGCGTCACCCCGTGGTGTAAGCAGACCGTGGCGGCGTGTGCTTTACAGTGCTTGGCGACCTCGCCGCTCCACTGCTGTATAATGGACGCTGGGCATACCACCAGGGTGCCACCGCGGGCCACTAACAAAATAAAAATACGTTGCCGTACCGAGCAATCACGAGCCATGTACTATGTTAATGTCAATTATGAACTTTATTTCAACTTCTTTAGGGTCGATATAACGAGCTTCATAATGTAATTTTTATATGAAAAGATATGCTATAGCCTGAAATGTTTAATTTTCAAAGTAATCAACGTAAGTACAGTTTTAAGAGTATAATCAAACACTTTTCATTCAGTTAACTATTTTGGCCAAAGAGAAAACCCTCAATAATTATACCACTGTAAAGCGTTCACATATTTTGTTCACTTTTATGACTGTTTGATCAAGTACAACAAAATTTTGAAGTACAAAAAGTCACGAGATAGTTATGTATTTTGCCCGAACAGACAAAGAGAAATAAAACATTCAGTGGGTTTTTTTTTATTTCGGGCTTTAACTAAGTACTAAGGTGCTTAATTTGTTTGTAAAATACTAAAACTTTATCATTGAACGAGCCCAGAAAAAAATTTGTTTAGTTGGTATTTTTGCCACAGTAACTATTTATATTAGGTCTTTACCTATGAAATTGCCGTTTAGTATGGCGAATTTTAGGTAAACTCAATTTTCAGTACTAACATTTTTGCATTTTTCTTAGGAATTATAAATCCAATCTTTTTTATTTTTTTAAGCATTATTGGGAAGACATTAAGCTAATAGAAGCTTGAATTTGATTTTCTAAAAATATTATATGTAAAAAAATATAACAAATCTAATGATGAAATCGGACGACAATTAAGACGAACAATTTTCGAACCTTAAATTTTATATATCAAACTAAAAATAAAAACTTTATTTTATGCGTAAATTAATAACCTTGAAGTCAACTTTCAAATATAAGACAAATGAAAAAAACCGGCCAAGTGCGAGTCGGACTCGCGCACTGAGGGTTCCGTACCACCACATAAACATAATTGTATTAGTTGAAATTTCAGTAAGTTAATGTGCTAGATTTTTTGAGTCCGACACGCGCTTGACCAAATTTTATTATTTGTTGTTATTTTATAGCTTATGCACTATAAACATACCAATTTTCAAGTTTGTAAGTGTTCCCATTTTTAAAATAGAACTAAAACAAAAATCGCCTCAGCGACCATCCAACTTGACCCCTCTCTTATATGAATGTTCTTGAAACGGGAGCTCACCCCAATTGGTTACCATTAGTTGTGAGAAAAGTTGTAATATTTAATGATTTCAGACTTTTCCCATTATTTGTACTGTGAGACCTAGCTTCTTGCGAAATTTCATAATTTTAGGTCAACGGGAAGTACCCTGTAGGTTTTGCATTTTTGAATAAATGTATGGAGATGAGGACATAAAACGCCATATCTTTTGATTGCGTCGTTGTAAAAAATTGTAATTTTCAGATCTTGTGTGGTTCATGGATCCTAATATATGGTATTAGTTTCAACCTGATACATTTACCCGTTCGTGAGATAAAGGGTCTTGACAGACAGACAGACAGACAGACAGACAGACAGACAGACAGACAGACAGACAGACAGACAGACAGACAGACAGACAGACAGACAGACGGACAACAAAGTGATCCTATAAGGGTTCCGTTTTTTTCTTTTGAGGTACGGAACCCTAAAAATTGCATTAGTATTATAGGAATTATGATCTCATTAATCTGTAAGAAAATTTCGGCAATTTCATAGGTAAAGACCTATTATAATGGTTTTTTTTTAATCTGCCGCCTTGTCCCATTTGGTGATATGCTTAATTTTAAGTAATTACGTAATTACTTCCAAGACTTCATAAACCACAAAAATAATATCTTGGTTCCGATTTTGTCTAGGCCAAAATTTAATTTTCTTGGGGTAGTGAGCACGATATCGAATGTAGCGAGCCTTTGAGGATGCGTGTCCCGCGTCACCCCGTGGTGTAAGCAGACCGTGGCGGCGTGTGCTTTACAGTGCTTGGCGACCTCGCCGCTCCACTGCTGTATAATGGACGCTGGGCATACCACCAGGGTGCCACCGCGGGCCACTAACAAAATAAAAATACGTTGCCGTACCGAGCAATCACGAGCCATGTACTATGTTAATGTCAATTATGAACTTTATTTCAACTTCTTTAGGGTCGATATAACGCGCTTCATAATGTAATTTTTATATGAAAAGATACGCTATAGCCTGAAATGTTTAATTTTCAAAGTAATCAACGTAAGTACAGTTTTAGAGTATAATCAAACACTTTTCATTCAGTTAACTATTTTAGCCAAAGAGAAAACCCTCAATAATTATACCACTGTAAAGCTTTCACATATTTTGTTTACTTTTATGACTGTTTGATCAAGTACAACAAAATTTTTAAGTACAAAAAGTCACGAGATAGTTATGTATTTTGCCCGAACAGACAAAAAGAAATAAAACATTTAGTGGGTTTTTTTTTATTTCGGGCTTTAACTAAGTACTTAAGTGCTTATTTTGTTTGTAAAATACTAAAACTTTATCATTGAACAAGCCCAGAAAAATTTTTGTTTAGTTGGTATTTTTGCCACAGTAACTATTTATATAATGGGGTTTTTTTAATCTGCCGCCTTGTCCCATTTGGTGATATGCTTAATTTTAAGTAATTATGTAATTACTTCCAAGACTTCATAAACCACAAAAATAAAATCTTGGTTCCGATTTTTGTCTAGGCCAAAATTTAATTTTCTTGGGGTAGTGAGCACGATGTCGAATGTAGCGAGCCTTTGAGGATGCGTGTCCCGCGTCACCCCGTGGTGTAAACAGACCGTGGAAGCGTGTGCTTTACAGTGCTTGGCGACCTCGCCGCTCCACTGCTGTATAATGGACGCTGGGCATACCACCAGGGTGCCACCGCGGGCCACTAACAAAATAAAAATACGTTGCCGTACCGAGCAATCACGAGCCATGTACTATGTTAATGTCAATTATGAACTTTATTTCAACTTCTTTAGGGTCGATATAACGAGCTTCATAATGTAATTTTTATATGAAAAGATATGCTATAGCCTGAAATGTATAATTTTCAAAGTAATCAACGTAAGTACAGTTTTAAGAGTATAATCAAACACTTTTCATTCAGTTAACTATTTTGGCCAAAGAGAAAACCCTCAATAATTATACCACTGTAAAGCTTTCACATATTTTGTTCACTTTTATGACTGTTTGATCAAGTACAACAAAATTTTGAAGTACAAAAAGTCACGAGATAGTTATGTATTTTGCCCGAACAGACAAAAAGAAATAAAACATTTAGTGGGTTTTTTTTTATTTCGGGCTTTAACTAAGTACTAAGGTGCTTAATTTGTTTGTAAAATACTAAAACTTTATCATTGAACGAGCCCAGAAAAAAAATTGTTTAGTTGGTATTTTTGCCACAGTAACTATTTATATAATGGGTTTTTTTAATCTGCCGCCTTGTCCCATTTGGTGATATGCTTAATTTTAAGTAATTACGTAATTACTTCCAAGACTTCATACACCACAAAAATAAAATCTTGGTTCCGATTTTTGTCTAGGCCAAAATTTAATTTTCGTGGGGTAGTGAGCACGATATCGAATGTAGCGAGCCTTTGAGGATGCGTGTCCCGCGTCACCCCGTGGTGTAAGCAGACCGTGGCGGCGTGTGCTTTACAGTGCTTGGCGACCTCACCGCTCCACTGCTGTATAATGGACGCTGGGCATACCACCAGGGTGCCACCGCGGGCCACTAACAAAATAAAAATACGTTGCCGTACCGAGCAATCACGAGCCATGTACTATGTTAATGTCAATTATGAACTTTATTTCAACTTCTTTAGGGTCGATATAACGAGCTTCATAATGTAATTTTTATATGAAAAGATATGCTATAGCCTGAAATGTTTAATTTTCAAAGTAATCAACGTAAGTACAGTTTTAAGAGTATAATCAAACACTTTTCATTCAGTTAACTATTTTGGCCAAAGAGAAAACCCTCAATAATTATACCACTGTAAAGCTTTCACATATTTTGTTCACTTTTATGACTGTTTGATCAAGTACAACAAAATTTTGAAGTACAAAAAGTCACGAGATAGTTATGAATTTTGCCCGAACAGACAAAGAGAAATAAAACATTCAGTGGGTTTTTTTTATTTCGGGCTTTAACTAAGTACTAAGGTGCTTAATTTGTTTGTAAAATACTAAAACTTTATCATTGAACGAGCCCAGAAAAAAATTTGTTTAGTTGGTATTTTTGCCACAGTAACTATTTATATTAGGTCTTTACCTATGAAATTGCCGTTTAGTATGGCGAATTTTAGGTAAACTCAATTTTCAGTACTAACATTTTTGCATTTTTCTTAGGAATTATAAATCCAATCTTTTTTATTTTTTTAAGCATTATTGGGAAGACATTAAGCTAATAGAAGCTTGAATTTGATTTTCGAAAAATATTATATGTAAAAAAATATACACAACTCTAATGATGAAATCGGACGACAATTAAGACGAACAATTTTCGAACCTTAAATTTTATATATCAAACTAAAAATAAAAACTTGATTTTATGCGTAAATTAATAACCTTGCAGTCAACTTTCAAATATAAGACAAATGAAAAAAATTGCATTAGTATTATAGGAATTATGATCTCATTAATGTGTAAGAAAATTTCGGCAATTTCATAGGTAAAGACCTATTATAATGGGTTTTTTTTAATCTGCCGCCTTGTCCCATTTGGTGATATGCTTAATTTTAAGTAATTACGTAATTACTTCCAAGACTTCATAAACCACAAAAATAAAATCTTGGTTCCGATTTTTGTCTAGGCCAAAATTTAATTTTCGTGGGGTAGTGAGCACGATATCGAATGTAGCGAGCCTTTGAGGATGCGTGTCCCGCGTCACCCCGTGGTGTAAGCAGACCGTGGCGGCGTGTGCTTTACAGTGCTTGGCAACCTCGCCGCTCCACTGCTGTATAATGGACGCTGGGCATACCACCAGGGTGCCACCTCGGGCCACTAACAAAATAAAAATACGCTGCCGTACCGTGCAATCATGAGCCATGTACTATGTTAATGTCAATTATGAACTTTATTTCAACTTCTTTCGGGTCGATATAACGCGCTTCATAATGTAATTTTTATATAAAAAGATACGCTATAGCCTGAAATGTTTAATTTTCAAAGTAATCAACGTAAGTACAGTTTTAAGAGTATAATCAAACACTTTTCATTCAGTTAACTATTTTGGCCAATTAAGACGAACAATTTTCGAACCTTAAATTTTATATATCAAACTAAAAATAAAAACTTGATTTTATGCGTAAATTAATAACCTTGCAGTCAACTTTCAAATATAAGACAAATGAAAAAAATTGCATTAGTATTATAGGAATTATGATCTCATTAATCTGTAAGAAAATTTCGGCAATTTCATAGGTAAAGACCTATTATAATGGGTTTTTTTTAATCTGCCGCCTTGTCCCATTTGGTGATATGCTTAATTTTAAGTAATTACGTAATTACTTCCAAGACTTCATAAACCACAAAAATAAAATCTTGGTTCCGATTTTTGTCTAGGCCAAAATTTAATTTTCGTGGGGTAGTGAGCACGATATCGAATGTAGCGAGCCTTTGAGGATGCGTGTCCCGCGTCACCCCGTGGTGTAAGCAGACCGTGGCGGCGTGTGCTTTACAGTGCTTGGCAACCTCGCCGCTCCACTGCTGTATAATGGACGCTGGGCATACCACCAGGGTGCCACCTCGGGCCACTAACAAAATAAAAATACGTTGCCGTACCGTGCAATCACGAGCCATGTACTATGTTAATGTCAATTATGAACTTTATTTCAACTTCTTTCGGGTCGATATAACGCGCTTCATAATGTAATTTTTATATAAAAAGATACGCTATAGCCTGAAATGTTTAATTTTCAAAGTAATCAACGTAAGTACAGTTTTAAGAGTATAATCAAACACTTTTCATTCAGTTAACTATTTTGGCCAAAGAGAAAACCCTCAATAATTATACCACTGTAAAGCTTTCAGATATTTTGTTTACTTTTATGACTGTTTGATCAAGTACAACAAAATTTTGAAGTACAAAAGGTCACGAGATAGTTATGTATTTTGCCCGAAAAGACAAAAAGAAATAAAACATTTAGTGGGTTTTTTTTTATTTCGGGCTTTAACTAAGTACTTAGGTGCTGAATTTGTTTGTAAAATACTAAAAGTTTATCATTGAACGAGCCCAAAAAAAATTTTGTTTAGTTGGAATTTTTGCCACAGTAACTATTTATATAATGGGGTTTTTTTAATCTGCCGCCTTGTTCCATTTGGTGATATGCTTAATTTTAAGTAATTATGTAATTACTTCCAAGACTTCATAAACCACAAAAATAAAATCTTGGTTCCGATTTTTGTCTAGGCCAAAATTTAATTTTCTTGGGGTAGTGAGTACGATGTCGAATGTAGCGAGCCTTTGAGGATGCGTGTCCGCGTCACTCCGTGGTGTAAGCAGACCGTGGCGGCGTGTGCTTTACAGTGCTTGGCAACCTCGCCGCTCCACTGCTGTATAATGGACGCTGGGCATACCACCAGGGTGCCACCGCGGGCCACTAACAAAATAAAAATACGTTGCCGTACCGTGCAATCACGAGCCATGTACTATGTTAATGTCAAATATGAACTTTATTTCAACTTCGTTAGGGTCGATATAAAGCGCTTCATAATGTAATTTTTATATAAAAAGATACGCTATAGCCTGAAATGTTTAATTTTCAAAGTAATCAACGTAAGTACAGTTTTAGAGTATAATCAAACACTTTTCATTCAGTTAACTATTTTGGCCAAAGAGAAAGCCCTCAATAATTATACCACTGTAAAGCTGTCACATATTTTGTTCACTTTTATGACTGTTTGATCAAGTACAACGAAATTTTGAAGTACAAAAAGTCTCGAGATAGTTATGTATTTTGCCCGAACAGACAAAAAGAAATAAAACATATAGTGGATTTTTTTTTATTTCGGGCTTTAACTAAGTACTTAGGTGCTTAATTTGTTTGTAAAATACTAAAACTTTATCATTGAACGAGCCCAGAAAAAAATTTGTTTAGTTGGTATTTTTGCCACAGTAACTATTTATATAATGGGGTTTTTTTAATCTGCCGCCTTGTCCCATTTGGTGATATGCTTAATTTTAAGTAATTATGTAATTACTTCCAAGACTTCATAAACCACAAAAATAAAATCTTGGTTCCGATTTTTGTCTAGGCCAAAATTTAATTTTCTTCGGGTAGTGAGCGATGACGATGTCGAATGTAGCGAGCCTTTGAGGATGCGTGTCCCGCGTCACCCCGTGGTGTAAGCAGACCGTGGCGGCGGCGTGTGCTTTACAGTGCTTGGCGACCTATGGACGCTGGGCATTCCACCAAGGTGCCACCGCGGGCCACTAACAAAATAAAAATACAATAAGTATTGGTGCACATTTCACACAAAGTTGTCCGAACCAAAACTAGACAAAGAAATTAAAAAAAAAAAACAGAAAAGAGAATTTTACGATTTGAAATGTTTTCCACATAGTCGATTTTTAATAAACTCAAAACTCAAAATAGTTAATTCATTGTTGAATATTAAAATCTCTTAATGACGTCAAGTCAGGAGGTACACATCTCACAACTACCCTCTCCTTGGGAGTTGTAGTATTGTATACGGGTACGCGACCCCGGCTCCCCGAGCTATTACTAACTCATCCCCATCCTTCCGAGAAAGTAATATCCTTCTTACCCGATTCCTTTCCTATACCAATTATTCCTGTCCCAAGAAACCTATCCCTCCCGTTCCTTTTATTCCTGCCCATTCCGCCAATCTAAGCAGACGAGCGTTTTGGAACGAATTAAAGTAGAGAGATTGCAAGAGGAGGATGTCAGAAGTGAATACCTGAAAGGTTTTAGTGAAATATTTGAGAACCTAGATAAAGTGAATGATATTGAATGCTTGTGGAATGAATTTAAAGATGGATTAGTAGGAGTAGCTGTCAATGTTTGTGGGGTGTCGAAAAGGAGAAATGGTGGAAAGAAAAAGAATGTGTGGATGGATAAAAGTGTACAGGCAGCTGTTTGTGAGAAGAAAAAAGCATGGTTAGATTGGTTAGCTGTAAAAGCTAATCAAAGAATGCAGAAGGCCACAAGTGATGATTTTAATGTAGCACGAAATGAATATAAAAGAGTGAAAGGTATTGTAAAGGATGTTGTTGAGAGAAAGAAAGAGGAGTGTAAAGATGAGTTTGACAGAAGGCTTTCTGAAGATTTCCAGTCAAACCAAAAGTTTTTCTGGAAATCCATACGGACAGCCCGAGGAAAATTTGGAACATCGGAGCTGAGTAAAATCAGAAGCCAGGATGGAAGTATTATAAAAGGTGAAGAATGTGTGCTGAAGAGATGGAAGGAATATTTTGAAAGTTTGTTTGAGAGAGAAGCAGAGGCTAGCGTACCGAGGTCTTCTGTGGAAATGCATGAGAATGAATATGAGAGTAATGCAAGTGAGATAAGTATGGATGAGATCATGAAAGCAATGAAAAGTATGAAATCAGGTAAAGCAGGTGGGTATGATAGAGTGTCGGTCGAAATGTTAAAGGCTGGGCGAGGCATTGTGGCTAGTCAGCTGTACCGCCTTTTCAACCTGTGTTGGACGAACAGCCAAGTACCAGGTGACTGGTGCAAGGCTGTGATTGTGCCGCTGTACAAGGGAAAAGGGTCACAACAGGACTGCAAAAATTACCGCGGGATAAGTCTTCTCAGTGTCGTCGGCAAATTGTATGCAAAGGTTTTGATTGAAAGAGTGATAAAAGATACTGACGAGAAAATATGGGACGTACAAGCGGGATTTAGAAAGGGAATGGGATGTGCAGATCAGGTCTTTTCCTTGCGGAGCATAGCTGAAAAGTTTTTGCCCAAAAACCAAAAAGTCTACTGCGCGTTCGTGGATTTGGAAAAGGCCTATGACCGAGTGGTGAAGAATGAATTGTGGTCGGCATTGTCTATGTATGGGGTGAACGGCCATCTGATTCAAGCACTGAAATCTCTCTATGAGGATTCCAGTGCTTGCGTCAGAATAAACGGGGCGTACACTGAATGGTTTAGCATCGAAAAAGGTGTTAGGCAGGGATGTGTAGCGTCACCTTGGCCGTTTAACCTATTCATGGATAATTGTTTGACTGATCTGAAAGAGAGTATGTGTGGACTGAGAATGAATTAGTTACTCATCAAATGTCTTCTCTACGTTGATGACCAAGTTATACTTGCGTCATCTGCTGACGAGTTACAGGAGATGGTAACAATGATGAATGTGGCTTTTGATAGGAAAGGAATGAAAGTTAATGTAAGCAAGACGAAAGTAATGGTACTTGAAAGAGAAGAGTGTATGACAGAGTGTACTATATTAATAGGTGGTGAACAAGTCGAACAAGTGAAGGAGTTTGTGTATCTGGGTTCTACGTTTACGAGAGATGGAAAAGAAGAGTGAATGCTGGAAACATGGTGAATGGTGCTCTGCATGCTTTTATGAAGAGTCAGAAGGTGTCTCACAAGGCTCGTCTGGCTGTTCATAGAGGCGTTTTGGTACCAACACTGATGTACGGCAGTGAAAGCTGGGTATGGCAGAAAAAGCATGAAAGTAGAATTAATGCAGTAGAAATGAGAGCGTTGAGGAGTATGATTGGTGTGAAATTGAGTGACAGGATTAGAAATAGTGTGATAAGAGAACGTTGTGGCGTAAAAGAAGACGTAGTGACTAAAATTGAGAAAGGGATGCTGAGATGGTTTGGTCATCTAGAGACGACGAATGAAGGAAGATTGACGAAAGAGATCCACAAGGCGAGAGTGAATGGAAACGTTGGAAGGGGAAGACCTCGGCGAACGTACCAGGACCAAATTCAGGACGTTCTGAATAAAGGCCAGGTTAAAAGTACCCTAAACCGACGAGCATGTATGAAAGGGTTGATGAAGGTTCAGGAAGCAAGGGAAGTATGTCAAGATCGTAGCAGGTGGAGAACTGTGGTCTCTGCCTACCCCGACGGGAACAAGGCGTGATGTTATGTATGTATGTATATGTTTGAACAAATGTTTAATAGTAATTTGACGTAACAAATCTAAAATTTAAAAAGAGAAATTTTTTTTAAAAAACAAAAAACCCGTCTGCGTAACAGAAAAGCGTCAAACTAGCTAAGACTCTAGGTTAACCGAATCCTACAGACTCTAGAATCAAGTTTGTTTGCCTCGTTTTTGCGTTCTGCGTTCGTTTTGTGCTTTTCATTAAAGAAAATTCATGTCGATCCATTGCTCTGTTGTTGCGCTTAAGAATAACAAACTAAAAACACCACCACACACAATCAAATATTAATATGGACTCAAAGGTTGCCTGGAAGAAATAGTCTTTAGCAGTAAGGCCGTCTTATTGTGCTCCGTATTTCTTGTTTTTATTTTTTATTTTCGTATCTTTTTTATTGTGTGCAATAAATAGTATTGTATTTATATTATTTAGTAAGGTAATTGGTGTTTTATCGAAAAATGGCTATACACGAGGCGTCTTCATTATAAACAAAGACAAAATCGAACTAGTCCGACATCGTTAAAATTGCACCCTGTATAATTTTTCAAATATTTATACAGGTTAACATTTAATTCAACAATATTATTTATTACCCAATAATATTTTGTCGCGGCTTTAATTTAATTTGTGTTAATATAGTAACATATTGCTTACACGCCGCGGAAACCTAGCTAACGATTCCCGCCTAGTTTTAAATTACACTAACTCAATAAAGATTCTTTTTACAGATCATTTTATACGTCGCAAAATAATCCAATAATACTTATTTTGACTCACAATTAAAATTAAATTATTTGATTTTAAACTAATCTTATCATCAATAATTCTATAAAAATGGTTCGGTTAAGTTATGTTTCATTAATTATTTATTGTAAAATATAATTGTGTGAATAAATTAACATAAATAGTCACAATTTCCGTATCATTTGTTGCGTACTTATCTCATCTTGTGCAAGTTTATAGCCATCTTTTCAATGCTAGCATTTCACTAATGTCATCTGATACCACAATCTCTTTGAATCTAAGCTGTTCTTGACGTTCGATAATCTTGTCGTTGTTATAGAAGGTTAAGTAACGACGAAAAACGTTAGATAAAACAGATCGAGATGCAAACACAGTATTTATTAGCCAGCAGTGAGAAGAAAGCTGCGAATTAGATCCGCAGAGCTGCTGCCCTCTGTGATGTGCCCAGTGAAGCTAAGGCAGTGTGCTTGGAAAACCCGGTGACAGCGAGAAGGCCGACAGTGGCGCCACCTCTGGAGCCGTGCAAGTATGCTGACCTGTTCTTTCGAACAACAAGCCAAACCCTGATGAACAGACGGCTAAAACTTCGGTACACCATCCCACGGTTGTAATTCATTAACAAGGTTGAACCAGGTACATTTTTCAGAACAATAATATTCTGAAAGTTACTACGTCTCATCTTTATCGATGCCATTTCGCTTTATCAGAAAGCTACCGGAAGTTTTGTCAAAATTAACACTTTCTTGGCTGACCGTTCATTTCTTACCTTTCTATGGGCATGTTTATATTTGCCCGTCTGTTTTCTCTTTTTCACTTAGTCATCGAAATTATATCGTTAACAACCGAGTTCTAGAACTAGAAGATTCAAATAACTAGATAAATTTATGATCCGAATAAACTTACTCGGAAAGTCTAGCTTTAGAATCAACTATTGTACTATTTGAATTCTTTTAGAGGCTTTACATATAGCGTCTCTTAGTCTCTGACATTTTCGCGTAAACTAAGCTATTTACGCCGAGAAAACTTCCATAAAATAAGGTGACTAGACTACTTAATTGTAGTTATAGGCACCTGTTAAAATTTTCAAATGACAATTAGCTTAAGAGTAAAATTACGATACACCCACTTGATAAAATATTGGTGAAACGACCGTTACATTTAAGGGTATGATAGATAAGTAATTTAAATTGAAAATATTAAGAGACAGTTTCATTATACGAATCATAAACAAACGTCCTTCCTCCCTTAGCCCAGGCTAAGATAATGGATCATAACACTTTGATGGCTAGAGGAGCTGGCGCCCCTACACAAACTTGAAACTGTCTGTTTACGTGGAAAAGTTTTTACCTAACCGATATTGCGGAATAAACACGCCATGGTTGATTTTTTTTGTCCCGATGTTAGTTTCATTTCTGAATTAAAAATAATACAACTGATATAGATGATAATAATTAGAAAAAATATTTAGAATTCATTAAAAAGTTCATAATGAGCTTATAGTATATATTATACCCGATGTACCAAAAATGTCTATACTATATTATATAAACCGGTCTAGCTACAA
Organism: Athrips mouffetella; assembly: GCA_947532105.1. NCBI lineage: Eukaryota > Metazoa > Arthropoda > Insecta > Lepidoptera > Gelechiidae > Athrips > Athrips mouffetella. The sequence continues at coordinate 28,611,150 of OX383956.1, read as the reverse complement.
CGACTTCAACGTTACTGTTAATAACAAGGATGTAGTAACATGAATGATGGAACTTTGTTCTAAATGAATGACATAACCAAGCAACGGGACAATAAAAATCGTATCTTGTGCATATACCTCCAACGCTGCGCTCTAGCTCTTACAAGCAAGATAGTGATGTTTTACAATAGGTTTACATATACGATTTATAATTGTGTGGATACAGACCAAGTTTTTGTGTAGTAGGGATTAGTAATTAATATATCACTGTGATTGGGGATCACATTGGAGCAGCCGTACAATGGAAGGGTCGCTCTTGGCGCCCTCTATGAACTCCTCCAGAGAAAGTTTTCCGTCTTTATTTCTGTCCATCTGACGGAATATTTTATCGGTTCTCTTCTCTGGGGTAGACTCATCTTCGGGCATCTTCATAACAGAGCCGACCATCTTGTAAATAGCCTGTAACAAAATTATAACAATTGATGTAACGCACATTTCCAATTTATATACATTTTGTACATTATAGAGCAGGTTGGCAATTAATAGCATAAGTCGTATAATGCTGATATCTAATAAAAGGCCTCAAACAAAAGGACAAATATAATATGCATAAACAAATGGTTTAGTAGCACTGCACTTCATATTATGTGGGTTATAAGATCGATAACCGACCTCACAAACCCGGGTATCAGAACTGTTGAGCCAGCCCAACCTTTGAACATTGCATATCTAACGACTACTATCTACCGTAGATAGTTGCGGGGCCAACGGCTTAACGTGCCTACCGAAGCACGGAATCATCATAATTTTCACTGTGCAATGTCCTAACCAAACTGGGGAAAACTAGTGATATTTGTTTGACAGTCTTCCCACCGGGAATCGAACCCAGAACCTCCGAATCAAGAGTCGAACGCTCCAAATACTAGAACAGAGGCAGCAGAGAGTACATAAGTAACAACTGCAAACTTTTTTTTAATTGCATACAAGTAATACGTAAATACAAACTTATCATACTAGATTTTTGTGAAAATGTTCAGAATGTGCAGTCAGGTAGATAACCAATTCAGAATTCAAATTATATAACATTAAAATAAACTCAATTAAACCGATTTTAAGTAAATCACATCTCTACATTTTAATAGTAAGGCACTTATTGCTTTTCCACAGACCGGATGATGCCGCAAGATACCTTGAATGGAGATCTGATTCTAGGTCATGCAAAGTTTCATCAAGATCGTTTGAGCCGTTTAGCGCTAATCCCAATTTTCTATTTTCGTTGTACGACAGCTGCCCTCAAAATGAGAGCCAGCAAGAAACTACTGAAAATCCTGGATTTGCCTGGTGTCAATTGGAATATTCGTTTAGCCGCTAGACCAAAGACGGGCAATTTTTAAAGGACTTTCTTTTTATGATGTCTGAGAATAACATTTTTGAGAATATTAGAAGAACTTATTTTCACGAATACAATAAATACCTTTCTCGAAACAAAAAATAAAATCAAAATTTACAGATTTCGATTCAGTCAATTTACAAGGACTTGTAATTTATCATTGTTATTTGACATCTAAACAGTTCCTCTAATAAAACAGTTCACCGGTAACACGAAAAAATTAAAAGTCCTCAACCTGCCCAACAACTATTTTCCATGAGAGTATTATTGCTTTATTCAGTGCTTACGGTAACGATCTCGAGCATCTCCTGACGGGAAATGTAGCCGTTTCCGTCGAGGTCGTACATGGAGAAAGCCCACTTGAGCTTCTGCTCGAGTTTGCCGCGTGACGTCACGCTCAGCGCGCACAGGAACTCCCGGAAGTCAATCGTGCCATCGCCGTTCGCGTCGAATGTTCGGAACACGTGCTCCGCAAACTGGAAAAACAGATACAAATAGGTATTAAACACCGTTTTTCGGAACTCATTAATTTCAAACACGCTAATCAGAACAGTAAAACAATATTTTTTTTATTTTTAATCATGGATATTTGTTTATTACATCGGGTGTAAAAGAACAAATACAAAAAAAATCAATTTTTTTTCCTCATCAGCTGATGCAGTTTCTATGGGAAGATGAAGTTTTTCCTAAATTCGACCTAAATTCCTTAGGATTTTTTTTTCAGTTTTGGGGTTCTGAGTAACACACTTTCTTTTCTGTCATTATTTTGAACTCATAGCATAGCTGTATTGCACATCTTTGGTGGAAAATCACCTTAGCCGTAACAAAGGTGTAAGTATGGATTTATGTATATGAAGATTGGATTGATATTATTCGTATAAATCTAGACATTATTAAATGCGGACTATATTTACAATGTCAGTATAGAAAATTAATAAAACTTGATACATTACAAAAGAAAGCTTTAAGTAGGTACTACCTAGGTCACAATTTCTAATGAAATGGTCATTTCCTTCAATGTAAGTCTCCAAAAGTTTCAGAATGCAGAGAATGTCTCATACCTTGCTCGCATCTCCATAAGGAAAGAAATTCCCATATATTTTCTTAAATTCTTCTACTGAAAGGTGACCACTTGGGCAATCTTTTAAAAAGCCTTTGTACCATTCTTGTATCTCTGCATCTGTAAATATAATAATAGTGAGTTACTTATACTAAAAAAACTAAAATATTAGAATCACTCATATTAAGATACAAAACAGCTCTTCACGACGCGATTGCTTCTATACAATATCTATTTATATTCTATAACAAGCTGCTGCCCGCGACTCCATCCGCGTGGGGTTCTGAAAAACGTAGCTGGTTTCTGGTTCCATGGCTATATCAATAGTCATCAGGTGGCCCACCTGCTCTTTTGCTCTCTTGTAACATAAAAAAGTAAATGGTACAGCAGCACTGCACTTACTTTCTCGCGATATACGAGTCATCATTCAACAGTATCCCCGCCGGGAGTCGAACCCAGAACCTCCGGATCAAAAGCCGAATGCTCTAACTACTATATTATAAAGGCTGCGAATAGTAATGAGAATATAAGTACCAACTGCAAACTTAAGTTTGTAATTCCATACAAATAATATGAAAATACAAACTTACCTATACCATCTAGATTTATGTAAACATGATTTAATGAAATATGCAGTCAGGTAGAAAATCAATTTAGCTCAACAAAACATCAAAATAAGCTCAACAAAACCGATTTTGAGTAAATCACATTTTTAAATTTTAGTAGTAAGGGAACACCCCTTATATGAATTTCTAGAGACCAATTGATACTGCCGCAAATACCTTAAATGGAGATGTTTGGTCATGCAAAGTTTCATCAAGATTTTAAGAGCCGCTTTTGCGAAAATTACTATTTTTCATTTTCGTTGAATGACAGCTACCCTCAAAATGAGAGCTAGCAGGAAACCACTCAAAACACCTTGATGGATTTGCATAAAACTCTTAAATTCCAAATATGGTGTCAATGCGATCATTCGTTTAGCCGCTAGGCCAAAGCGTGACGGACAGACCGACCGCCGGACCGACGGACATTTTTGGGAGACTTGTTTTTTATGATGTACAGTGATATACAACACATTTTTGAGAAAATGTGAAAAACTTTTTTTTTCACGACATTAAATCATTAAAAATCAGCTAAAGCTGTCAGAAAAAACAAGTTTGTAAAACAATGTTATATTTTTCTGGTTTTAGAGTCATGGCTGCAAAATGTGATGGTAAGCGTTGGCATTGACTCATCAAACGGATTATAAGCAATTTAATTACATACCAATTACAAACAACCGTGTTTTAGACTTAATTTTAACTATGCTACTTTATGTAAGTGTATATATGTCACCGGAAAATAATAAGAATCGTAAATAGATAAATTTCCTAGTAAGTTGATCAACATTCGAAAAATCATAAACAGCAGTTAAAATGTGTAAAACGCAATAAAATTCAGCTACTTCATCAACTTATGTAGCCTGGCGGTAAGTTGATAGACTAACGATTTTGGCAAATCATACACTTATGGACCTATCGCTGCTCAGTCAGCGGCGTATTAACCCAATGGGCAATAGGGGCAACCGCCCAGGGTAAATAAGGAAACTTTGATAAGATTCGTCAGGATCTTAGCTGTGTAAATTGCATTCGGACATCGAATAGCCATAAAACAATGTAGTCATACTTAATCAAATTATAGATAAAAATATATCAAAAATTTGCTGCAACAATACTGAAGAATATCCATTTTAGTTTAGTCCCTCGCTAATTAAACGCCTCAAAGAAAAATAATAGCAACAAAATATACAAGAATCCCTGTGATTCATCATAACATCCCATGAAACGTCCACCACAGGACAGTGAACTCCCTCCAGCATTCTAGCATTAGCAAGAAAAATGTAGAGGGGAAGTACCATAGTCACCTCGCTTGTTAGCGTTACGGCTGGCACCATGGACCGCGGTTGTAGGTTACCGCAGTAAGTAAGATGTTAGATACATAGGAGGATGCTGCTGCCCATCCTCCAGTTTATAACCCTTAGTCGCCTCTTACGACAACCACGGGTATGGAAGGGTTGGTACTATTATTTGCCGGCACCACACGGGTATACGACTCATTAATTACCCGAGTACGGCAAAAAGGAGGGTTATGATTTTGACCGGTAGGTATGGATCTAAGTATGTTTCCTCATAATTTCTAAAATAGTAATCGTAATTAGACAAATGAGGTACCGTTAGAAGCGTCTTGATTATCCGCTGGTTACAGGATACAAGACCAAATATTATATATTCTTTGACAAGACGTTACATTAAATTGAACATGAACGAAAAAAAATGTTTTTTATGATGCCGTGTTGGGTATCAAATGAATGGGCTTTTACGAGTAGCACTTTTCAAAAATATTTACTTTTATGTTTAGTTTCATTACGTAATTATAACTCCATTAAAATATAAAATAAGTCCGAAAACTAAAATCAGACTACTGTATCTTAGTCTAAAAAGTATGAAACAAGAAAATATTGTCAACTCAAATTGCTATGTATAAATTATGTATTTAATAAATATTCATAGTGATGTTCAGGTATTAGCCGTGGTCATAAGCCACCTACCCGTTACAACTATCCTAAATAAATGGTACAGCAGCACTGAACTTACTTTCTCGCAATTTTCAAGGAAAAACTATCAACCGCAAACTTAAATTTGTAATGCCATACACATAGTATGGAAATACAAACTTTTATTTACGTTTTTCCAAAAAAATTATCGAATGAAATATACAGATCAATTCAGAGATCAAATTGTCAAACATTAAAACAAACAAACATCAAACGATTTTGAGTAAATCACATGTTTGACTTTTGGTAGTACTGGAACACCCTTTATATGAATTTTCACAGATCAATCTCGTAGACTCGTAGTCTAGCACCTCCAAGCTACCGTAGGATACTTGCATGGAGATTTTATAAATTTCCCAACACATGTTCCTAATGGATAATTGTTCAGTTTAGTCTACTGAGCAAGCCCTTTCAGTTTTTGGTACACCCTGTGTACTAAATTTTATTCAAAAAAATCAAAATTAATATCCAGTCTGGTAGACAACCGATCCAGGATTGATTTATTTTTTATTTTTAAGTGGAATACTCCTTCCAAACCTGTTGAGCTAGGTTGCATTGTACTCATTCGCGATGACAATGCACCGCCACTAAGATGGCCTCTCGGAATTATTGAAGAGCTCTATCCTGGTAGAGACGGAGTTATTCGTACAGTTAAAGTTAAAACGCAAGCTGGGATTTATGTGAGACCTGTTGTGCGAATTTGTCCTCTGCCACTTCAATAGGTCTTTCGACTATTTTCCTTTGTACAGTTAATTGTAGGTTTAGTTTATTTTGTTAGTTACACTATTAGTTTGTCTCATAAGTAATTACAGTAATTCTGAAGGCATACCTTCATCCCGGGGGGCAATGTTGACGCTAATTGCACAAATAATTTCTATCATAAATGTCTAACATTATAACAACTTTTATTTCTTTGATTTATTTTTGAGAGCCTTCCATAAAATCCCATAATTACTCCCAATGGGCGGTATGCCAGCGCATACTGTGAGTGCTTTTCCTGATAATTTTCCTATCAAAAATTGAATATTTTCTGCATCTGATAAGGAAGGATTGTTATGTATAAGAGCACTAAAATTTTCATAAAATAAAACCCACTTATTAGGCGAACCATCAAAACTCATCAATTCCAGCGCAGGCAACTTTTTATTTAAAGTGTCAAAATTTTTCTCGACCTGAGGGCCAGATGTGAGACCTGCCTGAACGACCTTAATATGGCAGAACAATTCATCAAAAGTTAAAATTGATTGGAAGTCGACTGCTGCCTTGTGGTTGACTGCTAGTCGGGCAAGGTTTAATTGCTCTGTCACTTCATTAAACTCCTTGCGTATATTCTCCAATGATTGTACACGAATAAGGAACAAAGTTTTGTTTGCTGTATCCTTAACAGTTTTACTAAGGTTATAAAGACTTTGAATAAGCGAAAATAAACTTCTTTGTTTTGCTTCTAAAAGCATGACCTTTAATTCCAGTTCAGATGGCTCTGAATCATCGATAGGCATTTTGCCAGAGCAGAACAATATCGAATTACTATAAATTTAATTTTAGTCTCAAATATCCCAAGTAATTCAATAAAACTTCCAATATTGACCAAATAACTCACAAAAGGTTAACATGTACATACATTTATGAGCGTTGCAGGCGCAATAAAAGTGAACCTTGCGTACACGCAACAATGGATACGCAACGCTAGCAAAATGTGCTGAAAATGGCGGGCAGGAAATGTATCGCTAATGCACTTGAATCAAGCATCAAATTGATAAAATAACAATGAAACACGCATAGATTTACATAGTCAAGATAGGGTCTTGGGAACAAGCGGTTCAAAATTTCCCCATACAAGGAAAATAGCGCCATCTGTGTAAAATCGCGTAAACTACGTTGTGTAGTACTTCGGTCGGTACTAAATACACGGAACGGAAATAATATGGCGGGAAAAGCAAAACATACTTTTTACTGTTTATATGTGATTAAGGCCTGGTTTTTCAGTTTCATTAATTGGATTATAGTCAAAAACAATAATAAGAAATAACAATAGTAATAATAAGAGTATATTGTTTCTTCAACTAAGAACATTCCATTTTGTTGGTAAGTTTATTTGCATCCAATGTTGACAATATGACTGACAACGACTGACATTTGTTGGTCCTAAACGTCAGATTTCGGACCAACGAATTGGGGACATTGCAACGTGCCGATGGGCTAGTACTTATATATAAGTAAATGGAAACACGTTAAATACATCAAAATAACAGTATTTTGATAGCAATTTAAGGAGAAGCGACCATTATAATACGGTAAAATGCGTTATCTGTGTGATTAAGAATGCGGCAGCACAACGTGGTTGTGTTTGCGGACTAAAACGTATGCGGGATCGTGGGAATCCGGCTCGAAGGACCATTTGTTAAGTAAGTGAAGTTAGGTATAGGAAAGGTAGGGTACCTTAGGTCTTCACCTCGCAAGTGCGGCTTCCTCTATAAATCTTGACGGCTTCAAACCGATGATACTTCCAGCTGACCGGTCGTCACTGGTGTACTTTCACGATCACTGCACATTCACTATTTTAATTCTATGGTCTTTGATGGACAAGGCGCGCCTTTAAAACTAGTAGGTAAAGCAAGGTTTTATTCGTAATTGCGGCGTCTGCGGCGAGGCGTAGTTGTTTCAACCAGAAAGCGGCGAGGGCGAGATCTTGACTGACAGGCTTATTGTCAATAAGTTATTGAATGAATGAGTGATGACAGCTGCCTGACAAAGCTTCTCTGTCGTTCATGTGAGGATTTAGGTAGGAGTGAAGGAGAGAGGATATGATTGATTTTTTTTTTGTTTTATTCTTCCTTTCGGAAAGGCAAAGAGTACAAAGCCCATACAGCCATGTCTGATGTGTTTAATCTTTCTTTTTGCTCCCCTCGTAAAGCGATAGTGAACTTTACGAAGGAAAATGTTCGTGACTTTTTGGGACAACACAAACGGGGCTTAAACACGAGATCACTTGAAATCTTCATCAGCTGCGCACTCCGTAGTAAATTTACTGCATAACACACTATCTTTATTATCCACTAAATCACTAAATGCACAAAATAACAAAATTTCAATTAAGCAGGCAAACGCCCATGTCGAGTTCCCGCCAAAAAGCCGGATATGATTGAACAAACTTCAAGTGTAAGGATACGTTCAAAAATAAATCAAAGAAATAAAAGGATGCGTTCCACTTTTTTGTTATAATGTTAGACATTTATGATAGAAATTATTTGTGCAATTAGCGTCAACATTGAGTGTCTTTATTAAACATAAACATTAAAAAGTTCTACAATAGATCTTATTCATATTGTATACTATCTTTATTTTCTTAGTTACTAAGGCTGACTCACCTATTTGAACATTCGATATGTAGGGTAGTAATTTAAAATTCATCTGTAAAAACATATTTCTTGCGAAAACAGAACAATTAATGTTAGTTTAGATTACTTACATTTTATAAATACACAAATTTTAAACTAACAATTAAGCTATTTAAGCCACTTAATTCTTAATAAACAAATGTCAGGAAGGTATGCGCACAAAAAGAACGACTGAGACACTATCGATCATTCGATCGACCATCCGGTAGGTCTACTTTGTCATACACTAAGAAAGTAGTGATGAGGTAATTTGTACCTGTTATACGTACTCGAGTACGGCAATGATTTTAATCGGCTTTTACCAATATTTGAGACTAAAGTGTTACCGTGTTTAGGATTTTTGTATAAGTAAAACTTACGTGATAATTTAAGAATGAAATCTTTTATAGTTGGAAAATTTATTTCTTTGTGAAGTTTTTGTAAATTAGTTTTAAACTTTGTATTATATGCTATTTTAATTGCTTTGTTTTGCACAGTTTGGATCTTTTTGTAATGTGTATCAGCCAAACAGCTCCACACAGGAGCCGCGTGAGTAAGACAGGGCCGAACCAAAGTTGTGTAAATACGCAGTTTTGTGTGACTACTGATTTTAGACTTTCGGTTAAGTACTGGTCGCAAGGCATTAATCGCTTTACAGCCTTTAAGCACGAGCTTCTCAGAATTTTTAGCCCAATTTAGTTTGTTGTCCAATGTAACACCCAGGTACTTTACTGACTTGCTCCAAGGCACAGGGTGATTTTAAATTTTGACAACTCTCTTGGGACATAACCGTTTTCTTGTGAAAAATATGCCTTCTGTTTTTGTAGAATTCAGTTTAAGCTTCCATTTAGTGAAATAGTGACTTAAAAGATCAACAGACATCTGAAGTCGCCATATGACTATGTCAATATCATCTGATGATGTGTAGGTAGCCGTATCATCAGCATATATGGCAAGGTGCGTGTGCGGTTGTTTCGGGATATCATTAAGATATAGAATAAATAGATAGGGTCCAAGGATTGACCCTTGAGGAACACCTGCTGGAATCAGTTTAGGAGCCGATGAGAGTTCACCTATGAAAACCGAGAACGAGCGGTCAAGTAAATATGACTCGACAAGTTTTACAAGTGACATAGGTACGTGAGCATTGATAAGTTTGTGTAGAAGACCAGTGTGCCAAACTGAGTCAAATGCTTTTCAATGTCTAAAAGTATCATGCCAGTAGACTGTCCTAAGTTAAGGCCATGGGCAATGTGTTCCGATACTCTGGCCAGTTGCTGAGTAGTTGAATGCGATTTGCGGAAGCCAAACTGTTCTGGTATAATAGTACTCTCAATAGTTTTCGAAAGTCTTGCAATAATAATGGACTCAAAGAGTTTTCCAAGGCTGGGTAGAAGACTGATAGGACGATAACTAGTGGGGATAGTTTCATCCTTACCCGGTTTCTTTATTGCAATTATTTTTGCTGTTTTCCAGTCCGAGGGAAAATGACATAGGTGTAGACAACCATTGAAAATTTTTGTTAGAAAAACAACGCATTTCTGGGACATATACTGGATTGATATTATAGAAAATTTTAATAAACTCAATGGAACCAATTTTGGGTAAATCACATATTTACGATTTGGTGGTAAAGGAACACCCCTTATATGAAATTACACAGATCAATTGATACTGGCGCAAGGTATCTTACATAGAGATGCTTGGTCATGCAAAGTTTCATCAAGATTCTATGAGCCGTTTTTGAGAAAATTTAAATTTTTCATTTTCGTTGTATCAAGAAACCACTTAAAATCCTTCGATGGATTTGCATAAAACTTCTAAATTCAAAATATGGTGTCAATCGGACCATTCTTTTAGCCGCTAGGCCAAAGCGTGACGGACAGACCGACCGACGGACCGACCGACCGATCGACCGACCGACGGACGGACATTTTTGGGAGACTCTTTTATTATGATGTATAAGTGATATAGACCACATTTTTGAGAAAATTAGAAAAACATTTTTATTTCACGAATACAATACCTTTCTCGCTCCGCTCGAAAGTAAAAAGCGATCACATGCTTTAGGGCAAAGTGACGTAATAATATGACCACTCATTATGAACATAAAAATATTTTATCTACACTCATGTCGTAAACTTTGAAATATGATTCAAAAAGTTGATACGTAAGGCTGTATATTACGCAGAGTATATATAAAAAATTAAAGTTACCATTACGTAACGATTTTTGTATGAAAATTTTGCAAAGGTAATAATGTAATTTAATTTTTTAATAATTACATAACACTTGGATACAATTCTCCTTGAATCTAAACTTTTTTTAAGAAGACTGAATAGAAGGTCTTTTAGAGAGCCCGTTAGTAATATATCAGTTTTTCTTAGTAGCTGTCAAATATCAGTAGCATATTACAAAGTGTACCATATAAACAACCTATTATTTTGGAGCAGTTAGAGTAACAGTTACTATAGTTACAATTATTTCATCTATGGCTCAAAATATGCGCGGAGCCTGAAATTAGAAAGGACTTGGAAATAGATATTAGATTTGCCGCTATTTTCAAACATTTACCTTTTTCAAGTATTTTGTGCCCGTGAAAATAATGTGAAAGTTTATTGAAAAAGTAGATAAAGTGGTGCAGTCAGGATACTGCACTCACACCAGAAGATACTCAATAACTTATGATCTTCTCTCATATTAGTCTAGGACATTTTACGACATAACCTACAATGAATTGGGAAAGAATGAAAATCTAAAAGAAAACCATGTTAAGAAAATGTTCTGCTTGTATATTTCAAAGAAGACCTAGCGGATATATTAAGGCGGCTTCTATAGACTTATATCAGAACTGTAGTATACATAATATAAGTTGCCTTTGTTGTTTACTTACTTTTGTTTAATTTGTATAAGTAAGTACCTACCTATTGTATGAGTGAAGATAAAGTAGTATACGCAACTGCATATAATATGGTATTAAAACACTCGTTTGATGCTATTATCACACTCGGCTGCGCCTCGTGTGATAAACTCAAACTCGTGTTTTAATAACCAGTTTTATATGACAGTTGCATAAACTACTATTATTGTTTCATACTATTTAGAGCAAGATTTTACAGTAGTTTTAGTTTTCGAACTCATTTTTAGGGTTCCGTACCTCAAAAGAAAAAAACGGAACCCTTATAGGATCACTTTGTTGTCCGTCTGTCTGTCTGTCTGTCTGTCAAGACCCTTTATCTCACGAACGGGTAGAGGTATCAGGTTGAAATTGATAATGAATGTTAAGGTGCGTGGACTACACAAGATCTGAAAATTTTAATTTTTTACAACGACGCAATCAAAAGATATGGCTTTTTATGTGCTTATCTCCATACATTTATGCAAAAACGCAAAACCTACAGGGTACTTCCCGTTGACCTAAAATTATGAAATTTGGCAAGAAGCTAGGTCTCACAGTACAAATAAAGGGAAAAGTCTGAAATCATTAAATATTACAACTTTACTCACAACTAAGAGTAACCAATTGTGGTGAGCTCCCGTTTCAAGAACATTCATATGAGAGAGGGGTCAAGTTGGATGGTCGCGGAGGCGATTTTTGTTTTATTTCTATTTTACAAACGAGAACACTTACAAACTTGAAAATTGGTATGTTTATAGTTCATAAGCTATAAAATAACAACAAATAATAAAATTTGGTCAAGCGCGAGTCAGACTCAAAAAATCTAGCACATTAACTTACTGAAATTTCAACTAAACAATTATGATTATGTAGTGGTACGGAACCCTCAGTGCGCGAGTCCGACTCGCACTTGGCCGGTTTTTTATTTTCGTTGTTGCGTAGCAGGAGTATTGATGGATAAACGTTATAAAACTAACAGAGAATTGACAGAAAACTCTGTTGCTGGAAATAATTAGTTCTGTTTTCAGTATATTCACGGCAAGAAAGGTTATAGTTCAATACCGTTAACAATGAAATATGAGAATATTACCTCTTTCAGTGTTTCAAACACTTTTGAAATGTTTGTTTTAGCAAATACAATACCTTCATATATACCTATACCCTAAAAGCTATCCTATATTTTGGAGAAAAAATTCATATCAGGCCAAATTTTTGTAAACGGCTTTTAAATGCAATTTTAAGAGACTATATCTTTGAATCCACCCAAATTTCAAACTGGAAGGTACAATTTCAATTTCTGGAGGTTTCAATTTCCATATTATTATTTTTTTGTTGGATTTAGTACACTATATGTTAAGGGATGATAATGAAACAAAAGCATTGAAGATCTGATCTGATAGCATTTTTATCATAGGTCTAATGCAACTTTGAGATTTAAGTAAATTTGTTTTTTAGATTTAATTGTGTTTCTTTTACAAATAAAGGAGGATTACATAGTTAAAAAAAAGATAAAAATAAAGGTAATTAAATGTAAAGTAAATAATATTTATAGCATTTTTGCCCTTCTTTTGTGGAATTTATAATACCTTTATTATTATTTTTTAAATCATGCGGTTGTAAATTTGGATGGATTACTAATGAATTATTTTATAGACCAGCTAATCTAATTTTTGACAAAAAAAAATGCTGATATGAATTTTTGTTGAATCTTCATACAGTGAAATCGTTTGGCTCTTAGGCTACTACGTACAATTATTGTCTCGCAGTGCGGTAGGCATTGATTTACACAAAATTTATGCTAAAAGTCAAGCTATCTATAGGTATAAGGGCTCTGTTCCAGACAGCATTCCTCTTTTTTTTGTAAAATTGTGTATACTCGAAATTTGAATTCATGAAAACTGGAAAACATCCTACTTCTGGAAAAACAGCATTCATAATTCATATATGTACATATGTCTGGCTTAAAAGATCAATGTACTATACAGGCCCATTAGTATTTTTTCTTGATTTTTTATAGTCAATGGGATTACTCTTGCTTTGCAAAGTTATTTGAGTCTGTTGTCTACGATGAAACTTATTCTCACCTAGAACCATTGATCTTTACGAAGAAACACGGGTTCGTTGCCAAAAGATCCACCTTAAGTAATTGGCTGTACAAGAATTATGTTTGTAAAGCCTTAGCGATACGGTTATGTCATTAACTTCTTTGCTTAAAGCAGGAGAGGTATGGAATTCATGGGAACCTTCTTCGTTGGATTAGAGCTAGCTGGTTAGTATAAAGGGACATCTCTCAACCCCCGTTACCATAACATCGGGAGTTCCCCAGGAGTCTCATTTGGGGCCGTTACTTTTTGTCGCCTTTATTAATGACCTTGTCAACAATATTACGTGTTCTAGCCTTTTCTTTGCTGATGACCTTAAAGCTCAAGTCAGACAGAGGCGGTATGATTGCGAAAGCGGTCCGGGGCGGTTTGGCGGGAACAAAATACCGCACCGCGACCGCTTTTCAATGTGACAGGGTGCATAAGAACTCATACTTTACAAAAAATACCGGCCCCGGAACGCTTCCGCTACCGCCTCTGTGTGACGCGGGCTTAAAGTATACATTTTATGGTCATTAGCTAAGAGAAGATTATTTACTGATAAATCAAGTTCTTTGGCGCGAAACAGTAATTATTAAAGACCTTGCAGTATTTTTTGATGATAAGCTTACATTTAGGTCTCATCATAATTTAATAATAAGTAAACGTTTTCTTTTTTTCACCGTTGACTGTTGACAGATAAACAGCGTAGTCATTGCTTCGAAACGTTTAAATAAGAAATCGCGTTAAAAACCAACTGTTCGCCCGTGAAAACAACGTACATTTATATTTCCAAACCTGTGGCAATCAATTTGCGAAGAATCTGTGGAAAAATATCGAATTCAAGCAGAAAACACACGAAAACTGGTACGATGTTATATATATACACATAACTATTACTGGACAAATATCACTATCGCGAAGATCGAGTGCGAGTTGTTACTGGTGGCAATACATCCGGTTTATGACACCTGACAGCTGTCATGAAGTGCTGCCATTAAAAAATATATCCCAAAAGGGTTGCCAATTCGAACCTAGGGTGGCCAGTAAGAAATAAAATTCTCTGAATTAGTAGAAATTTTAAATTCTACGGATATGGAAGAACAAACGATGGCCCAGTTTTTTGGAAAGTGTGAAAGAGTCCTTCAATGATAAAATGAGGCAGGTCAAAGAAGAATTTAACCAACAAACTACCAATTTAATGGAAAAATTCACAGCTAATGTGGCACTCAAAATAGAAGAAAAGTTAAAACCTTTAATTCAAGAAAATGCTAATCTAAAGAAGGAAGTCACTACACTGAAAAGTAAAATTTCTAACTTGGAACGAGAAACGAAGAAGAATAACATTATTTTACATGGGATAGAAGAGACAGATGGAAGCCACTACGAACTACTAGAGGTCGTGTTAAAATTCCTGAACGAAATAGGGAAAGGAAGAATGGATGAATTAAAAAAATGGGAAATTAGCGATGCACGTAGACTGGGAAAAAAAGTTAACGGGAAGAGAAGACCTATCCTAATTAAACTTACACAAGCCTGGAGAAAAGTTGAAATTTTAAAAAACAATAAGAATTTCCCCGAAAATACATATGCCACAGAAGACTTTCCGAAAGAAATCCTTAAAATTAGGAAGGAACTTGAACAAAAACGGAAAGCGGAAATTGAAAAAGGAAATAGAGCATTCATACGCTATGCCAACTTATAATTAAACCTCAAGAAAAAGAGAAAGAAAAAAATTATTAAATAACAAAAAAACCCAACTGCTTAGCACAAGAGAGAAAAACAAGCTTAAATATATTGGATTTGGTAACTTGAATTGTATAAGATACTGAAGACGGGGACGAAAAAACGTTTTGTGGTGTTTGTGGACGACTTCATTTTGTTCGTCCCCGCCTGCAGTATCTTATACAATTCAAGTTACCAAATCCAATATATTTAAGCTTGTTTTTCTCTCTTGTGCTAAGCAGTTGGGTTTTTATGTTATTTAATAATTTTTTATTTTAAACTTTTTAGTTTTCAAATTTGCTACGGCAAGTTATGTTGTTACATTTGCTTAAACCTTAGAATCAGGATTTTACCAGCTATTGTTTGATACCCATGTTGTAAAAGTAATAATTAAAAAAAAAAAATTCACCCTTTTTTTTTCTCTTCAAATGTGCCGTATAAAATATTACCCTATGACATTCCTACAATAAATACAAATCTAACGACACCTCACATGTAATCTATTCAGCCGTTTAGGCTGCAGAGCGCGACAAATAAATCGACATACATACATACATACATCATCATCATAGGCGTTAGCCGTCTATGTCAGACGATTTAAGCAATATTCTGTCGATTGCACCGTTTTTCGTGGCTGAATAAGCCTATTCGGGAGCGGCAGGTCCTGCCACACGCTCTGCAGGTGAAGTTTGTGTTATCGATTACTGATGTTGTGTCGTTATTTTTCTTACGTTTCTCGCTTTTTTCGGCAAGGGCACAAAACCAGGCTTCATGGTGTACCTTGCGTCCATCCAGTTATGATTTACGCCATTTGGTTCTGTCCTCAGCTGTCTGCTCCCAGTCTAGGAGTTCAATACCAAAAGTGATCATGTCTCGCTTGGCGCAATCTTTAAAGCGCAGCATTGGCCAACCAACACTTCTTTTTGCGTGCGCTATAGCACCAAGCAATACACGCTGGGGTAGACGGGTTGGTTCCATGCGGTGCACGTGCCCCAACCATCGTAATCGTCTCTGCTCCGGCAATGCGAAGAAACTGGGCACCGTTTTGTTGGTTACCTTGTCCTTCCAGGAGATGCCTAGGATGTTTCGGAGGCAGCGCATATGAAAGGCATTAAGTCGAAGCTCTTGTTTTGCGTACGTCGTCCTTCCTGATCCATACAACAGTATGCTTAAAATGCATGCTTGGTAAACGATCATCTTGGTGTTCGTCGTAAGATGTTTGTTTTGCCATACTCTTGTATTCAGCCTGCCGAACATGGTCGCCGCTTTGCCGATACGAACATCGATCTCCAGGTCAAGTGAGAGATTGTTCGACACAGTCGACCCTAGGTACGCCAACTATGGCACCATCCAGGGTTATTACTGGCTTATCTTATATTCCCTTGCATCAGCATAACTGTCTTTTTGGCGTTTATAGATATGGAGAACAAGGAACAGGCCCGTAAAAACTTATCGACGATGATTTGTAAATCAATTGCAGTGTTGGCCACAAAGGCTACATCATTAGCAAATAGAAGGCTGTCAATAAATACGTCCTCGCGATGGCGCTTGGACTTAAGAAGTGAAATCATGTTGTACTACTTCCCATCAGCTCTTGTATGTAGATGTATACCCTGCTGGTCATTGCCGAATGCTTCTCTTAACCACACACGTGCCCCTGGCTACCGGTGGTACCCAAGTTTTTTTTTCAGTAGATTGCCCTCGTTTTTCGCAAAAATACGCATTAATTGACTCCCAAACCAACCCCAGTAAGATCCCGGATGCGGATGAATGAGAAAAATATACCAAACAGGGTGGGTGCTAACACGCAACCTTGGCGGACACCTCTGCGCATTTTGAACGGCTCAGATCTAATGCCACCAGCAACGACAGCACCATTCATATCTTCTGTTTTGGAGCAGTCGGGTAAAAACAACTATCTACACACCCTAGAATCAGACGAGCCCAAACCCAAGATATTTTTCTACATACACCCAACAGCACGTCAGTAGAAACACTTCGAACTTTGTGACATAGTAATAGAGTTGCAAATCTTTCTATTCACGTGCGGTTGACCGTACGTAAGGTATGGTTGAATTTGGTAGTCACAAGGAGGTTTTAGTCGCTGGTGGTTCGCTTTGGCGAAGCGTGGGCTAAAACCTCCTTGGGTAGTCGACATAAAAAAACAGCTCCTAGAAAAGCTACAGTATAACACAAAAGTAATTAATGCTGCATCTTGCACGGGAAATTTAGTTATTGCTTTATATTTTAAAACTTAGAAAATTATTTCCAAATGGCCTAGCTAAACCCTAATATTTTATTAAGAAACCTCTCAGTTTTTTTATCAATAAAATATTACCAGATGAGCAAGCGACGCTACCCACCAACAGATGGCGCTGTAGGTTTCTGAAACGCGGTAATAAAAACCGCGCCTCTGGTATGGAGTAGAAAAACTAGTTTATTACAAAAGTAATGAATGCTGCATTTTCACGGGAAATTTAGTCATTGCTTTGTATGTTAAAACTAAGTGATTTTTTTTCCAAAAGGCCTAGCTAATCCCAAATATTTTATTAAAAAACCTCCCAGAGTTGTTTTATCAATAAAATATTATAAGGTGAGCAAGCGACGCAACCCACCAACTGATGGCGCTGTAGGATTCTGAAACGCGGTATTATCTCCACTTTTCTATGGATATCTTCCGACTCCATCATCAGATCAGCTCCAAGTTTCAATAACATTGCATTGTCATCCGATTCACATACGCATGCAAAATTTCATCTCAATCGGAAACCGATTAAGATTCTCTTTTCAGACTGGTATTTTGTTTTTTGAAATAGTTTTTTTTTTGTAATTTTATATTTTTTTATACCCTATGACACTCCTACAATGAATACGAACCTAACGACACCTCACATGTTGAAATCTACCAAGCCGTTTAGGCTGCAGAGCCCAACAAAGAAATCAACATACATACATACACACACTCGAAAAACATATCCCTCCTGTTTTGGGGCAGTCGGGTAAAAAAGGAAACGATTTCCTACTACTTCACCAGTCAACTTGAATGATAGCATCAAGCGGGGCCAGGATGCTCCAAGCAAAATAAATAAAACCAACGCATTTGATTACACGCTACGCTATAGAACAAATTCAACAAGTAAACAATAACAATCAACATGCACCAGTCTCCGGAAAACGAAAAAAAGAAAAACTACGTAACACAACAAAAAAATACCTCCCCCAACCCGGATTGCGGTCACCGTGGGGGAATATGATCGCCCCCCTCCAGCAACTAAAAAACTAAAACTAACATCACAAAATAAACAAAAGCAACTTATAACAACAAGAGATATCTATATAGCAACATTAAACGTACTGACTTTAAGAACAGATGAAAAGCTCCTCGAACTAGAAACCGCCCTGCAGAATATAAAATGGGATATCCTCGGCTTGAGCGAGGTAAGAAGATTGGGGAACGATATCGAAGAATATGATGACTTTATATTTTGCTACATAGGACAAACGAAGGGACAATACGGGGTTGGCTTTATAATCAGGAAAGAATTGAAGAAAAACATATTGGAATTCAGAGGCATCTCTGACAGAATTGCAGTTCTTAAAATGAATCTGACAGGATATAAAGACTCTTGGAATATCGTACAAGTTTACGCACCAACGGAAGCAGCAGACGAAGCAACAAAAGACGTCTTTTACTGCCGATTATCAGAAGTATTGGAGAGAACAGGAAAAAATACCATTGTTATGGGAGATTTCAATGGAAAAATCGGTAAACAAAACCCTGGCGAAGAACTCAATATCGGAAAACATGGAATAGGAATTAGGAGCAGAAATGGTGAAAGGATTCTAGGCATGGCACAGGAAAACAACCTGGCACTTTTAAACAGTTTTTTTAAGAAAAAACCATCAAGAAAGTGGACCTGGAAGTCGCCAGACGGCCTGTACTGCAATGAAATAGACTTAATAGCAAACAATCAAATTAAATATTTTAAAGACGTGACGGTGATAAACCGGTTCAACTTTAATACCAATCATAGAATGGTGAGAGCAACTCTAAGTCCAAAAGAACCAAGAAAAACAAGAAGTCACTACGGTCATCGCAGCTTCAGGACCCATATTGAGACACACAACTTGGAAATCCCTAACCAAATCCAAGAAACCTATGACAGGGAGATAAGAAACATGTTCGAAGTCAAAAGAACGAAGGAAAAGAAACGAGATATACTAAGTAACAATACAAAGGAACTTATTCAAAAAAGAAAGGAACTTCTCACCATGACAAAAGACAAAGAAACCCTAAGAGAAATTACACGAATAAGCAAAGAGATCAGCAAGCATATTCGGAAAGATAAAGAAAGAAGGAAACTCGATCGCATTAACTATCATGTAGCCAGAACAGGAGGAATCACGAAAGCGTTGAAAGAACTTCAGGAATCAAAGACATGGATACCTAAAATAAAGAATAATGATAAAAAGCCGCTGACAAACAGAAAATCCATCCTAGACACGGCGACAAGCTTTTATAGAGACCTATATTCAAGCAAAATGGCCCAAGACAAAACAACTTACGAAGATGATCATGAAGCAGAAATCCCACCTATATTAAAAAGTGAAGTTGAACATGCAATCAGAACACAAAAGAACGACAAAGCCCCAGGACCTGATCATATAACAAATGAAACAATAAAAATGTCCTTGCCAGACGCCCTACCAAAATTAACCAGCCTATTCAACAAGATCCTTCAAACTGAATATATCCCGACACAGTGGACGACAAGCAACATAGTGTTGATCCATAAAAAAGGGGATAAAGATGACATCAGCAACTATCGCCCAATAAGCCTCATGTCAAATGTGTACGAAATCTTTGCAAAGATCATACTCAATCGCATAGCGAAGAAGCTGGATGAACAACAGCCCGTAGAGCAAGCAGGATTCAGATCGGGATTTTCTACTGTAGATCACATGCACACACTGAAGCAGGTTATAGAAAAATGCCAGGAATATGGGTGCCCTTTATATTTGGCCTTTATCGACTACAATAATTTTGATTACTTAGAACACCACCATATATGGCTAACTCTTAAAAACCAAGGCATAGAAGGAAAATATTTAAGACTTATACAAAATGTGTACTGCAACAGCTCAGCTCAGGTCAAACTCGAAACTCTTGGAGAACCATTCCCCGTAAGAAGAGGGGTCAGACAAGGCGACCACTTGTCACCCAAAATTTTTAGCAGTTTTAGAGGAAGTCTTCAAAAAAATGGATTGGGACGAGTTTGGTTTAAACATCGATGGAAGTCAACCAAAACCATCTCAGATTTGCGGATGATATTGTGCTCATATCACACAACCCAGAAGCCTTGCAACTCATGATCCAAGACCTTGCAACCAGAAGTGGAGAAGTCGACCTCACAATGAATCAATCAAAGACTAAATTAATGACAAATCATATTGAAGTACCCATTTCAGTGGAAGGCATAAAACTGGACTATGTAGAATCATACGTTTATTTAGGCCAGCTCATTTCAGTTTATGACCAAATGCAACAAGAAACAGAAAGAAGAGTTGCGAACGCCTGGAAGCGCTTCTGGTCTCTGAAGAATATTATGAAGAACAAAGACTACTCTATTGCAGTAAAAAGAAAATTATTCAATACTTGTATCCTACCAATTCTAACGTATGGAAGCCAAACTTGGGCAACAACAGTAAAAACTACCCAAAAACTAGTGTCTTGCCAAAGAAGTATGGAGAGAAGCATATTAGGGTATACAAGGCGAGACAAGAAAAAAGCCATAGATCTAAGAAAAATCACCAAATGGGTAGATGTCAAATCTAAAATAAAAAAACTAAAATGGACATGGACAGGTCACACTATCAGAGGCCCAGAAAAATGGGCAAAACTGACAACTGAATGGGTGCCTCCCTGGAACACAAAAAGAAAAAGAGGAAGACAGCTCAAGCGATGGTCAGACGAAATAAAAACATCTGCTGGCCCATTGTGGGTAAGATTGGCAAAGGACAGAAACCGCTGGGAAAAGCTGGAGGAGGCCTTTGTGTCAAAAGGACACGCCGATCAGGAGAAAGGTGCAACTTAGTAAGAATTATTATGTATTCCATTCTTTATACTGTTTTTGGCAATAAAGGCTTTGAAATTGAAACGTTCCCAACTGATTGGTTTCGTAGCTCGCAGCACTAAGAGAATTTAACGAATACAATCTAAATTTCTCAAATTGCCTTGTTTTAGACTGCATTTGGTTCGCGAATTTTGCTCCTATGGCTTACAAATATTTCACAGTTTCTTTAGATTTCCGTCGTAATACAAAATTGATCACTATTATATTAATTCCCCGTATCTTCTTTCTCTTCTTACTTGGTCACTCACACCAACTAACCGGTTGTTCTGTCTTCAGGTATATTAATAACACATCCTTTTATAACCCCATTATTAGAATGTGCCGTACCTTGTCACTGATAACTCGACCTTTTACATATTCAACCCTTAACTTTTCAAATTCAGGACTAATATTAGAGCAAACCTTTACAAGTTTAATTGAGTTTTGGCAAATCTTCCCTTACTTTTACTTAGGAATAGTTTTGTCTTGTTTTAAAATTAGTACTAATATTAACAAATTGTTGTCTGCGTAACTAACCCCCAATAATGTTTCATTTATATGCTGTCTGTGCAGTATTTTTTTTTTCTTTCGAGCGGAGCGAGAAAGGTATTGTATTCGTGAAAAAAAAAGCTTTTCTAATTTTCTCAAAAATGTGTTCTATATCACTTATACATCATAAAAAACAAGTCTCCCAAAAATGTCCGTCCGTCGGTCGGTCGGTCTGTCCGTCACGCTTTGGCCTAGCGGCTAAACGAATGGTCCGATTGACACCATATTTGGAATTTAGGAGTTTTATGCAAATCCATCGAAGGGTTCTAAGTGGTTTCTGGCTGGCTCTCATTTTGAGGGTAGCTGTCATACAACGAAAATGATAAATTGTAATTTTCTCGAAAACGGCTCATAGAATCTTGATGAAACTTTGCATGACCAAGCATCTCCATGTAAGATATCTTGCGCCAGTATCAATTGATCTGTGTAATTTCATATAAGGGGTGTTCCTGTACCACCAAATCGTAAATATGTGATTTACCCAAAATTGGTTCCATTGAGTTTATTAAAATTTTCTATAATATTACTCCTGGATTGGTTGTCTACCTGACTGGATATTCTTTATGATTTTTTGAATAAAATTTAGTACACAGGGTGTACCAAAAACTGAAAGGGCTTGCTCAGTAGACTAAACTGAACAATAATCCATAAGGAACATGTGTTGGGAAATTAAAAAAATCTCCATGCAAGTATCCTACGGTAGTATATTGATCTTTGAAAATTCATATAAGGGGTGTTCCAGTACTACCAAAAGTTAAACATGTGATTTACTCGAAATCGTTTGATGTTTGTTTGTTTTAATGTTTGACAATTTGAATTCTGAATTGATCTGTATATTTCATTCGAACATTTTTTTGGAAAAACGTAAATAAAAGTTTGTATTTCCATACTATGTGTATGGCATTACAAATTTAAGTTTGCGGTTGATAGTTTTTCCTTGAGTATTGCGAGAAAGTAAGTGCAGTGCTGCTGTACCATTTATTTTGATACGTACTCGTAATTTTCTAGTAAGTTGATCAACTAACGAAAAATAATAAACTGTACCGAATTCGCTTTTCTGGCACTCGCCGGCTGCTGCCGCTGCACGCTCGCTTCGCTCGCTAAGCTCTTGCATTATAACGAAATAGAACGTAGCCCTGCCTTACCTAACGGACCTATGGATCTACGAATTTCCTACGAGTTTATTATTTTTCGAAAGTTGGTCAACTTACGCGAAAATTGATCAACTTACGATTCTTATTATTATATTATATTCTTTATTGCACAATTAACATACAGAGACCTACATACAAGAGGACATTTACAAAGGCGGGCTTATCTCTACAAAAGATTTCTTCCAGCCAACCTAAGGTCGTGAGAGAAAATGTTCGTTTAGCGGGACACAAGTGTGCAATACGAATTTTAAAAAGAAAATATAATTAACTACTTAAATACAATCAACACCAATACATATATTATATATTAAATACATATAAAAAACACACAATATGTACAAATATACAAAAATACATAAATAAATAAAAATACAAAATGCTAGAGAAATACACAATGATGACTACATACAAAGCACTACGACGAAGCAGTGATTTGGCGAAGAAAATGTTCCTTTACTTTTAGTTTATTATTCGGTGACAAATAAATGTTAAAAGAAATGGTCTATTAAGAACTATCTGTATATGTTACTTTCAATCATAATAATATTAATGGTACCTACGCAACATGCCTATTTATAATATTCCAAAGAAACTTACCTGAAAACTCGGTATTCTGCTTAAGGTCTTCTAAAACCTCAGGTTTCAGTTTGCTGTTCTGTTTTCCCATTTTGTCTTCTTATTGTTTGTACAGGACGTGACACAACCACCTCTTACTTTGTAAAATATTGGGCCCTAAAACATACAATCACCTGTCATTTTTTTCTAGAATATTCGCTAATTATAATATCAGTGTATGAATAAATACATATCTTTATCTTACTTCAAACATCACCCGATAGTTTCAAAGTAAGTGTCCAAATAAACAGAAAAAGAAATCAATTTACAAAAAGAAGTCTAGAAATGGTATCAATAAAACAATAACCAGACAAATTATGAACTAGTTTGTTTTGTAATTTGTATATTATACACGAATAGGCAAAATGTGAACCATTAAAAATATGTTAATCTCAGAATTACAACAGAGAGGTTACGGAGACATTGTGGTACTTCCATCTATTACACGTGCCTATCTATATCCTAATAATGATTCGTAAAATCTACCGCGACACATAAGGTTCATTCCGTAAATAACGAGTATCTATAATATATTATAAATACTTTTACAAAATCATTACTCAGACTTGGAGATTCTTGAAGTATACAGCAGTGAGAATAGTTTTGTCAAGACAGAATATTTCAGACAGAGACCCCCTGACTAAAAAGCTCATGCATTTACTACATAATCGTTCTTATAATCTTGAATGCTACAAAATCATGTTACAATTTTGAGGGATCTACTATTTCTGGTAAAACTATAGCAATAGTAGTGTCATAAATTGGTAGGTGCAGTCATGGCGTTTAACCGTTAAGCAGGTTAAAAATAGATAATATTTAGCCGTATAATTCCTTTACGCAGATATACTATAAATCAAGATTTACTAGGTAGATGAAAACAGTATCGTTAAGAAAACCTCAGAATAAATAAAACATGAAGAGAGAGCCTATAATACCATACAATTTTGAAAATTTGTTTACTTCCTACTAAAATAAAGGAGGTACAAGAACTCGGGTTGCTGTTGGTCACTCAATCTTGAATATCAAAATTGTAAAACATATTGTCAAATTATAAGTGATGCATAACTGACATAGAGATACACCACCTGCGATAAAACTGCACATGCTGTTATATCTACTTCTGTTAATATACAAAAAAAAATTAAAGATCTTCAAACTGCTCAACGATTAATTTCCGTGACACAATAATGATAAACGTATTTTTTTATATCAATAGAGGTTGTTTGCGTTCAACTGGTGACTACTACGTATCTCTCCAGTAATACTGAAATCATCGGATTTGAAATTAGATCTTAACTTTTGTGATGCACAACACCCTCTATTGAAATTTCACATAAATAGCAGTTGTTACAAGTAAACAAGACTCTAAAATCAACATATATACAAAATATATAATGGTAGCTTTCGAGAATCCAAAACAAACAAATCTTCATATAAATACTATTTCCAATAGTCCATTTTAGGCTTCGCAATAGATTGAGTTATTAACAATAAAAAAATGTTTATTTGAATTATTAGAAATTAAATTTGTTGATCTTGTCTAAACATGTAGATAAGTCAACCGCAAATCGCTAGAAACACTTGCACTACAAATATCAGTCTACGCTCCGTAATAAGGGTGTTTTCAAGATCAAAGTGTTTCTACCGACGACGTTCAGTTGACTATACAGATATTTACTTTGGGCAAATAATTGCACAAATTCATCATCAATTTGTCAGTTTTGACTTCATAGTTACGATTAAAAAAACATCAACCCCTACCATCACAGAAATCTGGCATTTACAAACCGAAATCAAATAGAAAAAAATCATAATTTTCGAAACATAGTGATTTGTATTTTCTTAAATAGTTCATTTTTTTAATGCAAAAGCGCTTTTAGCACTTTGCGTTTATACTTTCGTTTTGCATGTACATCACCTGTGTAATATATCTTAGTCAGAGAACCCATGGCCTGACGATGATGCCTTCATGAAAACTTTCTATGACTGTAATATCCATGGCAAACACTGATAAAAATATATGTTTTCTCCTTACAAAAAGGTACATCGTATGATACATTGGTATGATACATTTTTAATACGATTTTAAACAAATCAACTTTTATTTTGAATTACTGCCAAAGAAACAAGACACCATCTATTATTAAGTTCACAACAACATTGTTTTACGCAGTAAGATAGTTGTAGAGTGCATGTTACACAGTTTAGAGAGAGATAAACACTACGTGAATCGAGTTATATTTCAGAAGGGAACTTGAAACATGCAAAGCTATATTACAGTGGCCTCTAGATAGCCTCCTCTTAGTTCCGTGATCACGGATAGGCCTGGGTCGCGTAACGTTAAGACAATGAACCGCAAAATACAAACAAGTAAATTGACTAAAATGTATGAAATCAAATTTCTCAATTCATGAGATATGTTAGGTTCGCATTAATGACGTTTCAAAATTTTTTATGTAACACTGTAAGTGAAACCAAGTCGAAATCGATTCAATCTTCGTCATGAAATATTGTGCTTTTTATATTGATTGTGATATGTTACACGACACCCTGTCTGTGAGAGCAACCATCAGGTCCAATATGAGTGTTCGGGTTGGTTCACACCGTCATGGCACCTCGACGCGACGCGAACATACTCGTATTTGTATAGACTGCATGACTCGATACGCTCAAATCACTTGTAATGTTATCCGCACTTACTGTTAAAAAAACATGTAGTATAGTAGAACCTAAGTACTTAATTGGTAAGTTACGTTCCGCGTCACGTCAATATGCAACTGATTTGACCCAACCCTTCTTGATCCCTCTTACCTACTCCTACAAAATCAGTCATTTTCAATCATACGATTTAATTCATTTTAAATGGTATGTAATGAAGACTAATCGAGAAAGAGTTCGTCTATTAAAAATGCAATTTAATAAGAAAAATGATAAAACTTCATAAACTCTACATTGATGTTTAATGCAGATGTTGAAGACGAGAACTCAGTCAGCCAGACAGTCCGCACACATTCCCGATTTTCCACTTAGTTATTTATGTTTAATACTGCCCAAATAACGATCACATCGCATCTCACAATTTTAACACAGCAATTTTAGTTACATACAGTCAATAAATAAGATCTAAATAACTGTAAAAAAAAAAAGTTACCTAATTACATCACTATAGAATACTGACTTTAAATTATTGGAATGTAATAAAAAAGACAATGCACAGTTCCCATTAGTAGAGGATCGAATCAGGCAGACCATTCTCAAAACGTGCTCGAATTTTGGCACGAGTACATAAGGTGACACACTAAGTAGTGCGACCCGGCAGAACGCGACGGAGACTTGCAATGGGTGACCTCGCAATAAATATTTAGTTTTGTACTATAATCCACTAAATAGAGATTAAAAGTGAAGGGTTAGCTTACAAACGGTGCAACGACTCCAAATTTTTGGTATGTTGTCTAGGATGGTTAGTAAGTGTTTAAAATGCAAAATGCACAATTCTCCCCCCTTCGCGCCCCCACCATATTTTTCGCATATGTCTTCGGTCACATGAATTTTAGCTAGAAATGTGTTTTACACAGTTATTAATTCGAACTAGGAATTGGTCAAACTTGGTACAAATATAGCTCACTAAAATGTCAACAAAATAACACCTCCAGACTGATTGATTGAATAAAGAACTACTCATACAACCTCAGAATTCGATCCTCTACTAAATGCCCAGTTTATGTGCTCAATTTGTGCGATCGCATTCAAAAAGAATGTATACATGTATTTTGTGCTTTGCGAATCAGCTTGTGCGTTTACCCTGCATTATTTATTTTATCACTCTTACCATGAATGTATTGCACTGCGACTATACCAATTAAAACATTTGAGCCTGCTTTAAAAAAAATCAAGCATTTGATCGGTTTTAGGAAGTTTTAAGTGTGTTTTACTCACAAACTATTACGTTTAGGTGTTTTTTACATGTTTTGTATGGTTAAAATTTTTAAGAAACGTACCAGTAAATCAAGAGGGGCACTAAACCGATAGAACAAACGTATAGATTCTTTATTTCTAAAATTACTTTAGAGGCTTTCTTAAAAAAGCTGTAAATATAAAAAAATATAAGTACTGATGCAGAACGATATTTCATCAAATTGAAAAAAAAAACTTATTTATGATATGTGGGGTTGCTATTCGAGGACTAATCTTAGACCGATTGCCATTTATCTGCAAAGAATTATTCAGCCAATGACGAAATAACTTTAACATCAAGATTACCATGGTTTGGGCAAAAATTGTGCCTAAAGAAAGAAAACTTAAATTTCAATCCAGATTTGGTGCACCGGCGGTTTGTTCAAATGAGTAAATAGTGCTGGCTTCATAGGTAGAAAGTAACAGTATGTGAGTAATATTAAAATATAATCAAAAAGCGCTTGAAACCTGTAACAGCCTTGTATACATAAAAATAGCTGCGCGACCCTTTCAGCTAATATTACAATCTGAAATAGGGTTGAAAACCAAGAAAGTGACTCCTTATAATTTGGAAAATCATCTGAAAGATGAGAAATATATCCTACGACTTTTAAGACTAGGGCACACACTACAAGTCATAACTTATAGTATTATGATAAATTGGTGCTTATAATATTTTGGCAATAAAATGTGAAGTTTATGAAATAGGCAAATAAGCTTAGGACAAACGGTAAAATGCACAAAAATAAACATTGAGCAAACGAAAAATACGATGACTCGTGAAACTTACACAGAGAACTAGAAGGCACAGTAGTGGGAAATTATTGCAAAATAGCATAACTAATATCGTAGTTATATATACTATAATAATAATAAAAAGTTGGACATTTTTCTACTGTTTTACAATTTCCAAATATACAATACAATAGCAAATTAACTAGAGCTTCAGGAAGGTGCTAGTTCTAAACTGAGCTCTGAAAAAGTGAAGATCCCCGTCTATGAGTGAAGAAATCACATTGAAGATTATTCAATCAATGTACGACACCGATACTGAATTTTAAATGTAAGGATTGTTATATTTATTTATGTAAAATATTAATTTTAATTAAAATCTCGTAATTCGACTTATCGCATACAGAGAAGATCAGATTAGTGAGTGCTTCGAGTGAGCCGTGTCGAGCGGTGTGGTCGTGTTTGTGTATACTCCTTTCAAAATAAGCCGAGCTGAAGCGTCCTCTTGAAGCGGTCGATAGTGGCAACAATACTCGTACGCAGAACTGATACGAGTACACGGACGTTTGGTTGCTCACTAAATTAACATTACTATTTTAGTACATACTTTGGCAGTGACTCTAAGCCCTAAGATATTTCTGATTAAAAAAGAAACTAAGTTTTGTTATTTAGAAGAACTTACCAAAATTTAGTAGATTGAGTAAACAGTTAAATTGAATAAATCGGCTCAGTAATTATCAGTGGCGAAGGGTGGATTTTAGCAAAAGGGAAGCCCGTGCAAAATTGTTCGAACAAAGTTAAGCAGTACCAGGCAATATCTTAGGCCCTTCCTTTGTTAAATGGAGCTAAATGTTTGCGAATACTGTCAAGAGCAAGTTACTCTGCAAAGAGTAGTATTTTACCTATTAGGCGTCAGCATGGTTTGTAAAGGGATAAGGAAAAGAAGAAGGGGTTTATTTATGTGTTTCTCTTTATTGACATCTTACCTACAACAAAACATCAGCGAGTGTTTAATAAAATCGTCTCACTTAATTTATTTTCAACGGTGTCGACTTTTGTCAAACATGGTTTAACTGCTACATGTTGACTGCATGTTTTTCATTTAATTTTTAGAAGCAATCGGTTAAACTAAACTGAATACGACACGAACTTTGACCCGCCCATTATTCAGTTGAATATAAAATAAATCAATAGAAAAACTCACGATCGGCACTCTAACAAAATCCAAAATAGTAAAATAAACAAACAACACCATTACTCAAACAAAACAAATAATAATTACAATTTGTTATGTTGGCAACATTTTGTTGGTGGGCTTTGTTGGCGACTTCACTCATCAACACGGCGGAAGACATGTCGGCGGCTCGATATTTGTATGTACGCGAGTCACTGACATGTCGGCGGGCAACACGCGCGGGCAAATGTTGCCGACATGATCCTTTTTAATAGGCCGCCGGGTTGTGTCGGCGGGTCGGCGGCTTTGGTGTGTATTTCCCTTAACACCAACAACACAAACAGAAAATATAAGATCGCGTCAACGAAAGAAAAACAATAAACAAACCAAACGGAAAATTGCGAAGACCTGCCGAACTTGCAACGAACGAAAAAAACCCTGCAAAAAAGAAAATCACGACTTTTCATATTGATAATTTAATTATCTAACCCTTTCAATATTTGTCATTATCATTGCACACAAGACGCACACACAAAAATTCATTTATCTCGTTAACACCTGCGAAATTACCATTTAATTGTCTTGCCACAAGCCGCTTGATGCCGGCTTATTTATTCCCATAGTTGGCGAAACGAAGACAGAGACAAAACGCAATTATTTTCAAACGACAAAGGGACGGCTTACGCCCTGTACTATGGAATCATAAGCCAACGATTCCCGGCTTTCCTGTGCTATAAAAACATTTTTAGGCGTTTGTCGTAGGCTGGGATAGGCGATTAAATTTTTTTTTGTTGTGAATATTATCGCAGGCAAAATAAAAACAATCTAATTCAATAAAAGTAAACTGTGTCTTTATGTGTATTAATTTCGTTTTACTTTGATATACCTAGGTAGGTTTGATATACCTAGGTTTAAAAAGGGAAGCCGGTAGGAATCGTGTTATATGCACGCTTCACTACTTATCTAAGTATGATCAAAATATTTTCACCGCACTATTTTTACGCGAATCTCATTACGGCACGACTTTACTTCACTCAATAAATAATAGTTTTATTAGATATTGCAACGAAAAATCAAGTGGAATCAGCTTCACTTATTTTGAACGGAGTATACCGTCCTTCATTGACCCGCTCCGGCGGCCAGATAACAGACAAACGAAACAAGTGGAAGCAGCTCAGCGTATTTTGCACGAAGTATACTTGTCTTATGCTGCACTGCCCCACAAGGTCGTATACCTAATCTGATCGATTCTGTTCATTCAACACTACGCTAAATATTGCCTTAACAGTAGAATATTAAGATTGACATTAGTTTATACCGTGCAGTAGTGAGGTCCGACGGACAGAGGAAGTGGACACAAATCGATAAATTTTGGAACAAGACCGCCTAAAACGTGAACATATTGGTTCGGATTTGGTAAGTTTTACTTATGTTAGCAAAGTGGACAATCCGACAGCGGTTGGAGTTCTAAAGGTTGGGATATAAAGGCTGTAGTGTAGTATCAACATTTACAACAATTAAACTTTGAAATGGACACTTTCGTGATAAAGTATTCGTTACACCAATATTCACCTAAATCATTATCATTTAATACTATTTTACAAATCGCCAAAAGGTAACACTTTTAAAACATGTCACAAAATGAACAGCTAATACAAGCACCGCGCGAGAGGGTTGGTCTCTGCCATACCCGACAAAAATTACGCTTCGGAAACTTGTGGGGTTTAAAAAGTACATAATCTTTCTGTCTGATATCACGGTTGGAGCGAAGATAACGCAACACGCAGTTGGATATTTAATGGGATTCTCAATCAGAATAAATTAGTTTCTGTTAGAGAGACAAATTGGACTAGATGTATTGGCGTGTAGCGTGCGCGGTGCTGTTCGTAGCTTGTATAGAGGAAGGGGAAGGGGTGTTTGCAGAGCCGCCGCAGTACAAGCGCTGCGCCGCCCCGGACGCTCCGCAAACACTGCCACAGGCAAAGTGCGGACAAGCCATGTCTACACGACAGCAACGTACCACACAACCTTATCTCAACTCGCCTTCCCATACGGACCTTAAACTCCAACTACTTAATCAAGAAGTACATATCTATTCTTTATAAATCTTCCCGTGTCAGAATATAAATATCGCAAATACCTCAAAATCTTAATCAGATACAATGGATAATTTTCCACCGCATTTTTCATATAAAAATCTCTTTTAAAAAGTAGTAATTCCTGAATAATATTTACATCATGATTAATTGTGATTGTTAAAAACTGACGAGCATGATCGATAAGTCCTTTATTATCAAAGCTCGTCCAGCGAGAGGATAAAATAGCGGTAAAAAACTGATATACACCAGGAGATAAATGACTAGACCACATGTTTCGGCTGTAAGTACTGTCGTGTGGACAAGACGACGCCGTCGGGTTATCGTGAGGTATACAGTGTGGGGTGGTGGGTGACTGGGCCGTGGGCTAGTGTGGGCACGTGCACGGCTTAGGGCGCGAGCATTTTGGAGAGCTCTTCATCCTGGAGACAGCCCTTGAGGAACTCGTCCTGCGTCAGCTGTCCGTCGTTGTTTTCGTCCATCTTGGCAAAGATGTTCTTAGCACGCTCCTCCGCAGAGTCTGCTGGCCGATTACTCGAGCACGCCCCCAACATATCGTAAATAGCCTGCAAAAATAAGCATTTGTAACATTAAACTTAAAGAAAAGCTGCGGTAATACATACATAGGTAAGCAAGTTTATATTTGAAAATAAAACATGTTATTTTACCTGCACTATTTTTGTCATTTCCTGGATGTCTATCACCCCGTTTCCGTCAACATCGTACATGCGGAAAGCCCATTTGAGTTTCTCCTCAGGCGTACCGCTAGAGGTTACGTGGATGGCTTGCAGGAACTCCTGAAACAACATCAGCAAATCCATGTATGGCGGCACAGGTCGACCCAGCCAGTCGGCCTTCCCAACAGGCTGCAAATAAACCCGCCTAGCTTGAGCAGGACTTCAGTTTCAAATAAAATATTCAAATCTATTAAATCGAAAATTTAAAAATAAAACATTATAGCATCATAAATTCTTAACTAAAACTTCGCTTTAAGTTCGCTTTAGCAGACAGTTGCAACTATTTTAAGTTATCAAAACAGTCGCATAGGCAATTAGTTTAAATCGTATTCGTAATATGATAAAGGTTACCTTAAAGTCTATGTAGCCGTTCTTATCCATATCGAATGTGCGAAACACATGGTCGCAAAATTCGACCGCATTACCAGAGGGGAAAAACATCTTGTACATATCGACGAATTTTGCAGGCGTGAGTCTACCGTTGGGGCAGTCTTGCTGGAATCAAATGCAACAAGCCGCATGACTCACAGGAAACAAGAGCAGACCAATTCATACAGTAAACAATCGAGGCACTTCATAGCTAGACCAAATAAAGATACTAAATTTAAATACACGAGCAGCACAATATGGAAGATTTTGCAGTAATAAAAGAGCAGCATAATATTAAAGATATTTCAGCAGAAAAATATTGTGTACTACTATGTCCAAAATTGGTGAACAATGTAAGATTGAGTAGCTCTAAATTTCTTTGTCCAGAAAAATAATAACTTTTGCAGCAGAATATACAACTAATCATCAAATCGTAAGTACGCTTTTGCGTTATTTGGGATAAGTTTGGTGTTTGCCTTACCTAACGGATTTATGAGTGTTATTGTGGATGGATGATTATATGTTCTCAGTGATTGAGTAGAGTATTTAAGAACTGCCGCTTTACTTCGATCATAAATTTTGGTAGATGCACGATAGATAAAAACATAGCAGAATAAAAAAAGATGCTGTAAGCTCATAAAACTAGAAATTTCGAATTTAGAACACACGAAAAGGAGGAGACTTTTTTGTTCGAATCTTGAAAGTGTAAACTATTAATATTATATATTAATAAAATGTGTTAACGAAAATGAATGATCGTTGCCAATTTATCAATAAAATACATGCACGATTATATAAAATTTTAGTCTTTCTAATTTCAGAAATGTCTTATCTTGCTGCTCAAATAATAATTCTGCTGCTCAGATATAAATTTTGCTGCTGAAATGTCAATTTTGCCGTTCAATCAACAATATTTCTGCGCGAATACCGTTATTTACAGAGCAAGTGTAGCAGCTGTTTAGTTAGTTATTGTCGGTAAAAGCATATTGTGCTGCTGTACAAATGATTTAAATAGCAATTTTAACTGCTAAACAAAATTTGTTAATGGCTGAACGAATAATAACTTCTCTATAATGCTTTGTACCTTAAATCCTTTGTACCATTCCTTAATGGTAGTTTCATCGTAAGAAGTGTTGGTTTTGAGGAACTCCATGTCCTCTTTAGTGAGTTTGTCTTTACTGACGAAACAGCCCATTGTGATTCCTGAAACAAAATAAGAGCGAATATTAATTTAATTTTCTTCCTTGAGTTACTAAAGTATTTTCAGGGTTAATTTTCATATCAGAAATACGTCACTTTAAGTTCCGAGAGCCAACCAACAACGCAAACTAATTGTGTAAATGGATAAAAGATGATATTCAAGGCGAGTTTAGGTCTTAGGGCGTGTAAATGTCACGGACGCACTACCGATAAAGATAAGTGTAGGTACATGGCGCGTCGTCGCCGTCACCCTTCCGCACCCCAGAGGCCGCGGCATCAAACCTAAATCAAGTCGACGAAACCTCATCCCACCTATTAAATAGCTTATACTCGTATCGTATTTCTTTCCAAATAATATTTACACTCCATACAAAGCGAACCATTTGAGATGGGGTATTGTAGGAGGATGGAAAGGATTAGTTGGGCGGAAAGGAAACTAATAACGAGGTGTTATATATAGTAGAGAAAAATAGGAGTTTACTAAAAACGATAGAGAATAGAAGAGGCAGGACGATTGGACACGATAGTTTCAAGAAATGTCATAGAAAGAAAATTGGAGGGGAGAGAGGAAGAGAAAGACCAAGGCTAAGTTACTTTGATCAAACAAAGTGAAGGACGAATTCGTGTCGAAGAAGAAGAAGAGATTGGAAGTGACTACATCGACAAGATCATGGAAAAAAGTGATTTGCTGATTGTTTCAACGAGTACGAGTGTATTGGGAAACTTTGTTTGCGAATTTTATAAGTAGTCGAACAGAAGTATCCGTCCACAGAAGTATCCAGCATCCTTCTTTTAAAGTTTCGCCGTATAAGATATGCACCTTTTTATATCAGAATGAACCTACGAGGGATGATTAAACAATTGTAAAAAAAAAAGAAACATTTTTGAATGTATACTTTTGTGTATATGAGTAAGTATGAACCATTTATTTCAGTAAAGAGAAGGTGACAAAAGTTAGGAAACGTAAAAATAATGAGGTAAAGTTCAACAGCATCCAGCAAACAACTTGACAATTTAAGAAAGACTAATGTTGAAACTGATGCCATTTAAAAAGCTGAACTTTCACAAGTTAACCACTTTCCACACATGATTTGACTAACAGTCCTCTAGTCATAGTGCCATCTATTTGTTTCTACAATCGATATAACATCAAAGGAGAAACAGTCGCGGAAGCAAAATGGAAGTTTTAGAACCTATACGGAGAGCTGTTTGTAGGATCAAAGAAAGCTTTATTTTTCAAAATGATCGAAGCTTCGGAAAACTGTGGAATACAACAGGGTCTGGAGAGAATTTGATGCTACGAAGAAACGTGCATTAATAATCTATCGATAGTTGTTTATTTTCTGGATCATTCTCACTACTGTTGGTTTGTTTTAAACTTTCGCACTTTTCATCCTATACTATTAAACGAGCAATATTTGTATAGGTATATATTTGTAATCGGTTTCTCGAAAACGGCTCTAAGGATTTCGATGAAATTTACCATGCGGGGGTTTTCGGGGGCGAAAAATCGATCTAGCTAGGTCTCATGTCTGGGAAAATTCGTTTTCCCCGTTTTTTTAAGCTTTGCGTTTTAGAAGAAAACCTACTTTTTTTCTATCCAGTATGTACGCTAACGTATTTAGTATGTACCTAATTTGACTAGCATTTACCTGCAGAGACTCCTAAAATTCAATTATCTGATTGGGTCCTGTCACGACGGTAACAAAATTGAATTATATATCGCAGTAAAAATTGATATGAGTATCTGCGATCTTGCGCCGGCTTTATCTTTGATGACGCAGATCAAAAAGTTCGTTGCCGATGAACACGACAGTAACTTAACGAGGTTAGCTTTCATAATGTATCGGCAGGAAATTCGATAAATTGAACCCCGACTAGCGATGGGCCTTCCAAAAATGCAAAATCATGACGGATATTCATCATATCCTTTATTTAGCAACCGAGTGTCGGATACCGACACCCTCTAAGGCAGCCGGCTCTAAAGAAATTGACCCATTGCGATCACGTAAATTTTAACATTTTGATAATTTAAACATTTTCAATTAATTATATTATTGACGCTAACATATTTTTGTAGGTATCTATAAGCTGTCTGATTGAATTGCTGGCAAAGCTGCAAGAAATAATAGTAGCAATTCTTTGGACTAGATGGCCCACAAATATCTACGCGAACTACATTTACTACGGCTTTCATGGTCGTACTACGCGCAGAAGTCGGGGCGCAAAAGGACACAACATGCTAACTGGACTACAATATACGTGCAATCTAAGGCGACACACCTTGTCTATATGGTCAGTATGTTAGTGCGTCACAAAACCGATATGTGAACGGTTATTTTAAGATGTTTTCAAACGCTATGAAAAAATTGCTTTAAGTGATTTATGTGCATTAACAGTAGCAACCCGCTCACCGAAATAGTTTTACTACGAAATCGAAGGTGATGCTGTTTCAATGATGGCGGCGGCAGCTTATCGGTGATGGAACGTGCTTGCGATTGTACTTGTATACAGGCAAACATTTGCAACTACTAGTTTGTATGTTTAATCCCTTGTAAATTACAGTAAAATCTCATAGTTTCTTTGCCAAAACTCAATTTTGATGAGAACTTAAGTCTCTATATTAGAGGCGGATGCTTAAATGTTATTCTTGCTCTAATCGATATATTAATCTACATTTTTGATTTGTGACCCGCCCAGGCACTTTTTTATTTGTGGCACTTATTTATTAGTAAAGTATCTACGTTACGGCCGGAAGACCAACAGACATAAAACTGAAGTTTTACAACGTATATTTTTAAAGGCTTTTTGGTATTACTCTTCCAAAGAGTTACGAGTCAATTGACCGTGAGTTTTTCTGGCAACGAGTTGGCGCCGCCGCATAATTTTCATTATGTAAACCTGCCTTTAGTGCGTATAGAAAGAAGAGTCGGTGGAAACTTCTTGATTCATGCTATATAATGATAGCGATCATAGAATTGAATTTTCGTGGTCATAAGAACAATCTCAGATCAGTTCACAGCTATAGGCGAGCACAGACAGACAGACGCAGCGGCAACAGGAGCGGAGCTGAGACCAAAAATAAATCACGGGTTTATTAAAAACAAAACATTTTCTGACCCGGTTGTAGCATATGAAATCGACATCTATTCAAAAGATACAATTATTGATTGTCAGCCAATAACCAGCCTGATATTAAAGGTGGAAATTGCAGAGCAAACGGTTTCAAGGTTTCCATCATTTTGCTATGTTCAATAGAATTTCTTTTTACGAAGGTATTCGAAGTTTAAGAACCTACGTAATTAAGTACACCTACCCTGGTTGGTTGTAGGCATTATGTCGTAACAAGCGGATCTAACGAGATAGTTTCAAACGAGAACATTTAGTTAGGGGGACGAGAGAATGGCGGTGTAGATGCAGAATATGCGTGTCACGTTCTCGGAGGCCAATACGACGTGTACCACTTTCATGACTTCTACTCGGCCTAGATCACGTAATTACACCACTAAATAATTCTCATAATCTTCTCAGCTCGCCCTTAGACTCTTATTTAAATGTCCACTTTAGTTACAATTTCTAGAAATTGAGAATTGTTTATTCACGACCAAACAACCAAATACCGTGTCACAAGGATATAGCAATAATAAAGAAATACGAGTTAGTACACCGCATAATTTGCTCATAAATTATATAAAAATATAAAGCACGCATAAGAAATTTCGTGTGACCTTCTTTGTATTGTAGTGCGTAACTACATAGTGAAAAGCTTTTAACAAGTGCGAAAGGGATATGTTCTAAGTATGCGATAGATATTCGGTACGTAGGTAGGTAAGCATACGAACACCTTTAATGTCTGGGTGCATGACTAAAGTTTTTATCTTATCTTTCTCACATTATAGAAAAAAAAATATTTATTGTTACTTCTTTGTTTAAATGATGTGCGAGGTAATCTGTAAAACTTCTGTATCTATACATAACATTCTTTAAAAAATAAATTATACCTAACAAACAGAAGGTTACTTATTACCGAGGGAAAGCCACATATTTCCACGGCAAAAATATTTAAAGCGAAAGAAGACGAATGCAACAGCAGCTATTGTAACTACGTTTTATTTTTCTAAGTCCGTGATTCTGTTTTAAGCGACTCATTCTTTCTTACCTTTTCTAGCACCTCAATATAAGTTACGAATAATTTCTCGTTTGATGGGCCCTCATTTCATTTTGTACAGCATGTAGGGCAAGCTACTATAGGTAGAATACGAGTAAAAGAGTTTTCAGTGAGAGTATGTTGCTGTAAATCATAATCCTCTTTTGAAAATCACTTTAGTGAAACCGTAGTATAGAAAATGAATCTGAAATATCTTCTTGTTGTCTTAGTTACCTAGGTACAGTCAAGAGCACATTAAGCTTGATAACGAAGCGCGTCTTAAGCTTATACGTTTATCAGAATAAAACGGAATAAAGTCCAATGCGTCATGCTTGACGTGCTCTTGACTATACCAAAGCGGAGTAAGAACCAGCGTTTTATGAATTCAAAATTCAAAAATTTCAAAAATTTATTTATTATCACCAGCTAAGTAAGTAGGTGTACTTACTTACTAACATTAATGAGATTCCTGGTCCCCAAACTAGGATACCCTGTACTATGGGTGACCAGGTCTTTCAGTCCAAGCGAGGTTTTAATGCAGATTCTTAAAGTTCACTGTGTTTCACTGTATGAATTGGTAAAAGCTACAACCTGTTCTAAACATTGCACTGTGAGGGTAACTTTGAATAGTACAACAAGTTTATTTTTACAGAGAAATAAAACCCACTCACTTCACCAAACAAGAAAAAAAAACCGGCCAAGTGCGAGTCGGACTCGCGCACTGAGGGTTCCGTACCGCCACATAAACATAATTGCATTAGTTGAAATTTCAGTAAGTTAATGTGCTAGATTTTTTGAGTCCGACACGCGCTTGACCAAATTTTATTATTTGTTGTTATTTTATAGCTTATGCACTATAAACATACCAATTTTCAAGTTTGTAAGTGTTCCCGTTTTTAAATAGAACTAAAACAAAAATCGCCTGAGCGACCATCCAACTTGACCCCTCTCTTATATGAATGTTCTTGAAACGGAAGCTCACCACAATTGGTAACCATTAGTTGTGAGAAAAGTTGTAATATTTAATGATTTCAGACTTTTCCCATTATTTGTACCGTGAGACCTAGCTTCTTGCCAAATTTCATAATTTTAGGTCAACGGGAAGTACCCTGTAGGTTTTGCATTTTTGAATAAATGTATGGAGATGAGGACATAAAATGACATATCTTTTGATTGCGTCGTTGTAAAAAATTGAAATTTTCAGATCTTGTGTGGTTCATGGATCCTAATATGTGGTATTAATTTCAACCTGATAACTCTACCCGTTCGTGAGATAAAGGGTCTTGACAGACAGACAGACAGACGGACAACAAAGTGATCCTATAAGGGTTCCGTTTTTTTCTTTTGAGGTACGGAACCCTAAAAAGACAAAAATTAACAAACAACACTGATTAAGTAGTAAGGAGTAGTTAACAACTTCTATAAATACCTATTTATCCTAATTTAGTTGTCAATAGATACATTTATGATTGAGATCGAACTAAAAAGCGCGTCACATTACTTATGAATAACAAAGTACGCACGCTACTGTACACCCATCCAAGGCTTACTTGCACAGTATACGTAAGGAAGTCAGATAAATCAAGTGTTAGTGCAAATTGAGTTGGTTTTGGTACATTTTGTAAGATATTGTTTTTAGTTCACAGAAATAGGAAAATAACAGAGTGCTGAGTGTGATTATTATGAGTATGGTAGAGGATATTTT
Source organism: Athrips mouffetella (assembly GCA_947532105.1). Classification (NCBI taxonomy): domain Eukaryota; kingdom Metazoa; phylum Arthropoda; class Insecta; order Lepidoptera; family Gelechiidae; genus Athrips; species Athrips mouffetella. Next base: position 28,571,501 of record OX383956.1, on the reverse strand, counting down.
TGTAATACCTTTTGAATACAAGAATTTCGTATGTGTTGGGATGGAATTTTTAGGTGTATAGGTATAATTAAGAGCAGGTCAAACCCGAATTAGTTTCTAATTTATCCGATTGAAAAAGCCGCATCGTAGATTCCACAAAAGATCAGCTTGCTTTACCTATCAATGTATGAAGCCGCCCCGCACGCGCGCACTTGTCAGAACGCAATGGAACTAGGGGCGGAACGAAGGCGGGACACGTTGTACACAGTTACAATACATGTCAAATGCGTCAGGAAGCTAGACATGGAGAGCTTTGCTTTGAAAACGACGACATAATAGCTGCGCGAAGCCGGGACGTCATGACGACCAATCCGGCATCGTGTACAGTACAGGAAAAGGAGTGATCACACCTAGCTGAATTCAAAGACTAATTCGGCATACATTTCTGGGAGGCTTGGTTATGTTAATTGCAATATCTTTACTTCAACGAGCAATGTATGCCGAATTAGTATTTGAATTCAACTAAGTGTGATCACTCTTATAGGCAATTTTCTTTCTCTTTGATCACTAAGTGCTGACGGCTGACCCTGCTATTCGGACGCATAAAGGGAATTTTGTTAAGATTCATTTACATTACACACGACGCTTTTCAAGCCATGGTCAAAATAAACTGTACGAATCTGGTCACTGTCAATTAGGTAATTTGAGTCAGTTGCTAACACAAATTAGGAACTAGGAACAAGAGGTATCTACTCGTACATAGAGTAACTATTATAAAATAGTAAATGGATTTTGCCTTTACATTGAAGTTATAAAAAAAAATATCACGTTTTGCTATTTCGATACCCCTAAATCCAAATCGTAGATTTTTCTTTGTCGGCGTTTGTTTATTTGTTCGAGCATCACGCTAAAACTACTGAACCCATTTTAATAAATCTTTTTTATTGCTAATAGTTTGACTTAAACACTGGTATACATATATTTTATTTAACACACGGACGAATCTCGGGCAAAAGCCAGTAGAGTAATAACAAGATATATGAATAATTTTATTCAGACTGTGTAAGTAGTTGATTAGCCACATTATGCCTGAGTACTTTGGCGACCGAGCTTCGCTCTTTATAATTTTAACCAAACACCAACAATAGATGACGCTGTAGAGTTTCTGAAACACGCAAAAAAATTCAAGATATGCTCAAAAAACAGAGAAAACGAACTTTCCCAGACATAAGACCTAGCTATATTGATTTTTTCGCCTCCGAAAACCCCCTTATAGTAAATTTCATCGAAATCATTAGAGCCGTTTTCGAGAAGCCTAAGTATAGGATAAACATATAGACGAACAATCTTTCGTTCAGTATAGATAGATTCATTTTGTCTCACATGAAGGAAAGACAAAGCTTCCTCAAGAACAAAAACACATTAAATTGTTACTCCTCCAAACAAGACACATCAATCGAAGATCAAAGCTTGAAAATGAAGCGGCTCGAGTATGTACGTAATATGAAACACTTATTGTTCAAAAGGGATGTTTGTTCATTGTTTTATCAAATCCCGTAAAATTTGCAGCTATATGCTCGTTAATGCAAATGTCAACCTCATTCACACTTTAATAACGTTCATTTCGTGACGTGGTTATGAAAATATATTTTTTTTAAAGTAAAAAAATTCTACGTCGTTTTGCCTACAATATTGCAACATTTTCTTATATTTTGGTAATAAATTGCAGCAGTAAAATGGACACATTTGGCAAAAAATTTAATAAATAAGGGTATTATAAGAATTTATTTTCTTTAGAAACTTCAAGCCTGACCACGTCATTTGTCATAATAATATCTTAGTAGACCGATCGGGAAAGTAGACCGATCGTTCCGGAGGGTTGTAGATTACTAGGTTTTTATAGTGTTGCGCAGGCTCTAGGGAATTGGCGTTCGTATGAAAAGAAAAAAACAGCATATCCATACAAAATTGTAAACTTGACTGGAGAGTTTTTTTTGTTAAGTCCGATTTAATTTTTACTTATGTGTCATACGCAGGAAATTTGTTATTTGGCGCGAGTGCCTTGTATTGAAACTAGAATTATTTAAGGAATCTAGAATTAAGCCACGAGCGAAGCGAATGATTCAAAAGAATCTCGAGCGTAGCAAGGTTCAAGGCACGAGACGCGAAATAATTTTGCTACCGAGCGAAACACACAATTTTTTACCATACTACAGCGAGGAAAATCATATACCATAGTTCATCATCACGTTGTAATTTCAAAAACTTTATCCACGCTAGCGGCAAAAAATTACTTTTTCACTTCTCATGCTCGAAAAGTTGTAGTTTTATGCTGGGTATAGGCAGCCTAAAATTTTATTTTATGCACTTGGTCAAAAAAGTATTTTTTTCTTCTAAATTGACTTTCCAGCCAGTCATACTTTAACCCTACTTCAACTTTAATTAAAATACTACTTTTCTAAACTACTTTTACATTTTATTTCCTCGCAATCAAAGTGAAAAGCAGAGTTTATAACTCGACCATAAAACATTTTTTAACCGCGGTTTAATTATTCGCACTCCCCTAAGCCTTGTATAAAAAGTCATGTTTTATGCACTTGTTGTAAAAACTACTATTAACTTGAAGCCCTTTCATTATGAAAACAACTTGCGCCCGTTCTACTTAATACGTACTCAAACACATTTGCAATTCTATGTTCGTCAAAACTAAGACAAAACTACAAAACTGGCGAATTCCCAACTCGACAATATATCATTGTTCGTGCCTCCTTGGTGAAAGTAGATTCCTTTATTATTTTATTATTGACTGTGTGACTGTGAAACTGAAAAGATACAACTTTCAGGATATGAGGTTATTGATAGTTTAGCTACAATTATCTATCTAAAGAAAAAGGAATCAGATATCTAGGTGCAACTATTTATACTTTCGATCGGCGCGAGAAAGGTATTGTACTCGTAAAAAAAACAAAGATTTTCAAATTTCCTCAACAATGTGTTCCATGACGGTCGGCTAAACGAATAGTCCGATAGACACCACATTTTAAATTTAAGGTTTTTATGCAAATCCATCGAAGGATTCTCTCTCATTTTGAGGGTAGCTGCCATGCAACGAAAATAAAAGAATTGTAATTTGCGTAAAATTCTCCGTTTTTGAGCATTTCTTGAAAATAGTGCGTATCAGAAGCCTTGAAGATTTTTTTTTTGTAGTGGTCTTCTGCTGTTAGCCTAAGTAGCTGTCACAACTTTACCGGACGGTTGGGGAGAGGAGGCTCTACCCAGAAGAAGCACGGTACGCTACAAGGCTAAGGGCGCCTCGCGGGGCTCGGACCTCGGCTTAGGTTGTTGCCGGGGAACGGAGAGAAGACCCTACAGTGCGATCTGTTGGTGGGCTGTAGTTAAGATTATACATAACAATCCTCGCTCGCTCAGGTACTGTGTTTTTAAGGCAGATATTAAGGTATCGCGCCCTTTTTTGTTTTACGAAATAATAAAAAAGGGGGGGCGTGTTTTTGTTGTTTTCGCACTATTGTGAAAACGGCAATACAAAAGTACATGCGTCAAACTTGTCAGTGCATTAACTCCAGCTAGTAGAATAACTTGACCCGTGTTGTCCGTGTGGTGCCGGCAAAGAATAGTACACACGGCCGCACATCGGTAGAAACACTTTTGGACCTTATGGCGTGGTAATAGAGCTGAAAAAGTTTCTACCGACAAGCGGTTGACCGTACCAACCCATTAGTCAATAAAGTCTGCCTGAGAGAATTATGTTGGGGTCAACTGCTTCACTGCCTACTCCACATCCATACCCGTAGGTGTCGTAAGAGGCGACTAAGGGTTATGAATCGGAGGATGGAAAATCATCATTAAAATTCTTAAGGACATGGACCTTTATATCAAGATCAGAGTTCTTAGCCCTGCTGGTGTCGGTCGGGATTTGATCTCAAGGTAGAGATCTACCAGAACTCCAACTTTAGTCCATTGTTATTCAACATAGTCATGAATCACGTCACCGAACACCTTAGAAACCAGCGCCTTGGTTACTTTTTCACGCCAAGCACACAATTCTCAAAGCGGAAATATTGCAACAGGTTCAAACCGACTTAAAACATTAGAACGCAGAAAGTGAAGATTAAATCGGACCAAAACAGAATACATGCACTGAACTTCTCTGGGACAAGAACATCTAACAACAGGGTGCAGCAACCAGAACTGGATAACAACCCCTTAAAGCAAGTTCACCACTTAAAATATTTAGGGTCTGTCTTAACATCTACAGCCTCCATTAATAAAGATATTTATAACTGGAAAACAGCTGCATGGTTAAAATGATGACTTTTAAGTAGTTCTTTTAAATGAGAAGATGAAAAGTCAAAGGAAACATACGAGAGCAATTAGACTAGCATTAATTTGTGTTAGGCCACGCGAAAAGACAGATGAATAAAAACTCCACGTTAAAGAAATAATGATGCTGTTTGGTCTGGGGACGTAATCCTTAAAGAAGAAGGGAGAAACGAATACAAGGGGAACACTTTAAATGGCAAACATTACTGACTTTTGTTCAACATAGCGCTAATTTGTTAGTGAAGTGACGTAGCTTTTAGTTTAATTGAATTCATAAAGTGATCAAAGAATCCTAATATGATAAAGCACACTTTTTAACTTTGTTAAATTTTGAGGAAATAGTTTACGCTGCTCGGGCATGTATGAAACGCAACAAGAATCAAATCACAAGAACTGTCATGGAAACTGATCAACCTAGAAGGCGCCCAGGTTGCCCAGGTCCCCGTCATCGACTTACAATTTTAAACTTTGGCTTAAAACCATAAATGACACAAACCGACCCCAAGAGATATAGGAAATAAGCTCGGGAGAAGATTCTTTCAAAATAAGTGTGTCCTGTAAAGAGTTAGATAAAACACAAAAAATTAAACAGATTTGGCCTAGTTAACGAAAACGTCGTTTACATTGTAGTAGAAGGATACACAAGAGTAGGTAATTACTACGACACAGGAAAATAACAAGAAACCTAACAACGACATTTGTATCATTTTTACTGCTTAACTGTAATGTAAAAGCGTTGTTAGGTGGTTTGTAACAAATTGAAGTGTGCGAAAGATGCTTACAGGTAGCAAGCAGATTTACATCAAGCATCAAACAGAGGATCCAAGGCTGCAAGAGCTAAGCTTGTACTCAGACTTGCAAATGTCAAAATCCTATACAATCATGACGCTATACTTTTTAGAATCTGCTCATGCTTAGTTTCGTTTCTGAATCTCGACCTAAGGAGTAGGTGGGTATCCAAAGAAATTACTTGTAACGTAGCAATTTCAGAGCCTTTTTCAACTTTTTTTTGTTTCCTTTTTGTCGCATTCTATTGTGGAGCTCAGCTGAACAGTTAGCGTTATTTCAACTATTTTGTTGTGTTTAATGGCCGAGCTCCTTTTCCGTATTTCTTAGTTATTTCTAATTGTAATAGGATTGGTGTTCGTACAAAAACACGCGCGTTAACGAAAGGACAAAGGTAGACTAACTAAGAACAACAAGGTAGCGTTTAACAGGACCAAAGGGACTGAAGCAAACTTTATATTTACTGTAAGGACGTAAAGAACTTTTGCCTAAGCAGTACATTTGTCTATAGGTAGTTTTTCATATAATAAATATATGTAAGTGAGCTTACTTCTTCTAAGAGAGCAATATTTGTATATTTGTAATCGCATTCTTGAAAACGGCCGTAACTATTTCGAGGAAATTTACAATATTAGATAGGGATTTTCGGGAGTGACAAGTCACATGTCTGTAAAAATCCTTTTTTCCGTTGATTCTTATGTTTCTTCTTTGTAAATATAGCGATTCGGGAAACCCTACAACGTCATAGTTCGCTTTGAGTAAAATTATTTCGACAAAAGATTATCTCGGTCGCCCAGAAACTTATTGCTTACTTTATAAATTGACTACAGATTGCCTAGCATTGGGCTCTACAGCTTCGCTCGTGAAAATAAATAGTAGTTTAAGATACAAGTTCCGTAAGTAGGGTTATTACAAACGAGTAGACGTTTTGTAAGCCCGAGACGAAGTCGAGGGTTTATCATCGGCACGAGTTTGTCATAACCCTTACGGACGTGTATCTTACGACGTTTTTCAATACATTTGTGAGAAAACAGGTATAAGTAATACACTTGGTAAAGGAACCAACCATGGGTACTGTCAGCCTCTTGTCGATTTATGTTCTCCTGGTACTCTCCATTTTATTTTAAATATAGGTAGGCAGTCGTCACCCAAGTAAAAAGTCACCACAATAATATTTTTACAAAATAATTTTACGATCAGTGTAAAAACTCCTTGGTATTATACTTTTTTTACTTACCGCACTAGTTCGGTAAGTAACTACTTACGAGCAATGTTTACGTCCTTGTAAGTACGTTTTTCGAGCAAATGTATTGAAAAAAATATAAAGGCGCTTCTAAAATTTGTGTGATCAACACGAGTGTTTGTTCTGTGTCTGGGTATTATTTATCTATTTATGTATGTACATAAATCAGTCTCTGGCACCTATAGTACTATTTGCCTAGTTAGGGATCAGATGACTTTGTGTGAATTGCCATGACAATGAGCCAAACGAACTACGTTCTTCGTATTTTTTTTGTTTCCTGTAAGAATTTTGCAACATTACTGTCTACAATATCAGTGCAACATTTCAGGTTTTTAGGATCAGCACTATAATCAAACTACTTGACCGCTAAAGTGTGTACATATTCCGCTAATATGCGACTTGCCACTGAACACGATCACGACACCAGTAAAGTAGCTAACCCTTTAAAATAGGTAAGTAGCTAATAATGTAGTAATAATGTGATAAATTACCTATCAGCTTAGTCTAACACAGTCTCCCCACACTAGAGAATTATTAGTTTAAAATTAACAAAGAAAGTGACAACAATAAATTTAAATGAGTCAGAAGCTTGCTCATCATCATCATCAACACGTCGTGTGGGTTGTTACGTCGATGACCGACCTCACAAACCCTGGAGTGAGAATTGTTAAGCGGCCAAAGGCGTCTGACATGGCTCAATAACGACTACTTCCGTAGCTAGTAGTCGGGACCAATGGCTTAACGTGCCTTCCAAAGCTCGAAATAATGTTTTCGGACAATCAAGTGATTAAAGTTTGACGACGACGAGTATTACTGTGGACGTCGCAGAATGTGAATTTTTTTTTTAGTGTTCCCCACCGGGAATCGAACCAGGATCGAGAGCAGAACGCTCTTACCGCTACACCAGAGGCTGAGCTTGCTGTAAGTGACATAAAAAAACGGGGATCGAAAGCTTTGAAAAATTGGAAAAAGTCTCAACAATAAGCGAGACTCGACCCATAATTTTTTTTTCATAAAAGAAAATGTCTACCAGCCTATGTGAAAAATAAAATACATGGAAAACGAATTATTTTACATTTAGTTTATTTTTAAACTTACACAGTGTTAAAAAGTTCGTAAGTTCGTGTGGTGCCGGCAAAGAATAGTAATTATTTTTCGTAATTTGAGTGATGTTCCTAAGGAAAATTTGTTCAGATTCATTTCATTCACCTGAGAGGTTTGCGGACGTATACCAAACACCTTGTATAATGTGCGATGATAAAGAACCCGCGGTGCACGAATCCGACTTGAACTTGCTCATTAGTACCATCGATTTGTAGATGTAATGTAATTCGGCAAATGATGAAACGTATTAATATCGTCATCAGAATGTAATTAAATTCAAACTCTTATAGAAAGTTTCCGATTTGAAATTTTAAAGGGAGGGCTCATAATTTGACAATCCGTTTTTAAATCAGCTGCTGGTAGGCCGGTGGTAGCCTTTATTACTGTGGTAGTAAAGAACACGCGTCTGGTCTATTTTTTATAGTTTTTAGGGTTCCGATACCAAAATGGTAAAAAAAAGGAACAAATACAAATACAAATAATTTATTAATAATATACATTACAAGTCAAATTAAATTATACATTATAGCATAATGTAATAGGTACATTATAGTATAATAGGAACCCTTATGGTGCCGCTTTGTCTGTCTGTCACACCTGTATATCTCGGCAACCACTCATGCTATCGACTTGAAATTTGGAATGGTTTTAGAATATGGTTATCCAACTTAATTGCACGTGAAAGAAATATGAAAAAATTATGATTATTAATGTAAAGGGGGCCCAAATAGGGGGGTCAAATTTTCAAATTATCGGTACTAGGTTGAGTGGGGTATCATATCAAAGGGCTTTACTTGTAAATTCTAAAATATATTTTTGTATTATTTTACAACTCTTGGTTTTCAAGTTATGATGACAAATGTCAAAAAAAATACCGCCCCCCCCCCTTATCTCCGAAGTTTGTGAATGGAAAAATTTGAATTAATTACAGTCGATAGACGTTTATGTAAATATTACAGTAAAAATAAAATGATCTTTCTTAATTGCACAGTTTTTTTGAAATTTGCAAATAACCTTTACGAACAAATAGTATATCGGAACCCTCGGCGCGCGAGTCCTACTCGCACTTGACCGGTTTTTCTTAAAACATTGTAATGTGTAATTGTGGTATGAAGAGTGGTTTTCTCGTTACTATCTTCTACTACTTCTCAATTATGAAGATAATTCCGAATATAAATAAAATACGCAGATAGCACCTATCATTTTGTTTATACGGTTTATCTTTCTAGATCGGATACAGCACATAACAGGTATATTTCTATTTGTAAGCCTTAAATAATATAAATTATTAATAATGTATTATAATCGTGTTAATCAAGACTCACCAAAAACCTATTTTTGAGAAACTTTCAAATACAATTAGGTGCAGTTTCTCGTAAACATGCATTCAAAAGTTTAAAGAACATAGGTTCCAAAGAATTTTCGTAAAAAAATCATCATTCAAATTTGTCGACAGCAGTTTTGCTGCAAGATCTACTTGAAACTATTCTAATTATATGCCTTTATTTGACTAGTACGGTCAACCGCTTATCGGTAGAAACTTTTTCAACTCTATTACCAAGCCTTAAGGTCCAAAAGTGTTTCTACCGATGTGCGGCCGTGTGTACTACATTCTTTTTAAGAGGGCCGTACCCAAAGGGTGAAAACGGGTCCCTATTAATATGCCTCCGATGTCTGTCTGTCTGTCAGTCAGCGGGCTGTATCTCATGAACCGTAATAGGTAGGCAGTTGAAATTTTCACAGGTAATGTATTTCTGTTGCCGCTATAAAATAGAATAATAAAAATAAAATACCGGCCAAGTGCGTGACAGGCCACGCGCAATATAGGGTTCCGTAGTATTTTACGCTTTCCTATCGGAAAGCAGGTTTTGACTTTTACTTGACTTGACTTTTTTAGGAAACTTTTACCTCCTTATGCTCAGCGAGGTCCTAGGCGCCTGATTGCTATTGCTATTTTTATTATATTATTTCCAGTTTTTCGGCTATAGCTCATTAACCTGTGAAGCCTACTTCGCTGTGATAGTTTTCCTAGTGATTTCATCATGTATACCACTACTAAGAAACTTTCACTTTTCCAATAACAACCGTTTAGCTGGCAGGGGGTGGGACACTCGACTCCAACAAAAAATTGCGCTGTTAAGCAAAATATTTCGCTAAAGGATCTCTAAATTAAAAAAACCGGCCAAGTGCGAGTCGGACTCACGCACTGAGGGTTCCGTACCACCACATAAACATAATTGTATTAGTTGAAATTTCAGTAAGTTAATGTGCTAGATTTTTTGAGTCCGACACGCGCTTGACCAAATTTTATTATTTGTTGTTATTTTATAGCTTATGCACTATAAAAATACCAATTTTCAAGTTTGTAAGTGTTCCCGTTTTTAAATAGAACTAAAACAAAAATCGCCTCCGCGACCATCCAACTTGACCCCTCTCTTATATGAATGTTCTTGAAACGGGAGCTCACCACAATTGGTTACCATTAGTTGTTAGAAAAGTTGTAATATTTAATGATTTCAGACTTTTCCCATTATTTGTACTGTGAGACCTAGCTTCTTGCCAAATTTCATAATTTTAGGTCAACGGGAAGTACCCTGTAGGTTTTGCATTTTTGAATAAATGTATGGAGATGAGGACATAAAATGCCATATCTTTTGATTGCGTCGTTGTAAAAATTTTAAATTTTCAGATCTTGTGTGGTTCATGGATCCTAATGTATGGTATTAATTTCAACCTGATACCTTTACCCGTTCGTGAGATAAAGGGTCTTGACAGACAGACAGACAGACAGACAGACAGACAGACAGACGGACAACAAAGTGATCCTATAAGGGTTCCGTTTTTTTCTTTTGAGGTACGGAACCCTAAAAACGATCCTTGCAAACACACATTATTTTTAAAAGTCATAGCTAACGACACCCCACACGATGGGGAAGACGAGCAAAAAAAAATATCCCCACTTTACTTGTAGAGCAGGACCTAAACCTAACCTAAAGAGGGGATGAATTTTCCTCCGGTACCATAAAAGATTTTTAGGCAAGATTTTATTTTACTTTGTCGGCGTAGATAAAATGCATATCCGTACTAAATTACAGCTTTTTAGTAGTAAGGATCTCTGAGCTAAGACGAAACTATAAGGGTTATCCTTGTTGACTACGGAACCCTATTTATTTATTTAAGTCACCAACAAAGTAAACAACATTACATTTGAAATACTTAGACTATAGTTAGAATACAAAACAAAAACCTTATCAATGAAACTTCCTATAACTTCCATCTCCAAATTGTAAACCAATCTATTTTTTCTGTACATTGAAGGTATTTATAAAAACCTGGTCAAGTGCGAGTCGGACTCGCGCACCGAGGGTCCCGATATACCTATAGTATTTTTTGAAGCAATTAAGTCCATTTTTAGGACCGCAAAACTAAATTTGTGTATATATTTTCTGGAGATTTCTAAAACACTGTGCAACTTAGAAAGACTGTTTTATTTTTGCTGTAATATTTACATTAACTTCTAACGACTATAATAAATTCAGATTTTTCCTATCGCAAACTTCAGACATAAGGGGTGGGGGGGGAGGACTGGTGTTTTTTTTAACATTTTTCATCATAACTTGAAAACCAAGAGTCGTAAAAATAAACGAAAATCTATTTTAGACTGCACAAGTAGTATGGCCAATGAGTGATCACAAGGGGTATGTGGATGGAAAAGTCGAAAGCAGAAAGTTTGACTTCGGAACTTTGTTGGGGCTAGTTACGAGATAAACATACTAAAAGTATGTTTCAGTCCTTGCCCCTCCGAGGTCCGCTCGAGGGGGGGGGGGAGGCACAAAGAAGGTCCCGTTTTTTTGTTTTTTGCTTACATCTCAAAAACGATGCGTCGAACGAAATTTTGTTGTACTACATAATAAAAGCTGATAAAATTCTCTACAACTTTGGCTTTCACACTTTTTATCTACCTCTTATTTTTGCCTAACTACTCGTATGAGCTTCGACAAATGGTCGATTTTCCCGCAACTTAAATTTGTAATGCCATACACATAGTATGGAAATACAAACCTTTATTTGTGTTTTTCCAAAAAAATGTTCGAATGAAATATACAGATCAATTCAGAATTCAAATAGTCAAACGTTAAAACAAACAAACCTCAAACGATTTCGAGTAAATCACATGTTTAACTTTTGGTAGTACTGGAACATCCTTTATATGAATTTTCAGAGATCAATGGATACCACCGTAGGATACTTGCATGGATATTATTTAATTTCCCTGCCCATGTTCCTTATGGATAATTGTTCAGTTTGGTCTACTGAGCAAGCCCTTTCAGTTTTTGGTACACCCTGTATACAAAATTTTATTGAAAAAAATCATAAATAATATCCAGTCAGGTGGACAACCAATCCAGGATTAATATTATAGAAAATTTTAATAAACTCAATGGAACCAATTTTGGGTAAATCACATATTTACGATTTGGTGGTACAGGAACACCCCTTATATGAATTTCTGCATACCAATTGATACTGCCGTAAAATACCTTAAATGGAGACGCTTGGTCATGCAAAGTTTCATCAAGATTTTATGAGCCGTTTTTGCGAAAATTACAATTTTTCATTTTCGTTGTATGACAGCTACCCTTAAAATGAGAGCCAGCAGGAAACCACTCAAAACCCTTTGATGGATTTGCATAAAACTTAAATTAAAAATATGGTGTCAATCGGACCATTCGTTTAGCCGCTAGGTTAAAGCGTGACGGACAGACCGACCGACGGACCGACCGACCGACCGACCGACGGACGGACATTTTTGGGAGACTTGTTTTTATGATGTATAAGTGATATAGAACACATTTTTGAGAAAATTAGAAAAACTTTTTTTTTTCACGAATACAACCTTTCTCGCTCCGCTCGAAAGTAAAAATGTTGACTGTATGTCTGGTCTCATAATCTCAGCCTCTTTCCTGGCCGTTTTTCGGAGCTCATAACTAGGCAACGATTGGAGATAGATTAAAAATCTCTTTAATTCTTTTGTTTGCAATTTAGTTGGGCAATTATATTCCATAAGAGATCAGTTTTAACCATTTTGGTTCGGCACCCCAAAATCAATAATAAATTAAGGGGGGCTTCGCTTCCTAACTAAAAACGTGTTTTTAGGCAATTTTTGCTCGATTTATGTTTTAGCTCTATCGTAAAAACGGGAACACTTACAAGCGTGAAAATTGGTATGTTTACAGTGCAGATTAATTATCCACTTCTGCGTAACTGCGCGTCCATAACTAAGCTGGTATTTTTACCTTAGTGGTACGGAACCCTCGGTGCGCGAGTCCGACATTGCGAGCTGATACATTTAGCTTCATTGTGAAAACATAAATGTCAAAAATTAATTCTTCTGAAATTTTGAATGCCGAATGAATGTTCAAACTACATTTTTTTTATTCATTACATAATTAATTATTTAGAATTGTAATTTTTATCATAATTGAGCATATTATCTCACCAATTCAGAAGTAGCTTTTCATTAGCGTAGTAATTTCAAAGAGAAGGTTCGGAACTTCCCACATAAAAAAATACACTTTTATAATAATATATATTTATTAGGAAACACGGGTACTCTTTGTTTGGATTTGTTTCCTCTCACATTGTATACTCGTAATGTGTCGAACAGAATGGTTTATCCCAATGACTAAGTACCTATGTTACTAAGTAGAAAACTCCTAGTTTGGAAGTGTGAAACTATAAAGCAGGTGGTCAGACTTTAAATAGAGTATTATACTCGTACTAACTCCTTTTCTGTCACATTTGTAGTTATTGCTGCAAATAGTAAGAAGTTCCTCGAACAACAGTTATTAAATCCACCTATACTATTAAACAAGCAAAATTAGTATATGGACCCTTTTCCTGTCATCCGGATTTCCCTCGGCGTCCAGATCGTCCGTACTTGATCATTTCACACATGCTTTACCTGTTTTGCGTGCCGTCCGTAAGCGTAATGCGGACCAGCAGCACCCGTAAGGACCGTCCGCATCCGGACTATCGTGTGTTGTTTTTTGCTCTAGCGCAGGTTACACACATGCGTGTGTATGGTCAAGTACATAAGTAAAGTGGCTAATAAACATTTTTATTGCAACAGTTTCTGTTTATGGATTTTTCTATAAAGTAGTAAATCAAAAATTCGTAAATACAAGCAAGACTCGAACCCTCGTCTTCTCTGTACCGGAGACGTCTCTCTCTGGGCCACTGACGGCCTGACTTTATGAAATTGACGACCTCTATACATATTCAAAGTTGCGTTTGTGCTGCTATATCGTTACAAGCTTATGCTATAGTAGCTTGTCTAGACCGTTAATATAAGGGTCAACCCTGAATCGCTTTTTATTTATCTTGAAACTAATTAAATTACTATTTTTATTAAATCTATTTTTCTGTACGACTTTACTCACTGGCGATCCGAATAGAAGTGCTGCGGAGCGACAAGTTGCTCTGCGTACGGTCCGCAACCGCTTGCCGTCCAGATGCGTACTAGGTGCGGACGCGGAGAAAAATCTGGATGACAGGAAAAGCGCCCTTTATGTCGCAGGCAAAGCTCGGACGCCCAGGTACTCTAATAATAACGTGATATTCCATTAGGATACATACCAGGAATGCGGGTGGCACTTCCCCAGATCGACTTAGCACAAAAACCCTACCACCTTCCAAAATCGGCTACGTGCGAGTCAGACTCGCGCACCGAGGGTTCCGAATTACTAGGTCAAAATACCGTCTTACTTATCGACGCGCAGACACGCAGAAGTGTAGTAAACTCGCGCGAGTCCGACACAAAATTTACCAGATATCATTATTTGTTGTTATTCTTATGCACTATAAACATACCAATTTTCACGCTTTTAAGTGGTCCCGTTTTCAAGATAGAGCTAAAACAATGTGAATATTCAGTAGTGAAGCCCCCTTAATTTATATATATTTTTTATTATTTGTTGTCATAGCGGCAACAGAAACATATAGGGTATGATACTGAACAACTTTTCCCAAGGAACATAGGTTGAAATACGAAAAACCAAATATGACCTCAAATACAAAATGTGCTATCAGCTGAAGCAGTTTCTATGGGAGATCAAAACTTGATTTTCGTATTTCGGCCTATTATATGTTCCTTGGGGAAAGTTGTTCAGTATCATGAGTACATTCATACTTTTTTCTATCAAGAACTAATTAAAAGTCACCCTATATAATCTATGAAAATTTCAACCGTCTACCTATTACGGTTCATGAGTACAGCCCGCTGACAGACAGACATCGGAAACATATTAATAGGGTCCCGTTTTTCACACTTTGGGTACGGAGGCCTAAAAAGTAAAGGAATATGGAACCGTAAGATGAACAGCGATCTACCAACTGCAGAAGTCAATTATGCCATACCACAACGCAAACAAGCGTGGTGACTAAAAAACATCCCACCCAAAATATCATCATAATATATTTATTGATGTTAAATTCTAAACGGAGCTCCCTTTCCAGCAGTGGACATGTTATGAAGATAAACATTAACAATTAAAAAAAAAGGCTGTAATAATTTGTACAGTCAAGAGCGCATCAAGATTGACACAATGGACTTTGTACCTACCGTTCTTATTTCAATAGACGTACGGTCAACCGCTTGTCGGTAGAAACTTTTCAACTCTATTACCACGCCATAAGGTCCAAAAGTGTTTCTACTGATGTGCGGCCGTGTGTACGAATTAAAATCGCACTGCGAGTGTCGAACTTGACCTCTCGATGACTGTACTTGCTAATAATTAAGACTCGCGGAGCAAGACAAACATTTCATTTTCAAGATTTAACATTATCTGGCGTAAGAACCTTTACTCCTATTTCGTAATAAGTTAATATTTTAGTGGTAATGATGAAAGAGAAATGTAAAAGTGACAGGTTCCATTTTCTGGAAAATGGTACATTAAAATTTAAAAAAGTTCTCAATGGCACAATGCTGCTGTTGGCTACCCATGACAGAATAAAGATAGTATGAACAGCAACACTCAGAAAAACACAAATAGAACATCGAAGGATTATTACACGTTTGCTAAAATAAATTTAATTTAATTTAAGTATGTAATACAATAAATAACAGAATATCGTTGTTTGAGAAAATAGTCATCATCACCATAACATCCCATGAAACATCCACTAAAGGACAGGAAGCTCCCTCCAGAACTCCAGCGAAAACGCGTGGTACTTAGGAGAGGATTTACCACGCTAGTAAGCGTTGCGGCTGGCGAGCGCTGTTGTTGGTGACCGCAATTTGTACGATGGTACGATACACAGAAAGATGCTGCTGCCAATCCTCCGGTTCATAAGCCTTTAATCGC
Organism: Athrips mouffetella; assembly: GCA_947532105.1. Classification (NCBI taxonomy): domain Eukaryota; kingdom Metazoa; phylum Arthropoda; class Insecta; order Lepidoptera; family Gelechiidae; genus Athrips; species Athrips mouffetella. Next base: position 28,555,682 of record OX383956.1, on the reverse strand, counting down.
CTCTTAAGACACCCACGGGTGCACATGGGTTGGTACTATTCTTTGCCGGCACCGCACGGGCGCATAAATCAGTAATTAAGGTTATATTTGAGAGTCGTGAAGTTAATAAATCTGTCTATACTCTGTGGTCTATACAATACTTGTTATGATATAAAAGTACAATTTAAATTTTCAAAAGACAACTACGTGTTTCCGAGTAACTGTCTGCACAATATTCATGAAGGAATCCAAGTAAAAAATATGCGGTTAGTTTATTTTGATTTTTCCCTTTGATATGTAAGAAATATTTAAATACCTTACTGTAATACAAATATTCTTTGTATGAATTTAAAAAAAATCTATATGAACGTATTTACATAGGACGTACAATCTGTAATTCTGCCAGACAAACCTATTTATTAACATATTGGTGATTATGAACTTATCACGATGCAGTAAATATCTCTTATTACTAATAATGTTGACAATATAAAGTAATAATAGGTGGTATAACTAACCAGCGTGAGGACACTGGTTTCTATAAAAACCGACTGCCCGATCAGATCCTTGCAATCAGAGTGCAATCCAGGATTGGACGATAATCCTATATTAGGTTTCGCCAGTTTTGTGGCCAATCTGTCAGTTTTCAAGCCGCCAAATTTTAATGGCATCTGACCAGGCCTAACGACCAAATATCACAGACAATAACAGGGGCCAACAGCTTATCATGCCTTTTGAGGCACAAAAAACGCTCGAGTTGTTTCACTATTAGCGGTCACCCATCCAGGTTCTCACCACGGCTAAAATTACTTAACTGATCGAAAAACAAAAGGAAAACTACCACTCGGTCAACACACATGAAAAACTAGATAAATGCACCACGAAGAAATTGTCCCATAATTCCGAACAAAGTATGAAATACAATAAATAACAGAATATCGTTGTTTGTGGGTTCTTTCATTATATAATACAGGGTATTTTTGATGTGAATCAACAGTTACTGGTTTTGGAGACACTGAATAGCTATTACGCCAAATAAATCAAAACTTAAGGCATGCGCAGTGAGAAGAAAAAAGCATCACGTGCGAGGAAGGCCTTAAAAGTATGAAATAACACAATTCTGCCGCTTGTAGCGTATGATAGATAGTATATTTAACAATGATTGCTACGGCACGACCACTGAACACTAAATAAGGCTTATCATTATTCGAGACATCCAAAACTCATCACACGTTGTCTCCACTGTTAAATATCCAATACCGCTGTCTGTCTGGATCTCCACAAATATTTAGCTCTACAAAATACCTGGTAGTGATGATTCCTTCTGGTTTACGATTCTAAAGCTAACTTTAGAAATATACAAACCAGATGGCTACTTCGGTCAATAGAAATATGCACGCGGATCAAGAAAGTATTTGAACAAAAAGAAAAATATAAAAGAACTGATACGAATATAAGTAATCCATGTTAATGACCTACATTCGCTGAGAATGACGAGTTCAAAGTCAATAGAACAAGAAATTAATTTCAAATACAGCTATGCTAGCTTTTAACACTTACCTCTAGGTTTCGCTGCTAGTGATCGATCAAATAAGAACAAAGAGCCTAGCCGAGCTCTCAGGTGCGCTTCAAAGATGCGGGAATCGTGTTATCAATTGGCTTATGTGAACATGATCGCGCGGATGAAATGGATATACACAGCGCGTAAACAGTGCAGCAAGGCCGGCGCCGACGGCGAGCGCTGGGCGAATATCCCGAGAGAACGTCGTGCACGAGCGGCCACACGAAACGCTCAGATCGATACCGATGCTGCCGCGCGCTCCTTTTCGAGTGCCTGCTAAATATTGCTGCACAACGCACCTAACTAATCCCAAAATTTAACCACGTAATATTTCGTACTTGATATTAACTTATTTTTGGTTTCAGACAATTATTTCCCCAGTAGTTGTTACTGCACACAGCGTTTCATATTAAATGTGACTTAGTGGGGACGCATAAGTCACGCGGGGCATGCGCGATGGACGGTAGGCGCGGCAGCGGCGACGTGAAGTGGCAGGCGACGGAGGCGGAGGTAGCGATAGCGTCGAGTGCCAGGGACAAAGCAAAGCTGCGTCGAAGTACCCAACCGGTCCTGTCGAGAGATCGCTGCGAAGTCGCCAGGACCTTACCAAGTGCCTTAATATCGAGCAAGACAATTAATCATCCTAACCAACTGAATTACCTCTGCAAATCTAGCAGCGCTTTTTCAGGGCCATTATAATTAGAAGGAATACCTGCGTTTTATAATTCTATATTTGTAGAATAATATAAAACTCATCAGCTATTGCCTTGTGGATAGCTGGGCGGATACGGAATAATTTTCAATAAAATTAAAAACCAGGTTGAGGAAAGACTAAGTAAAACTGCCTAAAATTAACCCCACCCAGACCCAGATTAAAGAGTAGCTATATGTGTCAAAAAACTACCACTTACTCTGGGCCGCTGCGTACAGGTAAAATGTCAATTTGCGGATGTACTCTAAATAAGTATTTACTCCTAACACTTTCAGTTAAATTAATCTTCAAGAATCAATACTATTGCAGAGTAAAATGTATAATCTTATCGAAAAAGGCAAGCTTTTCTATTTATCCGGGCGTAAGGCGAAATAGTGGATGAAAATCCCATATAAGTGAAACAGAAATCTATTCAAGTTGCGACTAGGCAAGCTCGTTCCATCGTCAACCTCATCTCTGTGCTCTAGACCGAGATCCACAGTAAGCCCATTGACAATTTAAAAAAATACAAGTAAACGAGATGAGAGCGTTGAGGAGTATGGTTGGTGTGAAATTGAGTGACAGGATTAGAAATAGTGTGATAAGAGTACGTTGTGGCGTAAAAGAAGACGTAGTGAATAAAATTGAGAAAGGGATGCTGAGATGGTTTGGCCATGTAGAGAGGATGAATGAAGGAAGATTGACGAAAGAGATCTGCAAGGCGAGAGTGAATGGAAACGTTGGAAGGGGAAGGCCTCGGCGAACGTACCAGGACCAAATTCAGGACGTTCTGAATAAAGGCCAGGTTAAAAGTACCCTAAACCGACGAGCATGTATGAAAGAATTGATGAAAGTTCAGGAAGCAAGGGAAGTATGTCAAGATCGTAGCAGGTGGAGAACTGTGGTCTGTGCCTACCCCGACGGGAACAAGGCGTGATGTTATGTATGTATGTATGTAAACGAGATTAAAATTACATCATGTAAAAAACGTTTGTCGTATTGAATCCTCAAGAATTTTATTTATATGCGAGTTCAATGAAGATAGAAATAAAAGAAACTGATTTCACAATATGTCATTATGTGATCACGTTCATCAACATCAACAATATAACAGCCCGGAATCTTGTTGTGTTGTGGTGCAAAAGTGTTGTACCTACTATAGGTAGCTTTTTAGCATACTCGCAAAACATATTAGTCTATATCAGTAGAATTTAAAAAAGCGAGTCGGACTCACGCGCCGAGGGTTCCGATACGGTATGGGTATACTTATAGTATTTTTGGAAGCAAAAAAGTAAATTTTTAGGACCGCAAAACTAAATTTGTTTGTAAAGGTTTTTTGCAGATTTCTTAAAAACTGGGCAACTTAGAAAGATCGTTTCATTTTTGCTGTTATGTATACATAAACTTCTATCGACTGTAATTAATTCAGATTTTTCCTTTCATAAGGGGGGGGAGGTATTTTTTTTGTCATTTTTCACAATACCGTGAAAACTAAGTCATAAAAAATACAAAAATATATTTTATAATGTACATTATAAAATATATTTTTGTATTTTTTAAATGAAATTTATTTGGGCAACCATATTCTAAAACTATTCCAAATTTCAAGACGATAGCACGAGTGGTTGCTGAGATATACAGGTGTGACAGACGGACAGACAGCCAAAGTCGCACCATAAAGGTTCCTCTTTTTTACCATTTTGGTATCGGAACCCTAATTAACGTAATTTTTTTTAACAAACTTTTATTATAAGTCCAAAGTTGTTGTTTTTCTTATAATAATAATAAATATAATAATAAATTATTTTATTTCAGGCAATAGGACCCATATTTTACAATTCAATTCAAACTTAAATTTAAGTTAAAATTTTTAAATTTACATACATACATAACATCACGCCTTGTTCCCGTCGGGGTAGGCAGAGACCACGGTTCTCCAAATTTATTTAAAATAAATTTAAAATTATACAATAAATTCAAAGTCAAAAGTTGTCAATAATTTTTCATATCAATAATTAAATACAAGTCAGTTTTGAATTATTGTTGATACACCATGGGCGGAAAATTCAGGATGCAAACGGTTAAGATACTCCAAATCATCAGGTAGAAGCCAATGTTCTTGGAGGGCAATGTCTTCATGACTGGTACATAGATCTCTTATGTGATCACATGACCGCTTGATAGATTTGCAATTAAACAAAGCTACGCTAATTTTCAACTCGTCTTATTGATTTGTCTAGATGCGAGGATAAAAAATCTTCTTTAAAGTGTAACGTCTGTATTCCACACCACTAGGCCAGAAGTCTTCACTTAGAAAGATATCTTCTTTTGTCTGCTGTTATGTAACACGCTTTTATTTGAAAACTTGAGACTTCTTAACGTTCCAATAATGTTACAAGTAAGCAAACGAGCAGGTAGGCCACCTGATGGTAAGTGGTCACCACCACCACCCATATGACCCATAGCACCCACTGTCTTGTTAATGGCATATTTATGACACTACGCGCTTCGAGAACTGTTGCTCACTTTGAGAACTAAGATGGTATGACTCATGTGCCGGTAATTTCACTGGGTCCCTTTGCCCTTCAAACCGGAACACAGCAGTGCAAACACTTACTGCTTAACGGCAGAAAAAAGCAAGGGGGTGGTACTTCCCCAGACGGACTTTCCACAAAAGTACTACCACCTTCAAAAAGAAAGTAAAAGCTTGTTGATTTTTTTTCACGTTTATTTATTTTTTACTTCTAACCATAAACGCTAGTACCAAAGTACCTACTTGTTGAGATAAATCAAATGAGCCATAATTCGATGGCGTTTCTTGTATCGTTTCAGTACAGAGCTCCCATAGCCGCCTTCCATCATCAGACCCTGGATATGATTTAGGACCAAAGTCCTTTTATTAAAGAGTTCCTATGGCCAACCTCCGGCTACATCATAAGATCAGATCCATGTCATAATAATATTCATCGTAATCAGATTTACATACAATCGAAAACCGGAAAGTGGGTCAAATTTAACCCTCCGGTGCGATCGGTCCACTTTCCCGATCGGTCCACTTCCATTACAGAGAATAACCAAACACCGGGACAGGAGAAAGTAAATAAAAGTTTTTGAAATTAGTCGCTTCACAACTACTATCGGTAGCTCTCTAAAAAGTCTACAATAATGTGCCGACTATGTGCACTTTTTAAAGAATTTTTTACTTAGCTTTAACTTTCATCCCTTATTTCACCCCCTTGGGGGATGAGTTTTGGAAAATCCTTTCTTGGGTGGTGTTTGTGGCATGCAATAAATTAGCATACTAAATTTCACACGTACTCGCGCACTGAGGGTTCCGTACCACCACATAAACATAATTGTATTAGTTGAAATTTCAGTAAGTTAACGTGCTAGATTTTTTCAGTCCGACACGCGCTTGACCAAATTTTATTATTTGTTGTTATTTTATAGCCTATGCACTATAAACATACCAATTTTCAAGTTTGTAAGTGTTCCCGTTTTTAAATAGTACTAAAACAAAAATCGCCTCAGCGACCATCCAACTTGACCCCTCTCTTATATGAATGTTCTTGAAACGGGAGCTCACCACAATTGGTTACCATTAGTTGTGAGAAAAGTTGTAATATTTAATGATTTCAGACTTTTCCCATTATTTGTACTGTGAGACCTAGCTTCTTGCCAAATTTCATAATTTTAGGTCAACGGGAAGTACCCTGTAGGTTTTGCATTTTTGAATAAATGTATGGAGATGAGGACATAAAATGCCATATCTTTTGATTGCGTTGTTGTAAAAAATTTAAATTTTCAGATCTTGTGTGGTTCATGGATCCTAATATGTGGTATTAATTTCAACCTGATACCTTTACCCGTTCGTGAGATAAAGGGTCTTGACAGACAGACAGACAGACAGACAGACAGACGGCCAACAAAGTGATCCTATAAGGGTTCCGTTTTTTTCTTTTGAGGTACGGAACCCTAAAAAACGTCGACTTATAAAAATCTTAACTCTCTATTACGAATTTCACAATATAAAAACTAGAATTAAGCAAAAAATACTTAACTGATTGCGCATCTTAATACTCTTTGGGAAGCTGTGAGTTGCCCAAAGAGTATTAAGATGCGCAATCTTACAAATGTGTCCACTAAGAAACTTGCTACAAGTCCGTCGATGTTGGCTAAAGACGATAAAAAGGTCATATAACGACGCTACCACATTTATTACACCATTTTATCGACTAACTTTATAGTCTTGAATATAAAATATACGCGATCGTCACGTACGACATTTAGGTAAAAAGACAATAATTACTAAAGAAAAACCCTATGAACGCATTTTCTGAGCATAAATAGAGTTTTCTTTACAACCGAATGAGCTTTCATACGAGACCAGCTCAAGTTGTAAAATCATTTTGACAAGAGAATATGTCTGAAAATAAATCATAATTTCTTCGCACAATCGTAATAATAGCTATGGAAATGAAAGATTATTCCACGCTTATTGAAATACGGTCCAGCGTCAACAAATACGCGGCTTTTCGTGGTAATACTATAGTACCTGGGCGACCGAGCTTTGCTCTGTATAATTTTAACCAACGCCCAATAACAGATGGCGCTTTAGGTTTTCAAGAAATGTTAAAAAAAACGGTGAAACCGAATTTTTCCAGACATGAGACTTAGCTAGATAGATTTTTCGCCCCCAAAAACCCTCGTATGGTACATTTCATCGAAATCATTAGAGCCGTTTTCGAAAAGCCCATTATAAAATAAGTATACATATAAATATTGCTCGTTAAATAGTACAGGATTCATTAAAAATCCTACTTCTTATAATACATACATACATAATGTCACGCCTTATAATGCAAAAAAAAAATTTGCTTATTCTATCATGTAAACAAAGAAACAAAATTTCACTTCGCGATTACGTCAATCGTTTTAAAAAACCTCGACCTACAGTTTTATGCTCTGAAGTTGGCAGAAAATCAACTGGCCAGAAAAGCAAACTAATGAAAAGGTGTTAAACAACTTAAACAAAAGAAGAAGTATACTAAATACATAGAAAATAGTCGAGGGTAAATGTTGGGACTTCTAATACGACACAACAAATTCTTAAAAACATCATAGAGGGAAAGGTTGAGTGAAGGAGAGGTAGAGGAAGTCCCAGTCGTTGGGCCCAGACGTTGCTACATGGACCAGATGGAAAAGACTAATGTCGTGTCATATCAGAAAGTCAAGGAAGGTACAGAGGATGGAGGAGGCGTGGAAGTTGGTGGAAACCACCAACAAAAGCGTAGCTCTTAAAAGAAGAAGAATAGGGTCCCGTCGGCACCTATTGGGGTTGGAAGCTCTAAACAGACCATTTGGTGAAAAGCATTTTGCTAAAAAGAAATTCGGTTAAAAAAAGGCAATTGGGCAGAGTCAGTTCGGTGAAAAAAATCTGGCCGTGATTCACCTGGTTGATGGGTGTACCACGGGGGAAATTCTTCCGTGGTCCACCTAAATTCACCACCATCATTTTCAGGACCACGGAAAGAAAATACAGGGTGTAAAAAAACTGCGATGATAATTTTAAGGGGTGATTCTCTACCATTAAGTGGCTGTCAAAACAAAAACTTAAAAAATATATATTTTTATCATGGGTGATTATTAACTTTAAATTTGCTTTTAATTACATTACGTGAAGGTAATTCTAAAAATGCTAAGAACAACCTTCGTTCTACAACTTTTATAAATTAAAACAATAAATAGATTCACCAACTAATTAACCGGATCAGATTTTTACTTTGTATGATGAATAACTTTTTTGGAAATCGAGAGCGTTATAGAGTAACAAGTTGTTTACTATTTTAGTTGAGCAAAACCCCATAGGACTGCACTTTGTGTTGCGACACAAAAAATTTTTTAGAACAAACAATAAACAAAGAAGAAGTCACCTAACTGACCTGTCCAATTTAAAAAAAAAATACAAAAAAGAATCTTTTTATTTTTACATACAATAGTTATTAATGACAATTAATAGATAATTAATTTTTAATAATTAACCTATACTTAGTTCCCTTGAATTCAGAATATGCTAATATTACATAATTTTATCTGTGCAATAGACAAAAGATGGCCCAAGGTCGATAGTTTTGAATTCGATCACAAATTATCAGGTGGACAACGGGAGCTTTTTTGTACTGAACCACGCAGGCCGCAGATTGACCACGGGAAATAGTCGAAAACGTTAGGCGTAAGAGTTTGAAGTATAGAGTAAAGAAAAAAAGCAAGAAGATCTGAAAATATCTCTGCTGTAGTGAGAGCATTGGGCAAAATGTTATTACATATCGTTTTGGAAAAGGGTTGACTACATAAGTAACTCTGTTTTACAAATAGACCAACGGTGATACAGGATAAGAGATGCGAACACTTGCATTGTCTACGACTATCAGTGAAGCGGGATGGAACTGTCCAAGCGAGCAGAACCCACGACGTATTGTTCGTCGCGACGACGACGGCTACAAACAAAACTAATTTTGAACAAGAGCGTACCAATGAAACTCGTATCGTATACAAAACAACGCAATATTTTTATTCAATAGGCACTTTTAACAATCATCAACATTATTTTCTAGACTATGAGGGCACTGCATTGGACTATTTCGATCCACAAAACGTTAGTCTGCCAATAGCAGTTTTGCTAGTCGGACCACATTTCGGTCAACCGAGTTATGTGGTCCGAGTAGCAAAACTTCCAAGAGGATGTAAGACAGACTTGTCTTCTTTTAAATATTTAAGTAACTTATATTACAACGAAGTCGAGCAGGTTTCATTCGTGTACTACCTATTTATGACTTAACAACTTTTCTCTCCGATTGTACCGAACCTGCCAGGTTGCGCATTGGCAGACCACCGTTTTGTGGATCTAATAGGCCACTACTCTCGCTATGTTACTTATTTCGTGTAAGCAATATCTGACCTCCGCAACCAAGAGGGTAAAACAAACACAGTCCTAGGGTAATGATCAACCTGGCTGTCAAAGTTCTCAAGACGTCAAATAAAGACTTCTATCAGTTCGAGTAGCCGGGACCAACGCCTTAGCGTACGTTCCAAAGCACTGGCGGTGACCTATCCGAATCTTGACTATAGCCAACGTTGCTTAACTTACGTGATCGGTAGGAAACAGCAACTACCACGTACTTAGGAGTTAGGATGAATTGAAAAGGGAAGAGCCTGTTGTGGGACGCTTCATGCGTCAGCACTTATGCTGTCAGCTACCTTGGTCAGACCGCGCAGGCTCCTGGTGCAGCAGCGAAATCTGCGGCCCTTAAGAAACACGGAAAATATTCTGGGCTGCTGCAGGTCTACGATTTCGTTCCGTTTGCGGTGGCGACGACGGGAGGCAAAAATATACATTTCTGAACTCGGGCGGCGGCTTAGGGAAAAGACGAGCGATCCCCGCGCTGGGTCATTCCTGGTGCAGAGGTTGGTCATAGCCATTCAGCGGGGGGGCATCGTCGCAAGTATTATGGGCACCTTTGCGCCCGGAGTGGCACAGAGTGGTGTGATTGATTTTTTAATTAAGTTATTCTTTCTATTATTTTTGACGTGTACATTTTATACATATTTATCTGACAATTATTTAATAAATGATGAAGAAAAGGGTTATTTATAAATTCTAAATATCTCATAAAGACCCTATACGCAGAGAGCAATGCTAGAATCAGACTCGAAAATCAGATGTCAAATTCCCTACGACTTGAATGCGGTGGACGACAAGGTTGTATTCTATCCCTTAAACTTTTTAACATCTACGACGAGCATATTATCCCAGCCGCTTTAGAAGGATGAGAGTGAGATAGGTCTGTCTTTAGGTGGCAAGAACAAGAATATCAATAACCTCCGGTACGCCGACGACACGACTCTGATTGCTTCCAGTGAAGAGATGTCAATTTTATTTCCCCGCATTGAGAATAAAAGCCTCAAGCTTGGCCTGCAAATAAACAAATCTAAGACTAAATTCATGACAGTTCACCGCGAACAAGTACAGACCAAATTTACGGATCTTCAAGGATTATTTTGTTGGTCTTGGATCCTTTATCACTGGTGACGGAAACTGCGACAGAGATAATTAAATGCATATAGATAGACATTGACTGTTTTTGAAATTAAAATAAAAAATCTGTCACTCAATAGCCTGACTACACCTATAAAAAGCGTTAAACATTCATTCATGTCATAATCAAGATAACACATTTTCTTTGTTTAATTGAAATTATTACAAGCACGACAACTTTTAGTCCTTTAGGTAGAGGGAGACAATGAAAATTTTTATGAAAGACACAATAACTGCAGGTATAATTAATTATGTTTAAAGAGTATATTAAAGACTCAATTTTCATTCAATCTATATAAATTGTGTTAGAATCTATATTTTTGCAACATTTACACTTTTCGTAAAAGGACAGTTGGATTTTATGAAAATGTACAACTTTTTGAAAAACAGACATAAACGCTTCGGAAAGCGACACAAAATATACCATCGCACACAAAAGCAAATAAGGAAGCTTTCATGAAACCATCGGAAATGTAAATCGTAATATTCCGATAGCGTTTATTTGCGACGAACTCTATTTAAAGAGAGGGCTTTTGATAATTGCGCCACCGCGCCACCACCCTCCGCCGTCCAAAATTTTTTTTTCTAAAATTAGATTTTTTGTACGCTTTCTTATCAATAAACAAAAGAGATTTACTAGTAGTAATTGGAGCGAGAAAGGTATTGTATACGTGAAAAATAAATTCCAATTTTCTCAAAAATGCGTTCCATATCACTTATACATCATAAAAAGCAAGTCCCCCGAAAATGTCCGTGTCGGTCGGTTCGTCGGTCTGTCCGTCACGTTTTCGCCTAGCAGGTAAGCTAAACTAATAGTCCGATTGATAACATATTTTAAAATTAAGATTTTTCTGCAAATTGATCGCGCCAGTATCAATGGGTATGTGCAATTTCATATAAGGGGTGTTCCAGTACTACCAAAACATAAGTATGTGATTTACTCATAATTGGTTCCATTGAGTTTATTTTAATGTTCCAAAATTTTTATTCTTGATTGGTCATCTACCTGACTATTTTATATATTAAATATCTATTTAAGTAATTTTTTTTTGCTAAAAACTAGTATATTACAGGGTGTACGAAAAACTGAAAGGGCTTGCTTAGATAACTTTCCCTAAGAAAGATATTGTTTTCGAAAATAAAAAAAAATTGATGCAAGTCTTGCGGTAATATCCATTGATATGTGAAAATTAATATAAAGGCTGTTCCAGTTTCCAACGCTACCAAAATTTAAACATTGATTTTTTCGAAATCGTTTACGGTTAGTTTGTTTTAATATTTAACAATGTGAATTCTGAATTGACCTGCGTATTTCAAAGAACATTATTTGGATAATACCAAAATAAGTTTGTATTTCCGTACTACGAGTATGTGTATGACATTACAAGTTCAAGTTTTCAGTTCATACTTTTCACTTGCATTTCGCGAGAAAGTAAGTGCAGCCGCTGCTGTACCGTTATTTTTTTTTAAGTTTAATTACTTATTGCTGTATTATAGACCAGTTGAAATAATATTTATGTAGCGATTAGGTAAAACAGTCTCTTTAAAAATTCTGGAATGATATCGCAGTGAAGACAAAACCGCGATAACTACATACAGACAAGTATAATGAAAGTCACTTAGTACGCAGTTCAAGTACGTACGTTGAAGTATTACAAATGCCTCCTTAAACAGAGTTTGGTTCGGGTTAGTTAATATTACGTGATGATTTCGAGGCCAGCAAGCGCATGAATGTAAAGAAATTCACCCTACAAGGTGGTAGGCAGTACCTACCTATAATTACTATAACTAGTTTAATTCTACCCCATTACTGCGACGCTCTACTGGAGAAATGCATAAAATTGCTATTGCACAAACCTTGACCTAGGAAAACAGTTGAGTAAAAGAAAATAATGAACGCTTTCATAAATAGTGTAAAACTAGATGCCCTTGTAAAAACCTAGTTCAAAATGAAGGAAATATTTTAAATTGACAAGCTTTTGCCCGTGACTTCGACCGCATGTTACGAAATAGTATACCCGTGTTTAAGTCAAACTATTAGCTACCAAATAAAAAAGTTCCTTTTATAAAAATCGGTTCAGTAGTTTTTGCGTGATGCTCAAACAAATAAACAAACTCAGGATTAGTTTTCAGGAGCATCAAAATAGCAAAACGTGATTTTTTTTTATCTTCAATTTACAGAAAAAAATCAATTTACAATGTTGCAATGGTACTTCTAAACCTTTACATACATACATAATATCACGCCTTGTTCCCGTCGGGGTAGGCAGAGACCACAGTTCTCCACCTGGTGCGATCTTGACATACTTCCCTTGCTTCCTGTACTTTCATCAATCCTTTCATACATGCTCGTCGGTTTAGGGTACTTTTAACCTGGCCTTTATTCAGAACGTTCTGAATTTGGTCCTGGTATGTTCGCCTTTCACAGTTGATAACTCTCAAATTACAATCTATGTAAAAAGTGTTAAAATATTTTTTTTTCCAAGCAAGACAAACGTACTTTTCCTGTGAAACGACTAGTATCGACATCTAGGCCACTTTGACTGAAACTGTTTGGCTAACAATGGTACAATAGTCTCTCGTCCCGCCGACAGATGCCGCGACGAGCAAAAAAACGTTCAACGCATCGGTATGTATACCTACCTATCATCACTGGGCAGGTACTGAGTGTTTCCTGACCACCCATCTAGATAGAGATAAGCGATTCAACATAGATAGCACTTTTCTTGAAATATTTACTAGTCAAAAGTACCTTTAACTGACGAGAGCGAATGAAAGGTTTGAGTGTTAATGAAGTGAGAAAATTTAGGTGGTATACCCGTAGTAAATTTAGGTGGTAATCGTAGCAGGTGATAGGGTGTAATCTTCTTAGTCGTGTCCTCAAGTATGACTAAGGGACGTGACAATCAATCACTGATGTCAAATTCTTTACTAATATAAATTTGTGAATTGATGTAGTTTGTACATTAAAGATATTTATAAAAAAAATATCACGTTATGCTTTTCGACTCCTTGTTTTGAATTTTTGGACTTTTTGTCTGTTTGTTTATTTGTTCGATAATAAAAAAATTAACTTTTTTTGTTTTATAGCTAACTGTTGTTTTAAACACTGGCATATATTTTATTTATCATGTGGACGAGTCGCGGGCAACACCTAGTATACAATACAGGTGTGTGGTCTCAGTCTACTCGTACGGGGAGGAAAGGCGTCATGTTTATATACTATAATTTATTCACACAAGTATCTTCTGATTACACAAGTATCTTCTGATTACTTTATGGGATATTGTATTGAGATTAATGAAATAAAAACATTTTTATTTATTTATTTAGATTTTACCAGTACTGATCGTTAAAGACTATAGGTACGGGCAACCAAAGCAAAATAATATGTTTCTACCCTTAGTTATCTTCAGAGGTAGAAGAACATGTACCACGTTTTACTTTGAGTTAGCACTTAGCACTCAGTGTATTTTAATTTGTTTAAAACCACAATCGCCTCTCTTTTCAATTACTTTACACGTTAGTTTCACTGGGCTGCGCGCCAAGCAATCAATAGAAAAGCGTTTTTATGACCAACGCAAGGTCAGGATCGAGCTTGATTAATACTACTAGATAAAATCGATACAATTAACTAAAATTGCATTCGCTTCATGTAAATCATCGAGATCTGAATATGGTTAAACCCTAATAGGGTTTTTTCCAGCACCTTTTGGAAACTGGATGGCGCTTCTCATCGGCGTTATAATCCATTCGGCAGGTACTTTCGACCTGCACTCAATTCAAAATTTAATGTAATTTTAGGATATTATTTGGGGATGGTGTGGGGTGTGGAACCTAAGTCTTGACCTTGAGGAGCCTGTGGAAACTTGAGAGGGGGGCGAAAACCCCGAAAATGTCTGACCTTTTTCAGATTTTTGCTTATATCTTCTAAACCATGCGCTTCTTTAGAAAAATGTTGAAGACAATGTTTTAGGACATAAAATTTCCTTTAATTTTGGTTGGTAAAAATCATATTTTGACCTTATACCGCGATACAGAGGTTCAAATATTTACAAATTTCAAAAACATTTAATAGAAGACAAATGCGTTTTTTTGCCTCGTAACTTTTAATATTCAACATGTCTATGTAAACTATACACACTTTGTATACCCACTGACACCCCGACACCATGACTCCTCGACTCCCTGTCCTGCAGCCTTAAGGAGTGATCACACCTAGCTGAATTCAAAGACTAATTCGGCATACATTGCTTGAAGGCTTGGTTATGTTCATTGCAATATCCTTACTTCAACGAGCGATGTATGCCAAATTAGTCTTTGAATTCAGCTAGGTATGATCACTCCTTTACGTAAAAATTATAAAACTCCAGGCATTCATCAACGTTCCAAGACCAAATTCAGGACGCTCAAAATAAAGGCCAGGTTAAAAGTACCATCAACCGACGAGCGTGTATGAAAGGGTTGATGATAATAGAGGAAGCGAGGGAAGTATGTCAAGATTGTAGAAGGTGGAGGGCTGTGCGATCTCTATCTACTCCAACGGAAAAGAGGCGTGATTTTATGTATTTATCTACAAATTAATCTACAAATACGGCGCCGTCAGAACTACAGCAAAATCCTATACTATTAAACGAGCAAGATTTGTACTAGGTCGGGTCATAAGTTCTGTCACAAATACTTTAGTGAATAAATTGTACGACTTTTTATCTTAGTTTAAAATTTATATATTAAAAGAAAGGTAATTTAAAGTAGATCAAAATGTTGTTAAAATTATTCGAAATGCCCTCCCCGATTTTGAATACAGGCTGTCAACCTTCGTGGCCAGTCATCGATCGCAGCACGTACATCGTTCATGCCTATGATAGATTCTTTGAGAGACTCGAAATTTTGGTGAGATTTAGCGCAGAATTTCTCCTCCAAACGTTGTCATATTTTGTAATCCAACGGATGTAAGTTTGGGCTGGAGGAGGGCCATTCTTCGTGCCTGATGAAGTCGATTTCATGGGCAGTCAGCCAATTTTGCGTACTTGCTGCCCTATGAGGCGGCGCAGAATCTTTTTGGAAAACCCATTGTCTGTTTTCGAACATTGTGTGAGAAAGAGGTTCTACAATGTTTGAAAGCACCGTATTTTGGTACACTGGTTTTTACATCTTTCTCACAGAAAAACACCTCACTTAGAACTGAATATGAGACTCCAAGCCAAACCATGAATGATGCGGGGTGATGCCCCACGCTGGACTCTCGGGATAAGCCTACTCGCTTCTTCACAGTTGTGGGCATACACTTTGTCATTTCGTTTGTTATAACTTGCTTCAGTGTTAAAAAAAATCGTCTGCTTCGGTACTTTTTTCCCACGTACAGCCTTAACAAAGCCCAAGATTTTTCTAGTCTTATTTTTTTTTAGACGCCCATTCAGAAAATGTCCCGTTTTCTTGCGATAAGCACGTAGTCCCAGGTCTTCGTTTACTACTCTTTTAATCGTGGTTCTGCTGAACCCCATCTGAAGAGTTAACAACTTTTGCTTGCGAACGGGATTTCGTTGGATTCGCGCCCTCACTGCCTTGATGACCGCAGATGTCCTAAACGTACGAGGCCGGCCGCTCCTCTTGCGATCTTCGAAGCTCGAATCTTCACTGAATCGTACGATAAACAAACCTAATAGACTTTAAGAGCACTGCATGTTATCCTACGTCATCTAGTACATGCAATTTGCAACTTTGTAGCGATAGTAGTGGCCTACTAGGTACACAAAACGTTGGTCTGCCAATCCGAAACCTGGCAGGTTTATATATTAGTGCCCTTCAATTTACTATTCGGGGGTTTTCGGGGGCAAAAAATTTGTTTTCTCCGTTTTTATGAGCATTTCTTGAAAATAGCGCGTTTCAGAAACTCTACAGCGCCATCTGTTGGTTGGCTTTGGTTAAGATTATACAGAGTAAAGCTCGGTCGCCCAGCTACTATTAATAATTATAATAACCGCTTCCCGATTCGCTTGGGTAGATTTTGCGATAAGATGAAGCTGGTGTAGAAGCTGAAGTTAAAATATATATTTCATTCAAACTTCTATCTTCTTTTCACGTCTTGAAGAATGATTTTCCTGCTGATACCGTTTCTTTATTTCGTGTTTAAATTTAAGCCGCTTCATGTATCTCGCGGGAAGATATTTCGAAAAACTTGATTCACGTGTATTTTTATTTTTTGTTGTAAGTCGCGATCAACATTTTTAAGCATCTTGCTCCAAAACTGTAGGACGTTTCATAGATTTTCAACCCAATGGAACTCTAACTGAAAATACGTAGACTGCACGGCTATGACCTTAGGATCATTTTTGATCCGTAATAGCTAGCCTAGCGTAAATAAAATACACTTTTTCTCCGCGGAAATTCAAATCTACGTACCTCCTAATGGTTCAAGTTGGGATGTTTGTTAGTGTTTCAAGTCTCTTTCATTTTCTCAAGATTGCTCGTACATACATACAAACTGTAACAGATGTTCTTTCAGGAAGTCTATCGGAGAATACTTGGCTGCCGCTCACTGATTAAAGAAATGTAAAATAGGTCGCCGTTGGCTTGGCACCTATATTTTGTACTGCTATATTATGCTTCTATTCTATCCATTACGCTTCCAATTTTTTCGCACTAGGTATTTGTTGCCTATATGTACATGTAAGGAAGATCCCAATGAAATAGTGAATATAATTTTAGCATGTTACTCATACTATGAAACTGAACCACTTTCCCTAATATAGGTCGAAATCCAAAAAAAAAAAATTAAGCTTCCTATAGAGACTGCGTCAGTTGATAGCGCGTTATGAATGGGTGGTAATTTTTTTTAATTCTTATGTCAACTTATGTTTTTACGGTTCCGTAGCCAAATGGCAAAAAACGGAACCCTTGTGGATCCGTCATGTCTGTCTGTCCGTCCGTATGTCACAGTTTTTTTCGAAACTATAAGAACTATACTGTTGAAACTTGGTAAGTAGATGTATTCTGTAAACCACATTAAGATTTTCACACAAAAATAGAAAAAAAAAAAGTTAATTTTGGGGGTTCCCCATACTTACAACTGAAACTCAAAAAAAAATTTTTTAAAGTAGTTTTTTTAATCTATCTATATATATAAAAGAAGAAGGTGAATCCAAAAAAAAAAAATTTAGCTTCCTATAGAGACTGCGACAGTTGATAGCGCGTTATGAATGAGAGGTAATTTTTTTTAATTCTTATGTCAACTTATGTTTTTACGGTTCCGTAGCCAAATGGAAAAAAACGGAACCCTTGTGGATCCGTCATGTCTGTCTGTCCGTCCGTATGTCACAGTTTTTTTCGAAACTATAAGAACTATACTGTTGAAACTTGGTAAGTAGATGTATTCTGTAAACCACATTAAGATTTTCACACAAAATTAGAAAAAAAAAACAATAAATTTTGGGGGTTCCCCATACTTACAACTGAAACTCAAAAAAAATTTTTTTAAAGTAGTTTTATTTAATCTATCTATATATATAAAAGAAGAAGGTGACTGACTGACTGACTGACTCACTAACTGACATATCAACGCACAGCCCAAACCGCTGGGTGTAGAGATTCCAAATTTGGCATGTAGGTTCCTTATGAGACCTAGGGGTGCACTAAGAAAGGGTTTTACAAAATTCCACCCCTAAGGGGGTAAAATAGGGGATGAAAGTTTGTATGAAAGTCCGTCAGTTTTGAAGTTAGGATCTTCAAAATTTGTATTTAGGCTGACGACTAAAAATTTATATTTACGAATCTCAAGGTTTTTGAAAATTCGACACCCTTAAGGGTGAAAAGGGGGATGAAGTTGAAAATTCTTTATTATTAAAGTAAAATCCACATAATTTATTATTTAGGCATTAATGATGTAATTCTATGCAACGTTCATCACTGTTATTGAAATTCCACTCCAAATTCAACCCCTCAAAGGCCCCTCAATGGGGTGAAAAAGTCTAAAAACCAATAAGGGTATCGTTTGTATGGTTTATCGGGTCGCTGATTACTAAAACTAGAACAATTTTGAAATCCAACGTGGTGGACGTTAAATACCATCATTCCCTTGGGATGGGGTTGGGGTGCGATAAGGTTGAAATGTGAATATGGGTGTCATTTTTATGGTTTATCGGGTCGCTGATTACGAAAGCTACAACAACTTTGAAATCCAACGTGGTGGACGTGAAATACCATCATCCCCTGGGGATGTGGTTGGGGTGCGATAGGTTTGAAATGTCTAAAAATAAATATGGGTGTCGTTTCTATGTTAGGGATAGCGGTTAAATTGGCGTTAGGGGTAGGGATAGGGACAGGGAGAGGTAGAGGTAGACGTAGAGGTAGAGAGGTAGGGTAGAGAGGTAGAGGTAGAGACGTAGAGAGGTAGAAGGAGAGAGGGAGGGAGAGGGAGGGGGAGGTAGAGAGGTAGAGGTAGAGAGATAGAGACGTAGAGAGGTAGAGGGAGAAGGAGGGGATGAGGGAGAGGGAGGGTGAGAGGGAGGGGCAGGGGGAGAGGGAGGAGGCGGAGGGGGATAGACAGAGGGACGGGAAGGGGGAGAGGAAGGGGGGAGTGGGAGAGAGAGGGAGAGGGTTTCAGTTTTTCTCAATTACTTCTGCGAATTGGCTCTTGTTTGAAATATTACATAAAGGTGTCTCTCATCTCTCTCTTTACATTTGTTAGGATACTGCTGCTAAGTTCCTCTGTTCTGAGTAATTTATAAGTAGCGTCTGTATATTATATAAAATTCAGCTGGATCTTGAATTATACTCATTGATTTGCGCAGGGTTAGTCCTGTTTTTCCTTAGTTTAAAATTACCCCGAAATGACGGGAAAATATCTCATTGCTTCGGAAAACCGGTAACATAACATAAATACGAAATCCACGCGAGCAAAGCCGCGGGCAACAGCTAGTACGACATAAATCGTAAACCGCAATTTACCTTTCATTCAATCAACTCAAATCAGCTAATTTAATTAATATAATGTGGTGGTACGGAGCCCTCAGTGCGCGAGTCCAACTCGCACTTGGCCAGTTCTTTTTTCAAAGTTGTTCAGTTTCATGGTCCGAGTAACATGCTAATTTTTTTTCATTAGGACCCCATATTTGTAAGTAGAGGAGGTACCTCCACGCTTAATTATTTACTATGAACGGAGGGCAAGGGTTGCGTGTTAAAGGTTTGTTAGCTACTCGTACCTAGTTATCGGTGAGGTGAGGCGTATTTAGCCTTTGTAGTTATTTCTGCGATTAAGTACGTAGCTCCCTACCTACATCTTTGGATTGAGGGTGGACATAGTGGTAGTTACGTAAAACTCCTACCTTGACTCAAAATTTTCAGATGTTACACTTTTGTATCTACCTTCAAAACAAACGTTCAAATAAGAATTAATTTTGAATGAATCCTATAGCACTATATAAATATATATATAGCTTGTAGGATTGTCGCTTTGTGATTGTGACTAGTGTTCAATGTGATGAGCCGGTAAATTATTTTAAGGCTCGCTCGAACGATTCCTAAATATAAATTCGGTAGTGTGATGTCATGAAGTAAATGTTACGTACGCGCCCGACACACGCCCGTCTATGACATCAGTTTAGCTGCCACTGTCATCTGTTCAGCAGTTGAATTATTACCCTTTTTTCGTTCCGCACTTGTGAACCAAAATATGTTGATATAGTTAACTACCTCACATCCTAAAATATATTCTTGTTCTTACTATATTATATCAGACAAAATAGTTATAATAAAATTGTTGTAATAAAATGTTAAAAAAATATAAACAAAGAATAATAAAAAAGTAACAATCGAGGTTTGATGATGCTTCGTGGTCGAGCTGGATAGTTAGTTCCATTCAAATAGACCCACCTCAACTGCTTTGTACGATTCGCACGTAGTCTATGCTTGTTCTATACAAAGCGGTGTTATAATTATCTTTTAACGTCGCACATCGCGTCACTACTTGGATGCATAGCATCAACTAGCACTTCAAATGTGGTGTTCAAATTGTTTTATGACAAGGACCTGCAATCAATTTAGCGTGAGAAAAAATGTTGTGGCACAGTGTGCTTTTGTCATGGAACAATCTGCAGGTTCCAATGAAGCTTTTGTGTAACGAACGATGATCGTAGCGGATAGATTTGCGTGTCTCTAGCCTGGACGCCGGCCAGCCCACTCAGACGCTAGGCCGCTGTGACTCGCTCATGACGCCGCATATTTTTAACGTAACAAACAGCACAGACACCCTCTCGAGTGCCAAATGTAAAGTTCACTAACATAAATTTGGCAAGAGTTCGCTATTTACGCAAAGTGTCTACGCTTCGACGAAATTATCGCTTAGCACGTTTTCCGTGTTCATGTGAAATATCTATACTCAATGAAAATAAGGACAGAATAAACATTATGTAATTTGCTCAATACCCCCAGTGAGGCCAGTACCTAATTAAGACTAGAGACAAGGAATTCAGAAACATGTCAGCCATTGTTCCGTTAGAATTCATAATCCTGGGATTTAAGAATGGGGTCTTTAGATATAAAAGCATGATTAATTAACTCTCAGCGTAACCAGCGACCCGGCAGATTTGGTGGTCCCTCTTTTTGCTTCGTATGCTAATTAAATTTGCCTATACATACTTCCGCACCGACAACGAACCCGGCTTTATAAGGTTATATAAATACAGCCCTTGTAAATATGTTCCTAGGTTTACATTTCTTTTTTTTATACATGTTTATTTCACTATTTTAGCGTGTTACTCAGATCGCTTCATGAAACTAAACAACTTTCTCTAAGGAACATAGGTTAAAAATTTATCATCCATTTATTATCATACATTTTTATTTTGGTATTTCGACCTATGTTCCTCACGGAAAGTTGTTCAGTTTCACGGTCTGAGTAAATCTTACTATTTTTCTAACACCTTGTATACTTGAAACTAAATATTAATTATTGTTACATTTATTTATTTATTTATTTATTTATACAATAGGTACGCCAACAACACAGTCATACATAATTTGGTTAATATAATAATATACACATAAATCTAAATCTCTATGAATGCGTCACTTATAGGCATACACAACATTCTATGGGAATATGACGCTAACAATTACACAAAAACAAAATGAAACTAAGAACTTAAATTAAATTAAATAAAAATTTTATAAATTTAAATATAAAAATGACGTTTACATGCTGTGATTCTGAACAGTGAACAGAATACTGTTTTTAAAGTTGATGAAAGTGTCGCCAAAAATATCGATGCTATTATTGAGATTCTGAAACTCATTATAGTTTGCTAACATAGTGTTCAAAGGGGAGTAAACTCCAACGTTTGTACGACTTCCGCGTGTGGAGAAAAGCCCACGATTAGTGCAAGTTCTAACGTTAGCAGACCGAGGGACCGAAATATTGACTCTGCTCAGAACATCTGGTGCTAAGAGTGCGTTGTTCATAATTTTGTACAAAGTGAGCAGGCTAATCATCTTTCGCCGATCTTCTAGAGACATCATGTTAAAATGGTTAAGTCTCTGACTATAACTCCATCGGTAACATGCGTTCGCATCCCGAAATGCCAGGTGTCTAGAAAATGCACGTTGTACACGTTCTACACGGTTGATGTGTATCCTGTAGGATGGACACCAGATAGGTGAACAATATTCAATCACACTTCTAACGAAAGAGTTATAGAGTACCAACAACGGAAAAATGTCGGTAAAATCTTTACAAACCCGCTTCACAAAACCAGCCATTTTAAAAGCTCTAGAAACTATGCTGTCTATATGTGGTATAAAAGATAGTTTTTTGTCTAATACCACTCCCAGATCTCTAATTGTATCTACTTCTTGTAAAAGGGTTCCATCTAGGTTATAGTGAGAGGGTATCTCCTTTCTCTTTTTTGAAAATTTAATATGGCAACATTTACTGGCGTTTAAGGCCATCTTATTTTTACATGATATACATAATAGGTCTTTACCTATGAAATTGCCGTTTTGTATGGCGAATTTTAGGTAAACTCAATTTTCTTTACTAACATTTTTGCATTTTTCTTAGGAATTATAAATCCAATTTTTTTAAGCATTATTGGGAAGACATAAAGCTAACAGAAGCTAAAATTTAATTTTCGAAAAATATTATCTGTAAAAAATATAACAAATATAATGAAAAAATCGGACGACATTTATACGAGTAAATATACGAGTATGACGAACAATAAAAATAAAACTTTATTTTATGCGTAAATTAATAACCTTGAAGTCAACTTTCAAATATAAGACAAATGAAAAAAATTGCATTAGAATTATAGGAACTATGATCTCATTAATCTGTAAGAAAATTTCAAAATTTTATACACATGCACAACGCCACACCTCTTTCCCGTGGAAATATTAAATACGTACTATATTATCTTTATCACTACTATCACACATGACGTGAAACCCTGGCTATTCAGAATTTTCGGGAAAACTGTCGATTTATCGGTCTATTGGTCAGAAACAATTCCTTATAAAGTATCGTTTGCTGAACATCAGTTAGGTTTAAATTTCGTTGTTCACTAAAGCGCTCTTGCTTGACTGGTAGTTGCTCTTGTTTTCATAATGCCTTGAGAGGTATATTACAAAATGTCGTGAAAATTTTCCGTTCAAGAGATAAGCTATGTTGACAGCGGTCGGTGTGACCGAAAAACGGTTGGATGATTTGATGATGATGAAGACGTAATGAAGACGGAACATCATGAACAAATGGACATTTGTTCTAGAGGTATTTTAAGTGAACCAGCGTTCTGTCTTGCGGCACATGTAATTTATGACCCCATCCGTGGCTTAAGTTTACTTGAAGTCCTTTAAAAATGAGGTATTTTAGCCACATGAAATAATGAGAAATCGTTTTAGTCGTGCGGTCAATTACTTCTACTCTTTAGTAAAATATCGGCTAACTCTCCTAGGCTAATAGATAACTAGGTATATACCTCTTTGATGTTTTATTAAACAGCGCGCAACGATACATTTCCTGCTCCATGTCTTAAACCATATCTTAAACGGTCAACATTAGTTGCATCGAGAACGCGATCCGGAGCAGCACGAGGCGATTCTGTTTCAGCTCGGCTATTTTGAATGACAGAGAGAACTTTGTTTGAGTTTAACGATACATTCAGAAATACATTTCCTAGCGGTAATTAGATGCATAGGTATCAGTTTACTATTTTAATCAATATGTATTTCTGATTTAGCTACGTTTGACGGTCCCTGACCCTGAGTTTTATTGGCAGAATTTCAGAGGCCGACGCGAACGCTCTAAAGAAATGACCAAATGAGTGTTTTTAGACCTAATGTATTATATTTAAACACATTATATATAAAACACATAATTTTAAATGATTTGGATGGACTAAGTGCGTAGTTCAGATTACCGGGTCTGAATCTTTGAAAGAACAATAATTAACTCTTTTCCTTCACTTATGTAATCTGGCGTCTAACATACCTATAGAAGTGACATTAACTAGAAGGCATTGTCAAGCCATAGAACTATTATAACCATTTCAGGATTTACAAGTTTCCAGATGGCTTCTGACGTGTCTTAATCGTTATCTGTGTTTTTCCTTGTGTAACTTTTTTCACAATATTTTGCCTTCTTTGATCAGCCGGATAATACTATCATCAAATTCTCACAATACGAGTATCCGGATGGCACCACACCACCACCGCTCTGCCGGTAGCCGGTTCCGACTGGTCTGATGCGTGGTCTTAAGACGTTATACTATTATTCAAAGAATACTAATACTCCTCTGATGAGGAGCTATTAATTCATCTGTGTCTGAAGCATTTAAAGTAGGCCGTGCTGCTGTGGTTTCTCGCCGTTTTTTTTACGCTGCCATAACACGATCCGAAACTAGTAGTAGTAGACTGGCTCTGTTTTCATTGCATTCTGCATGTTATGACATTCAATAAGTATACTGCAAAAACTCTACATTGAATAAATAATTCTGAATCTGATTAATTTCCGAACATGTTAAAGGACAATAGAAACTAACAAGACTAACGAAGAAACACGGAATATTGAAAAAGTATCATTGGATAACTCATGTTAAGAGAAATTACACTTGGTAAAAAAATCTGATAGGTTGTACATGTCAGGAGCCATTTGGTGGTTTGTGAGCTCTGACATGTATATATTTGTCATTGGCCTGAGATGTTAAAGACTAGCTTTTCGCCCTGCATCTTTGCTTTGCTAGCGTTGGTTTTTTTAGGGTTCCGTAGCCAAATGGCAAAAAACAGAACCCTTATGGATTCGTCACGTCTGTCTGTCTGTCCATCCGTATGTCACAGCCACTTTTTTCCGAAACTATACGAGCTATACTGTTGAAATTTGGTAAGTAGATGTATTCTATAGGTATACATACATATATAACATCACGCCTCTTTCTCGTTGGGGTAGGCAGAGACCACAGTCCTCCACCTGCTACGATCTTGACATACTTCCCTTGCTTCCTGTACTTTCATCAATCCTTTCATACATGCTCGTCGGTTTAGGGTACTTTTAACCTGGCCTTTATTCAGAACGTCCTGAATTTGGTCCTAGTACGTTCGCCTAGGCCTTCCCCTTCCAACGTTTCCATTCACTCTCGCCTGGTAGATCTCTTTCGTCAATCTTCGTTCATTCATCCTCTCTACATGACCAAACCATCTCAGCATCCCTTTCTCGATTTTTGTCACTACGTCTTCTTTTACGCCACACCGTTCTCTTATCACACTATTTCTATGAACCGCATTAATATTTTGACACAAAAATTGAAAAAAAGCAATAAATTTTAGGGTTCCCCATACATAAAACTGAAACTCAAAAATTTTTATTTCATCAAACCCATACGTGTGGGGTATCTATGGGTAGGTCTTCAAAAATGTTATTGAAGTTTCTAAAATCATTTTTTTCTAAACTGAATAGTTTGCGCGAGAGACACTTCCAAAGTGGTAAAATGTGTGTCCCCCCCCCCCCCCCCCTTGTAACTTCTAAAATAAGAGAATGATAAAACTAAAAAAATATATGATGTACATTACCATGCAAATTTCAGCCGAAAATTGGTTTGAACGAGATCTAGAAAGTAGTTTTTTTTTAATACGTCATAAATCAAACCGCAATTTACCTTTCATTCAATCAACTCAAATATAAATTTTAGTTACTTATATCACATAATAAAGTTTTTTAGCAATAAAAAAAACATAACTTTTACTTTATATACGTACATGTTTGTACGGAACCCTCAGTGCGCGAGTCCGACTCGCACTTGGCCGGTTTTTTTTGGTGTATTCCACTTAGAGCACCCGCCCGAATAGCACCTGAACTATTCCACTTAGACCACCTACGGATAAGTAGCTGCTAGTGTTGTGGTGTGAGTCGAAATTTTGATAAAAAGAGATATCGATTAAAATGCTAATCAACACCTCATACCCTAAAAATAATACATATTGACTTTATTTTTGGTTTGCTCGTTTTCTTTTCTCGAGTCGATTCTGGCGTGATATATCTATATTTTATTGGACCAATACTCCGTTAGAGACAGCACTATCGGTGGCATTGTACAGGTCCTCGCGCAAGCAGGTTGGAGGGGCACGCTCTCGTTATAAACACATGAATCAATGAGAAAAAGTCTCCTGAAAAAGTACGTTTTGTGCTACTTTCATTTATTTTGTGCCGAAATAGGCGTAATATTTTGTAAACAGCATTTATTACAAAATTTATCTTCTTAACGAAAACAGACAAAAAAAAGCTCTTTATTAATTTTTTCGGCGTTGAATTTTGATCGATATATTTTATTAAACATCTTAAAAATCGACTCACACCTCAACACTAGTAGTGAAATATTGATAGGTGCTCTAAGAGGAATAGTTCAGGTGCTATTCGCGCAGGTGCTGTTCGGGTGGGTGTTCTAAGTGGAATTCACCACAGCCAGATTAGCCTTATGATTCTTTTATCTTTTAACCTATACATTTTAGCAAGCGCATATTTCATTATAGTGCAGGTGACAATAAGATGCACTGATTAAACTTGCAAAAAGTACCCTGTACTAGCTTTGCATTGTATAATCTTAATCGAAGCCTACCTACAGATGGCGCTCTAGGGTTAAAAAGACCAGTCAAGTGCGATTCAGACTCGCACTTAGCCGATTTTTTTATGTATATTACTAGATTTGGTCCCCTGTGACCGTTTCCTCATCCCAAGCATAAAGAAATGGCTAGGAGAAAATGATTTTTATCAAATTTGGAAATAATAGCTGCAACAGACGCCCATTTTTCAGGGTTTGACAAAAAATATTATTTTGATGGATTGAAGAAGCTCGAATATCGTTGGTATGTGTGTAAAGAGCTAAAAAGAGATTGTGCAGAAATACATAAATGGTATAGATAGCAGCACTGCACTCCGCGTCTAGACATGAATTAAGACGATATGTATTTTTTTTGGTATTTTGAAGACAAATATCTTTTTATTTACTCAGTATCTTGCCGTGATTTTCAGGTATGTACGTGGGACACTCAGAAATATTTGCGACACTAAAAAAAATTGTTCTACAGGTACATATATTTTTATTAAATCTTTTCAAAGTACTCTCCACCAGCCTCTATACAAAGATTCATGCGTCTGAACCAGTTTTCAAAACACTTTTTCCAGTCCGCCGTAGACACCTCGTTTACAGCCTGCTCGAACGCAGCCAGCGCATCTTCCGGCAACGAAAATTGTATCCCCTTGAGCTGATTTTTTATTTTTGGAAATAAAAAGAAGTCACACGGTGCTAGATCAGGGCTGTAAGGAGGGTGACCCAGGAGTTTGACTGGTGTGCTGTCCAGGAAGTCCCTCGTTTTGAGCGCGGTGTGTGCAGGCGCATTGTCGTGGTGGAGCAGTAGTCCGCGGAGCCCTGTGTTTGGTCGCTTGTTGCTCACAACAGAAAAAACTTCTGGTAAACATTTGGTAGTATACCATTCGGCGTTGATGCTTCTTTGATCTCGTAAGGGAATTGAGGCCAAGTGGCCAGTCAAATTAAAAAAGCTGGCGATCAAAATCTTCCCCCCGCTTCGAGATCGCTTCACTTTGGTAGGCGTTGGTTCATTTTGAAACACCCAAACTGTCGACTGGCGCTTGGTTTCTGGATCGTATTGATAAATCCAGGACTCATCACCTGTTACGATGTCGTAAACACGCCGAGACGAGCCTGCTTCAAATTTGTTCAGCATATCACGGCACCATTCCACCCGGGCCTGCTTCTGAGCGTTGGTGAGGTAGTGCGGCACCCAGCGCGATACTATCCTCCTCACGCGAAGATGCCCGTGTAGAATCTCGTGAACGCTTCCCGATCCAATCTTTAATATGTGCTGAATCTCCTGATATGTAATTCGCCTATTATCTTGGATTAAAATTTTCACTGCTAGCACGTTTTCTTCCGTAATAGCCGTCAAAGGGCGACCGCTTCTTTCTTCATCCCCCAAGGTTGGTCGACCGCGCCTTAATTCGTTATACCAACGATACACGGTTGCCTTGGAGGGGCCTTCATCCATAAATGCCATTTGAAGTCTATCGAACGATTCATCCGGTTTCAGGCGACACTTGAAATCGTAAAAAATCATAGCTCTAAAATGTTCCCGGCGCAGATCCATTTTTCAGTAAGACACGATACTTTGAATTGGCTCGCAAAAAATGTGGAGGGAAATTTTGAAAATGGAACACACATATTTTTACTTACAAGTAATCATATTTTCGAAAAAGATTCTGACCGGCCAGTCTCCCATATATAAAAACTATTTTTCGCAATACTTTCTGAGTGGCCTGGTATCTTGACCATTCAAGTGATCATATCACCAAGACCAACACATGATTAGTGAAAATCGACTCGACAATATAAAAATCCAAAGTTAACTCTTTTATTTACATTCTTTCCTCTTTTTGTAAAATCTGAGGTGTTCTAAGTAGTGAAATTAAGTATACAGAAAGGTATGCGTAGTTGGTATCATGTGAACAGCCTAAAATTTTATTATATTACTTTTTAAGGTTCCGATACCAAAATGGTAAAAAAAGGAACCCTTACGGTGCGACTTTGTCTGTCCGTCTGTCTGTCACACATGTATATCTCAGCAACCAGTCATGCTATCGACTTGGAATTTAGAACAGGTTGCCCAACTTAATTGCACATCATCATATCAGCCGAAAGACGTCCACTGCTGGACATAGGCCTCCCCTAAAGATCTCCATGACGACCGGTCCTGCGCTGCTCACATCCAGCGGCTTCCCGCGACCTTGACCAGATCGTCGGTCCACCTTGTGAGGGGTCTGCCAACGCTTCGTTTTCCGGTACGTGGTCGCCACTGTAATTATTTGAATTATGAAATAAATCTGAATCTGAATCTGACTCTAGAACCTTTACGCCCCATCGGCCATCGGTTCTTCTTGCGATGTGCCCTGCCCACTGGCACTTTATTTTAGCGATTCTCAGGGCTATGTCAGTTACTTTAGTTCTTCTGCTAATTGCACATAAAAGAATAAAAAAAATATGATTATTAATGTAAAGGGGGCCCAAAAAGGGGTGGTACTCGTAATATTTCAAATTGTCGTTACTAGGTCGAATGGGGTATCATATATATGAAAGGTGCTCTAAGAGGCTTTACTTGCACATTCTAAAATATATTTTTGTTATTTTTTACGACTCTTTGTTTTCAAGTTATGATGAAAAATGTAAAAAAAATACCATTCCCTCCTCTTTATCTCCGAAGTTTGTGAAATGAAAAATCTAAATTAATTACAGTCGATAGAAATTTACATAAATAAAATAAAACGATTTTTCTAAGTTGCACAGTTTTGCGGTCCTAAAAATGGACTTTATTGCTTCCTAAAAATACTATAGGTATATCGAAACCCTCGGCGCGCGAGTCCAACTCACACGTGATCGGTTTTTTTACAAAAAGTCGATATTTTATATCAGGCGCTTACGTCATTTAGTTTTGGTAACACGCATAGTATATCTGTCGCAATCTAATGCGTTGCGGATCGCGCACTTTATCCCTTTCTTTCAAGCGAAAAGACTGCGCCCACTGACAAATAACTATCTTTTCGTACCTACGGAGCGGTGGTGCCAGTGGTCTGTCGCGCGTTCGGCGTTTACATGTTCGATACGTTTCGCGCACTTTATGGAAGGTACAGTCATGAAACAATTATTATTTATTTCTGTTTCAAGTCTAGGATGTTTGTACACACGGTCGCTCGTCAGTAGAAACACTTTTCGACCTTACGGCGTGGTAATAGAGTTGAAAAAGTTTCTACTGACGTGCAGTTGACCGTACATAATTATGATATGGATGCATAAATTCGAAGAAAATATCTAATTTTATATTTTTTAAGATGCGAACTGATTGTAATAGGTGTTTTTATTTTACCGAAAACATACCTATTTTACCGAAGGAAAATATAGATAAGTTTGAACTCAGAAAATATGAGGTTCTAAGTCAATAATGTGTCCAGCTAAGCATGCTTTTGACTGTAAAAATCCAGCAGTATATAATACATTTTAGTTTGAAGAGTAAATAAAAAAGGTAATTACAGTAATTGTAGCCGACGCTGTAGTCAACCCTGACAATCGACAACGTCAACTCGGTATATCAAACTGCATTGTATATTACATCCAGGTGGACCACGGAAAGAAAAATGACCCGTGGTACACCTCGGTGAACTCAGGTATTCTACGGGAGAAAAATATCTCCCGTGGTACACCCAGGTGGACCACTGGCAATCCCCGGACCGAACGGCCCTCAAATTACGCTTAATACGTCATCATCGTCGCACTCTTCATTTCTGAAGGTTGGGTCTAACAAGGTCGGTTTCTGTTGTTGTTGGTAGGCAATGGTGGTGTTCCTGATTAGTTTACGCTTAGAGTCCCTTTCTTCAGGCCATCGGAGAGCGGTGGTAATGGGCAGGTTAAGTACGGCTTTTATCTGGTATGACCAGCGGTGAGCTCTACCACGAGATCTTTTCTTCTCTACCCTTCCTGCATATAGCTTTTCCAGATTACATAATCTGGCTACTCTCCTTTTGGGCTAACGTGACCGAAATAGCTAAGTATTCTCTGGTGGCATATTGTTTAGAGTCGTACGGCTAATTTCAGCTGCTCAAGAATCGACGTCTTGGTTCTTTTGCAGTCTATAATAGTATGCGAAGCATACGGCGCCAACACCACACTTCAAAGGCATCGATTTTATTCCTCTCAGATGCACGGATTATATGGAAAATACGGAATCCTTATAGTTTCGTCAAACTAAAGTGCGTACCAGTCTCATTTTAGTGCTGATGGAAATGTTCCTATCTAGTCAATTTTTTTTGGGTTGACTCATCGCATCCTAGTCTCGCTTCCTCTTTCATCGCTCAACATGTACGTAGGTGATCCCTATACTCCACCCCTAACCCTATTACAATCAAACTACATTTAAGATTTATTATTTATTTTTCTACATAGGCGCCTTCTACACTGATACACTTATTCCATCGGTGCTCCAACATTTCAATAGCCTGCTGGAATTTTTTTTGTCGGACTCCTCCACAGTAAATGATTCACCACACCTCTTGATTGTCCAAAAAAATTTTCCACGTAAAAATTCCTTTAATTTTGGAAATTGGGCCTGGGGGCCAAGTCTGTCGAATACGGTGGGTGCTCCACCAATTCAAAGCCTGCTTGGTGTATGGCAGCCTTAGCAATACAGGACTTAACTCTGCTCAACAGGATCCATTTGTATAAAAAATCACGACTCAACAATTACAGTAAGCTGTAGCTCGATAATAGTCATCATCATCATCATAACATCCCATGAAACGTCCACTACAGGACAGGGAGCTCCCTCTAGAATTCTAGCTTTTGCTGGAAAAATGTAGAGGGGAAGTACCAGTCACCTCACTTGTTAACGTTACGGCTGGCACCATGGACCGCGGTTGTTGGTGACCGCAGTAAGTAAGATGTTAGATACAAAGTAGGATGCTGCTGCCCATCCTCCAGTTTATAATCCTTAGTCGCCTCTTACGACACCCACGGGTATGTAAGGGTTGGTACTATTCTTTGCCGGCACCACACGGGACGATAATAGTACGGCATTTAAAAATAATTTGTTTTTTTATAATAACCTCTAAATGACTTGTATATATAGAGGTCAGTGTCTAAATGTCTATAAACCTAACAAAAAGGTTTTAATAACCAAGTGACAGCAAAGAGGTCAGGGGTGGTGCATAGAGATCAGAGCTCGTACACATGATAAACAAACTGCTTAAAACTCCTAGGTCAGAGAGTTGTCTCGTCGGAGTCGTTCGACTTGATCTGTGCACGATCATTACTTTGGTTTTCGCTTTATTTATTTTCAGTCCAACCCGCTCGTTTTCTCTCTAGACTCTCTCCACTAGCTTTGCGAGTTCGCTTACAGAGGACACAAATAACGGCCGAGCTTGTATGGTACCTTGCACAAAACCTGCTGGGATGAAACTTGGCACGATACAAGTACCTACATACCTAAAGGTCACATAATATAAGAAGTGGTGCTCTCCGGCAGGACGCGACAGAGATGCACAGTGGGGCATAATGTCAAAAAGATTATGCCCCACTGTGCATCTCTGTCGCGTCCTGCTCGTGTTTTACTAGGTTGATAGTCGTTTCTTTTGAACCGATACAGGTAGCTGGTTGAAAATTTCACACGATATGTGTTTTTTAGATTAATGTATCACCTGATAATAAAAACTAAAAAAATATAAAAACTAAGGGGGGTCGCCATTCAAAAAACGTATTTTGTTTGTTTTCGTTATTAATTCGAGAGCCAAACTTGGTATGAAATATAGTTCACTAAAATGTCTTGCACAAAACGACATGACCTGACTGACTGACTGATTGATTGACTGACGGACTGGCGCCGACCCGTAACCGCTTTAGCTACACGTTTAAAATTTTGTGTGCTGATTTAATTCATACCACAAATACCATATCAGAAAGGATTTTTCAATAGCGGTCCCCCGAAGGTGTGAAATAAGGGATGAAAGTTTTATGATTTTTGTGCACATGAAAACCAAAGATATCCCAAATAAGTAATTCATATCTCATCTCCCTTGGGGGATGATTTTGTACAGGACATACATTTATTTTTTTCTAACCACTAGCAGAATTAAAAAATTTTGAAAAATTTTCATCTTTTATTTCACCCCTTTTGTGTTGTGGATGAGTTTAGGAAAATCCTTTCTGATATGATGTTTGCGGTATGCGCTAAATTAGCACACAATATTTCAAACGTTTAGCTAAAGCGTTGACGGGACGGCGTTAGTCAGTCAGTCAATCAGTCAGTTAATCAGTCAGTCAGGACATGTCATTTTATTGACATTTTAGTGAACTATATTTAATACTAAGTTTGACGCTCGAATTAATAACCGTTCTAACCACAGAGCAATAACAAAAAAAACACGTTTCTTCTATGGCGACCCCCTTATTTTTTATATTTTTTTAGTTTTTATTATGATGTGATATATTTGCCTTAAAAACACATCTGTGAAATTTTCAACGAGCTACCTATCGGTTCAAACTATACGACTTTCAACATAGTTAAAAACGACATATTTTTTATATTATGCCCCACTGTGCGTCACCGTCGCGTCCTGCCGGGGACCACCACTTCTCATATGTTACCTATAAGTGTTTACTTGAACTGTGCCAAGTTTCATCCCAGCAGGTTTTGTACAAGCTCGGTCTTGGATCTCCTACTATATCCTAGTTGAAGTCGATAGCATGAGTGATTGCTGAGATACTCGTATACAGCTGTGACAGACAGACGAAGTCGCACCATTAGGGTTCCGTTTGCACTATTTTGGTTCGGAACCCTAAAAATAGATACTAGAGTGTTTCTAGGCACAGATTAACATTATGTATGTGATAATCTTCCCTCCCTTTTTCATCCCTTTTATAGTGTTGCCTGGCTTGTCCCAATGCT
Organism: Athrips mouffetella; assembly: GCA_947532105.1. NCBI lineage: Eukaryota > Metazoa > Arthropoda > Insecta > Lepidoptera > Gelechiidae > Athrips > Athrips mouffetella. The sequence goes on along the minus strand of OX383956.1, from coordinate 28,522,370 downwards.
GGGCAAAGGCCTCCTCTTTAAATTTCCACTCCTCCCTTTTCGCTAATCTCGGTCATTCCTTCATCGCTTTTCAGGACCTCCCGTGCCCCGACGACTCTCGCGAGATAACAACGCCGTGGTGACTTGGTGTCCAGTGTCCACCAATCCGCTAGCAGCCTATTTACAGACGTCGGAGATGCGAATAGTAGAGCACAGAGTGGTTTTCCGGAAACGGTCGGACCCCATAACACTTAGTATGCTACGCTTCATCGCCCTTTGGAAAATCATAATTTTTGACTTCTGTGACTCAGTCTATTGTTTAGAGACTGTAGGTTGAGACCTGTGGTTGAGACGACGGATGAGATGGACGGAGCGAAAACACATGCAATGTGTCGTAAAAAAATGATCTTTAAATCTGTTTCTACCGATAGCAATGTCCTTCTCGTCCAATAAAACTATCAAGGTTTTGAAATTCTCTTTAACAAAGCTTATGAACCTTTTCGGAGAGCAGCTGGATCTTAAGCTGTTAGGGCATTGAGCTTGCATTGTGTTGGAGTATCGAAGGCTTTGCTGTAGTCAAGAAACACTAGGTACACGGACGAACTGCTACTACGGTATACTACTGTATCTTACTTCTGTGTTCATCCTTTACAAAAAATAAATCATAAAACATACTACTTATAGACTTTCGTACGCAATATTTTACGACAAAAAACAAGTAGGATGAAATTAGGACGATATTACATTTCGAGTCTTCGAAGGCGTAAACCAGGCAGGCATACATAAAATAAACAGAATATTAACAAACGGCATAAAACTGTTTACAGCCCGCAGATACTTTTGTACCACTAAACACGGTAATGACACTCTAAAAAGGTGTTTATTTGTTTCATTTCACAACTAGTTCTACAAAGTACGTTGTTGCTATTCAGACACTGATGTATGTGTTTATGTTTACTCTTGTATCTGTGTCACAGAATTGAAACGAAGTTTCATAGAAATTCTTGTTTCATAGTCATGAAAGACGTCCTCGATATCTGTATCCTCAATGTAATAGAAATTCTGTTTTGTTGTTCTTCATTTCAGCATAATTTAAAACTTTCACCTAAAGTATTTGCTAGAAAATCACTAAGTACTTAATAGAGTGGAAAAGGCATGAGAGTTTGTGATATCTAGATTTTCGTTTATGAAAAAACAATCGTATTTCATTTAAGACGTAAGGCGTAAGCGTAGCGTCGTTTTTATTATTAATATCTAAACTTATCTAATTAACATACTTTAACTTCGTAACACAACATTTTCTTAGTATTTTTTACCCGACGGCGGCAAAAAGGAGGGTTATGACTTTGAACGGTATGTATGTATGTATTTATGTTCATCTGTTTCTCCATAACTTCTAAACTGCTTATCGTAATTTGACAAAATCGAGGTCAAGAGTAAGCTCATTGACAATAAAAAAAAACGGCCAAGTGCGAGTCGGACTCGCGCTCTAAGGGTTCCGTACCTATTTACCATATGATATACTAAAAGCTTTTGCTCTTTGAATTTAAAAACTCCGCGACCATCCAACTTGACCCCTCTCAGGCCTGTGACACTCCGCACTCTAGGTATGCAACGCGGCGCTAGAAGTCGACTGGGTAAGGCAATCGATTGACACGCGTGCAACTGACTGCCGGTTTTCGCGAGAGTACCTACATCTTTCAATTTTGCTAAAAATAATGAATGATGGATAATAAAAAGAAAAAGAAATATTGTTGAGTCTATGGATGCTTAAACATTAGTGATACCCCGGATTTACGACTTTTTTCATTACCATCTAATGTCGAAAGGCAAGTTTACCTATTTACTAAAGCTAGGTACCTACTTACGAATATTGTTTGCTTATTTACCTAATAGGTGGTGTTTTTATTAAGAAACGGATTAGGTACCTAACTTATTAGACCAATTGCCGAAATTCAATTAAACTTAGGAACTAATAGGTACAGTCAAGAGCACGTCAAGCTTGACACTAAGGACTTAGTATTGTTCTTATTTATATCGCTTATGGGGATGAAAGACAGCGTTGCAAGTGTCTGGTTTGACCTGCTCTTGACTTTAGCTTTTAGGTAATGCCTACAGGTGACCAGTGTAGACTGTAAACCAAGAAACAATGGGTAACCACCCTTTTTATTTTCTTTGCATCTAGAAGTACATCGAAAAGAGCAAGCAAACAGTACCTAAATAGCATTTACCTTAGCCTATAATAGGTAGGTACTGTACTGATCTGAGAATCCTTTAAAAATGAATTGAATCTAAGCTATAATGGGATTACCCAGCATATTTCGAAGAAGAACATATAAGAAATAAGTATGACGAAAAGATTACTGAAGGTAATCCTTAAATAAAATTGAAGAATGATGACCGAAATCAAGAAGATACGGGATATTTGTATCTAAGCTAGTTTGGACCAAATATTTATGATTTAAGATCTTAAGGGAAAACAAAATCATCGAGTATTCAAAACCAAGAAAGCTGGGAGAATTTAGCGTAATCAACACTAGCTAAAACTCGATGTTCATTTAAAAGAGGACTCAAAAGAAGTATAAAAAGGGATTATTGTATATGCTTAAATATTCGGAACATACAATGAAAGAAAAATAAACTTTATAATTTTCGTTCCATTTTGTTTTCAAGAACCCACATTAGTAAAATAATTAAAGGTGGTTTCACACTGAGTCAAAAGTATAATTCTAAGTATGATAAAATATGACATAACTTTTATCAAGAAAATTAAAAAGAGAATCTTATAAGGTTTAGATTCCTGTATGATTCAATGAAGATTATTTAAATTATCTAACTACTCTAGGATAACACACATAAAGTTCAGAGGTCCCCCAAGGTCAGAGTGCTGTACAGCCGTCGCAGCCTTGCGGGCGAACGTCGACAACACACTTTACAAGAAGTAACCCACGAACGAATGTAATGTCTCCATCAAGAATATTCTTCCTATTGAATCAGGACATTTCTAATTTATTCCTTATAAACAATTTAATTTTACTAGATTAAACTAGAATGTCCTTACACAAAAGGAAGAAAGTTTATTTTTATTTATTTATTTTTATGGTCACCAACAGTTTACAATGAAAGGTACTTAAAAATAACATAATATATGGACAAGAGCTTAATTGCAACTCTAATTAAAGGCAACGACGACATGCACCATGTTAATTAATTTAAGTGGTTTGAAAAATCTAAAACAAAGAAAGAAAAATTAAAAGCGAATTTAAAATTACTATTAATAATGATGAATGATAATATAAATAGGTTGTAAAACTAATTCTCAACATTAAGTAACAAGTTCTTTTTGAATTTGGATATAACATCTGATATATCTAAGTCTGTCTTATTGCTTAAACAATTGTACATACGCATAAGCCTGTTTAATGGTGAATTGTATCCCAGATTGCTCTTTGCAGGATTTTCAGAGAAGCATCTATGCCTTACAGTATTACGTGGTAACTTATTGGGTACGCGAAAATTTAGTTTAGTAAGTAAATTCGGGGCATCCAATGTGCCGTTTGCAAGCTTATGTAGAAACATTCCATCAAGCAACTGTCTTCTCTCATTCAAAGAACGATTTTGAAATACTCAAGACGGTCCGAGTATCTCGGCAGTTTTTTAGCCATAAAACAGCTGTAGGCCAAATGCCACGCTCGCCACGCCAATGAACGCTCTGTAAACGCTTTTTGTAAATGTCGTAATGTGGGTTCCAAGCGACACTGCAATACTCCAAACCTGATCTGACTAAGGAATTATAAATTATAATTTTAGTTCTGGGATTTTTAAAACTTTTAGAATTTCGCAACACGAAACCAAGGAGTTTAAATGCATTATTTTTGACTTTGTCAATATGCGAGTGAAACCGTAATTTGTTATCAAGTAAGACACCTAAGTCACGCACAATGTCAGACTCTTAGATAACATTTCCATTAATGGTATAAGATCGAGAAAGAGCTGATTTTTTCATAGAAAAAGATGTGACAAGGCATTTATCCGCATTGAGGCTCATACCATTCTCGTTGCACCACTGGACGAGTCGAGACAAATCTGCTTGGACCAAAGCAACGTCTTCATGTGATTTTATCACTCTGAAAAATTTTAGGTCATCCGCAAATAGCAGACAATGAGAATTCATGAAGAAGCTACTAATGTCGTTTATGAATATATTAAATAAAATAGGTCCCAGGTGTGAGCCTTGCGGAACTCCTGACAAGACTGGAAGATTATCAGAAGTAAACCCGTTCACGACCACGCGAGATACCCGGTCCGACAAATAAGATTCAAACCACTTTAGCAAGTTTCCAGAAACACCGTTGATACATAACTTTTGCAGAAGTACTCTGTGCGCCACCCGATCAAACGCTTTACTAAAGTCTGTGTATATGGTGTCTACAGAAGAGCGCGAATCAACAGTAGTGCAGAGTTCATCAATAAAGTTCACCAGGTTAGTAGCAGTTGACCTAGCTTTCACGAAGCCATGCTGGTGCGGAGAAATCAGTTGTTTAAAATGAGCTGAAATTATAGGACACAAAAGCCTTTCGAATGTCTTGCCAAAAACGGGTAAGATAGAAATAGGTCTGTAATTCATGACGTTAGAGTCATCACCTGCCTTGTGCAGCGGTACAACCAAGGCTTCTTTCCAAAAGGAGGGAAACACACCGTCTTGAAGAGACCTATTGTAGATCAGTGAGAGAGGCAAGGCTAATACTTTAGCACACCGAGCAGCAAATACTGAAGGCACCCCGTCACTTCCAGCTCCTTTGAATTGATTAAGGTTTTTAAAGCCTTGTATACTTCGTCCTCGGAAAACTTGATAGAGCATAAGAAGTTGCTGGTAGTATACTTCAAAGAGTCCATGTTGGCAGTGTTTGTAGGCACGTGATGGTTATAAACGGATGAGAAGTGAGTTGCGAACAAATTACAAACTTCAGGGCCACTAGATGTCGTATCACCGTTAAGTGTCATCTTGGCTGGATAAGTGCTACTTTTATTTAGTTTTTGTTTGATGAAAGACCAGAACAATTTTGGATTAGATTTTAAGCTGGCTTCCAGACGTTAAATGTAAAGATTAAAACACTTAGCTTGAAAGTTGTGACATCTTGTACGGAGTAATTTAAAAGACAGGATATCTCGTGGATTCTTGTTAAATTTTACGAATTTTCTCATGATATTTAAATTTCTCGCGTAAAAGTTTTATTAAATTGTTTGAAAACCACACGGGATATTTACTTTTGCTAGGTTTCTTTTTTGGGACGTTCCTACGAATGACTTCTCGCAAGATACTGTAAAATACAGACACCATTTCGTTTACGTCAGCGCATGGTGATAGACCTTGATGCCACTCAATTCCATTAAGTTCACGTGAGATATTTTCGTAATCAGCCTTGAAGAAGCAATATCTATAAACACTATCATTAACTTCAAGCAAACTATTGGCATTAGGAAGATCGTAAACGAATGTTAGGGGCAGGTGGTAATTAATAACATTGTAGTAAATGGTATGACTGGACCTTTTTTTAAGAATATTTATTAGAATATGTTTAATTCAGAAATTGTATTAAGAAAAATATAATATTAGTAAAGTTGAAACTGAATTAAACTGAAAGGAACTATTTTCTAGCAAAGTTATATTAGTACTTGCCTTAGCCCAAAAATTGCTGCTAAACTGCTATTCAATGTCTATACGAGCGACTTACCGCCCACGCTATCCGAAAAGTTCATTTATGCCGATGATCTTGCACTTGCATACCAAGGAAAAAGCTTTGAAGATGGGTAAAACATACTTACAAAAGACCTTCAAGATCTCAACGCATTCTATTCCAAATGGCGTTTATGCCCAAACCCAAACAAGACCGAAGTAAATGCGTTCCACCTCTCCAATAGTTTAGCCTGTAGAAAACTTAATGTGACTTTCTGTGGGGAGAAAGTAATACACAACTACCTGCCTAAATATCTTGGTGTTATTTTAGACCGATCCCTAACCTTCAAAGAACACCTAGAAGCTGTTTCTCAAAAAGTTAAAACGAGAGCAAACCTTATTAACCGACTGGCTGGAACATCATGGGGTGCTCGTGCAGACGTATTGCATACCTCTGCACTTGCTCTAGCATACTCCACGGCCGAATATTGCGCCCCTGCGTGGTACCGAAGTGCACATGTCAAAAAAGTGGACGTACAGCTAAATAGAGTCATGCGCACAATATCAGGCACACTCAGACCCACTCCCCTGGCTACCAGTACTGGCTCACATTGCTCCACCAGGAATTAGGCGTGAGCTCGCAGCTGCCAACGAATGGAAAAAGGCATTCAAAGAGAATCCCCACCCAATGCCGATCATGAAGACGCTCAATCAGGTCCCGCAACAACGCCTCCCCTCCCGTAAACCCATTTGGACAGACCTCCGGATCCAACAAAACTTTGACCCGAAAGAAGAATGGTCCGCTCAGTGGCGCACTGCAGAGGTCCCGCACGACAAAATACACATTCCCAACACTAGCGTCGCCCAAAACGGATTTAAGAAATGCCGAAAACTATGGACAACCCTAAATCGAATTCGCACAGGCGTTGCGAGGTGCAATTACCATCTGCACCGTTGGGGAATTTCGGAGTCTCCTGCCTGCGACTGCGGAGCGCCTTTTCAGACCATAGAGCACATCGTTGAAGAATGTCCAACTAGAAAGTTTCCGGGAGGATTAGAAGAACTACACTTGCTCACATCTGAGGCAGAGGCATGGCTCTCCAACACTGATATAAAATTCTAACTCGCAGGAATAAAATATCGCCATACGATAATAATAATAGCCCAAAAATAGAATTATGTAGGGATCTTTCAGCTCTACTTAGTTTAAGACGAAAAACTTTCTTTAACATATTTAAACTTTGGAATATAAGAAAAGTGAGATTATAGAATTCCAGATAAACCAACAAACACAGATATAATTTAAATTCCCTAAAGAAATTATTTAATAATTATTCTTACCACTTTTCAACTTTGAATCACAATCAAAATTTTATACTGATGTCTAATCTGGCATAACAGTCTTTGTCGTTTGTTTAAATATTCTAAATTTCAAAAAATTTTGACATAAAAATTGTTTTATTAGAAAACACTAGAATTTTAGATTTAGGGTCAAACTTTTATATTATTTTCTAAAAAAATTAATTATTATTTATTTAAATATTTAGTTCCATTTTGGTTTTGATTTATTTTTTATTAAATGATTCAAAAAACAATACAAAATTCAAAATAGCGCTAGCTGAGTAAATTCAGATGCAAAATGACTTGTCTGTTGATTATTTGACAATAATGACAAATGTCATCTAGGTTTATTCTTTTCTCACATTTGATTGATTAAAGAAGATTTCATTTATCTAATAATATTTCGGAAAGCAAACTTTCTTTTACAAATCTAAATCATTCAAAATCAAAGAATCAAAACCACTAAGCTTTTTTAGAACATATTAAAAGGAGGCTATGCAAATATCAAAAATAAAACCCGTTATGAATTCATATGACGACAAATGATTTTAGTCAATCACAAATGAATCGAAAATGAATTAAGTACAAAGCCTTATGTTTTATCCCAAAATTGTACTATTTATTCCTGCTGAAAAAGAAACAAAAGTAAAATAAATTTGTCTTACCATAATATACTTCTGTAATTGTATTCCACTTTGAACATAATTTGCATTTGAATTCAATTCTTATTGTTTAATATTCCATAGTTGTAATTATTTTTTTCATTCTTGAATTCCTGTTTAGAAAAAAACACATGTCCCTGCCTAGCCACACGCGGATAAACCTTAACAAAATTTAAATAAATTTGGGTATTCTTAAACTAAGGGATAGGAAGTTACAAATAACAACACAAAATATCAAACCCAATAAGTTATAATTCTCGCAGAGTTATTAATGTTTGCTAAAATTTTATTAAGAAGGAATAATACATTTCTTAAAGTATCACACTGTATAATTTTCTTCTGAACTTGTTCGATAATTTGTGGAAACTGTGAAAATTCTTGAATTAGCTTTCATACATCCGATAGTGACGATATAACTTCTCCTATGTTAATTTAAAAATCACAATCTGAAAAAAAATATAAAATCTATTAATCTGCATTTCCCATTATTAAAAATAAATCAAAATCAATTATAAATACAGGGTGTTAATTTGATTGCGTGCCATAGCTTAAGGGGTGGTTCAGTAACGATAAAGGAACTCAAAAAAATTATAAAAAAAAATCCTACTTAAAAAAAAATTTTACTCCATTGAAACTAAACCAACGCGGAGGGCAATGACCCGGAGCACCGCGCTACCAAAAGCGCACGAAAGAGTCTCAGTTATGTATATGCCTACCTTAACCACTGATACTCGCGCGCTGGCTTGGTGATAGCGCGGTGCTCCGTGTTAGTTAAGTTTCAATGGAGTTTTAGTTTTTTTTCAGTAGGATTTTTTTAAATATTTTTTTTGTGTTCCTTTATCGTAACTGAAACACCCCTTAAGCTATGGCACGCAATTAAATTAACACCCTGTATATTGAAGAATAAAAAAAACATTCCAACTAAATACATATTCCAACAATTTCAAACTTAGTAAATTTCAAATACTTACGAACTGTTAGTCTGGAACTCCCCTAATTTATACACTTTAAAAATATTACTCAAAGAAGGCAATTTAGATATAGTTGTAAACAAAGCCTACCTATTTTATATCCTAAACGGAGCAGGGTGTCTTTCTCAACTCAATTGAAAGAAACCACAATCAAGGATTATTGTCTCCTTCAAAAGATTTGATACACAACTACATATCAATTTCTATTGCGGGCTATGAAAGTATTATATAAAACTTACTGATGACCAGCCTCTGTAGTCTAATGGTTAGAGGACTCGGTTCTCGATCCGGAGGTTCTGGGCTAAATTCCCGGTTGGGTACACTTCAACCTTCAGTCATATAAAAAATCGGAGTCCCATAATTTATGTTAAGGACTGATTCCCAGCTCAAACATCGAAGAATGGATGTGTGTTTCTGATATCCAGACCTGGCTAGAAAATACATTTAAGGATCTGAAAAAAATATTGATTAGTCTCCGCGGAAGAGGTATCGCACTTTACATCGATGTTCGACGACTGTTTTCACTTTGAAGTGAAAACAGCGCAACCGCGCATTACGCGACAACCTTCCTAACATTAATTAACAGTCAAAAATATAAAAAACCCAAATAAAATTAAAAATCCCTACTAACTTTTCTCCCAACTGAAAGCCCACTGAAAGCTGTTGTCATTTTCTTCTTTTTCCCCATCTGGCTAATCTCGCTGACATTTCATAACCGCTCTCTAACCGCTAACTCCCCATCAACAAAATAAGTTTTTATATAAAAAAAAAATATTTTGGGGTTCCGCAAGTGCACAGTACCTTTAAATAATTCGGCGCGGCGGTGGCGGCGGCCGGCGGCGCAGCTTCAAAGTACCTACCTACCTAAGTTCAAAGCAAATAAGCCGCGCCGCCGACATAACGATCAAAGCAAGAACAAAAATTTCACATAATACCTATCTACAATCTTAAATAAACAATTTCGTAAAACCAAAAGATAGGTAGAGATTTTTTGCCTACCTAGGTAGGTACCTAGCACGGAGTAGTACCTAGGTATTTTATTATCACTTGCAAAATCTTCCAGTAAGCATTTGTATGTTTGATTGAACAATATTATATACCTACTCGCATCTCGCTCAGTATCTCGTTAAATGACAACCCTGACCCGCCTTAGCCTACCTGTCCCGATTTAAAAACGTGTCCTAAGCGATACACTGCAATTATCGACTTTATGCTTAGAATATAAGGTTGAAATTTGTCGGCACCCCGCCTGAAAATGTCGGATCTGCACTATTATTTAATCTGTGCCCCTCTTTTAAAGAAAAGTTCTTGAAACGGGAACTCACTTTAATTGGTTACTATTAGTTGTGAGAAAAATTGTAATATTTTATAATTTTAGACTTTTCCCTTTATTTGTACTGTGAGACCTAGCTTCTTGCCAAATTTCATCATTTTAGGTCAACGGGAAGTACCCTGAAGGTTTTGCTTTAGTGCAGAAATGTATGGAGATGAGGAAATAAAAAGCCATAAGTATCTTTTGATTGCGTCGTTGTAAAAAAAAATAATTTTCAAATCTTGTTTGGTTTATGGACTTTAATATTCGTTATCAATTTCAACCTGATACCTCTACCCGTTCGAAAGAAAAAGGGTCTTGACAGACAGACAGACAGACGGACAACAAAGTGATCCTATAAGGGTTCCGTTTTTTTCATTTTGAGGTACGGAACCCTAAAAATACAGCAGTGTCAGTATGGCAGCTTCGACTGGTGGCAATTAGTAGGGTGCAATCAAATGACACTTATCTCTTAAACTGCTAATTTCATTTTTAAAGTTTTATACACATATTTCAAACATATTTTCAGGGAATACCTGAAATCTTGAAATTTTGTAATAATTGCATACGATTGTCATTTATGTTTAACCCGTGCGAAGCCGGGGCGAACCGCTAATAACTTAGCATACAACCCGTGTAAAGCCGTAATAGGATATTTTCAACCATGTTTTGAAATGTCCACTGGATAGCGGTGCAAATCAGCACGAGGAAAATCCATCATAACGCCACCATAATCTGATTAAGTCAGTTTAATTGCTTATGTCAAATGCCTGTAACATTATAATATATCTTGTAAAAAGATCTCACATGTCGTCGTTACCTTTAATTAGAGTTTCAATTAAGCTTTTGTCCACATATGTTATTTTTAAGTACCTGTCATTGTAAACTCTGTTGGTGACGATAATAAATAAATAAAAAAAATAATAAGCACAACCTTTCCCACAACCTAGTACACAACCTTATACGCAGCCTCAATCTAACCCTGATGTACACTTGGCTTAGGCCCGTGTAAATTAGAACTCCGGCGAAAGCTAGGAAATTACCAACAGTGACTAGCGTACCAATTACTCGTATCTATCGACTCTTAAAAAAACCTAGTTGATAGACGTCATGGAAAACTGGGATATTGAAAACTTTATGGCTAGTGCTTAACAGCACCCAACACAGCAGCAGCAGGAGCAGTTACACACCCAACCGTATTCAAGCTTCTTTGATTCAAGCACTAGCAAATAAATACAGTACTATACAATAATCAATACAATACAGCAATAAGCAATAATAATAGTAATAAATAAATATGTCTTAAAAAGGAAATTACCAACAGTGACTAGCGTACCAACTATCTATCGACTCTTAAAAAAGCATAGTTGACAGAGTCAAGGAAAACTCCCAGTTGAAAACTTTATTGCTAGTGCTTGAATCAAAGTAGCTTAAATACGGTTGGGTGTGTGAGCAGTTTTACTTCAAAATCTCGCAGGATATAGTTAAAATTTTGCAAATGCATGAATTTAAACTGTTCTAAATAATAAAAATTATAAGTACTGGATTCATTAAATAAAACTAGGTACACTGTGGTTGCGTGTCCATAAATATTGTTTTTTTACGAAATTTCATATTAAGGGGCGCCGCTATTCAAAACACGGAACACAACATATCATAAAGTAAAAATACAACTCCCGAAAGCTGAAACTGGATTGTTTCTAAACAGAGTAAAGAATTTGCGCAGTGTAGTTAATAGTAGAGTCTAATTCGAAGTAAATGTAATGTAAAAACATGGTCGCTAAACTACTAGAAAATCAGGGTTCGAAAATATCCGATATTTATTATAAATATCAAAATATCGGATATTTGTGATAGACATATATATCAAGTTTAATATACTAGGTTATTTTTTTGGACCTGATATGCGTATGCCCACCTTATTACAGAGGTCCAAAAAAATAACCTTGTATATCAATTTTGTATGAAAGCCATATTATTTTTATTGTAATATTTATTAATACTATTTGCATATGCGTTACATAAATATACTAAAATTATCATCAGGCAAAACCAACTCAAAACATAAACCCTTTTCTTATAAATTCTAATCAGCCAATGACCATCTACATTTGGGAAGTAGAAATACAGTAACAAACGCTAAAAATTACTTCTTATATTAATTATTTAAACCATTTTTGTGTAGAAATTTTTTTGGATACAGTTTGATATATATCAGATATAAATCGGATATACATCTTGATATATATCCACTGACATATATCCTCGAACCCTGTAGAAAATACGTTTTATATGTATTTCACCTTCTCAGAAAGTTCTTTTTACTTTCGAGCGGAGCGAGAAAGGTATTGTATTCGCGAAAGTTTCTCGAAATTTCTCAAAAATTAGTTCTGTATCACTTATACATCATAAAAAACAAGTCTCCCAAAAACGTCCGTCCGTCGGTCGGTCGGTCGGTCGGTCCGTCGGTCGGTCTGACCGTCACGATTTGGCCTAGCGGCTAAACGAATGGTCCGATTGACACCATATTTTGAATTTAGGAGTTTTATGCAAACCCATCGAAGGGTTCTAAGTGGTTCCTTGCTGGCTCTCATTTTGAGGGTACCTGTCATACAACGAAAATGAAAAATTGAAATTTTCTCTTTGAATCTTGATGAAACTTTGCATGACCAAGCATCTCCATGTAAGATATCTTGCGCCAGTATCAATTGATGTGTGTAATTTCATATAAGGGGTGTTCCTGTACCACCAAATCGTAAATATGTGCTTTACCCAGAATTGGTTCCATTGAGTTTATTAAAATTTTCTATAATAAAAAAGGTGTTAGGCAGGGATGTGTAGCGTCACCTTGGCTGTTTAACCTGTTCATGGATAATTGTTTGATTGATCTGAAAGAGAGTAAGTGTGGACTGAGAATGAATGAGTTACTCATCAAATGTCTTCTCTACGCTGATGACCAAGTTGTACTTGCGTCATCTGCTGACGAGTTGCAGGAGAAGGTAATAATGATGAATGTCGCTTTGGACAGGAAAGGAATGAAAGTAAATGTAAGCAAGACGAAAGTAATGGTACTTGAAAGAGAAGAATGTATGACAGAGTGTACTATATTAATAGGTGGTGAACAAGTCGAACAAGTGAAGGAGTTTGTGTATCTGTGTTATCAGAAAGTGTGAAAGTGGTATTGAAAGAAGAGTGAATGCTGGAAACATGGTGAATGGTATCCTGCACGCCTTTATGAGGAGTCAGAAGGTGTCTCACAAGGCTCGTTTGGCTGTTCATAGGGGTGTTTTGGTACCAACACTGATGTATGGCAGTGAAAGCTGGGTATGGCAGAAGAAGCATGAAAGTAGAATTAATGCAGTGGAAATGAGAGCGCTAAGGAGTATGATTGGTGTTAAATTGAGTGACAGGATTAGAAATAGTGTGATAAGAGAACGGTGTGGCGTAAAAGAAGACATAGTGACCAAAATCGAGAAAGGGATGCTGAGATGGTTTGGTCATGTAGAGAGGATGAATGAACGAAGATTGACGAAAGAGATCTACCAGGCGAGAGTGAATGGAAACGTTGGAAGGGGAAGGCCTAGGCGAACGTACTAGGACCAAATTCAGGACGTTCTGAATAAAGGCCAGGTTAAAAGTACCCTAAACCGACGAGCATGTATGAAAGGATTGATGAAAGTAAAGGAAGCAAGGGAAGTATGTCAAGATCGTAGCAGGTGTAGAACAGATCAAGCACTTTGGACCAGTGGCTGTGTCTTGGCTGCTACAAATGTTCAACAACTGCCTGGAATCTGCCTCAGTACCCCGTCTTTGGCGAAAAACAAAGGTCATAGCTATCCCGAAGCCAGGTAAACCAACTGATAACCCTAAAAACTTCCGGCCGATCTCGCTTCTGTGCCATACTTACAAGTTATTCGAGCGGTTACTTTTAGTTCGCCTCACAGACTTTGTTGACCCGCAACTGATCCCAGAGCAGGCGGGTTTCAGACCCATAAAGTCTTGTTGCAGTCAGGTACTCAAGTTAACGCAACACATTGAGGATGGGTTTGAGACCGGAAAGGTTACTGGCACCGTATTTGTTGATCTTTCTGCGGCTTATGATACTGTCAACCTACGGCGTCTATTATGGAAGGTGGAGACCATGACCGGAGACCAAAATTTTGTCAAAGTGCTCCGTGAACTACTCCATAACCGACGCTTCCAAGTTCACCTTCTTCCAAATAAAAGTCGTTGGAGGTCTCAGAAGAACGGCCTACCTCAGGGTAGTGTCCTGGCACCGCTGCTTTTCAACATATACACCAACGACCAACCGTCCAGCCCGAACACATCTCGCTTCCTGTATGCAGACGACCTTGCGCTCACGTCCCAGTCAAACAACTTTCAGGATGTCGAGACACACTTAAATATAGCACTAAAAAACCTAAGTGACTACTACGACGAAAACTCTCTGAAACCAAACCCGTCTAAAACTGAATCGTGCGTATTCCATCTTCGCAACGCACAGGCAGGGCGGAAACTTCACATCATATGGCGTGGAGAGTTTATTGCTCACAACAACTTTCCCAAGTACCTCGGCGTTACGCTGGATAGGTCATTGACGTTCAGAAAGAACTGCGAGAAATTAAAAGGAAAGGTGCATTCTCGGAATAACCTACTGCGCCGTCTAACTACCACCAAATGGGGCGCAAACCCGCAAGTGCTGCGAACTACTGGCTTGGCGCTTGCGTTCTCTGCCGGCGAATTTGCATGCTCTGTATGGGGTCGTTCATCACATGCAAAGCTAGTGGATACCGCCTTAAATGAAACTTGTCGCACAATTACTGGCTGTCTAAGGCCGACTCCGGTCAAGTTACTGTATCCATTGGCTGGAATAGAGCCTCCAGATGTTCGCAGATCTGTGGCTAGCTCATGTGAAAAGGCCAAGATGAAAGACACACGACACCCTCTGCACAGCCACGAACCAGTGCCGCAAAGGCTAAAAAGCCGAAAAAATTTCGTAAAGTGTGTCGATAGCCTGACCTCTGACCCTTCACAGGCTCGCTGCATACTGTGGCGTGAAAGAGTTTCACTTCCTTCCCCTTTTGTTTCACCTTCAGAGAGTCTTTCGCCTGGACAGAATTTGCCATGGCTGACCTGGAAGTCTCTAAATAGACTTCGGACTCAGGTTGGCTGCAGTAAAGACAACATGTCCAGGTGGGGTTTCTCAAAGGATCCTAATCTGATCAGCACGTGTGGTGCGATACAAACTATGGCCCACCTAACATCGTGTTCTGCGTCCCCTTCCACTTGCACACAGCAAGAGTTAATGGACGCTACACAAAATGCAGTGCATGTTGCCGAATTTTGGGCTAAACAAATATAAAATTAAAATGACGATGCCATCGACACGCAAAGAAGAAGTAGCAGGTGGAGGACTGTGGTCTCTGCCTACCCCGACGGGAAAGAGGCGTGATGTTAGGTATGTATGTATTAATCCTGGATTGGTTGTCTATCTGACTGAATATTCTTTGTGATTTTATGAATAAAATTTAGTACACAGGGTGTACCAAAAACTGAAAGGGCTTGCTCAGTAGACTAAACTGAACAATTATCCATAAGGAACATGTGTTGGGAAATTTAAAAAATCTCCATGCAAGTATCCTACGCTAGTATCCATTGATCTGTGAAAATTCATATAAAAGGTGTTCCAGTAAGTACTACCAAAAGTTAAACATGTGATTTACTCGAAATCGTTTGAGGTTTGTTTGTTTTAATGTTTGACAATTTGAATTCTGAATGGAACTATATATTTATTTCGAACATTTTTATAAAAGTTTGTATTTCCATACTATGTGTATGGCATTACAAATTTAAGTTTGCAGTTGATAGTTTTTCCTTGAGTATTGCGAGAAAGTAAGTGCAGTGCTGCTGTACCATTTATTTTATTTAAAAATGAGGCGGAATGTACGACATTGCTATCGTACAATAATATGCGGGATGGAATTCGAAAATCCATCCACGTGCTGAGCGGGATGATGGTCACCAATGGGCTTTTAGTCTAAGGCGTTTACCAGTTCTAAACATGAGTCCCTATTTGAGGCTTTACACAATCAAAATATAGATTCTTATTATTAATATACATTAACAGTACAGCCTAGCCGCAATAAAATTAAAGTCTACAGGCCCACCATCTTAATATATAAAAAATTTTACCGCCGAAAAAACTGAAAAGCAAGAAATAATTAAACTTTTTTATTTAACCTTAATAACAAAATTCTTAAACTAATGTAAGAATACCCGAGTAATTTTGAGTCGGCGCCGCCGCCGTGCATCACGCTTTACGTAATTAATTAATTGGCTTGTTTGGCGCCGCCGCCTCAAAATTACTCGGGTATTCTTACATTACTTTAAGAACTTTGTTATTAAGGTTAAATAAAAAAGTTTAATTATTTCTTGCTTTTCAGTTTTTTCGGCGGTTCAATTTTTTGTTAAAAAGTTTTTATTTTACAATTTTTTGTGACTATAAATTTTATTTTCCCACCCTTAGGCTAAATCGGACTACTCTGTAAAAAGTTATGCGTGGTCATACATTACAATCAGTCAGTGAAGTTCAGTGAACAATCAATCATCCCCTGTTTTCCTACCCTTAGGGTTGGATTTTTTTTTCCAAATTTATATGGGACCAACTTCGGGGTATACCCTTTCCGTTAAAAAAAGAATTATCAAAATCGGACTACTCTGTAAAAAGTTATGCATGGTCATACATAAAAAAAAATAAAAATATACGCGTCGACTAGAGAACCTCCTCCGTTTTTTTTCGTCGGTTTAAAAGGATAAAAAAAAACTGATATATCAACGCACTTCCAAACGGCTGGAACTAGAGACTTGAAATTTTGCACGTAGATACCTTATACAGTGTAGGCATCCACTAAGGAAGGATTTTGCGAAATTCCACCCCTAAGGGGGTAAAAAGGGGATGAAAGTTTGTATGAAAGTCCGTCAGTTTTGAAGTTAGGATCTTCAAAATTTGTATTTAGGCTGACGACTAAAAATTAAGTTTTACGTGTCTCAGGGTTTTTGAAAATTCTACACCCTAAGGGGTGAAAAGGGGTGAAGTTGAAAATCCTTCATTTGCAAAGTAAAATCCACTAAATTTATTTTTAGGCATTAGGGTTGTAATTCTGTGGAATGTACATCATTGTTATTGAAATTCCACCCCAATTTAGCCCCTAAAAGAGAGAAATGGGGTGAAAATGTCTAAAAACTAATATGGTTATCGTTTCTATGGTTTATCGGGTCGCTGATTACAAAAACTACAACAATTTTGTAATCCAACGTGGTGGACGTGAAATACCATTATCCCTTGGGGATGGGGTTGGGGTGCGATAGGGTTGAAATGTCTAAAAATCAATATGGGTGTCGTTTCTATGTTAGGTATAGCGGTTAAATTGACGTTAGGGGAAGGGATAGGGGTAGAGGTAGGGTAGGGGCAGGGATAGGGAGAGGTAAGGGAGAGGTAGAAGGGGAGGGAGTCGGAGAGGGAGAGAGGGAGAGGGAGAAAGAAGGGGAGGGGGAGAGGTAGGGGAGGGGGCGAGGGAGATGGAGGGAGAAGGAGGTGGAGGGGGAGAGACAGGGGGAGGGGAGAGGAAGGGGGGAGAGACAGGGGAGCGGGAGGTGAGAGGAAGGAGGAGAGGGAGGGGGAGGGGGAGAAGGAGGGGGAGGGGGAGAGACAGAGGGAGGGGGAGGGGAGAGGAAGGGGGAGAGTGAGAGGTTTTTAGTTTTTCTCAATTACTTTTGAATTGGCTCCGTTTTGAAATATAAGATAAAGGAGTCAACATAAATACGAAATCCACGCAAGCGAAGCCGCGGGCAACAGCTAGTTCAACATAAATAAAGGCGTCAAACAGGGAGATCCACTGTCCCAAAACTATTCACCAGCGCTTTGGAGGAAGTATTTCGGGAGTTAGCTGACCCGTGGGATGGGAGAGGAGTTGACGTCGGTGGAAGGAGGCTCACTTACCTCCGCTTCGCCGACGATATCGTCGTATTTTTACCGTCGGCAAAGAAACTAAAGACAATGCTACAAGACCTAAGCACAGCAAGCCGCTAAGCTGGAATAGAGATGAACATGTCAAGACTAATAAGCTTATGACAAATAGCTTAAAGAAAGTGGTGATAGTGGATGGCGGGAGAATGGAATGTTTCCAGGCACGAAAAGACAAAGTTGCTCGACGCACCAAAAATGCTTGAAGAAGCTATTTGTCGATAAAATAACACATGAAAGGTGACCTAGCAATGTGCATTCTCCCGGTACTCACCTACGGAACTCAGACTGGGCCTGAAACTGACCGAAAAAGTCAGAAACAGCATACTGCGTTCATAAACACAAATTTTAAAGTAGGACTGGGCTGGTTATGTAACTCTCATGCCGCTGGTACTCTGGGCCAAGACGGTAACCATCTGACAACCGCCGAGAGACAGACGGCGTCGAGGCCGATCACAGGGTAAATGGCGCGACGAACAAGAGGCACTGAGCCTCTAATGCGTAGAGACCAGTGCAAGGAAAGGAGGCCTTTGCCCAGCAGTAGGACACCTATGGCTAGTAACATAAGAATACGAGTATGTTCTTTGCGAAAAGTTGTTCAGATCCATAGTTCGAGATCGTTTCGTAGTCTTTTTTGCACCGTGGGATGCCTTTTCTGGCGTTACCCGGACTTACTCAAAAGTCTGTACTTGCAAGTCTATCTCCGTTTTATCTCCCCGGGCACAGAAACAGGTAGTTATCTGAACGGACCGACAAATATTTCACATTTTTAGGGTTCCGTACCTCAAAAGAAAAAACGGAACCCTTATAGGATCACTTTGTTGTCCGTCTGTCTGTCTGTCTGTCTGTCAAGACCCTTTATCTCACGAACGGGTAAAGGTATCAGGTTGAAATTAATACCATATATTAGGATCCATGAACCACACAAGATCTGAAAATTTAATTTTTTTACAACGACGCAATCAAAAGATATGGCATTTTATGTCCTCATCTTCATACATTTATTCAAAAATGAAAAACCTACAGGGTACTTCCCGTTGACCTAAAATTATGAAATTTGGCAAGAAGCTAGGTCTCACAGTACAAATAATGGGAAAAGTCTGAAATCATTAAATATTACAACTTTTCTCACAACTAATGGTAACCAATTGTGGTGAGCTCCCGCTTCAAGAACATTCATATAAGAGAGGGGTCAAGTTGGATGGTTGCTGAGGCGATTTTTGTTTTAGTTCTTTTTAAAAACGGGAACACTTACAAACTTGAAAATTGGTGTTTATAGGGCATAGGCTATAAAATAACAACAAATAATAAAATTTGGTCAATCGCGTGTCGGACTCAAAAAATCTAGCACATTAACTTACTGAAATTTCAACTAATACAATTATGTTTATGTGGTGGCACGGAACCCTCAGTGCGCGAGTCCGACTCGCACTTGGCCAGTTTTTTTTTGTTTTACTAGCTGTTGTCCATGTCTGTGTTTGCCTTAAACAATTTTACCGCGGGATAAGGATTTTCAGCGGTAATAAATAGCCTGTAGTTACGGGTTACTCCAAACACTACTGCTTAAATCGTCTGTAATAGACAGACGAGGCCAATGACGATAATAATGACGGACTGTATAAAGTTCTATTATTGAAATAATTTTTGAAACTTTTTCAGTACATTCAGAGATTTTCTACGCACACACATACAAACTTTAACGTCTGTAACATTAGTGTAAATTAATCATTGTTTAACAAGCATTTACAAAGTAATATTTATGCCTCTTCCGTCAGTAAAATTTCGTTTTCGCCCGACTACAAATACTTACGCAGCTCGCGACTGTGACATTTAAGACTTATTGAGTGTTGATGAAAATTGTACAAATAGCAACATCCTTAACTAATCATTTAATAAAAACAGAGATGCATTATAATATTGCTTAGAATATGTATAGGTTGTATATGATAAAAATGAGGAATATGATAAAAAATAGATCCTATTACCTACTCCTGATTTTATTATTATCGTGCTAAACCACTTTATGGTCTATAGTGGTTAGAGCGCTCGGCTCATGAATGATCCGGAGGTTCGATTCTCGATGGGGACAATCAAACAAAAAAAATCACTTTGTGAGACTTTCTTAGTTTGGTTAGGAAATTGCGGGATAATTTGCCTGAATGTTAAAAAACTAAGATAACTTCGTGCTTCGTAAAAGGAACATTACGTTGGTCTCGGCTACTATCTACTTCTGTAGGGTTTGTAAGGACATCAATTTTACAACTCACACGACATGATGATGATGAGTTTCAAGGTCTCTGTATTTTTCTTCAGGGGCTATTTAAGATTGTTGCTATGCGTAAAAACATATCGATCCTTCGTCACTTCAATGAGGCGTGCTTGCTTATCTCTCGTGTGAGTAAGCGTGTGAGATATAAACTTCAAGTGGCTTGAGCTAAGCGCTTTGATGCGATACAGACGCGCACACACAAAGGGAGATTAGATTTATACCATCATGTACAAAAACTGATTTGATATTTTCAATTATTTAATAATATTGTAATTTATATTAACATTTAAACAAAATTGTTAAAGGAAAATTTACCACGCGTCGTAATTGAACTCACGTCCTGAGCGAGCACACAGTGCCGAAGTAACTCTTGACAAGGTGTAACGGAAAGGGTACATCAACCCTAAAGGATGTGATTCTGCTCAAAAACTAAACACGTCGAAAGACGAAATAAATGTTTTGACCTCCCATACAAAATGCGCTACCACCTGATTCAGTTTCTATGGGAGGTCCATTTTATTTTTGTATTTTGACCTAGTTTCTTGAGGAAAGTTGTTCAGTTTCAAGTGAAAACGAATTACTCGACCTTAAGATGCGTAGATACCTAGCTAGACAAAAATCCATTACTTATATAAAATCCCCGAACTATCTGATAGCGTGGTTGGTAGTGAGCCTACCATCTACGCCGTGGGCCGCAGGCTCGATCCCCGCCCGGAGCTAACATTTATGTGATGAACACGAGTGTTTGTTTTGTGTCTGGGTGATACTCATCTATTTATATCAGTATATGGTATCCATAGTACAGGCTTTGCCTAGTTTGGGATCATATGACTTTGTATGATATATTCCCAATATTTATTTATCTTTATACCATGCTTTGAGGGGTATGCTAAAAATTACAGCATAGCTTATGAACTACCTAACTAATTAATATGTAGCACAGCACAAAAGCTACAGAAAAAAGGTTCCAATAAAATGTTGTCGCATTTTGAATACAGCTGCACTTTAATTTAATAAATGATAAAATAAAAATATGTATTATCAAACTAAAAATTATAACAGACATATCTAACAATGTCACATAGTTATGCATAAAGGCTATTTTCTATATTTTTATATATATAAAAAATCAAGTTATTAGAAAAATAGGCATAAATAATTGGAAATTTCACAGGATATGTTTTTCAGACAAATATATCACCTAATAATAAAACAAAAAAAAAGGATTTTTAATATTATGCTTTTTGTAAGGGTCAATCTGATCGGGTGATGCTGTGCGGTGCCGGCCTAAAAAGAATAGTACCGACCCATCTCTTCCCGTGGGTGTCGTAAGAGGCGACTAAGGGAAATGAAATCCAGAGGATGGGCAGCAGCGTCCTTCTGTGTATTATTTCATCTTACTGCGGGCGCCAACCCGTCTGCCAAGCGTGGCGACTATGGTAAAACCCCCTAAGAATCGATGAATCACAACTATAAGCTCCGGCCCCTAGTCCCCGGCGGCCCCGCTATTCCTGGCTCCGGTAGCGGCCATGGTAACGGTGGGGCAGGGGGTGCGAAGAATCCCCGGCAGATGTCGAGCTACCAACAACGACGACCTCTGGCCCTGGCAACTTATAACACGCGCACATTGCGGACCGACGAGAAGGTTGCAGAACTCGAAGAAGAATTGAGCAGGTTACACTGGGACATCTTGGGTCTATCTGAAGTCCGAAGAGAGGGGGAGGACTCGATAATCCTAAAATCAGGTAACTTGCTCTATTTCCGGGAGGGCGACCAACTGTCCCAGGGAGGTGTCGGGTTTATGGTCCACAAGTCTCTCGTGAACAACGTGGTCATGATCGAGAGTGTGTCGTCGCGGGTAGCGTACCTTATACTCAGAATCACCAAAAGGTATTCGCTGAAAGTCATACAGGTATACGCCCCCACATCGACACACTCTGATGATGAAGTCGAGGCTATGTATGAGGATATATCTAAAGCCATACATACGCCTAAGACCCACTATACCGTTGTCATGGGGGACTTCAACGCGAAATTAGGCAAGCGAGGCGATGGTGAGCTGAGGGTGGGGCAATTTGGTGTTGGATATCGGAATTCCAGAGGCCACATGTTAGCCGACTTTTTGGAGAAAGAAGGACTCTTTATGATGAATTCCTTCTTCAAAAAGTCGGAAAACCGAAAATGGACCTGGATCAGTCCCGATGGTGCTACAAAAAATGAGATTGACTTTATCATGTCGACGAAGAAGCAAATATTCAATGATGTCTCTGTGATCAATGCGGTTAAAACCGGAAGCGATCACCGGTTGGTAAGAGGCACATTGAATATCAACGTAAAGCTGGAAAGAACTCGACTGATGAAGTCTACGCTCCGACCAGTACCCACCAATATCCAAAACCCCGACGGCTTTCAGCTCGAACTGCAAAACCGCTTTGAATGCCTTGGTGAATGCGTAGATGTGGACGACTACAATAACGGGTTCGTGGAAACTGTCCATACAATTGGGTCAAAGTACTTTAGACCCCACCGTACTAAAAGAACCAAAAAGATCTCTGACCATACCCTCAAGCTAATGGAAGAAAGACGCGAAATGGTTCTGCAGTCTCCGGAAGATGCTTCTCAATATCGGCGGCTCAATAAACAGATCTCTAAGTCTCTGACTCGCGACCTTCGGCTATTTAATACTAACCATATTAAAGAAGCGATTGAGCGGAACAAAGGCTCCAAAGTGTTCGCAAGAGATCTGTCTATTGGACAGAGCCAGTTGACGAGGCTGAAGACCGAGGATGGCAGAACCGTATCGTCCAAGCCTGAGCTACTGAGGGAAGTCGAGAAGTTCTATGGGCAGTTATACACATCAACCGGCCCACCCGTTAGCAGTCTGGCCAACGATCCAAGAGCTAGACTTACCCGACACCATACCGAAGATATCCCGGACGTCAGCTTGTACGAGATTAGAATGGCTCTCAGACAGCTTAGAAACAACAAGGCACCCGGGCACGATGGAATTACGGCTGAGCTTCTGGAAGCAGGCGGAAGGCCAGTGCTTAAAGCTCTTCAGAAGCTGTTTAATTCTGTCATACTCGAAGGGGAAACGCCACAGGCATGGCACAGAAGTGTGGTGGTACTCTTCTTCAAAAAGGGTGATAAGACCCTGCTGAAGAATTACAGACCCATCTCACTTCTGAGCCATGTCTATAAGCTGTTCTCGAGAGTCATTACGAACCGTCTCGCGCGCAGGCTCGACGACTTCCAGCCTCCCGAACAAGCCGGTTTTCGTAAAGGCTTCAGTACCATAGACCACATACATACGCTACGGCAAGTTATACAGAAGACCGAAGAGTATAACCAGCCACTTTGCCTAGCGTTTGTGGACTATGAGAAGGCCTTCGATTCGATCGAGACGTGGGCCGTGCTACGATCTCTCCAGAGGTGCCAAGTCGACTATCGGTACATTGAAGTGTTGAAGGACCTGTACAAAAACGCCACTATGTCAGTTCGTCTTCAGGACCAGGACTCGAAACCTATCCAATTGCAGCGAGGAGTGAGACAGGGAGACGTCATATCTCCTAAACTGTTCACCGCTGCATTGGAAGATGTCTTCAAACTCCTGGACTGGAAAGGACTTGGCATCAACATCAATGGCGAGTACATGACCCACCTTCGATTTGCCGACGATATTGTCGTAATGGCTGAGACCCTGGAAGATCTCAGCACGATGCTCAATAACCTCAGTAGAGTTTCACAACAAGTGGGTCTTAAAATGAACATGGATAAGACGAAAATTATGTCTAACGCCCTTGTTGTACCCACTCCACTCAAAGTTGGAGACTCTACGCTCGAAGTTGTCGATGAGTACGTATACCTGGGACAAACAGTCCAGCTGGGTAAATCCAACTTAGAGAAAGAGGTTACTCATCGAATCCGACTCGGATGGGCAGCGCTCGGGAAGCTCCGCAATATCTTCACGTCCAAAATACCGCAGTGTCTCAAGACGAAAGTCTTTGACCAGTGTGTGTTGCCAGTGATGACATATGGCACCGAGACGTGGCCGCTCACGATGGGCCTTATCAGAAAGCTCAAAGTCACCCAAAGGGCTATGGAAAGGGCTATGCTCGGAGTCTCTCTGCGCGATCGAATCAGAAATGAGGAGATCCGCAGAAGAACTAAAGTAACTGACATAGCCCTGAGAATCGCTAAACTGAAGTGGCAGTGGGCAGGGCACATCGCAAGAAGAACCGATGGCCGATGGGGCGTGAGGGTTCTAGAGTGGCGACCACGTACCGGAAGACGAAGCGTTGGCAGGCCCCCCACAAGGTGGACCGACGATCTGGTCAAGGTCGCGGGAAGCCGCTGGATGCGAGCAGCGCAGGACCGGTCGTCATGGAGTTCTTTAGGGGAGGCCTATGTCCAGCAGTGGACGTCTTTCGGCTGATATGATGATGATGATGATGAAGGGTCAATCGCACCATTGCTCGCGTACTTCTTTGATGTCACTGAATAAAATCACGTATTGTAATAACAATATGGTTGACAGTTGACGCTTTTTCGATCAGGCTACGAGTACGGATCTGTCGCAACATCTGACGCGAGTTTAACATTTTTTAAGTTTTCACTTCAAAAATATAAAAAATAAGGGGGGTCGCCACACAATAAACGTATTGTGTTTGATTTTCCTCTGTCGTCAGAACGGTCAAAGCTGGTATGAAAATATAGTTCACTAAAATGACAATAAAATAACATATCTTGACTGACTGACGCCGACCCGTAACCACTAGCTCCACGTTTGAAATTTTGTGTGCTAATTTAAAAAATACCACAAACACCATATCAGAAAGGATTATTTTCCAAAACTCATCCCCCAAAGGGATGAAATAAGGCATGGAAGTTTTTCAAAATTTTTGACTTTTGCTAGTGGTAAGAAAAAAAGATATAGATGTATCAGCACTTTTCAAAAAATATTCATGTTAGTTTAAAAAAATCATGTATGTCAAATTCAAATAAGCGTCTATCGTAGTCAAAATGATCTGTATATAGGCAATTAGAATTGTCATATAGTTGTAAGCACCCAATATATCTTGGCAACAAGGTTTCCAATATTATGTTTGTGGTCGTCAGCATCAAATTGATGTGACTGTATATAGTAGTCAAAATGATCTGAAGTAAACAAGATCTAGATTACTTCAGATCATTTTGAAAACTATAGCGACTTTTATCAATTTGACAGTGACAGACATGAACATAATATTGGAAACCTTGTTGCCAAGATATTTTGAACACTTTGGCTGCTCACAACTATACGACAATTCTAATGGCGTATATGAATTTGAACTTGTTTACAGATTTTTTTTTTGTTAATGGCTTTCACATCTCATAAGGAGGGAGATGTATTTCGCCAACATCAGAGTTACTGAACTTAACACGCACTAGGTGGATGTTCGGTGGGTAAAATTTATATTTTTTGTGGAGGGGAATGACAGGCACCTAAAACAAATAATACAATAGTTGGACAACACAGACACAACATGACGGCACACTTATGTTAGCAAACTATAAGATTACAGGAAAGGATGAGAGAGAGTTAACAAACAGAAGGAAAATGGGACAGATAAGTAATAGATACATTGTGATAGTTATAATTTAATATTATGGATAGATATATGTTTACAGATAATTTTGACGATGCTCATATGAATTTGACACTGACTGTAAATTTCATTTTAAACAGAATGTAAATGTTCATTCAAAAAGTTTTAGTACTGCTCTATTTTTAAAGAAGGGCCAGGGATGCAATAAAAAAAAGAAATCTATTCAAACACTTACCAGGGGAATATCTGGATCAAACTTGTGTTCTTTCTGCTTCAAGATTCTTCAAGGTATTAGAGTTCAATAACATTTCTTATACACATAATTATCACTATTTACAACATTTCTTAGCACCTATTAGTAAACAATAACATTGAATCTTTTGCAAACTTACATTAGCTTTTTTATAACGATTTATGTCAGCTATTGTTACTGCTTGCAAACACACTAGTTACATTTGTAAAAATGATAATTACCTATTACGAGATGTCTTGACGAAACTATACAAATGTGTAAACAAAGTTAACTTGGGGTAAAGACTATAAGAAACATAGTAAAGTAAAAACTTTCTAAACACATAATAAACAAACTAAGAGCAAACGAATATGCAATAATAAGAAATGTCCCACGAAATAGAAACTATTGTGAATTTATATTTTTTCTTCAGAATATTTTATACCTACATTGCGTAAAATTCACATTTCACTTGAACTCTGTCTTTTCACTTGAAGTAAAGATACAGTTTAACTAATCCATGTCTTTTATAAAAATCTCAATTGACAAGTCTATCAAATTATCTCTGACTGCATTTTGGAGATACTACGCCATATTTGCAAAGTACAAAGTGTTACCATTTTCATCTCGAATAAACTACTAATACAGAATACGGTGTGCTAAAAACCATAAAATAATGTCGGTTTAAAACAAATAAAACCAATATACAAAACAATCATAGAGTTTTATCATTGTGAAACATAATCTCTAACCTCAAAAAACATTTGTAAACTTAAAATACATATTTCAGTAAAAGTTTATTTTGAAATAGCAATCAATATCAATTTGACGGGAAATCGGAATGTACGACCACGGATTGTCCGACCGCGGAATACGAAGCCAAGTAATGACCGCCCTCAGAATTAGAAACTTTCCTGTGTATTGTTGTAACTTGTGCGGGCGTATATATTTAAATTAATAAAGACGCTTTTGATTCAGAGCATTTATTGTTGGGCAGGCGGCCATGACAAGAAGGAAATACATAGTACAAATTTTATACATGTGGCAACACTTAGATCTTAATTTTATATACGTTCGGATACACGTAACATCTTCCCTGTTAAAAAAGAAAGTTTCTTTTACAAAGACAAATCATGAAACGGAACGTAAGTACATTTTTTTTTTTTTTTTTTTTCAATTCAAACTTATTATCTATGATATGAAACGAACATCCCTAAAAGTGACGTAACATTGACATTTGCTAAACTTCAATTTGACTTTGACATTACAATAATCTGTGAACAAAAATACAATTTTGAGGTTATGACAAATCTAATAAATTACATGACAAAAACAATCGAAATAAAAACAAAGTAAAACTTATGATTTACCAAAATCTACGAGGCTTAATAATAGCTCTACCAAAAGATGAATAAGTAACGTTGGGTTGGTTTATGTGAACGTTTGGAGTTGGTTCAGTGCTTGGTATTATTTCAGGGTTTTGGACGGGAGTGACTGGACGAGGGGAGTGATATGACGAAGGCGAGGACAGCTTAGGACTGGAAGTCTGCGAGGAACGTTGAGGAGGATCAGCGTCAGGCTGAAAAACAGGATGACTGTTGGATTTGGGAGGTGATAAGGGACAGAATGAACTAGACTGTAATG
The DNA here is from genome assembly GCA_947532105.1 of Athrips mouffetella. Lineage (NCBI taxonomy): Eukaryota > Metazoa > Arthropoda > Insecta > Lepidoptera > Gelechiidae > Athrips > Athrips mouffetella. Next base: position 28,494,672 of record OX383956.1, on the reverse strand, counting down.
GAGAATATTTTGGTTTCAGGATATGTTGGCGGTTGCGGCGGAAAGTACCTTCTGGAGAGGAAATGATGTAAGACCTAGGTTGTGGACCAAAGGCTGAAACTGTACCGGGAATCCAAACACTATTGGGGTGTTTTTTAAAGTATATTTTATCACTAATGCTTAGTGAAGACAAAGGCTTTGTATGTTTATCATAATAAATCTGTGATTGGTTATTTTGTTTTTGTATCTTATCTTTAAGCAACCTGTAGTTAGGTACTCTAGGCTTCAAAGATTGTTCTAGGACTGGGAGTGTGGACCTAAGAGACCTAGACATGAGTAATTGTGCAGGAGAATACATGCAATCTTTAGGGGTATTTCTGTACTGCAATAATGCTAGATAAGGGTCAGAATTATCAGCAAAACATTTTTTTAAAATGTTTTTTACAGTGCCAATAGTTCTTTCTACGAGTCCGTTGGACCGTGCTAAATAGGGGCTTGAAGTTATATGTTGTATTTGCCAATCTGAGGCAAAATCTTGAAACTCTTTGGAGTTGAATGGGGGACCATTGTCGGACATTAAAATGTTGGGAATTCCATGTCTGGAAAATATAGATTTTAGTTGACTTATAACAATCTTACTATTGGAACCACCTATCAGCTTGGTGAGTTCAAAATATTTGGAAAAATAGTCAACGACTATGACATATTTATCTGAATTGAGATCAAATAGATCAACACCAACCTTGTACCAAGGAATTGGTTTGACTTCATGAGGCTGTAGGGGCTCTTTAGAATTACTGCGTCTGTTAGTGAGGCAGATATGACAATTATTGACATATTTTTCTATATCAGAATACATGTTAGGCCAATATACATGGTTTTTAGCTAATCTTTGACAACTGTTGATTCCTTGATGACCAGCATGAATCTGTTTTAATAAGTCATTTCTCATTACTAAGGGTATAATAACACTGTTATTTTTAAAAACAATGCCATTAATTGTATGTAAGTCAGTTTTCAAAGGGAAATATGGTCTAATAATGTCTGGAACTGATTTTTTATGTTCTGGCCAACCTGATGTGCAATATTTAATTAATAGTGACAATTCCTGGTCTTTGGAGGTCTGTTCTTGGATATCTTTTAGTCTCTGAGGACTGATTGACAGTGACTTGAGGACTAAGTTGACATGTAAATCTAGGTCAGAATCTAGATCAAGTAATGACTGTTCAGGTAAGGCTGCTCTAGACAGAGTATCAGCGACATATAAGTATTTGCCAGGTTTATACGTTACATTCAGGTTGTAATCTCAACATTATTCGTTGTAGACGGGGAGGAATATTGTAAATTGGCTTGTTAGTAAGCGAGACTATGGGTTTGTGGTCTGTTTCGACTAGTATGTGACGACCATACACATATTGATGGAACTTCGTACAACCAAATAGGATAGCTAATAGCTCCTTTTCAATTTGGGAATATGACTGTTGACATGGGCTTAATGAAGCTGAAGCATATGCAATCGGGTGATTGTCATGACAGATAACCGCACCCATGGCATCCTTGGAGGAATCCACTGACAAAGTGATTGTTTTATTAGGGTCATAGTATGTCAGAATAGGGGCTTTGGTGATACATTCTTTTAATAAATTAAATTCAGAAGTATGGATGTCCTGCCAACACCATTCATTTTCTTTAGACAAAAGTTTTCTTAGATTTGAGGTTTTCTCTGACAAATTTTCTATATAGGAACCAAGGTATGTCACCATACCCAAGAACCTTTGTAGTTCTGCTACGTTTTGGGGGCAAGGCATATCACAAATAGCTTTGACTTTAGTATCATCTACTCGCACACCATCTTGAGTGAAGATGTGGCCCAAATATTTGACTTCTGTCTGACATATGTTCGATTTTTCTTTATTGAATTTTATCCCTAACTGCCTAGCTCTCTCTAAGACTTGTTTTGGTCTAAAATCATGTTCTTCTCTTGTCTGACCATATATGAGAAAATCATCCATCATGATCTTGACGCCTGGGATATCAGAGAATTTTTGTGTCATTATAGAATGAAACAGTTCTGGGGCAGCATTTATGCCAAAGGGAAGTCTGAGGAATCTATACCTACCTTGAGGTGTGATGAAAGTACAGAGTTTTGAAGACGGTTCATCTAACTTTAACATATAGAATCCTTTATTTGCATCAAGAGTTGTAAAGTACTGGGAACCAGAAAGGCTGTACTTTATCTCGTCTATAGTAGGAAATTGATAGTGTGGACGCATTATAGCCTTGTTTAGTTTTCTTGGATCAATGCACAGGCGGAGTTTGCCATTTTTCTTGGAAGTGATTACAATTGAACTAACCCAGTCAGTAGGTTCATTGACTTTGATAATAATTTGATCTTTTTCTAACAAAGATAACTCTTCCTTTAATTGTTCCAAGAGACTAAATGGGATTCTGCGGCAAGCATCGACTGAAGGAGTGGCATCTGGTTTCATTGACAAGTGGCATTCATAATCTTTAAGACAACCTATTCCGGTAAAAAGATCTTTATATTCAACCAGCAGAGTGTCCGTAGATTGACTAAATTGAACATTGTGAACTCTTTTAATCAATTTAAGGACCTCACAACTGTTGCGACCTATTATATTCTTGCAAGGCAAATCCACAATATGAAAATTGACATTGTAAACTTTATTATTATGTTTGACTGATAGACTGCAATAACCTACTGTAGGTAAGACTTCACCACTTAGTGTTGAAAGCTTATAAGAGCTTTTCTTTATGTTGGACAGGGGCAGATTAAGTGATTTATAACAGTTAAATGACAAAATGTCAGCGTCGGCACCTGTATCAAGAAGAAAATCAATGTTCTTATTGTTTATAGACAGACTGGCTTGGTAAGAATCTTTAAGAGTAGCTGCATCAATAAAAAGACAATTGAAATAGAAGGTATCTGCCTCGTTAGCTATAACAGTTTGTTCTTCTTCTACTATTCTTACTTGCTTGTAGCGGCAGCACTTGGCAAAATGGTTCAGCTTGTTGCAATTCCTGCAGGTGACTCCTAAGGCTGGACAGCGTAGACGGTGAACTTGACCACATTTTGAGCATATATTAGACTTGTATGACGCTTGTTGACTGGATTGACGATCTTGACTTCTTGGACGGTGGTGACTCTCTTGACGACTGTGACTACCTGGACGAATTGTATTGTCTTGACGAGTTTGACTACGTTGACGTTGATTACCGTTGTTGGCTTGATGACTCTGACGTGACGATGGACGACTACTGACAGTGGCGGCGATGATTTCATTAGATGCTAGGGCTTGTGCTTCCTGCTTCGTATTTCTTAATGTTTTGGCGAGACTGACAGCTTCTTCGAATGTTGCTGGTTTGTCTAACAAAATGCGTTCTCTTATGTACGCGCATGAAGAATTTAGGTTCCAGGAAAAGATATCTTTTAGCAAACTGTCAGCAAGACTTTCGAAGTTGCATTGTATGCTTAAATTCTTGAGATCTGTGGCGTACGACTCGATTTCTTCCCCTGCGGCTTGTTTTCGATTAAACAGCTTGTGTCTCTCCATTGAGATGTTGACACGCGGCGCAAAATAGTTCTCAAACTTGGTTAACAAGTCCTTAAATGTGATGCTAGACATCTCGACGTCAAAGGAATGAAATATTTGAAGAGCATCGGGACCAATGGTATGAAGCAAAATGGCTACCTTACGTGGATCTTGTTCTCCCTCGAGGCCATTTGCAACCATGAAAATATCGAAGTTAGTCTTGAAATTACGCCAGGCTAATGGCATATTGCTAGCGTTAACATCCAAGCTAAAGTTATTTGGAGGCAAAGGACGAGTTGTCGGATTCTTGGGCGGCGGCGGCGGCGGAGGAGGGTCAGGCATTTCGACTTCTCAGCGGCGCGGCGGCGGCGTGATATTGAAAAAAAAATTTTTTTTGACTCACTCGAATCCGTGACTGTGGCTTGAATCGACGGCTTGATGGGCTTTTGACTAATAATCCCACGATGGCACCATGTTGTAACTTGTGCGGGCGTATATATTTAAATTAATAAAGACGCTTTTGATTCAGAGCATTTATTGTTGGGCAGGCGGCCATGACAAGAAGGAAATACATAGTACAAATTTTATACATGTGGCAACACTTAGATCTTAATTTTATATACGTTCGGATACACGTAACATGTATGTTCCTCAAAAATCTCATAGATAGCGCTGATAGTATGCTCCAGGTTCAACACCACGTAGCATTCTCTGCTCCGTGTTCAACACTCTTTGCTTTTGGTCAGAATGAGCCGAAAGAAGTTTTTACTATAATATTGGACAAAAGAGAATCTATACGGCGTTAATTTTTTATCACCCCAGATGGTGGCTCTGCCCATGAAACTGAACCACTTTTTCTGTTGTACGTGTAGTATTAGTCCCTGCTTTTCCCAAAAAATACAGTTCGGAATAAGAAAAACATAAATTGGACCTCCCATAAGAAATGTGCTGTCCGCTGATGACACTTTCCGACTCGGCTTTTTGATGAATTTTCCTCAAATATTTCATTCATGACAAAGCCTATCTTGACATACCTGTGGCTGAATTCGTATGTTATACTCTTTGGTCGGTTAGAAAATCAATTGACTTTTAATTAAAAATAAAATAATCGTATCTTTGGACAAAAGACAGTACGCCATGTCTCGGTACCATGCAAGTACTATGTTAGTACCTATGCGCGTCAGCCAATTACTGCTTCGTTTTGCGATATACAAGTGTTTATTCTGTGTCTGGGTGTTATTTATCTATTTATGTACGAGTATATATATCAGTCTCTGAAACCCATAGTACAGGCTCTGCCTAGTTTAGGATCAGATGACCTTGTGTGAAATGTCCCCCACTATAAAATGAAAATGGTTGTGGTATGCGTTGTGCCTCAATGCAATAATTCGGGACAGCATGCGTGCGCCAAAAGACCAACATCAAAGAGGTTCCAGCGCACGCGATTGGTAAGTGTCCCCAACTCAACGACAGTATGAACGAATTCTAGGTCTTAATGGTAATCATGCCCATTCGCCCGTGAGGTGCCGGTAAAGAATACTACCAACCCATCCCAAACCGCGGTTGTCGTAAGAGGCGACTAAGGGTGTATGAACCGAAGGAAGGGCAGCAGCATCTTTCTGTGTATCGTATCTTACATACTGCGGTCATGATCCACAGCAATGGCTAGCTGCAACGCTTACAAGCATAGGTGGTTCTTTTCATGATTAGATCAGTAAAATTGTGTACGCAAGTCATCGTTGAATATCGAAGGAAGAACAAAAATTTATTCGTTTATTTACATACATACATACATACATACATAACATCACGCCTCTTTCCCGTTGGGGTAGGCAGAGACCACAGTCCTCCACCTGCTACGATCTTGACATACTTCCCTTGCTTCCTGTACTTTCATCAATCCTTTCATACATGCTCGTCGGTTTAGGGTACTTTTAACCTGGCCTTTATTCAGGACGTCCTGAATTTGGTCCTGGTACGTTCGCCTAGGCCTTCCCCTTCCAACGTTTCCATTTCGTTTATTTAGCCAGAGTAAATAATAAAATACGATGATTCAAATACCTACGTAAACTTTCGTAAATTCAGACTCACTGTAAGCATGTGTAAGGAAATTTAGTCTAAGTTATTTTTGCTTATAAAATTAATAAGTACATAATCTTTTGTCCAATACTATACTTAAAAATTCTTTCAGCTAATTGCAAAGAGACTGGATATTTGGATCGATTCTAGCGTGGCCGCCAAATTTATGATTAAAATTTGACAGTTCTAAAAGTGGTGCTGTCTTTTTTCAGCGAATAGGCAGTAACAAAGATGGCAACATTTTTACACCTGTCAAATTATAGCCTTAAATTTAGCGGCGACGCTAGAATAACCCCCATATAAATTTTTTGAGGGACATTCACAGAGGAAAGTCGTCCGTGGCCGGATATTCCTTGTCCGAGCTCGGTATGGCCAACCAAGAATGTACAACTATGGAATGTACGATATCGGAGTCCGAAGCCATACATGACCGACCTCGGGATTGTACAGCCTCGGAATTTGAAGCCAAGACAGTGTTTTGAGTGTTTTCATAGGTCTGTTAGGTAACGGGAACTCAACCTAACCGATCCCAAAGGTTCTCCTGCGACCACAACGCTCGAGCCGAGCGAGCGAACGAGCGCGCCGCGGCAGCGGCCAGCGACTGCCTGAAGCGAACTTGTATCTTATAATACTCTGCTATAAAAGTCTTTGGACCGATACAAGAAAAGCCGACCCAGTATTACGACGAGGAATGACCGCCCTCGAAATTCATGTACGGTCAACCGCTTGTCGGTAGAAACTTTTTCAACTCTATAACTACGTTATTAGGTCCAAAAGTGTTTCTACTGATGATGTGCAGCCGTGTGTACAATGGATCCCAATTCCATGGCCGTGCAATTCGCGGCTGGACAATCCTTGTACGAGCTCGGAATGCCCAACCGAGAATGTACGTCCACGGGTTGTACGACCTCGGAATCCAAAGCCAAATTGTAATCTGCTAAAGCCCCCAGTAGACGTTGGGCCTACCGTTGGCCGCGCTGCTGGCCGCGCCGGCTCGGCAAGCTTGATGACAGCGTTCACACGTTGGTGCGGCTCATTCCGTGTAGGTCTGTCAAGCAAGATGGACGTATACGCGGAGATTATCGCTGCCGCTGAAATATATTTGTACAGTGCTTTTAATTTTTATTTCCAGCTGCACTATATTTAAGAAAAAGAACAAAATTATTTTATAAAATAAAACGTCCATCTGCTCCTACGCACTTATTTGAAATGAAGGCATGGCCAATGTGTGAACGCCGTTTGTGGCTCAGATTCAGAAGACACCAAAAGTGTTAGATTCAGTGCATCAAAACTGACGACACTACGAGCTGAAAACTTTGGGTGGCTGTAGAGATGTCTCGTCAGCCAGCCCATTCTATACAGAAAAAACTACGAAGATTACATATAAGCAAAATAGTTCTATATTTACTGCATGTCTAGTGCAATGCAATTGATTGTATAAAAGCCGAATCGAAAATGTCTATATGGTAAGAGCACTTCATCAATAATTATGGGTGGCTGGAGAGACGTATTCCCAGCCAGCCCAGGTAATATCTCGGAACATATAGTAGGTAGGAAGATAAAACAAAGCTTAATATTTACTACCTACTCGGAGCAGTAGGAACCAAATATTTCAAAATCCTAGCTCCAATAACTTATGAGATATTTGTATTTTTTCATGGGCTTGCTGGGGGACGTCTCGCCAGCAAGACCATGCTGTAACTCAAAAAGTACTGCACGTAGAATGCTGAGCGATGTACCAATGGAGAGTGCATATTTGATGCAATTAGCACCAAGAAAAGTGGTATTACGGTTTCGGTGCTAGAAACAAAAATCATTTTCCCGCCGAAAATTGTTAATACATGCTGTGAAGTGCGGCGTTGCCATTTTGTGCAATTCTACATGTTGCTGTTAGAGCATTCAAAAATCAATCTTGTGTCCTCATAGTTAAGAGGTACTGTAGACGCAAGTGTAGATTATTTGTAATTTGAGAATAGTTCGGGAGACAGTGTACTTAGTAAAAGGCTGATTGGTTAACATGAAGTTTTTATTTATTTAAGTTTTTATATATTATAGCATTCTACGTGCAGTACTTTTTGAGTTACACCATGGGCTTGCTGGCGAGACGTCTCCCCAGCAAGCCCATGAAAAAATACAAATATCTCAAAAATTAGTGGAGCTAGGACTTTGAAATATTTGGTTCATACTGTTCCGAGTAGGTAGTAAATATTAAACTTTGTTTTATCTTCCTACCTACTATATCTTCCGAGATATCACCTGGGCTGGCTGGGAAAACGTCTCTCCAGCCACCCATAATTATTGATGAAGTGCTCTTACCATATAGGCATTTTCGATTCGGCTTTTATACAATCAATTGCATTGCACTAGACATGCAGTAAATATAGAACTATTTTGCTTATATGTAATCTTCGTAGATTTTTCTGTATAGAATGGGCTGGCTGACGAGACATCTCTACAGCCACCCAAAGTTTTCAGCTCGTAGTATTGTCAGTTTTGATGCACTGAATCTGACACTTTACTGATGGAATGAACCAAATTCCACAAAATTTTGGTGTATGCCACATGGCCATATCTCGCACGGGCTTGCTGGGAAGACGTACACCATCTGCTCCTATGCACTTATTTGAAATGAAGGCACGGCCAACGTGTGAACGCCGTTTGCGGCTCGAGGCAAATCCCTTTAAATCGTGCACAAAAAACCGACAACTGACGGCACGCCACCGGCGAGCGTTGTTGCAAACGGCAAACACGCAAATGGGCCTAGTTGACGTTGGCCAACGTGAAAAGCTTATGTACTAGGCCCGTTTGCGTGAGCTTGCCGGTGAGCCGCCGGTGTCACGCAAATGGGCCTAGTAGACGTTAGCCGCGCCCGTTGGCCGCGCCGGTGCGGCCAACGTGTACAGCCGGTGTTGCTCTTGACGACGTGTGGAGTGACCACAGAACATATTACGAGTGACGTTCTTTCTTGACTTTCGTAATTTCGTTCGCTCTGTTCCGTTCGTTTAGTGGTTTAGTTTTGCTTCTTTCTTGCAGCTCAAATTGGGGCCAAAAGAATTATTATGTAAAAATAGAAGGGAAGGAAGTAAGAAGCCAAAGAAACTGAACTAAAAATAAATATACTAATGCTGCTTTGAACTTTACAAATAAATACATTATAAAATACCACCATTATGGGTAAGCTCATAAATAGAATGTAAGATTACATTTAGCTATACTGCAAAGTTGTTTACTGTTCAAGTAGTTTGCCCACCAACCAAAATTCTTATGGTTCGGAAAAGCTGCATAAGTATGTATGATGCTCTTTCAATGTTACAGAAAGTGTTATGGATGACCGAGAAGCTTTGAAAGAATTCCTTGAAGAAGCCGAGTTGGACCAATACTACGAGTTGTTTCGGTAAATAGCTTTCAACAAAAGTCTTACATACCTATTTCCAAGCCTCCTTCTGTTGTGTTGACCATGTATTCACTGAGACTATTTTATTATTTCTACTCGGGACGCCGCGGCTCGCGCAGACGGGTGATCAGATCACGTCCGTGGATCTATTTCACCCACTATCCCAGCTGGAGACGGGCGGCGTGGGTTGTTTCGCTCCAAGCCCCATCCAGGATGACGGCCAGTTATATGTGGCGAGCTGCTCTTTTGGCTTCATCAGGGGTGTCCTCATTTTCCATCCCCCCTAACTACTGGTTGAGATGTACTAAATGAGCATCCTGAGAGGGCCTCCGGAGCATCTCGCACACAATTCTGTGTCCCCTGGTGTGAGGCTCACTGCTCCACAATCCACCCCGCCCGGGGCACTGGTTTACTGGTGCTCCTGCAGCGTTACCCCGTGGAACCTACCTGTTGCTTTGTAGTATCTTACCATGTCTGCTACTGATACTTCCCTTATGTCCTCCTCTGATATTTTGTCCTTACCCGTTGCTAACCATCTGGGCATCGAGTACATGGGACACTCGGCGAAGAAATGGAAGCCGGTCTCCTCCTCTCCGCATTCTGGACAAGCTGGGTCCTCCTTTTTCTTCATTATGGTCAGATGTCTGTTTAAATTACAATGACCTGTCATAATGCCTACCATTACCGTTATATCTGGTTTCGAGAGCTGTAAAAGGTGTTTAGTCTTTTTCCTATCATATCCCTTGATGAAGAGTTTGGATTGACGATGCCCCTCCACGTTCTCCCATCGCGTGATAGCCTCTACATTTATAATTTTCCTAAGTACCCCTTTAACTATGTTGCTAGAAATGGGAAGGCGGGGTTCTGGGTCATCAGTATTTCATCTGCTCCTTTCCTGGCTAGTTCATCCGCGGTCTCGTTACCCACGTTTCCTTCGTGACCGGGTGTCCAGGCTAATATCACTTCTTTGTCTTGAGCTAGGTCATTAAGGGCCTCTTTACATTCTAGCACCAAGGCTGATGTCGTCTCTGATTTCATTATTGCTTTTATTGCTGCTTGGCTATCGCTGTAGATCATTACTCTGTTGTGTAAGTTTCCGCAGGACTCTTTTATGTGTCTGGCACATTCTATGATGGCAAGTACCTCAGTTTGAAATACACTTGCAAATTTCCCAAGTGGTACTGATAATTTTATGCTTTCGGGTCCATCGATGAAGAATCCTGCGCCCGATCTGCCGGACTTAGCCTTCCTAGACCCGTCTGTGTAGCATACTATTGTTTCCTCTGTTGTTTCAGCCTCCCAGTTGTCTCTGGTTCCTATGTGTACTCTGTACTTCTTGTCGAAGATCTTTTGTTTCCCAATGAGATCATTGCGCGTCATGATCATCGACAGATTTCTTTCATACACTTTATCTATAGTAGAGTGTCCGGAGCCTGTATTTATGTTGCTCCATTGCCCGCACGACTTCATTCTGTACCATTGTTCTAGAGCTTTCTTCTTAGCCCCCAGATCCGGTGGATCGAGTCCGAGAATCATATCCAGTGCTGCTGAGGGCGTAGATCTCATTGCTCCCGTTGTCATGAGCTCTGCTAGTCTCTGTACTTGCACTAACTCTTTGTAATTTACTTTTATTGACGCCCTGTGCCACCATACTATTGCACCATACATGAGTCTTGGCAGTATGATAGCTTGGTAGATCCACATCACCACTGTTGGTCTTAGGCCCCAAGTTCTACCTACGGCTCTGCTGCATTGCATCAATGCTATCTTGGCTTTGTTACTCTGTGATCTAATGTGTGAGTTGAAAGACAGCTTATTGTCTATTATCACACCTAGATACTTTAGTTCTTGTATCATCTCTATCTGGGTTCCATCTATGGTGATTGGTGCCAGCTCTACTTTTTTCCTTTTATTTGTGAACATCATTAGTTTGGTCTTTTCGGGGTTAAGGTTGAGTCCTCTCTCCCTGCACCATAATAGTGTAGCTTTTATCCCAGACTGTATTCTGTTCCTTACCATTATCATGTCTTTCCCCGTGACCAGTATTGCACCATCATCGGAGTATGCTTGCATGAATATGTGCATTCTGTTTATTTTCTTTAATAGGTCATCTATAAGTAGGCACCACATGAGTGGGGATAGACACCCTCCTTGGGGAAATCCCCTATTGGCCTTTATTGTGTAAGAGATGCCTCCTAGTTCTGCTGTTATTCGTCTGTTTCTCAACATATTCCTTATCCATCTTCTGGTGTATGACTCTATGTTGTCTCTACGAAGTGATGCTTCAATTGCCCTTGATGTGGCCTTATCAAATGCCCCCTCTATATCGAAGAAGCACGCCATTGCTGACTCTTTAGCTTCTAGCGCTTTGTCTATTCTTATCACAAGGTTATGAAGAGCCGTTTCTGTGGATTTGTTTTCCGTATATGCATGCTGGTTTGCATGAAAGGGGTTCCTTCCAAGTCCGACCTTCATCCTTATGTGTCTGTCTAATAGTTTCTCCAGTGTCTTTAGCATAAACGAGGATAAGCTTATGCATCTGAATGCTTTTGGCTCTTGATAGGACTTTTTCCCCGGTTTTGGCTGAGACTATTTAGCATTGCACCTATGCATTTTTTATTAGATGTGGCATACTCACTCTCGCCGATACATATTGAAAGAACACACTCCCTAGAAAAGGGGTCTAAACCTTTCTAAGCTTTTGACGTACTTGATTACAAGTTTTGGCATGTAATTCCTATGCTGACTGCATTGTTTGCTGAACTTAAAAAATATTAGAGGAGACAAATAGGAGAGAATTGGTCCCCCTCGTCACAGTAAACATATGAGCTAAAGCAGTATGGAAACTCTGGCCTTTTTTTGAAAAATGAACTATTCTGCGTTGGAGCATCAGGGTTGTAACAAGTAAATGGTTGTAACCCAGAAGTTTTGTAATAAGAATAGTATGATGAACTCAAATATTGGGTGCTTCTATCAACTGTGATCTAATGTGTGAGTTGAAAGACAGCTTATTGTCTATTATCACACCTAGATACTTTAGTTCTTGTATCATCTCTATCTGGGTTCCATCTATGGTGATTGGTGCCAGCTCTACTTTTTTCCTTTTATTTGTGAACATCATTAGTTTGGTCTTTTCGGGGTTAAGGTTGAGTCCTCTCTCCCTGCACCATAATAGTGTAGCTTTTATCCCAGACTGTATTCTGTTCCTTACCATTATCATGTCTTTCCCCGTGACCAGTATTGCACCATCATCGGAGTATGCTTGCATGAATATGTGCATTCTGTTTATTTTCTTTAATAGGTCATCTATAAGTAGGCACCACATTAGTGGGGATAGACACCCTCCTTGGGGAAATCCCCTATTGGCCTTTATTGTGTAAGAGATGCCTCCTAGTTCTGCTGTTATTCGTCTGTTTCTCAACATATTCCTTATCCATCTTCTGGTGTATGACTCTATGTTGTCTCTACGAAGTGATGCTTCAATTGCCCTTGATGTGGCCTTATCAAATGCCCCCTCTATATCGAAGAAGCACGCCATTGCTGACTCTTTAGCTTCTAGCGCTTTGTCTATTCTTATCACAAGGTTATGAAGAGCCGTTTCTGTGGATTTGTTTTCCGTATATGCATGCTGGTTTGCATGAAAGGGGTTCCTTCCAAGTCCGACCTTCATCCTTATGTGTCTGTCTAATAGTTTCTCCAGTGTCTTTAGCATAAACGAGGATAAGCTTATGCATCTGAATGCTTTTGGCTCTTGATAGGACTTTTTCCCCGGTTTTGGCTGAGACTATTTAGCATTGCACCTATGCATTTTTTATTAGATGTGGCATACTCACTCTCGCCGATACATATTGAAAGAACACACTCCCTAGAAAAGGGGTCTAAACCTTTCTAAGCTTTTGACGTACTTGATTACAAGTTTTGGCATGTAATTCCTATGCTGACTGCATTGTTTGCTGAACTTAAAAAATATTAGAGGAGACAAATAGGAGAGAATTGGTCCCCCTCGTCACAGTAAACATATGAGCTAAAGCAGTATGGAAACTCTGGCCTTTTTTTGAAAAATGAACTATTCTGCGTTGGAGCATCAGGGTTGTAACAAGTAAATGGTTGTAACCCAGAAGTGTTGTAATAAGAATAGTATGATGAACTCAAATATTGGGTGCTTCTATCAACTGTGTTCCTTTCAGCATGTTTTTGGACCGTAAAACTAAACAACTTTCCGTAAGAAGTCTTAATACGATTTTTTTTATGTCCATTAGCATTAGAAACTGCGGCAGCCGATAGTGTGTTTTGTATGGGGGGAAAATTTTTTTCGTCTTTCGACCTAGGTTCTATGAGGAATGCTATTCAATTTTATGGTCCTGGGACTCCTGATCGTGTCAAATTAAAATTTAAGTCAGAAGGTTAAGCCACTTAGTCGCCTTTTAGCACCCAAGGAAAGGTTAGGTTACCTCTATCACACAAGGGCAGATCGAAACACTTAGTCGCCTTTTACGACACAAGGAAAGGTTAAGTCACACAGTCGCCTTTTATTACACAAGGTCAGATAAAGACACTTAGTCGCCTTTTGTGATACAAGGGCAGATGAAGACACTTAGTCCCCTTTTATGGCACAAGGGCAGATTAAGTCACTTAGTCGCCTTTTATGACACAAGGGCAGATGAAGACACTTAAACGCCTTTTATCATGCAAGGGTAGAATAAGACACTTAGTCGCCTTTTATGACACAAGGACAGGGACATACTTATAGGGACCCTATATATGTACTTACCTATTAGTTTGTATTATGGTTCTGGCATCCACGACTTACTTCAGCGCGAGAACTGCTTATTTTCCTGTAGCGGTGTGCGCATGTGTGAGTGCGCCAGTTTTGGACGTTTGTTAGGAGTTTCCATACTGCTTTAGCTTATATATTTACTGTGCCCTCGTGTTACCCATGAGCAACAAATAACTATCAGCATCAGAATTATGTGCACATATTTATACTTCTCGCTTGTGAGTATGGTAAGCGGTTCATTTTAGTATTTTTGTAGTAACTGTGTCAGTAACTTTATACTTGAAAGGCATGGCTGGTTGATTTTCTGTATTTTATCTTAAATGTGTTAAAAATATTATTTATTTTTTTTTGTTTTTCTCTTTTGCCTGATATGTTGTCCATGAAAACTTTTGACAAAAATACATTAAATTTTCTGTGTTCTGATGCAGATACAATAATCAAAGAACAGACATCTTGATATGTAGATTTATTCTGTATCAAGGGAGCCAGTGAAATTACCAGCACATGAGACATACCAACTTAGTTCTCAAAGTGAGCAACGCGCTTTGCTGTCTTATTGGTGTCAAAATATGCCATTAATAAGACAGGGGGTGCTATAGGCAGTGGTGACCACTTACCATCAGGTGGCCCACCTGCTCGTTTGCTCACTTGTAACATAAAAAATAAAATAAAAATCCTCTTGAGTAGTTTGTGATGATGTACAATAATTTCAGTGTATAAAGCAAAGGTAATCTTTTGAAATTTTACTGCTGATGCGAGATTTTGTTTAAATTGTGCAAATATGCTTTTCCTGCCTTGGTGATAACTAATTCATGATAAATCACAAATAATCTAAAATAGAATATTTATCACTTTATGGTAATCTGTGATGAATGACAAAATGAATATTTTCTAAAGAGTTTAGGAGCTATTGTGTGCTACTGAAATCTTCTTATCATCATCGTAATCTAATAGCCTAGGCAACGAAGCGGATCGTTGTATGAAGACCCCTGCATTAAATCCTCAGACGATAAAACTATGCTGGGGTATTACACTATATGAGACAAAACTTCAAATGAAAAATCGGTACTTTTAATTTTTTCATACATTTATTGTAATTTTTGTATGGAAAAATTGAAAGTACCGATGTTTTTAGGATTTTTTTATAGAAGGTTTGTCTCATATAGTGTAATACCCCATCAAAGTTTCATCAAGGCCTTATAAGGCAAGAGGGTTTATTCCTAGCCCAAATGTGACTTAATGAAGTTAAGAAAAACAAAATTGTACAAATTTTTCCCTCTGAAGTACACATGGCCGCACATGGCATGGTACTCGTAATAGAGTTGAAAAAGTTTTTACCGACAAGCGGTTGACCGTACCATGCAGTTTTGCTGGTGTTCTGGAAGGAGCTCCCTGTCCTGCAGTGGACGTTTCATGGGATCCTATGATGATGATGTAACCTGAATCATGGAGTCATTCCCTCCATAAACATTACAATGCAGTTTACCTGAACATAAGACGCAGCATCCTTCTGGCAATGTTATGTCACAAGAACACGTCGACTATGGAATATACAATTCCCATAATATATTGTCATATGAGGGCCTGTCTGTATTCAAAAGGTGGCAAAAAGCCCCTGTTATTGAGCCTCACCTGTAAATGGCCGTATTTTTTGAACCATATAGCTAGCTGGTGGAAATTTTTACAGAATGTGTTGTTATGGTGGATTACCTAACAAGTACCTACGAGTATAATATAAACCTTAAGAAGTAAAAAACAAAAGGGGTCTCCAAAAAAAATGTTTTACATTTTATTTTGGACAAGGCTATTTTTGGACCTGTAATGCATACCTAATATCCTATGGAATGTCCACCGCAAGCTAGCGAGCTCCCTCCTGAGCTCCAGCAAAACCGCATAATACTTTGGAGGGGATTTACCATAGTCACCACGCTTGTAAGTGTTGCGGCTGGCGACCGCTGTTGTTGGTGACTGCAGTATGTAATATGGTAGGGTACACAGAAAGATGCTGCTGTCCATCCTACGGATCAAAAGCCCTTAGTTGCCTCTTACGACACCCACGGGTAGAGATGGGTTGGTAATATTATTTGCTGGCACCACAGGGGCGCATGGGTAAACCCACTTTATTTATTAGTGGGGTTGAAAGCTCTTTCTCTCTTTCCACAGCATTATTATTTCGCGTGGGGTCTGCCTTCTTTGTCTTCTGCTTCCACTCTGCTCTGTCACAAGTGTCGTTTTCGGAGAAATTGCATGCGCTGAGATCTTTTGCGACCACATCCGCCCACCTTGGTTAAGGTCGCCCTCTGGGTCTGGAAATTTTGTAGCCGTCACTGAGGGTTCTCGCCGGGCACTTAACCATATGTACCGATTTCCATGACCAGTGGTAGCCAGAATTCTGCCCGAACCTGTCCTTCTTGCAAAATTGCCGGTCTCTTGGAAGCGATTCCAACCATTTTTGATAGCTCTTCGTGAAAAACCTAGGCGTAAAGCAACAGAACGCTGCGAATGTCCATCTTCAATCATTGATATGGCTCTGGTTGTTGTAATAGTGTCCATATGTCTTCGTGTTTGCGCCATATTCGTAAGAGATGTTTAGGGCAGGAGGGCACACCCATTATTAAAAAACAGAAATATACATTATTTAGAAGCAGTATTTAAAAATGAGACATAATTTGTTGTTCGTGTCTTCATTCAAAATTGTAATCTTTCAATTACAGTGCGATAGAAATGTCCACTGATCATTATTTGTAACATTTATTAGCTTTAATTTGTAAACAATAGAATAAGGTTATGAAAACGTACATAAAAATATATATTACTATTATTATTTCAATGATAAATCAAAAAAGCTTGTTGGATTTATTTATGGTGGATTTGAGAACCATATATGTAAAGTATATATGTTTATCTATTTAATTATATGAAGTACATTATTGTCTATTACTATTTTTGCCTAAGCTTTATTTGTTTTAGGTGGATTCGTAAATATATTATTGTCTTAACTTATTATCATATTTAGTAAGATAGACACAAAAAGGTAGTTATTAACATTTAATGTTTTGTAAAACCGTATTTTTACTCGAAAGGGATACTCCGTCATTCATTTGAAATTTCATTTTTGTATAAGATTTATATCCTCATTTACAGAGACATTTTGAAGGTAACGAAAATATCGCAGCTAAAATTTGTTGCTAGAGAAGATTTGGTACAGATTGGTCTCTCTAAACCTGAACAGAGAAGATATAAAAAAATATACACAAAGTACTTCCCAAACCCCTACATTTCTAAAATAAAAAAACTTTTAAGTACCAGCAAAAGACATGAAACAGTATGTATCTCTTTAAATAAGCTATTTTGCGGTATTTTGGCCATTGTTGTAAAAAATGTTAATTACTTTTTAAATTATTTCAGTTTCCACATGGCCATAGCTCTTTGCCAATTGAATTTCAGCCATTTACAGAAAATAGCATTAAAGTTCCTACTAAACATATAATATCTATTGAAGATATCACTATCAACAAAGAGCTTGGCATGGGACAGTTCGGCGTCGTCCAGCAGGGTACTTGGACTACAGGAAACCAAAGAGTAAGATCACATTTTAGCGCATTTGGTTTTAAATAGTTTTATAACAAAATTACTCGCCAATCATTCTATATATGTACCGGCGCGTAACTCCGATGCTGACTGTCAATGCGCAGAACTCAGAAAATATAGCGTAGCGTACATCAAGCTTGATACATTAGACTTGGCTTCGTTCTTATTTCAATAGACGTATGGGCTAAAGTCGCACTACGAGTGTCAAGCATGACCTGTCGTTGACTGTATCCGTGCGCAGCAAATAACCATTCATGGATGTGAATTCTTATACCGCTAAAAGAGATGCTATACCTCCTAAGTAATCCAATAAAATATGAAAAATAACTAACATTCTTTGTAAGGTATCAGTTGAAACTTGTTATTAATACAAAAGAAAATATAAGCAAACGTTGGAAGTTATTTTGAAATTCGTTTTGAAACAATTGCGTTTATACGACTTCACCAAGGGGAGACCTGGCCTCAGTATACGAGGCACAGACACGAGATTCGCTTTATGACTTGCTCTAAGACGTGCGCAATAAAAAAATAAAACGGTCAAGTGCGAGTCGGACTCGCGCGCCGAGGGTTCCGATATACCTATAGTATTTTTGGAACCAATAAAGTCCATTTTTAGGACCTCAAAACTAAATTTGTTTGTAAAGGTTTTTTGCAGATTTCTAAAAAGCTGTGCAACTTAGAAAGATCGTTTTATTTTTGCTGTAATATTTACATACACTTCTATTGACTATAATTAATTCAGATTTTTGCTTCCACAAACTTCGGAGATAAGGGGGGGGGGGGAGAATGGTATTTTATTTTTTACATTTTTCATCATAATTTGAAAACTAAGTCGTAAATAAATACAAAAATATATTTTAGAGTCTATAAGTAAAGCCCTTTCATATGATACTCGGGACTCGACCTGGTAACGACAATTTGAAATTTAGCCCCCTTACATTATTTATTTGGGCCTCCTTTACATTAATAATCATAATATGTTTTTTATTCTTTCGTGTGCAATTTAGTTGGGCAAGCATATTCTAAGACTACTCCAATTTTCAAGTCGATAGGATGAGTGGTTGCTGAGATATACAGGTGTGACAGACAGACAAAGTCGCACCATAAGGATTCCTTTTTTTTACCATTTTGGTATCGGAACCCTAAAAAAGACTTGCTCGATAATTACAGAAAGGGTATGAAAAACCTGAAGGATGTTAATTTGCCCATAAACTGAGCTTTCTAAGGAACATAGGTCAAAATAATAAAAAAAATACCGGCCTATAATAGAGCTAGTCGGATCGCGCCCTAAGGGTTCCGTACCCATCCACCATATCATATTCATCACGTTTTTGCTTTTGCCCTTTGATTGAAGAAAAAGGGGTTGACTAACGACATACAGAATACAGACAGACGTGAGACTTTGTTCTGAGTGGAATGTAAATAAAGTTTAATATTCTATGCGTTTAGACGTAAGCCGGTTCTTTCTTTATATTTTGTTTATCTGCCTCACTATTTGAGGCTTTTATATTTTTTCGTTTACCTTTTTAGGGTTCCGTACCTCAAAAGAAAAAAACGGATCCCTTATAGGATCACTTTGTTGTCCGTCTGTTTGTCTGTCTGTCTGTCAAGACCCTTTATCTCACGAACGGGTAAAGGTATCAGGTTGAAATTAATACCATATATTAGGATCCATGAACCACACAAGATCTGACAATTTTAATTTTTTACAACGACGCAATCAAAAGATATGGCATTTTATGTCCTCATCTCCATACATTTATGCAAAAAAGCAAACCGGGTACTTCCCGTTGACCTAAAATTATGAAATTTGGCTAAAAGCTAGGTCTCACAGTACAAATAATGGGAAAAGTCTGAAATCATTAAATATTACAACTTTTCTCACAACTAATGGTAACCAATTGTGGTGAGCTCCCGTTTCAAGAACATTCATATAAGAGAGGGGTCAAGTTGGATGGTCGTTGAGGCGATTTTTGTTTAGTTCTATTTTAAAAACGGGAACACTTACAGACTTGGAAATTGGTATTGCTTACGCACTTTTCCGGTTTTTTTACTTCGTATCTCAGCCGAAGTGTGTGAGTGGCAGGAAAATCTGCTTAGGCCGCAGCAAAAAGGAAGCGATCTAAATATGATGATATTAAGCGGCACGTTTTCGTGACGACACTGACGACGACGGGTTTTTTTGGGCAAGCGACATGAAAACTCTAAAAATGATAGTTCTTTGATTGTATATTATAGTCATTGCATTTTTTATATATTTACAGCTGCAAGTAGCAATTAAATGTCTGGGCCATGAGCGTATGACGTCAAACTCGACAGAGTTCCTGAAAGAGGCAGCTGTAATGCACAGTATTGAACATCCAAACATAGTCCGACTTTACGGCGTCGTCCTACATTTAGACTCTTTGATGTTGGTATGTATAAATAAATAAATTTCTTATATCAGCTATTTTAAAATACTAAACGATATTATACTTACAATGGATTTGTTTATACAAGTATGTTGTCAGGCATGCGTATGTTATCAGGCAACCTATTGTCAAATCAACTATTCTTTATTGAATGTCAATAAAAAATATTCCATACTAGCTGTACCACGATTTGTTTGCGTGGAGTTTTACAGTTTACACAAACATCTGGACCGATTCGAACAGGGTTTTCAATAACGTGTTTGGTTTACTTTTGATAAGCTTTGTTTCATTACAATCTTACTAATGTTCGAGTGAAATGCAAATTTCACTCGAACAGAAGATAGCGAGTACAGAGTATCAAGCGGCAAAGTCGCTTGATATTTTGCATTCGTTTAGCAGTTTTCTATTAGAGTGAACAGATTGCAATGAAACAAAGCTTATATGAAGTAGCTACACGAATGTAAATTCTCAAGCGGCTTCGCCGGATGCGGCTAAGCCGCTTGTTACTCTACACTCACAATCTTCTGCTTGAGTGAACTGATTGCCATGAAACACAACTTATATGTTGCACGAAGGTAAGCCGAACACGTTATTGAAAAACTCGTTTGAATTGGTTCAGTAGATTGTAAGTTATTAGCGCCACCGCTTGAAACTTCGCGTATCTTCTGTTTGAGTCAACCGTTTGCAATGAAACAAAGCTTATGTGTTGCACGGTAAGCCAAATTGGTTAGCGTCAAACCCGTTTGGATCGGCTCAGTAGTTTGTGAGTTGTTACATTTTCCTAAATTCTGTTTCAATCGGATCAGTGGTTTGCAGTTAATCGCGCACGGACAAACAGACATAAATTCCTAACAAAAGTTACCCGAATGGGTTCTATCTATTTGTGACTCCCCAGTCTATTACAAAAGCAATTGAATAAATTTAAAACTGCACATGCACTGCACACTATAAAAACAGTCTCTAGCAGCACCTAGTAAGAATGTAACATGCAAAAGTACTTATCAATTTATTTTTTGTTTAGCCTGTGCTATCCCACTGCTGGGCCAAGGCCTCCCCCCTACGTTTCCACTCTTCCCTATTGATCGCCATCGTCGGCCACTCCTCTTCGAAGGCCACCAGGTCATCCCTCCATTGCTTTTTTGGCAATCCTCTTCCTCTGCCCCGGTGGCGTCCGTCGTGTGGCACCCATTCCGTGGCGCGTTTGGCCCACCTATCCGGGTGCATTTGACAAACATTGCCTGCCCAATCCCATTTAAATGTGGCCGCCTTTCTATTGGCGTCAGTGGTACGGGTTTAGGAGTGTAGAGTTGTGTTCCGGATGCGGTCGGTCCTCTTAACACCGAGTATGCTGCGCTCCTTTGCCATTTGACAAACCGCCAGTTTGGACTTCTGTGCCTCAGTCAGAGATTACGTTTGGGCACCGTAGGTTAGGCCGGGCATCAATATGTTTCATAATAAATAACCGGGGTTGCGTTGTCTAAACCCAGTAGTATAGGGAGTTGCAATGTCATTTTCATCCCATCTATTCAAAAATCGCTGGACGGTTCGTAAATACAAAATAGCTGTTTTCTCAAAGATAAAACAGCTATTTTGGTCGCCTTTATTGTCCCTTATAATACAATCTACTATTTTAGGTTATGTCAATTCACTAAGTACGAGGGTGGGGCGATGCAATCCTGTTGGTTTTGGTACTTCTTAATTATACAAAAATACAAATACAAAATTATTTATTTAACAGTCCAAAATTACAAAAAAAAATAAAACTATGATACCCACACTAGGCAAAGCCTGTTTTGTGGTTATCATAACAAAAGAATTTTACATTTGGACACATCCTGAAAATAAACAATTTATTGATGTAAGTTACATAGTAATTGGAAAAACAAAATAAAAAAAGAAAATAAAAAGAAAATATAAAAACGAAAACAATGTGTGTGTGATGTTTGTGTATGGGTTTGTGTGTGTATGTGTGTTTAATTAGTACTTTTGCATAGACTATGTATTGGTAAACGATTTGGTAAAAAAATAAACAGTTTTTTGTTAACTGTACAAAACGTGCTCGATTGCGCGCAGGCAACCCTGTTTTTTAAACTCACCTTTTCATTGTGCACCAGCCTAGACAGGTCGCTTTTTGATGGGCGATGAAGTAAGGTTGCCAACTGCCAGCTCTTTGTCTATATGGCATTGTATTCCAGGTAACAGAATTGGCTCCTCTGCGCTCTCTACTGGAATGCCTCCGAGAAGTATCTTTGAGGACTAACTTCCCAATTCCTAACCTTTGCGAGTTTGCAGAACAGATCTGTGATGGCATGACTTATCTTGAAAACAAAAGACTGATTCATAGGTAAGTTGTGCATTGTATCTCTAACTAAATGATACATCAACCATCATTAGCCAATTAAACAGCCCATAACCCCTCAAAGATCGTTGGCCGCACTCCTCCTTTTTATATATTTCTAGTTCTAAGTATTTTGGCCGCATACATCCCTTTGGTATGGGTCTTTCCCCTCGTAAAGCGATAGTCTAGGATAACACAAATGGCGATTAAACACAAGATCGCTTGAACTGGAAATTCTATATCAGCTGTACAGTCTTTAGTAAATTTAATGCATAATACACTATCTTTATTATCCAATAAATCAGTAATAGCACCAAAATTTTCAATCAAGCAGGCGCCCACGCCTAGTTCCCGCCAAAAAGTCCCCACGCCTCCTGTCCCTCCGAGGCTGTCAGATTGTGATGATTTTTGCCGAGAGTTCCATGTACCTGATTGTAGTGCGTGCAACGATCGGTTTTTAATGCACTTTTTTTGTTTTAGGGATTTAGCAGCGAGGAATATCTTAGTATTTAGCAAGGATAGGGTAAAAATATCAGATTTCGGCCTGTCGCGAGCATTGGGTGTCGGCAAAGATTATTATCAGACAAACTATAATGTGAATCTCAAATTGCCAGTAGCATGGTACGTTCTAAATGTGATCTATTAATTGAATGTGATTGATATCTTTAAATCTACTTTGCGTAAATTCGTTGTAACTTATATATTTACTGTCTCCTAGGTGCGCTCCTGAATGCATTCTCTACCTTAGATTCACCTCTTCAAGTGATGTTTGGGCGTTCGGTGTTTGCCTTTGGGAGATGTTTACATATGGTTTTCAACCCTGGGCAGCATTCTCTGGCCAACAGATCTTAGAGGCTATTGATGCTCCTAACTTCCAGGTATGTGGCAATTATAATTAGATGACCACAGAACAGAATAGACGCCTAAAGTCTTAATTTCTACAATGCAGTGAGACGTCGCTTCCGTCGCTGGGAGCCAAGAACCGTAACCAATCAGGTCGCTTAAATTTATAAAGTCAAATGCACAATAACTAACTAAAGGCAACCCTTCCAAATAAGCGGTTGTTTCCTTTGTGTGTTACCTACATAACGAAAATACGATTTTTTTTTAACTGCTATGTTAATACACCTTTTACCTTGCATTTGTAATAATGACTTACTGCATTCTTAAGGCCGCGTCCCCATTAGGCTCATAGTGAGCGGCTAACTGTAACTGCATATAGTTCGCCTGCCTATATAGGCGGAGAGCGCGCAGTTGGCAACCCTCCCTCATCGGGTACCAAACAGAGACCTATCTAGGCTGCAGCACAATGAAATGGTGAGTCTATAAAAATGGTTGCCTAGGCGCAACCTGGCATGTTTTGTACAGTCAACAAAAAACTGGTTATTTTTATTACCACTACAGGTTCTAAGTAAGTACATAGTACATGCATAAGTACTAATTAATATGTACCAAAATAACCAGGGTTGCCTTGCCTAAACCCGGTAATTTACGGAGTTGCAATGTAATTTTTAGGATATTTCAACTTACTAAGTATCATGGTTGAGCAAAGCAATCCTGTTGGTTTTGGTACTTCTTAATTAGAACTTTTGCATGAACTATGTGCTTACTTGGTATACGATTTGATAAAAAAAAAAAACAGTTTTTTGTTGACTGTACAAAACGGGCCAGGTTGTGCCCAGGCAACCCTGTTTTTTTTAGACTCATAATTTCATTGTGCAGCAGCCTAGATAGGTCGCTGTTTGGTACCCGATGAGGTAGGGTTGCTTACTGCGCGCTCTTAGCCTAATATATTTTAAACGGAGTGTCCATTCAGCGCGTACTGTACGCAGTTTGCGGCGTTTCGCTTGCGGATTAATTCAGTTTGCAGCTTAGACAGCTTATAGCGTTATTTATTTATCACCACGGATATTTTAATAGTTATTTATGCCCATGAAATAGAACAACGCTTCCCAATGAACATAGGTCAAAACCGTCAGCTGATGTAACGAAAATTCTTTTGGGAAAAAATATTAAGTTTCATGGACAGAGCCAGGGGTGATGAAAAAATAAGGGTGTATAAGTGTAACGAGTTGCCAGAAATGTTGGCATCTAATGGGTTCTGTATTCGTTGTATTCAGAGATGACAAAATGTTTTTGCGTAGTCCGTAGGCCCGTTGGTGTGGTTGGAAGTGAGCCAACCTTCTACGCCGTTGGCCGAGGGTTCGATCCTCGCCCAGGGCAAACATTTGTGTGATGAACACGAGGGTTTGTTCTGTGTCTGTGTTGCCACTACATAAAATAGAGGGAATGATAAGTGAATGACGCGTTATGGGGTTCCGCAGGGAAGTGTGTTAGGGCCTCTGCTATTTATTGTGTACATAAATGATCTTCTTAAGGCCATTAATCAGCCGAATGAACAAGTTTTATGTCTCGTTCCTACTTATAGATTTCATATAAAGCTGTCCTTGTCTTCTTTCTTTGTTTCTTTCCTTCCACAAGTTCAGAAAACGCAAGGGAAAGTGTATGGCTTCTGCTCATTTGGACAAATCTGCTGTTTTAAATTTTAACAGGCATGTTTGTTTTAATTTAAAATTAGCTGGTCTTGTCTATGGTTTCGCTTAAAATGAGGCTTATAGAATATCATTTTGCAGTGAAACGGAAATTTAGAAGATTGGTTAAAATTTATCAATGTGAAAATCAATTTTTTCCTGTCATTTGATTTTGACAATTGAGCACGGAATAGCAAACGGTTTAGCGAACTCTTAAATAAGTGAAAGAAATTTAGCGGCCTCGCCTGAATTGAACCCATTATATTTTAAACCAAGAAACAAATATTTAGTCTATATACTCTTGACCTCGATCTAGTCTTGAACACAGAGATGAGGTCGACGATGAAACGAGATTGCCCAGAAAAAGCCTTTTCACTCGCGACTTGAATAGATTCGGGTTGTATGAACTCGGGAACACTCTTTTGCCGTGCGCGTTATATAAGATGTTTCAAAGGACTTTTTTGCCAATGTGTGGAATATCAACCAAATATGGGTGATTTATTTATTGATATCCTGCGGTGCGTCTGGACTCCCGATGGTTGAGGGGAGATGGTGGGTAAGGTCGTGGAGCTCTTGAGCATACTCTCCGAAGTACAATCTGTAGAAGACCGACAGACATGCAACTTTGCGACGGTGCGGTGGGCCAGAGTGTGAAACTTAATTTTCACCAGCATGTCACCAACGAGTTTCTTGGCTCTGAGATCTATCGAGTCAAGTGCGGCTTGTTGGTATTTTGCTGAACCATCCCAAAGGTGACAGCAATTCTCCATGCAGGATCGGACTTGGGCTTTATGTAAACCTAGAAGCTGTCCAGGAGTGAGGTAACGCCTAACCTTTTGAGGATGCCCAGCTTTTTGCCGCAATTTGGGCTTTTGACTCAATGTTAGCGCCGAAGTTCAGGTTTGCACACAACTTCATGCCAAGTAGCTCGAGGCTGTCGGTAACTCGAAAATTAGGTGTGAACAGTCACGCCTGTGTTTTGGTGGCGTTGAAACTCACCAGATTTTTGTCACCCCACTCGGAGACACGACTTGAGGTTGAGTTTATTCGCTCTACCATGGCCTCTCTCGAAGAACGTATCTCGTCACTGCTGGCTTTTGCGTTAGACATATATCTCTCAACGACAGTACTGTCATCTGCGTACCCAACAATACTAGGACCTAGAAGGTCGTTGATGTGCAGCAGGAAAAGAGTCGCAGAGAGAACAGACCCCTGAGGAACTCCGGCGTCAATAGGCATGAGGTCAAAGGAGCAGCCATCAAGAACTACTCTGATCGACCGTTCACTCAGGAAGTCAGATATCCAGGAGCAAAAGTCAGCGGAAATGCTGTATGCAGGAAGTTTGCTCAGCAGACTTGCGTGCCACACCCTGTTGAAGGCCTTCGAGATGTCCAGTGACACGACAAGGGCTTCGCAGTGTTTCTCGATGGCCTCCCTCCAGCAATGCGTGAAAAAATAAAAAGTGTTATCTTCGACGTTTTTAACGAAACTCAATCTGATTGTATCATTCATTAGGTATCATCGAAACGTAAAACGCAAGGTGGGCTGATGTGTCCGGGAGTGTAGTACCAACCCATCTGTAGCCGCGGCTGCCGTATAAGCGACTAAGGGATTTAAACCGGAGGATCGGCAGCAGCGTCGGCGTATTGTTCCATCTTACATACTGCACCTACGATGAATACAATTATTTGAGTACAAGGTGAGGCAAAAGTAATTACCCTATTAGAAGACGCCATATTTTTTGCAAATGGCGTCAAACGTCAAATCGGTTTTGAAATATTTGTAGTAAACAGATGTAAAATACATGTCGACAAGCCATGAATCGCTATACTCCTCAAGAACGCGGAATAATTGATTCAATTTTTTTGAGCAATTATTCGTCTATGGTGTTGGCGCAGCGTGAATTTCGTCGAAAATTTACCGGCTGTCAGACACCCACTGGACAAACACTGCTGCGTTTGGCCGCCCACCTTAAAGAGACTGAAACAACACAAGATGCTCCTCGGCCTGGCCGGCCTCGGACCAGCCATTTTGCTGAGAATATCGCCGCGGTAGCCGAGGATGTCGAAATGGACCCCGGAACATCGAACAGACGGTTAATGTGGACGGCGACCGCTACAGAGCCATGATCAACGAGTTTCTTCTTCCTCAATCTGATGAACTGGGTCTGGAGGACATGTGGTTCCAACAGCACGGTGCAACAACCCATCTGTAGTGTTTACGTGAAGAAGCCTCAGACTCTGGAAGCCACACTGGAAGCCCTCAAGGACCGCATCCGACACGAATGCGCGAACCCATCGCCTGAAGTTCTGGCAAAAGTGATGGAAAATGCCTTAAAAAGGGCCCTTATGGTCATCAATGCTGGCGGCGGCCAGTTGTGCGATATCATCTTCTTGACTCGATGGAAAAAATTCTAATGAATTAAACATAAATAATTCACAAACAGAACCAAAGTTTTTCATTTGTAAAAAAAGTTACAGCCAAAGAACATCGGAGGATTACTTTTGCCTCACCTTGTACTATTATAGATTAGGCAGTGTTAAACTAGTCCAGCTAGAGTATTGATGAGTGACCCTTAAAAGTTGTGATATTTGGCCTTCAATTTCTCAAGAATAGCTAAAGGTATTTTCATGAAATCTAGGATCCATGGTATTTATGCGGGTATTACTAACTATGCAAAAATGCAAGTCTGTAGAGTGTAGGTGAAAAAAGTGTCAAAGTTTGGTCGAAAGTGGTTCCGTCGCCCGGTTGCTGCGCGTACGTTGTCGGACACTTTGCCGTGTGTAGATACAGACTTCTTAATTTACCTTTTTAGAGGTTGGAGCGCCCTGAATGTTGTCCGGATGAATATTATTCCGCTATGCTTGAATGCTGGTCACACGAACCTACCGACAGACCTAAGTTCAAAGATCTAAGCGCCAAACTACGGGAGATTCGACCAGAACAGGTCAGATTTTTTTACTCTATGTACATTTGGCAATATTTGAGATTTATATAAATTTACGAACTTTGTACTCGTATCTATGATATCGACATTCTTTGGAGAGCTATTACGTTGAAGCTTTGTACGTACTGACTGTACCGATTGCTTTCCTATAAATGTCTAATCTGATAAACATAACCTGCAGTTCAACTTAATATAAACTCTAAGCGTGTTATTTTTTAATTTTCAGGTTCAAGCAACTACTGACTTTCAAAAGTCTGAAGATGGAAGACGTTCAAATTTCCTTGAATATAAAACAGGCCAAATAATTACTGTTTTAGGAAAAGAGTATGTTTAAACAAATCTTTTATTGTGTTTATATCTTGTTTCTCATGTCATTGGTATTGAATTTATTTATATTTTTTTACAGGAATATGACCAAGTCCTCGATGTGGTTTGGAGTTCTACCTGGCGGCGCTTGCGGTCTTTTCGACCCACTTCAAAGCAAACCGTACGTCAGGCCAGAGGTAAGTTCAACATGGTGTGTTTAAAGAGGTTTTCTTTTACTTTTGATTCTATTACTCTACTTGTGGGACTACGGTATCACTTTGTGCTTTGATTTTCTGTGTCATTCATTGTAACCGGTTGTCATGGTCACGGTGTGGATTCAGAAGAGTGTGTGTGCGTTGCCGGCGGCTCTGTCACCGCACCCGTCGCGGCACTCGGCGCGGTCGCTGCGGTCGTCGCTGCTGCGGTCGGATGTGAAGCGGCATACTTTCACTGGCAAGCGGACCATCAGCCGCAGCATGATATCCAGCCCGCAAGGTGGCGTCAAGCACACCGGACACGTCGGACTCGACGGCGCCTACTTCGGAGACATCTCCTTCCTGGAACCCGCTGGCGGTGTAAGTAAATCATCGACCCATCACCACAGTTCTTATCTTATTTCTTAGTACTTTATTACATTATACAAGGTGTAACAGAAAGGGTTTAACAACTCGAAAGGATACATATCTGTCCATGAAACTGAACAATTTTCCAAGGAGCAAAGTTCAGAATAAAAAAAAACCGGCCAAGAGCGAGTCGGACTCGCACTATATTTAATATAATAAACTATCTTCCTCTCTCCCACATTGCTGTGCCCGACAGGGTCCATGTTTTGTACTTATTTATTGTTTAAGAACTTGTAAACACACATGGAATGTAATAAATAATTTGAATTTGAATTTCTTTTGGTTGAACATGGTGCACCAGATAAAATCAGACTCAAACTATAAATGACTATCGCATTACAATTTTGCTTTTTTTTATCTAACCTTACATCTCAGGAGCTGTAAGCAGCAACAAGTTGTGAACACTTAGCTTTTCTGTCGGAACGTCGTCGCCGCCGTCATAAACGCCATGAACCATGTAAAAACACTTCTCCTCACTGTTTTTACAAACGAATTCACTCAAACGAAACTTAGAAGCTTCGGCGAGCGCGGCAAACAACTGCACTATCAATGTCAAAAGAATAATGCTGACACGCACTTCAAACGAGATTAAATAGATTCTTCTAGTGTGGCCATAATATCGCGTTTCGTCCGCGACGATACAGGCTTAGTCGGGGACTCGCAGTCGCGCAGAAATGTATTAAATGCACGCGAGTCCGACTCGCAACTGACCAGTTTTTATTATTTGTTGTTATTCTATAGCTTATGCACTATAGTAAAGTGTTCCTGTTACTATAATATAACTAAAACAAAAAAATCGAGCTCAAGTTTCTAATAGGGAAGCTACCTTTTTTTATTATTTGTTCTTATAAGGGCAACAGATGTACATAATCTGAAAATTACAACTGTCTACCTAGGTAGACAGTTAATAGGACCCTTTTTAACTGATGCAGTTTCTACGGGAAGTTGTTTTTTTTTGCCTTTGTTCCATGCCAAAAGTTGTTCAGTTTTATGGGTAGGTATATATGTCACCGCAAAATAATAAGAATCGTAAGTTGATAAATTTTCTAGTAAGTCTTATATATTTATTTCTTCATACAAAATAATTATCAGTCAAATTAGTCAATAAGTCATAATAAATAAAAAATATCATTTACATCTCTCATATTCGGTAAGTAAGTCCTTATTACCACCAAATGGGGCTTGTAGGTGACCAATTAGCGCTCTAGGGTAATAATGTAGCTAGAAAAGCCCTAGGGCGGTAAGTCATTAAATTTTGGAACAGTGAAGTGTTTTTTTTTATTACTTATCGCCCTAAGGCTTTTCTAGCTACATTATTACCCTAGAGCGCTAATTGGTCACCTACAATTTGGTGGTAATAGGGACCTACTTACCTCACAATCGAGATGTAAAGCAGAGTAGTTAGCTCGCTGCGCTCGTGCGCCTAAATATCTCGGGCTGCAATTGATGCATTACAGCCCTTGGCAACTAATCTTCTATTAGCGCGTCCCCACGAGGTGTACCTAGCAGGCTGGCAGCGTTACCTCGCTGAATGGCGAGGCTAAAGCGCTGCCCGAAAAAACTGCCAGCTCTGCGGTCGCCAGAGACCTCATTGAGACGCGCCGAAAGACTCCTAATAAGATTTTTAGACTCAGGGCCCCAAGTGCCCATCGTTCTAGTAAGTTGATTCGAAAAATAATAAATTCGTAGGAAATTCGTAGATAGGCCATAGGTCCGTTAGATTTAGATATGGCAAACACAACTTGGTTGTGTTAGATTCTGTTTCGACCAAACGCACGAGTCGAGCTAACCAGACCAACATAAGAGTACCAGAAGCGAATTCGGTACAGTTTATTATTTTTCGAAAGTTGATCAACTTACTAGGAAATTGATTAACTTACGATTCCGTATCATTTTCCGGTGGCATATACACATCGTGCAGGTTTTTTGTACCTTTTTTGTTCCAAATTGTATAGTCTATTACAAAATTCTTCGGATTTACATCCATTTTCATTTTTAGGTATCATTAATTCCAATCATATTCTATGTGTGCATGGGGGGATTGAAAATTTACGATTTTTATTATAATTTGTCTTTTTACTAATTTAATTTTTACTAATTGGTCCGGGTGGTTAATACGCATATTCATACTAAATTACAGCTTTCTAGTACTGAAGCCATCTGAGCTAAGCCACGGACAGAGAGAAAAACAGACAAACACACAGATTCGATTCACTCACAAACTGCTGATCAGATTTAAACGGGGTTTTCAATAATGTGTCAACCGTAAGCAAGAGTTTTATTTCAATGAAATCGGTTTACTATATCACGAAATATTCGAGTTTTAAATTTCAAGCGGCCGTCCGTCATTTACTCACGAACTACTGACCCGATTCGAATGAATTTTTCAATAATGTATGAAGCCTACGTTGGTGCATCATATAAATTATGTTTCATTGCAATCGGATAACCGTTACAGAAAATATGCGATTATGAAGTTTAAAGCAACGCAGCCGCAGTGCGAGAGATCAAAGAGAGTGTCTTTTCACTTTTGGCTCGCACCGTGTCATCAGATCCTCTCACAGGTGTAGTAAGGAGTGGGGTTCGGGAAAGAAATCGTGAGAAAAACACAATAAAAACAGCACAGTACTGTTTAAATATAAAAGAATTCAAACAAAAGTCTGTCCAAACTTTTACTGAAGAAAAAAAAATAGTAAATATTAATATTTTTAAAATTGACTTCTTGACGTTAGACATGAGTATATTACGAGACATTTGGGGTATGTTCTCTACAAAAACTTACTAAACCATCTCCTGCCTGGAGGAGTCCAAACTTGGTACGTTTTGAAAATATTTCTAAGGTTTTTACAAAACAGCCACCCCGGGAGTATTTTTAAGAGCTGCCGGAAAAACATATTGTTGTAACCTAAAGTACCTGTGTACCAAACGGCAATCCTGTACATCGAAATGCGGTATCATCTTTCGTAGGCTGACCACTACGTGGCACTCATACACACAACAATATTTTCTTGTCTTTTTCTTTCCATTCACCGTTTAAATGTTGCAAAAAAATTATTCCATGATTTTTCTCCCATAGTGTGGCGTCCTTACTTTTCTCTGGATCCTAACTTCAAAACTGATGGACTTTCAAACAAATTTCCATCTCCTGATGCAGTTTCTATGGGAGGGAGCTCAATTTTTTTTCTTATATCGGGGAAAGTGTTCCTTGGGGAAAGGTGTTCAATTTCATGGTATGTGTAACATGCTAAACTTATGTTCCTTATTTTAATTAGGACCGTATATATTTAGACATAAATTTCTGGTTTATTAGTATGTTATATATTTTTCGCAAACGGCTCTATCGAGTTCGATGAAATTTAGTACATGGGGGTTTTTTGGTGACGAATAATCGATCTAGCTAGGTCTTACATCTGGGAATAAAACGATTACTCTGTTTATTTTAAAAAATTATGTCTTGAAAAT
Source organism: Athrips mouffetella (assembly GCA_947532105.1). Taxonomy (NCBI): domain Eukaryota; kingdom Metazoa; phylum Arthropoda; class Insecta; order Lepidoptera; family Gelechiidae; genus Athrips; species Athrips mouffetella. The sequence goes on along the minus strand of OX383956.1, from coordinate 28,462,680 downwards.
AGCGCGTTTCAGAAACCCTACAGCGCCATCTATTTATTAGTGGTCTTTGCTTAAGATTATACAAAACAAAGCTCGGTCGCCCAGGTACAGCCCATAAAACGTACAACTTTTCCCCTCAGTTTTCCCATAAAACATAAATGTAAATACAAAAGAAAAAATAGAACTCTCCATAGAAGCTACAAAAGATAGCATGTCCTCAGGGCTAAATCGAGGTCAAGAATAAGCCTATAGACAGTAAAAAAATATGATAGTGCATTTTGTATAAGTGGTCTACATTTCATTCATATTATTATTATTTATTATAGAAAATAGCTTACAAGTTTACAGGATAAACCCAAAGCAAATGTAGGTTCATACATCAAATACCTATAGGCACATAGGTACATTATTTAAATACAAATATACTACTTTAGTAAAAGTATTGTTAAGTTCCTTTGGTAACATTTTTTGGTTTCATATATTATTTTTTTATTTATTTGGTAGATCATCAGCTTACATGTCAGAAGAGTAGGTAATTTCTAATAGAACTAGGCAGCTAATAACACATCTACACACATAAACTATAGGGTTATACTTTAGGGTTGTGTTACACACTTTCTGTTACACCTTGTAGCAACTGCGAATATTTGAGTATGTTATTCTTATTCTTGTGACTCGTATTACAAAACATAGGTAGAAAAAGAAAAAAGTTTGCAGTCGTCCCATTTAAAACCATCTCTTGGCAACTCGGTATTTAGGTACATGAAAAAGCAAAAAAAAACACGCTTTTCGATTTATGTTTCTTAGGAATAGTAGATTAGTAGCCAAGGGCTGTAAGGCATAAATTGCAGCTCGAGATATTTAGTTATAGTTCGAGGGTAATAATGTAGCTAGAAAAGCCCTAGGGCGGTAAGTAATTAAAACGCCCGCCGCCCCGCTGCTGGAGGCGGGCTTTTCTAGCTACATTATTACCCTAGAGCGCTAATTGATCACCTACAAGCCCCATTTGGGGGTAATAAGGACCTACTTACCGAATATGAGAGATGTAAAGGTTGTTTAATTTTATAATCCTAGTAACATACTCAAATATTCGCCTATATGGTTACAGCCACCTCGTCAGATCGTCACTCCTTACAAGCCGTCCGAGGATCTAGAGCAGATGCCGCTGATCAACCCCAACTCTCCGTCGCACCTGTCCGCGGCGGCCGGGGCCCCCTATCCCCTTCTCACTCCGCGGACCGACGCCAGGCGGGACTGCGACGAAGTCGACCTTAGTTGTTAGTATACATTTATACTTCACCTGCTCGGAAAGTACCTAACTCTACTCTAACCTAAGGTAAAAAGTAAATATCAGTGAAAACTATGACATTGGCAAAATATAGCCTAGGCAACGAAGCGGATCGTTGTATGAAGACCCCCGCATTCAATCCTCAGTCGATGAAACTTTGCTGGGGTATTACAATATATGAGAGAAATCCAAATCACACACAAATCTATAAAAAAATCCAAAAAAAAAATCGGTACTTTTAATTTTTCCATACAAAAATTACAAAAAGTGTATGAAATTTTTTTTGGATATTTTGAATTTACATTTAGTTCATGATACTTTATCATCCTGTTAAATAAAATCTGCCTGAGAGAATTATGTTGGGGTCAACTGCTTCGTTGCCTACACTAATACTCGTAAAGAGTCGCCATTTAAAAAATGCCGTAAAGTATTACTTTTTGGGGCGACCTTGTTTGCCTGGGCCGCTCCCTCTATTTGCTCCTTGTGACTATTTTTTTATGAAATCTGAAATTTAAGATGAGGAAGGCTCTGGAGTTGATATCAGATAACCTCATAACAAAAGGTCATGATTTACTTGTCTCACTTATGACGTGTCTCTTACAGATCCGGATACGAAAGCCAGAAGCTCTAAAAAGGGTCACAAATCTGCATCGGAGCCTTCCACTAGTAGAAGTTTATTGAATAAGGTAATGTTAGACATACAGGCCCTATTTTCGAAACAGTACAACACTGACGCGGCTTGAAAAGCTTACAGGAGGGTATTGAAGTCGTTATATACAAGGCAGTTGACTAACGAAGTAATAATAAACCGCGGTGTCGGTTAAAAAAGGTGCCACCAAATCTCTTCCCGTGCTTGTCTTAAAATGCGACTAAGGGTTCTTGAACCAGTAGATGAGGAGCAGCGTCCATCTGCGTATCGTATAATTGCGGTCACCAACCACCGCGGTCCATTGGACCAGCCGCAACGGTGACAAACGTGACTAACAACTAATCGCACTTTTACTTGCACTTTACAGTTGCTTTTGAAAAATAAACGCATTCTCTAGCCTCGCTCTAGCAAACTTGGATAGACCAAAAAGAATGGTTTGCAATAACCAGTAGAACACTTAGAAATAGACTTACAAAATAATAGAAGAAAACGGATTGCATTAATCGCTTTAGTGCGTGTTTGATTTGTACGACTTATTTCAACGTCCCCCCCCCTTCCATCTTCTTGGAACTAGACGCCGGTTGGAGTTCCACCATTATGTCGTTGATTTATCATATATCCGCACGAAACACGTTGCTTCGCACGGTCTGTTAGAGATCCCTCCCTGCCAATCTATTCCCCGAGCAATCGATCTTTTCAAGGCAAAAGTGAACAGGCATTCTCTGGTAAACAAACCATGCATGCTACATCTTCTACCACATCTTCACTTGCCACTAGGTGGGATCGGAGTCAAATGCTGACCCATTACGCATTTAAAAAGAATCTAATAGGCGAAAACTTTAAAAGTGGCTCAGCGCCTATACAGGATTCAGACCGTAAAAATCTTAACTGGACAGGCAGCGAAGTCCGCGATGATACTTTTTTGAACTGAAATTCTTGTGTAAGTTCCCTGTCCATCAATCGTGTGTTAATGTGAATAAACAAATTGTTCAAGAAATCGTATTTGTACACACGGCCGCACGTCGGTGGAAACACTTTGACTTTGAGCGGGTCCCTGGCTTCAGGCGTGTATAGCGTACTAGCGCTGCTTCAGCTCATACTGGTTTTGTTTCTACGTGCTTGCTGCCGTGCGTACGTTTGTTAAATAATAATTGATACCGATAAAACATTTTTAATTTAATTTACTTTTTGGGTGTTATAGGTAAAAAGTGCGACGCTGGGCCGTTCACATAAGACTGATAAAGGGGAAGGAACTGCGGCTAAAACGGACGAAGTTCACGAGTATCATGAAATCTCTGATACGGTAAGCCGACTTGTTTGATCCTTAACTCTTTTTGGTTTCCGTACCTAGGAATTGGCACCGTGACCCTATTACGATATGTCTGTCTGTCCGATCTTCGAAAGGCCATCCAGTTACTGGCCAGCAGTGTCATCAAACATTGCGGTAACATTTTTACAAAAATCAAGAAATTAAAAAATCTTATCACTTTGCTGTTTTGTTGCGGACCCAATATTTACATCGCAAATCATTAAATTACTTGCTTCTCAAATTATATTTTGCATAGTTCCTAGCATAGTACCTGGGCGACCGAGCTTAGCTCTGTTGGATCTTAACCGAAGCCCACTAACAGATAACGGTGTAGGGTTTCTGAAACGCGCCATTTTCTAGAAATGCTAAAAAAACGGATCAAACGAATATTCCCAGAAATGACACCAAACTAAATCGATTTTTCGCCCCCGAAAATCCTCGTAAAGTAAATTTCATCTTAATCGTTAAAGCTGTTTTAGAGAAACCGATTCCAAATACAGGGTCTTTGGTAAATACGGTAAATGTCTGCAAACCTCTCAGGTGGTAGCTCTACCCATGACGCTGAACAACTTTCCCAAAGAAACATAGGTCGAACGAAATACTATAAAAAAAAATTTGACCTCGCATACAAAATGCGCTATCAGCTGATGTAGTAATAATGAATATTTTTTTCATATTTCGTCCTATGTCCCTTAGGGAAAGTTGTTAAGTTTCATGGGTAGAGCCACCACCTGAGAGGTTTGCAGACATTACCAAAGACAAAATAGTGTTTGTTTAATAGTATATAGTATAATATAGCTGTGGCCTAAGTTGTGATAAATGTTTTCATGTTTCGCCACCAAGTATTCTTAAAGCCTTATATAAAACGTATGTATGTCGTAGTTTTATGATGAAGTAGGGTTTTTGAACAAAAACCGGAAAAAGACAAAATTATGACTTAATTTTATCATTAAACTAAACAAATCCATGTTATGACCAAAACCCGAACTCGTTTAGGTTTAAGATAAAATCAATGTGCAAACATAACAGAACTGATCAGCAAAGCGTGAGTTAGGTTTATTTAGTTTCTGGCGCTAGCCCGGCTCGTGCGTGGTCACAAATGAACCTTCCTCAACCTATCCGATAATAGGTCCGTTAGGTTAGGTAAGGCAAACACAACCTTACCGATCCTGTTCGGGATCGGTTAGGTTGAGCTAAGTCCTTTTACGACCACAACGGAGGAGCCGAGCTAGAAAAGCGAGCGTACCGCGGCAGCGGCTGGCAATTGCCAACGGCGAATTAATCTTTTGTGATTTTAAATTTTGTCATTAATTTGAACGAGTTCAGGTTTTTCTTTTATCTAGAACTTGTGACATATATAAAATTAATTGTTTACAGGAAGGCACACAAGCTGACAATGCGAGAGCTGAAAATTTTCCGGTACCTGATAGTCCGGGCTTATCGGTAAGGCCTCGAAAGAGACTATAGGGTAGTCACTTATTGTACGATTATATAAAAAATAACTGAAGAATCTTAAATTTTTCTCTTGAATGTGGTGCGCACTCTACGTATAACAAGTAATTTAATGTACTACATTTTATACGATATCTGCGTGTTTTGCAAATGTTAGAGACTTATGCAATGATATAGTACCTATTTATGAATCTAAGGGATTGACTAATTTAATGAGCTGATAGGTTCGAGAAGAAAATATGAAAAAGTTGCATGATAATACTTGATAATTTCTGAAGTGATAACGGTAGGGTTGTGTGAATTTTAAAATATTGTGGGATTCAGTGGTAAGACATAAAAACATTTGAAACTAAGTACGAGTAGTAAGTACGCAAATGCTACTTCATAAGCAGTCGCCAACCCGCCGTCTGAGGAGGCCTTTGTCTAGGTGGACTTTTAAGTAGATATTTATATACAATTGAGGGTAGAAAAATTTCCCATTAAAATTTATGTCGAATCCGTTTTTGATTTAAAATATACTTATCTTTTGTGGATGGTCCTATCATTATTCCCTCTTTATTACATTTCAGAAAAGTGATCTGGATCTCGTTGGTGAAATGGAGTGTATATGGCGATACTTAGATAGCAGACACGATTCCGATGCTGTAAGTAAATACTAGTTTGGAAAGTTTTAAGGGTTCATTTCAGGCAAGGACTTGTAATATAGCCCGCCTACTATACTTACTTTTGTTTGTGTAGTTAGAAGTTTTACTAAAATCAATGTGGAGGGGCGGGTCATGTTACTGTAGTTTACACTGAAGACGCACTGAATTGGGGTCAATTTTGACATGGAATTCATACGTAATGTCTTATTCACAAGTTATGTGAAAAATTTCCGTCACTTTTCGGATGTATTTTCGGCAAACCACTATCTCACGAACCGCTTATCCAATCTCATCATTATCATTCGGCCTCTTACCACTAACAGTACTGTATAATTTAACAACTGCCTTCAATCGCCTGTAGGCTTTCTTTGCGTGAGGGTATTTTTACGCCTAAAATTTCTAATTTGCTCCACTAAAATTAAATATCAAGAACTACAAGTCCGATTGTTAAGATACGAAGTGTGCGTTATAATCCTTAGTAGTAAATATTAAGCATTCAGAGAAAATAATAAGTATATTTGAAATGCCCCTAGCTGAAAATCGCGACAAAGCTAGAACCAAATATTTTAAACCGTAAGCCCGGGAATCCTATGCATAGCATCATTATGCTTAAAACTGACACTAATTTAAGATAAAAAAAAACGTAAGAGAACTTAGAATAAGGCAACCATTTGAAGATTCCAAAATTAGTCGTGTACCAAAGACTGAAAGGGCTTGCTCAGTAGATTAAACTGAACAACTTTTCCTTAGAAACATGTGTTGGGAATAGAAAAAAATCTCAATCCAAGTATCTTGCAGGAGTCTCCATTGATCAGTGTACCTACTCGTAAATACATATAATTTTTTTTTTAAATGTAACAAGTAAGCAAGCGAGCTTATGGGCCACCTGATGGTCACCACCGCCCATAACGCCTACTGTCTTATTAGTAGCATAATTGACACTAACAAGACAGCAAAGCGCGTTGCCCACTCTGAGAACTAAGATGAGGGTATTCTAGTACTACCAAAATTTAAACACGTGATTTACTCGAAATTGTTTACGTTTAGTTTGTTTTAATATTTAACCATTTGAATTCTGAATTGATCTGCATACGAGTATTTCATTAGAACATTTTTTGGAAAAGCTTAAATATAAGTTTGTATTTCGCCCGATTGCTATTTCTATTTTTTTTTTCAGTATTTTGACTAGTAAAGTCTACTTTGCTAGTTTTCCATTTAAATTCATATCTATCACTGAATTTTGTCACGTTTCCGATATCAACCGTTTAGCTAGCATACAGGGGGGACACACTCGACTCTTAACAAAAAAAATGGCTCTTCGCAAACGGATCCTTAAATAAAAAAATATTTTTAGAATACTCATAATGTTTTATAAAGATCTACGAGTATCTAAAAACATCCAACACCATGGAGTAAACTAGAAAATAAATATATAACCAAAGTACATACCCCAAAAGGTTTTTTTTTTCAACATTTTTTAGCCACTGTCTACGTGGCAAATATGTATAGCCATACGAAATTACAACTTTCTGAAACTAAAGGTCTCTGAGCTAAGCCGCGAATAGACAAACAAACGGACATGACGAAACTATAAGGATTCCCTGCTTGGTTTATTTTTTTAAATCTTCTTTTGGATGTCTTAGGGTATTATTATTTAAATAGGGTTAGTATTATGCATACTCATATTAATAAAATTAATTAAATATTTTACCGACACAATACTTTTCAAAATTACAATTTATGCAGGTTCCTACATGGGATAATTGGTAAGAGATTGATTTTAGTTACCAAGACACCAGTAGAACATTATGATTTAGTTATTGTGATCAGTCTTTGAAATTTTAATGATCTGTTTTTTATAAGTTTTTAGATTAGTAGGAGACAGCAGCATGATGATTGTGCGGCTTCGGGGTAGAAGCATGAAATTTCTACCATGGATAAAGTATCCCACGGTGATAATTTTAAGATGTAGAGGGACGTCAGATTCTTTCGTTTTGAGCCGGTGGAGGGTGGCGAAGGGGTTTCTTGATGATTATTTTTTTACTGATCTGTTAATTCTACTAGGGCTTGTGTGATATCGGTTTCATATAAAGTGAACACAAGAAAATCATATTTAATGATAAAAATGTATGATCCCATCTAAGATTGAATAATAAGTCAGGAAAAGTAACTGCGCTCAAAAAATGACCCAACGAAAGTATGGTATCAAAAGGAGTCGTGTCACTGTGTCACTTGATCAACTACTACTAGCTGACATTGCAGCACGCGCACGAACCAATCGCTGCTCTCGTTCTGAATTTGGACCAATTGATTCGTATTTTGAATATACGTCCTTTTAGTTTCACGTAGGGCATATTTTTGTGTGAAATTGTTCTGAGTTAGAGTTCCTGACTTATTATTTATTCGTAGGATCCCATACAAAAATGTAAAAAAAATCAGCCAAGAAGTAAAAAATCTAACCTAATCAAACTTAACCAAATCAAACCTTTTTTTTTCTCCCTCACCTGGGATCGCCTGAGAACACACCAGGCATCACCCCTTCACTGGCCTTTCAATGGAAACCAGGCCTGGACAATCGCTGCCTCCTTCGCAAATTCATTGTCCAGGCGCGAGCGACCACCTCGGGATACAGACTCTGCTGCGGGGCGACCGCTGTTGATGGGGGCGGAGATTTCAAACCTAATGTAGTGATGGAAGTGACTCCGCCTCGTTTAGAACCCTCCAGCTTTGAACACAAACGGCAGCAGCGGTAGTAGCAAACGTGTGGTCTACTATTGATCCCCCAGACGGCCGCACACAAATGTTCAGAGTACCTTGATTTTGCAAAGCTGATCTAGTGGCTGCCGCCCAGTCACACAACATGTTCATTATAGTTTTTGTATAACAAGTATACCACAATATTATAAATATTTGTAAACTATATTAAATAAGCTACATCACAGTATTTTTAATATCATAATAATTGAGATTCGAAGAAAAAAATAATGTGTAAACAAAATGAGTAGGTAGCGACACTTTTTACTTTTAGGGAGTATTTTTTTAACATTTTTGCATGGGATCATACATTTTTATCATTTAATATGAATTCCTTTTACGCTTTATATGAAAATGATACTACACAAGCGCTAGTAGCATTATAATGGATCAGTAAAAAAATTACCTCCTTGGCTCCTCTCCTGTCCCCGTTCACAACGGAAGAGTATGCCTTCCCTCTTAAAATGATCATCGTGGGACACTCTATCCATCTTAGAAATTTCATGCCGCTACGCCGAAGCCACACAATAAGGCTCAAATATTGAGCTACCGTCTCCTGCTAGATTTCCCATTTCTATTCATTATTGTGAAATCCATGCCCGTGTAAAGATTACTGTTAGTCTAGATACATTTTGGTAGTTATTTATCAAATCACACATGTATTTTACACTAATACCAAAGGGGTCGTCCTACTATCACGTGAAGTTCAAACATCCTTCCTGTTGCCCAAACAGGCAAGCAGCGAGCAAGCCAAAATTGGAAAAATACCATCACAGGTTCTTCAACTCTGTTTTTTGTATGTTTTGTGCGATCGCGTGATTGTAGATCGCAAATAGTGATCGTGATGAGATGCTGGTGAAAACTAAGTTTCACAGTCGGGCCGCAAAGTTGCATGACTGTCGGTCTTTAACAGATTGTACTACAGGGAGTGTGCTCAAAAGCTCATGAGGTTATTCCGCCATCCCCTTTCTACAGTCAGGAGGCCAGACGCACCGCAGTATATCACCCACACTTGGTTGATATTCCACACATTCGCACAAAGCGCTTTGAAATATCTTTTATAATGCGCACAGCTAAGCTACGCATATTCGACGGAAATAATAACGTTGTTTTAGAAACTTGTTTTTTCTTACATCTTTAGCCAATTGCTTTTGCAAAATGTATTGGTAAGCGTTGGAATAAACGAATAAAATGGATCATAACTTAGCGATCGATCTACATAGGCAGAAAAATTCTCTTCTATTAGAAAATTTATATTCTATAAGATAAGATAGATCTTTATTGTTATACTGTGTTAATAGATGTTATATTTCAATGTAGTACCAGTTTGCCAATTTCGGACGTACAATATTAATCTTACAAAATAAAAATATACTGACATAGGTTTAGACATTCATTACGGATTATATATTATGTTTTACATGCAAGCATGCCGCTGGATGCGAGCAGCGCAGGACCGGTCGTCATGGAGATCTTTAGGGGAGGCCTATGCCCAGCAGTGGACGTCTTTCGGCTGATATGATGATTACATGCAAAATACACGATTTAAGGATGACCCCTCGTATCACATTTTAAAACTGCAACAATAGCTTCATATGCTCACTTTCATTAGCTCTTGATACAGATTTTGCAACGTAGTTTTTCATGCTTCGTTTTCATCCAATTTAGAAATTTTCAAAAAGACTAAAATATGCATTACTTTGGTCATTATTTATGTTAACAAATTCCTATAAATTTTCAGGGTACATCGAGTAAAAGCTTTGACATCGATAGCGCTATGAGGTATGTCTTATTTTTTATATCAATTTAGAACCATTTATATGCTATCAATAGCAACTCTTACGTTCAGACGTTAGAGTAGGCGACAAAACCTACAAATTTATGTCGTAGTTCAAGTTCAAAATCATGCTGCATTTCTGAGAAAAAGCATCTACTATTCCTATAAGAAATCAAATCAAAATCGTTTATTCATTGTTGGATAATAAAATCTCTTAATGACGTCAGCTAAACTACATCGCTTCACAAACAATGTGGCGCCATTGTGGGAAAAAAAGAAGCGACAGTAAAAACCCACGCGCTCTATTAAATGTTTGAATGTACATATGTATAAAATACTTTTTATCAAACATGCTTGGAAATTCGATCATTATTTTGACAACCTTCTTCGATATAAATCTATGAAGTTGTACTGGTTCAATACGGAATCTCAAATCTCAAATTGAGCAACTTAACTTTTTTTGTCTCCCAATCCATAAAACAATATGTCGATGAGTATACAGGGTGATCCATCGGGATGGGTCAGTATGGGAAAGTTTGTAACTATAAGAGAGAGATATTTGTTTATATTTTATTTTTTATTTATTTATAAATTTTTTATATATATTTTTTTTATTTATTTATAATAATGCATCCTGAACGATGGACCCGCGAGAAGTGAAACAAGGAGGGGAAGGCCTTTGCCCAGCAGTGGGAGGATACAGGCTAGGTATAATATAATAATCCTATAAAGTGGGATATCATAATGAAGGGTTATAAATAAGAAGCGATAACAAAAATGTAGTTAAATTATGTGTTCAAGCGAACTATTGATAATGATTTGACGCAACAAAGCTGAAAACTAAAAACTTTGAAATTAAATTATTAAAAACAAAAAACCCGACTGCGTACAAGTGTAACAAAAAAGAAAACATGCTTTTTATAAAAAAAATATACTACTTTATTTGAGCGGCCTTGTATCAGTTCCCTCTGTTATTTTCCAGGTCTCATACTCTGACGAAAGCTGAGCGAAGAAAGGGATATCCGACAGGCACGATGAAGCTGATGTCCGCCCATGATGAAAAGACTCTGGAAACCGCCGTGGCCCTAGCTAATGAGATCACCACCAGGTCAGCACTTACTCGGCTGTAGTATATGACGAACAGCTGAATAGCGGTACAAATTATATTAACTCTGTTTTAAGGTCTATGAACGACCTGGGTTACGAACACAAGCTGCCTAGCTCTCCAAACGAGCGCTCCAAGTTCCATTTCAAATTTCCTCTGATCCATCATCAGCATGGCGTGCCACACGATCCAGAAAAGGAACAGGACAGAGGTATGTACAGGGATTTAGTGTTTACGGCGGCCTCAAAGCAACCACCATTTGTCTGTAATTTTATGTCGCCGTTTCTAAGTTTACGAGAGATGGAAAGTGATATCGAAAGAAGAGTGAATGCTGGAAACATGGTGAATGGTGGTCTGCATGCTTTTATGAAGAGTCAGAAGGTGTCTCACTGTGTTTTAGTACCAACACTGATGTACGGCAGTGAAAGCTGGGTATGGCAGAAAAAGCATGAAAGTAGAATTAATGCAGTAGAAATGAGAGCGTTGAGGAGTATGATTGGTGTGAAATTGAGTGACAGGATTAGAAATAGTGTGATAAGAGAACGTTGTGGCGTAAAAGAAGACGTAGTGACTAAAATTGAAAAAGGGATGCTGAGATGGTTTGGTCATGTAGAGAGGATGGATGAAGGAAGATTGACGAAATAGATCCACAAGGCGAGAGTGAATGGAAACGTTGGAAGGGGAAGGCCTCGGCGAACGTACCAGGACCAAATTCAGGACGTTCTGAATAAAGGCCAGGTTAAAAGTACCCTAAACCGACGAGCATGTATGAAAGGATTGATGAAGGTTCAGGAAGCAAGGGAAGTATGTCAAGATCGTAGCAGGTGGAGAACTGTGGTCTCTGCCTACCCCGACGGGAACAAGGCGTGATGTTATGTATGTACGAGTATGTATGTAAGATAGTAATGGCTGTATAATGAATTCCTGTAACATGTCCGTCACTATCGATAATATTCGACACTAACTTTGTCTCTACGCTTTTTACTCCTTAATCGCAACTTTTAGTATTGATTGTCGGCGTCCATTTATCCGTTTCACCGCGCGCGGTCCTCGCGTTGACGACAGTTTTCACTTATAAACGTAAAATGAACTGTGTGCCACACAATTCCGTTTTCCGATAACTTAGTAGCGAGACGAGGCGGTGCTGGTCTGGTGCTGAGGTGGTTAATGGACGCCGACCCATAATAATTACACCTCCTCGTTCCTTCTACTCGTATAACACCAACCATATTGAAAATGCTTCTTTTGTTTATTATTATCTACTTAGCCAGTTTCTGAAAGTGATATCGAAAGATGAGTAAACACTGGAAACATTGTGAATAGTTTTCTCCACGCTGTTATAAACAGTAAGAAAGGCTTGTCTCGCTGTGCGCAGAGGTGTTTTGGTACCGACACTAATGTTCGAAAGTGAAAACTTAGCATGGCAGACGAAGCAGCTGTTGAGTAGTTCTAACGTAAGGTTTGAAACGCCAAGAATTATTACTTAACTGTGCATAAAGTGATGTTGTGAACCTATTTCAATCTTTTGTTTTTTACAACGCTTAATCTATAAATTAGATAAAAAGACGCCTTTTAATGTTATCGTAAACTTAATATCGTTAAACCTAAACACACACATTACATTTATAACACCCCTCTGTTTGCGTCGGGGGTTTGAAAAGGACATTGTCATTTCCTGCCGCGACTGGTGGTGTCCAAAGGATTTTATTTGGTTGTTGAGAAGGTCAACTCTTACATAAAGCTGAAACTTTTGTTTGTTCTTTGTCTGGGCGTTATATTTCTCTATTTAAGTATGTTTATCAGTCTCTGGTACCCATAGTACAAGCTTTGCCTAATTGTTTGGGATCAGATGACTTTCTGCAAGTTGTCCCCCATTTTTATTTATTTATTTTGAAATTAATTCTGTTGATTTTTTAACTCTTTCCTCGTTATTGTAAGGTATATCAAGCATACAACTAAAATCATGACATTATTTGAACGATAAAATAACCAACCTCAACGTATAAGTAAGCGACAGTTGGAGATATATCGGGTGTAAAACGAGTCGAAAACTCTATTTTAGCCTGTTATTTACACCATGAAACTGAACAACTTTCCCTAAGAAACATAGGTCGAAACATGAAAAAAAATCATCTCCCATACAAAATGGTGCAATTTCTATGGGAAATTGATTTTTTTTACGTATTTTGACCTATGTCCATTGGGAAAAGTTGTTCAGTTTCACGGTCCGAGTAACACATTAAAATAGTGCTTACAATTCTTTTTACACCTTGTATATTAAATTTTTGCTTTATCCTGCATCTAATATTTAAATGGCTTTACTAATATTAATATAACTGATAATTTGACCTCTGCATTGGCCGCAAATGTTTTAGTTTTGTATCAATTTCTTTCGACTATTGCTTTTTGTTTGTTTTAAAATAGCATGACCTGCTTGAGATAGATATTTTAATTTGTTTGTTTAAACTGTTATTTTGATACGAACAGTCACGGACTTTATTTTGAGCCCATTCATATATTTCATACTTGGGCGATCGAGATATTCACGAAATCATCTAATACCAACTCCGACCGACAGATAGCGCTGTACCACTGGGCAGGTTTTCTGAATCGAACTGATGTGAGAATGGTTACTTGAACAGAAAACGCGGAACTTGTCGCCACTGATTTACGAGATTTAAAACTCAGTGAAAGAAAAGAAAGAGCTACAGCTCTTTCTTTCGTGTTCCCTTTATTTTTCTTTCGCATTTGTTACTTGGGACCTATTTCAACCATTAACGTAAGCTTATTTTTTACCTAACCAATTTTTATTAAAACAATTTAATTTGCTTTTTAATTCAACTCGCATTTTTAAAGGTTTTGTTGCTTTCAAGTACAAAAAGTAGGAAGCCATGGGTTCAACTCATTGCAAACATTGCCACGGTGGCGGCTCTAACGTCATTAATAATTGTGCCAAATAGTCTTGTATTTATTTGTTTGCGTGTTCATGAGCCGTTTGATGTTGCTTGGTTGTAGTGTTTTTATTAAACTTTAGTGCTTTTTAATTGGGATAGCTGCTGAGACGTAAGTACACATTCAGAATAATCTCAACGAAACCATATTTCCAGGAAAACAAGAGCGGCGAAATTTCAGCGAAGAAGCTAATAGCGTTCCAGATATACAGGTATAATTTCTTCTGAATTTATTGGAGATATCAGTATTACTATTTTTTGGATATAAGATAGATGATAAAGAGGCTACACAAATAGGACAGGGCAGGTCAGGAGTATGCTCCCTGACATGTGCACTCAAGGATAGCCAACGTGGTTGGATCGTTCTCGGAAGCGCTTGAGATACGAACTTGATGGCTTCCAAAGACACTGGGAAAATATTCTAGAATCCCGAAACCGAATAAAACAGATCTTTGCCCAGTATTGGGACATCTAACCTCTAAACTTGATGACTTTAAAATTTTAACCTATTGATACGCGTAATTGAAAGCTCGTAAATATTTGCAGTCGTCTATAACCGAGGAGAGTAAGTTAGCGTACACGAGTTTGATCGAGCATCCGACTCCGGCATCGGCGCTGCTGTCTCAAATAGCGAGCAACTCGGCTGGGGCGTCCACACACAAACCTTCCACCATCCCCAAGCCGGCGAGAACCGCTGAACGCCGCACGCACTTCCACTCTCTACAAAAACAACTACCTTATAACACTAAGTAAGCATCTCAAAATTCCTGTAAAAAGCTGCTCAACTTTTCGGTTATATGTACCCGCTCCTTGTTTTTTAGCGGAGTATCAATAAAAACTGCATTATGGTAAACTTGTACATTTCAAAGTTTTGTTTTATTTTTCAGTATTTCATCCACGAATGAAAGCCATAACATTGACGGATGTGCCGATGATGTAAGTAAGAACACTGTTTACGTTATTGGCTGGAAGCCCACTGTTACTAATACATAATAAGTATTTTATTATAAACGATTTCAACATAAATATCTTATATTTTAGTCACAGAACGAGCTTCCATTGCCACCAAAAAACACTAAGCCTAAACTTATAGACAAACCTAGGCACATCAGAAAGTATCCCCTCAAAATACCAAACAACTCAAACCAAAACGAAACATCAAACGTCCAGGCGGCTCGACCAATCATATATCAAAATACCATGTGCCGACCAATGGTGAAAGCGCATTTTCAAAATGGCCGCGACGGTAAAGTTCAAGACAACGATAGAGGCGTCGACGTTTTTGATGGACCGGATCCTGCGAAGGTTGATACAAATCCTTTCACGAGCCGTCCTGGGCCAAGTGCTGCTGCTGCTAATCCATTTAACAGCTATTTGGAGATGGTAGATATAGATGACAACGCACAGTTGAATGAAAGGATTGAAGGTGATCAGTATTTGGAAGTTGGATCTTTTGTAAAAGGTACGTAATAATAAGAATATTAGTGTTTATCAGGTAACTATGTTGCAGTTTTCGTTCAATTGGTTTTAATTATTTAACTTAAACCATACAGATCACGTATCAGTGGAAGACTTACTGGAGTTTGCAGATCAGAAGCCTTGTGGTCGCCAAAGAGGAGTCGAATCAGATGAAGTGAGGATCATGAGCAAAGTGCTCAAACAACAGGTACGTTAGCCCTTTTGCTGCAATTTGTACTCAACGGTCAAACTTCCTCACAAACATTTCATTCCAAGAGTTTTTAACCTTCTGTTAAAATAATACAAACTTATCTTTAATTATATTCGTAGTTAATTACCAATTTTTTTTCGATTTGTTGAAAGAAGTGCGCCAGTAACGCAAATTGAATGATACTTTAAAATCTTATATCTCAGGGGTACATAAGACAGCAAGTTTTTGCTTTCAAAATTTATTCTTATGTCATGATGGTTGGAGGAATGAGAGGGGGACCTTTACCCAGCAGTGGGACAGTACAAAAAAAATTCTTATGTCAGACATGATCAATAAAACGCAAAGTGAAGCATCGTAGTTCTGTATTGACTTCGACTACAAAACAACAGATCCATGCTCTAAAACACGCTCGAATTTCTGGGATAATCCCAGAAATTAAACCTAGCTAAATCTAATTTTCGTCCTCTGGAACTCCAGTGTAATTATGAATTCCATTAAAGTCGTCAAAACAGTTTTAGAGACCGCGATCAGCACACAATAATATTGCTTGTACTAATAGAATAAATGGTGTGTCACGTCCATAACTATAGGGTGACTTTTAATTAGTTCTTGATAGCAAAAGATATGCATGTACTCATGATACTGAACAACTTTTCCCAAGGAACATAGGTCGAAATACGAAAAACTAAATTGACCTCCCATACAAAATGCGCTATCAGCTGATGCAGTTTATATGGGAGGTCAAAACTTGATTTTCGTATTTCGACCTATGTTCCTTGGGGAAAGTTGTTCAGTATCATGAGTATTTACTTATTCTGACGATGATTTATAAATGATTTCAGTATAACATAGATTAGCTCTGTAGTTTCTGTTGTTTTGTGTATAATTGTAGGTATATACTGTCAGAAAAATAAATAGTTTTTGTACCTAACCAAGATGTTTTCGTTTATTTTTCATCCTTAAAATAATATAAATCACCAATTAGGAAAAGAAAAACAAAGATGGAAAAAAAATCTGTTTATAATTTTAAAGATAATATCCTAGTGATGTTTGTTTTGCACATCGTACCAGAGCGTAGTCTTCAACGCCAGGTCCCGACATAATGTAACCGGGTTGTACATGCATAACTTTTTCTATCAAGAACTCATTAAAAGTCACCCTATATAATACAATTCAAATATACTTAATAGCACTCCACAGGACATGAATTTACAATAAAATTAGAATTTTTTTGCCAGCAAAAATGTGCAAAATGCAGTTTTACTTCTAGGGTTGCAATCTCCACCAGGCAACCTTTCAGGTGATGAAGTCTCTACCTTGAGGTGATCCGTTTTCAAATGACTTGCATTCTTACGCGGGACATAAAATTCTGTTGAAAAACGAACGAATACTGCTATTTTTAGTTAATTTTTTCGCTGATTAATACAAAAATACAGCTAATGTACTGAAAGTACCAGTTTTTGTTACCAATTTTTGGTTGAATATTACGATTGTGGGCGTGCGGTCAAAACTGTACAGTTGTGCTTTGTGTACATGTGTGAGTGATCGTACTCATGTAAATCACGGACTGACGAGAGTAATTGACTTTTTTTTTTATCGAAATTGTTGTTAGGCGTTGAAGTTGTACCATGAAATTTACGCGGATCAACTTTTTGCACATATATAGTTGGTACTTATTGCATTTAAAAAATAAAACCTTATATTTGCAGCAGTGGCTCCATCTAGTTGCGTTCGGGGCTAAGCTGGCCGTCACAGATCACCCTTTAACTATAATAAAAACGTTGAAATTGTAGTTTAAGATACAAGTTCCGTAAGTTACAATCGAGTTGACGTTTTGTAAGCCTGAGACGAAGTCGAGGGTTTACCATCGGCACGAGTTTGTTATAACCCTTACGGACGTGTATCTTACGACGTTTATCAATACATTTGTGAGAAAACAGGTATAAGTAATACACTTGGTAAAGGAACCAACCATGGGTACAGCTGTCAGTCTCTTGTCGATTTATGTTCTCCTGGTACTCTCCATTTTATTTTAATTATAGGTAGTAAAAAGTTAAAAGTCACCACTGTAGTATTTTTACAAAATAATTTTATGATCAGAGTGTAAAAACTCCTTGGTATTATACTTTTTTTACTTACCGCACTAGTTCGGTAAGTAACTACTAACGAGCAATGTTTACGTCTATGTACTACGTTTTTCGAGCAAATGTATTGAAAAGTATGTTTTAGTCTCACATTAACTTTTTTACGCGATAGGTGACACCGGAGGAGTGCCTGGAAGCGTTGGAGCTGTGCTCGTGGAATGTTCACCTTGCCATTAAGGTAGAGCGGGTAAAGTTAGCGGCGGAAGGGGCAGCGGGAAACGGTGAAGTCTCGTTGGAGGATTGCCACCGCGAGCTAGAGGCCGCCGCCGGCGACGTCGTCAAAGCTTCTGCGCATTTGCTACTAACTAAACCAACAGAATAAACATATTATTATTATTTGGAGTTTTAATTGAACCAATCATCATCAAATCAATCATCAAATTTATGAACGAATAAGTCTACCTTATCTTGTACAATCACGGATTTTAATTTGGGACTCACCTAAGGGCGAAAATCCTGCAACAAAATTTATACAGTAAAAGTGAGTATTTTGGTTCGGTAACATATTAAAACTCTGAACTGCCTGTCTATGCGATTTACAAATCTCCAGGTATGCATGTATAGTTTATTACCTATGATATTGACGAAATTTTCTTGCAGATTAATGAGATCATAATTCCTATAATTATATAGCTACTAGCTGGTGCCCGCAACTTCGTCTGCGCAGAATTGCACAATTCACACAATATCTTTATAAATTGTAGCCTATGTGTTATTCTGATGTATAAGCTATATTATTGTAAAGTTTCATTAAAATCCATTCAGTAGTTTTTACGTGAAAGAGTAACAAACATCCATCCATACTTACAAACTTTCGCGTTTATAATATTAGTAGGATTTTCATTATTTGTTTTGAAGGTGCATTAACTATAAATTTAATGATTTCCAAAATAATTTTTTATACCCCAATACACTTCAGACAAAATGGATGAATGTACACCAAATTTGGGTAATTGGTTACCAAATTTATGGGTGGACCACAACGCACGAGCCGAGCGAGCGGAGCGAGCGTTCCGCGGCGCGGCCGGCGAAGTGCCAGAAGCAAATTTGAAGATTTAATCATTTTGGAAGACAAAATTGGTGAAAATTTATTTGGCAAAAATTTACTCAAATTTGGTGGCACGTTATTACACAGCCTTTTTATTTTACTTTGATATCAAAGGTTCGAAACTTAATCGTCTTAAATTTATCATTAGATTTGTTATACAGGGTGTTAATTTAATTGCGTGCCATAGCTTAAGGGGTGCTTCAGTTACGATAAAGCAACATATAAAAAATATTTAAAAAATCCTACTGAAAAAAAAAACTAAAACTCCATTGATACTTAACTAACGCAGAGCACCGCGCTATCACCGAGCCAGCGCGCGAAAATCAGTGGATAAGGTAGGCGGCATATACATAACTGAATCTCTTTCGCGCGTTTTTGATAGCGCGGTGTTCCGGGTCATTGCTCTCCGCATTAGTTTAGTTTTAATGGAGCTTTATTTTTTTTCAAGTAGGATTTTTTTTATAACTTTTTTGAGTTCCTTTATCGTTACTGAACCACCCCCTAAGCTATGGCACGCAATCAAATTAACACCCTGTATATTTTTAATAGATGATATTTTTCGAAAATTAAACTAAGCTTAATGTCTTCCCATTAATACTTTAGGAAATTATAAAATTCATTGAAAGATGCAAAAGTGTTATACTCGTAGTACTGAAAGTTGAGTTTAGCTAAAACCCGAGCCTATCATTTTCCATACAAAACGCCAATTTCATATGTAAATACCTAATATGTAAATTACATAATTAGGTTTTGCATATTTATATATTTAGTTATTTTTTTGAAACTTTCAATAGACAATTTTCTATAACGTTAGTCAACTACGTTTTCTCAAGTTTCGATAGATGGCACGCTCATCACTGTTATTAGAAGAATCCTACTTCCTACTATAATATTATAAACGCGAAAGTTAAACTAAGTATAGATGGATGGATGTTACTCTTTCACGTAAAAACTACTGAATGGATTTTAATGAAACTTTACAATAATATTTATTTATTTATTCCATAACAATTGACACTGTGTTGGAAATTTAATTTAACAATATACAAATTATGTATATCAAAAATAACATTAACTAAGTTTACAAAATACAAATATTTGATTACAATAATTAAGTTATTCAAATTATACTAAATTGGTTTAGTAAATTCAATAATAGTACATTACAATTTTTAGTATAAATTTTCAGCTTAAATTACGGTTTATTCCAATTCATATATTCGTCAACACTATAAAAACAGTTTTTCACCAAAAACCGCCTTAGTTTGTTTTTAAACTCTATTATATTTTGTATACTTTTAAGAGATCCGGGTAGGCAATTTTATAATTAGCTTATACATCAGAATAACACATAGGCTACAATTTATAAACCTGCGCAGACGAAGTCGCGGGCACCACCTAGTAGTAATATAATTGCAACTGTCATATAAAACTGGTTATTGATACACGATGTTAGGTTTATCATAGTATCAAACGTGTGTTTTAATACCATGTTAATATATGTATGTAGTTGCGTATACCTACTACTTTATCTTCACCCATAGTTCGTCCAACGAAGGAAATATAGGGGAAATAATTCGTGGGTGAACTAATTTTGGCACAAGTTTACACCCCCCCACCCCCTTACCTCCACCGCTACCGTACAGTACATTGAGTATGTTGTTTTAGACACTTTAACAGCTGTGCCAAAATTGGCTCAGCCACGAATTATTTGCTCTATTCAGCCTTTTCCGGTCTACGTTAGACGGGCTATCATGCGATAGGTCACTGATGCGAACTTATAAATTAAACAAAAGTAAGTAAACAACAAAGGCAATTTATAATTTAGGCTATGTATATTACAGTTCTGTTGTTATCTCTCTGCTAGGTATTTGAAATAAACGAGCAGAACAGTTTCTAAACACGATGGTTATTTTTCGATTTTCATTCTTTGCTAATTTATTTGAGAAGATCATACAATAGCCTGTATCACTATCTCTACTTTCCATTTTTAAATAAGCTTTTACGGGCAAGAAATACTTGAAAAAGGTAAATATTGGAAATGGCGGCAAATCCTAGGCATATCGGCAAATCCTATATCTATATACAAGCACTTAAAAGACTATATATACAAGCACTACAAAGACTAGTCTGCGCGCGCATCCGTTCCGCCACAGATGACATAGTGGTAACAATAGTAACGATACGATCGGTACGATCTTTACCCCGAACAATATAATCTGGATCTTTTACTGTTATTGCTTTTCTTTATGTTCTCTTCGACCTTATCATCACTTACTACCAGGTGAGATCGAAGTCTAATGCTCACCTATTTCACATCAAATAAAACTTGTTACTCTAACTGCTCCATAAGGTTGCTTATAGGGTACATTCTGTAGATATACTACTAAGTATGGCCCAGGAAAAAAATATCAATTACTAACGGGCTCTCTAAAACACCTTACATTCAGTCTTCTTAAAATTGTAGAAAAAAATTTAATGCGAGAAGAATTTTATCCAAGTGATTGTGTAATTGTTACAAAATTAAATTAATTAACACCTTTGCAGAAATTTCGTACTAAATCTGTTACGTTATGGTAATTTAATATTTTTTTTAGTTTACTAGCGGTCCGCCCCGGCTTCGCACGGGTAGATATAGGTTCTTGTTTCGTCGGGAGTCACTAAAAGAGAGTACATTATGAAGAAAAATTGGATATTATTTTTAATTAAATGTTTAGGTCCTTAAGAAAAGTTAGATTTCTCGTCATCACATACACTCTTTTGATGCTCTGCCTGCTCCCTGTCCTGCAGTGGACGTTTTATGGGATTTTATGTTATAATAATGTTGGTTTTTTGATATACAACTAAAGTTCAATAATACATACAGTAAACTTACTTTTTATTTTTATTTACAAAAATATCTACTATCCATCGAAGAAAAACATCCCATCACAAAATAAATCGTTATTCGCATGATACATATCTTCTATCTACATAGCTTCATTTTTATTTCAATTGCAGTAACTCTCTATTTTTTATGCCGTTCACATCTCTTTGCGAGTTTTTCGCCAATGTCAAAAAAGGCGCAAGTGGCCAGTAGCATTTCGCGGACTTAGAAATAAAAACTTTTTGGCTTTTGGCATTATGACATTAAAAGAAGGCCATCGACTGACATTGATCTAAATGAAATAAATGGTACAGCAGCACTGCACTTACTTTCTCGCAATACTCAAGAAAAAACTATCAACCGCAAACTTAAATTTGTAATGCCATACACATAGTATGGAAATACAAACTTTTATTTACGTTTTTCCAAAAAAATGTTCGAATGAAATATACAGATCAATTCAGAATTCAAATTGTCAAACATTAAAACAAACAAACATCAAACGATTTCGAGTAAATCACATGTTTAACTTTTGGTAGTACTGGAACACCCTTTATATGAATTTTCAAAGATCAATAGAGACTACCGTAGGATACTTGCATGGAGATTTTTTAAATTTCCCAACACATGTTCCTTATGGATTATTGTTCAGTTTGGTCTACTGAGCAAGCCCTTTCAGTTTTTGGTGCACCCTGTGTACTAAATTTTATTCAAAAAATCATAAAGAATATCCAGTCAGGTAGACAACCAATCCAGGAGTAATAATATAGAAAATTTTAATAAACTCAATGGAACCAATTTTGGGTAAATCACATATTTACGATTTGGTGGTACAGGAACACCCCTTATATGACATTACACAGATCATTTGATACTGGCGCAAGATATCTTACATGGAGATGCTTGGTCATGCAAAGTTTCATCAAGATTCTAAAAGCCGTTTTTGAGAAAATTACAATTTATCATTTTCGTTGTATGACAGCTACCCTCAAAATGAGAGCCAGCCAGAAACCACTTAGAACCCTTCGATGGATTTGCATAAAACTCCTAAATTCCAAATATGGTGTCAATCGGACCATTCGTTTAGCCGCTAGGCCAAAGCGTGACGGACAGACCGACCGACCGACCGACGGACCGACCGACCGACGGAAATTTTTGGGAGACTTGTTTTTTATGATGTATAAGTGATATAGAACACATTTTTGAGAAAATTAGAAAAACTTTTTTTTTTCACGAATACCTATACTTACAATACCTTTCTCGCTCCGCTCGAAAGTAAAAAAACAGCACATTCATATTCCATCCCGCATATTAAATTTGTACGATTGTAATGACGTAGGTCCATTCTAGGTAGGTTCATTTAGGTACTTTCTTAGCTGGTGAAGTATAAATAATAATTATAAACCTGAAATCGATGAAATCAGTATTATCCAGTTGTGTATCTGCGCAGTTTAATATTAATTGGCGATAACACTAACTAATATTGTAACTAATGACGTGCAGTCTCTTGTGCAGACAAGGCAATTTGTTATCTCGTAGAACCAATTGTAATATCATTGGTAGAACCAATGCAAATGCACACGATAATAGTACATTACTCAAGAGGGAAGAAAGTGACGGTTATATACCAAGAGCGCAAACCATTCGAGGTATGGAACTGTACTTCATCCCGGATGATGTATAGTGCTTTTTATTACACCTACACGAGGAAAATAATAGATATAAATGCGGAATGCAGTCAATTTCGGATACTCCTTTATGTTGATGTTATTTCTTGTTAAAATTGTGCTTCTTAACATAGAGTGCATAGCCCATATCGTGCTTGGCTTATATTGTTTTGCTTTCTAACTAAATGAATTTTTCTCTTTTTCTCTCACTAAATGAATTTTCTCACTAAACGAGAGTGAATGCTGGAAACATGGTGAATGGTGCTCTGTATGCTTTTATGAAGAGTCAGAAGGTGTCTCACAAGGCTCGTCTGGCTGTTCATAGAGGCGTTTTGGTACCAACACTGATGTATGGCAGTGAAAGCTGGGTATGGCAGAAAAAGCATGAAAGTAGAATTAATGCAGTAGAAATGAGAGCGTTGAGGAGTATGATTGGTGTGAAATTGAGTGACAGGATTAGAAATAGTGTGATAAGAGAACGTTGTGGCGTAAAAGAAGACGTAGTGACTAAAATTGAGAAAGGGATGCTGAGATGGTTTGGTCATGTAGAGAGGATGAATGAAGGGAGATTGACGAAAGAGATCTACAAGGCGAGAGTGAATGGAAACGTTGGAAGGGGAAGGCCTCGGCGAACGTACCAGGACCAAATTCAGGACGTTCTGAATAAAGGCCAGGTTAAAAGTACCCTAAACCGACGAGCATGTATGAAAGGATTGATGAAAGTACAGGAAGCAAGGGAAGTATGTCAAGATCGTAGCAGGTGGAGAACTGTGGTCTCTGCCTACCCCGACGGGAACAAGGCGTGATATTATGTTCTCACTAAAATATGAGAGTATTACATTTTCTGAAAATTAAGACGTTTTCTTTTCCTTTTGCCAACGTATTAAATTTTCATAAGTATTGTGGTATCTGTATTTAAATTTTTCCGGCAACAAGCCGCCTCTAATAGTTCTGGCGGTGTGTTAGGGATAGCATCATCACTGTCACTAGAAGTATCCATATTGTTACGAGCTAGCGGTTCGGGATTGGAGTGAAACGCCAATGTAGGATTTTTCCGTTTATTCAGGAGTTGTTTACAACCTGAGCTTCTTATTTACACGTCACTGAGTTCGCCCTCCGAGCCTCTTCGTGTGGTCTTCCCTCCTTACACTCTACCCCCAGGGATCTCGTTTACGGAGTTTCCCTCCGAGCACTCCTCGCTATGGGTCCTCTTCAACGGAGTCTTCCCTCCTAGCATTCCTTCCTCTGGGACCTCTTCTTCGTAGTCTTCCTCCAGGACCTCTTCTGCGTACTCTTCCCTCCGAGTTCCTCTTGCCTCCGGGACCTCTTCTATGCGCGACTTCCCTCCAAGCACTCTTCCCTCAGGGACCTCTTCTGTGCGAGACTTCCCTCCGAGCACTCTTCTCTCTGGGACCTCTTCCTCCGGCACCTCTTCCACAGAGTCTTCTCTCTGTACCCTCTTGAGTTACCTCTGAGGTTTCCTCTTCCTTAGAACTTTTCTTCCTTTCCTTGTTCCTCACTTTAGATCGCTTTCCACTGAACTACGGCGTAGCCGCTCGTCGTCGGCCCGGCTTTTATACCCGTGCTACTCGTTCCCGAACATTCTAGACCCATTTTTGGCTATGAAGACTTACAATGTTGGAGTACCATGGGAGCGTATCGCTTTGGATATTGCGGGACCATTTCCTATAAGTAGGTCAGGTAACCGATACATTTTAGTGGTGATAGATTACTTTACAAAATGGCCCGAAGTATATGCGTTACCGCTTTATTTCTCGTCTGAGGTCCTTTAACAGCGGCACAAGTTACACATTTTCGACACCAATCTTCAACATCATCTCTGCAGTGCAACCAGTAAAATCTTTCTTTAACTTTTGTCAAAGTTTTCTTAACACCTAAATGGCCTCCAGAAGTACCGCCGTGATAAGCACGCAGAACTTATTTGACTTTAGCGCGAGGAATGACTAACTGCAGATGATATTCCTTTCCATTCAATGCTTCCCATTTTCTGCAAAGCAATCTTTCATGTAAAGTAAGACTCTTCCACTGCGCCCAAAGATCCTTTGTGGTGGCTCCATACTTCGCTACTTCATTCCACCTAGGTTTGGAATTACCACTTTTTAACTACTCCAAAATGGGTTCAATTTCTGGATCACTGTGCTGCGCTTGACGCATTGCCTCATTACACCATTCGTTATCAATGGCATCTGTTCTAATAATTTTTAAAGAGTCTGCTTCTTTAACTTTCTTCCTGCAACAGTGTTTACACTCTTCTGGGCAAGGTCTTCTTGATAGCGTGTCTGCATTACCATGAACGCTTCCGCTACGATGCTCAACCTCGAAGTCAAATTCTTGCAAGTGTTCCAACTATCGTGCAACTTGACCTTTCGGATTCTTAAACTGTAGCAACCACTTTAATGCGGCATGATCCGTCCTGACCAAAAATTTTCGCCCCAGAAGATACTTCTTAAAATGCTGAAGGGTCTTCACCACCGCTAATAATTCTCTCCTTGTGACACAGTAGTTCCTCTCAGGCCTTGATAAAGATTTGCTGAAGTACGCAATTACATTCTCTACTTCTCCTTTGCGTTGCGACAGGACACCTCCAATACCGACATTACTAGCGTCTGAATCCACCACAAATTCTCCTTTAATATCAGGATAATCGAGTATTGGTGTATTACTTAGTCGCTCTTTAAGTGTCTTAAAGGCCTCTTCACTCTCTGCATCCCAAGCAAACGTCCTTTTCTCTTCCGTTAGTCTATCATCTATGCAATAGTTTAGCAATATCGGCGAAGCCTTTTACAAAACGCCGATAATAGGAGCATAATCCAAGAAAGGCTCTGACTTGTGTTTTGTCCTTAGGAGTCGGTCATTCTCTCACAGCTGAAGTTTTCGCAGGATCAGTCTCAATTCCTCTTTCAGAAATTACATGTCCCAGATAATTTACTTGTCGTTTAAAGAAAGAATATTCTTTGGACTTAACTTGAGGTTTTCACCACGTAATCTGTCAAAAACTTTCTGTAGTTTGTTCACATGATCATCAAAATCTTGTCTAACAATGATGATGTCGTCCAGATGGACCAAACACGTTTCACCAAGCAGTCCAGCTAAAAGTATATATACATATTTCATTGAAAATGAAATCATTCATTCATCATTCTTCATTCGAATCATATAATAATTATGAAAGGTTATCATATTACTCATATGATACTGTATAAGGTGAAATAAGGCTA
Organism: Athrips mouffetella; assembly: GCA_947532105.1. Taxonomy (NCBI): domain Eukaryota; kingdom Metazoa; phylum Arthropoda; class Insecta; order Lepidoptera; family Gelechiidae; genus Athrips; species Athrips mouffetella. Next base: position 28,436,139 of record OX383956.1, on the reverse strand, counting down.
ATGTTTTTGATAAATAAAATTAAGTAGGTATAATAAATAGATAGCATTCAAGTTTTTTGATGTTTGTGTCGTATGAAAAACATGACGTATTTCTCAGATTCTGCTGATACTGATATAACCTCCTTCATACAATTTGAGATTAGAGAGCGATGCCAAATATTGCAAAACTCAATCTGTAGTTTATTGTTGTCTTCGTGGTTGCGTGATAAGATAACTGATAAGCAATCCAAGTCTTCAAATCGCAGACATACAATCGCCGCGTTTATAAATATCACTAATATTTCAAAGTTCACTTTTTTATATTTTAAGAAACGAAACTAGATGGCGTTGGTGCAGCTGGGGTTCATGCTTTCAAAGTCTGTATGATCCTTTTTTTGTTTATTCCAATACTTACCAACACATTTTGCAGCTAAGCCAAAAGCAGTTGGCTAATGCTGTCAGAAAAAACGTGTTTGTAAAACAATGTTATTCTTTCCGTCAAATATACTCTGGTTTTAGTGTCATGGCTGCAAAATGTGTTGGTAAGCGTTGAAATAAAATTTAAAAAATGGATTATAAGCACAGAGCAGATTTTATAATCTCCAGTCTGTTTATTGTGTTAATCGAGAATATCATGACACAGGTTTCTAATTTGCATCTACAGAATCCCTTAATTCTACGGTTGCAGATTAGTCGACTCAATAGGTGTCTGGATTTTAAGGGTGCTCGATATGGTGGATGCACTGCGCTTTGTAAATACTGAGCGATCTTAAGCGACCAGAGAATAATTTTTGCCCAGCACCACATCTAAAAAACTTCTATTATTTATATGATGCGAAAAGCCTAGTCAGACTAGGAGCAGCATTTCCTGTCGCACATGTCTTCGTGAAGGTAACTTTGTAATTGGGTTGATGCGACCCATAAGATCGGTAACGATTAGTCTGAAGTCTCCATCTTGCTTGAGCTAGCAGGTGAGCATGGAGCGAGGCCCTTCAGCGAATTGTGTCAGTAGAGCACCATTACTCCCCACCGCACTTCCCCTCATCGACCTCGTTACGAGACATACTTGTTAGAACCGAGCATTTTGTAAGTAGAATATCCAAGAATGATTAAATAAATAATTTTATTGATGGTGTCAGAATAACTTCGACGTCGAATCACTTTTTACTTTGACTCTAAGTTTAATCTCCTTTACTATTTCTGTCACATTTATTTATTTGTGCCACTATTATAGGTTTTTCTTTACCCGGTTTTTTCGGTTTTATACGATACGACTAAATTAAATACTATTAATAAAATTATCTTCCTGCTCAAGCGACTATTTCTGCATGCAGAGCTCGTTGCCTAGTGGCTATTACATTTTTATCCAATCGCGTTTACGTTCAACAACGGTCTTGCCCGGGATCTGCAAGGATGACCGCTAGTGGTATTATATCCCTTGTTTTATGAACTCGTTGTATTCATATCAAAATACATTTAATTTTTGCCTCGTTTCAGGCTTCGTAAAAACATTGGTAAATATTTATCATGTCAGGCTGCAAAATCCTAATTGATTCTGGTGAGGTCTGTCCCACCCAGTCCTTTGTGCTGAATTATACTACAGCTGCATACCGGTGTATGGCAGACAGTGTATGTATGTATGTCGGCCCCGTACAACTGCTTCCAATTAAATTTATTCTCCGACTCGGAATAATAACGGTTCTATGCTAGACTGAAAATGAAATAGGTACCTACTGTAAGTGTATGAAAGCTATTAATGTACATTAATTTACGGAACCTTAAACACTTTGCCATGTTAATAATTATGTGGTTTGTTATTTATTGTAATACAAGCTGTTGCCCGCGGATTCGCTCGCGTGGATTTCGTATTTTATTTTGTAACCGGTTTTCCGTAGGATTGAGATATTTTCCCGTCAAATTCGGGGTAATTTTAAACGAAAGAAAAACAGTACTTACCGTGCGCAAGTCCATGAGTACAATTCAAGATCCATCTGAATTTTATAAAGGGTGTAAGGGACGGTGTACCGAAACTAAACAACATTCCCAAAGAAACATACATATGTTGGGAAATAAAAAAAAATTTTGACCCTTTCAGTTTTCGGTACACCGTCCCTTACACCCTGTATAGTTAACAGACGTTACTCATAAATTACTCAAAACAGAGGAACTTTGCAGTATTTAAAGTTTCCACTTAACCTAACTGATGTACAGAGAGAAATGAGAGACTCGTTTATGTTATATTTCAAAACAGAGCTAATTTGCATAAGTAATTGAGAAAAACTTAAACAATTATTGTGATTTCTTAACAGATAAACCAAATTCAGTTTACTTCATACAAAAATTCGTACTTTCATACAAAATTTCTACCCTTTGCCACCCGCGTTCGCCTAGGTACCCCTATTCCTATCCCAAGCCCCATCCTTCCCCTAGCCCTACCCCTATCCCTACCCCTAACCCCACCCCTACCCCTGTCCCTATCCCCATCCCCGTCCGAATCCCTGTTAGCATCCACGACCGCTTCCCCGTCTGCATTCCCGTCCGCATTCCCTTCTGAATCCCCATCTGATCCCCATCTGATCCCCATCCTCATCCACATCCCCATCCGTATCCGCATCCCCATCCCTATTCCTATCATAATCCCTATAACCTACCCCTATCCCGTCCATCACGTTGGATTGCAAAATTGTTGTTGTTTATAATCAGCGACCCGAAAAACCATACAAACGATACCATATTTGTTTTAAGACTTTTTCACTTTTAAGGGGATTAATTCTGAAAAAACCTGAAACACGTGTTTACTCATTTATTGATAGGAGTACTTCTGTGAAGTAAATAATGAAATGGTCTTATTTATCTTAATTCCCCATAATAACTTTGATCCCCCTTTTTACCCCTTTAATACCCCGTTTTCCCGTTTCAGAGGTTAGATTTGGGGTGGAATTTGATGTAAGTTCCATAGAATTACAACCCTAATGCCTGAGTAATAAATTTTGTGGATTTTACTTTAAAAATAAATGATTTTCAACTTCATCCCCCTTTTCAAAAACAATGAGACATGTAACAATTAATTTTTAGTTGTCAGCCTAAAAACAAAATTTCGAGATCTCACTTTAAAACTGACGGACAAACAAAACAAACTTTCACCCCCTTTTTTACCCCCTTAGGGGTGGAATTTTGTAAATCCCTTTCTTAGTTCACCCCTAGACCTCATGAGAAACCTACATGCCAAATTTGGAATCTCTAGACCCAGCGGTTAGGGCTGTGCGTTGCATATGTCAGTCAGTTTGTCAGTCAGTCAGTCACCTTCTTCTTTTATATATACAGGGTGTAAGTGATAGCCTTCCGAATACTGAAAGGGCATGATCAGTCAACGTAACTGAACAACTTACAGCGAAAAAAAGATTTAGGAAATAAAAAAAATCAGCCCCTCCATACGAACTGTCTAATCAAGTTTGCAATTTTGTATGGAGAGGCGGTTCTTTTTTTAATTTCCTGAAACTTTTGTTCCCTCTATGTTGTTCAGTTACGTTGACTGATCATGCCCTTTCAGTATTCGCAAGGCTGTCCCTTACACTCGATATAGATAAAGTAAACAGAAAGCTATTTATTCATGAGCTGAGCTATGGTGTGAAGTGTTACAAAATAAAGAAATATATGTCATCGCTATTGGAGGGTTGTACCAAAATGTCCATTGTCCTTTCATACCTCAATTCATCCCCTTTTAAAATTTCCCCATCATTTCATGCATCTCATGGCACAACTAGGATTTTCTACAGACTTATATTTAATTCACTTCCTTTAAGAGTGATGTAACAATAATCCTTAAATTTTGGCTCATACATACCGAATCTTTCTTGCTCCTTGGTTTAAATAATACCTACTAGTATTTTGTATAAACTTTCACTCCCTTAGGCTAACCTTAGGGCGTGAATTTTAAATAATGGGAGTGTTTGACTTAAGTACCAAACACAGCGTAGCGTTGATGAATCATTCAGACAGGGCAAGATTTTCATATCTATAATGGTTTCGCCTCCAATGAAGAGATAGTCCATTTTAGATAGTATTTACGAATAAAAACGGCGCGGCAGCGGCGCCACCTCTGCAGTGCTCTGTTCGCACCTTAACGGCTATTGTATTCGTTGCGATTACTTCACCGAATCGAAAGTAACCATTAACTTTCTATTTCTGTTCCCTGGTTTTAGTTTAACTTTCCAAATTGTTCAAATTATTCAGTAAAATCAAGCTGCAAACATTCAAATAGATATGCATATTTATCGCTCTATATCAGACGTCATGATTTTTCCCCTGGTTTGTATCATACCTTGAACTTATAGATATCGTGTAGACATTGACACATTAGCGGCTAGCCTACCTAAACCTGTTGTCAGTATTTCCATGCCGCTATATGGCTCAATCACCAATATCTAAGATATTTACCTTACGGTATTGACAAATTGTTTCGTTACCTAAGTAATAAGTTCATTATCCTCTTAGTATTCCAGATAGACTTTCTATCGCTTCGTTTGACACCTTAACAGGGCCCCAATGCTAGTCCAACACATACACTATTCAATTAATCAGCAACAGCACACAGACACGATTTTGACAACGTTACTCAACTGTTAAGTGGGCCAGCGTTAACTGACCCGCATAACTCTAGTTGGCCCTCAGATCGTACTCAACATCTGATAAATTTCGGGGTTGAGGACAGGCCTAACTCTAACGGTGGCTTTAGCACCGAAAGCGAAGAGTATACTTTAACCACACGAACAAAAGTTTCTGTAACAGACGTGTGAGTGTTATTTAACTATTTATTTTACCTAATATCTTTTCTTTTTTCTTGTGAATTCGAGTGTTTGATAAAGCTGATATGTATGTATGATTTTAGAATACCCCTCGTGATGACATTTGACTGGGTTAGCTGAGCTTAAACTCATAAATTTGAGACATCTTATCGATAGCGCGTGAGTGCGTAATTTTTTACCTCAACCTGTTTTTTTTGTCATCAAACACTATAAAGAGTGTTTTGGCCGCATGCGCGAGTCTTTCGGCCTAGTTCCCGGCGGCGGCGGCCCGAGACCAACGGAGTAGATGCGGTGTCCATAGCTGTAGTCCGTACAGCGGCATTAGTGAGCGTGGGAGCGCCTGTGTGTGTTTGGCACGTAGCACTCCGCTCGGCAGGGCGACCCAGATCACGTTAGCAACACGCGACCTCATACTATGTCCCACAATGAACAAAAGATTTTCACCAACATTTTGGATGCAAAATTATCTAAGTTCCATCCTTGCAAGAGTTAATATAGATGGCGTTACTGCTTTACGTTTTGAAAATAAGTACTCTAACATAGCATCGTCTGTTTTGTGGCTCCCATCAAATTAAAATAATGTTTTATAAGTTTGGGCACTTGTTGTCTGTTATGTACTTATTTTTAGTAATACTTATGTTAAATTTAATGATTGTATGTTGCCTAAACAAAAAAATTGCAATCTTGAGGAAGAATTCTTTATTTGATTCGGGAAGGCATTAGGTATATACCTATTACCGAGAGATTAGCTCTAAATATCTATTAGAGGATTGTTTAATATCACTGCAAAAAGAAACTCAGATCAGAATATTAAAATATTTTTCTTGTTTTTCGACCCATGTTATAAAAAGGATATTTATTTTCATATTGCGAGTAACATGGAACCTCCCCAAGGAACAAACAAGTACACCAGGTGATAGCGTATTTTGTACGGGAATATTTTTTTACAAATTCCATTTTCACTATTTCAGAAGGACTCTATTATGCTTTTTATTCCTGCATACAACCAATTTAACCAATCTTCCACCTCGCCTCCTGCCGGCTTGTCCTGCTCTATTTTTTTTCGTTCATATCTCCTAGGTTCATAAATATTTTTGATTTAGCGGCATTTCTTGTGTTTTACCATTTTTACGAACAGTCTTCCAACTTATGACCAGATTTTCCACGTGTACGAAGTCACGGGCAACAGCTAGAGTCGGATAATTATGAAAGGAAACCTCCTTGGTGAGATGTTGGTGTACTGAACGCCGCCATAACCTAAAACAGCGGCTTCCATATTATTATATGAAAATGTAGAGGACCTGAAATATATTTTTCACCTCCAAAGCTCGGAAACATTTGTTTTGTCGGTTAAATTCTGCGGCCAAAAGCGATTTTTGGCCCCTAGCGGGCAAAAGGTTTTTCTGCGGCCAAAAGCGATTTTTGGCCGCTAGCGGGCAAAAGGTTTTTGAAATTCGAACGTGATGCAGTATGGCAGACCTCCACGCTGCGGTACTGGCTGCTTCCTCGCTTTAGTGAGGTGAAAAATTTTGTGTTTCGCTCGGCAGCAAAGCTATTTTGCGTTTCGTGCCTTGAAACCTTCGCTACGCTCAGGATTCTTCTTTTGAATTCTAGAATCCTTCGCTTGCTCAGGTTTCAATACAAGGCACTCACGCCAAATAACGCTTTTGCTGCCTTGCATAACAAATAACTATTTCTTTTTTAAAGTGCGTGTCGGCCTCGCGCAGTATAGGGTTCCGTAGTTTTTTTTTACGATTTTTTATCGCAAAGCGGGGTTTACCTAATCGGTTCCTCTTTTTGTGCTGAATTGCTGCAAAATTTATCTTTATATTATTATTTTGCCGCCATCTTGTCAATCGTGTTTTTAGGTGTAATGAAGGGCAGACGCTATTTAGCTAAATTTAAAATTCTAGTTAAGATTGAGGATCTACCGATGCTGCAGCTCCTGCAAAAATTTGTTCGAAAATTATTAGTGTAGCTTGGTCGAAATTAACAAGAGCTTAGCCCAGAGGTGCTTTTACGACTTTCGCGAGACACTTTCATAACAGACATAATTGTAAATAAGTATGCTTACACACACCGGAACAGCAAAGGTATTCCCCTATAAGAAAGAAGTGTAAGAACTACCACTCGAACAAAAGGACAACTACGTAGTTCAAAGGAAACAGTTAAATGATTCAAGTTTAACAGGTTTACGTCCCAGTTCGCATTCATCGCAAAATTGTCAAGACATGAATCATTTAGGCATTCTTGATGAAATAGTTGAAAAAGAAAAAAGATATATCTTTTTAAGGTTCCGTATCCAAAGGACGAAAAACGTTACCTTATATTATGCCTCCGATGTCTGTCCGTCTGATGTCTGTCAGCGGGCTGTATCTCATGAACTGTAATAGGTAGGTAGTTGAAATTTTCACATAATTAATTTTCGCTAACCGCTATAACAACAAATAATAAAAATAAGGGGGCTTCCCTACTACAAACCTGTTTCTAGGCGAATTTTGCTCTGTTAAGATTTCTTTGTTTTAGCTCTATCGTAAAAACGGGAACACTTACAAGCGTGAATATTGGTATGATTAGGGTTATAAAGAATAACAACAAATAATAATAACTGGTCATGTACAAGTTGGACACGCGCTCATTTACGCAACCCTGACTACAACGGTATTTTTATCTTATAGTAGTTCGGAACCCTCGGTGCGAAAGTCCACCTCGCACTTGGCTAGTGTTTTATTCTTACCATGGACCTAAATTATAGTTTGGGGATTTCGATCTCTTTCTCACATTCACAGAGGTGAGACAGGCCACGTGTGTTGGGTTATTTTAAACCGAGGGATACGTATAAAGGCTTCTTTGTAGTGCATTTTAGTAATTCCACAGTTCTACGAATGAAAAATAATCGTCGGTTCTAGATCTAACACCGACCATAGTTAGCGGTTACCAACAGCCATTGCCATTAATATGCCTTTGTCTTTTGATACATTATAAAGTAGCAGTAAAATAGTAGATTGTATCACAAGGCTGTAAAATAATATTTTTAAGGCGAGGGCGCTATTTTGAATCCAGAGCAAAGTGAAGGATTCTTGAGTAGAATCCCGAGCATGGCGAGGGATTCTAAAGTAGAATCCTGAACGTAGCGAGGGATTCAATAAGTTGCCCAAGGTAAAATATTTTTGCAGGCGCGTAATACACTCTACTTTTCATCTCCCTCTATGAGAAAAGAATAAGAGGCTCATTGAGACACACACTCGTCATTAATTTTAGTAAAAGTATAAAATACCATTACAATATTATTACTTGATAAAACAATACTAAAAATCATATTAAGTATTATTTGAAACAACTGAAAATGTTATTGACATTTTTGTATCAATTAGGAACAGAACCTCTTTGGTTGGTAGTCTTGTTTACATTTCAAGCATATTTCTTTTTTTATATTCATAATAATATTAATAGTACAACCGGCCAGTATCATTTTTCATACAATATTTTGGTTCGACCTGTATGGTTGATCCCTATGGTGGACCTAAATTCAAATTCTAATTTTAAATCCCATTTTTACCCGCTACGAAAGTCTCTTGGAGAAAACAGCTATTTTGTTCGCCTTTATTGACGAACCGTTCAGCGATTTTGGAATAGATGGGATGAAATAGTAGATTGTATTTATTGTGTATTTTGACTGCTGTTTAAAATGTTATTTAAATTAGCTTGGGTTCCTGACAATTCAAAAACTGGTAATCTTTATTTTACAATATTATCTTTTATTATTGAATTTACTGTTTATATCAATTTTATCCAAAATTTTAGTAATCTTTATAATAATTTGACATTCAGAATATTTTTGAAATTGACATTTTTTTTATTATTGTAAATATTATAATTTTGCATGCCCTCGCTTTGCACACCTGAATACAGGTTGAATATATCTATTGTTCTAAATTTAAGATCTTTAACAATGTATATTCACGCAAATAAAATGAATGATGATGATGTATCACAAGGCTGTAAAATAATATTTTTAAGGCGAGGGCGCTATTTTGAATCCAGAGCGAAGTGAAGGATTCTTGAGTAGAATCCTGAACGTAGCGAGGGATTCAATAGGTCGCCCAAGGTAAAAATATTTTTGCTGCCGCGTAATACACTCTACTTTTCATCTCCCTCTAAGAGAAAAGAATAAGAGGCTCATTAAGTCACACTCGTCATTAATTTTAAACAAAAAATACCATTACAATATTATTTCTTGATGAAACAATACTAAAAATCATATTAAGTATTATTTGTAACCACTGAAAATGTTATTGACATTTTTGTATCGACTAGGAACAGAACCTCTTTGGTTGGTAGTCTTGTTTACATTTCAAGTATATTTCTTTTTTTATATTCATAATAATTTTAATAGTGCAACCAGCCAGTATCATTTTTCATACAATATTTTGGTTCGAGTTCTATGGTTGACCTAAAATATCCCTATGGTGGACCTAAATTCAAATTCTAATTTTAAATCCCATTTTTACCCGCTACGAAAGTCTCTTGCAGAAAACAGCTATTTTGTTCGCCTTTATTGACGAACCGTTCAGCGATTTTCGAATAGATGGGATGAAAAGTAAATTTTCAACCTGTTTCTTTTTGTTTGTACGCACGGCAGCAAGTAAGCAGAAACAAAACCAGCGTAAGCTGAACCAGCACTACGCTACAAATACTTGATACCAGAAGTGTACCACAGACGTGCGGCAGTGTGGACGTAGGTCTTACGACGATGTTTTATTGTGGCTCATAAGTCGGTAGTAATGTTACCAGTATATTGTATAAATTTCATTACTTACACATATAAAACTAATGTGGTGCGCAAACCTAAATATGCATTTCTTACTAATCTAGCCCCAGAAACTCATTCATTAGTTTTTCGTTTTACCCAGCTAGCTATAACTATAAAAATATTGTTTCACGTAACAATTCTGTCTCTTCAAAATGAAATAATAATTAAATAAAATTGTTCTTTTTACATGGAAAGTATGGTTGCGTTGAGCCAGAATTTCATTATACGGTAACATGGTACGGATGAAAATGATTGTGCAGCAGAAGCGGGGCCAGCGGCTGATGGCTGGCCTGGCGGCTGACGGTGCACATGTAGGGCACCTAGTTTACCGCGCCCCTCCCCCCCGTCTTGCCCCTTGCCCCTTCCCCCGGCGGCGACCCCAACTCCCGTGCCCCCGCGACCTATTTACTTCCTACTTTATTTAGGTACTCGTATCTACTCCGGGTCTCACAGCCAATGACTTGTCCTTGGCATAAATTTTTCTAATATTCTAACAGCTTTTTAGGGTTCCGTAGTCAACAAGGAATCTTTATAGTATCGTCATGTCCGTCTGTCTGTCTGTTTGCGCATTCGCTTAGAGACCCTTAGAACAAGAAAGCTAAGTTCGGATATCTCTTCACTTCTCTTCTTCTTCTCTTCTTCGGTTATCTCTCATCCACGCCGACAAAGTTGTAAAATAAAATTATGAAAAATTTTTTTAGGGTACCTTTATACCCTACAAGTAAAGTGGGGGGTACAATTTTTTTTTTTCGTCTACCCCATCGTGTGTGTCGTTGGTTAGGTCTTTTGAAAATATTGTGAGCCTGTAAATCTCATTCTTAGATTTAGGGATCCGTTTGGGGAATAATTAGCTTGAAAGCGGTTGTTATTGGAAATGTGAAAAAAGTCACAGTTAAGTAGTCAACAGCACATTGGTAGAAACTTTTTCAACTCTATTACTATGCCATAAGGTCCAAAAGTGTTTCTACTGATGTGCTGTTGAGTGTGCATATGATGAAATTATAAGGAAACCTATCACAGCTAAGAAATCTTCTAAGGTAATGAACAATAGCCGAAAAACTGGAAATAATAAAAAATAGCTACAGCAATCAGGCGCTAGTACCTCGCTGAGCTTAAGGAGGTAAAAAAAATATTTTATGAACGTTATAAAATTCCTAATCAAAACCTGCTTTGCGATAAAAAAAAGTCGTAAAAAAACTACGGAACCTTATAGTGCGCGTGGCCTGAGACGCACTTGGTCGGTTTTTTAAAGTAAAATCAATTGTTAGTGGTAGTGGTTTTGAATAATAGAAAATACAATGTGAATTTTCATTTCAAAAAAGTTTTAGGCTTCCATACAAAATGGATCGATCCCTTTAGTATGGAGTGCCGTATTTTTTTTTTTAGTAAAACTTTTTTTCTTCGGTAAAGTTGCTTGTTATCATGAGCAGAATCACAGCTTCGGATGAGAAACCAATGAAATTTCACGCTTTATTATAGTCCTTGAGCCCGTGACAAAATCACTTACCTGTCATGAGAACATCTTAAGATATATGGCAACAGATCGGCAAAGTGGTGCTGAGCAAGAATCAGTTACATTTGGCATCCGAAATTTGCCGGAAGTCCGAGAATTTCTTCCACTTCCGGTCAAAATTTGGGGATGCAAGTTACGTGTCATGAGAACAATCTGAAACCCTCGGCAACATGTAGTCCTTCATTGACAGAGTAGAAAAATACAAGTCTGCCAGTTCCTAGTTTGCCGGAAGTACTTGGTAGACGGTCTCAAAGGTTGGCCACCACCTAGTAAACAGATCTAAGTTTTTTACTATAACATTTAATACGCATTAATAATCATGCAAGTCTGCTATGGCTATGGTTTTTTAGTTTCACTAGTCATCGTAACTGAGTACTCCAAGGGTCTGATGATGACCAGCTATCAAAAAATATTAATTTTTATTGACAATTAGGTATCATAAACAAGCTTAGCTTACCTTCATATGCCCAGCCATTGGAATCGAACGGTCAAAATTTTCTTAACCTTAATAGGGCTCATCATCAAATCATCCCCTTTTTGACCCTCTTGAAGGGTGGTTTTTCAGAAATGCTTAAACACGTTTTTTTTTATTTTCTACAAAAAGCTTAAATTCAAATGTGTGTGAATCTAGCTTAAGAAACAAAGGGCTTTCATACAAACTTTCATCCCTTATTTCACCCCTTTGGAAGACGAATTTTCCAAAATCCTTTCTTAGTGGGTGGTTTTGAAGTGCAAAAAACCTGTGTAAAAAATTTCAGATCTGTAGCTGTAGCGGTTACGGCTCGGCGTTGATTAATCTGTCAGTGAGGACAAGCAATTTTATATATTTAGATTTAGTAGTTTAAGTTTGATTAAGTTCACAGTTTAATTGAGTAGTCCTCAAGTTCGAATAGAGCCATTTTCTTGGATGCTGGTCAGTATGAGACCCTCGAGCCAGCAGGTCCAGGAACGGTAGCCACCTACAAAGCATTTGAGTCGAAATCTGGAGCTCTTGGGTGTAGTTCGTCCTTAGATCCAGTTGCTTGACAGCTGGTCATCATCAGACTCGAGCCAGTAAGTCTAGGAATGGCAGCCACCTACAATGTATTTTAGTCCAAATCTGGAGCTCTTGGGTGTAGTTGGCCCTCAGATCCAGTTGCTTGATAGCTGGTCATCATCAGACCCTTGGAGTACTCAGTGACGATGACTAGTGAAACTAAAAAACCATAGCCGTAGCAGACTTGCACGATTATTAATACGTATTTAATTTTATAGTAAAAAACTTAGATCTGTTTACTGGGTGGTGGCCATCCTTTGAGACCGTCTACCAAGTACTTCCGGCAAACTAGGAACTGGCAGACTTGTATTTTTCTACTCTGTCAATGAAGGACTACATGTTGCCGAGGGTTTCAGAGTGTTCTCATGACACGTAACTTGCACCCCCAAATTTTGACCGGAAGCGGAAGAAATTCTCGGACTTCCGGCTAATTTCGGATGCCAAATATAACTGATTCTTGCTCAGCACCACTTTGCCGATCTGTTGCCATACATCTAAAGATGTTCTCATGACAGGTAAGTGATTTTGTCACGGGCTCAAGGACTATTAGTATCTAATCTAAATATCTCATTATTTTCTTGTCTCCGAAAACTTTTACATGACTTTAATTTGTAAACGAGACTCTAGACGCTGATAGCTCAAACATGCATTTGTATCCAAACGTGCTTATTTATTTATTTAACGCGATGAAACCGGATAGGTACACTACACACGGCCGCACGTCGGTAGAAACACTGACCTTGAGCGGGTCCCTGGTATCTGGCGTTGAAGCATAGCCCTGGTTCAGCTTATACTCGTTTTGTTTCTACTATCTTGCTGCCATGCTTACTTATTATATTACCGAGTAATTCAATTAAGTAGGTTCTACAAAAAAATTAATTCCAATTTAAAAAAAAGTTAGAGCTTTCCTTTTCACACTTACAAACAATTACTTATATTAGTCTAGATCGCTTACTAGCCATAAGGCCGCCTTTGCTCACATAATGTTAAAGATTTTCTGTAAAACTAGTTATATTTTTGTTATATGCGCAATAAAGCATTTATCTATCTAGTTGGGGAACAAAATGAATAAGAATAGGTAACTAATAACAAAATTGTGAATAAGAATCAGGAGATGGCTTACAAAAGCAGAGTGTAGCGACTTGAGCTCCCCTTCTCAAGTTAAAGTTTTGGGGTTTAAAGTTGAAATCCGTTCACTCTTCTGACCGACAACGGATTTAAATAAGGCTGTGTATTAACGTGCCATCAAATTTGAGTAAATTTTTACCAAATAATATCCACCAAATTTTGTCTACCAAAATGGATGAATGTACACCAAATTTGCTTCTGGCACTTCGCCGGCCGCAGCCGCGGCACGCTCGCTTCGCTCGCTCGACTCGTGCGTTGTGGTCGCAAGATAACCTAACACAACCTAACCGAACCGGTTACCCAAATTTGTACATACATAATATCACGCCTTGTTCCCGTCGGGGTAGGCAGAGATCACAGTTCTCCACCTGCTACGATTTTGACATACTTCCCTTGCTTCCTGTACTTTCATCAATCCTTACATGCGTTCAGCCAATTTGGTGTACATTCATCCATTTTGTCTGAAGTGTATTGGGGTATAAAAAAATTTTTTGGGAATCATTTAATTTGTTGCCTTTAAATAACTTCAATAAAAATGTATCAAGGTGTGTGTGTGTACTATTCAGGTACAGTCAGAATCGCACTGAGAGTGCCAAGCTTGACCTGACGTTGACTGTACATGTGTCTAGTAATTGATGTCGATAGAGCTTAATTTTTCCCCTTGTTACGGTGGTGTGTGAAGTCCACCAGTCTTCATGACAGGCGTTCAGTCGTCACTTCCGTTTGGGTCGTCTCTTTCGGACCATTTAAGAGAGCGACCCTTTATCTATGCAACACTAAAACCGTTTGTTCGCGTTGAATTAACAAATTGATGAACCGAAAGTCCAGCTACGAAGGTTAATAAGGACGAAATCATAGTCGTAGTTGATCTATTTTAATTTAACTATTGCAAAAATTTTAATACTGTACAACTTAATTTTTTCGTCCCATACGAAACCATCCATTAGCAAAGCAAGGAGGGCATAGCAATATTTTTTCTCGTCTTTCTACCAACGTCTAGTTGCTAAGGCTAAAGGTTCATTTTTGGTCTGTGTAAGTAGGTAATATACATAAGTTTTCGAGGGGGAAAATAATAACCCTTCTGCAAAATTAGCTCCGTGATATGAATGTTTCACAAATTTTCCTAGTTTTTAACCCATTTTGTGCCAAAATATACAAAGATACTCGAGAAATGGGACGTAAGTTACATGACCTAGATATGTTACTACTTACTTATTTGCGGCCGTATACGAGTCTGCTTTTGTCTAGCAAAAGACGTTAAGGCCACTTTTCCATCAGTGTTTTGCAAGGGAGCTAAGCTGTGAGCTGGAGGATAGGATTGCGCCAGTCTCTTATTTGAAGAATACGCTATCATATGGAGCAATCCCATTGGTTGGAATTTTCCAGCACACAGTTAACCTCCCCCGCACATCACTGGTAGAAAAGCAGCCTAAGACAGGTTGTAGGTATGTCTGTAAAAACTATCTTGACGTTAAGGTTGAATTTCCACCAGTGTTGTGCGAGGAAGCTAAGTTGTGAGCTGGGAAAGTTTGAACCAGTAGATTGCGCCATTTTCCTAGCTTGTCAAATGCGCTGTCAAGTAGAGCAATCTTATTGGCTGGAATTTCTAAGCTCTCAACTTATTTCCCTCGCACAGTACTCGTGGAAATCCACCCTGAGCAAGTAAAACGCTACCTGCCTACGGGTACGTTATATGTAAATAGAAATGTTAATGAAGTTGTCAGACCTAAAATCACTCGTATAATTTTCGTACATTTCATTAAACACATTACAATAATAAAAGCCTTCATACACGCAGGATCGCTGAACCGCTAAAAGCTTAACCTGAAGGGCGTTAATCGAGTTGACGTGTTTCACGTATAGCTATACTACTTTTGGTTCTGTGTGTATTCGTT
The DNA here is from genome assembly GCA_947532105.1 of Athrips mouffetella. Lineage (NCBI taxonomy): Eukaryota > Metazoa > Arthropoda > Insecta > Lepidoptera > Gelechiidae > Athrips > Athrips mouffetella. The sequence continues at coordinate 28,420,970 of OX383956.1, read as the reverse complement.
TCTGCGTGGCGGTAGAGGCGTGAAGGGTGAGGCTGAGGGGCGACCGAGTTGTTGGTGCGCATACGTATAGAGCACAATGCGGCATCGGTCTGCGTCGACGCGGTTCGCGCACCAGCGTGCTAGCCACCGCAACACTCATAAATATACATACCACCGTGGTCATTGCTGCCACTACTCTGACACTGCCAGCCGAAGCCGGAGCAGCCATGGGCTCCCGCTTTCCGTCCTTCCCGGCAGGTAAGTCCCGCTGAGCGCTAATTATCTTCCTCCTGATACAACTTTTCAGAATTCCTTTATGCTTGCGTTACGTGTCGCGCTCTTATCGATGCCTCGTGTTTAAATGTTTTCATAATCAAACGATGAAACATTACTGTTATGAAACGACGAGAGCGCGATAATTTCTTTTGTTCCTGGTCTGATACAATAGCTTCGAAGGATTGAAATTGACGTCGAGTTGGTAATCCTCCCACTTCTTATATTTTATTGCCTTCACGCCAGTTCTCGCGTACATTAGTGTTCATATGGGTACTGGTTCCGAGGCCACAGCAGCAGCGTAAATGGATCGTTCCTGCGGACATTGTTAAGTGTTGTTTCCCGCGTTTGAAGAAGGTACCTATACCTACCTGCTCTCCATCACACGTTATATTCATACACAACAGTTGGTGGGCTAATAGTAAGTTTAGTTCCGCGTATTGTTACCAATTTGTAACGGTCGTGTTGTGTGGTGGTATATTATTATTATATTCCTATAAGTACATACCTTTACTAGTTAGTTGAAATCTTCCAAGTTTTAATTAATTTTGTCAAAGCTGAACACTAGCACTAATGATTGAATATTTTGAAAAATCTGAATCAATAAAGACAAATGTGCGTACCTATTTAAATATTGTTGTTGAGAATTTGTGTGCAATAATAATGTCTGCATTATCATACTTTATAACGGAAATAATGGGTGTACAGATTAGTAGTGAGCACTACGTAAGTATGTGTAATTTAATAATTTCTTAGTCACCTTGTCATTATAATTAAACCTCACAGCTACAGTAACAAGTTTTTAAAAACGCGACAACGCTAAACTTGTACGATTTGGTTTTGGGAATCTTTAGGGAAACTCTTTGTCCAATTCTGGACTTACCAAGAAAAAGTGTAACCATAAAGTACTTAAGGTATTCAATATTTATATACAAGCTTATTTTTTTGGAACTGATTTCCTTTTGCCCAAGTGCGAGTGAGGTCAAAAGCAACAACTTTGTAAGTCACAACGCACAAAAAAATTTCGACTCTCCATACTAAAGTGGTCACGTGACCGACCCATTTCGTATGGGAAGTTGAAAATTTTTCGTGCGTTGTTACCAAAGTCGGAGGAAAAAAGTTGTTGCTTTGACCTCACTATTAAGTGGCCAAAATAAATCAGGTCCAAAAAAATAACCTAGTATTACTAACTGTGCTCATGACTTCTTTCGCGTGGGCTTGATTTTTACAGTATACACAAATTAGTGGACCGATTCAAACAGGGTTTGTGTTAATGTATTTGGATTTTTCCACGCAACATAAGTATAAGCTTTGTCGCATTGCAATCGGTTAACTTAAATAAAAGCTACACGAATGCAAAGTATCAAGCGCCTTGGCTGCATGGAACTTAGAAAAGCAAGAAATTTGTCAAAAAGATAACATTTTCGAGAACATTTTCAGTATACAGATACGCCGACTTCACAGTTTTATAATATACTTGTATGTATTAGGAAGATTTTTTTATAAAAAAACTGGCCAAGTGCGAGTCGGACTCGCGCACTGAGGGTTCCGTACCACATTAGCCGATTTGAGTTGATTGAATGAAAGGTAAATTGCGGTTTACGATTTATGACGTATTAAAAAAACACTACTTACTAGATCTCGTTCAAACCAATTTTCGTTAGAAGTTTGCATCATATTTTTATCATATATAGGTACATCATATATTTTTTTAGTTTTATCATTCTCTTATTTTAGAAGTTACAGGGGGGGGGACACATTTTACCACTTTGGAAATGTCTGTCGCGCAAACTATTCAGTCTAGAAAAAAATGATATTAAAAACCTCAATATTATTTTTGAAGACCTATCCATAGATACCCCACACGTATGGGTTTAATGAAAAAAAAAATTTTTAGTTTCAGTTCTAAGTATGGGGAACCCCCAAAATTTATTATTTTTTCCCATTTTTGTGTGAAAATCTTAATGCGGTTCACAGAATACAAAGTTTCAACAGTATAGTTCTTATAGTTTCGGAAAAAGAGGCCGTGACATACGGACGGACAGATAGACTTACAGACAGACATGACGAATCCATAAAGGTTCCGTTTTTTGCCATTTGGCTACGGAACTTTAAAAAAAACCGACAAAGTGCGAGTCGGTCTCTCGCTCTATCGGTTCCGTACCTATCTACCATATGAAATTCTAAAAGCTTTTGCTCTTTGACTTTAAAAACTCTGCGACCATCCAACTTCACCCTTCTTTTATAGAAAAGTTCTGGAAACGGGAGCTCACCTTAATTGGTTACTATTAGTTGTGAGAAAAATTGTAATATTTAAAAAGCCATATCTTTTGATATCGTCGTTGTAAAAAAAATAAATTTGCAGATCTTGTGCGGTTTATGGACATTAATATTTGTTATCAATTTCAACCTGATACCTCTTCCCGTTCGTGAGAAAAAGGGTCTTGACAGACAGACAGACGGACAACAAAGTGATCCTATAAGGGTTCCGTTTTTTTATATTGAGTTACGGAACCCTAAAAATCAAGATAAACAATTCACTAAATAAATTAATGAAAGAATCCATTGATGTTTTCAATTGCAATGTTTTCCCAAGGACATTATTCAAAATACGAAAACAAAACTGGCCAAGTGCTAGTCGGACTCACGCGGGCTAAACAAACGAAGTAAAAACAAAACATGTTCTTCGTGTCACTCTTAAGGAGTTACTCTTGATTTCCACCCGTCTGCGGCGAAGCCCAAAAGGAGAGTTGCGTGTTTGACCTGCATGTATGTATGATCTTATGTTTCCTCGTAACTTCAAAAGGGCCTACGTGTTCAAATGCGGATTTTCGGCGCCATATTAGGCGGATTTTCGAAGCCAAATTAAACAATTATTATTATTTTAAAACCTATACAGTTGGGTATCTTTAGATTTAAGAGTTTTAAAAGGCCAGTACCTGGGCGACCGAGCTATGCTCAGTATGATAAAATAAATAAATATCATCGGGCGAGCAAGCTATGCTACTCAACAACAGATGGCGCTGTAAATTTCTTGAACGCATTAAAACGCGCTAAGAAATATTTAAAAAGACGAAGAAAACCCCTGTACCTATACTAAATTTCATCGAAATCGTTAGAGCCGTTTTCGAATAACCGATTAAAAATATACATATATATTGCTCGTTTAATAGCATAGGATTTTAAAAATTTACACAACTTAAGATATGACGTAAAAAACTCAAAATAGTACAAATCATCTCTTTAGTCATCTCTTTTATTTTTTTAATACATTTTTCTCTACAAAATAAAAAAGTATTGCAGCTGAGAGGAACTAAATTTTGTTATTATCAGGACCACCAAAACTATTTTTGCCCTCTGCAATATCTTACAACATTGTTAACCAAATCATAAATCTTGTTTTCCTCTTTTCTGTAAATATTTTTTTACGCAGTCAGTCGGATTTTTGTTACTTTTTTTTTACTTTTTTATTTGTATAGTTATGAAAAAGGCTGCCTTACAGTTATAGCCCGGCAGCCGACAGCAGAAAAGCCTACCTTGCAAAAAAACGCACTTTTTAGAGTCTGCGGATATGTAGTAACTTCAAAAACTTCTGGTCGGCTGCGGCGTAACTTGGCACGCTTTCCGCATTTAGGGCCCAAGTGGCCCCGTAAGTCCTATTGGACCGGTTAAAATACCTCGTCTAAAAATTTAACATAACTAGTCAGTGAGGCTTCTAACCAATTAACAAAGCTTAAAAACTTAGTCAGCCAACTTCAATCTGGCAGGTTCTGGTGTCCGGCTGAATTTATGATGCCACAAAAATGGTACCTACGTTTTACCTATCGTAAAATAGAATGGCGACAACGTGATATTATAACTTGAATTAAGTTATAAACATATATCTTGGTCGGACTAGGAAAACTTCCCTAGGACCTCACCTTGTCAAGCTTTTCTATAAGGTAAAATTTACCTTTTTCGTGGCACAAAAAATTAAGTCGGACACCAGAACCTGCCAGGTTTAAAGTTAAACTAAGTTTTTAATCTTTGCTAAATGCTTAGAAGCCCCACAAACTAGTTTTGTCCTATTTTTGGATGAGGTATTTTAACCGGTCCAACAGGACTTACAGGACCACTTAGGCCGTAACTGCGGAAAACCAAGTTACGCCGCGGCCGACCAGCAGTTTTCGAAACTACAAAGTGTCCTCTATCACTTCAAAGTGCGTTAGTAATTTTTTTTTGTATGGTAGGCTTTTCTGCTGTCAACCCACGGGCCATTAAACATTACAGCATTAAAGGTCGGACAGACAGGCAGACAATAGCTAAGAACATGGTCCCGTAAAACTGTTCCTTTAAAGGTAATTTTTAAGACCGTAAAACTAAATTTGTTTGTAAAGGATATTAGAGAGGTCGTTACAATTCTCCTGTAATATTTACACAAACGTCTATCGAATATAATTAATTCAGATTTTACCTTGGCAAACGTCGGAGATAAGAGGGGGGGAATGGTATTTTTAGACATTTTTTATTATAACTTGAAAAAGTCGTGAAAATATGTAAAAAATTATTTTGGAATGTACAAGTGATATGATATGCCACTCGACCTAGTAACGACAGCAAAAGTTTTTGGCCCCCTTTACAATAATAGTAATAATATTTTTTAAATTAATTTGTTCGCAGTTAAGTTGGGCAATTATATTCTAAAACTGTGGTGGTGTGGAGTGGTTGTTAGAGGCGTGACAGACAGACAGACGAAGTTGCACCATAAGGGTCCGTTTATATTATTTTGGTTCAAAACCCAAAAAATCGTCAGGTTGCGTTAATCAATTTTGTCTAAACTTTTTTGATTCTGGGATTCATCTTTTGCTGCTCCATAAACTCTTCGTTGATTTAGAAAAAAAAGTTCTTCCGTACTAATTCTTCCCTATGACTGCTATTATATGGTGAAATAGTTTTGAAATAGTAATAAACTTGGCATGTTAGAAGTATTGATAGTTATTTATCTTAAACATACAACATGTTTAAAGTCTTTCAAGGGGCACGGCTGTGCTCCCGCCAAGTTAGGAAAAAAAGAGGTAGGTACGGCTGTGCATCTTAATTTATTTATAATTCACTTTGAGGGTTTAAAATTGCTATGAAATAACATTAACTTATCTTTCAAGTTTATCTATTTTGATGTATTTTATTAAAGAAAGCAAAATCTTATCTGACCATTACTTTAATGCTAAAAATATAAAAGTTCTTCAATTATCTTTGAAACGGAGTACTACAAGCTTTAAAATAATACAGTTAAATAGGTACATATCAGTTTAACCTAACAACAGTCTGAATCCAAGGTGTTACCCGGTCTAATGTATTTTTTTTTATTAGAATGGAATATTTAAAGTAAGGACACGAAACTTCCGCAGCGAGGTCGATTTCGGCAACGGTGCCGACTGAAATATGTTGAACTGCCCCTACCCTTCTTTATGTATAGGAATTCGGTAATTCTAGCAGAAGGAGCTACTTCGTCATGGTTCTCGCCAAGCTGGTCGCCGCCACCGGCTTTGACTACGAATTGCGTTAGCGGCTGCGCAGTAACGGTGCCCTAGTTATTTCGGGTGCTGTCCTAGATTCATACGAGGTCGCTTGAAACACCGTTTTCATCATCAGTAATGTGTGTTATTTGATGGGGCCACAATGGGCTATTCGACCTCCAAAATAGATGAATATACATGGTGTAAATTCGAGTCCCATTCACTGCAATAATTTGTTTTTACAATCGTAAGTACCTATATTCCTACCCTGAAAATCTTCCAATTCCTTATTCTCATTTATATCTTTTATTAGCTCCTGTTGAAACTTATTTCACATTAAAATATTTATGTTTTCGTTACCTACTTACGAAATTGTGTGTAGACAAAAGTAACGAAACATTTCTATGGTGTACGTGTGGGTGTACGCATAGGTTTAGGTACTGCTATAAGTCCCCGGTTTTCTTTATGGCAAATATGGTCCAAACAAATTGGAAAAGTAAAAATAATATTTACTATATTACTAGGGTTTCACAAAAGTATTCAATACAATTTTTCCGCATATTTAATTAATGATTGTTGTTTGTTCGTTTGTTTTTCGTTTTAGTAAAAAATACCTAGGTAGGTACTTCCTCTTTTCAAAAGTTACACTATGCCTCTACCTATACAGCATAAAGCTTATGAAACTCCAGCCAAACTTCCTGTTTCTGCGGTTGGAGGCTATAAACCAGTATTTTTATAATTTCTTTATTTTCTAGTTTAACTGTAATTTCTTTTTGTTTAATTAGAATCGTAATTTTTAACACTAACTTTTATTTGTGTATTATTTATCAATTTCTGAGCTGTTATCCCATTTAAAAGTTTTCTAATTTGATTAGAATCTTATGAAAAGAAGAACCAAGAGGTTTTGCCTGCGCCCTGGACCGTAGTGCGCGAACTCGTATCCGTTGCCATCGGAGAAGGGGAGGTGCTATGCCATTTGGCCTACTAAAGTAAGCCAAGGCCGGTGTGGAGGGGATAACGTTTACACGTGTGACCTAGATAACAACCGAATAGCTTGCGGAGACTCCCGATTCTAGCCGAATGATCACACCAGTCGCCTGCTCTGATCAATACCAAATACTAGTATGTACTAATATTATATCAGTGCTACTTTCCGTTGTAGCTTGGCTTTTTTTTTCTATCCTGAGTAGTACTTACCTACAATACTTTTTAGCGCGAGAACTAGATAGGCTAAGTAGCTAGTAGGTAGGTACGTAATACTCGCGCTTTGTCTTGTGAATCGCCTAAGAGAACGTGTCACTGAAAGAGGTCACTGACCCTCGTCTCTTCTGGTAAATCTAGACCCGAGGACCCATTATTTGGAATCATATATCACATTTTATTTGACTAAAATTTATCTGATAACATGGTTAGCATAGATGTCCCTCTCCTTCTTAGCCTAGTTTTGGAATGTCGTCGTCGAAAGACCCAAGTACAAAGTAGTTTGTCGATGGTTGCGTCGCACGGAGCGGAGTGCATCGATCGCGCGCGATTACATCACCACTTGCGTCCTTTCTCTGCGCGCGCCGCACGGCCCACGTCCCCTCCGCCGCGACCCGCCGCGCCCCTCTCGCACCGGTCGACACTACGCCATCGCTCTCGCTCGCTGCGCCACGCGCCACCATTCGCACTTTAGCCGTCGTTGGCTACAGACACTCTTTTCGTTGAATCGTGCTAGTTGCAGTTAGTTCAGAATTTATTTAACTGTATTTCTCGTGCTAACTCGCGTTTAACTATTATTCAATATAGGAAATAGTGAAAACGATCAAAGGGAAGTGTTAAATAATTTTACCTTCAGTTTCAAACTGTGAGATGTTCGCGACCTACTTTTGCAACTTCCGCAATGTGGTGTAGCAGCCATTTTTATACCTACTTTTTTATCATTCGACGGAAAGAAGTTCCAACATTCGCGTGAACTACGTTTGGTTGCTAGGAACAAATTAAATGATTTTCTTTGTTATTGTGTTAGCGGATTATGTAGTGTAGTATCAACTTTGGTTTAAAGTTAAAATTTTACTTACAGTACAAGTTGAAGAACGGTGCCCTAATCTTGGAAGAATAGCAGAAAGAAGAACTTTTATGTCAGTCGTGTCGGGGGGAGAAATTGACTCGACTTTTCTTATCAGTCAGTCTTTTTCTCTCTCCTATATGGTCGACATATAATCATCAATACGCTGCGCTATCGCCTGCTTCGCCTCCGCTCGTCGACTAGCTATGTCTGCAGTGACGTCGGAGATTACGCAAGCTGTCATTTGATTCGGCTGCGAAATCGCTGAAATTTCTGCTAAAGACAAGGCTGTAAAAAATATCTATCGGGGCACCTGCTGCACCTTTTGTGCTTATAAAATTTAAATCTGTCGCAACTGTTGGTTAGAGTCAAAGCAGGCATATGTTTCTTCGTACTAGAATAGAAACACATACTTAGGCAATCGTCAGCGTGGTTCACTCGCGACGGGAATTGGGCAATCTGCAAGCGAACGGATGTTTCTCCCCTCCCTGCGTGTCTCCGCCCCGCCAGCGCCAGCGCGCTGCCATGCCACCGGCCACCTTCAATCTAAACTCTTAAACCAGAGGACCACGAAATTCGATTCAACAATTATGATGCTGAACCTTTTTGTTTTGTTTTAGTTTGCCATTGTTCAACATCATCGGTATGTTGTAGAACCACAATGTTTTCGGTTTTATTGTTGCATTTTGCGACTGTTAAATTAAGCACTCTGCTGTTGCGATTTCCTACAAATAAAATGTTTGACTTGGCATTATTTTATTCATATTGTATGCTTATGATTGACATTATGTGAAAATCCCTCGCTCCTACTTTACCTATAAGGTTTGAAACCGATTAAAGAAAAGGCGCCCTGTTGCTTTTGGAGGCACATGAGCCGCGCGGCATGGCACGGACAGGCGGCATGCCGTGTGGGTCGCTCCCTGCGCCCCGCCCTCGCTCCAGGGCCACCAATCGCATGCCGTATCCCTGCCCTTGACGACCTTCCACGAAATTCCTCGATCCTTCAGAACAGAACAAAGACTGTTGCTGGGCGAAAAATTTGGCATATAAAACGCCATTATGAATATTATCTAAATTATATTAAAGTGCAATACAAGCGAATTGGAATTATAAAATTTCTGACAGTTATAATTAATTAGTACCTAGGTAACTATCCGGAGCAAACATTTGTTGTCAAGAAAACATATTTGGAAAGAACGTCGTTACAGTCGCACGTTTTTTGCGAAGATAAAACTACTGGAACCCTGGAATTACTCGCTCCCACCTAGATTCAAATAAAAAACCGGCCAAGTGCGAGTCGGACTCGCGCACTGAGGGTTCCGTACTACCACATAATCATAATTGTATTAGTTGAAATTTCAGTAAGTTAATGTGCTAGATTTTTTGAGTCTGACACGCGCTTGACTAAATTTTATTATTTGTTGTTACTCGTATTTTATAGCTTATGAGCTATAAATATACCAATTTTCAAGTTTTTAAGTGTTCTCGTTTTTAAAATAGAAGTAAAACAAAAATCGCCTCCACGACCATCCAACTTGACCCCTCTCTTATATGAATGTTCTTGAAACGGGAGCTCACCACAATTGGTTACCATTAGTTGTGAGTAAAGTTGTAATATTTAATTATTTCAGACTTTTCCCTTTATTTGTACTGTGAGACCTAGCTTCTTGCCAAATTTCATAATTTTAGGTCAACGAGAAGTACCCTGTAGGTTTTCCTTTTTTGCATAAATGTATGGAGATGAGGACATAAAAAGCCATATCTTTTGATTGCGTCGTTGAAAAAAATTGAAATTTTCAGATCTTGTGTGGTTCATGGACTTTAACATATGGTATTAATTTCAACCTGATACCTTTACCCGTTCGTGAGATAAAGGGTCTTGACAGAGACAGACGGACAACAAAGTGATCCTATAAAGGTTCCGTTTTTTTCTTTTGAGGTACGGAACCCCAAAAAGTAGGTAGATAGGTACTTAATTCTTGTCATTTGTGGAAAATAAAATTGTAATTTCCACAGGAAAAGAAATCGGACAAATGTGCAAAGCAGGTAATAAAATGTTTATACTTACTTGATATAAAATACGAGTACCTACTCAATACCATGACCTTAGGAGAACCTCACCCTTAACTGGTGTGACCCTCCAGCTAAACAATTAGTAGGTATTCTAAAATAATAAAATTAGGTACTCACTCAATATTCATTTGAGAATTGTGTATTCGTTGCGTGTGCCTACAGCTACCTATGTGCCTACATATGTGGGTAATTCGTCTTAAAAGGCAACTTTATAGAGTCCTAAAAATGAAAAAACCGGTCAAGTGCGAGTCGGACTCGCGCGCCGAGGGTTCCGATATACCTATAGTATTTTTGGAAGCAATAAAGTCCATTTTCAGGACCGCAAAACTAAATTTGTTTGTAAAGGTTTTTTGCAGATTTCTGAAAAACTGTGCAACTTAGAAAGATCGTTTTATTTTTGCTGTAAAGTTTACATAAACCTCTGTCAACTGTAATTAATTCAGATTTTCCCTTACTCAAACTTCGGAGATAAGGGGGGGGGAATGGTATTTTTTTTTACATTTTTCATCATAACTTGAAAACTAAGAAACTTAAAAAAATACAAAAATATATTTTAAAATGTACAAGTAAAGCCCTTTCATATGATACCCCACTCGACCTAGTAGCGACAATTTGAAATTTGGCCCCCCATATTTTGGCCCCCTTTACATTAATAATCATACTTTTTTCAAAAAATTTTCATGTGCAATTAAGTTGGGCAACTATATTCTAAAACTATTCCAAATTTCAGCTCGATAGCGTAAGTGGTTGCTGAGATATAGAGGTGTGACAGACAGACGGACAGACAGACAGAGCGGCACCATAAGGGTTCCTTTTTTTTTACCATTTTGGTATCGGAACCCTAAAAATAAAATGATAAACATATTAGATCAAATTTGATTAATTTCCAGTTTCTGTTCATCATCATCATCATCATTCATTTATTCATTTCACAGTTATACTGTGTGCGAATATTTACAATTTATCATTTACAAAAAATTACATGAACAAAAATATAAAAAAGATTAGGTACATTAGGAACATCTAAGTTAATTTAAAATATCAATTTAAAACTAAAATACAATTTAAAAATGAATTCAATATTAAATTGTCAACAAAAATACATAAAAAAAAGTTTAAAATGTCAAGTTACGAATAAAAATAAAAAGTTTGTCACAAATCAATAATCAAAAACATTAAACATGTCAAGTACAAATAGCAAGTATATCGCTACCAAAACACCAGAAGATTGTGATTAAAAAATTAAAGAATGTAAAGAACAAATTTTATTCATTATTTCATCTATCGAGTAAAAAGGTTTTGTCAATAAAAATGAATGTTTGTTTAGATCTTTTTAGGGTTCCGAACCAAAATGGCAAAAACGGAACCCTTATGGTACGACTTCGTCTGTCTGCCTGTCTGTCTGTCCCGTCCCCCTTATCTCCGAAGTTTGCGAAATTAAATTTGAATTAATTATAGTCGACAGAAGTTTATGTAAATATTACAGCAAAAATAAAACAATGTTTCTGAGTTGCATAGTTTTGTAGGAATTGGCAAAAAAAACCTTTAAAACAAATTTAGTTTTGCGGCCCTGAAAATGGACTTTATTGCGTCCAAAAATACTATCGAGAACCCTCGGTGCGCGAGTCCGACTCGTACTTGAATTTTTTTTTTGTACTCATCTAAAAAAATACTTGGCCATAGCACTTCCGTGCGCCACTTGGCGAGGTCCTATCCAAGCACTGTCTTCGATTATGTTTAGGATAGGATGATATAGCACATTACTGCAATGGCAGTCCTTCAGTACCTGGTTGCGGCCAAGGCTTGTATAGTACTTTTCTCTATAAATGCGCGGAAATTCAAACTAAGTTTAATCCAAACAAACATTAAAAACTTACTACTGACCTGAACTTTTCATTTGATTTTGTTGGCAACAAGTTTTATGTTACGGCTCTTACCGCTTGTTGAATTTTCTGTCGATTTTTGCTTGATTTTATTTTGTCAAAACCAATTTAATGGCAAACAGAATCAATGACCATCGACATTAATTTTTCCACGCACCTATATATTCCTTTGTTTTCATCGCAGTTTTTTTCATTTAACCTCTATAGATAGCACTGTGTCAAAATGGAAAGAATAAATAAGAAATGTAGTTATTTATGCAGTAAGGTATAATTTCGCATAAATTGTAATACATTTTACATGAATTTTCTATCTTCCGGAAACTATGGAAAACTGCTGTAGGCATCAAATGTCAAAATTTGGCAAGTCCCGAAGGCCTTGCCAAATCCGAGCTTGCCAAGGCTTCATCTGTGTTTGTTTTTTTTTATATACAATTTAAGTAGGTATAGCAACAACAAATTCCAAATTCTCGTATATGAGTTTATGAGTTTTCATAGTAAATTATTCATGTCCCTTAACACAGAATCCTCAGAGAAAAAAACTGCATAAAAAAATATTTTAACGATGCCAAAAAATAGTCATGAAATAGTCACAAATAGTCACCATAAGGAAAAAAATTATCGCGTTACAATTCTAGAGTTATAGCTATGGTTTGCTGAGGATTATGGGCATAGGCTATACACAGAATCCCCAGCTTTGATACAAGCAAACCGTGGGGACTATCGACTTGGTTTTTATTTAAAATAAATGGTACAGCAGCACTGCACTTACTTTCTCGCAATACTCAAGGAAAAACTATCAACCGCAAACTTAAATTTGAAATGCCATACACATAGTATGGAAATACAAACTTTTATTTACGTTTTTCAAAAAAAAATGTTCAAATGAAATATACAGAACAATTCAAATTATCAAACATTAAAACAAACAAACCTCAAACGATTTCGAGTAAATCACATGTTTAACTTTTGGTTGTACTGGAACACCCTTTATATGAATTTTCACAGATCGATGGACACTACCGTAGGATACTTGCATGGAGATTTTTTAAATTTCCCAACACATGTTCCTTATTGATAATTGTTCAGTTTAGTCTACTGAGCAGTGAGCAAGCCCTTTCAGTTTTTGGTACACCTTGTGCACCAAATTTTATTCAAAAAAATAATAAAGATTATCCAGTCAGGTCCACAACCAATCCAGGATTAATATAATGGAAAATTTTAATAAACTCAATGGAACCAATTTAGTGTAAATCACATATTTACGATTTTGTCACCCCTTATATTTACGATTTTGTCACCGAGGAACACCCCTTATATGAAATTACACATATCAATTGATACTGGGGCAAGACATCTTACATGGAGATGCTTGGTCATGCAAAGTTTCATCAAGATTATATTAGCCGTTTATGAGAAAAATTCAATTTTTCATTTTCGTTGTATGACAGCTACCCTCAAAATGAGAGCCAGCAAGAAACCACTTAGAACTCTTCGATGGATTTGCATAAAACTCTTAAATTCAAAATATGGTGTCAATCGGACCATTCGTTTAGCCGCTAGGCCAAAGCGTGACGGACAGACCGACCGACGGACCGACCGACCGACCGACCGACCGACCGACCGACGGACGGACATTTTTGGGAGACTTGTTTTTTATGATGTATAAGTGATATAGAACACATTTTTGAGAAAATTAGAAAAACTTTTTTTTTCACGGATACAATACCTTTCTCGCACCGCTCGAAAGTAAAAATAGTCATGAAATAGTCGTCTTGACTTCCAAATTCTCAAAAATAGTCGTTCAAGGATTTTAGAGTTACAGGGGTAGCTTGCTGAGGATTCTGTGCATAGCATTTCACGGACGCAGATTCCTGCAGTACGTTTAGGTTTTTCTGTTTGATACTGATGGCAAAAAATAGTCAATAAATAGTCGTCTCTGACCATAATCACTTTGGTCTGGATTACCGTGTAGAAGTATGTTAAAAATGTATGTTAACTTCGCCATACATTTTTCAACTCAAGTACAGTCGTATTCAAAATGCATATCATATTTGATGGTAAAACTATTTAGTTACTTAATTTTTTTTTATGTATTTGGAACCCATGCAATGTAATTAATTCTGTAATAAAAAGCAAAGTTTATTTGTTTTCATGTTTAATAATAAAGCTTAATAAACTACAATAATTGGTTTTAAACTAAAATAATAAAAAAAATATTCTTAATGAATATATTCAGTACAGATTATTTTTAAGTTAGGTTTTTGTATAAATCACAGTCTTCGTACTTATGTACGTTAAATGGTTAAATGAGTAATACAGGGTGATAATTTTATTGCGTATAATCCATAGCTTAGGGGGTGTTTCAGTAACGATAAAGGAACACAAAAAAAATATTTTAAACAAAATTCTACTTTCAAAAAATACTGAAAATTTTAAAATTAGCCCTACGCAGAAGGCAATAACCATAATCATAATTTATTGCAATCACAGGTATTAGTACAGGTACAAATTGATGTTATATATTATTTTGTTTCACTGTAATTTGCCAGATCAGCATGCAATTATTACATTTATAAATAACCAATTATTACAAAAAAATTACCTATTTTCTTTTTAATACAATAAATTATAAACCCGCAGCGCAATGACCCGACCGAGGCTGAGCTTTTTACGAGCCAGCCGCTGTTAGTTTTGGAATTTACATCCAATTTTAAAGTAGGATTATTGAAAAAATGGAAATCCTAATTTGGAATAACGCGTTGTATATTTACTGCTTCCATAGGCTGTAGTGTAGGTTAATTAACTTCACATTTCATATAATTACCGTAGAACACGGAAATTTTCGTTGTAATAGCAACACTGTAGGGCACATAAATACGCGCCGGCGGCGGCGGCGAGCGCTAGCTCGGTCATACAATTCGGTCGAGCCGAACGCCGCTATGCTATTGGTTAAACATATCTCGTCGCAGAATTTTGATGCTTTTTCTATTATACGATCCACGTTAAACATTTCCAACTCTATTACTATGCCATTAAGTCACTGATTTGTATTATTCTACTGATGTGCTATTGAGTAAAAGTAACACATATGCAACGATATTTTAATTTTTAGTGAATATTTAAATGCGTAGGCAAACAACATTGATCAATCAAGAAATTAGTAAAGTTAGTGAAGTTAATTTAGTAATAATTGCGAAACTACCAATTATTATTAAAGTATTTTTTTTTCTGTATGCATCTGGGTGTAAGCCCGATATTCTAGTTTTACCTAAAAGGTGGGGGCTGTGCACTGATATGTCAGTGGGTTTGTCCTCTTATTTACCTAATAAAAATAGATAACACCAAAATAGGGTCTGCAACTACATATTGAAATAAAAGCCTCTAACAATATCAAAATCCATTCTTTTTTTTTGACAACTTGAAATCAATATCAAATAATTATGTGTACGCGACTGTACAAAGAAAAAATGTATGGCGAAGTTAACATGCATTTTTAACATACATTTTTAACATAACAGACCAAAGTGATTACGGTTTGAGACGACTATTTGTTGACTATTTTTTGACATCAGTATCAAACAGAAAAACCTAAACGTTCTACAGGAATCTGCATCCGTGAAATGCTATGCACAGAATCCTCAGCAAGCTACCCCTGTAACTCTAAAATCCTTGGACGACTACTTTTGAGAATTTGGAAGTCAAGACGACTATTTCATGACTATTTTTTAAATAAAAACCAAGTCGATATTCCCCACGGTTTGCTTGCATCAAAGCTGGGGATTCTGTGTATAGCCTATACATTTGTTTGCTGACAGGTGGTGTCATATTACCACATTTTTATTCTTTTGTGATAGTATTTAGATTTAAATGATAAATTATTTTTATTTTATTTAAGTTTACCAGCGCTTTGGGTAACTGTAATGCTGAGTGAATTTTGTTTGTATCAATAAATAAATAAATAATCCTCAGCAAACCATAGCTATAACTCTAGAATTGTAACGCGACTATTTTTTTCCTTATGGTGACTATTTATGACTATTTCATGACTATTTATTGGCATCGTCAAAATAATTTTTTATGCAGTTTTTTTCGCTGAGGATTCTGTGTTGAGGGACATAATTATTCGGCCGGAAAGCACGATAGAAATGGATTTTCATCCTAACTTTTCCGGCCGGCGCGTTCGACCGTATTTAACCAGCCGATTTATCTCGAAGAAAGTCAAAATAATGATCGAATTTCCAAGCAATTTTGAGAAAGAGCAAGTTGAAGAAAACTGTTGGATAGTGTAGTGTTTTATAAAATCAAATAATTTTATTAAACGTGCCCCGCCGCCATTATTATACCCACTGCAGGGCAAGGGATTCATATCGTCGCACCATCTTTTCCGGACTGGGAGTCAATTTTTGAATATCACCAGTTTATAAAATATCACTCAAAAATTCAAATTCTCAGATTTTTCTTTTCTTAAGTGAGCTTTTCCGAGCAGTTTCTCATATGGGCTCATCTGACCTGAGCCTTTGGCTTTGTCCCTTGTCACAGTATAAACGCGAGTTGATGGCGAGTAACAATCTCTGTAGCTGTATCGAATTTCAACGCGATAGCGTAGGTCCTATAGCAACTACCGACTCTCACTACAGGAATCGCACTCTAAATTCATCCTCAAGCGGAAATTTTGCAGACATACCTACGTATTCTCGACCTGCCTAGAATTTTAAGTAAATTAAAATAAATTATTTGTTATTTCATTACTACGGGCATCACTCCACGCCCTTAAAAAACCAGCCAAGTGCGAGTCGGATTCGCCCACCGAGGGTTCCGTACCACTAAGATATAAATACCGTCTTAGTTATGGACGCTCAGTCACGCAGAAGTATATAAAATGCGCGAGAGTCCGACACGCACTTGATTTTTATTATTATTTGTTGTTATTCTATAGCTTATGCACTATAAACTTTCCAATTTCCACGCTTGTATCTAAGCGTTTCCCCACTTCCCCACGGTCCCACTTTAACGGTAGAGCTAAAACAAAAATCGAGCAAATATCACCTCAAAAATACACGTTTGTAGTAGGGAAGCCCCCTTTATCTTTTATTTTTGCTTTTATTATTTGTTGTTATAGCGGCAACAGAAATACATAATCTGTGAACATTTCCACTGTCTACCTATTATGGTTCATGAAATACAGCCCGCTGACAGACAAACAGACATCGGTTTGAGTACGGAACCCTAAAATTGACATAAGAATATTGAAATTGCCAAAAAAAATAAGTATATCAGTGATAGGTTTGGTGATTAAGTATACTGATGAGATGATAATTATGTCGTGTTAAACTTTGCTGCACGCACACTGTTAGCAATATCTCACAAAAGTTTGAACAATGAATGCACATCGTCGATAGTAAAGCAAAACATCATCTGACGAGTAGCATTTAGCGCATGCCACGGCTATGTACCTACCTAGGTATTGGAAAATTCCTATACGACAGAATGAAGCACTGTACCGTAGGTAGCTGGTAACTTCGTATTTCATATCATGCCTTTCAATTTAGCATTATGTTCGCTATACGCATTTTTATCGTGACGAAATATAAAAGTTGTAATAGGTATCCATCTACCTCTACTAAACCGCCATTATTTATTTTTTCTGATTCGGTGATTCAGCTGCTATTTGGCGGCTGAAGCTGAGGCTGAAGTTAGGTAGGTTGGGTTTGGGGTTCGGTTAGGTTAGGTTTATTTATAATTTACTTTTTAACCAGGTAAATTATAATTTAACGGCTCTGACAATTTACATGCGACAGATATGGCTCTGGTAGAAACTCTACTTCGCTCGCCACTCATCGAGCGATATTTTTACTTATTATTAAGTGAGCATAGGATTGTAGAATTAAGTCGAGTAGAGTTAGCGGCTTTGTTCAAAATAACATCTTTAACTTTTTAAGGCGCTAATAGCGGTCAAATGCCTAACTTTACGTTAAAATATTAAAATAAATGGCCATCCAAACCATTGAAAAAAAAATACAGGGTGATATATCAAGATTTTAAAAAGGTTTTTACTTGAACAGAATTGTATTTTTGCAAACCACGTTTTAGGAAAAAAGTCCCCAGCAGCACCTGTTTTTGTGATAATTTGCAAAATTTCTCTAAAACCGCAAAAGTTCACTAGTTAGTTTTTACACACAAAAAAGGTATCTACGAGTATTATATCAATATTTTTACTTGAATATTTATTTTTATTCCACATAATACCAATGAAAAGTGCAAAAAACCGAGTTTTTGAGCGCGTGCGGCCGCGAACCCGACCAAAAACTGTAAGCGCGTGACATCTTAGCGTGCACATACGATTAGAGTGCATTTTTAATTCGATCAAGTAACGCTGAGCGCTATTAAGGCCTTAACATAAATTGTTAAACGAGCTTTGAGTCTTGGCAACGCAACGTACTTTACATGAAAAGTTTTGGGTGGTAGGTATATAATTTCTTTTTGTAAGATGCCTTATTCCTTTTTTTAGGGTTCCGATACCAAAATGGTAAAAAAAATTAACCCTTATGGTGAGACTTTGTCTGTCTGTCCGTCTGTCACACCTCTATATCTCAGCAACCACTCATGCTATCGACTTTCAAGTGACTTCGTGACTACAATAATTTTCCATATCAACTTATTGGAGTCATCATGGTGCACAGGCTTTCCTCGTCGTCGATCTTCGAGATGTGGATTCCTGTGAAAATCAATCTTTCACTGGACATTGGCGTGTCGCCATAATTTTGTAACAATTCCTTTACTTTGACATTGGCGAAATACGTTTTGTAATGAGATGTGATGCCATTAAATAAATATACAAGTTGTGATGTCAAATGTCAAAAAAAATACCATCCCTTATCTCCGAAAAAAAGGAAAAATCTGAATTAATTACAGTCAATAGAAATTTATGTAAATATTACAGCAAAAATAAAACTATTTTTCTAAGTTGCACAGTTTTTTAGAATCTGCAAAAAACCTTTACAAACAAATTTAGTTTTGCGGTTCTAAAAATGGACTTTATTGCTTCCAAAAATACTATAGATATATCGGAACCCTCGGCGCGCGAGTCTCGCACTTGACCGGTTTTATTTTTAGGATTCTGTATCTCAATAGGAAACAAAATGAAACTCCTGTAGCATCATTTTGTTGTCCATGTGTCTGTCTGTCAAGGCCCTTTTGCTCTGGATAGCGTAAAGGTATCGGGGCGAATTATGATTTAAATAACTGTCGTAAAAATCAACCCCCTAAATTAACGCCATTACATATATTAATAAATTAAATATGTATTAATAAATATGTGTTAATAAATTAATTATCTCCGTACATATTTTGAAATCCTTCTTTACCTTGAAAATTTGAGCCCTCTAGTATTTATCCAAATAGGTCTGGATAACCTTCGGGCTCGTCATGGCGGGGGCACTTCCGTGGCCCCAGATATGAGATGTAATAGTAAGGGTGATGAAGGACAAATTTCTATATGATTTGCTCATGTCTGCCTCTTTGACTGATGATAAGGAAGGAGCATCATAAGGAGCATCCTCTAAAAGGTACAAAAAATGTTGGCGGACATCCACACCCCTGCGTTTTTGAGGAATTAAGTTTTAACTATTTTGAAATTTGACAATGAAACGTACACCTGGCAGACTATGACTATCTGATTAAATACAATGTATAAAACCCCTGAAAATGGTCTGCCAATATAATAGCCCTGCGTCGTGAAGTTACAGCGCTTCAAAATGCAAAAATTCACTACTTCGTCCCGTGATAATGCAGAGCCCTGCATGTCTGCCTTTTTGGCAAGAAGCTAGGTCTCACAGTACAAATAAAGGGAAAAGTCTAAAATAATTAAATATTACAACTTTACTCACAACTAATGGTAACCAATTGTGGTGAGCTCCCGTTTCAAGAACATTCATATAAGAGAGGGGTCAAGTTGGATGGTCGTGGAGGCGATTTTTGTTTTAGTTCTATTTTAAAAACGAGAACACTTACAAACTTGAAAAGTGGTATGTTTATAGTTCATAAGCTATAAAATACGAGTAACAATAAATAATAAAATTTGGTCAAGCGCGTGTCAGACTCAAAAAATCTAGTACATTAACTTACTGAAATTTCAACTAATACAATTATGATTATGTGGTAGTACGGAACCCTCAGTGCGCGAGTCCGACTCGCACTTGGCCGGATTTTTTTTTCTCTAACTCAAAAACGCAGCGACGCACAGAAAAACTAGTAAGGACCAAATCGATTCGTATTGAGCTGATCTATCATCCCTATTAATATGAATCATGAGCAAATCATATACCCAAATTGCACCCAGCACCCTAACTATAAGTATTCAGATGGCTTCTGAGATTAACACGTATTGTACGTAAAGACCTGGCTGACACATATACTAAAGGAACTTCATGTATCATTCATGACGTCGCAATAGTTTTCTTCAAACCTAGAGCAAAAAGGTTACACGCTGCTATCTAGCTTGGTAAATCTATACTAAGTAAATATATCGGTGTTCAGGTAAGTATGTAGGAACACTAAAAGTAAAAATACATATCGGGTGTTAAAAATACTAAGCACTATTTTAACCTGTTACTTAGCATAAAACTGAACAACTTTCCCGTAGAAAAATAGATCAAAATATGTAAACAAATTATTTAGCTCCCATACAAAATGCGCAATCAGCTGGTACAATTTTTATGGGACATTGTTTTTTTTTAAATATTTTATATTTAACTTTTTTATCCTTATGAATAAAGCAAATGAGTACTGCATAAGTTTTTTTAATTATTTAAATATCTGTACCTTTGTAATTTTTTTTAACTATCTGTTAAAATCGTGTAATTAATGTAAATTTCCTATAGTTTTGATCTTTTGATTCAGATAACTGTTTTAAAATTTTGAGTTCATTCGTCGTTCTTTATATAACTCTATTGCTATGTCTGATTGCTAATTTGTAGTTAGCATTTTTCTCCGTTTTTTGAAGTCGGTATACCCTTAATTACTAAAATGCCAATATACTAGGTTATTTTTTTGGACCTGATATGCGTATGCCCACCTTATTATAGAGGTCAAAAGCAACAACTTTTGTTCAACGACTTTGCTAACAACCCGCGAAAAATTTTCAACTTCCCATACAAAATGGGTCGGTCACGTGCTTACTTTAGTATGGGGAGTCGAAATTTTTTTGTGCGTTGTTAGCAAAGTCGTAGAACAAAAGTTGTTACTTTTGACCTCTATAATAAGGTGGGCAAACGCAAATCAGGTCCAAAAAAAACCGGTCAAGTGCGAGTCGGACTCGCGCGCCGAGGGTTCCGATATACCTATAGTATTTTTGGAAGCAATAAAGTCCATTTTCAGGACCGCAAAACTAAATTTGTTTGTAAAGGTTTTTTGCAGATTTCTGAAAAACTGTGCAACTTAGAAAGATCGTTTTATTTTTGCTGTAAAGTTTACATAAACCTCTGTCAACTGTAATTAATTCAGATTTTTCCTTGCTCAAACTTCGGAGATTAGGGGGGGGGGAATGGTATTTTTTTTGACATTTTTCATCATAACTTGAAAACTAAGAAAGTTAAAAAAATACAAAAATATATTTTAAAATGTACAAGTAAAGCCCTTTCATATGATACCCCACTCGACCTAATAGCGACAATTAGAAATTTGGCCCCCCCTATTTTGGCCCCCTTTACATTAATAATCATACTTTTTTCAAAAAAATTTTATGTGCAATTAAGTTGGACAACTATATTCTAAAACTATTCCAAATTTCAGGTCGATAGCATAAGTGGTTGCTGAGATATAGAGGTGTGACAGACAGACGGACAGACAGAGCGGCACCATAAGGGTTCCTTTTTTTACCATTTTGGTATCGGAACCCTAAAAATAACCTTGTATAAAAAAGTAGGGACACTTTGTATTAAACTAAATATGGTTTATTTGACGCACAATAACCTAACCAAATTGCGATAAGTAGGTAGGTATGCTTTTATTTTTTTAGGAGTTCCTGGTTTTAATCTCACAAACAGTCAGCAGATGTTGACCAAATTTATAGAACTACCTATTTGAACAACCCTATTTAACAAAACATCATCATTTGAATCGGCTCAGTATCGGCGTAAATATCGCGAAATAACGAATAGAGAACCTCCTCATTTATAAAGTCGGTTAAATTAAAAATAATTTATTAAATTTCTTACTATTTTAATTAAGGGGCTGATAAGAGATTTTTGCATTTTTCTCAAAATCTGTAACCATAATATTAATTATCAAATAACTATATTATTTATTATGCATAATGTATTGAATAATGTGTAAAGGTTTTGGCATCATAGATTAATGGGTACTTAAGAAAAACGGTTGAAAAGCAAAAAGCAGAGGTAATTTTTTTTTTTATGGCGTACCAAATATATTTTATCGTGTTTCGGAGTCGGCCATATTCTTGAAAAGATGCTTGATTATCACATAAATTTTTTTCACGGTTCATCAATTTTCGTTAAAAACTTGCTCAAGTGAAGCGTATTTAGCTCTTATCAGCCCCATAACATTTGACTATTATATATTCTGTGATGTTACTTTGTACAAAAGAATACCTAACGCCCGAGGTGGTACCTCAAAAGGTAGGGATTCGCTCGAACGGGCGAACGCGTGTCGGGCGAAACGACGCACTACTCGTTTGGATGAGTAGAGAGACTATTTTTAATTAACATTTCAAGATTTTGTTGCTGACATTACTTTGTACAAAAAAATATATTCGGGCGAAACGCCCCATTGAAAATGTAGGTTTTTTATAAGGTAGCGTTTCGCTCGAACGGGCGAACGCGTGTCGGGCGAAACGACGCACTCCTTATTTGGATGAGTTTTAATGCAAAAACACAATTTGTAAGTAGTTTTTGTCACAAATGCATTGAAAAATATTGTAAGATCGTAGTCCACAAACAAGTATTACAAACGAGTTGACGTTTGTGAGCCCGACACGAAGTCGAGGGTTTACCATCGTCACGAGTAAACCTACGGAATTTAACTACTATTACAACTAGCCATTGTACTGTTCCTGTTTAGAGTAGAGTTGTTATTTTACAGATCAGCCGCTGTTCATAATTTAATGTTGACTAACTAGTGCTTGAACTAAGGCTGCATGATAACCCGACGCTCAGAAACATTCAAATATATAGCTAACGTTTGTTCACGTCTGACAAGAGCGGGCTTTAGGCAATTCTTAAAAATTCGGCAGCATCCGCTATTTTTAGAAACTCGTCCAACAAGTCCTGCCATGCCTGGATTCGAATAGCATTTGGAGGTTAAATGCGAAAGAAGGAGACGAAATGATGGTTGAATAAGCAGAAATAGGACGGTGAATCGCTTTATTCTTGAATGTCAGTTCATTGTAAGCTATCTGTCTGTCTGGACACTGGAACTCTTTATTATGAATTAAATTGTGCGGCCATCAATCGATATCCTATATACCAGAATATACCTAGCCTATTAATGTGCTACTAACCTACAAAAACTTTGCTCGATAAATAGGTATAGCTAAGGTCCTTTTGAAACAATGCACACTATTTTAGTATCATTAAATATTAAAACTTTTCTCACAACCAGTCATAACCAATTATGGTGTCCTCTCGTTTTAAGAATATTTATATTAGGGAGGGGTCAAGTTTGAGAAGACGCGGAGTTTTCTTAAATCAAAGGGCAAAAGCTTAGTATCACACATAATATTATGGTAGACAAGTACGGACCTTTAGCACGCGAGTCCGAGTCGCACTTGCCCGGTTTTTTTCTTATTGTGACTCTTCTTCATTGACGGATAAAGCGCTAAAAAATGAGCATTTACCTTTGTTCAGTACTCATCTAGGTATTTACATCGGAATTCAGTGCCGTTGTTACTAAGACTAAGCAGTTAAGGTCCTTGAAGCTGCAGCTGTTCAGCCACTTCGACGAGAAACCTCGTTGTCTCATATTTACTCTGCTCTCTCCAGTCAGAATATCAGGTCTACTATTATTTATCCCGCCTTCTACTCAACTAAAGACCCTTTTTAAATATAAATTTTACATAAATGCATCCTTTAAAGAGCTATAAGACTCGTTTCTCTTAGACATGTGAGACTTATTAATTCTTGGTACCACTTGAGTAAAGACGTAGGTGCCAGCACCTTTCTAACCCACCATATGATTTGGCAATGCCAAAACGCCCGTTCACCGCCATAGCCGACTTTCACTCCATAAGCACTCGTGAAAAAATGTACCGACCTTTCTAACAAGTCAGTTCGTTGGAGCAACCATCATGTCTCGTCGTCGGTGACGCAAGCGCAAGCGGATTTCTAATGACGTGAGACGCGGCTTCACGGCTGTTGGGTAACGGTCCACCTCTATAGGGCAGGTACTGACCGAGTTCGACCTGTACTTGTAATAAGTACCTACAAGCAAGCAGTCGTACCCACAAGTAGCTCGTCCGGGAGCTGACCGCAATTCTTGGACTATGTTATGTATGTACGCTCGGCAGCTAGCAAGTGGTAACAAAACCAATATAAGCTAACCTAGCACAACGCTATGAACGCCCGACACCAGAGACTGGCTCAAGGTCAAAATATTACCACCGACTTGCGGCCATGTAATGAGTACCTACTTTACTTCAAACTCAAGTTTTATACAGACAAAAGACAGGAATTAATTAAAGTCCGAGTCAGATTCAGACTCAGATTCAGATATTAATAATTTAAAATTACACGTCGTATTACAATGTCAATAAATAAATTAGGTATTACAACAAATTAAAACAAATTAAAATCAATTATAACACATAATTCAACTTATTATTTAGAACTTCACTCATGATCATGACATGACTGGGTTAACGACTTAGCGTCGGTTAGAAATTCATCTATGCTGTAGCAAGACATTTTTATAAGAATGTCTTTCAGTTTGGTCAAAAACGCTTTCTGGTTTTTAATATTTTTTATTTTGAGTGGAAGACTGTTATATATTTTCAGACAAAGGACGCTAAAGGATTTTTGCGACTTTGTTAATCGTTTAGGTGGAATGCACAATAAATTTCGACTACGCATGTTTAGGTTATGATGATCTCCGTTCGTTGTTAGATTTTTTAAGTTGCTTGTCACGTACTTACAAGCTTCCATGATGTAAACGCTTGGTAACGTAAGTACTCTTGTCTGCCTAAATAGATCCCTGGCAGGATGGTCATAGGGTTTCTTCAATATTATGCGAATGGCACGTTTTTGGAGTTTCAATACGCGGTCGCGGTCAGCAGCAGTACCCCATAGGTCTACCCCGTAAGTAAGTAATGAATGGAAATATCCGAGTAGGTGCATACATACTTTTTAGGGTTCCGTCGTCGAAAAGGAACACTTATAGTTTCGTCATGTCCGTCTGTCTGACTGTCCGCGGCTTAGCTCAGAGACCCTTAGTACTAGAAAGTTGTAATTTAGTACGGACATACATTTTATCCACGCCGACAAAACGGTAAAATGAAATCTTGAAAACTTTTTTTTATGGTACCTCAAAAACGTGAATAACCTAGCTTTAAGTTCGTAAAGTCAGCCGTACGTCAGTGCTAACACTATGACCTGGAACGGTTTTGTTATGCGGCTGTGTAGGTACAGTAAATTATCAACAGCTAAAGTCCTTATTTCAATAGCCGTAGGAGCTAAAGTCGCGCTGTAAGTGTGAACCTTGACCTGCTCTTGACTGTAGCAACGTATACATGAGGAATTTAGCTTGACTGGGTTGGTGTGGCATCAAGAGATTCATGCACGGCGCAGAGTTAGGGTTATACTCGTATCTCAAAGTTTAAACAGTCCAGACAAGAAGCCCGACATTTAGTCACTTTGATATTAATAGGTTAGCTTAGTGATACGCACTTACTTACTAAACTAATTTTGTACGAGGTTAGTGTAGCTTTAATTATAATAAGAGGAGTATTAATAATAATAGATTTTTAATTTTATAAAAATTTTCGGATTATCAAATTTTAATTTGGTGATAGTAAGCAATTTCAATATTATTTTACCATCTAGGTACCTTATTCAGTAAATGGTACAGCAGCACTGCATTTAGGTACTTTCTCGCGATATGTAAGGAAAAAGTATCAACTGCAAACTTAAATTTGTAATGCCATACAAATACTACAGAAACACAAACTTATATTAGGTCTTTACCTATGAAATTGCCGTTTTGTATGGCGAATTTTAGGGAAACTCAATTTTCAGTACTAACATTTTTGCATTTTTCTTAGGAATTATAAATCCAATTTTAATTTATTTTTAGCATTATTAGGAAGACATTAAGCTAACAGAAGCTTAAATTTAATTTTCGAAAAATATTATCTGTAAAAATATATAACAAATCTAATGATGAAATCGGACGACATTTAAGACGAACAATTTTCGAACCTTTAATTTTATATATCAAACTAAAAATAAAAACTTTATTTTATGCTTAAATTGATAACCTTGAAGTGAACTTTCAAATGTAAGACAAATGAAAAAAATAGCATTAGAATTATAGGAATTATGATCTCATTAATCTGTAAGAAAATTTCGGCAATTTCATAGGTAAAACCTATTATTTAGGTATTTTCAAAAAATGATAGTTTTTGGTTCACCCTGTATACTAGATTTCAGCAAATAAATTTCAAATAGAATATCCATTCAGGTACATAACCAATCTGAATTAGAGAAACATTAAAATAAACTCAATGCAACCTATTATGAATAAATCATTAGTTTTTTTTTTTATGTCACAAGTGGGCAAGCGAGCAGGTGGGCCACCTTTACGTTTTGGTAGTACTGGAACACGCCTTATATGAAACTAGCGGCCCGCCTCGGCTTCGCACGGGTAGCACTGTCACCCCTTTGGGGGATGATATCTCACAATTTCTGAAACACGTGTTTCTTTACTTCTTATCATTAGCTTAAATTCAAATTTTCAAATACCTCATGACAAAACTGTAGGATTTCTATACAAACTTTCATCCCTCATTTCATCGCGTTAGGGGATGAATTTCCAAAAATTCTAAAACATGTACTTTTTTAATTATTACGGAGAGCTCAAAACAAAAATTGTATAATTCTGCCTTTAAAAATGAAAGACTTATAGACTAATACGGAAAAAAATGACCCTGTTTTTCACCCGCTTGAAGGGTGATTTTTAAGAAATGCCTCAGCACGTGTGCTTTATTTTATACCAAAAGCTTAAATTTAAATTTGTGTGAATCTAACTCAAGAAACAAAATTTTACCCCCTTGAATTTACCAAAATGCTTAAACACGCACTTTTTTATTTTTAGCTGAGAACTCAAATCCAAATTTTTATATCTCTACCTTTAAAAATGAAAGACTTCTAGTCCAACATACGAAAAAAAAAATCATCCTCTTTTTCACCCCCTTCAAGTATGATTTTTAAGAAACGCTTAAATACATGTTTCTTTATTTTGAACCAAAAGCTTTAATTCAAAATTGTGTGAAACTAAGTTAAGAAACAAAGGACCTTTATACAAAACATATTTCTTCATTTCACTCTGGGATGAATTTCCCAAAATGGTTAAACACGTAATTGTTTATTTTTTACTGGGAGTTTAATTTGAAATATTTATTTCTCTACCTTTAAAAATTAAAAGACTTCTAGACCAACATACGAAAAAAAATCAAAGGTGTACGTGTAAACACGTGTTTCATTATTTTTTACCAAAAGAAATTCAAATTTGTGCGAAGCTAACTTAAGAAATAAAGGACTTTCACACAAATCATTTTCCGTCGTTTCATCCCCTTGGGGGATGAATTTCTAAAAATCCTTTCTTAGTGGCATGGCAACCTCTATAACATAAACAATATACCGGATTACAGGATTTACCTCTTTATTATATTAATATGATATGATTACCTAGCTAGACCAATTGATGCTGCCGCATGATAATATCTTATATGGATATGGTCGGTCATGCAAAGTTTAATAAAAATCGTTTGGGCCGTTTTTTAGCAAATTTCTAGTTGTATGACAGCTACCCTCAAAATGAGAGGCAGCAAGAAACCACTGTCTTATAGTACTGTAGCCCGTGGACATTTAAATTACGAAAAAGGTTACCGTTTGTCTTTGTGAAATTGTAATAGATTTCACCATTTCACATACTAATAGCGAGGTCTTAAAGATCGTAACCCGCCGTAACCATATACAGGGTGTTAATTTAATTGCGTGCCATAGCTTAAGGGGTGTTTCAGTAACGATAAAGTAACACAAAAAAAAATTCTCAGGGCTATGTCAGTTACTTTAGTTCTTCTGCGGATCTCCTCATAAAGTATGAAGTATCCTCCGTTAAAGTATGACGGGAAAATTGGAGTCACACCCAAAAAAAGAAAGAATTACTGGATACTCGCGCGCTGGCTCGGTGATAGCGTGGTAGCCCTTCGCGTAAGTTTAGTTTCAATGGAGTTTAATTTTTTTTAAGTAGGATTTTTTTCATATTTTTTTTTGTGTTCCTTTATCGTTACTGAAACACCCTCTAAGCTATGGCACGCAATTAAATTAACACCCTGTATAGTAACGAGTGATTTAGTCCGGCCATATTGACAATAATTTACATTTAAGGGGCTACCTCCCGTCCACTAGCGCCCCCATCAGTTGAAAAAATACTACTCGCTAAATACAAAACTTATCGAAAATCCCGATGATCAGATTGAAGTAAAGGTAATATAGTTTATTTAGAACTTATCAATTCTGAAAAATATAGTACACTGTAGTTACAGATACAAAAACTGCTAAAAGTGGCCGTTTTTCGCACTTTTAGTATCTGTAACTACAGTGAACTATATTTTTCAGAATTGATAAGTTCTTAATAAACTAGAGTACCTTTACTTCAAGCTGATCTTCGGGATTTTCGATAATTTTTGTATTTAGCGAGTAGTATTTTTTTAACTGATGGGGCGCTAATGGACGGGAGGTAGCCTCTTAAGAGTTACCGTTTCAAATTAATACATATGTTAATAGACCCTCTGATCAAACCATATGCCTATTTTAAGACTGTTTCTGTGGCCGGTTCAGATTTTAAGACTCATTTGGTCTTAAATTTGTTTTTGCCAAATTTCCATAGGCGTACTATTACGTATGGTAATTCAACAAAGCTGTACAACATGACAATAACGAAACAATGCGGTAACCTACCAATTTATATAACTAACATCCGCCGTAACCATATATAGTGACCAAACTATAATTCCATATATATATGGAATTATAGTTTGGTCACTATACAAGGTGTAACAAAAAGGGTATATCAACCCTGAAGGATGTGATTCTGCCCATGAAACTGAACAACTTTCCCTAAGGAACATAGATCGAAATACGAAAAAAAAAATTTTACCTCGCATAGAAACTGAATCAGCTGTTCGCGCATTTTGTATGGGAGATCAAAATTTTTTTTTCGTATTTCGACCTATGTTCCTTAGGGAAAGTTGTTCAGTTTCATGGGCAGAATCACATCCTTCAGGGTTGATATACCCTTTCTGTTATACCTTGTATATGGTTACGGCGGGTTACGATCTTTAAGACTTCGCTTTAAGTATGTGAAATGGCGAAATCTATAACAATTTCACAAAGACAAACGGTAACCTTTTTCGTAATTTAAATGTCCACGGGCTACAGTACTATTAGAATCGTTCGATAAATTTGCATAATAAATTTAAAATACATTATGGTGTCAATCGGACTATTCGTTTAGCTGACAGACCGACCGACTGACGGACGGACATTTTTAGGAGTCTTGCTTTTTATGATACGGAACACATTTTTGAGAAAATCAGGAAAAAATAAATTTTTCACGAATGCAGTAATTACCTTTCTCGATCCGCTCGAAAGCAAAACAGAAAATTCTCAAAAGCAGGACGCAAGTCGGACAGTAGGCAGAATGTTGTGACAAAACAAATCCGTTTTTGTCCAGACTAGACTAATCCTTTACTTGCGGATGGTGACCCTACGCGGAGTAAAGGCGACGCCGCCGCCGTTTCTTTATCGGCTCGCCGAAACTAGTATTCCTATCGTTGTCGTTACTGCGCTGTGACGACACGGCGCGGCGGCGGCGTGCCCGCGCTCGCGCCGAAAATCGCCGGAGTCATCGCACTTGAATGGCCTAGTTAGAACGATATTTCGATAGAAGTGACCACGTCTTCGGCTCGTACTACACAACGTTATTTTGTGATTTGTAACTTTGACAATACTAGGCTAGCTACCCAGGACAACAGAAAAAAGTTTAAATCTTGATTGATGGGTCAAAATACCCAAAAAAAAAATATTCGCTGTAGCATAAATTAATGACAAATTATAATGAATATTAATCAAATGACCATCGAAATAAATTTCAATATTCGTTGGGTCATGTTATTTTGTAACCACAATACACGAGCCGATTAAGTGTTGCAGCAGCCGGGGAGTGCCAAAAACAAAAGAGTGAAAAAATCAGCGGAACTTATTCATGAGTTACCTACCTATCTAAGGTTTTAGCTTGGCCTTCGGCTTGACCTTCTGAACAACGTCAAATAAAGTCCTATCGGTTTCGATTTCAGGGAGAGACAAAGTATTTTTTTAGAATTTTCGCTTGTAACTTGTAAACGGCGCGTTTTAGCGACAATACTTTTAAGTGAAGGTTAAAGCCTAGAAAATTACAACTTTGATACATAAATAGTTGGGCCCGCGCCCTATAACTGCGCTGCAGGTGTAAAGTGTAGATTTCGGCGGGGTGTCAAATTAGCCCATTGTAATGAAATAAAGCTTAGTACCTGAGTGACCGAGCTTTGCTCTGCATAAAGCCCATCACATACAGCACCATCTAGTATGGAGTAGAAAACCTAACCGCAGTTTTAGAATATGCTTGCCCAAACTGTTCACCGCTACATTGGAAAACAAATTTGCATTCCTGCTTTTAGTAAAAGATAAAGAAAGACGTGTTAAGCATTGGGTGCGAAAAAAAAGATCGGCCTCTTCATACAAAATTGCAAACTTGATTGGACAGTTTGTATGGAGAAGCCGATTTTTATTTTCACTTCCTGAAAGTTTTGTTCGCTGAAAGTTGTTCAGGGTGGAAGGCTGTCCCTTACCCCCGGTATAGTGGCTCGCTTCTAGTATATCTATCGAGTTCGGGCTTACTTATACTTTTTATTTATTACGAAAAGTTCAAATCCAAATTTTTAAACCTGATTTATTAAATATTTGAATTTGGAACATGCGCGAATATACGGAAAACGAGCAAAGAGGAAAACGAGCAAAGAGGAAAACGAGCAAAGAGGTTGCACACTTGCTATAGAATCGTACTAAAAACCAACAAAACGTAATAACTGGCTGTATGGAATATGGTTCAGTTCAAAATTTTAAGTTAAGAAAAAAAAATGCCGCCAATTTTCTGTGCAATTTTCCTCGTAAAAGTTTCTGTTTGGTATCGGGAAAATCTTAAAATGCTCCAGTGATGAAAATGAAACTCTCATTCCGGAGTCTTTTCGCACTAAAGCGGCAGCTATTGTTATTGAGGATGGAAGTCAAGTGCAGTAGCTGAAAGGCATATTGAGGATTCAGTGGAAAATAAGGCTAAAACCTGCAAACGAATTATTGACGGCATTAACCTTAAACCGTCTACATGTGACCCTTGGACGCCCTTTTCTCCGTCTCGCCCTTCAACATCGAAGGAAACACCTTATGAAACGACATTACAGCTATCTCAGCATAAGACCGTTTCAGACCCAAATAAGCACATTGGTAAATCTAAGTTTCAAAAACTGTTCTAATTTTACATTTAATTTCTAGTTCTTTTGTTCTCTATTGTTCTTTTTTGATTCATAATCACAGAGTAATTATTTTCTCGCACTCAATGATAAAAAGTAGAGTACCTAAATAAATTCATCTTGGCTCTTGTATCCCTTGATACGCTCAGGATTCTATTCTAGAATCCTTCGCTCCTCTCGAGATACAACTTAGTGCCTCGAAAAGAATTCAC
Source organism: Athrips mouffetella (assembly GCA_947532105.1). Classification (NCBI taxonomy): domain Eukaryota; kingdom Metazoa; phylum Arthropoda; class Insecta; order Lepidoptera; family Gelechiidae; genus Athrips; species Athrips mouffetella. The sequence continues at coordinate 28,389,213 of OX383956.1, read as the reverse complement.
CTTTTTTTTTCACTTGTTGGGTAATCTACTATCACATGAAATATTTTTGATGAGTTTAGGTAAGCTTTTCTTGAAAATCATCCTCCAAAAGGGTTTTGTCCGTTTGCTAGTCTACAAGTCCTTTATTTTTGAAGTTACAATACAAATTTTAATTAAAGCTCTTCGTATAAAATAATAATAAAGTAAATTTTTCACCTATTTTTTTAATTTCTCTCTTAAGGGGATGAAATGAAATTGTACAGAACTCTGGTGCTGCTAATGAACGTTGGAGGATGATTTTCAAGAAACGTTTAAACACGAGTGTCTGTACGTTTTCGCAAAAACTTAATTTGTACAAAAATAAATATATAAAATAACATAACAACACGTGCGAAGCCGCTAGTATTTACATAAATCTGTATCGACTATAATTAATGCAGATGTTACGTTTAGCAAACTTTGGAGATAAGGGGGAAGAATGGCATTATTTAGACATTTTTCATTATTAAAAAACCTTTTTTAGAATTAAAAAAAAGCCCTTTCTTAATATACGCCTTTTGATCTAATAACAAAAATGCTAATGTTGCCCCTCATATTGGGCCATTTTGAGATAAAGAATGAATTTCATGAAGTTCGGTTTATTATTCGATCGGGTTCGGTTTAATATTTAATAATATCCCTATTGACCTTAGTTCACATCTGAAATAATAAATTAATAATGAAAACATTTATTTCATTCTTTCGTTTGCAAAGCTAGGCAAGTATATTTTAAAAGATTTCTAAATTTCAATTCGATAGCGTGAGTAGTAGTTATGTATAATATCATTGCGTGTGACAGACAGACGAAGTCTCACCATAAGGATTCCGTTTTTACCATTTTTATTAGAAACCCTAAAAGCGACATATTTTCCTCATTTTGTCCCAGTACTGTGCGTATCCATTGCGTCCAACCGGAATGCATCACCTCTTGTGATACCTTCAGCAGCTTGAATCGTGCCAAGTTTCATCCGCCAAATTTTCCGCGTGCTTGGTTACCAAATCGATTGGTTTTGGAGAAAACGCCCCCCTCAGCGAAGTACAATAGAAATTGTTTATGTATGTTATTTAGAATATTTAATAATATCCCTATTGACATAAATTTACACTTGAAATATTTTGCGACAAAATTGTTTAAATGGCGTAGTTAGTGAGGAAGTAATTACAATGTACCTAAATGAGATTTTATGTTAATTTAATTGGTTAATATTAAAAAGAAATATTTAAAGCTGCTTACTAATCAAATGCGTTCCTTTCAGCAAGTTACGCGGACCATAAAACTGAACAACTTTCCCTAAAGAACTGGTCGAAATACGAAATGCGCTATCAGCTGATGCAGTGTCTATTGGCGTAAATTTTTTTTTTTTCGAATTTCGACCCTTCCTTAGGGAAAGTTTATGGTCAAGTAACATACTGAAAGGAACGCAGTTGATTAGGACGCACGCACCCTATATAGTTTATTTAATTTTAATAACCATAATTTTATAGTTAACAGTTATGTACTTCAATTTCATTTTGTAATATTAAACGACTAGCTGTTACCCGTTACTCCGTCCGCGTGGAGTTCAGAAAAATTTGCTATGACTTTCCCCATGGTTCAAACTATCTTCATACCAAGTTTTATCAAAATCGGTTCATAGGATTAGTCGTGAAAGCGTAACAGTCAGATAAAAAGATCAATTTTTGCTTATGTAATATTAGATACACAGAGTTACAGATAATATGGATTTCTTGTAAATTAAACACCTTTTCTCTTGATTTCGTGTAGTTAGTACGCTCTCTATCCTCGTATGTGTAAAATATAATCGAATTCCACGCGGACGAAGTGTGATACGGGTTTTTTTATTTCTTGTACAAAACAATACCTCTAACTTAATCTAATGCTCAGAAATTATTAAAGCCCCGTTTAATCGGTTCTGTACTCAATGAGCCTCTTATTCTTTTCTCATAGAGGGAGATGAAAAGTAGAGTGTATTACGCGGCTGCAAAAATATTTTTACCTTGGGCGACCTATTGAATCCCTCGCTACGTTCAGGATTCTACTCTAGAATCCCTCGCCATGCTCAGGATTCTACTCAAGAATCCTTCACTTCACTCTGGATTCAAAATAGCGCCCTCGCCTTAAAAATATTATTTTACAGCCTTGTGATACAATCTACTATTTCATCCCATCTATTCGAAAATCGCTGAACGGTTCGTCAATAAAGGCGAACAAAATAGCTGTTTTCTCCAAGAGACTTTCGTAGCGGGTAAAAATGGGATTTAAAATTTGAATTTGAATTTAGGTTCACCATAGGGATATTTTAGGTCAACCATAGAGTTTGAACCAAAATATTGTATGAAAAATAATACTGGCCGGTTGTACTATTAAAATGATTATGAATATAGAAAAAAAAATATGCTTGAAATGTAAACAAGACTACCAACCAAAGAGGTTCTGTTCCTAATTGATACAAAAATGTCAATAACATTTTCAGTTGTTACAATAGTACATTTTACAACAAGTGCACAAAACGAACCATTTCACCGAGACTTTTAGCAGCCCGAGCCGAAGGCGAGGGCTGATAGTAATGCCTAGGATAAAATGGTTCTGTGGACGTATTATAAACTCTGCTTTTCACTTTGATTGCGAGGAAATAAAACGTAAAACAGAGTTGTTCTGAATTAAGTTTTCTTAAAATACTTCATGTAAAACAGCAACTTCATGGATATACCCCTAGTTTTATTGTTCAGTGCGGTGGTAAAAAACAATCAAATACTTCGTTTACACACACGAAAAACTACACGAGACACACCATCTTAGTTCTCGGGGTGGGTATAACGTGCTTAGCTGTCTTATTAGTGTCAAGTTATGCCACTAATAAGACAGCGGGCTCCATGGGCGGTGGTGACCACTTTCCATAAGGTGGCTCACCTGCTCGTTTGCTCACTTGTCACATAAAAAAAACTACTACGTTTTCCTGAAGACAGTTAAAAATATTGCTGTGGAAAAGAAGAAACTTGGTTTGAAATATCTGCTTAAAATTTCATGTATAAAGATTAAGACCTACAGTTTCATTAAATGAACCATGTTTTAATGACCCAATTTTTTAAATAGATATTTCCATTAAAAAGAGTTAAAAAATTTCATTCTACAACTTTATAGCAAATTTTCTATGTTGGTACCGAAAGTACCGAAATTCCCGGGAAATCCCGGTTCTAAGTCCAGTACCGAAAATCTAGTCCCGGTTCTTGGGAGGGCACCGGTTCTGCACCCCCTAGTGCCAGTCCAAAGGAAACTTTCTCATGGAGCGGCAACACAGAGATCGGCTTTTTTAATTTGTGCTAAAATAATACCCAAGTGACTGTTTAGCTCTTATTTTAATGAAAGAATGCAACATCTCACAAAGATCTCTTCATTATCAATGTAAAGAAATATACTTTGTTGTATATATTTACCCTATGTTAAATTAACACTACGATTGACCATAAAAAGATCCATATGTATACAAAAGAGGAGGGTGATGCGAGAAGTATGATCGATTTTGTAGTTGTGGATGAAAGATTGAGGAAAAGAGTTCTGAATGCTCGCGTATATAAAAAATTCAGTATCGACACAGACCACCACCAGTGTAACCCGAATTGGTGGTCTATTTAACTGGTGGCGGCATAGAACACAAGAGCACACGAGCGTTACAAAACGTATTCAAGTAGAGAAATTTCAATGAATACAGATTGATGAAAGAGACCTACCAGGCGAGAGTGAATGGAAACGTTGGAAGGGGGAGGCTTCGGCGAAAGTACCAGGACCAAATTCAAGACGATCTGAACAAAGGCCAGATCAAAAGTACCCTAAACCGACGAGCATATATGAAAGGGTTGATGAAAGTACAAGAAGCGAGGGAAGTATGTCGAGATCGTAACAGGTGGAGGACTGTTGTCTCTGCCTACCCCGACCGAAAAGAAGCGTGATGTTATGTATGTATGTATCAATTGAAAATTATCTCATTCAAACAAGATCTTCAACGCGTGATAATGCGCTGGCTAAACAGATAGGCAAGGGTTTCAAATTTATATTTATTTATTTAACGAGATAATCCACGGCTTATTAACTAAAACCAAAGTAGCTAATAATAGGTTATCCTACATTACGTTTACCACAGACAGCCGTGAATCTGATAAACTAGGATTTCGAGTTGTCTAACAAAAGCAATAAATCTTTAAACTTCTCTTATTTGCTAGGAGCGAAAACGCTAGTGACTTATATACTCTTTGCTAGGAGCCTAACAGTCTGGCCACGCAACTGCGCGATCGGCGGCGCATCTAGCGAATTTTCAAAGCAGTGGCCACACGGCTGCGTGCGTGCGGAATAGTTGATACTCAACAACGCAGGCGAATTGCGAAATCGGAGTTCGTGCCGACCGGTCGCGCGGTCCCCCGTCCCGTGACGCTACCGCAAGAACAAAAAGTATCAAGAAGTTCTAGTCTAGTCCAATCATCTCAATGTTACTTACTTACTTTAAATTTTTATTTCCCTATTATTCATCATCAGTTTTGGTCTACATATACTCTTATTTGGTTCCATTGAGTTTATTTTGATGTTCTATAATTTAATTCTGGATTGGTTATCTACCTTCTAATAAGACATTATATTTATACTAGATTTTTGCAAAAATATTCAAATATAATTATGTATGTATGAAGTAGATAAAGAATAAACCTAAATATATGTATGGCATTACAAATTTTAATTTGCAGTTGACACTTTTTACTTTTTTTAAGTGCGGTGCTGCTCACTGACTCTATATATACAAGTACGGGTGCTGCTGTACCATTTATTTATCGTTCATTTAATTTAATTTCATTTATTCATGCTTACATTGTACAGCTTAAAGTTCTTAAATAATTGTAGCAGTTAGTACATGAAGTCATGAACCCTATATTAGGGCATCGCATATTGTGAGGCATGCAGTGAGAGACATTTAAAAAAAAAATTAAATTACATCGAATTGTCAATTAAATTCTCAGAGGAAATTAAATTGTCAATAATAATATAGAATTAAAAGAAAATTAAATTAAAACTAAATTAAATTGTCAACATAATAAAGCATCAAAATTAAAATTTCGTCTCCTTAAGCGAAGAATTTCTAAAAAAGCTTACACATGTCTTTTATATGTTTTACGATACGCTCAAATTCAAATTTGTATACCTGTAACTTCAAATGAAGGACTTCTAGACCAACAAGCTGACAAAATTTATTCCCATAGGGGGATGAATTTCCTAAAATCCTTTCTTATCGCAAACCTTCATAACATGAAAAATATACCCTCCAAATTCCGAGCTTTCAGCTTCAGTAGTTTCGGCTCTGCTTTCAGTCAATCAATCAATCAGGCAGGACTTACCTCTTTATTATGTTATCACATATCATACTAATACACTCAACGGCACGGAATATAAGTATTTAAAATTTATTTTTGTAATCTTTTTTAGCTCTACTCAATGATAAGTTAAGTCTGTTATGACTGTTGTATACATCATTTATGTGCTGTATTTTACAGCACGACCAGGGCATAACATAAACAAATATACGTGAAAGAAAAATAAATTGGTATTTTTCTTTACTGTATAAATTTAAAATTAGCCTACATCTTAGTGTTACCTTCCATTGCCTTAAAAGAGGCTTCTATGTCGTCTCTTATAAGACGTCGTCTATAGACTTAATCCAGCTTTCAATTGTTTCTTGGATAACGCTGTATCATTCCGCAAAAACGGACCACTCATTCAACTTTTTGACGTCTCGTACTTGGGACACCTGCTGGGATTAAGAGCCACCGGGCACTAGCGATTTTTAGTTGGCCGATAGTTTGATCGTTCTGGGAATTAGTATGTACCCCTATGGTAGTGCACGCATTTTTCGATCGATTTGTCTATAGAAAGTACGATTGCGACTAAACTGTCGGCCAACTAAAAATCGCTAGTGCGCGGTGGCTCTAAGGAATTCAATGATTGTCAATAAAAATGTCGTTCTGGATATACGATTGTCAATGAAGAGGTCTTTTGATTCCTCAATCAGATTTGGTGTCCCAAGTGCGAGACGTCAAAAAGTTGAAAAAATGCTTCGTCATTGCAGAGTGGTACAGTGTTTTCCAAGAAAGCATTGAAACCTTGATTAAGTCTATACAGGGTGACTTTTAATTAGTTCTTGATAGAAAAAGGTATGCATGTACTCATGATACTGATCAAATTTCCCCAAGGAACATAGGTCGAAATACGAAAATCTAGTTTTGACCTCCCGCAGAAACTGCATCAGCTGATAGCGCATTTTGTATGGGAGGTCAAATTTGTTTTTTCACATTTCGACCTATGTTCTTTGGGAACAGTTGTTCAGTATCATGAGTACATGCATATCTTTTGCTATCAAGAACTAATTAGAAATCACCTTATAGAGACTGCATAGAAGCCTCTTTTAAGGCAATAGAAGATAACACTAAGATGTTGGTTATGAGATGGTCATGCTGTAAAATACAGCACACAAAAGTAAATTTAATTACCTTTCAGAGGATGTATTATAGTTATATTTTGTATTAATTAAGCAGAGCTAAAAGAAGTTTACAGAAACAAAATTCAAGTGGTTAAATTCCTTGCCGGTGAGTGTACAGGTACTCTAATATTACATTAGCATGATATGATGATACGTTATGGTGACGATATGGCGATGACATTCCTACAAAGGTTAGCTTTTATCCTAGGTGACTCTGACGACGCTATCGATACCTTGTTGACGTCACAATAACAAAACAGATATTGGTAGGTAATATAGGTAGTAACTTGTATACTAGTTACTATAATATTGCTAGGTCTACTACCTACGCTAAAACTCGCGGCAGGTACTTAAAACAATCAGAGCACATCTTTAAACCCATATAATGACACTTCTAAGTTAGAACAGAAGTTCGTATCCTACATAGCACAATCTGACTGCAGTCCATAGTTGCTTCCTTAGAAGTAATCAAAGAAGTCTTCACTTGCCCAGCTTTTAACTGCACGCAAATAGACATCTATTGCATATTCGCGCTCGAATCGTTGGAAAACCTATGAAGGGTCGCTCTATCTGTAGTGACCGCGGGCGACAAGACCGAGGGAATACAAGTTCGTTTTTGCTGGTAAACAGCTCTACGATGTCTTCCTAACAGGTGCCAGCGACAACATTTATTTTCTATGCCGAAAAAATTGCTGGATGCTTCGCACGATATCAAACTACGTAAATTTATACTTCATGAAAAATCGGGACACTTGGCGTCCCGGTCAAAATCCACAGGCCCCTCTCAAAATCCGGACGTCCCGTGTAAATCGGGATGCCTAGTAACACTATTTACTAGATACTGAACCAGTGTTTCTTTCAGGCAAAATTCTCTTGGGCTGGGGGGCAATTCCGAGACCCGGGGGGCGAAGTAAATAAATGAAACAAAGTAAAATTAATTCCGGTTATTATTAATATTTTAATGAAGGAACGATGCTATCAGGCTACACAATAACAAAACTGAACCAAAATTTACAAAGTAACATATTATTTTTATCAAATCTTATTCGTGGCTGATTTCTTGCATACAAGTCGACAACTTTTCCAGAAATTCTTCTTTTGGAGTCTCTGGTCCCTCGATGCTAATCATCACACAATGCATCAAAGTTTCAGGTCGATTCTATTCATCGTACTGAACGATCTTTCGACGGAGGCAGTGGTTACGGGAATGACAAGAAGGATATCACAAAGCTTTTGTAACTCGCAGTACCCTACGTCTGCTTTTAAGATTTTTGCGATTGGATTTTCATCTGTCTCCTTGTACATTCCGATTTAAGGTCTGCTATCACACTTTCCGCATTAAGCATAGGGAATTTGTTACAAAACTTTCTAACTTCTGTGTCTTGTAAAGTTATTTATGTTTCAAAAGGTCTCGAAACTACTTGAAAATGTTATGATATCAATTGATTTGTCATTGAATCTGTCTTCTTTTGCATTAATTACGCTTTCACAATACATCTTCATCCCTTTAAATGTTTTAGTTGCATTTTCAGCAACGAGGTGCACTTTAGATTTGAATTTCTCTATTTCGATCCGAACTTTTTTTTGCAAAGGGCAATTGACGTCTTCGCTCTGTTTAGTAATACCTTCAAGTGTAATTTTGTAGTGGTGATTAGAGGAATCCCTTTGGTGAGACGCAAGTCTTTCTTTTGAAAAGCATTGCTGAGGTAAGAAAGTGAACTTAGATGTTCATTCATTAAGTAAGATGAAACTCTCATTTCTTATTTCCAGTAAGATGCCCCCGACCAGTGATGCAAGGTCTGCCTCTGTGGTCTGCCCCTTCTTTGTGGATATGTTCACTAGCCATTATAATTAACTTAAGGGTCCTAAAAACAGCATTTACTATCCTGGTAAAGTGGCCGAAGCGCTGCTATTCAGTTCCAAGCGCCTATCTACACATTTTACTCCGGGTAGTAGGGCTACTCCGGGGGGGCTTTGCGTAGTATCTGAAAGAAACACTGTACTGAACTCAAAATAACGAATACTCTTAATAATACTTACCTACTCATGGACACTGACGTTGGTACCTGCTAGCATATAAGTCATTGCTGCTTGCACTACCAATTAATTATTCTGTGTCAAGGATCGATATCCAAGTCTTTGTCTGGCAAGCGAACTCTACGGCGTATTTTAGAATGAAACAGTCTAACAGCCAGATGTTGCAAGCGAGTGTTCTACTTAGTATTCTACTTGCAGTGGAATTTTCCATTTTCTATCTCTACAACATCATTTCACTGGCGTACAGGTAGAAGCGTGTATTTAGGGTGCGTCCTAATCAACTGTGTTCCTTTTACCACAGATTAAATAATAGTAAACTAACGTTTACAGATCCGACATTCTCAGGCGGGGTGCCGACAAATTTCAACCTTATGTCTTAAGCATAAAGTCGATACTTGCGGTGTACGGCTTAGGACACGTTTATAAATCGCGAGTGATCGCGGACAGATGGGCTAAGACATGTCCCTCAACACAGAATCCTCAGAGAAAAAAACTGCATAAAAACTTATTTTGACGATGCCAAAAAATAGTCATGAAATAGTCATAAATAGTCACCATAAGGAAAAAAATAGTCGCGTTACAATTCTAGAGTTATAGCTATGGTTTGCTGAGGATTATGGGCATAGGCTATAGTATACAGAATCCTCAGTTCTGATGCAAGCAAACCGTGGGGACTATCGACTTGGTTTTTATTTTAAAAAATAGTCATGAAATAGTCGTCTTGACTTCCAAATTCTCAAAAATAGTCGTTCAAGGATTTCAGAGTTACAGGGGTAGCTTGCTGAGGATTCTGTGCATAGCATTTCACGGACGCAGATTCCTGCAGAACGGTTAGGTTTTCTATTTGATACTGATGTCAAAAAATAGTCAACAAATAGTCGTCTCAAACCATAATAACTTCGGTCTGGTTTACCTAGTAGAAGTATGTTAAAAATGCATGTTAACTTCGCCATACATTTTTCCTTTGTACAGTCGCGTACACAAAATTATTTGATATTGATTTCAAGTTGTCAAAAAAAAAAGGAATTTTGATATTGTTAGGCGCTTTTATTTTTATATATTGTTGCAGACCCTTTTTTTGTGTTATCTATTTTTATTAGGTAAATAAGAGGATAAACCGACTGATATACGAGTATCAGTGCACAGACCCAACCTTTTGGTCTAAAAACTTATAATGTAGGTTCGACGTTTAAGGAAAGGTAGGTAGGTTCGCAAATATTACTAAATTAACTATACTAACTTTACTAATTTCTTGATTGATCATTGTTGTTTGCCTACGCATTTAACTATTCATTAAAAATTTAAATGTCGCTGCATATGTGTTTTTTTTACCTAATAGCACATCAGTAGAATAATACAAATCAGTGACTTAATGGCATAGTAACAGAGTTGGAAATGTTTATCGTGGGTCGTATAATAGAAAAAGCACCAATATTCTGAGACGAGATATGTTTAACCAATAGCATGGCGACGTTCGGCTCGACCGAATTGTGTGACCGAGCTAGCGCTCGCCGCCGCCGCCGGCGCGTATTGAAGTGCCCTACATTGTTGCTATTACAACGACAATTGCCGTGTTCTACGGTAATTATATGAAATGTAAAGTTAACTTACACTACAGCCTATGGAAGCAGTAAATACACAACGCGTTATTCCAAATGAGGATTTCCATTTTTTCAATAATCCTACTTAAAAGTTGAATGTAAATTCTAAAAGTAACAGCAGCTCGTTAAAAGCGCAGCCTCGGTCGGGTCATTGCGCTGCGGGTTATTGCCCTCTGCGTAGGGCTAATTTTAAAATTTTCAGAATTTTTTAAAAGTAGGTTTTTTTTTGTGTTTCTTTATCGTTACTGAAACACCCCCTAAGCTATGGCACGCAATAAAATTATCACTCTGTATTACTAATTTAACCATTTAACGGACATAAGTACGAAGACTATGATTTATTCAAAAAACTAACTAAAAAATAATCTGTAGGTACTGAATATATTCATAAAGAAGATTTTTTTATTATTTTAGTTTAAAACCAATTATTGTAGTTTATTAAGCTATATTATTTAGCATGAAAACAAATAAACTTTGCTTTTTATTACAGAATTAATTATATTGGGTTCCAAATACATAAAAAAAAGTAACTAAATAGTTACCATCAAAGATGATATGCATTTTGAACACGTCTGTACTTGAGTTGAAAAATGTATGGCGAAGTTATCATGCATTTTTAACATACTTCTACAAGGTAAACCAGACCAAAGTGATTATGGTTTGAGACGACTATTTGTTGACAATTTTTTGACATCAGTATCAAACAGAAAAACCTAAACGTTCTGCTGGAATCTGCGTCCGTGAAATGCTATGCACAGAATCCTCAGCAAGCTACCCCTGTAACTCTGAAATCCTTGAACGACTATTTTTGAGAATTTGGAAGTCAAGACGACTATTTCATGACTATTTTTAAAATAAAAACCAAGTCGATAGTCCCCACGGTTTGCTTCCATCAGAACTGAGGATTCTGTATATAGCCTATGCTCATATAATCCTCAGCAAACCATAGCTATAACTCTAGAATTGTAACGCGACTATTTTTTTTCTTATGGTGACTATTTATGACTATTTCATGACTATTTTTTGGCATCGTCAAAATAAATTTGTATGCAGTGTTTTTCTCTGAGGATTCTGTGTTGAGGGACATGCTAAGACGGGTCAGGATTGTCACTTTACGAGATACTGAGCGAGACGCAAGTAGGTATGTAATATTGTTCAATCAAACATACAAATGCTTACTTAGGTACCAATGGAAAATTTTGCAAGTGATAACAAAATGCCTAGGTTGGCAAAAAATCTCTTCACCTTTTGTTTTTACGAAATTGTTTATTTAAGTTTGTAGATAGGTATTATCATATTATGTGAAATTTTTGTTCTTGCTTTGATCATCGTGTCGGCGGCGGCATTTTGCTTTGAACTTAGGTAGGTACTTTGAAGCTGCGCCGCCGGTCGCCGCTGCCGCTGCGCCAAATTATTTAAAGGTACCTACCTACCTATTATAGGCTAAAGCCACGATCACACCTAGCTGAATTCAAAGACTAATTCGGTTTACATTGCTCGTTGAAGTAAGGATATTGCAATTAACATAACCAAGCCTCCCAGCAATGTATGCCGAATTAGTCTTTGAATTCTGCTAGGTGTGATCGCGCCGTAAGTACCTACCTACTATTTAGGTATTACTTTGCTTGCTCTATTCGATGTACCTACTTCTAGACGCAAAAAAGGGTGGGTATATGTGATATATTTTATCTGTATTATGCGTTATCTAAGAAACTGAACTTTGTTTATGATGTCATTTTGCATAATAAAGCCTATGTTGAAATAGTATTCATTAGTTACATGGAACTAGGCTGTATGGTTTATTAACCATAGTAGCAACTAAGCTTTATCTGACATCGACTGTCATATTGAAACGTCACTGCTTTTTCATCACTTCCTTCCTTCCTTTGCACCCGTTGTGTGCTCATGTTAATTTTAATTCAATCTTAATAAAATGTAATAATCTTAGTTTACATCGTATCCCCGTGCCTTTCATTTTGATAAATAAAAGCCGGTGATAAAGTTCTCAAGTTTATTTTTCATCTCCGCTGCAGTCTTCACCAGCCACGCCTGTTTCCACGCTTCGTCCATTCCTCTGCGCGAGCCTTCATATTCTCTCGCTAATAGCCTAGACACAGGTTATTGTCTTATTTCAATTTATTATGCAAAATTGAACCAAAACGTGCTAAAATATGGAAAAATATTGTTATTCTATTGTTTCTTGGTTTACAGTCTACACAGGTCACCTACCTATATACTAGTAGTTATTACCTAAAAGTTAAAGTCAAGAGCAGGTCAAACCAGACACTTGCAACGTGATCTTTCATCCCCATAAACGATAAAAATAAGAACAATATAAAGTCCTTAGTGTCAAGCTTGACGTGCTCTTGACTGTACCTATTAGTACCTAAGTTTAATTGAATTTCGGCAATTGTTGTAATAAGTTAGGTACCTAATCTGTTTCTTAATAAAAAACACAACCTATATTCGTAAGTAGGTACACACGACCGCACATCAGTAGAAACACTTTTGGACCTTATGGCGTGGTAATAGAGTTGAAAAAGTTTCTACCGACAAGCGGTTGACCGTACCTAGCTTTTGTAAATAGGTAAACTTACTTAATGAAAAAAGTCGTAAATCCAGGGTATAACTAGTTTTTAAGCATCCATAGACGCAACAATATCCCTTTTTCTTTTTATTATCCATCGTTATTTTTAGCCTAATTGAAAGACGTAGGTACTCTCGCGAAAGCCGGCAATGGCACGCGTGACAATCGACTGCCTTAAGCCACGATCACACCTAGCTGAATTCAAAGACTAATTCGGCATACATTGCTCGTTGAAGTAAGGATATTGCAATTAATATAACCAAGCCTCCCAGCAGTGTATGCCGAATTCGTCTTTGAATTCAGCTAGGTGTGATCATGGCTTTACCAAGCCAGCTTCTAGCGCTGCGTTGCATACTTACCTAGAGTGCGGAGTGTCACAGGCCTGCTTTTACTTGGAACATAAAACTGAACAATTTTCTGCAACTTTTTGAACAAAAGGTCGAAATACGAAAAAATAACTGACCTCCCATACGAAATGCGCTAGCAGCTGTTGCAGTTTCTATTGGTGACATGGGTGATCAATTTCATGTTCATGTTTTGACCTAAGTTGTTCAGTTTTCGGCGCAATTATTAATGAGGTCAAAAGCAACAACTTATGTTCTACACTTTCGCAACAACGCACAAAAAAAAATTAACTTTCCACTTAACTTCTAAGATAAAGAAGACCGAGCGCAGCAAAGTTACAACGTCTTAAGGCGAATAGTGCCCTAAAATGTGTTTCTTTCATTTAATTTTTTTCAGCGGTACAGTCGAATTGAATTGATTAAAATATATATTATCTTAGATAAGGATAGTTCCTAGGGCTAGTTCATTTTCAATACACGATTGAATAAACTCTCTATCGATGGGAAAAAGAATCAAAATTACACCTTTTTAGGGTTCCGATACCAAAATGGTAAAAAAAGGAACCCTTATGGTGCGACTTTGTCTGTCTGTCCGTCTGTCTGTCACACCTCTATATCTCAGCAACCACTAATGCTATCGACTTGAAATTTGGAATGGTTTTAGAATATAGTTGCCCAACTTAATTGCACATGTAAGAATTTTGAAAAAATTATGATTATTAATGTAAAGGGGGCCAAAATAGGGGGGGCCAAATTTCAAATTGTCGCCACTAGGTCGAGTGGGGTATCATTTGAAAGGGCTTTATTTTTTTACGTTTCTTAGTTTTCAAGTTATGATGAAAAATGTCAAAAAAAATACCATTCCCCCCCCCCCCCTTATCTCCGAATTTTGTGTAAGGATAAATCTGAATTAATTACAGTTGACAGAAGTTTATCAAAATTTTACAGCAAAAATAAAACGATCTTTCTAAGTTGCACAGTTTTTCAGAAATCTGCAAAATACTTTTACAAACAAATTTAGTTTTGCGGTCCTGAAAATGGACTTTATTGCTTCCAAAAATACTATAGGTATATCGGAACCCTCAACGCGCGAGTCCGACTTGCACTTGACCGGTTTTTTCTTTTAAGCTCATTTTAGGGCTAAAATAAACAGTATTTTCGCAAAGAAATTACACGACATAAGGTAAGTTTTATTAACACAATTCCAAAATGATTCCATGATTTCGCATTTTAGCGTGTTTACACAACGTGTTCGTCTGAATGATGAGGGCAAATGTTCCTCGACTACATGCGCCTTAATTGTATGGGAAGTATTTTTTTTTTTGTGCGTTGTTGCATAAGTCTTATAAAACAGTTGTTGCTGTTGACCTCGAACGAATAATATATTACTTCCTAAAAAATAACCCAGTGTACAAAATTTCCTAATTTTAATATTCACGGGAACTGCGCGGTGTCGCGACTGGCACGTTGGCCATCCTCCAGTTTTATATTTAAACGGAGTCGCATCAACTAACGTTTTTATGAAGGAATTTTGAAACATGCGACTGCGTGAATTCAAAATTCTGCCACCCAATTTGGTAGATATTGCGTAATAGTATATTACTCAAGAGGGAAGAAAGAGACAGTTCGGCATTTGCACCACCAGCTTGCGAGGGGCGCAAACCATTCGAGTTATTGAACTGTACGTTTATACATTAAGGAATGTATAGTTTTTTACTATACCTACGAGGAAAATGAAAGGCATGAATGCATATAGAATTTTGTATCCTGTACTATATCTTATTTATTTGAATCACAGAGTTTTGAACGAGCAATATTTGATACAGGGTGTTTGGCGCATCGTGGGCCAAAAGGGTCATCTGCTATCCCTTTCAACAACAAATTCAACTTTTTACTAAAATCTCAATTCAAAAATTGTATTGGTTCTAGCTACCGAAATAAAATTATATTGAATGCAAATTTACTGACTGTTCTCGTCTACATACATAGTTCTTCTTTTATTAACTCTCAAATTTTCCGGAAGAGCTATAAATAAAGGGCCCCATACAAAGCCCTGCCTGCAGGGCCCTGCTTGCAGTGCCACTGTAAATCGTACTTTGTGTGGGCATGCAGGGCCGACAAAATCGCCGTTACATCGGCCCTGCAAGACCACACACACTGCAGTGCGCACTGCAAGCAGGGCCCTGTAGGCAGGGCTTTGTATGGGCCGTTTAAACTGAAAACTCCACTTTACAGGGCTATAATAAAAATAATTAGAGCGGTAAGGATCTACAGATTTATAGGGTTCCGTACCTCAGAAGAAAAAAACGGAACCCTTATAGGATCACTTTGTTGTCCGTCTGTCTGTCTGTCTGTCTGTCAAGTCCCTTTATCTCACGAACGGGTAAAGGTATCAGGTTGAAATTAATACCATATATTAGGATCCATGAACCACACAAGATCTGAAAGTTTCAATTTTTTACAACGACGCAATCAAAAGATATGGCATTTTATGTCCTCATCTCCATACATTTATTCAAAAATGTAAAACCTACAGGGTACTTCCCGTTGACCTAAAATTATGAAATTTGGCAAGAAGCTAGGTCTCATAGTACAAATAATGGGAAAAGTCTGAAATCATTAAATATTACAACTTTAGAGAGCATATAAGAGAGGGGTCAAGTTGGATGGTCGCTGAGGCGATTTTTGTTTTAGTTCTATTTAAAAACGGGAACACTTACAAACTTGAAAATTGGTATGTTTATTGTGCATAAGCTATAAAATAACAACAAATAATAAAATTTGGTCAAGCGCGTGTCAGACTCAAAAAATCTAGCACATTAACTTACTGAAATTTCAAATAATACAATTATGTTTATGTGTCAAGTAGGTCCAATTATGTTTATGTGGTGGTACGGAACCCTCAGTGCGCGAGTCCGACTCGCACTTGGCCGGTTTTTAATTCTCTCATGTATCCTCCATGACTCCATTTAACAGTGTACAACATGCTATGCGGATGGCCTGCAGCTTTACCTGTCTTGTCATCCTAATGAAAACAACTCTACGGTCGACAAAATTAACGAAGACCTTGATAGGATACTTCGCTGGTCAGACAAAAATTGCTTAGCACTAAATCCATCAAAAACTAAATATATGGTTATGGGCTCTAAACAACAGATAAGCAAAATAAACCGTAAGAAGCCACGCATAGATTGAGGGACACGTTAATCAGCTCCACCCTTGAGGCGCGTACTTTGGGTTTGGTAATGGATCCAGAGCTTAGGTTTGAGAAGCATATACAGGAGGTTGCACGTAACTGCTTCTATCGTCTAAAACTGCTCTACAGGATTGGTAGGTATCTAAATACCTCTCTTCGAATACGACTTACTGATTCATTAGTTCTGTCCAAATTTTATTTTGCCGATACAGTATACGGACCTAGACTTTTAGCTACTTCGAAAGGCTTAATACAAAATGCTTGTGCCAGATTATGTTTTAATATTCCACCTAGAAGTTATAAATCAAGCTAAAATGCTAAATATGTCCTTCAGAAGACACGTCCATTTTGCTACACTTTTGTTCGGCACCATAAAGAACCTTAAACCTTTGTACTAGAAAATAACTTGGTCTCCCGTATCCGAATTGCGCGACTTGCAATTATTTCCCCTCACAAAAGAGCAGCTTTTAAGGGTAGTTTTAAATATACCGCCGCTGAATTCTGGAATGATATTCCACCTCCCTTACGAAATTTAAAATCAGTTCGTTCGTTCAGTAATAAATTTAATCCGAATTTTGAATATTAGTTTGACTTGACCCGCCCGATTCAGCATTAGAAACTGTTAGAAAGAGGATACATGAAAGAACTTTTAAGGGATTTTTCAACACATTTGCTTATAAAACAGCTCTATTTGCGCTGTATTTAGGTCCATAATCCAGCTTATTAAAAACGCGTGTTTTTCTCATTATATATTATAGCACTAATTATATAATTTTTATTTTTTTTATATTAACAAAGAGCAAGGAGTTCTAATGTCTAAAATATTTATAACATTTTCGTAAATTTAAACCTAATGTTGATGAAAATATATTATATAAACAGTTTGTTGCATGAGATTAGTTAAATTTGACAACAAATTAACATTAATTGATTTTGTAAGCAATAAATTTTAAGTTTTTGTGCTTTTTCAATGACTACGCTGTTTGGGAGCATTGCCACTGCTTCGTCACAGCTCCTCATTTGAAAAAAGAAATGCGCGCGCAACAAGAATTCCGCGCGCCATTTTTCAGAAGTATTTTCATTTGCTTTGATTTTTGTGACTACGATGGTTTCAAGCAATGAAGAAGAACTTAATTTAACCCCGCAGGAAATAATTACCGGGGCACAAAATGCAAGTGAGAGTCTCCTTCCAGCAAAATCAAATAAAAAATACATTCTTGCCTACGAAAAGTTTATTGCATGGAAGAACAGCAAAAATGCCAATTCGTTTTCAGAGAATGACTTTTTGGCTTATTTCAATGAGCTGGCGAATAAGTATAAACCTAGCTCTTTGTGGTGTATTTATTCCATGTTAAAAAGTATTGTGAGAACGAAAAATGGAGGCTCAAGAATCGCAGCCCGAACCGCAAAAAAGTAAGTGAATTTGATTCGTTTTTATTCGCAAATGTGTTGAAAAACGTCGTAAGAAGCTTGTGCGCTTTGGTGATTACACCCTCGGCTCTATTACGCCCTCGCCTGCGGCTCGGGCTGCAATTTCAGAGCCTCGGCCGTAATATCCAAAATAGCGCACGTGCATCTTAATGTACTATTAAGATCCTGGCCTCACTTAGTTTTTTTATTATAGCCCTGTAAAGTTAAGTTTATTTATCTACTCTCATATCGTTAATCCTCAATAATGCGTTCAAAAATTGTAGGTTAACATCTTCATAATGTCAATCTGTGCTTAGAAACACTCTTAGCAGCATTTTTTTATCTGTGGGATTGTAAAATCGTTAACGATTTCCCTTCGAGTGTTTTTAAAGCAGCTATAGGAACTTCGCTTAGCAGTTATCACCGGAAAAAGACAAAAACATTAAGGTTTGTTTTTGAACACATTATTTTAGGATTCACGATATGAGAGTAGATAAAGTTGTGTATGCAACTCCACATAATTAGTTATAAAACACTCGTGTCTTCTATTATGGAACTTGGCTCGCTACGCTCGCCTGCGGTCCCTTAAACCGACACTCGAGTTTTATACCCCTCATTATGTACCGTTGCATAAACTACTATGTTACCTCTTCCGGAAACTTTTAAAGTTATTAAAAGAAGAACTAGACAAGAACAATCAGTGGATTTGATTGAATCTTACAACAGTGTACAACAAAATAAAAGTTTAGTTTTAATGTCGAACTTTGTTTTTTTTTTGTAATAAGTTGCATTTAAAAATAACCGTGGGGAATACAATTAAAGGACTGATAAGAGCCAAATTACATACCTCCCTTTCTAACAAAGATAAGAATGCGCGTGTTAGAACAGAGCGGATTCGCGCTGTTTTACATTTTCGCTCATTTTTGCATTTCTTCAAAATCTGTACCCATAATATGAATTATAAAACAGCTACATATATAATAATGCATAATGAATAACGTGTAAAAGTTTTAGCATCATAGATTAATTAGGGTACTTAAAAAAAGGTTTAAAAGCGAAAAGCAGAGGTAACTTTTTTTTTATGGCGTATAAAATATATTTCATCGTGTTTCAGTTTCAGCCATCTTCTTGGAAAGATGCTTAATTATCACGTAATTTTTAATTCACTGCCGTATATTCATCACTTTTCGTTAAATAACTGCTCAAGTGAAGCGTAATTAGAATCAGCCCCTTAATGAGAGCTAAAAGATAGCAGATGAACCCTCCTAGCAATTCATTTTGGCACACGATGCGCCAAACATCCTGTATATCTGTAATCGCTTTCTCGAAAACGGCTTTAATGATTTCGATGAAACTTACTATAAGTGGGTTTGTGGGGGAGAAAAATCTATCTAAAAATGTAAAAATAATAGTTTTAAATCATGGTTGACCCTCATATACGTCGTGGAACAGCAAAGTAAATACAACGATCAAATCTACACATTGACGTAAACACTTGCACATGGGTTTCGTTTTAAGTTTGCCATGATTTGAAACTATTATTTTTTACTTTTTGAGAGATCTTTTTTTTGGGGTTTTAATATTAATTTATTGTATTTTTTTAAACTAAGTATGCATTAAATTAAGTAGATCAATACAAGTTATTCTACTATTTATTTCTATGAAGTCTTTTTAAAAAGAAGTCATAACTTATGAAATGCTGGATAGATTTTAATGGAAGAACAATCTTAATTAAAGTATAGCTTTCAACAAATTGTATCCGGACATTTTGGTTCATCCGTTTGTGAGCTATGATGCCACGACCAGGATAGACGGTCAGACATAGGAGTGAATTTATTAACCCTCATTTTTAGGGTTCCGTACCCAAAGAGTGAAAAACAGGACCCTATTAATATGCCTTCGATGTCTGTCGGTCTGTCTGTCAGCGGGCTGTATCTCATGAACCGTAATATAGGTAGAAATTTGAAATTTTCACTTGCCGCTACTACAACAAATACCCAAAAAAAAAAAAGTAAAAAATTAAGGGGGCTCCCAAACAGCTAAAGGAAGGTGAGCGGAAAAAAAAATTAGCTACCCTTTCGAGAGGGATATCGTTGTTTAGAACTCATTGAGTAGATAAACACTGTATTTTTTGTTTTAAAAAACATTTAAAAACAAAGTAGTAAGATGCCACCAAAGTCAGCTGTTTTTACAAAATTTGGTTTGAGCTGTATCTCATGAACAGTAGTTAAAATTTTCACAGATTATGTGTTTCTATTGCCGCTATAACAACAAATACTAAAAATAAAAAAATAAAGTTTTAAATCAAGGGAGCCTAAAAAACAGGTCTTTAGTATGGACTTAGATTCAGATTCAGATAATTTTATTCAATGTAGATTCTTTACAGAATACTTATTGAATGTCATGCAGAATACAATGCAAATAGAGCGAGTATACGCCGTTTCGGATCGTGCTATGGCAGCGTAAAAGAAACGGCAAGAAACCACTGCAGCACGGCCTACTTTAAGAGTCGGCTTTTTACAATGTGTTTCTTGTGTTTCGCTGGAATATCAGAGCACCATACCTCTTTGTCATTCATATAGTCATCCAATCTATAGTAAGCTTTTTTACATAACGTTTGCTTTACACATTCTTTAAACTTTCTCTCAGGTAATTGCACTATATTGTCAGGTATTTTGTTGTAGTATCGTATACACAGACCAACGAAAGATGTATTGACTTTAGTTAATCTAGTATATGGTTGATCAATTTTATGCTTATTTCTAGTATTAAAATTATGCCTGTCACAAATTTTTGGTAATTGATGAATGTTCTTTCTAGCATACATTATATTTTCATAGATTATACTGGCATGGCACTGTCATAATGTTGATTTCCTTGAACAGTTCTCTCAGGGAATCACGAGTCTTCAGGCAATAAATTGCTGTTATAGCCCTCTTTTGTAAAACGAATATTGAATGTATATCAGCTGCTCGGCCCCAAAGCAGTATGCCTTAAGACCTTAAGACCTATTTTTAGGCGATTTTTGTTTTAGCTCTAGCTTAAAAACGGGAACACTTTCAAACTTGAAAATTGGTATGTTTATAGTGTATAAGCTATTAAATAACAACAAATAATAAAATCTGGTCAAGCGCGTGTCGGACTCAAAAAATCTAGCATGTTAATTTACTAAAATTCGATTCTATGACGATACAATTATGATTATGTAGTGGTACGGAACCCTCGGTGCGCGAGTCCGACTCGCACTTGGCCGGTTTTTTGAAGTCGGGGTCAAAAATTTTGGTTATCATCATAGGTATCGTATGCGTTGTTAAATCAATGTACTATAAAAATGGATGGATAAATAAAAAGCTAGGTATAAGATAGTTAGTATTACCATTATTATGTACATTAAACTGTAAATAAATAAAAAATAGTTATTACCATGGGCAAATCTATTACGAAACTTAAAACCACTTTAAAGGCACCGAAGTATAGGTACCTACTTCGAATCAAAAGCCTTGACCAAGTTTTTACTCCTCCACAAGTCGGCTAGCCTTGAGCAGTTCCTAACAACGCGCCTATGTACTTGCTTACTTATCTACTTAGGTAAGTATATCTGTGCATGCACAATATTCAGCCAGCCCCATTTCGATTTTATTAATACGAGATAAAGTTTATAATACTTTGCAGCATGCCATCTTTATCGCTAATTCTAACGTCGGCTTGGCCCTCAATGGAAAAGAATAATAAATAATATGTGCTATACGAACGTTATTTAAATAGTATTTTAAGTGGCAAGTTTTCCGTGTAGGAACTATAGTAACTAAATGAAACGTGCCTAAATGAAAAATATAAATAAATAGCTGTGATACAAAATAATCATTCTACTTTAAGAAATTAATTTAATAGACGTTAACTTTTATTTGGTTGGTACTTTGGTAGCTAACGACTTTTTGTATGATTTGGTACATACTGTTTGTATTATTCGTAAATTATACATTTGCACTTTTTCAAATGGATTGGCATTGCTATAAAACGCCTGTGGTTGTACTACATTCGGGCAGACAAATAATGAAAATGCATGATAATAAGTTGAACGGTAAAAACTGACCCGTAAAAAGGAGTAACACATACGTGGGACACTCAGAAATATTTGCGACACTAAAAAAAATTGTTCTACAGGTACATATATTTTTATTAAATCTTTTCAAAGTACTCTCCACCAGCCTCTATACAAAGATTCATGCGTCTGAACCAGTTTTCAAAACACTTTTTCCAGTCCGCCGTAGACACCTCGTTTACAGCCTGCTCGAACGCAGCCAGCGCATCTTCCGGCGACGAAAATTGTATCCCCTTGAGCTGATTTTTTATTTTTGGAAATAAAAAGAAGTCACACGGTGCTAGATCAGGGCTGTAAGGAGGGTGACCCAGGAGTTTGACTGGTGTGCTGTCCAGGAAGTCCCTCGTTTTGAGCGCGGTGTGTGCAGGCGCATTGTCGTGGTGGAGCAGTAGTCCGCGGAGCCCTGTGTTTGGTCGCTTGTTGCTCACAACAGAAAAAACTTCTGGTAAACATTTGGTAGTATACCATTCGGCGTTGATGCTTCTTTGATCTCGTAAGGGAATTGAGGCCAAGTGGCCAGTCAAATTAAAAAAGCTGGCGATCAAAATCTTCCCCCCGCTTCGAGATCGCTTCACTTTGGTAGGCGTTGGTTCATTTTGAAACACCCAAACTGTCGACTGGCGCTTGGTTTCTGGATCGTATTGATAAATCCAGGACTCATCACCTGTTACGATGTCGTAAACACGCCGAGACGAGCCTGCTTCAAATTTGTTCAGCATATCACGGCACCATTCCACCCGGGCCTGCTTCTGAGCGTCGGTGAGGTAGTGCGGCACCCAGCGCGATACTATCCTCCTCACGCGAAGATGCCCGTGTAGAATCTCGTGAACGCTTCCCGATCCAATCTTTAATATGTGCTGAATCTCCTGATATGTAATTCGCCTATTATCTTGGATTAAATTTTTCACTGCTAGCACGTTTTCTTCCGTAATAGCCGTCAAAGGGCGACCGCTTCTTTCTTCATCCCCCAAGGTTGGTCGACCGCGCCTAAATTCGTTATACCAACGATACACGGTTGCCTTGGAGGGGCCTTCATCCATAAATGCCATTTGAAGTCTATCGAACGATTCATCCGGTTTCAGGCGACACTTGAAATCGTAAAAAATCATAGCTCTAAAATGTTCCCGGCGCAGATCCATTTTTCAGTAAGACACGATACTTTGAATTGGCTCGCAAAAAATGTGGAGGGAAATTTTGAAAATGGAACACACATATTTTTACTTACAAGTAATCATATTTTCGAAAAAGATTCTGACCGGCCAGTCTCCCATATATAAAAACTATTTTTCGCAATACTTTCTGAGTGGCCTGGTACTTATACAGAATCATATCCTGTCCTATTAAATGATCAATATTTGTATATAATCGATTGCTCGAAAGCGGCTCTAACGATTTCGATGAAACTTACCATACGGGTGTTTTCGGGGGTGAAAAATCGATTTAGTTAGGTCTCATGTCTGGGAAAATTCGGTTTCTCCGTTTTTGGAGCTTTCTTCAAAATAGTGGGTTTCAGAAACCCTACAGCGCCACCTGTTGGTGAGCTTTGGTTAAGAGTATACAGAGCGAACTATCTTAAGGTGATCTGTGACGGCCAGCTTAGCCCCGAATGCAACTAGATGGAGCCACTGCTGCAAATATAAGGTTATATTTTTTAATGCAATAAGTACCTACCAACTATATATGTGCAAAAAGTTGATTCGCGTAAATTTCATCGTGCAACTTCAACGCCTAACAACAATTTGAATAAGAAAAATATCTCCATATGTCCACTAAAGTCAATTACTCTTGTCAGTCGGTGTTTACATGAGTACGATCACTCACACATGCACACAAAGCACAACCGTACAGTTTTGACCGCACGCCCACAATCGTAATATTGAACCAAAAATTGCTAACAAAAATAGTACTTTCAGTACATTAACTGTATTTTTGTATTAATTAGCGAAAATATTAACTAAAAATAGCAGTATTCGTTCGTTTTTCAACAGAATTTATGTCCCGCGTAAGCATGCAAGTCATTTGAATTTTTGTATGGGAAACGGATCACCTTAAACGAGCAATATTTTAGATGTCGCAGGCAAATTGTGCCAGAGTTGGCCACCACAGGGTTTTAGTCAGTAAGACTCTGACATAACACTGTCGTTCCCCCGGACGGCAGTGTATCCATGACGGATTTCCCCGTGTAAAAAAAAAAAGTTACACTCGGCCGCACTTCAGTGGACACTTTGACCTTGAGCGGGTCTGTAGTTTCAGGCGTTTGCAGTATAGCACTGGCTCAACTTATGCAGGTTTTGTACGTGCTTGCTGCCGTGCGTACTTGATTGGTACCCAATCTGATCTTACTTCTTTTATTGGAGACTAGCTGTTGCCCGCGACTCCGTCCGCGTGGAGTTCAGAAAAAGTAGTTAATGACTTTTCCCATGGTTCAAACAATCTTCGTACCAAGTTTATATCAAAATCAGTTTATCGGATTAGAAATAAAAGCTTAACAGACAGACAGACAGTGCAGTTCTCGCCTTTATATTATTAGGTATACAGAGTACCGACAGTACGGATTTTTGTAAATTAAACACGTCTTGTTTACGTGTGGACTGTTAGGTCGCCCACTATCCTCGTAAGTGTAAAATTATAGTCGAATCCCACGCGGACGAACTATGATACGGGTTTCGTTATATCTTATACAAAACAAAGCCTAACTAAATCTGAGGCTCAGTCACTTTAGCTTCTGTGGCAACTGAAAAAAGAGCGGTACAAAGTCCAACGTGGCTTCACATGCTTTTAACTGTACATGTACCTGCATACAAAACTGTTGTTTGTGAGTTATTAGCGCCTTTGCTTGAAACTTTGCGTAACTTCTATCTGAGTGAACCGTTTTCAACTAACCTAAGCTTATATGTTGCACGGAAGTACCTAATCCAAGCACGTCATGGAAATGCCAGTTGGAATCGGTACAGTAGTTTGTGAGCTATTGGCGCCGTCTATTGAAACCTCGGGCATTTCCTGTCTGAGTGAATCGTTTTCAATGAAAGTAAGCTAATACATTGCAAATAATTAAGCTTAACACGTTATTGAAAACCCCGTTTAAATCCGTTTAGTAGTTGGTGAGTTATTGGGGCCGCCGCTTGAAACTTAGTGAATTTTATGTCTGAGTGAACCGTTTGCAATGAAACTAAGCATACATGTTGCATGGAGTAGCCAAATACGTTACTGAAAACCTCGTTTTAATCGGTTCAGTAGTTTGTAAGATATTGGCGCCTCCGCTGGAAATTTCGCGCACCTGTCTGAGTGAGCCGTTTTCAATGAAAGTAAGCTAATATGTTGCAAAGAAGTAAGCTTGACAGTTTATTGAAAACCCTGTTTGAATCCGTTCAATAGTTTGTGAGTTATTTGCTCCGCCGCATGAAACTTAGCATACCTTCTGTCTGAGTGAACCGATTGCAATGAAACTAAACTTTTATGTTGCACAAAAATAATCCAAACTCGTAATTAAAAACTCAGTTTGAATCGGTTTGCGAGTTATTGTCGTACAGGCAATTTAATACTTTACATTGGTGTAGCTTCTGATTGAGTGAACCGATTTGAATGAAACATAGCCTATATGTTGCTCAGACCTAAGCTTAATCTATCTGCGAAAACCGCGAGAAAATCCGTTCAGTAGTTTCGGAGTTTATCGAAAACATACAGACAGACAGACAGACAGACAGACAGACAAAAAGTTCAGAAAACATATTTTTGAGTTTTATTAGTCGTTTTTTATCGCTCACACTGATTTTTTTATAAATTTATCAAAAGTACAGACACGCGGTTTCTACTCTTTTATTATATGTATAGAAGATGTTCTATCGAACTTGTGCCCATGGGATTCAACTTTAACTAAGAATTTTACTACTGAACTTCTAGAAGCTACAAATATTGTTGCCAATTAGGTAATTGACGTAACAGTAGGTCCTATAAGCAGAAGTAACCAATGTCAGGTCCATCTGCTTGAAATGTTACAAGGCAAGTTTCAGTTTGCGACCGAATGAATTCGTATTTTTTTGCATTCTGTACCTTGCTAGTTTGTAAGCCGCTTTTTGACTGAAGAACTACTTAATTTCTTGTGGTACCTAAAACGTAAATAATTTTGTGTTTCCTGTATTTTAATAAATTTTTCTGAAAATCCGATACGTTGATAGAAGGTTCTTCCTTAAATCGACTCTCCGATATGCCCCTAGACTAGGTTTTACTAACTTCTAAAATATGAAACAACATTGTTGCTGGTGACATAAATAAAACCGGCCAAGTGCGAGTCGGACTCGCGCACTGAGGATTCCGTACAAACCTGTACGTAGGTATATAAGTAAAAGTTTTGTTATTTTTTATTGCTAAAAAACTTTATTATGTAATGTAATGTAAGTAACAAAAATTTATATTTGAGTTGATTGAATGAAAGGTAAATTGCGGTGTACGATTAATGACGTATTAAAAAAACTATTTACTAGATCTCGTTCAAACCAATTTTCGGTGGAAGTTTACATGGTAATGTACATCATATATTTTATTAGTTTTATCATTCTCTTATTTTAGAAGTTACAGGGGGACACACATTTTACCACTTTGGAAGTGTCAATCTACCCAGTTTAAAAAAAATTATATTAGAAACCTCAATATCATTATTGAAAACCTATCCATAAAAATGAACCATATCAATATGGATTTGATGAAAAATTAAAATTTGACTTTATGTTCTAAGTATGGGGAACCCTAAAATTTATTGTTTTTTTTTCAATTTTTTTGTGAAAATCTAAATGCGGTTCACAGAATACATCTACTTACCAACAGTACAGTTAAGTTCAGTTTGAACAGTATAGTTCTTATAAATTCGGAAAAAAGTGGCTGTGACCACGGAATTATATTCCGTGGCTGTGACATACGGACGGACAGACAGACAGACAGACATGACGAATCTATAAGGGTTCCGTTTTTTGCCATTTGGCTACGGAACCCTAAAAACGGGACGTATCGGGATTAACTTAAAATGTAATAAGTAGGTTGGTAACATCTTTGTTACTTAGTACTCGTAAGTAGAACGAAGGCACGTTTTAATGGTTTCGACTATTAGTATCTTTGTTTTTATCTTACTAACCCTACAACAAGACCTATGGATCGGGGCCAGTTTATCATTTAATGTCAAGTAGTAATGAGCCATTTGATCATACGTTTATCTTTTTTGACAGATAATTTCAACCGCATAGGATGAATTTGTTTATAAAGGATTATTTTTAAGATTTCGTACTTCAGAGGGAAAAATCGGAACTCTTATAGGATCACTTTGTTGTCCTTCTGTCTGTCTGTCAAGACCCTTTCTGTCATGAACGGGTAAAGGTATTAAGTTGGAAATCCTTTTTGTCATGAACAGGTGAACGTATTGAACGTATTATGAGTTGGAAATAATTGTAAATATTGGCCTTTTGACCCTTGAAGGTGTAAAAAATTCAAGCTTCTATGACAAGAAAATCAAACGATACGACCAATACAATTATGAAACACACCAAAACCTAGAGGGTACTTC
The DNA here is from genome assembly GCA_947532105.1 of Athrips mouffetella. Lineage (NCBI taxonomy): Eukaryota > Metazoa > Arthropoda > Insecta > Lepidoptera > Gelechiidae > Athrips > Athrips mouffetella. Next base: position 28,361,849 of record OX383956.1, on the reverse strand, counting down.
CCGTTGACCTAGATTCATAAAATTGGTCAACAAGCAGATCTTTTAGCACAAGCAATGGAAAATTGTCTAAAGTCATTAAATATTACAAGTTTTCTCACAACCAATAATTTATTACCAATTTATGTGAGCTCCCGTTTTAAGTACATTCATATTACAAAGCTGATGATGATGATGATGATGATATTACAAAGACCGGTCAAGTGAGAGTCGGAATGTGCGCCGAGGATCCCGATACACCTATAGTATTTTTGGAAGCAATAAATTCCATTTTTAGGACCTCAAAACCACAGTCAAAACTAAATTTATTTGTAAAGGTTTTTTGTAGATTTCTGAAAAACTGTGCAAATTAGAAAGATCGTTGTATTTTTACAACAATGTTTACATAAACTTCTATCGACTATAATTAATTCAGATTTGTCCTGTCGCAAAATTCGGAGTTAAGGGGGAAGGAATGGTATATTTTAAGCGCCGTGTAAAGTCCAATGTGTCTAGATTGACCAATCTCTCGATGTTTTAGTCTAGCGGCTGTCTTATCCACCATACCCTAAGAGCTATCCTATATTTTGGAGAAAAAATTCATATCAGGCCAAATTTTTGTAAACAGCTTTTAAATGCAATTTTAAGAGACTATATTTTTGAATCTACACAAATTTCAAACTGGAAGGTACAATTTCAATTTCTGGAGGTTTCAATTTCCATAAAAAAAAATTGTTGGATTTAGTACACTATATGATAAGGGACGTTAATGAAACAAAAGCATTGAAGAACTGATCTGATAGCATTTTTATCATGGGTCTAATGCAACTTTGAGATTTACGTAAATTTGTTTTTTAGATTTAATTGTGTTTCTTTTACAAATATAGGATGATTATATACTTAAATAAATGGTACAGCAACACTGCACTTATTTTCTCGCGATATGCAAGGAAAAAGTATGTACTGCAAACTTAAATTTGTAAATCCATATACATAGCACAGAAATACAAACTTATATTTAGGTTTAAAAAAAAAATTAAATGATATATGCAGATCAATTCAGAATTCAAATTGTTAAACATTTAAAGAAACTAACCGTAAACTATTTCGAGTAAATCACATGTTTACATTTTGATAGTACTGGAACAAACCTTCATATGAACTTTCACAGATCAATAGATACTACCGCAAGATACTTGCATGAAGATTTTTTACATTTCCAAATTTTTCATCACATGTTTCTTGGGGAAAGTTGATCAGTTTAGTCAACTGAGCAAGCCCTTTCAGTTTTTGGTACATCCTGTATACTAGATTTTTGCAAAAATAAAAAAACAAATGTATTATCTAGTCAGGTATATAACCAATCCAGAATAAAAATTATAGAAAATTAAAGTAAACTCAATCGAAACAATTATGAGTAAATCACATGTTTTAGGTTTAGTAGTAGGTACTGGAACACCCCTTATATGAAATCACAAAGACCAATTTATACTGCCGCAAAATACCTTCAATGGAGATGCTTAGTCATGCAAAGTTTCATCAAGATTTTATAAGCCGTTTTTGCAAAAATTACAATTTTTCATTTTCAGCAATCCTCAAAATGAGAGCCAGCAGGAAACCACTCGGAACCCTTCGATGGATTTGCATAAAACTCTTAAATTCAAAATATGGTGCCAATCGGACCATTCGTTTAGCCGCTAGGCCAAAGCGTGACGGACAGACCGACCGACGGATCGACCGACCGACCGACCGACGGACGGACATTTTTGGGAGACTTGTTTTTTATGATGTATAAGACGTGATATAGATAAGAACACATTTTTGAGAAAATTAGAAAAACTTTTTTTTTCACTAATACAATAACTTTCTCGCTCCACTCGAAAGTAAAAAAGATAAAAATAAAGGTAATTAAATGTAAAGTAAACAATATTTATAGCATTTTTGCCCTTCTTTTGTGGAATTTATAATACCTTTATTATTTTTTTTTAAATCATGCGGTCGTAAATTTGGGTGGATTACTAATGAATTATTTTATAGACCAATTAATCACCAGCTAATCTAATTTTTGACAAAAAAAAATGCTGATATGAATTTTTGTTGAATCTTTACACAGTGAAATCGTTTGGCTCTTAGGCTACCAGCCTTTTCTCCTGCTTACATAAAGGTGGTTATCAGTATATAATTGCTTGGAATGACGAGTAGATACAACAAAAATAAAACGTCGAAAATACTTGAACAAAAACACAAGTCCGGTGTATCGGGTGACCTAGAAATGTGAGGAAAACGTCTACGAAATTTCCTTAGGAAAAAAAGGTAAGCGATTTTGATTCGTTTTTATTCGCAAATGTGTTGAAAAACGTCGTAAGAAGCTTGTGCGCTTTGGTGATTACACCCTCGGCTCCATTACGCCCTCGCCGCCTCGTTCTGAGCCTCAGCCGTAATATCCAAAATAGCGCACGTGCATCTTAATGTACTATTACGAAGCATTTTCTTTCACGAGATTATGGTTTCCTTTATGGATCGACTCAATTTGCTACAAAGAATAAACCCACCCATCATATTAGTTGGTATTAATATTATTTATATATTATGATGTTTCTTTTTGGCAATGTATTTGTTACCTTTTAATTTAAAGAACCGTATTTTCTTTAAGACCTAATATTAGTATTTTCTTTTGTGCGGGTTCAGGGGTTCGCTGTCATCTGGAAATTTTAGCAGGGGTACGTGGAGCCATAAGTTTGAGAAACCCCCATCCGCCGTTTCCGTACCGCATGAAATAAATAAATAAATAAATAAAATAAAATATGTTTATTTTGCATTTAACAAAGTAGATGAAAATAGGGGCAGGTGTCTCCTGCTAAGCTTATCGCCTGTGTTAGGAGGCACCGCTCTTCCAAGACTTATATTAAATTACAGTTAAGTTGCTTTATTGGAGCGCTTGTTAAATTGTCTGCTTGCAAATGTTGTTTTCACATTAGGCACCGTGCAAACTATGTCTTTCCTTCTTTTTTTATCAATGTCCTGGGATCATATTGGAGTGTCTTATGCTTTTTCAATAAAACATTAGTTATATATAATTTTCTAACCGATAGTAATGCACAGATCTGATAAAGTTCTACAGTAGGAAACCTCCTTTTTTTAAAATACATAATCTTGATCAGACTACGTTGGGCACGTTCTAGTTCTAGAAATTTAGTTTTACTAGCTCCACCCCAGATTGAAATGCAGTAGACTAAAACAGATTGAACCAAGGCTATGTAAATGTCTCGTAGAAGGTCCCTGGTTTCACAGCCTGGGTCAGCGTACCCTCCCGGCATCACATGTCTTAATGTTTTAAAAATCCATGAAAGCTTGTTTAATCGAACTATGACATATTCGAGATGTTGGTACCAAGAGAGTCGCTGATCCAAGAAGACTCCGAGGTATTTAGTGTGGGTAACTTTCTGTATAATAGGACAGGTGCAGTTACCTAAATAATGTAAATAAAATAAAATAATGTAAATTTTGGATTCACCAATTCGCGAAAGTCTTACAGTTTCAAGTTCGCGTGTTGACGAACGACTCGTAAGTAAGTAGGTGGTGCATAGGAAGGTACTTCGTAGATGAAAACTGGTAGCTTTTATTGACAGTAGTTAAGGTTGTAGTTACAGCGTAACCAACGGAAACAGCAGAGATGATTGCTACGTTGAATACTGAATTGGTTCTGATTGAATTGCTCTAGATTTCAATTTGTTGTAAGTACCTTGGTACACACGGCAGCTCGTCGTTGGAAACACTTTGACCTTGAGCGGGTTTCTAGTTTCGGGCGTGTCTGTAGCGCTCATTAAGCTTAGACTGCCATTTTTGTCTCCACTTGCTTGCTGCCGTGCATACTTACCTAAACAGGGTGTAGGGCACAGCTTTCCGAAAACTGAAAGGGCTTGTCAAACTGACCGACTCTACTGAAATAAACTATTGGGTAATGAAAAAAAAAAGTAGGTAGGTACTGGCTCCATGCTAAATTGTATGGAGGGGCCAATTTTTATTCCTGATAGTTTCATTTACCTACTGTAAGTTGTTTAGTTTCGTTGACTGATTTTAGGAGCCCCGGATAGGTACGTATAGTTAATTCAAGGCCGATTGACAGTTGTTCTTTCTTTCCGATCACAAAAGTTAGACAGCGTTGGTCGTGGTGCGAACCTGGAGGGTGGCGGGCAGTGTGAAAAAATCTCTCGGGTTTTACGTGCTTTGGAAGTCACGTTGCTACTATCACTGATAGTCGTCCAATTGGCGACTTGATAACTCCGACAGGCAGGTAACCGCTAACCTGGCACCTAACCAAGGATTGGGTAGCGGAGGTAAGATGGCAGTCGCCCTGTGTAAAAACCACTGCCCTCGTCAAATACCCTATGATAGATAGTAGACCGTGTGGTGCCGGCAAAGAATTGTACCAACCCATCTCTACCCGTGGGTGTAATAAGAGGCGACTAAGCGATTATGAACCGGACGATGGACAGCAGCGTCCTTCTGTGTATCCTACCACCTTTCATACTGAGGTCACCAACGATCGCGGTCCAGGGTGCCAGCGACAACGCTAACAAGCGTGGTGACTATGTTACTTCCCCTTCAAATTGTACCACACAAGTGTTTCCTGGAATTTTGGAGGGTGCTCCTGCCTCATTTATAGGAAAGTGCTAAAAGTAGCCGTTTTCACACGTTTTATATTTACATGTAACCACAGTACCATATATTTCACTTACACTGGAAATATAGTTCATTACACTTACCTTTAGAGAATTCAAAAACTTCCTAGGTTACATTAATTGCGACAAAGCCTGTTTAAAGGATCGTTAAGTATCGTAAGGGGTCTAAAATATCAACTTCAAAGCCCCAGCTTTTGGTGGCCGAAAAAATTTTGAAAATTTGAAAATTTTAAATTTTTCGGTATTTTTCCAGTTTTTCGCTTATAACTCGGTACGTTCTAATTGTAAATAGCCATGCAAAAGTTGTTACGCGGAGCATTCATACGAATGCAACACCTTTTTAGTCCAAATTCGAAGAGTAGTTTAGGAGCTATGAAGGCACAGATGCTAAAATTTTACAGTGAACTCTTGGACTATCACAAGAAACGCGTTAAGGAATCGACAAGTCAAACTCGGTACATTTAGGACATTAGGAAGATTTTTAATTTTATGCGTTGAATATTTAGTGTAAGTTTCCTAAACCTCACTTTACATTTAACATGATTTCAGGTACCATGTGTTACGTGGAGAATTCATAAAAATTATACGATACCTCACTTTGTCCAAATCTGATGAATAGTTTAAGAGCTCCGAGGGAACAGATGAACATTCATAGTCACATAGAACAATCAAAACGGCAGCAACCACGTATAAACAAAACCAGTATAAGCTGAGCCAGCACTACGCTACAAGCGCCCGAAACCAGAGACCCGCTCGAGGTCAAAGTGTTTCCACCGACGAGCGGTCGTGTGTACATAGAGCAACACTTTACGCTGCGAACCTGCACAGCTACCAGATCATTCTTTTAGGTTCAGTGGTGGATAGGAAACACGCTGGACCCACCTGATGGGGTTTGGAGACGGAACAGCCTCGGACTCACCCCTCTGTTCCTCAAGTCGAGCTTTTGAAACGTTCTGCGGCTACAAAAAGGGTGCACCAGTGAATGCACTTGCCACAAGTATGGCCTCAAGTGGACCACTGTGTGCAAGAACTGTGTGCATAAACGCTCCAGATATTGAACTCGACGTAATACGTATACGTTTAATTTAGAGTTTACCCAAATTATGTTTTTGAGTCGGAAAAAAGTTCAAAACGCCCAATTTGGAGAAATTTATGCTTTTTGTTTGAACTCATAGATTGATCACTTTTAAGGAGAGGAGGGATTGATACCTAAAATTTGATGTTGGAAATTTACAGCACATTGAAAATGGGTAAAACACAATTTTCGGTAAAGGTGGAAGAATTTCTTGATTTTTTGATCCATAAAAATCAAACTCCTGGATCAGCTTTGCATTTTTTAGGGTTCCGTACCTCAAAATAAAAAAACGGAACCCTTATAGGATCACTTTGTTGTCCGTCTGTCTGTCTGTCTGTCAAGACCCTTTTTCTCACGAACGAGAAGAGGTATCAGGTTGAAATTGATAACGAATATTAAGGTCCATAAACCACACAAGATTTGAGTTTCAATTTTTTACAACGACGCAATCAAAAGATATGGCTTTTTATGTCCTCATCTCCATACTTTTATGCAAAAAAGCAAAACCTACAGGGTACTTCCCGTTGACCTAAAATTATGAAGTTTGGCAAAAAGCTAGGTCTCACAGTACAAATAAAGGGAAAAGTCTAAAATCATTAAATATTTCAATTTTTCTTAACCAATTAAGGTGAGCTCCGTTTCAAGAACTTTTCTATAAAAGAGGGGTCAAGTTGGATGGTCGCGGGTTTTTATAATCAAAGATCAAAAGCTTTTAGTATAACATATGGTAGATAGGTACGGAACCCTTAGGGCGCGAGTCCGACTCGCACTTGGCCGGTTTTTTTAATGTCTTCTTTAATTTCGTACCATCCCGTGAAACGTCCACTACAGGACAGGGTGCTTGCTCCCTCCGGACCTCCAGCAAAAATGCGTGGTACCATAGTTACCACGCTTGAAAGCGTTGCGGCTCGCGGCGACCGATGGTACGATACACGAAAAGATGCTGCTGCCCATCCTCCGGTTCATAATCCTTTCTTTGATTTATTTAACAGTAATTTGTATCGAGTTATAAGCGAAAATCTTCAAGGTTTTTCGACCAATAAAAGCTGTCTCCCATCTTTCGAGTTCGATAATTTAGATTTTGCTTAGGAAAAAATCTTTTGTTGCAATTAATGTAAGCCGAAAAGCGCAACAGGTACATATGTTTTGAACTAGGTTCGATACCTTTACTACAATATATCTGACAGGATTTTTTTTTACTCAGGGGGCGTCAATTGGCTCAGGGGAATCAGTCATCATGTTGTAGTACCTCAGGACCCTCAGGTATTTAGTATTCTCATCGTAGGGGACTATTCGGGCACAAGTCCAAGTTACTGCCCAAATTAGTTAGGACAGTACATTACCTACACATTGATGTGATACTACAGTAGCTAATAGTTGATAATTCATAAGGGTATATAGATATGTCCATATATCGTGAGGTAGATAAAGGTCGGTTGCTGAACGCTATAAACAGAAAGTAGGTCAAGATATTTTAGAATCAATACTTGCCGCGGCTCTCGTGTGCGAATCCACTCTGACCGAATATTCGATTCGCCATCGCCAAATCTTACTTCGTCCTTTTCAGCGTTAGGCCTTATAGAGTAGAGGAAAAGAGACAGATTAGAGATTAAGCGGCCGATTCCCCAGTTAGGCAAAGCACAAACCAGAAGCACATTGTTGAATAACACCCACCAAGTAATTAGCAAAGGAAACTTATATGAACTTACTTGAAACTTGGCTCATAAACAGGAATAGGATCATTAAAGATAAATAAAAAATACCAATTTTTTTCGGCCATAAATGACGACGTTTTAAAAAAGATCGTTTTTGTCAAATATCGATAGGTCGTATGGCAGAATGTGATGAGTAGTCATTGCCTATCATAAAAAAAAACTAACAGCTGTATTAACCGACCACAGACTACTTACTCGTAGAGCAGTTGTCAGTTTTTTTTTTAGACTGGCCATGGCTACTTTTCATTCTGCCATACGACCTATCGATATAATTGACAGAAACAAAATAATTTTATAACTTTATTATTTGCAACCGAAAAAAATTCGTATTATTTATTGACCTTATCCCTGTCTATGAGCAAAGTTTTGAGGTACCTTACAAATACGTTTCCCATGCGAATTATCGAGATTGAAAAAAATAAATAAGCACCTAATTCTTAAATATCACCGGGTGATAAATCCTTTTGAAACTTTTAACTATCTAACACTATCGTATATATTAAATGATTATCAATATTCACCTTTGACAAGAAAAAACAGGCCATGTGCAAGCCGGACTTATAGTTAGGGTGCTGACTGCATTTTGGATATATAATTTGCTCATGATTCATATTATTAGGAATGATAGATCAGCTCAATACGAATCGATTTGGTCCTTACAAGTTTTTCTGTGCCTCGCTGAGTTTTTGAGTTAAAGCAAAAAAAAACCGGCCAAGTGCGAGTCGGACTCGCGCACTGAGGGTTCCGAACCACCACATAAACATAATTGTATTAGTTGAAATTTCAGTAAGTTAATGTGCTAGATTTTTTGAGTCCGACACGCGCTTGACCAAATTTTATTATTTGTTGTTATTTTATAGCTTATGCACTATAAACACACCAATTTTCAAGTTTGTAAGTGTTCCCGTTTTTAAAAAGAACTAAAACAAAAATCGCCTCAGCGACCATCCAACTTGACCCCTCTCTTATATGAATGTTCTTGAAACGGGAGCTCACCACAATTGGTTACCATTAGTTGTGAGAAAAGTTGTAATATTTAATGATTTCAGACTTTTCCCATTATTTGTACTGTGAGGCCTAGCTTCTTGCCAAATTTCATAATTTTAGGTCAACGGGAAGTACCCTGTAGGTTTTGCATTTTTGAATAAATGTATGGAGATGAGGACATAAAATGCCATATCTTTTGATTGCGTCGTTGTAAAAAAATTAAATTTTCAGATCTTGTGTGGTTCGTGGATCCTAATATATGGTATTAATTTCAACCTGACCAGTTCGTGAGATAAAGGGCCTTGACAGACAGACAGACAGACGGACAACAAAGTGATCCTATTAGGGTTCCGTTTTTTAGGGTTCTGTACCTCAAAAGAAAAAAACGGAACCCTTATAGGATCACTTTGTTGTCCGTCTGTCTGTCTGTCTGTCTGTCAAGACCCTTTTACTCACGAACGGGTAGAGATATCAGGTTGAAATTAATACCATACGTGGGACACTCAGAAATATTTGCGACACTAAAAAAAATTGTTCTACAGGTACATATATTTTTATTAAATCTTTTCAAAGTACTCTCCACCAGCCTCTATACAAAGATTCATGCGTCTGAACCAGTTTTCAAAACACTTTTTCCAGTCCGCCGTAGACACCTCGTTTACAGCCTGCTCGAACGCAGCCAGCGCATCTTCCGGCGACGAAAATTGTATCCCCTTGAGCTGATTTTTTATTTTTGGAAATAAAAAGAAGTCACACGGTGCTAGATCAGGGCTGTAAGGAGGGTGACCCAGGAGTTTGACTGGTGTGCTGTCCAGGAAGTCCCTCGTTTTGAGCGCGGTGTGTGCAGGCGCATTGTCGTGGTGGAGCAGTAGTCCGCGGAGCCCTGTGTTTGGTCGCTTGTTGCTCACAACAGAAAAAACTTCTGGTAAACATTTGGTAGCATACCATTCGGCGTTGATGCTTCTTTGATCTCGTAAGGGAATTGAGGCCAAGTGGCCAGTCAAATTAAAAAAGCTGGCGATCAAAATCTTCCCCCCGCTTCGAGATCGCTTCACTTTGGTAGGCGTTGGTTCATTTTGAAACACCCAAACTGTCGACTGGCGCTTGGTTTCTGGATCGTATTGATAAATCCAGGACTCATCACCTGTTACGATGTCGTAAACACGCCGAGACGAGCCTGCTTCAAATTTGTTCAGCATATCACGGCACCATTCCACCCGGGCCTGCTTCTGAGCGTCGGTGAGGTAGTGCGGCACCCAGCGCGATACTATCCTCCTCACGCGAAGATGCCCGTGTAGAATCTCGTGAACGCTTCCCGATCCAATCTTTAATATGTGCTGAATCTCCTGATATGTAATTCGCCTATTATCTTGGATTAAATTTTTCACTGCTAGCACGTTTTCTTCCGTAATAGCCGTCAAAGGGCGACCGCTTCTTTCTTCATCCCCCAAGGTTGGTCGACCGCGCCTAAATTCGTTATACCAACGATACACGGTTGCCTTGGAGGGGCCTTCATCCATAAATGCCATTTGAAGTCTATCGAACGATTCATCCGGTTTCAGGCGACACTTGAAATCGTAAAAAATCATAGCTCTAAAATGTTCCCGGCGCAGATCCATTTTTCAGTAAGACACGATACTTTGAATTGGCTCGCAAAAAATGTGGAGGGAAATTTTGAAAATGGAACACACATATTTTTACTTACAAGTAATCATATTTTCGAAAAAGATTCTGACCGGCCAGTCTCCCATATATAAAAACTATTTTTCGCAATACTTTCTGAGTGGCCTGGTATGTTAAGATCCATGAACCACACAAGATCTGAAAATTTAAATTTTTTACAACGACGCAATCAAAAGATATGGCATTTTATGTCCTCATCTCCATACATTTATTCAAAAATGCAAAACCTACAGGGTACTTCCCGTTGACCTAAAATTATGAAATTTGGCAAGAAGCTAGGTCTCACAGTACAAATAAAGGGAAAAGTCTGAAATCATTAAATATTACAAATTTTTCTCACAACTAATGGTAACCAATTGTGGTGAGCTCCCGTTTCAAGAACATTCATATAAGAGAGGGGTCAAGTTGGATGGTCGCTGAGGCGATTTTTGTTTTAGTTCTATTTAAAAACTGGAACACTTACAAACTTGAAAATTGGTATGTTTATAGTGCATAAGCTATAAAATAACAACAAATAATAAAATTTGGTCAAGCGCGTGTCGGACTCAAAAAATCTAGCCCATTAACTTACTGAAATTTCAACTACTACAATTATGTTTATGTGGTGGTACGGAACCCTCAGTGCGCGAGTCCGACTCGCACTTGGCCGGTTTTTTCTTTTGAGGTACGGAACCCTAAAAACAAATAAAGGCCATTTGAGACAAATGGTAATCATCATTTTGAGGTGGTAGGGGTCATAGAAATATAAGGGTAATAGAAGGAACATTAATGAAAATATGTGTCACAAGATATTCTGACATTCGTTCAGTCATTGTAAATACGGCATATGCGTCGTTCTCTAGATTTTGTATGAGGATGTCAAGTCACGTTTGATGATTTGACACATTTACTTTGGACACAATGGCAGATGTCATCCCATAGTAAAATAAATTAGTATTACTTCTATTCCGAGCGGAGCAAGGAGTCCGAAATCTTTGGTAGGGGTGACAGAGCTTTTGTGCAAAGTCCATCTAGGGAAGTACCACCCCCTTGCCTATGTCTGCCTTATAGCAGCAGTGTTTAAGATCGAAGAGAAAGGGCAGTAGTGAAATTACCGGCAATAGAGACATACCACATGAGTTCTCAGGGTGAGCAACGCGCTTTGCTGTCTTATTATTTATTTATTTTATTTATTTTTATTTATTAAGGGTACCCAACAGCATATTTCTTAAATCTATTACAAATGCAGCTTATTCTATTACATAGCAGCCAATGACAGGATACCACAGCTAAATTAACATTAAGTACATATTAGGTGATACGTGAAGTGAAACGGAATCCGGACTCCCGATTCAGCACCATCCTGTTAGTTAAATTATCAAGACTGTGAAATTTTAAGTATAACTTTGGATTTAAAAACAGATTTTGAAAGGGCAAAAATATCGATGTCACTAAAATTGTCATTGTAGACTTTTGTCGATCGTGATATGAATTCATTTTGAGCATAGTTCGTGTTACTAGGTGGTGTTCTGAAAATGTTATAGTTTGTTATTCTGAGCCGACGTTGGGGTACATTTATGGATAGCAAAGAGGTAATGGAGGGACTGTCTAGTTGAAAATGTATTATTCCATGTAGGAAAAACATGTCCAACAACATTCGTCTGTTTTTAAGGGTGAGAAGGTTGTGATGTCTACACGCTTCTTCATATGTGTCGAATTTTTTGTTGGCTCTGTAGTTTAAATGTTTTATAAAAATTTTTTGGATACGTTCAATTTTATTTATGTGTGTGCTATACTGTGGGTTCCAAACAATACTTCCAAACTCTAAAACACTACGAACATAAGCAAAATATGCCATTTTGACACAGTCTGGATCTTTAAAAGGCTTGCATACTCTCATCACGAAGCCGAGAGTTTTGTAGGCTTTATCAGCTATTGCATCAAAATGTTTACCGAATACCATTTTACTATCAAGGATTACTCCCAAATCACGGATATTATCAACCCTTTTTAATTGCTTATTTTGAATGAATCAAATTATGGCACCATAATATAACAAGACAATGTGTGCTATAAGTGGTAGTGACCACTTACCAACGGGTGGCCCACCGACTTGTTTGCCCACTTGGACATATAATGTTTCTAATAAGTTGCAAGAATGTTCAAACCTGCTCGGAGCAAAAATGTTTGGAAAGTTCATAGGTTTGTAATCAAAATAAAATACAGGGTATTGGAGACACAGCCTTCTGTCTGAATACTGCAGGGGCATGATCAGTCACGGCTGGACCTATGGACAGCGGTTGTAGGTGACCGCAGTAAGTAAGATGTAAGATACAAAGGAGGATGCTGCTGCCCATCCTCCAGTTAACTCTTAGTCGCCTCTTCGTCACCCACGGGTATGTATGGGTTGGTACTATTTTTTGCCGGCACGGCAAGTTTCATGCGGCGGCGCAAATAACTCACAAACTATTGAACGGATTCAAACAGGGTTTTCAATAAACTGTCAAGCTTACTTCTTTGCAACATATTAGCTTACTTTCATTGAAAACGGCTCACTCAGACAGGTGCGCGAAATTTCCAGCATGAGGCGCCAATATCTCACAAACAACTGAACCGATTATAACGAGGTTTTCAGTAACGTATTTGGCTACTCCATGCAACATGTATGCTTAGTTTCATTGCAAACGGTTCACTCAGACATAAAATTCACTAATTTTCAAGCGGCGGCCCCAATAATTCACCAACTACTAAACGGATTTAAACGGGGTTTTCAATATAGTGTTTAACTTAATTCTTTGCAATGCATTAGCTTAATTTCATTGAAAACGGTTCACTCAAACAGGAAATGCCCGAAGTTTCAAGAGACGGTGCTAATAGCTCACAAACTTCTGTACCGATTCCAACTGGCATTTCCATGACGTGCTTGGATTAGGTAATTTCGTGCAACATATAAGCTTAGGTTAGTTGAAAACGGTTCACTCAGATAGAAGTTACGCAAAGTTTCAAGCAAAGGCGCGAATAACTCACAAACTTTTGAGCAGATTCAAACGTGGCTTTCAGTAAAGCGTTTGGCTTACTCCTGTGCAATAAACAAGCTTAGTTTCATTGCGAAAGGTTCACTTTGACAGAAGATACGCAAAGTTTCAAGCTGCAGAACCAAGAACTCACCTACTGAACTGGTTCAAACGAGGTTTTCAATGACGCGTCGGGCTTCTTTCTGTGCAACATATAAACTTTATTCCATTGCAAACGGTTCATTCACATAGAAGGTTCGCGAAATTTTAAGCGGCCACACCAATACCTCACAAAGTACTTGAACGACTTAAACGGAGATTTCAATAACGTATTTGGGTTGCTTTCGTGCAATATTTGAAGTTTTTGTTATTGTAATCGGTTCACTCAAACAGAAAATGGGCGATACGGAAGAAAGCCAAATACGTTGTTGAAAATTCCGTTTGATCCGGTCCAGTTGTTTGTGTAAAATTTGTGAGTACAGCTAAAGATTGGTAAAATCTAGATTTAGTTTTATTATAAAAATAATAAAAAAAAAATTCCTGTTTCGGCATGGCAGTGCAACAAATGTAAAAAAAATTATGAAAGTTCTAAAGTTTTGAAAACTTAGGAAGTATAGGTACTTTATACAAAATACTTAAATAAATAAAGAGAGATGTGAATCATTGTTTTTTAGGAATTGTCTTTTAAGGGGAGAAATAAGTTACAACGATTGTACAGAAGTGTAGTCCAACAGTTTTGTATGCAGGTACATGTACAGTTAAAAGCATGTGAAGCCACGTTGGACTTTGTACCGCTCTTTTTTCAGTTGGCACAGAAGCTAAAGTGACTGAGCCTCAGATTTAGTTAGGCTTTGTTTTGTATAAGATATAACAAAACCCGTATCATAGTTCGTCCGCGTGGAATTAGACTATAATTTTACACTTACGAGGATAGTGGGCGACCTAACAGTCCACACGTAAACAAGACGTGTTTAATTTATAAAAATCCGTATTATCGGTACTCTGTATACCTAATAATATAAAGGCGAGATCTGCACTGTCTGTCTGTCTGTCTGTTACAATTTTATGACTAATCCGATAAACCGATTGTGATAAAAACTTGGTACGAAGATAGTTTGAACCATGGGAAAAGTCATTAGCTACTTTTTCTGAACCCCACGCGGACGGAGTCGCGGGCAACAGCTAGTTTTTGAATAAATGTATGGAGATGAGGATGGAGGATTGCGTCGTTGTAAAAAATTGAAATTTTCAGATCTTGTGTGGTTCATGGATCCTAATATATGGTATTAATTTCAACGTGATACCTTCACCCGTTCGTGAGATAAAGGTTCTTGACAGACAGACAGACAGACAGACGGACAACAAAGTGATCCTATAAGGGTTCCGTTTTTTTTTTGAACCCTAAAAAATGAAAATAAGATACTAAATAATGTTTTTTTGGTCTGCTTTTGTGGCTCCTGTTTAAAATACTTCTGAAGATGTAGAAAATCGAAGAGGCAGACATGCAGGGCTCTGCATTATCACGGGACGAAGTAGTGAATTTTTGCATTTTGAAGAGCTGTAACTTTACGACGCAGGGCTATTATGGTGGCAGACTATTTTTCTGGGGTTTTATACATTGTATTTAATCAGATAGTCTGCCAGGTGTACATTTCATTGTCAGTTTTCAAAATAGTTAAAACTTAATTCCTCAAAAATGCAGGGATGTGGATGTCCGCCAATATTTTTTGTATCTTCTATAGGATGCTCCTTATCATCAGTTAAAGAGGCAGACATGAGCAAATCATAGAGAAATTTGTCCTTCATCACCCTTACTATTACGGCACTAAGGGTTCCGCATCAACGATATGATATGAGTACTACAAGATTTTGCCCTTTGATTGACTACTTTGGCTGTGAGACCAGGAGACTGGTACAAGGCTGTGATTGTGCCGCTGTACAAAGGAAAAGGGTCACAACAAGACAGGGGGCCAATTCTTGAAAGTCATCGGGTGATTTTCGGGATTTTTAAAATAAGCCCTGTTAAACTCCTCAAAAGTAAGGATCAATATTTGTTAATTATAAAATAATGGTCAGTTTATAAATTACCATCATAAAAATTTGAGTTTTACGACTACTCGTATGTTTTTATCGTGGCTTTTTTCAATTTTAAAAATCTCGAAATTGAACGTGATACTTGCGTCATCTGCTGAGGAATTACAGGAGATGGTAACTATAATGAGTGTGGCATTGGACAGGAAGGAACAAAAGCTAGTGTAAGTAAGACGAAAGTAATGGAATCTGAAAGAGAAAAATGTATGACAGAGAGAACTATATTAATAGGTGGTGAACTACTCGAACAAGTGAAAGAGTTTCTGTATCTGGGTTCAAAGTTTACGAGAGGAAAGTATGAAAGTGAGTTTGAAAGAAGAGTGAATGCTGGAAATATGGTAAATGCTGCTCTGCACGCTTTTATGAGGAATCAGAAGATGTCTCACAAAGCTTGTATGCTGCCGGCTGTTCATAGAGGCGTTTTGGTAGAAGGTGAAGAAGGAATGCTGAGATGCTTTGGTCAAGTGGAGAGGATAAATGAACGAAAATAGACGAAAAACTTTGGAAGGGGAATACCTCGGCGAACGTTCCAAGACTATTGTATAACTAAGAGTCGTAAAAATACAAAAATATATTTTAGAATGTAAAAGTAAAGCCCTTTCATATGAAATCCCATTCGACCTAGTTACGACAATTTGAATTCCCCCCCCCCCTTTTTGGGACCCTAAAAATTTATTAACTTACTGAAAAAGTAGTTCTAAAGTGGACAGAGTCACGGTAGACGCATTTATAACAATACTCATAGTCGCATAGATGTTTTATCTTTCTAAATCTCCCTCTAGGTAGTCACTCAGTGACATTCATTGATCCCTAGGCTTGGACTCGGCCTTCTGTTGGCTCTGACATCAGCCCATCATGACGTCACCTCTCTGACGCCCCTCACGCTACACGCGTGCTCACCATAAACATCATCAGCCGCAGCGCGGCACTGTTGCATAGCTATAATAGTTAAGAGCACCATTCTTATTTTAGTCGTTGTAGAAGCTAAAGTCTTACTTCGAGTGCCAAGCTTAGCTGCTCTTGACTGTACGCATATTTCGCTTCTACTTTATGCTCACAAATAAAATCTACGTAATTAAACACAGGGTTAATCGTGAATGAATTATGGCAATCAGTCTATGAAATTCTTTATTGTATGTAGGTACCTACTTATACATGCTATGGTCGGAATCTTATAAACTTCCTGATTTTGTTTACAGTACGCGACTTAATCAGACGAATGATGCCTCTTTGTTTTTATCCGACTGACCCGAAACCGGAGGGTTATGTTTTTCGAGTGTATGTATAGGTACGAGTATGTCGATTTCTTTGTCGCACTCTGCAGCTTAAACGGCTTGGTAGATTTCAACATGTGAGATGTCGTTAGATTTGTATTCATTGTGGTGGAAGTGTCATAGGATATAAAAAATAAACACTTACTTCATCGTAGAGCTTATTTACTAACTTACCAATACATTAAATTCTTAACTGAACGAATTTTTCATAAATAAAACTAAAAATTACTAAATAAAAAAATATTTCAAAAAACAAAATACCCGAGTGTGTAGAAAAATATGAACTGTAAAGAGAAATAAATGGTACAGCAGCACTGCACTTACTTTCTCGCAATACGCAAGGAAAAACTATCAACCGCAAACTTAAATTTGTAATGCCATACACATAGTAAGGAAATACAAACTTTTATTCACGTTTTTCCAAAAAAAAAAATTCGTATGAGATACAGATCAATTCAGAATTCAAATTGTCAAACATTAAAACAAAAAACTTCAAACGATTTCGAGTAAATCACATGTTTAACTTTTGGTAGTACTGGAACACCCTTTATATGAATTTTCACAGATCATTGGATAATACCGTAGGATACTTGCATGGAGATTTTTTAATTTCCAAATCCATGTTCCTTATGGATAATTGTTCAGTTTAGTCTACTGAGCAAGCCCTTTCAGCTTTTGGTACACCCTGTGTACTAAATTTTATTCAAAAAAATCATAAAGAATATCCAGTCAGGTAGACAACCAAATTTTAATAAATTCAATGGAACCAATTTTGGGTAAATCACATATTTACGATTTGGTGGTACAGGAACACCCCTTATATGAAATTACACAGATCAATTGATACTGGCGCAAAATGTCTTACATGGAGATGCTTAGTCATGCAAAGTTTCATCAAGATTCTATGAGACGTCTTTGAGAAAACTTCATTTTTCATTTTCGTTGTATGACAGCTACCCTCAAAATAAGAGCTAGCAAGAAACCACTTAGAACCCTTCGATGGATTTGTATAAAACTCCTAAATTCAAAATATGGTGTCAATCGGACCATTCGTTTAGCCGCTAGGCCAAAGCGTGACGGACAGACCGACCGACGGACCGACCGACCGACCGCCCGACCGACCGACCGACCGACCGACCGACGGACGGATATTTTTGGGAGACTTGTTTTTTATGATGTATAAGTGTTATAAAACACATTTTTGAGAAAATTAGAATAACTTTTTTTTTCACGAATACAATACCATTCTCGCTCCGCTCGAAAGTAAAAACAAGTCCAATTTATAAAAAGGTATAACTATAACTTATTGCAGGCGGGGAGAAACTAAAACTACAAAATATATGCATATGATGTTGAAAAACCACCTCCAAACATAATTTTAGTCCGCCCCGGTTTGTCCCAGCAATAACTCATGAAATTCAAGTTATATTTACTCGTATCTTTTTATAAATTGGACTTGTTCTTCCTCTTTTTAGTTCATATTTTTCTACACAATCGGGTATTATATTTTTTGAATTATTTTTTTATGAAAGGAATCGCCCGCCGAGGGAAGTCTTGAAGTCTATATTTAGGACCGCGAAACAAAGTTTGTTCGTAAAGGTTTCTTGCAGGTTTCTAAAAGACTAGAGATCATAAAAAAATCCCGGATTTTCGTAATTTTTTAGATATCCGGATATTGACTTTAAAGAATTGATACTTGATAAAAACATTTATGACGGAATTATCGTATAGTTATATCCTGTATTGTAAGTAAGTAGCTTTAACTACCTACTTACTTCGAAGTTGAAAGAAACTGCCATGGTTAGAGCTAAGTACTTAATTTCTTTTGTGGTGAGACTGAGGCGAATGTCTAATAATAAAAAGGCACGACGACGACGGGTGGTAGCGCCGCAGTTAGGTAAAGTAGGTCACCCAGCCAGATAACACGAACGAATAACCATTTGAAAATGTGTCGTCCAAATTAATACCTAGGTCTACCTGATATTTTTAGGTTTCCGTACCTCAAAACGAAAAAACGGTTCCCTTATAAGATCACTTCGTCATCCTTCTGACTGCCTGTCAAGACCCTTTTTCTCCCGAACGGTAAAAGGTATCAAGTTCAAGGTGTCCATGGGCCCTTGAAACTGTGAAAATTGCAAGCTTCTACGACAACACCATCAAAAGATAAGGCCATTGCGTCTCCATCTCCGTACATTTATGAACAAAACCAAAACCTAGAATACTTCCCTTTGATTTTGGCAAGGAGCTAGGTCCTCATAGCACAAGCAAAGAAAAAAGACTAAAATTATTAAATATTATAACTTTTATCACAGGTGTGCTGCCGTATCAAGTACAATACAGCGTGTAACGGAATGATGTGATAATACGAAAGGGTGTGAATGTGCCCATAAAACTGAAAAAGAAAAAACCCCAAGGACCAAATAAATTTTTGACCTCCCATAGAAACTGCATCAGCTGATAGCGCATTTTGTATGGGAGGTCTTTGGTTTTTCGAATTTCGACCTATGTTCATTGGGAAAAGTTGTTCAGTTTCATGGGCAGATTCACACCCTTCAGTATTATCACACCTATCCGTTACACGCTGTATAAAAAAGAGGTCAGATTAGAATGGACGCGGAGTCCGAGTTTTTAAAATCGAAGGACAAAAGCTTGAAGAATAATACGATATAAGTAGTGGATGGGTATGAAACCCTTAGGGCGTGAGTCCGACTCGTACTTGGCCGGTTTTTGTATATTTATACATATAGCGCTATACCGATCTTCAATCTACTAGGTAGGTACTTGTTGTTTTGACCATGGGACCCAATATTTGAATATCGCTTAGTCATTATTAAAAATTAAAAATTCCTAATAAGTATCTAATAATATACTGGGTGTTAGTGTGGACACTGAACAACTTTCACTAAGAAACATAGGTCGAAATACAGTTGCTTTTGTTCAGCTTCATGGTCAGAAGGAACAGTTTCAAGGATCACGGTGTTTATCCTAACAACCTGTTTTTTAATTATCAAACACACACAAATTTATAATTATCAATATAAGACTCTGAGCTGACCTGAGGGCACCGCAAGTTATCCTTCGTCATCGAGTAGGTGCTAGAAATTTGCAACTTTGTAGTAAGAGTAATGTAATGACACTAACATTGGTCTGCCAATGCGCACCTGGCAGGTTCAGAACAGTCGAAAAGAAAAGTGGTTACATGAGTACACGCATGAAATCTGTTCTCAGTAATTACAGATGGTATCAAAATAATTATTTTTGGCAGTTTCGCTAGTCGGACCACAATTATAGTAACACAGAATAGGCAAATGATAGGTTCGGAAACCTTACATCGCCTGTTATGGTAGATTGCAGAGGACCATGTCATTTTTGTACCGCCTGATTTTACAAATTAAAATTATTATTTATTTTCCTATTTTTTCTGAATGTGAATATGGATATACTGGTACCCACCCCACAGGCCTTTTCCAAGTGAAGGGATTTGTAACTATTGAGGTTACTAATGATGTCAGAAACCGTATTTGAAGTCCTACTAGCGAAACTTCCAAGAGGATGTGAGGCAGGCCTGTTACTTAGGTACCATCTGTTACTAAGAACAGATTTCATGCATGTACTCATTGACGTAACCACTTCTCTCTCTGGCTGTACCGAACCTTCCAGGTTGCGCATTGACAGACCATTGACAAACCGTGTTATTAAGAAAATACAAGTTGCTCGGAATTTCGGGAAAAACTGAAATTGCTTCTTTCCTAAGGAATTTGCCTGAACTTAAAATATGCTTATTTCTTTTTAACCAGACAGACTGAGCCACAGCAACGCGTAGCAGTAATATTAAATATTTAGGTTAATGATATCGATCTGACAACCAACTGTTTTTCATGTCAAGGTGAGGTAGAAGGCAGCAAGTAGGTACCTACCTACCTAGGCACGCCCGCACGCACAGTGTATCTAAAACATTATGGTACTTACGCACTTAGTTCGAGTTAGTCTAGTCAGAATATGTAACTATTACATGCTGGTAGGTATGAGGTTGGTGTAGTGTAAGTACACAAACATTTGGCATATGACATTATCATAGTTTTAGCATCATATCCCAGAAATATGACAGATAATTTCCATAAATCAGCATAGCATTCTAGCTTGGAGGACAATAAAATTCTAGCATGTTATGAACATGTCAAAAACCAAGCTGATGACAAATAGTATCAAATACAGCGTGACTGTAGATGGCGAGAGAATGCAGTAGTCGAGGAGACACGACAGATAAAGAAGTTGCCAGACGCACTGTTAAAGCGCAAACTCATGGACAGCTGCATTCTCCCGATTCTCACGTATGGTGCACAGGCTTGGTCTTTGACACAACATCAAAGATCCAGGCTCACGGTTTGCCAGAGAGCAGTGGAGCGCAGTATGTTGGGTCTGAAACTGACAGATCGGGTCAGAAATACCATACTGCGCTCAAAAACACAAATAGCTGACGCAGCCTACACAGCCGCCAAGCTTAAATGGGATTGGGCAGGTCACGTTTCCCGCATGCCGCATGATCTATGGGCCAAAATCACCACCACCTGGCAGCCGCAGAGCGGCAGGAGGCGTCGAGGCCGACCAAGGCGCCGATGGCGCGATGAACTTGACGTCTTTTGTACAAACTGGCAAGAGCAGGCTCTTAATAGGGACGAATGGAGAAAAAAGAGGGAGGCCTTTGCCCAGCAGTGGGACAGCAACGGCTAGATAAGATAAGATATGTATTGTAGCAGCCAAGTTTTTCGACATTTGCGCTTACATAATCTATCAGACTTCTGGGATACTACTCGTACCTATGATACTGATTATGATGCTAAGGTATTGACGATAATAAAATATAGGCCATTGATACAATGTGTAGATATTGTCGAATCTTGATCAAATGAAATGTGCAAATATAAGACAAAATATTATCGATACATTAAGATTTTTATGACATGACTTCTATTTGAAAAATAAAGGCACTTAAATTTTTAGGGTTCCATACCCGAAGGGTCCATACGCAGCCCTATTAGACCTACGTCGTCTGTCTGTCCGACCTCAGTATCTTTTAAACCATGCCAGAAATTTTCTCAGAATATGAATTATGATGGCGGATTACCTAAAAATCAATAAAAGTTAAAAAAGGGGGGTCCCCATACAAGAAACGTACCTACTATTTTGTTTTAGCTCCATCGTAAAAACATTCAAAATTTTTTTAAAATTTAAAAAAATATTGAGTCAATTTTTGTTTAATTAAAAATTCATAATTTAATAAAAATCTAACTATCTTTTTATTTCAAATTTTAATTTCAAGTAATTTGTAAAATTCAATTATTTATGTAAACGAATTTACAAAAATTTTCGTTTATTTCGTTTTTAGGTAGGTAAGTTAATTCAATTCAAACTTTTTTTCGTGATATTTCGTTAATTTAATTGGTAAATATCATAGCAACGAAAGGAGATAAATAGTGTAGATAATTATTTGTAGATAGAGGAAAATTTAACAAGAAAACCAGAATTGTCGACTTTGCAACGACCTACAAATCAAAAATTAAAAATATGTTTTTTTGTCTAATTTCAAATATTGTGGTTTATTAATAGAGGAAGAAAGTTATCCCGATATAAGGCAGTGCTCTCTAATAAATATGCACCAGCTGGAAATAGTCTAAATCAATGCTAGGCATCATGAATACGTGTTCTGTGAGTTTGCGCCGGTTTCTGGATAACGATAAACTTTTGAGGGCAGAAAAACCATGAAAAATTTGGTGTTTTTTTTATTTTTCGCTTATAACTCAAAAACCATGCATTATAGAGAAAATTTTTCTAAGGCAAAACAAAACAACATAAAATTTTGCGTTAGGTGACTTACTCGAAATTCAAATCAATATAGCAATTTAGCCACAATTAATCGTTGATGATCTGAAATTTTACCCATTTTTTTCCGCAATGCAATATTTTTTTCATTTGCGCTCAAATTATACACAAACGGCTGAGATAATGATGAAATGGTGTAAAAGCGAATTCATCCTCGTATATTTACCTAAACAATGATACCTCATTTACTATCTGGAGTGTAGTGATTTCCAATTTATAGCTGTCAGCGCAATAGCCTCCGAAGTACAGTGGTGAATTTTCATTTTTTTTTCTTTGATACTAAGTTATGTGATATCATATGTAAGGTCTTGGTTAGTGTATAATAAATATGTAATTTTTAATTATTTTTGTTGTCTAGTTTTAGCGAAATTCAAGAAGAAGCGTGGATGAAAAAATAAAACACCAAATATTGTTTAAACGGTAAAAGGTAGAAACCTGGAACTGAGGCAAAAAATAAACATTGATAAGTTTTATAAGTGAAAAATAATTTTGTCTTTCTAAATTTGAAGGTTTTCTGAAATAAAAATACCGAAAAGATGGGATTTTTACGGATCTTCACTTAATAAACTGGAAACTACTACATGTATTAGAGTAAAGAAGATACGATTTTTTAGGTAAATAAAAGAGGTTTATTTTCTTCATAGACTATTTTATCACAACTTTAGTCGATTGTCTATAAATTGAGCACAAATGAAATAAATATGCGTCCCAGAAGAGGATCTCTGCGGTTTGCCTTCATGGAAAGAGAGAATTTGATAATAACTAAAGGATTTCTGTACCAGTGTGTTTGGACACCTCTGGAGATGACCTTGAAAAAAGCATCGAGAAGTGCCAGGTGGGAGCAGCTGGAAATGCTGGAATTAGTTCGTAAATTAATCCCTAACCGCGATTTTGTTCATTTTATTACCCACGACGGAACGGAGAAGGTGTATGCGTTTAGGGTGAGATGTTGTGTGTTTGTTTGTTTGTGTCTCAGATCAAATAAATAGTCTAGATGTAGCGCTGTGAACAAAAAAGTGAGGCCGGTAAAACTGTGACTCGCCGTGTACGTACACAGTCACGCACACAAATGCAACAAAACTATGACTCGATATTCTATCTAATCTGTGGACTTGCCAGTCAGTCGAGTTTTCGCGGCAAGTACAAACATTGTGGTAAAAAGTTCAGTTTTTTTAAATGGAAAATGCCAAACTGTGTTGTTAAAGGGTGCAATAAACAATCCACAAGAGATAAAAAGCGGGATGGAGTCACATTTCACAAGTAAGTAAACTTGGAAGCTAATATTTGTAGTAAAACAAAATAAAATTTGAGGTTATTGCTTGGAAGAGTAAGTGTTGTAAAAGGGTGCAATAAACAATCTACAACAGATTAAAAGTGGGATGGAAACACATTTCACGCGTAAGTAAACTTAGAAACTAATATTTTTAGTAAATAAAATAAAATTTTAGGTTATTGCTTGGAACATAAGTGTTGCCATTATAAATAATATCCTAGTATTGGTAACTGTGACAAGTAACGTTATTTTATGAGGAATGAGGATATGATAAATATTTTAAATACTTAGTAATCATATATTTAACGCTTATCGTTTATTTTTCAGATTTCCGGATCGAGATAAAAAAAATAAACAAAAATGGATAGCAGCCATACGTCAAAGACGACAGGAACCATTATGGCAACCAACGTACTTTAGTAGAGTATGCTCAGAGCATTTTAAAGCCACCGATTTTTACTACACCAAGAAAGGGTTACGTCGTGTAACAAAAACCGGATATCCAACGGTAACTTTCTAATAATTGCAATTTTTACACTTTTATAAGACATGTTGATGTAATTTATACAACACTGATTTGTTTTGCCTATCAGATTTTACCAAACATCGTAGTAGAGGGATTAGGTGAAGTGGACCTGAGACAACCTCCAAATCTTGTGAGTATTTCAAGAGTCTTTACACAAAAATGTATTAAGATCTAGTTCTAGTGGTTTGCCATAAAAGCTGTAATTAGTGTTTAAAGCATCGGAACGATTGATCTTTGAGCCATATAATTAATTTGACCAGTAAAAACAAAAATAATATGTAAAAAATCCTACAGTTCAGGTGTTTATTACGGATTAGTATTGGTCATGAAGTAGTCTTATGGTAGAGCTATAAAATGAATTAAGTTTTAATCATGTTTTACATGAAGTTCACGAGAAAAATGTGTATATTTAAAATTATTTAAAAAAAACTGGGATGCACTCAGTTACGCTATTTGCTAAGCACACAGAACAGAATTTCAAATAATTATGTTTTTAACCGACTTCAAAAAAAAAGGTTATCAAGTCGACCCGTAAGTATGTAGTTTTGTCAAAATACACAATTTTCGCGTAGGTTAGACTATTTAAGCTTCTAAACACCAAATTTCATTAGTGTATTTATGTTTTTCTAAAATTATTTCTTTTTAGGGTTCCGTCCCTCAAAAGAAAAAAACGGAACCCTTATAGGATCACTTTGTTGTCCGTCTGTCTGTCTGTCTGTCAAGACCCTTTATCTCACGAACGGGTAGAGGTATCAGGTTGAAATTGATACCATATATTAGGGTCTATGTGTTGGTGTAAAGCACCTTCATGGTTGACGCCACTATTAGCTGGCCGTTTTTATAAGTGTTTTATATATTTTGATAGATGTCTGTTATTGTCTTTCGATTTTGTTCATCACACGGCTCTCATGCCTTTTTGTATCTTTCCTAATAAACCAGCTTATTCTATACCATTGTGCATCGCTCTGCCCTTCCCCTGAACAAGGGTTATGGGCCCAGAGCTGGTAAAAAAATAGTAGTCGTAAAAATATTTGGTAAATTAGGTATAGTCGGATCCAAAAATGTCTTCGAGTATACGTATCCAAACATTGACAAGAGACAACTATGATACCTGGAAAGTGCAAGTGGAGGCTTTATTGATCAAAGGCGATTATTGGGAGTATGTTAGTGGTGAGAAGCCAAAGCCCAGCGACGGAGATGCCATTTTGTCAGCGTGGAAGGCAGCTGACAGAAAAGCTAAATCCGAGTTGATTTTATCGTTGGATCCAAGTGTTGTTCATCATGTAAAGAAGGTGGGAACTGCACGAGAAGTTTGGCTGAAATTGGAGAGTATGTTTGCGTCGAGAGGTCCTGCGAAAAAGGCAACGCTGTTGAAAAGGCTGATGTTGCAGAAGATGGGCGAAAATCAAAATGTAAGCGAACATCTCGATTCTTTCTTTGAAGCTGTAGATAAGCTTGAAGAGATGGGCATCCAAATCCATGATGATTTATTGGCAATCATGCTTTTGTATAGTCTGCCTCCTAGTTTTGAAAACTTTCGTTGCGCTATAGAGTCTAGGGACAACCTTCCTAAACCCGAACAACTTCGAGTAAAGATCGTCGAAGAGTATACCTCGAGAGGAAACGCTCAAGTTGAAGATATCGAAGGTGCTATGTATGTGGGTAGACGTCAGAAAAACGTGAATGGATCTGGAGCTGGAACAAGTAGTCAGAAGAAAGGGAACGGAACTGGAACGAATTTTAAGTATAAATGCTTTAAATGTCATATATTTGGACACAAGGCATCGGACTGTAAAAAGAAGAAGAAAACTTCGGAAACTAGGTGCGCTGAAAGTTGCGCAGAACCAGATGGAACTGTAGAATGTGAAGCATTAACCATCAATCAAATTTCAGACTGCCCGGCTGTAGGAGCTAAGCGCCGTCAAGAATGGCTATTTGATAGCGGATGCAGTGCTCACATGTGCAACGATGCGGCAAGGTTTGAGGAGGTACTGCCTTCGAGCCAAAAGTTAAAGTTAGCCACTGAATCTTTTACAACCGTGCAAGGTAAGGGTACAGTTAAGATATTAGCATGCAATGACGACCGTACGCGCTTCATAAAATTTGAAGATACTTTACTAGTTCCCGACTTACGAAGTAATTTAATTTCAATCGCTAAGCTCACTGAACGAGGCTGTGTAGTCACTTTTAAGCGTGATGTAGCATACGCAGTCAAGGATGGCGAAGTAAAGCTGACCGCTGACCGGCGAGGTAATTTATATTACTTGAGGGAAATGGACGCTTCAGCGTCTGTGGTATCAGGAAGTAAGAATGTCGATCTGTATAGATGGCATGAGCGTATGGGACATTTGAATGGAAGAGATCTTATGAAATTACTTAAGAAATCAGGTATTGACCCGGTAAATACTGATTGTGACTTGCGTGATTGTGATGTGTGTGCTAAAGGGAAAATGGTTTCGTTGCCTTTTGTGAAGTCCAGTGGACCCTGCAATGAGAAGTTGCGAATAATTTATTCTGATGTGGTAGGTCCCATGAGAGTTCAATCGAACGCGGGAAATAAATATTTTGTTACTTTTATTGACGACTGTACTCGTTGGTGTGAAGTCTTCATGCTAAAAAATAAAAGTGACGTATTGTCAAAGTTCAAGATTTTCAAGTGTCAGGTTGAAAATATGTCAAATAGGAAAATCAAATGTTTACAATCGGATAACGGTGGTGAATTTGTAAATAAAAATTTTGATTTATATTTACAAAGTGCGGGAATTACGAGACGACTAACAACGCCGCATACACCCCAAAGTAACGGAACAGCTGAACGTATGAATCGTTCATTGCTTGAAAAGGCAAGATGTATGCTTTTATCCTCGGGACTAGCCGCAAGTTTTTGGGCAGAAGCCGTTGCGACGGCGTGCTACATACGTAATAGGTGTCCATGTAGTAGCTTGAACGGTGAAATTCCCTATGAAAAATGGTTCGGGAGACCTGTGAATATCGAATATTTTAGATCGTTCGGTACAAAAGTACACGTCTTGAACAAAGAACCAGGAAAGGATAAGTTTGCACCAAGAAGTTCACTCGGCATTTTTGTTGGTTATCCAGCTGAATCTATTGGATATAAAGTGTGGATACCTGAAGACAGAAAAATAATAGTGTCGAGGGATGTTCGTTTTCAAGAAGGTAAGCTACCTGAAAATAATGATAATATTTTAAAAGAGTCACTCATTGAACCACACTGTGAAAAGAATAGTGATAAAAAGACTGTTGAAATAGAAATTCAAGCGGGACAGTCGGGTTCTTTGACGGGACAACCCTTAAGTGTAGAAATCTCATCAGAAAGGCCACCAGATTTGCCATTGAGCGATGAAACAAGCGGTAGTACGTATACTAGTGGAGACGGTACTAGAGTTAGTAATGATAGTGATGGCAATGAGGCTTTAGAGAGGAATATCACTCTAAAAAGAGGTCCTGGAAGACCAAGAATTGAAAGAGGGCACGTCGGGCGTCCTCGAAAGCTGTATAATATGGTCGAGATTGAAGAAACTGAAAATAATGGAAGCGAAGCATCAACAGAGGAATACGCCGACACTGATGACTTTGCTGGAGTTATTGAGATCACGTTAAAGCAGGCCTTGAGTAGTGATGAAAAAGACAAATGGCAAGAAGCGATATTATCTGAGATAAGGAGCCTTGTAAAAAATAATACATGGAACATTGTGAAGAAGCCTCCTGATAGAAATGTCGTAGGTTGTCGATACGTACTGACAACAAAGTTAAACGTTGACAAAACAGAGAAAAAGAAGGCGAAATTAGTTGCGAAAGGGTATAGTCAGCGAGAAGGGCTGGATTATAATAAGACTTTTTCTCCAGTTGCGCGAATTGGAACTGTACGTCTGTTGGTTGCTTTAGCCGTTGAGATGGGAATGGACATAGACCAAATTGATATCAACACGGCATATTTAAACGGAGACTTAAACGAAGACATTTATATGAAGGTTCCAGAACTGTTGGAAGAAAGTCTAAAGAAACTAATCGAAATAGATAGTAAAAGTGAAACAGGAAAAAAGGCAATAAGAATGCTTGAAGAAATAAAAGCAGGTGGTGACACATGTCTTCTAAGGAAATCACTATACGGTCTCAAACAAGCTGGACGACAGTGGAATATTAAGCTGGATTCAAAGCTGAAAGAGATGGGGTTGAGACCTACTGTGAGTGAACCTTGCTTGTATCATAAACATACTAAAGATGGAGCTGATCTTTTTGTAGTTATCTATGTCGATGATATTTTGATCTGCTCGCAACGGAGAGATGTGATAGATAAGTTCAAACAAGAACTGGCCAAGAAATTTGAGTTAAAAGACTTTGGTCCTGCAACTTATTGTCTTGGGATAGATATAAAGAAAAGTGGTAATGGTTACTACTTGTCACAAGAAAAATATATTAAAGATATATTGAAAAGATTCAACATGGAAGACTGTAATCCTGTTCAGACTCCAATGGAGACAGGAAAACAAGTGATAAGTGAAGAGAAAAAGGTTGCAGAGAAATCTTTTCCTTATAGAGAACTGATCGGAGCACTCATGTATTTAAGTGTGGCAACTAGACCAGAGATTGCTAATGCTACGGCAAAACTTGCACAGTTTGCAGAAAATCCACAAGATACTCATTGGAAAGCTGCAAAGCGGATCTTGCGATATTTAAAAGGTACAATAACGCATGGTTTGTTATTTAAACCGACAGGGTTATGTATTCAGGGGTATTCGGATGCAGACTGGGGTAGTTGTGTAATCGATAGACGATCATTTACTGGATATGTTTTTGTACTAGGTGGTGCAGCCATATCTTGGACTTCACAAAAGCAACGCATTGTTGCGACTTCTACGTGTGAGGCTGAGTTTGTGAGTTTGGCGGAAGCTATGAAAGAGGCTGTATACTTAAATAGTCTGCTGAAGGAGCTAGGTCTTCACACATTGTCTAAGGTAAGAATGCATGCTGATAACTTAAGTGCTATCTGCCTTGCTGAAGATCACGGTGTATTTCACGCAAAGAGCAAGCACATTGATATTAGACATTTCTTTATTAGAGATGTGCTGCGTGACAACAAAGCCATAACTTTGGAATATCTGGCGACTGACAAGATGTTGGCAGATATCCTCACCAAACCTTTGCCTCGTATAAGGCACGAGCTACTGACGGCTGCGTTAGGGCTGCGTGACGTTAAGCCATGAGTTGAGGGGGTGTGTTGGTGTAAAGCACCTTCATGGTTGACGCCACTATTAGCTGGCCGTTTTTATAAGTGTTTTATATATTTTGATAGATGTCTGTTATTGTCTTTCGATTTTGTTCATCACACGGCTCTCATGCCTTTTTGTATCTTTCCTAATAAACCAGCTTATTCTATACCATTGTGCATCGCTCTGCCCTTCCCCTGAACACTATGAACCACAGAAGATCTAAAAATTTCAATTTTTTACAACGACGCAATCAAAAGATATGGCATTTTATGTCCTCATCTCCATACATTTATGCAAAAAAGCAAAACCTATAGGGTACTTCCCGTTGACCTAAAATTATGAAATTTGGCAAGAAGCTAGGTCTCACAGTACAAACAATGGGAAAAGTCTGAAATCATAAAATATTGCAACTTTTCTCACAACTAATGGTAACCAATTGTGGTGAGCTCCCATTTCTCGTTTGCGGAGGAACATCAACAATTCCCAAAATACAGGTTCTACCTAGTTTGGGGATCTGGTTTTCCCACTATGATTAAGTTCATTTTGTACAACTTATCAATTAATGCTGTTCATGTATTGTGTCATATTGTACAATAAAACATTTATTATATTATTATATATATATATATATTTCAAGAACATTCATATAAGAGAGGGGTCAAGTTGGATGGTCGCGGAGGCGATTTTTGTTTTGGTTCTATTTTAAAAACGGGAACACTTACAAACTAAAAAATTGGTATGTTTATAGTGCATAAGCTATAAAATAACAACAAGTAATAAAATTTGGTCAAACGCGAGTCGGACCCAAAAAATCTAGCATAGTAAGTTACTGAAATTGCAACTAATACAATTAATATTACGTGGTGGTACGGAACCCTCCGTGCGCGTGTCTGACTCGCACTTGGCCGGTTTTTTTGGAACTGATATGCGTATGCCCACCTTATTACAGAGGTCAAACTCAAAAGCAACAACTTTTGTTCTACGACTTTGCTAACAACGCACGAAAAATTTTCAACTTCTTATACAAAATGGGTCCACTTTAGTATTAGCTGAGTTAAAAAAATAAAAAAAAGATTTGCAAAGTATTTTTTTCTAAGCGAAGCTTGTACGTACTTAGATGCTAGGTAACTGATAAATGTAATATCTGCTTATATTTTTTTCTTTTAGCTGAATATGTTAGTCATAGTCGTTTATGTAAATATTACAGGAAAAACAAGTCAGTCATTAAATGCACATACAAATTACCCAGTAATTTTATTTTCCAAAACTCCCTATTTGCTTTCTACTGCCGCCATAACTTTAATTACTTGCATGACCAGGCGCTAGAACCGAACTCAATCGTTATCGATTCTCTCTTTTTTTCTATACAAGAAGAAAAGAGAGATTCGATAACGATTGAGTTCGGTGCTAGCGCCTCAGGACACTTTCCAAGTATGTGAAACGTTATTACGTAACGTTATTTTTGTTACATTGGCACAATTTGATTATGGCAACACCGGTCCATGCAACACATGTTTAAAAAGTTGGCCTCAGTTTTCTGTTCACAGCGCTCCATCTAGACTATTTATTTGATCTGAGGTTTGTGTGTGCAAAGTTATGTTGCCTTTTATCTTAAAAACGGCTTAACCGATTTAGATACGGTTTTCAGTAATGGATTTATAATTTATCAATGATGGTTTGTAGATTAGAGTTGTGGCGCCAAGTCACTAGGGGGCGCTGTAATGATAATTTTTATCTAAGCAAATGTTGCCATTTATCTTCAAAACTGTGCGACCGATTTAGGTACGGTTTTCAGTAAAAGATTTATGATTTATCAGTGATGGTTCTTAGACCAGAGTTATGGCGCCAACTCACCAGGGGGCGCTATACTAATAAATTTTATCTAAGCAAATGTTGCCATTTATTTCCAAAACGGTTTGACCGATTTAGGTACGGTTTTCAGTAAAAGATTTATGATTTATCAGTGATGGTTCTTAGACCCGAGGTGTGGCGCCAACTCACCAGGGGGCGCTGTAATAATAAATTTCTGTTTACGCAAATGTTCCCATTTATCTCCAAAACGGTTTAACCGATTTAGATACGGTTTTCAGTATAAGATTTATCTATCATTATCATATTTATCAGTGACAGTTTTTAGACTATAGTTGTGGAGTCAACTCACCAGGGGGTGCTGTGTAGTAATAATTATTCTTTACTCGCGCAACGTCCTTCTTAATCGCTCTAGTAAAGTGGGAATTCTTTAAAAAGTTAAAAATAAAAAGCAAAATTGAAAATTTTGAGAAAAACCCACGACGGCTGTCATTCAAAAAATATTAAATAAAACTTTGGAAATTCCCCCGACTAAAAATAAATATTTTCACCTATCTATTCATATATTTTATAAGCCAAGAAAATCCGTCGGGGCTGCCATTCCTTATCTTACGTAAATTAATAGTGCATACGAGCTAGTTGTAAAATAGCGTTTGTTTGCTGAAGTTAAGTATAAATTATGAAAAGATGGCAATGACAGCCCCCGACGGATTTTCTTGGCTTATAAAATATATGAATAGATAGGTGAAAATATTTATTTTTAGTCGGGGGAATTTCCAAAAATTTATTTAATATTTTTTGAATGACAGCCGTCGTGGGTTTTTCTCAAAATTTTCAATTTTGCTTTTGTAAAAACTATATGATATAGTATAAAACTGTCAAGGAATAAAATATTTTTTATTGAATTCTCTACAATATGGTATATATGTTATTTTGATAGCGCTATTGATTCACGGTAAAAAATAACTAAAAGTTTTTAAACTTTTTATTTTGCATAAATTTTTCTCAGTCGCGCTCAATTTGTAGACAAACGGCTGAAGATGTCTTAAAATAGTGTACGGGCAAATTAATCTTCAATAATTTACCTAAAAAAGCAATACCTCGTTTACTATTGTGCTTGTGGTAGTTTCCAATTTACAGTTGATTTTTCTAGAATTTGCCTCGAAATTACCTTAATTACCAGAGGCAAATTCTAGAAAAATCACCTGTAATTGGAAACTACTACAAGCACAATAGCAAATGAGGTATTGTTTTGTAGATAAATTAATGAAAATTTATTTGTTGATAGACTGTTTTAACACATCTTCAGCCGTTTGTCTACAAATTGAGGGCGAATGAGAAAAAATATAGGCAAAATGAGAAGTTCAAAACTTTTCAGTTATTTTTTTCGTGAATCAATAGCGCTATCAAAATGGCATATCTACCATATTGTAGAGAATTTATTGGAGATTATTTTAGTCGTTGACAATTTTATCCTATATCATATAGTGTTTACAGAAAATTAACAAAACGGCGGTTAGGGATTATTTTCGAACTAATTTCAGCATTTCCAGCTGCTCCCACCTGGAACTTCTCGGGGCTTTTTTCAAGGTCATCTCCAGAGGTGTCCGAACACACTGGTACAGAAATTCTTAATTATCAAATTTTCTCTCTCCATGAAGGCAAACCGCAGAGATCCTCTTCTGGGACGTATATTTATTTCATTTGTGCTCAATTTATATACTCCAGTAAAATTACGAGAGATTGTATGGCGAAACGGAAATAATTGATAATAGCCGTGATTCTTTTTCAGATCGATAGATTATATTTCTGTGTAAAGCTTTTTAATGGAATCCACCTAAATTTACTTCATTTATTTATTTATTTTGCCGTCCAAACATTAAAAAAATATGGAATTTCGGAAAAAAATGTTAATAGATTATTTTTTTTGTTTACGGCTTGCTATATATTCAGAATTTCATATTATACATGAATCCACCTAAAAATATTAGCTTTTTTGTATTGTTTAACTTTTATAGCACGAAATTTAAATACAGCTTATCTTCGCAACCAAAAATAGTAATAGATCCATTTTGCTTTCTAATAATTCAAATAGTGCTATATAATCACATTTTTGGCAAATCCAACATAAATGTTTACAAAATCATTGTAAACCAGCGATTACAAAAAACTTTTTTTTATTTAGTATGGCATTTTTGTGAATATATATAAGAATCACTTACATTTAAAAAGGTTGAGTTTAGCTCAGTTTATTGCTATTATTTTACCTCGACTTTATTGGCCCTTATATGTAAAAATAAGTGGAGATTTTATATTTTGAAATAAATTGATATTTTGAAATATATTTATGGTGGATTTTGATGCCTATATGTAAAGTATACGTTTATCTATGATATAAAGTATATAATTGTCTATTACTATTTTTGCCTTAGCTGTTATTCGAAAAAAATATTCCGCTTTAAATTTTAGGTGGATTCGTAAATATTGCGTCTTAACATCATATTTAAATACGATATACACAAAAAAGTAGCTATTAGCATTTAATGTTTTGCAAAACCGTATTTTTACTGGACTAATAGGCAATTGACTAAAGTTGTGATGAAATAGAATATGAAGAAAAAAAACCTCATTTATTTACATAAAAAATTGTATCTCCTTTACTCTAATACATGTAGTAGTTTCCAGTTTATAGCTGGTAGCGTTAAGTGAAGATCTAAAAAACTCAGTTTTTTTTATTAACGCCCTATATTTCTGAAATGGTTAAATATAGAAACCTGAAAATAAAACTACAAACATATATTGATAGTTACCTTAAGGGAGTAGAAGTTTGGTCTTTCTTACCTTAATGGTTTAGAAAATATATACGAAAAACCGTAAAAATTCAATTTTTCGGTTGTTTTTATTTATTTTCTGAACCGTCAAATTTAGAAAGACAAAATTATTTTTCACTTATAAAACTTATCAATGTTTATTTTTTGCCTCAGTTCCAGGTTTCTACCTTTTACCGTTTAAACAATATTTGGTGTTTTATTTTTTCATCCACGCTTCTTCTTGAATTTCGCTAAAACTAGACAACAAAAATAATTAAAAATTACATATTTATTATACACTAACCAAGACCTTACATATGATATCACATAACTTAGTATCAAAGAAAAAAAAATGAAAATTCACCACTGTACTTCGGAGGCTATTGCGCTGACAGCTATAAATTGGAAATCACTACACTCCAGATAGTAAATGAGGTATCATTGTTTAGGTAAATATACGAGGATAAATTCGCTTTTACACCATTTCATCATTATCTCAGCCGTTTGTGTATAATTTGAGCACAAATGGAAAAAAAATTGCATGCGGAAGAAAAATGGGTAAAATTGCCGATCTTCAACGATCGATTGTGGCTAAATTGCTATATTGACTTGAATTTCGAGTAAGTGACCTAACGCAAAATTTTATGTTGTTTCGTTTTGCCTTAGAAACATTTTCTCTATAATGCATGGTTTTTGAGTTATAAGCGAAAAATAAAAATAACACCAAATTTTTTGTGGTTGTTATGACCTCAAAAGTTTATCGTTTGCCAGAAACCGTCGCAAACTCACAGAACACTTATTCATGATGCCTAGCATCGATTATTATACTAAGACTATTTCCAGCTGGTGCATATTTATTAGAGAGCATAAATCTAACTTCCCTACCCTATAAGTCCCTGGTCGATATTGTTATTTCTTTTTATCTTCTAAGCTACGTAGACAATCTAGCTACTTTGAAATAAAAACTGCTGCTTTAAATAAAAGAAACTAAAATCAGGGACATATTTGAGGGTGGGAGGGGGGGAGCTCACATGGGATCAACGGAGAATTTTATAGATATGTTCAGGCCCTGAACTTCAGGGGGATCTAAGGAACACTTTTAAAACAAGGAACCGCCCACCGTAGTGTATAGCCTTAGGTTATTTTTGTCTTTTTTGAACTAGTAGGATTTCGGCTTGACAACATTGATTTCTGGATTCTGTGATGTCCAAAACCCCATAGAACCTTTGTTGTCAAAAATTGTCCCTTTTTAGTTCTGAGAAAATTTTATTCACTTATCTCTTACTCTATAAAGCCTGTAGGTATCTAAGCTGGGGTAAGTCGGTTTACTATTATTTCATCTGTCGCTAGGGGCATTTAATCACTCAATGATAATTAAGAATTGCCCCCTGATTAACTCTTAAAATACAGGTAAGTAAATCAACAATCAGACTCTACTTTATAATTATTTTTAAAAGATAAACCTGGGTCTTCAAAAATTGGTGATGTTTTATTAAATTTAAAAATTTGTCTCCTTTTTAGGGTTCCGTACCTCAAAAGAAAAAAACGGAACCCTTATAGGATCACTTTGTTGTCCGTCTGTCAAGACCCTTTATCTCACGAACGGGTAAAGGTATCAGGTTGAAATTAATACCATATATTAGGATCCATGTACCACACAAGATCTGAAAATTTCAATTTTTTACAACGACGTAATCAAAAGATATGGCATTTTATGTCCTCATCTCCATACATTTATGCAAAAAAGCAAAACCTACAGGGTACTTCCCGTTGACCTAAAATTATGAAATTTGGCAAGAAGCTAGGTCTTACAGTACAAATAATGGGAAAAGTCTGAAATCATTAAATATTACAACTTTTCTCACAACTCATCATAACATCCCATGAAACGTCCACTGCAGGACAGGGAGCTCCCTCCAGAATTCTAGCTTTTGCTGGAAAAATGTGGAGGGGAAGTACCATAGTCACCTCGCTTGTTAGCGTTACGGCTGGCACCATGGACCGCGGTTGTAGGTGACCGCAGTAAGTGAGATGTAAGATATAAAGGAGGATGCTGCTGCCCATCCTCCAGTTAACCCTTAGTCGCCTCTTACGACACCCACGGGTGCTGTCTCTCACAACTAATGGTAACCAATTGTGGTGAGCTCCCGTTTCAAGAACATTCATATAAGAGAGGGGTCAAGTTGGATGGTGGCGGAGGCGATTTTTGTTTTAGTTCTATTTTAAAAACGGGAACACTTACAAACATAAAAATTTGTATAATAGTGCATAAGCTATTAAATAACAACAAATAATAAAATTTGGTCAAGCGCTTGTCGGACTCAAAAAATCTAGCATATTAACTTACTGAAATTTCAACTAATACAATTATGATTATGTGGTGGTACGGAACCCTCGGTGCGCGAGTCCGACTCGCATTTGGCCGGTTTTTTTTTAATAAGTACGTAATTGTCTGAGATCATGATATTTTTTACAAAAAAAAATATTTGATGTCATTCATTGCATACATATTTTGTAGGGTAGGCGTCTCTTTTATTTAAAGATCCCAAAATGAAATTTATTATGGCGTTAGAGGTGTGTTTAAAACAAAAATACAGGTATTTAGAAGCCATCTATGATCATTTATTCAAACTAGTTCGCACATAAACGCCATCTACACTGCAACAACAAAAACTAACATCAATAGAAGCTCTACTCAGACAGAGTTCAGCCAGTAGTTCGGTTAAAAGATAAAAGAGGGCACTAGAGAGGATTTTGTATTCAAAGTTACTTTTACAGTTGTGTAGGCAACGAAGCAGTTGACCCCAACATAAATTTCTCAGGCAGATTTTATTTGACAGGATGATAAAGAATCAGGAATTAAATGTAAATTCAAAATATCCAAACAAAAATTTCGTACATTTTTTGTAATTTTTGTATAGAAAAATTAAAAGTACCGATTTTTTTGGGAATTTTTTATAGAAGGTTTGTCTCATGTAGTGTAATAAATACCCCAGCAAAGTTTCATCGACTGAGGATTTAATGCGGGGGTCTTCATACAACGTTCCGCTTCGTTGCCTAAATCATTATTAGAATTCACAAAAGAGTGTGATACGTTTTGTGAAAGAAAAAACATTTTGAAGTTAAGAAAAGGTTTCTCTTCAATAACAAGAGGTACATGTTTGGAATCACATTCACACAGAATAACGCTTATTTAGACAATCTTTTTATACAGGTTGTAATGATTGACGGTGACCGAAAACTGAAAGGGTGTGCTCAGTCAACGAAACTGAGCAACTTATCCAAAGAAACATTTTTGGGAAATGAAAAAACAAAGTTGACCTCTCCAAACAAATTGTTCGACCAGAGAGAGCAATTTGTATGGAAAGGTCAATTTTTTTTTTCATTTCCCGGAAACGTTTCTTTGGGAAAGTTGTTCAGTTTCCTTGACTGAACACGCCCTTTCAGTTTTCAGTACCCCATCCCTTACATCCTGTATAGGGTGCGTCGTAATCAACTGCGTTCCTTTTAGTATGTTACTCGGACCATAAAACTGAACAACTTTCAAAATACAAAAATAAAATTCAATGTCCTCTAGAAACGGCATCAGCTGCGCATTTTGTACGGAAAGCCGAAATTTTGTTTTTGTATTTGGTATATTCCTTGGGGAAAGTTGTTCAGTTTTATTGTCATTACTCAAAGGGCAAGAATACATATACTCAAAGGTAACGCAGTTGATGAGGAAGCACCCTATATAGGGTCCTAATGAGATAGTGAACATAATTTTAACATGTTTATTTAGACGATGAAGCTAAACAAAATTATTATTAACCTTAGCTAATAGCGCATTTTGTATGGGAGGTCAAACACAGCTTTTGGTATTTCAACCTACGTTTCTTGGGACAGTTTCATGGTCTGACTAACGTGCTAAAATTATGTTTACTATTTCTATAGGACCCTATATGCAGCTGGTCTGTGGTCTAAAATATCCACATTCTTAACACTTTTAATATGAATTTGATTTTACTATACAGGATGAGGTGACTATGGTAATTCCCCTCCACATTTTTCCAGCAAAAGCTAGAATTCTGGAGTTCTGGAGGGAGCTCCCTGTCCTGTAGTGGACTTTTCATGGGATATTATGATGATGATGATACAGGGTATTAATTTGATTGCGTGCTGGGCGGGATCAGAATCAGTAAACGAATCAGCTTTTCCCAAGGAACATAGGTCGAAATACGAAAATAAATTTTTGGCCTCCCATAGAAACTGCATCAGCTGATAGCGTATTTTGTATGGAAGGTCAAATTTGTTTTTTCGTATTTCGACATAGGTTCCTTGGGAAAAGTTGTTTAGTTACTGCTGATACTGATCCCGCCCCTGAGCTATGGCACGCAAGCAAATTGACACCCTGTATTTTTTATAAAATGTGACTCTCGTGAGCTCTGGTATAAAATGCTACACGTATACCGCAGTTCACGAAAGAATCAGGTGTTTTGTAAATAAAGTCATAACCTCGAATTCATGTAAATGTGTCATAAATGAAGATATTTTTCATTTTATTATATACATTCGTCAGTCATATAGTCTAACTAAACGATAGACTAAGCTATTTTCCGTGTGTGTATTGTGATTATAAACGTTGCCATTTGTAAAAATTTAAGCAAAATTTTTTTCTTAACTGAAAATGTTTGTTCACAAAACACCTGACTCTTTCGTGAACTCAATTACATCTTCTTAGAGTGTTTTCACTCGACACCGCGGCGGCAGCGGCACCGTCGCCGCCGCGGCACACGGCATCATGTGTAAGGCTCCATATAAATCCTAGAGTAATTATTGCAGCGGCACCGCGGCGGCGACGACGGTGCCGCTGCCGCCGCGGTGTCGTATGAAAACACCCTTGGATAGGTACTGTGCACTTGCGGAACCCTAAAAAAATTTTTAAATGCATAAAATACTATTTAGAGGAAGTGTCAAGAAGTGTAACGATAAACGGGGAGTAGAAAAATATGACAAGGGGTGACAGTCGTGACAGGGTCGGAAAAGGGTCGAAAAAAAGAAAATGAAGAAAAAAAGCTATTTTTGCTGATAAAAGGAATAGTTGCTAAAATTTTGATAAACGAAAGCAACAGAAGAAAACTAAGAATCAGGATTTGTTGAATAGTGAGGGCAATGGAGCTCAAATAGAATTTTAACATGTTTTAAAGTTTCAGGTGAGAGAGATTTTGGTCCGTCAAGCAAGGAAAATTTGGGAAAAACGGAGAAAAATGGAAGAATGGAATCGGTAAACGTTCCAAATATTCTTGATGTTACTTTGAGACGTCTGTGAAAGAAAAGTCGATAGTATGCTGGTTTTCTGTGAGTTATAATTTTTTTTGTTTTGTAGCTCGCGAAAAAAATAGAATTCATACAGCTGATGAGACGAATCTTTTGAAGGAGGCTATGATCCTGGATTGTGGATTCCTTCAATTGAGATAAAGATAGGGATTGCTTCGTGTAGGATATAGTATAGGAAGGTTTATTTGCGCATAATTTCAAGATGCTAACATTCAGGGTTTGATTCCAAAGTGTAAAGAATAAGTGGAGTGAAACTAATGTTATGTAAGTATTCAATTTTGTGGTTTTCATCTTTTATTTATTTTCGGTTCAAAGTTGTTGTGTGTATTTGAGTTAAGGTGAAATGTGACTTAATGAAATTTATAGTTTCTTCCAGGTTATGTGAGCTAAATAACGTTGAGAAAATCAGATTTCAATGTCAAAAGAGGAAGAGTTGATTGGAGAATATTTGCAGCTTTACAGATCTACCTGCGAGGTCATAAGAGGCTTGTACTGTGTGATACTTTAAGTAAATTGATATTCCCACTTAATGATTTTCGTTTGTAAACATTAATAACTCTGCGGAAATTATAACATACTGTGTTTCTAATCTGAGTCGTTATTTGTAGATAGTAATAAAGATTTTCTTTTCCCATAATTAAGTATAAACTAGTTCTACAAGTGTCTTTGTTCGCGTATAGCTAGGCAGGATAATGTTCTATTTCTATACAGGTACAGGAATTACAAGGAACATTATAGACATGGAAAAGCAAACCACAAATGATAAAACGTGAAGGCTAAAAAAAGGTATTGCTTGGATTGTAAAGGTAATGTAAATTTCATTGTGTTTAATTCTTTCCTTTACAGAGAAATTGATTAAAATAGTCCTTGGTGAAATCATGGAAACTGGACTCTGATGTATATATATTGTCATCGATTAGGGGTGGCTTTAGATGTTGTATATTTTGTCAACATTTCAAAAGTGACTTTGGACGATGTATATTATTATCATCAAGTCAAGGAGACTTTAAACGATGTATATTTTTATACTTTTTTAGGTAGAATTGTCTATTTGACATTATTGTCAAATAGTCAACAAATAAATCATTTTTGATTTAGTTTTACTCAAAGCTAGACGCTATTTTGAAATCTTTATAAATTTTTTATCTCTTTAACAAAAAATAAATCAAAACCCAAAATCAAAATGGAAGAAAATATTAATACATTAAATAATTACCATTTTTAGAAAATAATATAAAATCTTTGGCCCTAAATCAAAATTCCAGTTTTTAATATACTAATGTCTTCATATGATAAAATTTAAGAAAAATATTCCGTCAGATCAAAAGAATTAGAACGTCAATTCAAAATCTTAAAATAATATATCTGAAAACTAAAACTTGGATATAGATTGTGATATTTTATTGTGAAATAAAGGGTAAGTTTAAGTAGAGTGAATATTATAAATAATAATATTTCAAGTAATAATAAATTGCTTTGATAGTGATTTTGAATCTTTTACCTCAATTTCCCAAAATTGGAACATGCTGAGAGCATTACTACATCTCAGTACTCAAGCTCATAGGAGGTGCTTATCTTTCCTTTTACTTTCATACTATAGGAGTCCCAGATTTTGAGATTAAGAAATGCCTGCTCTCAGGTTTATTTAGTTCAACCAAGCTTGGATGGATGCCCTCGTGACTTGTGTCCCCGATGTCCACTATATTGGTTGTGGCTAATGTATGTCGCGTGTCACTGGAGTATCTGTCTAAGTCTATCTGATAATATCAACCTTCGGATTTATTTATTTTAATCATTCTTGGGCCGGAGCCCTCAAGCCTAAAAGGGTCTGATACTAAAGTTCTTCTCGTTCTATTTGTGTGAGATTTCGCTGATTCATCCTGATTCTTCCATCTGTATGTATGGGATGAATTGGTGTTACTCCAGTACAAATGGAGGGATATTAGCAAGGTGTTTTAACGTTGGATTTTGGAAATAATGTTTCTTGTGTTATGTGCTGACAACGCTTGCCCACTATTGGTTGCGTCGTTTGAGTGGCATATACCGCGGGAGGACCTCCTGATCTTAGCGTTAGATTACCAAATGTAGAGTAGTTAGACAACATAAAACTTTCTTCTTATGTGAAGGGACATTCTAGTTTAGTCTAATGACATTAAATTGTTTATAAGGAATAAATTAGAATTGTCCTGAATCAATAGGAAGAATATTCTTGATGGAGACATTACGTTCGTTCGTGGGTTGCTTCTTGTAAAGTGTGTTGACGACGTTCGCCCATAAGGCTGCGACGGCTGTACGACACTCTGACCTTGGGGGACCTCTGAACTTTATGTGTGTCATCCTAAAGTAGTTAAATAATTTATTTAATCTTCATTGAATCATACAGGAATCTAAACTTTATAAGATTCTAAGTTTTAATTTTCCCTTAATAAAACTTGTCATAAATTATCATACTTAAAATTATACTTTGACTCAGTGTGAAACCACCTTAACTTTACTAAATAGATTCTTGAAAACAAAAATGGAACAGAAATTATAATGTTTAGTTTCTTTTCATTGTAAATAAGTTCCGAATATTTAAGTATATACAGTAACCCCATTTTTATACTTCTTTTGAGTCCTCTTTTAAAGAACATCGAGTTTTAGCTAGTGTTGTTTACGCTAAATTCTCCCAGTGTTCTTGGTTTTGAATACTCGATGCTTTTGATTTTCCCTTAAGATCTTAAATCATAAATGTTTGGCCCAACCTAGCTTAGATACTACTATCCCGTATCTTCTCGGTTCTGGTCATCATACTTCACTTTTAATTAAGGATTACCTTCAGTAATCTTTTGTTATACTTACTTCTTATATGTTCTTCTTCGAAATATGCTGGGTAATCCCATTATAGTTTAGATGCAATTCATTTTATTTAAATGAGTGTTTAGACTGGGGTTACTTTACATAATCCTTGTCCTGCGTGGGTTGGTAACGGAAAAGAGATTTAGCTACGCATCACAAGTGAGAGCTATGAAGGATATACGGAGACCTTGTTGGTGCAATAAAGTCACTCAGTGACTGGGGGGAGGGAGATTGCCCTTCAAACTCTTTATGTCTCTCGTTATAAAACCGTTATTGATCTAGGCTGGCCATGCAAGCAATAATACTATACCCGTATCTAGTACAGACTTCACACTTGGACGTGTGGAGCTGGCTAATTATTTTCAGTTTAACTTATTTCAAAACAAACTAAGGGATTCGATGATGTCGGTCATTGTCTGCCCGGAGGGATTACAGGAAGAGCTCTTATAGCTCATGATGGAGAGTGCCCTGTTTTCCTAAAGGAAGACCGTATGCTTCGTGTGCCTGGCGGGCTCGGTGACCAGCTCTGGTATGGGTGTCTAAAAGAAATAGTCAATACCCTGTGAACCCTGGATGAGTCAGTGATCGTCCCTTAAAGGTGGGCCACGTGGAAGTCGGGTTTGACGCGGGGCATGAACATACCGGGGGGAGACATCATCACCGTCTGGGTTGTACTGTGGTTAGTTAGTTCCGCTCTCCACATACATTAACCCTAGTCTTTACTGTAGTTTAAGTTTTCGGTGGGATTTCCAGCTCCGCGAGGATGATCAGAATCCTGACGATCCAGTTGGATTGTTAGGGTAGTTTAGCGTCATGTCATCGTGAGCTGGGTGATGATATGCCTCGGACCTAGGACTTAGGGTAGAGGAGGCCTAGGACGAGCTGCTTGGGGCGATGGCGGTGCCCCAAACCTGGGGATTGTCCCCACATTATTTTTTATTACTTCGTTTATATTAACATAGGTTTCTTTTCAGAAACTTATCGGCTCTAATATTGCATTGTAAATGAGATGAAACCTTTCCTAAATTGATGAAACTACATGAATTCAGATGAACTACTCCTGTCAATATGAAACTAAATTTAAATAAATAGTGATATAAAATAAAATAAATAACATAAATTAGACATGTAAAGATTAGGTTTATATTCTAATATAAGTATTAAAATAACAAGTGTGTTTCTTTTTCATTCTTCTATTGCCACTCTCCACCGAGCAGAATCTGTAAATTACAAGATATTATAAATATATAAGACGGAATGACGTAGGATTCAGAAAAATTATAATATTCTTAAAGGATATTATTCTAGACGATCAACCTTGGCCAAAACTTTCACGTATCTGATTTGAGGATCCTATTGGAAGGGACTTCAGATCTGTACAGTACCTATCTATT
This sequence comes from Athrips mouffetella, assembly GCA_947532105.1. Classification (NCBI taxonomy): domain Eukaryota; kingdom Metazoa; phylum Arthropoda; class Insecta; order Lepidoptera; family Gelechiidae; genus Athrips; species Athrips mouffetella. The sequence continues at coordinate 28,318,296 of OX383956.1, read as the reverse complement.
TAGGTAGATTCTTGAGGTAGCTAGGAACAGGAACAAAAAATAATACTTTTACATAATACAGGAATAATAATTATCTAATCTAAATCGTAAAAAGATAAAAGTTAAGTACAATTTTTTAAGGCGCTGTCCATGGTCAAAATTTCCTCCCGTTCTAACAAAAAAGAGCAGAATGCGTGTGCTAGACAGAGCAGATAAGTGCTGTTTTACGTATTTCGCAAATTTTTGCACTCTTTTCGGCGTACAATGAACAACACTAAACATATTGAAAAAACTGTATTTAAAAACTAGATTTAACAAAAAGCTTTCTAACACAACTAATTTTGTGTCGATATTTATAATGGTATACAAGCGATTTGGTTTATAATACTTAAAAAGCACATTTATCAAAAAATAAGCTATCGGGAATGTTCTTAGTAATTGTGTTTTTGCGTATGTTGAAAACTAACTATTGAATTGAAGATGAACATAAAAAATCACACTATTTTTTATTTATATGAATGGATAAACTCACGTTGTATATTGCCGGAATAGGACTAACAAGTTTCGTTCGTGTTAGAAGATCTTCTTCAGGGAGGTCAGGAAAACGTGAGCTTTTCCGTTCATTTAAATAATTATTAGTAACACTCACGAGTCGTTTAGTGATAAGTATTTTTTTTTTATGGTATCTAAAATGCTACCATTGACTGTGGACAGCGCCTTAAGTCAACAGGAAATACTTCTTAGCCATGCTGTGACACTGTGTAGAATATATAACAGCAACATATTATTAATGTCATATAAAACACTAAGTTAACAAGTAATAAAATGACTGTTATAATGGGTACTTAGATGATTTGTAGTTGCATAAAAGCAGGACATAAAAATTTTGAATTTGGCTATTGATGAACTAAACATTTCCTTTGGCAGGATTGGTCCTTAAGACCTAAGGATGGATTTCAGTAGTGGAGAAACCATGATTTTCTAATTTTTGGTTCATCAATAGCCATAAGATCTCTTCTACAAACTCAACCATTGATTAGTTACTTCACAATACGTTACTTTTAAAAATCTGTAAATGTATCCAGGAGTATTTTTTCAAACCATTTCAAACCATCACTTGTGTTATGATTTTGACTTTCATCTATTACATCTCTGACCTTAGTTGCATTTATATTAAGAATAGACCACAGCCAATTTATGATCCACTGAATAAAAGCGTTTGAGTATTTTAACTCTACATTTTTGTTGGTCACCCTTTGTATGACTTCCAGTACTGCTGTATACAAAATTGATTGTCTATTTGCGGGCTTACAAATACTTACATGATCTAAAGGTAGTTGATACAATTCTCCCCTGCCAGGATCTGCTGAAGCAGTTTCAACAAAGTGAATGGGTACCTTGAACGCAGTCACCAAAGTAGGCAAAGTTTCAACAAAACTTACAGTCTCCCACTGATATGTCTCTGCATATTTTATAAAGTCTTCATGCAACTTCAACAACACAGGTGAATTTTCCTGCAACTGTCTAACATCATTTGAAGGCCAGAAAATAGCTGCTGCTGGTCTTGGCATTGTAGCCACTGCACTGCCTTTATGAGGAGTACTGTAAAAAAAAACAGCTTTTGTGTTCTCACACAACTTTTGGAGCACAGTTTCCTCAGATTTTGCAGCTTCTGTTAGCATTTGTTTAACAATTAAGCCACCCATTGAGTGTGTTAGCCACACCACAGGGATATCACCTTTTCCTACTCCGGCATCAAGTAAACTAGGTGCCAAAGCCTCGGCTCTAACAGAGATTTCAGCAGTTTGTAAAGGGCATCGTTCCAACCACTCAGACAAAGAACTCCAATAATTAACACCCAAAATTCTCAGATCATTACAGTCTTTTGGCAACCAATCTTTTGGCCAACAATGTGTGTAGTTGCAACGGTCCTGATTTTCTTGTAGTAAAGCTGAATATCTATTTGTTGCTGTGAATTTCATTTTATTACTTTCCCTCATAGCTGCTATTGGAAGATCATGCAATACTACTTCAAAGTCTGACAATAGAGAGAGTTCATCTAATTCTTTTAAGTCTTCCATAACTTGTTTGAGGTCCGGATCAATAAAGGTTTGAGTAGATACATCTTCACAAGGTTCACAGTCAGAATTAGAAATAGTCACCTCTATTATTCCAACGGGTTCAGCACATCTCTTATCTCTTTGTCTCCAGGTTACAAAAACTCCACCTCTTAAGCCATGAACCAAAAGTGTATCACAAACATGTGGTGTCCTAGTTCTGTATAAAGGATGCAACAGATATAAACCTGGCATGTAACGGTATTCTCCAGAAAGATTGGTCAGGGACACGGCTGCACAGCTTGCTAGACGCACATCTGCGGACTTTAAAAGTCTTGACAATTCACCAATCAAGCCATTTTCGAAAAAACCTTTAAGTAAATCGCAATGCAGACTTAAAACAGAAAGAATACGAAGAACAGCATAGTCAATATCAGAATCTTCAGGATATCTGAGAAATGTTTCTGCCAGTACTGGGAGCAAACCCTTATCAACTAGAGTACAAATCGACTGGTCCTCTTTATATTCCCTTTCATAATATAAACTAATGTGATGGTGAAGAGCGTCAAGGCAAAGTAGAACAAGATCACGTTCACTGATGGTATCTGGTTTTGAAGCAATGCTATCTGCTTCCATAGCTGGGTCTTGGTGATTGCTAAAATATTTAGATAAGAAGTGCTCTATGCAGATATGATCATAAACATTTTGTACAGCATAAATCATATCTCTAAATTTAAAAGATAAAAGTTCAGGAGAGAGTGCTGCTCGCCGGACGTGTACCGGCGGAGGAAGGAAGTAGCGCAGGTCGGCGCCGCGCGTGCGAGCGAGCAGTACGGCCGTCTGCTTGTCCATCGCCTGCGCGAGCTTCAGGCAGTCCCATTTCTTATTATTTTTAAACGCTGCCAGCTGATCTAGCGCAATGTTTCTTTGCTCCTTATTGCCATGTCGGCATAACCATAAAAGTCTCCATGCTAAAGAGTGCTTCAAACCTTTTAAGATGCCAAACAATGACATAGAACTCCGGGTCTGCTTATCTTGTTCTAACCTTAAATTCAATCCATAAGAAGGATCGTCGATGTAAATATATTCAGGGCTATACTTCTTCTCGCTGTCGAGTACGCTAGTGTTCACAACTTTGTTGACTGAACGAAGTGTTTGATTGATGTGATACGAAACGAAGAATGCACCACTTCCTAAATATAGCACTTGTTTTAATTTTCTTCTGAGAATTTTTAATTTGTCTCTGAGATTCATAGTTAACACAAATTGTTTCCTTCGAAGGACGCGTAGTGATTAATAATGTGTAAAGTTGATTTTATGCAGGTTCAGTTCAGTTTGTTATTGTTATTAAGCCATATCTGGTTCCAAAACAGGTAATATTTGCCCTTTGACAGCAGTTTGTCTCGACTATACATACCTCAGAGTAAATAACTATAGAGTCCGCCATATACATATTCTGTATGAGCTAGTGAAGTGTAAAGCGTCTCACTGTCGCCCATACAAGTCGGTCAAAAAACTCAGTTAAGTTTTACAAAAATCAAGATATCTTTAAAAATCTAATGTTTTAGTATAAACTTTGTTTGGGAAAGTGAAAATATATCGTTTTTTACTTGTGAATTGATCATTCATACTTTGAACGGAAGCGTAAATAATCCGTAATAGCCATTTTATTTGTGATTTTTAACACCGTTTTTTTCCTGAATGGTAACTGTTTTCACCAAAAAAACTGTAGTAGTAGCATTTATTAGTCCCATGTCACATATTTCTCAAAGAGAAAGATACAAATTTTACGTTTTTAGGATTTTGATAAAATTCCATACATTTTAGTATGGAGGTCCCTCGCAAGAAAGTGCTACGCTTATGGCTCCCTCCTTAGCAGGAAGAGCTGCTACTAAAACCTCCTTGATACATACGGACGTCTCATAAAGCTATCCTGCTGTCAGTGTAATTATTACACGTTTTGAAACGCGCCCCAACATTCTCACGTCAATATAAAATGTTGCCAGATCCAATCTTTTTTTTTTTTTTTGGTTTCATTCTTCCTTTCGGAAAGGCAAAGAGTACAAAGCCCATACAGCCATTTCTGATCTCTTTAATCTGTCTTTCTTTTTGCTCCCCTCGTAAGCGATAGTGAACTTTACGAAGGAAAATGTTCGTGACTTTTTAGGACAACACAAACGGGGCTTAAACACGAGATCACTTGAAATCTTCATCAGCTGCGCACTCCGTAGTAAATTTACTGCATAACACACTATCTTTATTATCCGTTAAATCACTAAATGCACAAAAAAACAAAATTTCAATTAAGCAGGCAAACGCCCATGTCGAGTTCCCGCCAAAAAGTCCTCCCAGATCCAATCTATATCTAATAGATTTTTAAAAAATCTTAAATAAAAAAAAAAATATTATTATGGACAAGGAGGTTTAAGTAGCAGCTATTTCTGCTAAGGAGCCATAAGCGTAGCACTTTCTTGCGAGGGACCTCCATACTAAAATGTATGGAACTGTTTCGAATCCTAAAAACGTAAAATTTTTATCTTTCTCTCTGAGAAATATGTGACATGGGACTAATAAATGCTTCTACCACAGTTTTTCTGGTGAAAACACTTACCATTCAGGAAAAAAATGGTGTTAAAAATCACGCATAAAATGGCTATTACGGAATATTTACGCTTCCGTTCTTAGTAATAGTGATCAATTCACAAGTAAAAAACGATATATTTTCACTTTCGTAAACAAAGTTTATAGTAAAACATTATATTTTTAAAGATATATTGATTTTTGTAAAACTTAACTGAGTTTTTTGACCGACTAGCATGGGCGACAGTGAGACGCTTTATACTTCACTAGCTCATAAATATGCATATGACGGACTCTATAGTTTTTACTCTGAGATTACGGAGCTGATGCTAAAATACCACATTGAAGCGTCTTGTTATGAATAAAATATATTAATTGATTCAAAATATAAAAAGTTTTTGTGTGAATTTGACTTAGCGCTACAATGCATTAAGAACGGGAAAGCGGCTGGAGACGACGGAATCTACATTGAACTCATAAAATATTCACGAAATGAGGAACTGGTAAATTAAATTTTTGAAATAACAAAGGACATATACGATACAGGCAAAATACCAGATGATTTTAAAATAACCAAAATAGTAACCATTCCAAAAAAAGCTAATACCATGAAATGCGAAGAACATAGAACATTAAGTCTTATCTCTCAAGCTTCAAAGATTTTACTCAAGATTTTACAAAATAGGATTAAAACTAAAATAGAACTAAATATAGGAGACGATCAATATGGGTTCCGTCAGCACAATGGCACAAGAGAAGCCATTCTTGCGCTAAGACAGATAGTCGTAATAGACAGAAGACTAGATATAGGACTAACTACCTACATAGCATTTGTAGATTTAGAAAAGGTTTTGATAAAGTAAATTGGAAAGAAATGATGAAGGAATTGAAAGAAATAGGACTAGATTATAGAGAGAGGCGAATTATTTATGAACTATACAGACAACAAGAAACTGTCATAGAGGTGGGAGAAGAAAGGAGGAAAAGAAAGATAAGACAAGGAGTAAGACAGGTTTGTTCGCTCTCACCGTTAATATTTAATATTTTCATCGAAATGGCTATTCGTAAAATTTGAGAAAAGACTGTTGCTGGTGTTAAAATGGAGAAAGGATATCGTTCATACGTTTCGCAGACGACATTGCTGCAATTGCAGAAAATAAACATGACCTGGAAACTTTACTAAATGTAATGAATGACATTTTTATGGACTTTTCACTTAAAATAAACATCAACAAAACCAAAACACTAGTAGCAGCAAAAACTAAAGTAAAGACAGAAATTGCAATAAATGGTGACAAATTACAACAAGTAGATTCTTTTAAATACATCGGAAGTCTCATTACATCAGATGCAAGGTGCACCCCAGACATAAAATCAAGAATAGCCATAGCAAAACAAGCCTTCGTGAATAAAAAACATATTTTGAAATCTAAAATGTCAAGGAACATCAAAAAGAAATTCATAAAGACGTATGTGTGGAGCATAGCATTATATATGGGAGCGAAACCTGGACCTTAACTCAGAAAGAAAGATGTTATTTAGAAGCTTTTGAAATGTGGTGCTGGAGGCGTATGGAGAGAATACGAGTAAGTTGGACTTAAATGGTGACAAACGAAGAGGTTTTACAAAGAATAAATGAGAAGAGAAGTATAATGGATATTATAGAAAATCGCAGAGGAAAGATGATAGGCCACCTAATACGACATGGCAGATTTATTAACAACATCATGGAAGGAAAGATAGAAGGAAAGCGTGGTAGAGGGAGGCCAACGTTAAGTTACGTGTCACAAATTAATAAGAAGATAGGCGTCAGATCGTATAGGGAGGTAAAAGAGGCGGCTCTGGACAGAAAAAGATGGAGGGAGTTGCACAGTTAAACTGACAGGGATGCTGCACCGACAAGAGCCTAGCTCTTAAATTGAAGAAGAAGATAAAAACTTACGGGTCCTCCAGTGATATAACGGGTGTTAGGTAGGGACAGCCCTCCGAATACTGAAAGGGCATGATCACTCAACGCAATTATAGTGTGCGGCTTGCCTCGCCCATAATTGTATGTTACCTTTTAGTCAATATACTTCCATCATAGAGAGCACACGACTTTCATTTAATACGCTCCTGGTACCCCCGCCACCGCATGGCGACCCTGCCAGTGCTGCCTTATACGGGCAGCGCTGAGCAGTAAACGGTAGTGTTTATATCCTCTTTGCTGAGCAGCGCGGGATCAAATAACAAATGAGTTCGTGATGTTAAATATTTAAAATATAATACAGTTGTGGATTATGGAAATATAAAAAAATGAATACACTTTAAATATGAAAAAATATATACAACTCAAACAAAAAAAAAGTGTAATTTTGAAATAATTATAACACATTACTAAAAATAATTAAAAACTAGGGTGAGTCAGTGGAGTGGAAAAATGAGATGGTGTAAAAGAGAGGAAATGAAAATAAGAAGATAGTGTTTAAATAGAAAGATGAAATTGTAATCGTAACAAGAAGAAAGTGAAGACGGAACAAACGGCGAAGTATTGAAAAAAAATACAGAGTAACAGAAGCAGGACATTATGTCAAGAAGAAAAAGATATATAGAAAGAAGATCGGTAAAAATCAAGAAGATGGCAAAATACGAGTAAGTGAAAAATGAACACAGCAGGCGGCCGGGTGATGAACGAGCCAGATGGGTGATGATGTGTTGCTGGGCGCAGGGAGTTGTTGGAGTCAGATGGATGATGAGAGAGTGTGCAGGGTGCCGGGAGGTGTTCGAGTCGGAAGTGGATGCAGCCAAATAGTGAGATCGCGTTTCGGTTTTTTTTTATAGCTAGGCCACAAGAGAAAATAAATATTAGCTAGGTTCGTTCGAATAACGGAATAAATCAATAAATAAAAATACAGCAACGAAGAAGAGAATGCAGCGACTCGCCGTCAGTGACTCTCCATAGATTATCGTAAGGTTAGTATAGTTTGTAAAGCCACGAATCATGTAAAAAAAGAAAAATATCAAAATATTTTTTCTTTTTATCTTCATTGGCTTTTGTTTGGTTTTTTATAAAAATTGTAGAGTTAAATTACATGATCCGTGTGCTTTTTACTGTTGGCAATATAAAGGTTATATAAACTCTTTATTTCCAGGCAGCGGCATATTTCATTATTATATTAATTACAATCAATTAAGCATTTTCTTCTCAACTATAATATTAGTTTACAAGGAATAGACTCAACACGAAGTAGACGTGTAATAATTTAAATAACTGTACATGTTTTGTGTTACTTTTTTTTTATTAATAAGAACTTATCAAAATAATAAAAAAAAAAATTACAAAAATATTTGTATAAACTAGGAATTGATATTTCTTTATTTTAATTATATTTTTTTTAATATTATTTTTTTTTTAAAAGGGTCATTTCTTAATTAAATTTTGTAATATCAGACGCACAAGGTATGATATATATTTAATTATTATCTGAATTAAAATACAAGTTCTGCAGTATTTTATCAGGCTGAAATTTAATGTAAATCTACATACTTAGTTTAAAAATAGCAAATTGATCCTCCTAACTAGTTATTGATTGTCATATATATTTAATGTAAAATTTTAAGCATTTCAATATTTTTATGTAAGTAGTATTTATTTTAGCGAACAAAATTATAAAAATCAGTTCAAAAACTAAAACCCGACTACTGGCAAATCTTGCTATAAAAAGTATAAACAAGAAAATATTGTCATCTGAAATTGTTATGTACAAACTATGGTATTTAATAAATATTCATACCGATGTTCAGATAATAGCCGTGGTCATATTGTTATGCCTCTTTGCCCTGAAGTTTATGATCGCTTTTTTCGGATAGGTGGCATAACATGACCACGGCTATTATCTGAACATCGGTATGAATATTTATTCAATACCATAGTTTGTACATAACAATTTCAGATGACAATATTTTCTTGTTTCATACTTTTTATAGCAAGATTTGCCAGTAGTCGGGTTTTAGTTTTTGAACTGATTTTTTATTTCAATTATTTTGGGGTTGTAAATACATAAAAAATCAAACAATATATATATTTTTGAAATGTGCTCACTAAGCCCTTTCATTTGATACCTAACACGGTACGGTTAAAAATTTTTTTTTTATTAGTCCTTGACTTAATCTTCTCTAGAGGGCGCCACATACAATTAAACGAAATTTCTTGTATCCTTTAACCAGCGGATAATTAAGACGCTTCTAACGACATCTCATTTGTCAAAATATGATAAGTAGTTTAGAAGTTATGATGGAACAGATGAACATACATACATACATATAGCCTGTCAAAATCATAACCCTCCTTTTGCTTTGCCGTAGTCGGGTAAAAATGCAGACAGAACCACAAAGGTACTCGTATCATCGGCGACAACGCGGTGCCAAGGATATCAAATTGCTAGCAATGTAATGAAAAAGAATACCTACTGTGAAATAACTTATCACGAAAAGTCAAAATTTTGAGAAACTTTTTGATATTTTTTAATTCTTTTAGTTCTTGTATAGAAGTTTATTGTTATACCGGCTCCGGCTTTTAGTCATATATCTTTAAAAAAAATCAATCATTCAAAGTAATAAAGTAAAACATTGATATTTTTAGTTTCTGCATAAAGGTTAGGAAGGAAAAAACATTGCGTAGTGTTTTTTTAAACGATGACGCGTAGAATAAAATATAGGACTCTAACTCGTGTCAGCGTACATCGAACCAGTGTCACATTGTTGTAGTTTGGTCAGCAAAAATACGTTCATGTAGTACAGTCAGTTGCATATTAACCTAATCAACGTTTACATATAAAAATGTAGGTACTGCATAGCATATTATGGTACTGTAACGGGCCGATGGTCCGACACGGAATTACACGAAGAATATAATAGAGTATATTCTATTTTAGGAGTTTTAAAATGAGTAATAATACAATAGAAATCTTAATATAAATGATCATAGATTTTGTTCGACTCGTAATGAAAATAAAGGCCTGATTATGCATTATTACTTAAAATAATTGCTTGAAAATACTCGTCTAGCGCCGCGAATCGGCGCATATTAGAACCTCCTTGGTTAAAGTCTACTTGTCAAACAGGAAATAGAAATGTGTGAGGGAAGTGGGTAGGATTGGTGACGTTAGCCGTAGCTGCTGGTTTGTAGCTCTCTGATTGGCTGGTTTGGGCGGTCTTATCTCTAAATTCGAAACGTGTGGAACATGCAAGCTACGTCACCCTTTTCTGCTGCGACCGGGTCGAGAGAACAAGATGGAGCCCCGCTACGACAAGAAAAATCTTCGAAAATGAAAAGAAGGGACCGTACGCCGAGTTTCGTCGCTGCAATTGACAAAAGCTAAGTTTCCTAGGACATTTCATTACCCCAATTAGTAATTTTAGTTCAATTCGACATTAAATAGTACATCGAGATCGCCCGCCGATGGTGATCTTTGTCAAGAAAATTATTATTTTACTAAATGTTTTTGTGTTATAGCGACTTCCGAGTACTCTGAACGTCAAAACGCGTGTTGAGTAAGAAAATAAACCAATATTTTAAAAGGGTAGTCCTTATAAAGGGTGGTTAGATGTTCTAGGGGCTTAGTCTCATTTTTTTTTAAACTTACAGGAGGTCTATGGACCATGTGAAATAGGAACCAAAAGCTACAAACCATTTGGGCGCAGGGGAGCTGAGCGCCCAATTCCAAGCCAGCAGCAGTCCAGACGACCCAGTCATCATTACAGATGCCAGTCGCAGACGGGTAAGAAGATTTAATATTTACTCCTCAAATCGGCCAATCTACTTTGAACAACTTATGCCAGTCAATTATTTGAGCATATCTATCCTTCTCTGGGATTCTATACAATCAATTTTACTAACTTTAAAAGGTATAGCTACAACTGAAAGCTACTACCCACTTCAATATAAAATTCAATTCTAAGTCAATAGTATAAAGAAGGTCTTTTTGGCTCAAATGCTGCAAATGAAAAATGCATATGATTCATCTAATAAACTCATTCTTTTCTATGCCACAAGCTAAGATACAAAGCTGATGATATATAAATTCGACTTTGGGAAAGACAAAACCCAGTATATTGCAATACATCCATACCGGGGTTGCAAATACAACAGGAGTCAGTTTGTAAGTCATCTCGCACATAGAAAGTAATAAAACACCTTTATCTATATGGAAAGATTGAGCTGAAAGGATTGGATATATTTCAGGCCTTTACATTGTTAAAAATAAACTAAATTTCCTTGAAGCAAGTCAAATATCAATCTTGGAGAAGTTTAGATGTACTATTTTGATGTTCTCATGTACCATTTACAGCCTTCGGATCTACCTGCTTCCTTTCACACAAATTATTTACAGTACCTATAGGCTCATACTAATCAATTTTGTTTCTTGAGCTAGACTCACACAAATTTGAATTTAAGCTTCTGATAAAAAATAAAGAAATACGTGTTTAAGCGTTTCTTAAAAATCAAAAAGGGATGATTTTTTTCCGTATGTTGGTCCATAAGTCTTTCAGTTTTAAAGGTAGAACTATAGAAATTTAAATTTAAGCTTTTGGTAAAAAATAAAAAAGTACGTGTTTTAGAATTTTCCAAAATTCATCCCCTAAGGGGGTGAAATAGGGGATCAAAGTTTGTATGAAAGTCCGTAAGTTTTGAAGTTAGGATCTTTAAAATTTGTATTTAGGCTGACGACTAAAAACTAAGTTTGACGTGTCTCAGGGTTTTTGAAAATCCTGCACCCTAAGGGGTGAAAAGAGGGATGAAGTTGAAAATCCTTCATTTTCAAAGGAAAATCCACAAAATTTATTGTTTAGGCATTAGGGTTGTAATTCTGTGGAATGTACATCACTGTTATTGAAATTTCACCCCAAATTCAACCCCTAAAAGAGGGAAATGGGGTGAAAAGTCTAAAAACCAATATGGGTATCGTTTGTGTGGTTTATCGGGTCGCTGATTACGAAAACTACAACAATTTTGAAATCCAACGTGGTGGACGTGAAATACCATCATCCCCTAGAGATGGGGTTGAAGTGCGAAAGGGTTGAAATGTTTAAAAATCAATATGGGTGTCGTTTGTATGGTTTATCGGGTCGCTGATTACAAAAACTACATCAATTTTGAAATCCATCGTGGTGGACGTGGCATACCATAATCCCTTGGGGATGGGGTTGGTGTGCGATAGAGTTAAAATGTCTAAAAATCAATATGGGTGTCGTTTGTATGGTTTATCGGGTTGCTGATTACGAAAATTACAATAATTTTTAAATCCAACGTGGTGGACGTGAAATACCATAATCCCCTAGGGATGGGGTTGGGGTGCGATAGGTTTGAAATGTCTAAAATCAATCTGAGAGAGTGCGAGAGGGAGAGTTAGAGGGAGGGCGAAGGGGGAGGGAGGTAGAGGGGGGGTGAGGGATGGGGGAGAGAGGGAGGGGGAAAGGGAGGGGGAAAGGGAGGGGGGAGAGGGAGGGGCGAGCTAGAGGAAGAGAGAGAGGGAGGGGGAGAGAGAGGTAGGGGTAGAGGCAGAAGAAGCGGTAGAGGTAAACGTAGAGGTAGAGGAAGAGGTAGAGTAGAGGTAGATGGAGGGGGAGAAGGAGGGGAAAGGAAAATGGGGAGAGGGAGGGAAATGGGGAGATGGAGGGGAAAGGAGCGGGAGAAGGAGGGGGAGAAGGGGGAGAGGTAGGAGTGGGATACAGAGTGAGGGGGAGGGGGAGAGGGAGAGAGAGGAACGAGGAGAGGGTTTTAGTTTTTCTCTATTACTTCTGCGAGTTGGCTCTGTTTTAAAATATAACGTAAAGGAGTCTCTCATATCTCTCACTACATTTGTTAGGTTAAGTGGCAACTTTAAGGCATAATACTGCTGCTAAGTTCCTCTGTTCTGAGGAATTTATGAGTAACGTCTGTATAATATATAAAATTTAGCTGGATCTTGAATTGTACTTATTGATTTGCGCAGGGTTAGTCCCGCTTTTCCTTAGTTTAAAATTACCCCGAAATGACGGGAAAATATCTCATTACTTCGGAAAACCGGTAACAACATAAATACGAAATCCACGCGAGCGAAGCCGCGGGCAACAGCTAGTAAAAGATATATGCGATATCAACACCAAGACTGAGCGTAATTCTGATCTTCTTACACTTAAGGAAACTCCGACTGAATCGTTAACTGAATGTAATAACTTTTTTGCTACCTTCGGAGAAAAACTAGCGCACAATATTTTAACGAACTTAAATACTACCGAGATAGAAGTGGCAAATGAGATCAAGTCAACTACTAGTTACCCTCATTCATTCTTTATGTCTCCAACTGATGAGTCTGAGGTGAAAAGCACTATATGTGGTCTTAAAGATGAGAGTGCTCCGGGAATAGACGGATTAAACAACCGTCTCTTAAAAAGGATATATAGGCTAATACTTACACCACTTACTCACATACTAAACCTGAGCCTCTCAACAGGTAAATTTCCTGACTGTTGGAAAACTGCTGCAGTTGTTCCTATTCATAAAAGCGGCTGCACGAAAGATCCATCTAACTACAGACTCATCTCGCTATTGAGCACATTCTCCAAGATTCTAGAAAAAATTGTCAACGTACGCCTGATCCAATACTTGGAATCTAATCAAATTCAATTTCATTGTCAATTTGGTTTTCGACAAAAGAAGTCTACTGAAGATGCAGTTACCCTTTTATTAGATAAAGTTGCTGGGGCTCTCGATGATGGTGATGCGTGTGTAGGAATGTTCTTGGATTTATCCAAGGCGTTCGACACCGTGTCTCCTCTGATCTTGCTTAAAAAGCTGGAGAGTAGCGGTGTACGGGGGGTGGCGTTGGACTGGTTCACTAGTTATCTAACGGATAGATGCCGGCTCGTAAAAGTAGGAAACCACTTGAGTGCACGTGCTTCACTGAAATTTGGCGTCCCACAGGGAAGTATCCTGGGTCCTACGCTCTTTATCACGTATATAAACGATATCACTAGCCTATTAAAACACCGCAATGACGTTGAGACTGTGTGCTACGCTGATGATACCGCTATACTATTTCGTGGTCAATCATGGAATTCAGCTTTGGAAAAGGCAGAGACAGGTATGGCTGAGGTGGCATTATGGTTAAACAAGAATCTTTTAACACTGAATGTAAGCAAAACCAAATACCTATGCTTTCATAAAACTGCTGTCTCCAGACCTTTAGTAAATTTAGAAGCACAACCGATTAAAATTCATTCTTGTAGTCTTATACCGCCAAATCCCAGTGCCCAATGTTCTTGTAAAAATGTGGAAAGAGCTGGTTCAATCAAATATTTAGAAGTAACATTAGACGAAAAGCTAACATTCGCACAACATATTTCAGCTCTTTCTAATAGATTGCGAAAATTTATCCATATAATGAAACTTCTTCGACAAGGAGCCGATCTAAAAACCTTGACCCTGGTTTTCAAAGCCATATGCCAATCCCTTCTCTTATATTGTATTACTGCATGGGGAAGTGCTGCAAAAACCAGGATCATATCTTCAGAGAGAGCTCAAAGATCAAATCTGTTCTCAAAGTTATGCTGAAGAAACCTTTTAGGTTCCCAACACGTGAATTACACCGCATAACTAAAGTCCTATCAGTACGCCAACTCTATATTTTGCGAGTGTCCCTTTCCCAACACAGAATATACATGAATTCAGTTGAGTTTACACTGCATTCATCGCGACGTCGTGTAGTTTTACCAACAGTTGAAATTATAACATCTTTTGCACGTCGATTTAAACGGTTCACTTTCCCATTTATTTACCGAATTGTCCTAAAACACTGCAACATTCGAGATAGTCAGAGAAGCCAGATTCAAGATAGTTAACTGGTTATCCGAGCTAGACTACGACTCCACTGAAGCCCTTCTTACAATTATTAAATAGGTTACACGCAAACATGAATCATACTTATCTAAATTTTAAAATACTATGTGTTTTCTATATATTTTTATATATATTACATTATTCTTTTATATCTATAGTTTTGTATCTATTAATGTTTTGTATAATGTAGTTTAAATTTTAACGAAATAGGTATTGTAGCTGCGTCACGATAAATTAGTTTTAGGTACTTTTGTTTTTTGTAGTTAGAAATAACCTAAATTGTTTAAATCTTTACCGATGCACTTTTAGTGATACTTTTAGTTTAAACTATGGTAGATTTCCCGCGATACAGGTGTTACCTAGTGCGGGGATCATTGTAAATTTGTAATTGATACTGTGCAAATTCGTTGAATAAAATATTTTGTATTTTGTATTTAAAAAAAAATGTTTTATGATACCATGAAAATCTTTTTTCGTCTTTAAGTTTGGTATAAGACTATCAGTTTGCAAAATTTTACGCTCAGGAGCGCAAATTTCTGTTTGAGTCAAGAGCTTTGCTCTATAAAGTCGCCTCAACATTAAATATCATCGGGTGAACAAGCTATGCTACCCGCCGATGGCACTGAAGGTCTCTATACACAAATATCTATACATATAATAAAAGAGTAGAAACCGCGTGTCTGTACTTTTGTTAAATTTATTAAAAAAATTGTGTTTTGTCTGTCTGTCTGTATGTTTTCGATAAACTCCGAAACTACAGAACGGATTTTCTCGCGGTTTTCGCAGATAGATTCAGCTTAGCTCTGAGCAACATATAGGCTATGTTTCATTCAAATCGGTTCACTCAATCAGAAGATACTCTAATGTAAAGTATCAAATTGCCTGTACGATAATAACTCACAAACCGATTCAAACTGAGTTTTCAATTACGACTTTGGTTTACTTTTGTGCAACATAAAAGTTTAGTTTCATTGCAAACGGTTCACTCAGACAGAAGGTACGCTAAGTTTCAAGCGGCGGCGCAAATAACTCACAAACCATTGAACGGATTCAAACGGGGTTTTCAATAAACTGTCAAGCTTACTTCTTTGCAACATATTAGTTTACTTTCATTGAAAACGGCTCACTCAGACAGGTGCGCGAAATTTCCAGCGGAGGCGCCAATATCTCACAAACAACTGAACCGATTAAAACGAAGTTTTCAGTTACGTATTTGGCTTACTCCATGCAACATGTATGCTTAGTTTTATTGCAAACGGTTCACTCAGACATAAAATACACTAAGTTTCAAGCGGCGGCACCAATAACTCACAAACTACTAAACTGATTTAAACGGGGTTTTCAATAACGTGTTTAGCTTAATTCTTTGCAATGTATTAGCTTACTTTCATTGAAAACGGTTCACTCAGTCAGAAAATGCCCGAAGTTTCAATAGGCGCCGCCAATAGCTCACAAACTACTGTACCGACTCCAACTGGCATTTCCATGACGTGCTTGGATTAGGTACTTCCGTGCAACATATAAGCTTAGGTTAGTTAAAAACGGTTCACTCAGATAGAAGTTACGCAAAGTTTCAAGCGAAGGCGCGAATTATTCAAAAACTTTTGAGCAGATTCAAACGTAGCTTTCAATAACGCGTTTGGCTTACTCCTGTGCAATAAATAAGCTTAGTTTCATTGCGAAAGGTTCACTCTGACAGAAGATACGCAAAGTTTCAAGCTGCAGAACCAAGAACTCACCTACTGAAATGGTTCAAAGTCAAACGAGGTTTTCAATGACGCGTCGGGCTTCTTTCTGTGCAACATATAAGCTTTATTTCATTGCAAACGGTTCACTGAGACATAAGGTTCGGTAAATTTTAAGCGGCCGCACCAATACCTCACAAACTACTTGAACGACTTAAACGGGGTTTTCAATAACGTATTTGGGTTGCTTTCGTGCAATATTTGAACTTTTTTTTATTGCAATCTGTTCATTTAAACAGATAATAGACGAGTTCAAAGTTTCAAACTGTGAAACCGAGCTGAAATCAAACAAAGCTTATAATTTTGTACGGAAGAAAAACATATACGTTGTTGAAAATTCCGATTGATCCGGTCCAGTTGTTTGTGTAAAAGTCGTGAGTACAGCTAAAGATTGGTAAAATCTAGATTTAGTTTTATTGTAAAAATAATATTTAGAAAATTCCTGTTTCGGCATGGCAGTGCTAGAGAGGATGAAGTAAGTACTTATAAACGAAATACTTCAAAATATAAAGAGAAAGTGGATCATTGTTTTTTAGGAATTGTCTTTTAAGGGGAGAGATAAGTTACAAAGATTGTACGGAAGTGAAGTCCAACAGTTTTGTATGTAGGTACATGTAGAGTTAAAAGCATGTGAAGCTAGACACGTTGGACTTTGTACCGCTCTTTTTTCAGTAGCCACAGAAGCTTAAATGACTGAGCTTCAGATTTAGTTAGGCTTTGTTTTGTAAAAGAAATAACGAAACCCGTATCATAGTTACTCCGCGTGGAATTCGACTAGGTATGATTTTACACTTACGAGGATAGTGGGTGACCAAACAGTCCACACGTAAACAAGAGGTGTTTAATTTACAAAAATCCGTATTATCGGTACTCTGTATACCTAATAATATAAAGGCGAGAACTGCACTGTCTTTCTGTCTGTTACGCTTTTATGACTTATCCAAAAAACCGATTGTGATAAAAACTTGGTACGAAGATAGTTTGAACCATGGGCAAAGTCATTAGCTACTTTTTCTGAACCCCACGCGGACGGAGTCGCGGGCAACAGCTAGTTATATGCATATAGGACGAAATAAGTTATGAAATTAATGGTACAGCAGCAGTGCACTTACTTCCTCGCCATTTACGTGAGTCATCATTGAACAATGTCCTTACTGGAAATCGAACCCAGAACCTCCGGATCAATGGCCGAATGCTTACACTATTACTAGATTATAGAGGCTGCGGATAGTAAAGTGTAAATAAGTGCCAGCTGCAAGCTAAAGTTTTTAATTCCATTCAAGTAATATGAAAATACATACTTACCTACCCATATATTTTTTTGTAAAAATCCTATACTATTAAACAAGCAATATTTTTATATATATAAATATATATATGTATATATATTTGTATTCCCATGCTCACCGACGGTATGGAGCCACGGAGAGACGTTACTTCCTTGTGTGTTCTGTATCGTCTGTACAATTGGGAGTGTTCTGAGGAACTGTTTAGCCGGTGCCTGCGGCACAGTTCCACCACCGCACCACACGCCGCAGGGAGAAATTCCATTTGCATGCAGTTTATTACGGCAAATGTGAATTTTTGAAGTCTCAAAAGTGATATTTTATCACCCGGTGATTTTCAAAAATTGAGTCACTGGCGCGTTGCAATACAATGCGGTTTGCGCGATCATTTCTTTTGCGCACATGTAGGATGTGGAATGAACTTCCCCCCGTGGTATTCCCTAGTAGTTACAATATGGGGGCTTTCAAAAAGCGGGTTAACAAATTCTTAAAAGGCCGGAAACGCACTAGCATCGCCTCTTCTGGTGTTGCAAGTGTCCATAGGCGGCAGTGACACTTTCCATCAGGTGAGCTGTCTGCTCGTTTTGACATTAAAAAAAAAAACCGTTTGAACCTCGCTTTATTCTCGGACGCTACGGCTACCCTACTCGGATATTACCCGACTGCCCCTAACAGGAGGTATATGTTTTAGTAAGTATGTACCCAATTAAACCCAAAAAAAGAAATTAAATGAGTGTCGTAGGAGGCGACTAAGGGGTTTTTAACTGGAGGATGGGCAGCAGCATCCTTCTGTGTATTGTGCCATCTCATGTACTGCAGTCATCAACAAAAACTGTGTTCTAAGGTGCCAGCCAGCAGCCGCAACCCTAACAAGGTGACTGGTATTATACTGTCTCCAAATTGTACCACGCGTTTTTGCTGGGTTTCCGGAGTGGGGACAGGGGTGACCTGCAGTGGATGGTGACGATGATAATGGAAACACAAATAAATATTCTTAAATTGTCAGGTCGGGCGTTGGCAGGTGCGGGGAACTCATGAAGAGGTGGGGCTTCTCTGATAACGAAAAGTGTGAATGCGGTATTTTGCAAACCATGACACACTTGCTGTCGTGCCCTACTTGTCCAGTTTCCTGCACTCGGAGGGACCTTTTTGAAGGCAACCAAAAGGCTATTGATGTGGCTACTTTTTGGGCTAAGCGTTTATAGTCAGTTTTGCCATTGACTCGAAAAGAAGAAGAAGAAGAAGAATTGGGCAAGGTACTATGGGCATTAGAGACTGATCAAACTTTTGCCTTGAGCGGGGATCGAACCTACCCGGCAAACGCACTACAAACCAAAGAGATTTGAACCTCGTTACGCGAGCGCGTAGCGAGGTTCAAATCTCTTTGCTACAAACCAACCACGCCTAATTGTGAGTGTATTGAGTTCACAGTGTGTAACAAAAGGGGTAGGTATACCAATCCAAAAGGATGTGAATTTGCCCATGAAACTGAACAACTTTCTGTGAGGAACATAGCTCGAAATATTAGAAAAAGTTTTTGACCTCCCATACAAACTGAATCAGCTGATAGCGCATTTTGTACGGTAGGTCAACAACTTTTTTCGTATTTCTACCTATGTTCCTTGGGCAATACCATATTCTATGTCGGGTGTAAGGGACCGCCGTCCGAATACTGGAAGGGCATGGTCAACGTAACTGAACAACTTTCAGCGAATAAAAGTTTCAGGAAATAAAACAAAAAAAACCGGTCAAGTGCGAGTCGGACTCGCGCGCTGAGGGTTCCGATATACCTATAGTATTTTTGGAAGCAATAAAGTCCATTTTCAGGACCGCAAAACTAAATTTGTTTGTAAAGGTTTTTTGCAGATTTCTGAAAAACTGTGCAACTTAGAAAGATCGTTTTATTTTTGCTGTAAAGTTTACATAAACCTCTGTCAACTGTAATTAATTCAGATTTTCCCTTACTCAAACTTCGGAGATAAGGGGGGGGGAATGGTATTTTTTATGACATTTTTCATCATAACTTGAAAACTAAGAAACTTAAAAAAATACAAAAATATATTTTAAAATGTACAAGTAAAGCCCTTTCATATGATACCCCACTCGACCTAGTAGCGACAATTTGAATTGGCCCCCTTTACATTAATAATCATACTTTTTTCAAAAAATTTTCATGTGCAATTAAGTTGGGCAACTATATTCTAGAACTATTCCAAATTTCAGCTCGATAGCGTAAGTGGTTGCTGAGATATAGAGGTGTGACAGACAGACGGACAGACAGACAGACAGAGCGGCACCATAAGGGTTCCTTTTTTTTACCATTTTGGTATCGGAACCCTAAAAATCGGCCTCTTCATACAAAATTGCAAACGGTTACGTTGACTGATCATGCCCTTTCGGTATTCGGAAGGCTGTCCTTTACACCCTGTATACAACAAA
This sequence comes from Athrips mouffetella, assembly GCA_947532105.1. Lineage (NCBI taxonomy): Eukaryota > Metazoa > Arthropoda > Insecta > Lepidoptera > Gelechiidae > Athrips > Athrips mouffetella. The sequence continues at coordinate 28,298,351 of OX383956.1, read as the reverse complement.
GTGTTTAAGGAATTTATTGTAATAAAAATATCTAAGAAAAAGGCAGTTATTATCGTTTATTTTTATGTATAATAGATAGAAATAAAAAACAACTTACATATTAATGATGCCGAACTTAAATGAAATTAATAACTAATAATTTGGTGACAGAATTCAGTAATTACTTAGATAGGTACTAAAATATCTAACATGTAACCAAACATGTATGTAATGCAATGTAACATCGAGGAGCGTGCTCGCCGCGTATTCGCCAAGCGAAATTCGTGTTTTTTACGCAATAGACTTGGATAGATTAAATCATTTCGGAACTTGCAACCAATGTGCCCGTTTGGATTCGGATAACAAACGAGTTTACAAAGCCCGGTACACAATTTTTTTTTGCCCTCCGCGAGGTTGATGACGTAATCAATATGGCCGACTGAGTTTTGTGACACGCTTCCACGTTTTCCTTTATAATTCGGGTTTATCACAGAACAACGATAGGGCCACTTCACAAAGCGAATATAGTAAAAAAAATTGGTTTCTTATTGAAGAGTTATACTATCCAATTTTTGTTGGCGCTTATTTTGAATGCACATCATAACACATTCGTTGCCATAGAGACGCTGTCACTGGTTTTTTGCATCTTACTCTCTCGCAGTAATAGTAGACGTACTATGTTTATCGCACTCAAATGACGCTAGTAGTGTGGGTGCGGAAAACGTGTTACATAAAATAAAGAATTCGTTTCTAGATGTAGAGCAAGACGCATGCGCTTCAGAGCTCTGTGGGGTTTATTTAATTAACTAACCTATACTGATAGTGATCATTAATCAGAAATAGTACATTAAAATGCAAGTGCGCTATTTTGGATATTACAGCCGAGGCTCGGAAATTGCAGCCCGGGCCGCAGGCGAGGGCGTAATGGAGCCGAGGGTGTAATTACCAACGCGCACGAGCTTTTTACGACGTTTTTCAACACATTTGGCAAGAATGTATTTTTCCTTTGATTTTGCTGTAGGGAGACACTCACTTGCATTTTGTGCCTCAGTAATTATTTCTTGTGGGGTCAAATTAAGTTCTTCTTCATTGCTTGAAACCAACGACGACATTGTTAGTTAGTCACAAAAATCAAAGCAAATGAAAATACTTCTGAAAAATAGCGCGCGGAATTCTTGTTGCGCGCGCATTTCTTTTTTCAAATGAGGGGCTGTGACGAAGCAGTGGCAATGCTCCCAAACAGCGTAGTCATTGAAAAAGTACAAAAACTTAAAATTTATTGCTTGCAAAATCAATTAATGTTAATTTGTTGTCAAATTTAACTAATCTCATGCAACAAACTGTTTATATATTATATTTTCATTAACATTAGGTATATATTTACGAAAATGTCAAATATTTTAGACATTAGAACTCCTTGCTCTTTGTTGATATAAAAAAAAATTAAATAACTAGTGCTGTAATATATAATGAGAAAAGCACGCGTTTTTAATGAGCTGGATTATGGACCTAAATACAGTGCAAATAAAGCTGTTTTATGAGCAAATGTGTTAAAAAACTTTTCAACGGTGTGTGACATTGGTATCATGTACTATAAATATTTGTAGTAACTTTATAAAATTAACTGTTCTTATTTTGATTTTTTAGATGTATAATCATTTGGATTTAAGCTAATGTAAAGAAATAAAGGAATAGGTACGTGTTTCATCATTTTTGCAAAATCATCCTTCTAGGGGGTGAAATGAGTTATGCCAGTTTTAAGCATAAAGATTCAGATTTAGAGTCAGTACAAAATATAAGGAAACACGCATTTATCAGCATCATTGGATTATCATCTTCAAGGGAGTAAAATGATGGATGAATTATAATGAGTAAGACTTCCGCTTCTGAAGTAAGACGCATGAAAATTTAGATTTTCAGAAATCAGGATTTTCATACAAACTTTTATCCCTCAATTCACCCTCGAGGGGGATGATTTTGCAAAAATGCTATTACACGTATTCCTTTATTTCTGTTCATTAGCTTAAGACCTAAATTTATAAGCGCCTTATGTCAAAATCATACAAATTTCTATCCGTTAATTCAGTAACTCTTACATGCAATTAACCTTTTTGCAAAATTTCAATTTGTAGCTATAGCGGTTACGTACGGCTCGCCGTTGATGCATCAGTTAAGATATGCTCTTCTGTACATTAAATTTTTTCTTGACTGCCCATTTTACATTTTACCCTCTCAAGATTTCTTAAGTATTGAATCTTTTTTTTTTACTATGTATGGGCTTACTCTTGAACTCGATCTAGCGAAAAAGTTGCAATGTATTTTTTGTAGAGAAGTTTATTTAGATTAATTCATTGTAAAGACATTTTCTGCTACTCGTATGTGACGCAGATTTCGAGATATTCATGAAAATTTAAAAAGGAAACATTACGTCATTAACACCACTAGAGGGCCAGATAAATTTATGTCCCGGGCTTTATAGACTCGTCTACTCATGACCTATCTACAACCAAACGGGCACATTCGTCGCTGGCTCCGAAATGTTTTGGGGTGAGTTCTTAAGGTACTCCACTATAAGATGAAATGGGTCAGAACTTAAACGGGATCGGATTTGACAACAAAGGTTTTATGTGACATCGCAGAATCAAAAGCAATGTTGTCAACATGGTCGATGTGATATACAATGTGTCCGGTGACCGACTGCACAAACTTAAACATTAGATTCTAACCATGAAACTGAACAACTTTTTCCAAGGAACAAGTATATATAGAGGTCAGTGGGGTAACCTCTTAACTTCCCTCGCTTCTTCTACTCTCATCAACCCTTTCAAGCATTCTTGTCGGTTTAGACCTGGATCGCAGCGCTTTCCTAACATCCTGTATAGAAAATAATAAAATATGTAAGAATAATGACATATTCACAAGCCAAAGGTGCGCGGTTTTACTCATTTTTTACGAGGTTATCTAGCTGGAGTATCTGAAGCAGTAGCCACTTGGTAGTCACAGTAAAAACAATCCCAGCCTATCCAGAATTACTCATAAGTATTTATTGGTGATTATAGCCAAATTGCTGTTTTTGAACATTTTGATATAAACAAATCTAAGACGGTCGTATCTACTTACATATTTCCAAATAGTTGGGTGGAACTACACTTAGCATACCACGCGTATGCATATAAATACAAACCTATCCTAGCAAACTATTAATTAATTAAATAATTATAAAATCTTACTTAATATACTTAGGTCAAGCTTACAGTGAAATCAGGCAGGGGTTGGAATTCACCTGTTAGAGAAATTATTTAAAGGCCATTCCATATCAGTTCCATATCACTTCGAGAGCAGTCTGTCTCGTCACACGTTATATGGGCGTCATAGGTATCCTGCTGTCAGGGTAATTTATAACTGTTCTGGAGCGCGACCTTGTTACGGGTGCGAAAGATAAACATGTAATGTAGAGCCCGTTTCACATAAAGTTCCCTTCTAAGGGAAGAAAGGGAATTCTTATGTAAAACGCGCTCCACAGCCGAAATTATATAGCTCAAGGAGATATAGCTCGGTTAGAATGACAGCAGGACAAAGCCATATATGAGAGCAGGACAGAGCGATACTTGTATGTCATGTCGCTCGAAGTGTCGCGTCGCTCCTATATCCGACGCATGACTCCGTTCCGCTGTCACATCATCATATCAAGCTGTACAGGGTTTAAGAGACGTATGTATGTATATATTGGCTACTGAACCGAGTCAGAACGACTCCACAGGAACTGCTCTAAATTACGTTTCAAACACCTGCCTGCGTATCAACCGTTACATTCTCACTAAAAGTTTTCATAGTTTTTATGAAATATAACGATAAAAACGTCTATACTACCCTCCAAGCTACGTACTGATTGACCAGAATTACCTAGGTATACATACATAGTAACTACGGAAACATACTAGTAATAACATGAATTAAAAAAATACTTCACTACGATTAGCATCAGGCCCGCGGACGCGTTTTTAAGGGGGCGAGGAGATGTACCCAAAGCCACGATTAGTTACAACTTTGACGCTTGGGCACCATCCGTGCTTTGAAGAAAGATGAAAAAAAATCTCAATATGTTTACGACAGAGTACAGATGTGTAACTACTATGTGACGATATATTGATACGGTGTAGCCATGGGCAAATAAGATAGGTCAGACAATACCCTACCAGAAATAGAATTGTAAGCTCACTCAAACTAAATAGGCCGAGTCATAGCCTAGAAAATTAAAATCAAACATACTGCTAACAAACTTACAAAACTTCAACGTAGAGGTGATCTGTGACGGCCAGCTTAGCCCCGAACGCAACTAGATGGAGTCACTGCTGCAAATATAAGGTTTTATTTTTTAATGCAATAAGTACCAACTATATATGTGCAAAAAGTTGAATTGCGAAAATTTCATCATGCAACTTCAACGCCTAACAACAATTTCGATAAGAAAAATATCTCCATATGTCCACTAAAGTCAATTACTATCGTCAGTCCGTCTTTACATGAGTACGATCACTCACACATGCACACAAAGCACAACCGTACAGTTTTGACCGCACGCCCACAATCGTAATACTGAACCAAAAATTGCTAACAAAAATAGTACTTTCGGTACATTAACAGTATTTTTGTATTAATTAGCGAAAAATTTAACTTAAAATAGCAGTATTCGTTCGTTTTTCAACAGAATTTTATGACCCGCGTAAGAATGCAAGTCATTTGAATTTTTGTATGGAAAACGGATCACCTTATGGTATGATTTTTCGCAGTATAATTTTCTAGGCTGAGCATAGAAAGGAGGCAGCGCCTACTAGATTTCTATAGGGGGATTGATGGTAGTATTAGTAGTACCACTACTCTGCGTCCATGGATGTCATTGTTAGGTTGGGCTCTATCATTTCGGAATTAATATTTTCCGTCTGTATGAAATCAGCATATCTTTGGAATAATGGTAGACCGACAAAAATATCTTGTTCATGTCTTCTAAAATTTGTAACAAAAAGGGTAGGCACAAAATAAGTACCCTGAAGTATGAGACCAATTTAACCATGAAACTTGTGTACATTCTTATTTACCTAAGGATAGTATGTAGAAAGAAATGCCTTTCTCGAAAACAGCTCTGACGATTTCGATGAAATTAACTTTACGGGGGTTTTCAGTTGCAAGAATCGATCTAGCTAGGTCTCATGTCTGGGAAAATTCGATTTCTCCGCTTTTTGAACCTTCAACATTATCAGGTTGTTTAAAAATAAAAGCAAAAATACTTAAGGCTAAAATTGCAAAGGAAGTGTAGAGCTTTACGTGCTCTATACTGTGCTTACCTATTTACTTAGGTACGGACAGCACTCTTAACTGACCGTTGAAGAAAAACACAGAGACATACGATTGCCCAAAAAGGATGTATGCTTATTTCACGATATGAAATCGATACTCAATTTTACCGTATACTTGAACTTTCCTGCAACAAAAACGTACCTACATAACTTTTGTTTTTCTTCTTGAGAGAGAGGAGATGATGATGCGTTAAATATAAATATGACAGCAGATAGACTACGCGTCCAAAGAAATTTGCGAAGCAAGGAGGTTTTTGTTCTAAGTACGCGTCAGACCTACCCTTTGTTTTTGCTCTGTGGACCTACCGTACAGGTTTTATAAAGTAAAACTTGGTAAAATATATAAGACGCTGCGCACACGACCTTGAAAAAGATCAGACTTATAACGGCGGAAATTTTTGCCCCTTCATTGAACCCGTGATAAAGATTATGTTAAGAATTGCAAGAAGTCGTGGTCAATGTTCGCGTTTGTCCCTGCCTAAAAGGCATCATACATCAGACATAAACACTAACTTCATAAACGAACAGTTCGATAAGAAACACCACCTAAATACGCAACAACTCTCGAGCTTTTTCGAGAGCTTTGGTTTAAAATAGGTACAGTCAAGAGCCAATCAAGCTTAATACTTTTGACTTTGTACTGTTGTTCTTATTCCAGAAGACGTAGAAAGTCGCGCTATGGCTGGCTCTAGACTGTACTAGCGAAGGTAGGTACAGTCAACGACAGGTCAAGCTTGACACTCGCAGTGCGACTCTAGCCCGTACGTCTATCGAAATACGAACGGTACAAAGTCCAATGTGTCAAGCTTGATGTGCTCTTGACTGTACTAGGTTAAGATAATAAGTAAAACAGATTACGAAGGATACAATGATATTTGTATGTATTATTTGCATCTTCTTTTATGGAGAAGCAAGCTTTTTGTCATTTACACACTAAATTAAAATAAGTATTAGGCGTATTCTAATTAAATTCTAATAAAAAAAGTCACTTGTTCGCTTTTACTCCCAGCAGGCTCTAGTTAAAATAATAACTTAGACTTAATAAATATTGTTGCTGTGATAATACGTGTGGGTTGTAGATGTGGAAGTAGAAGGAAGGGTGGTGGTGGTGGCAAGGCAGGTCACGCCGGGTGCGGGCGGGGGTGTAGCGAGCCCGGGCATCGGCGGCGTCGGCGGAGAGGCGTAGGGCTTACGATCCGGTGGCAACGCCGGCAGAGGCGACGTCAGCCCAAACCCACTCGCCAGCATCGAGCCGTGCATGCCACGCATCCCCGCGAACGTCGGCGCCGTTCCTGCACAAACAAGACTCACATCATAATCAAACATATTTACAAGACATACTTATCTAAATGTATTAAAAAGAAATCTTGAAATGAAGTTGTCCCCCTTATTATAGTACTCTTTGGAAGTTGTATTGTTACACCAACAACAAATTCCAAATTCCTTGTATTGTATATTTATTATCAACACATTTGCTCATAAAACGGCTCTATTTGCACTGTATTTAGGTCCATAATCCAACTTATTAAAAACGCGTGCTTTTCTCATTATATATTATAGCACTAGTTATATAATTTTTGTTTTTTTTTTATATTAACAAAGAGCAAGGAGTTCTAATGTTTAAAATATTTATAACATTTTCGTAAATATAAACCTAATGTTGATGAAAATATAATATATAAACAGTTTGTTGCATGAGATTAGTTAAATTTGACAACAAATTAACATTAATTGATTTTGTGAGCAACAAATTTTAAGTTTTTGTACTTTTTCAATGACTACGCTGTTTGGGAGCATTGCCACTGCTTCGTCACAGCTTCTCATTTGAAAAAAGAAATGCGCGCGCAGCAAGAATTCCGCGCGCCATTTTTCAGAAGTATTTTCATTTGCTTTGATTTTTGTGACTAACTAACAATGTCGTTCGTCGGTTTCAAGCAATGAAGAAGAACTTAATTTAACCCCACAGGAAATAATTACTGGGGCACAAAATGCAAGTGAGTCTCCTTCCAGCATAATCAAAGGAAAAATAGGTACATTCTTGCCTACGAAAAGTTCATTGAATGGAAGAACAGCAAAAATGCCATTTCGTTTTTAGAGAATGTCTTTTTGGCTTATTTCAATGAGCTGGCGAATAAATATAAACCTAGATTTTTGTGGTGTATTTATTCCATGTTGAAAAGTATTGTGAGAACGAAAAATGGAGGCTCAGGAATTGCAGGTAAGCGAATTTGATTCGTTTTTATTCGCAAATGTGTTGAAAAACGTCGTAAGAAGCTTGTGCGTTTTGGTGATTACACCCTCGGCTCCATTACGCCCTCGCCTGCGGCTCGGGCTGCAATTTCTGAGCCTCGGCCGTAATATCCAAAATAGCGCACGTGCATCTTAATGTACTATTAATGGCATCACATCTCATTACAAAACGTATTTCGCCAGTGTCAAAGTAAAGGAATTGTTACAAAATTATGGCGACAAAACGCAACAAAACACGTTGACATACGTCGCAAAAATCAGTCCATGGTCCATTGCATGGCAATGTAATGATGGCAAATTAGCACTTATCTAGTCCCTGGCAATAGCATAAAATTAAGGTGTACCGAAAACTGAAAAGGCGTGCTCAGTCAACGAATCTGAACAACTTTCGAAAAGAGACATATTTTGGGAAATAAAAAAATTGTTGACCTCTCCATACAAACTGTTCGACCAGAGTGGGCAATTTGTATGAAGAGGTCAAAATTTGTTTTCATTTCCCAACATTATGTTTCTTTGGGAAAGTTGTTCAGTTTCGTGGACTAAGCACGCCCTTTCAGTTTTCGGTACACCGTCCCTTACACCCTGTATTTATTTTTATTCATGCCTTATCCCAAAACAATGCCTGGCGCCTAAATCTCAAAATAACATAATTTCATTCAGAATCGAACGGTGTCACCATAAAAAAAACCGGCCAAGTGCGAGTCGGACTCGCGCACTGAGGGTTCCGTACCACCACATAAACATAATTGTATTAGTTGAAATTTCAGTAAGTTAATGTGCTAGATTTTTTGAGTCCGACACGCGCTTTACCAAATTTTATTATTTGTTGTTATTTTATAGCTTATGCACTATAAACATACCAATTTTCAAGTTTGTAAGTGTTCCCGTTTTTAAAAAGAACTAAAACAAAATCGCCTCAGCGACCATCCAACTTGACCCCTCTCTTATATGAATGATCCATGAACCACACAAGATCTGAAAATTTAAATTTTTTACAACGACGCTATCAAAAGATATGGCATTTTATGTCCTCATCTCCATACATTTATTCAAAAATGCAAAACTTACAGGGTACTTCCCGTTGACCTAAAATTATGAAATTTGGCAGGAAGCTAGGTCTCACAGTACAAATAATGGGAAAAGTCTGAAATCATTAAATATTACAACTTTTCTCACAACTAATGGTAACCAATTGTGGTGAGCTCCCGTTTCAAGAACATTCATATAAGAGAGGGGTCAAGTTGGATGGTCGCTGAGGCGATTTTTGTTTTAGTTCTATTTTAAAACGGGAACACTTACAAACTTGAAAATTGGTATGTTTATAGTGCATAAGCTATAAAATAACAACAAATAATAAAATTTGGTCAAGCGCGTGTCGGACTCAAAAATTCTAACACATTAACTTACATAAATTTCAACTAATACAATTATTTTTATGTGGTGGTACGGAACCCTTAGTGCGCGAGTCCGACTCGCACTTGGCCGGTTTTTTGTATCTGTAACTACAGTGATATATATTTTTCATCACATTTGCTCGCAATGAGTCGCAATCACAGAACTATATATAAGCTCGCAATCTATATTGCGGTCGGAAAGATTTAAAATGCGCTCTAGGGCTTTTCTATCTGTCATCTTGACTTTTCGTTGACATTCAGTGACTGCTGGCTGTCAGAAGAGGTTTCGTTCCGAAATGAGACTTTGATGCAAAGAGGTTCTAAGCTAAATTTTAATTTTAATAATCTTTTCCTTTAAATTTATCATGTTTTTGAACTGTTTCTAAAACAAGAAATTAATTTAAAATTAATTAACTACAATTAGTTTTGATTATTTACAATTGTTTTTATAAAAAAATATTTTTTTTACATTTTTGCTTAGGCTGTATGCGATTTTTTACTTTCCACAAAGTATAAGTTATGAAATAAAACATGCGTTTTATTAATAGCACCATAATATTGTTTTCACCTCCAAAGCTCGGAAACATTTGTTTTCCCGGTTAAATTCTGCGGCCAAAAGCGATTTTTGGCCCCTACCGGGCAAAAGGTTTTTGAAATTCGAACGCGATGTACTTATTATTTTATAGTATGCTGCAGTACTGGCCGCTTGTAAAACCAGGCACGCACTATCGTTTTCAAGATGAGAAAGAGGGATGGAGCTATAGGAAAGAAACAAATAGTATTATGAATAGTGAATGCCTGGTGGGTAAGGTACTGGCTGATAATGAAAAGTAAATTTAAAATTCGATCGCCTTTTTTTGTTCTCTTGCCCAGATTAATGGACTCGCCCTTTGACTTCAAATCAACGCAATACAAAATAGATTTGCCTTTCTCCATATTGAAATCCAATTAAAATGAACCTTGTTCCGCAAATTTATCAAGTAGTTTATAGGTAGAGTCACGAACATAAGCACAGCAGTCCCAAAAATAATAATAATTTAATTATAGTGATTTCCTTTTTAATGTCTAGTATTCTTTATCTATACATGGCCACTCGTCCGTGAAAACTCTTTGACCTTGAGCTGGTCTCTGGGTACGGAGGTTTGTAGCGAAGCGCTGGTTCAGGTTATACTGGTTATGTTTCCACTTGCTTGCTGTCGTCAGTACCATTATGCAGGTATTATGCCCTTACGTTAAAACGGTTGAGTAATTATTTCTTATATTTGAATTGCTATTCTTGCATTATGTTAACATTTCCTCGCTTTAATGAGGTGAAAAATTTTGTGTTTCGCTCGGCAGCAAAGTTATTTTGCGTCTCGTGCCTTGAAACCTTCGCCACGCTCAGGATTCTTCTTTTGAACCACTCGCTTCGCTCGTGGTTCAATCCTAGAATCCTTCGCTTGCTCAGGTTTCAATACGAGGCACTCGCGCCAAATAAACCTTTTGCTGCCTTGCATAACAAATAACTAATTCCTAGACGTGAACAGTTTCAGCGCAGCATTTATATTAATAATAAAGAATTAAATTTCTGCGTGCATTATTTACTTGAATAAATATTATAACATTACTTGTTGTCGATAGGTGGTCTTCGTATTTAAACACTTGCTTTATACTCTTATAACTGTTTATTGAAGGATTTAACCATTAAAACGCATTGAAGCACAGTCGTAGTCACCCTTGGCGCTCTATTTGACAACTAAAAAGTGACATTTCAGTTTTCGTTCTAAAACTCTACATTCTCTTTTCTCCTTAAGAAAACAAAGATTTCACTATACTTAACAAATCAACTTAATTGAACTTAACACTAACAACTTAACAGAGAGTGTTATACATTTTTTTTTAAAGACACTGACATTAATAGCACATAAGAAACACAGTCAAGGCATAAGTTATTGTTAACTAATAAAACAATCAAAATTTAAGACAATAATTGAGTTTTCATTTACCCAAAAGTCACATCTAAAGGTTAACCTTAAGGTTCTTACATTCTAAAATCAATCCTATGACAAAGTCCTTATATTTAGCAGGCTTACAAATTTGCCTTTTTGATCTGTCACTGTTATTATTAGAAGACCTTTTGTAACTCAAGTCTGGATTGTTAACATTTGGCTGTTCATAAGTCATGTCCGGTGTAAAAGTCATATCCGGTATAAGAGTCAAATCCTGTGTGTCAGTCTCATCCTGTCTATCTTTGACCAAGTCTGGTGTTCCATCCTTTCCTGTAAATTTAGAAAGATCTCTTGTATTTACCCGTTGAAAATGTGAGGAATTCCTGCGTATGATTTTACTATCTGGCGACTCTGCCACTACTGAGTTACCCTTTTTCCACACTACAGTGTGTTTAGTGGGAGAAAATGGTGTTGACAGCTTGTTCAATTTAGGTTGTCGAACTAATACTTTATCACCAGGATGCAAGTCTGAATTCTGTGCATGTCTCCTTTTATCTGCATACTCTTTGCTCAACTGTTTTTTAAATCTGTCCCGGTCTCTTAACTCTTCATCTTCTATAGATTTTTCATTAAATTCCATTTCAGCTATTTTTGTTTTAATTTTTCTTCCTCTAAACAATTCTCCAGGAGGTATTCCAGTTGTAGAATGTGGAGTTGTGCGGTACGCAGATAGGTATATAAGTAGTTCTTCTTTCCAGTCTTTGTGCAAACCTTCAGCTATTCTTAGTCTCCTTAAGACACTCCTATTTTGACGCTCCACTTCACCGTTGGTTTGGGGCCATAATGGAGTAGTATGTCGCAATTGAATGCCATAACTGTTTAAAAATTGTTTAAAGCGTTCATCTCTGAAAGCTGGTCCATTGTCACATACTAAAGTGTCCATTATTCCTTCTCTTGCTATTATAGTTTTGAGAGCCTTTATTGTGGCTTCAGCTGTTGGTCCTTTCATAATTTCAACTTCATAATAGCGGCTGTAGTAATCAATTATGAATAAAAGATAGTGCCCTGAAGGCAGAGGACCTAAGTAGTCAATGGCCACTAACTCCCATACTTTAGATGGCAATTCTGTAGGTGAAACTGGTTCTGGTGGTGCACCCTTTCTAACCAGTTGACATCCTTCACAGGTATCCACCCAGTATTCAATGTCCTGATCCATATTGAGCCACCAAACACTCCTACGAAGTTTAGCCTTCATGCCTTGTAATAAAATGTGACCCTCATGACCTACTTCAAGTATTCTTGGAATCAGGCTTTTTGGGATAACGATCCTTGTTCCTCTTAAGAAAATACCATCAACCTCAAAAAGCTCCGTTTTCATGACCTCATATTTCTTTAATTCTTTAGGCCATTTGTCTTCTTTAATTGCATTTAGCAAACTTTGTAGACTTTCATCTCTGGAGGTTTCTCTTTTGATGGTTTCTTTTGTAATCAAGCCTTCGCAAATGTTAGCTATCAGTTCACCATCTTCAATATCATGTTTGATGTCAGTAGGTTTCATGTTGTAATTCAATAATCTTGACAATGGATCAGCAATGTTGTTTTTTCCTGGTTTGTAAATTACCTAAAAATGAAATGGTTGCAAACGCAATACCCATCTTTGAATTCTAGCACTAGGAGCACTTGACTTTTTTGAATAAATAGCCTCTAATGGCTTGTGGTCAGAAATGATGTTAAATTGTTTCCCCAAAAGGTACATGTACAAATTTTCACAGGCCCACACAATGGCTAGTGCCTCCTTTTCCGTCTGTGAATATCTCTTTTCTGTGTCTGTCAATGCTCTGCTGGAATACTTTATAACAACTGGCTGCTTTTGTCCTTGTGTAAGTTGATCCTGTACAAGTACCGTTGCGATACCTACTGGGCTGCCATCAGTAATGAGAAATGTTTCTGCATTCTTGTCATAGAAACCCAAGGCAGGAGCAGTCACTATTAAATCCTTTAGCTGTTGAAAAGCCTTCTGTTGTTCTTGACCCCATTTGAAATCAATGTCCTTTTTAGTTAATCTCCTTAACGGTTCTGTAATAGTACTAAAATCTGGTATGAATCGAGCTGAGAAATTCACCAACCCCAAAAAACTTCTAACTTCCTCCTTGTTTGCTGGAGCTCTAAATTCTTGTATTACTTCTTGGCTTGTGCGAGTTGGTTTGATACCATCTGCTGACAGATGATGTCCCAGAAATTTCATCTCTGTCACTCCAAAAACACACTTTTTCTTATTTAGAGTTATACTATTTTCCTGTAGTCTGTTTAAAACCTTGACCAATCTTTCGTCATGCTCTTCTTTTGTTCTTCCTCCAATAATAATATCATCCTGTGAGTTGGCTACTCTATCTATGCCTGTCAGTAATTGTGCCACAATCCTCTGAAATATTTCTGGAGCACATCGGATACCAAAAAACAGTCTTTTGTACCGGTAAAGTCCTAAACTGCAGCTGAATACTGTGATAATCCTTGAATCTTCATGTAGTTCAACTTGATGAAATCCCCATTTAATGTCCAGAGCAGAAAAGTATTTGCAGCCGTTAAGATCTGCCAGTAACTCCTCAAAAGTTGGAAGAGGGACTCGTTCTCTGAGCACAGCCTCATTAGCTCGTCTCATATCCACTACTAGCCGATATTCTCCTGGTTCCTTTTTCCTAACTATGTGTGAAGGGGACACACAAGGGGTGGGACCAGATACTGGTTCAATAATGTCATTCTCTAAGAGTTCTGTGATGAGCTTGCTCTCAATTTCTCTCATATTGAAAGGCACTCTACGGATTGGCTGAGCCACTAATGGGATGTTTGGGTCCAGGTGTATCTTTAGTTTGAAATTTTTAAGTTTCCCAACTCCTTGAAAAAGTTCTTTTCTACTGTCAAGTTCCTTGTCAATTGTCAACACATAAGGTCCAATTCTAAGTAATTGTAATTTTTGATTGCTTGGATAAAAAATTTGGTCCCGTACCATCAAAAACAAGTACTTCACTTTCTATGGTGATGTTTGTGTCAGGGCAGTTTAAGATACAATGAAATTCACCCAAATTTGGCAAGCTTTTTCCACCATAAGTACAGTATTTGTTGTAGGACTTAGACAGATTAAATTTCAAGTGTTTTTGAAGCTGTCTATAGGTGTTTTTATCAATAATGTTCACTGCCGCACCAGAGTCTATGATAAATTCACAAAGAACACCATTCAGTTTTATTTGACACTTGTTACTGTTCATATTTTCCACATTGAAAACAGTTTGTACCTCGTTTTCACTCTTTTCGTCTTCTGACTGTCCACTTTCTTCATCAGATATTTCTTCTTGTAACACATACCTAACTATCTTCTTCTTTTTCTTCTTCTCTTTCTTATCCTTCTTTTCATGTAGTTTAGTCTTACAGATCTTGCTGAAATGTCCCTTAATATTGCATCGCCGGCAAACTGTTTGCAGTCCAGGGCACAAATTGCTCTTAGCTAAGTGTCCGGAGCCACCACAGCGAAAGCACTTCAGATTTATTGCATGTACATCTTCTTCTTGGTGAGATATTTCCTCCTTTTTGTCACTTTTTCTAGCTCATAAATCCGGGCAATTTCTTGCAACTTTGCCAAGTTGAGCTCTTCTCCTTTTCTCAATAATTTCCTTTTCAAGTCTTCATTTTTACACTTCTCTATTATGTGATCTCTAATCATTTCTTCTGTATCTTTAAACTTGCAGTATCTGCTAGCCGTTCGAAGTCGTAAAACAAACTGGTCAATACTTTCCCCAGGTGTCATGTCAATTGCTCTGAAATTTTGCCTTTCATATGCGATATTTACAGTTGGTATAAAATACTCTGTTAACTTCCTTACTACGGCATCATAGTCGTCGCTGGCCTCGTGTAGCACTTCATATATTTCTTGCACCCTTGTGCCGGCCTGCTGTAACAATCGTGCAGTCTTCTGTTTTGGCGAGATACCCACAATTCCATCAATGTAATACGTAAAGTTTCTTATCCAAACTCTCCATCGCTCGCCCACGGTGTGAGGTTCGCTGAATGGGTCAAAATGAACATTTGTCGAGCTGTTGGGTTCGTTCAAGGCTGATAAAGCCATCTTGTAAAATTTTCACAATTTCGATTTCACGCATCCGTGTCGCCAATGTCGATAGGTGGTCTTCGTATTTAAACACTTGCTTTATACTCTTATAACTGTTTATTGAAGGATTTAACCATTAAAACGCATTGAAGCACAGTCGTAGTAGACGTCACCCTTGGCGCTCTATTTGACAACTAAAAACTGACATTTCAGTTTTCGTTCTAAAACTCTACACTTGTTTTTTATATTCCTCGCAAATGTGATGAAAAACATTGTGTGTAGCACGGGCGGAAGTGCAATTTCGACGCTCGGGGCATTAAAGCACTCGATGATGCCCGTGCTTTGAATGTCCCCTCTGTCGAAATTGCTTACTTTCCGCCCTAGATACACAATGTACTATTTCAGAATTGATAGGTTCTTAATAACAAAGGGTACCTTTACATCATTCTGTCTTTTCGGATTTTCGATAAGTTGTGTATTTAGCGAGTAATATTTTTTTAACTGATGGGGGCGCTAGTGGACGGCGGGTAGCCCCTTAATAGCTCTGCTTTGTAGTTACAGCGCTTCAAAATGCGAAAACCACTTACTTCAATTACCTATCAGCCTCTTCGATTTTCTACATCTTCAGAAGTATTTTAAACAGCAGCCACAAAGGCAGATAAAAAAAGCATTAGGTATTTAGTATCTTATTTTAATTTTTTTTGCTGTAACTCAAAAACGCAGCGACGCATAGAAAAACTTGTTAGGACCAAATCGATTTGTATTGAGCTGATCTATCATCCCTATTTATATGAAACATATTTAAAAGAGCGCGTGGGTTTTTATTGTCGCTTCTTTTTTTTTCCCACAATGGCGCCACATTGTTTGTGAAGCGATGTAGTTTAGCTGACGTCATTAAGAGATTTTAATATCCAACAATGAATAAACGATTTTGA
This sequence comes from Athrips mouffetella, assembly GCA_947532105.1. Taxonomy (NCBI): domain Eukaryota; kingdom Metazoa; phylum Arthropoda; class Insecta; order Lepidoptera; family Gelechiidae; genus Athrips; species Athrips mouffetella. Next base: position 28,282,412 of record OX383956.1, on the reverse strand, counting down.
TTTGATTTTGATTTGATTTGAATCATGAGCAAATCATAATGTCCAAATGGCAGCCAGCCTAACTAAGAGATCCGATCAAGGTCTGACGATCGACGACGATGATCACTGACGAGCGCCCGTGTGTACTAGCAGAAGGGACTAAAAATTTGTTCGGCATGTTAAGCTAAGGATTTTCCTGTTTCTGTTCCTGTTACAGTACTGTAGGCTAATTTTCACCCAAACAACGATTTCATAATAAATACCGTTAATTTCTTGCGATTTAAAAAGAGTCAAGCCACATTATCACGATTTACTTAGAAAATAGTACATTACTGCAATGGCCGACAAAAAAGGTATTGACGGACGAACGTAATAATGTAGGCAGAGGCGAAGCCGAGGCCAACATGCGTAATTCCAAACAGAAAGCTATAAATTGTAAATAAATACAAAGCTATAAATTGTAATGTAAGTTAATAAATACAAACACAGATTAAATCACAGGTAAGTAAAGAGTTTTTACATCTCCCATATTCGGTAAGTAGGTCCTTATTACCCCCAAATCGGGCTTGTAGGTGACCAATTAGCGCTCTAGGGTAATAATGTAGCTAGAAAAGCCCTAGGGCGGTAATTAATTGAGTTTTGAAAGAGTGAAGTGTTTTTTTTTAATTACTTATCGCCCTAGGGCTTTTCTAGCTACATTATTACCCTAGAGCGCTAATTGGTCACCTACAATTTGGTGGTAATAAGGACCTACTTACCTCACAATCGAGATGTAAAGCAGAGTAGTTAGCTCGGGTGTAAGCATCAATTGTACCCTCGAACTATAGGCGCCCTCGCTGCGCTCGTGCGCCTAAATATCTCGGGCCGCAATTGATGCCTTACAGCCGTTGGCTACTAATCTACTATTAATGTTTGTTGGGATTTAAGTTTAGTTTGAATTTCCACGCATCAATCGAGAAAAGTACCATACAAGCCTTGGCCGCAATCAGGTATTCATGGTCCTTTATTAAATTTTTTGTCGGCCATTGCAGTAATGTATTATTGTTTTCGCAAAAATCTTTTCCTTATTTATAAAACCCTGCTTTTTGACTGTTTCCATGTGTTGTCTTTAGCTTCGATAAGACTAAACAAAACGCTCTATTCATAGGTTTCCTACTTTATTTAAGGCTGTTCATGAAAAAAAATTTGTCACAGACACCATCTAAGGGTCTCACTTAAAACCAGTGTCTACGTTTTTATTCCGTCCAGGGTAGTATGGAAAAAGAAAATTTAAGGCGGAAAACCGAGAGCTTCGATTTTTATGCTGAGTCGTGTGGATTTAGATAGGTACCCTCTATGAGAATCCAAGTTTATACAACTAAAGTAAACAATCTAGATAGTGCACGCGAACGGCCAAAACGTCCCTGAAGTTTCCTTTAAACTTTCAATCGGTCATCATGTCTATCTAGAGCATACTAAAAAGAGATTGAGGCACCTTTACATTTTTTCAGGGACAGAAATAATTCTACACATAATCCCTTCAGTAGTATGTGGAAACATACGTGAAATCTCTCTAGATACCCCGTACAAAATGCAGATAGAATGTAGAGATGATGAATGATGAGCTAATGATACGTTCAATGACAGAAATGTTTCAGACTACAGTGTTAGCAAGCGCTGAGTTACACGCTCTACATTAAATTTAAACTATAATTGCACGCTGTAAAGTTCTCGCAGCATGTCTGGTGCTCGTCTGTTGTCGGCCATATGTAAGCCCGTGGTACCTAATCGCCGTAATTTAAACAAACCTAGCGACTGTTCCAAATCGGGTGGTTTTACGAATATAAAACTTACTGGGAGCTTACTTGCTTGATTCCCAGAAACAAGACACATGGCTACTTATCTGCACGCTGACCGAATTAACCTCAACATGAAAATAAAATATTTTAATCTATTAACGGTTACAAAGTAGGTACGCTCTGTTACACTAAAGCTCTACAATATTAGATACTTTTAATGATAATTTTCTAAAATACGTTGGTAATAGATGACGTCGGTAGTGCACATAAAGAGCCCATTAGAGAATTTTATAAGCGGTACTTAGCGACTGTCATCACTTAACGAAATTCATAGCTGTTGCTTAGGGCCGCGCAGCGCAGCGGACGGAGCGGTGGCTGGGAGTCGGGAATCTCTCTAGAGCCAAACGTGATGAGAGACATGTGCCGGGAACCACTTACCTAATATTACCTATACTACAAAATTTACTATTAAAGTGGATAGTACCCAAACATAATTGATTTTCTCTAGGTGAACACACTGTTAACATGAAATTAATTGAGAATACAATTTTTTTAATTGAGGTAATCATACTTTTTAACTCCTCATATGAATGCCATTAGACGTTATTATTTAGAATAACGTCCAATGACATTCTTAGCGGTAGATCTATTTCGCAAATACTACAGAAAGCTGGTATTGAATAAATTTTATTCGGAAATTTATTCAAAAGATACTTAGAAAACGTTTTTGGCACAATGCATCTCGGATATGGGTATATATGGTATCATTGCTTTCAGTATCATGTACTGAATAGAATCATATAAGATGACATGCGCGAAAATGTTGGGGGTAAAAACTGTGACGTCATAAAGATGGCAGTATAAAGTTTTTTTTCTTTTTCCTTTTAACATATCTTGTGGGGTATCTAATTAAAGGGCTTTGTTAGTGGATTGCAAATATGTAACACACTATAAACCTTTTTAACTACTGTGTCTAACAAATTACTAGAAAACGTCCAAAAGTTTCGCAATTCAGTTGAATTTGAACTGCTCTACATTAAAAATGACTGAATGGATTTTTACAAAATACATACCAAGTGACCCTGAATATCCTCTTTATAGTGTCCAAAAATAATAAACCAGATATATATAAAAAATAAGAGAAGTAGAACAATTTAAATAACAGTATAATTTAATGCTTTTACAACAATTACCTTGCGATAAATAAATAGGCTAAAACGGGTTACTGCTTACTAAATTTACCAAGAAATATAGTGAGAGAACTGGCTGCAAAAATACCTACCTCATCGAGTACCCCAATAAGCTATCTCTAGATCGTTGACCGACACTTAAACACTTGTAAAAAACGTCTGCCAGAGCCCATCCTGCTGGGTCATGGAATTTTTTGACGTATTTTTTTGTGGAAGTTACTTCATAATGTACCCGAATGAAAGTGGTGGCAACAGTTAACGATTGATTAATTATGTAAAAAAAAGTAGGTCTGCCATTGCGCAGCCTGCCAAAAGTACTTGGTAGACCCCCTAAAATATACCCATCAAACACCCTTCATATTTCATATTTATTTATTTGCAATTACATGGTAAGTATAAGGTCTTATAATATAATGGTATCTTCATCTAACTCATCGAGTACCCCGATGGGACCAACGCCAACAAATAACCAAGATGCCTCTGATAATGGATCACAAGGTCTGCCAGGTCAAAACTTGGTGAAACTTAGTGTTCAAACTATTTGAAGTTGGTAAGCAGCAAGTTTCACCTTAAGTCAAGGTAACATTTTGTTTCTATACAAGGTAAAAAAATTTAGGGGCCCGGTTTTTGTTCCAGTCTTTTTCGAGACAAGTCTAACCAATATTAAGAGAAAAATATAGATTTAACCTAAAAATCGAGTCTACTTGCTCTTAAATCATCGAACATTCAGGAGAGATATTTTTTTTAAAAAGTGTCCGCTTACCGCGACTAGTAAATATAACAAATAAACGCACCTGTCATTATCTATCTCTATCTCACGCCTCGTGACTTGCCTATTGTCTTCTCTTTTTTACAAGTTTATTAATACAGTTTCTTTTAAATTACGTTCCAAAAAAAAAAAAAAAAAAAAAAAAAAAAAAAAAGTATTGAAGTTTTTGTCAGCAGTCTGTCACGAGCACAGTAATGGACGTTATGTATAGTTGTCACACTGCTGTCAAGGTGATCAATAACAATTGAAATTATTTAATAATATCAAACAGCATTCAAAAGTTGAGACAAATTGATCATTATTCATTGTTAATTTTGTAATTGTTATTGTTGCAAAAACTACTAAATTAATAAGTGCCCAATGTTTGATTGACTAAAATTGTTATGTGTTATCTGTGACCTATCGTAGGTCAAAGTTACCCCAAGTTACCAAGTATTACCTAGAAGAATAAATATATCAAAATCATTTACTAAGCAAAAAACCTTTTGTTTCCTTGCAATGTAACTATTTAATTAAAAATGTAAACGATACCAATAAAAATGGGTACCTTCGGTACTTATTTAACTCGTTATATGTCGCAAGGTAATTGTTGTACAAAACAGGAAATTATACTGTTATTCAACTTGATATACTTCTCTTATTTTATGATATATATAAGTAATTATTTTTAGACACTATAAAGAGGATGTTTGGAGATTTTTGATATGTATTTTGCAAAAATCTATTCAGCAATTTTTAATCCCTGACTTTCTTGTCTGACTAATGTTTTTAAGTATCACCATAAGCTACTCTATCACCGGCAATCACTTTTGATCGCCTTGAATATCACCATTATATCCAAACAGACAAGCCTGAAAATCTGAAATAGACTATTTCTTTTTGATATCAGGGCGAATAAAAGTAATTGCCGGTGATAGAGTGGAGTAGATATTGTGATACTAAAAAACATTGTCCAGACAAGAAAGTCGAGTTTTAGCTAAAACAGAACAGCTTATAACCTGAAAAAGGCCTCCTGAATACCGGTCTTCGGCCTAGAACATCTCACATGGTTTTTTGTGATCCTCTAATCATCCCCTATCTACTAAGACATATCGTTTTCGCAATGATTATCCCGTGAAAAAAACCTTCTAGGGTTGTAACATTATTACAAAAGCGTAAACCAGCGCGACGCAAGAAACCCATTGTACAAAGCCGATTTAAGTGACTATCATCTGATCTCTGCAACCTAGAAAGCAAACAAAATTAAGCTTTACCGGGTTATTGACCCACCTGACTGTCAAGTTTTAAACTCGCCAAATGGCCATTGCATTAGTGACATTAACTTGGATTTAAGGCTTAACGTGCGTTCTGAAGCACGTCGCTGCTGCCGCTGGAAATGAGCGGTAAGGAGAGCTTGTCATGAGTTCCGTCAATCTTCTCTCCAACCTAAGTGTAGGGACACACCTACGGATCTTACCGACGCTTACGCTCATAATGCTTTTTAGGTTACCTGTGACTCATCTGGCGGAATTCCCGCTAGTGTCATACTTGACAGATTTTTCGTTCATCGGAATTCCCGCAGGTGTGTCGCTACACTAAGAGAGTAGAACAACTTGTTTACTATTATATATTCTGTGGTAGAACTAAAAAAATCCATATTGAATTCCCTTATTAAGAATTCGCATAAATCGCAGATCGCACGGCTATTGTAAAGTTTATTTCGCCAGTGCTCGCATTACAACAAAAATATGTACCAAAAATACAAGGATTTTCCTTTGGACTGGTGGAAAGTATAAGAGCTTAACTATTAAAACTTTTGATACCAGTGAAAATTGTCCTGAAAGGATCGCCCAATATTTGCGGTAAAACATTCGCTAACGCGTTATGTGAATCCTAAATGCAAGGATAATCGCATGACGATTCAATAATTAACTCCAAAATTGATGTTTTCTTAAAAGCATCACAGTATACTTAATTAAGCACGTTATTATAATTATCATGTTTTTACAAACATATACGTTCAAAAAGTCATCGGCATTAAGGATTCACGAGGAGTCGAGGATGCAATACCAAGATAATTAAGTAGTCATATTATTGGGTAAGTAGCATGTGAGTGTGAATGAAACAATGAAAAAGAATTGAATATCATAAAAATTGGCTAGTTTTTATAATTTAAAAAAAGACCGAAAATTTAATAAAACACCCTATAGTGCAAAAAGATTTCTCAGAATTGTCACTTAAAAGAAAACTCCCATTACGTTACGCTGGCAAGATTTCCCTGTTAGAAATTGTTTAGTCCTTGGTATTGTGTTACTTGGGTCAAAGACTATATGGGTTGTATTTTTGTGTCTTCTCTTACATATAGCCCTAATTTACGTACTCTGTGTTTGTTAAATACTTGACCGGTTAGCTAACGGATACGGACTTTTCAGATTATTGAGTGTCCCACCGTGTACTTACGACTATTTACTCGTAATCAACTCGACACGCAAATTAAAATTATAGTGATTTATTCTTATAACTTATTTGGTTTAGACCAAGAAAAATACTCTGTGTGTTAACTAATTGGCAATTACTTAATGGTGAAATTAGGTCTAAGTATTGCACCAAATAAATGTATTATAGTTCGCGGAGGCAATAGCATAGGTATAATATTTTTTTGATTTACTACCTGACCAATGAGTGCGTCGTCACCGATATTGAACGGAAATAGTCTCGTATTGCGCCCTCGATCCTCCTAAATAAAGCATAATAACATTGTTAGAATAAATATTGTAGAGCTAACAAGGTGTAAAGAAAAGGACGATGGTCGTTCTAAGGGGTTATTCTACAGCACAAAAATATAAAAAAAACCGGCCAAGTGCGAGTCGGACTCGCGCCCTAAGGGTTCCGTACCTATCTACCATATGATATACTAAAAGCTTTTGCTCTTGATTTTAAAAACTCCGCGACCATCCAACTTGACCCCTCTTTTATAGAAAAGTTCTTGAAACGGGAGCTCACCTTAATTGGTTACTATTAGTTGTGAGAAAAATTGAAATATTTAATGATTTTAGACTTTTCCCTTTATTTGTACTGTGAGACCTAGCTTCTTGCCAAATTTCATAATGTTAGGTCAACGGGAAGTACCTACTCTGTAGGTTTTGCTTTTTTGCATAAATGTATGGAGATGAGGACATAAAAAGCCATATCTTTTGATTGCGTCGTTGTAAAAAATTGAAATTTTCAGATCTTGTATGGTTTATGGACTTTAATATTCGTTATCAATTTCAACCTGATACCTCTTCTCGTTCGTGAGAAAAACGGTCTTGACAGAACGACAGACAGACAGACGGACAGACAGACGGACAACAAAGTGATCCTATAAGGGTTCCGTTTTTTATTTTACGGTACGGAACCCTAAAAAATACTCTTTCCTACAAAAAAAATAGTCTTATTTCAAGAAGAAGTGAAGCAGCTGGTTGGAGAGTTCAATGACCTTTGTGATCAGCTGGTTATGCAGACAATAGTACATTGTTCATCGAGAGGAGAAAGTGACCGATTCCCAACAAGGGTGTCGTTTGAGCCCTGAGGCGAAGCCTAAGGGCTCAATACACCCGAGTTGGGAATCGCACTATCTTTCGAGTGATACATAGTGCTTTATACTTCACCTACGAGGAAAATATTTCAGATTTCCTTTTCAGATATGATGTAAGTTTTTTGTATTCCATTATATTGATATCATGTTTTGCCAATATGGTACTTTTCAACATGGAATGCAAAGACTTGGCTTATATTTTTTCACTATAATAAGCAAGCAAAACAGTTTCCGAAAATCAATGCGCTTTTTTCTCGCTTTTTCAACGTATAAAACTATCACATACCTACATTGTTGTATTTTTTCGAGATTTTTCAGGCAATCAATAACCGCTTGCGCACTTTCTTGTAGTTCTAGCGGCGTCAAAAACTCTTCATCACTGTCACTATTTGACGACATTTTTTGTAAAAAGCACGCACCAACAAAACTACAATTAAAACTTTCAACAACTTTGAAAAGAAAACAGGGGTCCAATTTTTGAAAATCACTGGGTGATAAAATATCGCTTGGAGGTTAAAACTTTTTAATTTTACCCTGATAGTGTTAAAACGTTAGTAATACTTTATAAAATTTAACAATTAAACACTAATTTATATTTATGCATTATAATTTTTCCCTGTTGATAAGAAAAAAACAGAAATTTTGATTTTATTGAGTAAGATTTTATCACACGGTGATTTTCAAGAATAGGTACCTTATTCGCGTGCGCGCTTTCGTTCCACATTTTGGTTTCGTTCTTTTTTCAAATTAATGGTTTTTTCAGAAAAGTGTAGGTGGCCAGCATCATTTCGTGGACTTAGAGATAAAAACTTTTTCTTTTTTTGGCATTATGATATTAAAATTGGTTATCGACAGATTTGATCTAAATTTAAGAAAAAAAAACACGTTAACAATGGATTTTCATACAAAATTCCATCCCGCTACAACACGTTAACAATGGATTTCCATATAACTTTTCTCCCCGCATATTTATACCATAGAAATGACGTAACTTCTCCTTAGTTTTTAAAACAGGACTGAGGTACTTTCCGAGAAGGTGAAGTATAAAGATGTTTTTTGTTGTAATATCCAGATTATCCAGTCACTAGCAAGTACCTGAAAATTACTGTAATGTAATTTGAAGAAAAATAAAATTACATGATAACCCAAAATAAAAAAAAGGATTTTATTTACGATCTATTGGTGATGTAGAATCACCCGTATAAGGATCATCGTCCTTTTTGTTACACCCTGTATATTATTACTACTGCGAATACAAAATATAACGTACCCATACTCTAAATCAGTGGTCAATATTGAAAACGCAGCCATCTAACATGTGATGCAGGGATGTTTTACAGCCTGAACTATTATTATATTACTGCTTTGTAAAAAAGTAAGATAAATAAAGGTCAAGGGTTGGCATGTGAAAGGGTTCAGCGTTTTTACAAGCTTTTTTACTTTGAGCAGAACGGAGGAAGACGATTTTTTTGTGTTAATTTGGGATGTTTACAGATGCGCGAGGATGTGAGATTTCGTCCGCTGTGTTAAAATGGTTAAATCGGTTTGAACCTTCCACCGCAATGGCGCGTCTGCACCTAAAACGAAGACCGCACACAGCGAGTTTAATGCATCGATGTCAGTGTCAATTACTGATACTATTTTTACGGATGCCGCCGTTAGACATCGATTATGTTTCACGAAGCTCAATTTAATTTGGTCAATTGGTCATTTGTAAATAGGCACTTTTTGAATGAACTATCTCTTTCTGTTCAGTACTAAAAAAATATATTGATGTCAGAAAATAATCGTTTGATATTTTTTTAGGGTTCTGACCGAAATAATAAATAAAAAGGTCTGTCTGTCACCACTTTAGTAAAGTTTTATATAAATAATGTTTGCGCAACATTAATGCATATAAAATAAGTATCATTGCAAATGGTTCGAAACGACAAAAAGGCACACCAAAAAATATAAAAGAAAAACACTAGTGAAAATCATAAAAAAGGGAGGTTACTAAATCATGTGAGGTATCATAATTATTGTCTTATCTTATACATACAAAATAGGTTTTTGTATTTTCTTCTGAATTTTAGTACTCAACTGTGATGATAAATTCAAATTCAATCCTATTTTTTCTGTAAAATGAATTGACGATAGGAAGAAACTTATGTTAATATTAAAGAAAAAAAAATATGCTTGAAAATCTAATAGATGAAAGTTTAGCCACCAGGTTGCATAAAGTGTTATAGCTCCACAGAAAGTGACAGAAACAAATTTAACTTTAAGAAGCTTTGTGCAACTGCCTGTAAGACCTTAGGAAGTAAAACTTAGATCAACTCTTGGATCTTGAAACTTAGAATCAGTAGTGGGTATTAGTGGTAGGTATTAATGAACTGAGAAAGCGAGGCGCTAGCGTGATGAGATGAGCTAAAATTAATAGGTGACGACAGACGCAATTATGGCACACATCAAACGAAAAATCATTTTCAAGTGTAAACCGAGTTGAGCGAGTTTTCATCATTGCTGCCCATCACTCAACTGAAATATCCCTAAGAAACAGAGCAAACAGTTTTTTCCAGAATTCTATTAATGTCATTGAGCAAGTAATATCAATTAATTGAGTGATTAATATTACTTTGAATTAATCGAAAAATCCCGTCCCATAACTTCCCGTGGGTGTCGAAAGAGGCGACAAAGGAATTAGGAACCGGAGGATGGGCAGCAGCGTCCTTCTGTGTGTTGTACCATCTTACATACTGCGGTCACCAACAACCGCAGTGCATGGTGCCAGGCGCCACGCTAACATGCGTGGAGCTCCCAGTCCTGCAGTAGACGTTTCATGGGATGTTATGAATCGGAAAATGTATGATTAACCCGTTTCACAGCCTCAACTCCGCCAAGTTCAAAAATTTACAAAAGACCAAATATTATCTGCCGTTAGTTCTCTCAGCGACAGGTCAAGCTTGACACTCGCAGTTCGACTCTAGTAGGTACGTCTATTGAAATAAGTACGGTACGAAGTCCAATGTGTCAAGCTTGATGTGCTCTTGACTGTACCTTTGACTGTACTTGGTTATTTAATTCAATATTTAGTAGACCATAAAATTATTTATATTCTTTACTTCAATTATGTGCCTATTCAACAGCCTATTTATATTTATTTTTCTTCAGGCAATGAGTCTATGCAATGAGTAGAGGCAATACTGATATGGATGACATTAATAAACATTTTTAAAAACTGTGTATGAAAGTTAAGAGCTTTACGGATTTTCTTACCAGCCTATCAGTTTGATATTAACCAAACCATATTAAGATTTTTTTAAGAAGCACGTCTGGAAAGTTTAAATCGAAAATGCTCATAAACGAAGCACATTATTCGGTAAAGCTCAAGAATAAACAGAGCATCAAGGTTGTCGTTCTTAAAAATCTTTCTCGATTTTTTATTAAAGGTAACACCCGTTAGAGTTCCGACGGCAGCGATATTCCTGAAATACCTATTGCATTTATAAAGATCAAACGGCTGGAACAAACGGGCGTTCATGTAAACATATCATACCTAGCTCGTGTGCGCCGGCGGCGGCAGCGCAGTGTAATGGCTTCTTTAGAAGTCGCTGATTCAGCTCGCTTTGAATTTGTGCTGCCATTGAAGGTTGGTCAATAGGAATCACCTGCTCGAATTTCTTTACCTTTTTTTTATTGGATTATTAATTTACAAAAATCATATTTGCCTTTGTAATGTTTGATCACAAAATTCTTGAATTACACTTGCGAGACCGCTAAATAAGCACTGTCAAATAAATTTTAACTTCATGTCAACTTATCTGTTTTCTGGCAGACGTGGAAGCCCCGAGCTAGTTAGCGAGCAGATTCAGCAACGTCTAAAGAGGCCTTAAGTACTCGTCTCGGCCCGACGTACTCGGCGCAACACCCGACATTACATCTACTTTATACGTAGACTAAAATACAGAGATTGGATCGCTGCACTCCTTTAAGAACGATTTTTACTAGAACGTGCGCAAAAGCACCTTGATTATAAAGCAGTTTAAAATTAAATTGTGGAAATCTAAAAACCACCCGAAACAGAATTAACAAGAAAAAATAACCAGCCAAGTGCGAGTCGGACTCGCGCACCGAGGGTCCCGTACAAACCTGTAGGTATACAGGGTGTTAATTTGATTGCGTGCCATAGCTCAGGGGCGGGATCAGTATCAGTAACTCAAAAACTTTTCTTAAGGAACATAGGTCGAAATACGAAAAACCAAATTTGGTCTTCCATACAAAATGCGATATCAGCTGAAGCAGTTACGTGGTCAAAAATTGACTTTCGTAATTTGACCTATGTTCATTGGGAAAAGTTGTTCAGTTACTGATACTGATCCCACCCCTGTGCTATGGCACGCAATCAAATTAACACCCTGTGTAAGTAAAAGTTATGGTATTTTTATTGCTAAAAATAGGTCGAAATACGAAAAACCAAATTTGGCCTTCCATACAAAATGCGCTATCAGCTGAAGCAGTTACTATGGGTGGTCAAAAATTGACTTTCGTAATTTGACCTATGTTCCTTGGGAAAAGTTGTTTAGTTACTGATACTGATCCCACCCCTGTGCTATGGCACGCAATCAAAAGTAAAAGTTATGGTATTTTTATTGCTAAAATTTTTTATTATGTGATGTAACTAAAAATTTAAGGTTTTCGGAATTTTTCCTTTATGTGTGCTATAAAACGATGCTTCGTTCCAAATTTAAGATTCTAGTAGTTGCGAGTTTCAAAATATGCGGCTTAAATTGTTGTTTCTTTTAATTGGGTTGACATAGAAGTTTGATTTTGTTACAGCTTAAAGGTATTATAAACCTGAGTATTTGATATGAAATTAAATACCTCTACGCGTTTAAAATTACTACAAATATTTTTATTATATGACGTAACTAAAACCTTATACTTTTCGCAATTTTTCCTTTATCTGTGATCTAAGACGTTGCTTTGTACCAAATTTCAAGATTCTGAGTTCACGGGAAGTACCTGTGCACAGATATCTTGAACCAAATAATATTATTCAAGTCTAAATCTTTTGGGTTTTCCATATAAGGAAACTCGAAAACGTCTTAGATTGAGAAATAAAAGGTTTTGTATTATAGTTCTCCGACCAAGAACTAAATTTCTTATATCAATTTTCAACTGTTATCTTATTGTAAAAACTAAAAGTTATCACAACAAATACCAAACTTACTTGAGTGAAGCATCTATCACACCAAGAATGAAACTAATTTAAATAAAAAATTTAAAGCTCTTTTTTCAAAAAGCTAAATGGGTCACCCCAAGAGCGATATAATTTTGTTGAAAAATTTAAAGCTCTTCAAAAAAAAACAAAAATAAAAGGCTCTTTTAAAAAAAGCACTTCTTTATGTCTCTTTTTAGGGTTCCGTACCTCAAAAGAAAAAAACGGAACCCTTATAGGATCACTTTGTTGTCCGTCTGTCTGTCTGTCTGCCTGTCAAGACCCTTTATCTCACGAACAGGTAAAGGTATCAGGTTGAAATTAATACCATATATTAGGATCTATGAACAACACAAGATCTGAAAATTTAAATTTTTTACAACGACGCAATCAAAAGATATGGCATTTTATGTCCTTATCTCCATACATTTATTCAAAAATGCAAAACCTACAGGGTACTTCCCTCAGACCTAAAATTATGAAATTTGGCAAGAAGCTAGGTCTCACAGTACAAATAATGGGAAAAGTCTGAAATCATTAAATATTACAACTTTTCTCACAACTAATAGTAACCAATTGTGGTGAGCTCCCGTTTCAAGAACATTCATATAAGAGAGGGGTCAAGTTGGATGGTCGCTGAGGCGATTTTTGTTTTAGTTCTATTTAAAAACAGGAACACTTACAAACTTGAAAATTGGTGTGTTTATACTGCATAAGCTATAAAATAACAACAAATAATAATATTTGGTCAAGCGTGTGTCGGACTCAAAAAATCTAGCACATTAACTTACTGAAATTTCAACTAATACAATTATGTTTATGTGGTGGTACGGAACCCTCAGTGCGCGAGTCCGACTCGCACTTGGCCGATTTTTTTTTTCTTTTTATTCATCTTTTTCTGCTCTCTGCCAGCATTTTTGATATTAGCTCTTTTTATTTTTCAACTATTCTCTTTTTACATTGGTTTCCATTTCTATTATTTATTAATGTTATCATTAACTATTATATCATTATATCATATCAACTATTATAATTTACCAAAAGTCCTGGGGGTGGCTGGATTCGGACCCGCGTCCATCGGTATCGTAGTCCTCCGCTCTGACCATTAGACCACGGGCTTGATTAGCAAAGTAATCTAAATTTTGATACCGTTCCGTCTTTGACACAGTATCTTGCACCCAGCAACAATTATTTGATTTAATATCGCCTTAACTCTTCATTGCATATCTTGAGCAAAAAAACAACCATCTTGTACTAAGCAAAATGTTATTTGCCTTAATGTAGTCTTAACTCTTCATTGCTTGATTGCTAACCTAACTATTTCTTGAGTGAAACAGCAACTACGAGTATCTTATACCAAGCAACATATTATTTGCCTTAATATTGTCCTAAATCTTCATTTAATATTTTTCATAATTCTTAGGCGAAACGATTTATTTTTTCAATCGATTAATATTTTACTTGCTTTAAGATTTTTTCATTGTTAATGTAAAAAATAAATGGTTTTAATTCAAAACATCAATTTCAAACCTAGTAATAGAATTCTTATTAGAAGAAATTCTCTCTTGAATTTTTAGATTTTGGCATTTTTGATACGTTAGAGTGATCATTTTACTCTAAGAGATTTAACTTTATAATCAAGCAATATCAGTTGAGACATATTGCGTTCTTGTTTTAAGAGATCATATTTTTCTGTGTGGGAAGTACCCTGTAGGTTTTAAATCATTGATTCATTTGCTTACTTGAACAGCAAGCAGCAAGCTTGAATAACAAGGTGTCTTATTACTAGAACATGTAGCCCTGTTAGGGTGTAGCAGAATAATCGTATGTTTCCTTATAGTAATTTTAGTATTTATACATAAGTAAACGAAAAAAGTATATTAATAGGTAATTAGATGTACAATGGAGATACAATATTTGCAGCATAAACGGCTGTATCTTTTGATTGCGTTGGCTTATTAGATTTTTTCACAGCTCCAAGAGACAGTAGACCTGGGTATTTGACATGATTTCAGCTTGATACCTCCACGCGTTCCTGAGAAAAAGGGTCTTGACAGACAGACGGAAAACAAAGTGATCCTATAAGGGTTCCGTTTTTAGGGTTCCGTACCTCAAAAAAAAACGGAACCCTTATAGGATCACTTTGTTGTCCGTCTGTCTGTCTGTCTGTCAAGACCCTTTATCTCACGAACGGGTAAAGGTATCAGGTTAAAATTAATATCATATATTAGGATCCATGAACCACACAAGATCTGAAAAATTCAATTATTTACAAAAGATATGGCTTATTATGTCCTCATCTAAATACATTTATGCAAAAAAGCAAAACCTACAGGGTACTTGCCGTTGACCTAAAATTATGAAATTTGGCAAGAAGCTAGGTCTCACAGTACAAATAATGGGAAAAGTCTGAAATCATTAAATATTACAACTTTTCTCACAACTAATAAAACCAATTGTAGTGAGCTCCCGTTTCAAGAACATTCATATAAGAGAGGGGTCAAGTTGGATGGTCGCTGAGGCGATTTTTGTTTTAGTTCTATGTAAAAACGGGAACACTTACAAACTTGAAAATTGGTATGTTTATAGTGCATTAGCTATAAAATAACAACAAATAATAAAATTTGGTCAAGCGCGTGTCGGACTCAAAAAATCTAGCACATTAACTTACTGAAATTTCAACTAATACAATTATGATTATGTGGTGGTACGGAACCCTCGGTGCGCGAGTCCGACTCGCACTTGGCCGGTTTTTTTTTCCTTTTGAGGTAAGGAACCCTAAAAAGAATCTAATAAAGCTAATAATAATTAAAATTAAAATTTAACATTGAATTTGGAAATTTCTATTATTAAATTTAATTACAATACCTACACTATACAATTTAAATAAAAAATAATATAATATTAGAATTACAATTACAAGGAAAAGAAAAATAATAATAATGTCAGAATTATAATTATAATTGCACATCATCATTTAGGAATTTGTTTAAATTATAATAGCATTTTTTTAATAAAAAAGTTTTTAGCTTTCTCTTAAATTCATTTAAAGTCATCAAATTGGTATGCTCTGGAAGTTTATTGAAAATTTTTGGTGCAGTGCAGAAAAAGCTTGAATTCTTTAGTGTAGTTTTAGAGGTAACTGCACAAATACGGTTTTCATAGCGCAATTTTCTTTTTTGACTCTCAGCCCTTGTAATAAATAAATCAGGATTAGTCTTAACGAATATAGCTGATTCAAATATAAGCAAAGCAGGGGGCGTGAGAAGTTTATATTTAAAGAAAAATGGCTTACAACTATCTGTTTGTTTTAATTTAAACATCGCCCTAAGGCACCTTTTTTGTGCAATAAATATTGCTTGCTTCTCACAACAGTTTCCCCAAAATATAAGGCCGAAGCGGAGAGTTGACTCTACTAATCCATGATATGCAGTTATGAGTGCATCGAGACTCACGGTTTTTGAAAGCTGATATAAAGCATAAGCCTGCTTATTTAATTTATTAGATTATTGTTTCTGCATGCCCTTTCCATGAAAGCTTATTATCAATAGTTATTCCTAAAAATTTTGTAATATTTGTTTCTTTTATAGTTTCACTTTTATAAGTTATATTTAAGGTGGATGGTTGCTTTCTTTGATAAAATTGCATAAAATTTGTTTTATCTAGGTTAACAATCAATTGATTACTATTTAGCCACTGTATAGTCTTGTCAAGTGCATTATTAATGTCCGATTCATAAGAATTTTCATTTTTACATTGAATTATAATAGTGCTGTCATCTGCAAACAACGTCATGGGATGTGGAATGTGTAGGGGTAAGTCATTTATATACAGTAAAAACATTAGTGGTCCCAGAACGCTTCCTTGTGGGACACCACGTAGAACAGTACACTCAGAGGAGCGATATGTAATCTCAGATTTAGTTTTTGGACAAATCCGTGTAATTTCAGTACATTGTTTTCTGTTCTTGAGGTATGACTGTAATAAATTTCCGATATTTCCTCTTAAACCGTAGCTGTCTATTTTACGTAGCAATATGTCATGGTCAACGAAATCAAAGGCTTTTGTCATATCCATGAATAGAGCACAGACTTGGTTTCTATTATCAATATTTTCAATTACTACTTTTAGCAAATTGTAAACGGCCATGTTTATTGTCTTGTTTTTTCGAAATCCTTTTTGTTCTTCAGCGAATATACTGGATTTTTCAAGAAAAGCATAAACATGTTTATAAATGATTTTTTCGAATACTTTTGATATCACAGGTATAAGTGCGATTGGTCTAAAGTTGTGTATTAGGTCTTTATCACCTTTTTCACACCTTTTTGTTCCCTGGAGGAGCTCAAACTTGGTATGTTTCGAAAATATTGTAACAATGTAGTATATTTCCAGAACCAGCTCCTAAAGCCCTTTCATTTGATATACTACACGATAGGATTAAGATTTTTTTTTTTAAATCCCATACAAAAAATTTATGACGTCATAACCGGAAAATGAACCGGGCGACTGATTATCACCCGAATGTAAAATACTTACTAGGACACCTGCAAAAAATGCGCGATTTTTTTTTATGTACACTCATTTCCCTAGAGAACCTTAGCCAGGCACGTATATAGGGGGGGTTTAGGGGGTTCAACCCCCCCCCCCCCCCCTTAGGACTCTATGTCTTTCTTACAAAAGGAGGGCAACATAAAGTAATAAATAAATATAAATAAATAAACGTAGCACGGATATGGGTTGCGCTGGTGTGTCCACACAGGTCACATCCCACACGAGAAACTTACCCTCTTTCTACGCCACGTGAGATACTCAGTCAGGCCTTTTGCCATCAGAGCGAACGACTCCGTTTGGTTCCAACTTAGCCGGAACGTTCGCCGAGGCTAGGGCTCGCTGTATTACATCATAATGTGGTACCGGCAAAGAATAGTACCAACCCATACATACCCGTGGTTGTCGTAAGAGGCGACTAAGGGTTATAAACTGGAGGATGGGCAGCAGCATCCTCCTTTGTATTTTACATTTTACTTACTGTGGTCACCTACAACCGTGGTCCATGGTGCCAGCCGTGACGCTAACAAGCGAGGTGACTATGGTACTTCCCCTCCACATTTTTCTCAGCTAAAGCTAGAATTCTGGAGGGAGCTCCCTGTCCTGTAGTGGACGTTTCGTGGGACGTTAGGAATATGGCGTGGCCTGGGATGCGACCCGCCGTCTTATTGCAATTTGCACGAGAGACCGTGATGTCCGAGTTCACACACGTTTGCAACCTTACACCTCCAGAGATGCCGCTAGACGGTCTTCGCACCAAGCCTCAGGCCGACGATGAGGGAAATACTTAAAAGTCAAGTAAAGTGCCGCATCGCAAATGATTTAAAATAAACGGCCAAAAAGCCTGGCTCGGTCCGAAGGAACCGAGTTGAGTTGGCATCTGATAATTGCTGCTAGGCTCTCCGGCACAGTGGCTTATTCCATCTTTTTTGAGAAGCCAAAACAGTAGTGGACTTGCTGGCAGAAGAAAAGCCAAGTCCCAAGCTTGGTCAGTACTTGAGTCCAAGATACACAAAACACCAGGTACTCATACCTCCATAAATGTGTACACCGCAACAAATACGTAAATTTTAGCACGAAGAGGCAGAATTTAATTTAAGTAAGTGCCATATGAGCATAGATTTCATTCAAACGATCCAGTTTTTAGGGTTCCGTAGCCAAATGGCAAAAACGGAACCCTTATAGATTCGTCATGTCTGTCTGTCTGTCTGAAACCATAAGAGCTACACTGTTGAAACTTGGTGAGTAGATGTATTCTGTGAACCGCATTAAGATTTTTACACAAAAACCGGCCAAGTGCGAGTCGGACTCGCGCACTGAGGGTTCCGTACCACCACATAATCATAATTGTATTAGTTGAAATTTCAGTAGGTTAATGTGCTAGATTTTTTGAGTCCGACACGTGCTTGACCAAATTTTATTATTTGTTGTTATTTTATAGCTTATGAACTATAAACATACCAATTTTCAAGTTTGTAAGTGTTCCCGTTTTTAAAATAGAACTAAAACAAAAATCGCCTCCGCGACCATCCAACTTGACCCCTCTCTTATATGAATGTTCTTGAAACGGGAGCTCACCACAATTGGTTACCATTAGTTGTGAGTAAAGTTGTAATATTTAATGATTTCAGACTTTTCCCTTTATTTGTACTGTGAGACCTAGCTTCTTGCCAAATTTCATAATTTTAGGTCAGCGGGAAGTACCCTGTAGGTTTTGGTTTTTTGCATAAATGTATGGAGATGAGGACATAAAAAGCCATATCTTTTGATTGCGTCGTTGTAAAAAATTTAAATTTTCAGATCTTGTGTGGTTCATGGACCCTAACATATGGTATTAATTTCAACCCGATACCTGTACCCGTTCGTGAGATAAAGGGTCTTGACAGACAGACAGACAGACAGACAGACGGACAACAAAGTGATCCTATAAGGGTTCTGTTTTTTTCTTTTGAGGTACGGAACCCTAAAAATAGAAAAAAAAACATAAATTTTAGGGTTTCCCATACTTAGAACTGAAACTCAAAAATTTTTTTTTCATTAAGAGGCTATGGGAAAAGATAGATATTTGACAGTGCGCGCAGTCTTTTCGCTTGAAAGAAAGGGATGAAGTGCGCAATCCGCAACGCATTCGATTGCGACAGATATACTGTGCGTGTTACCAAAACTAAATGACGTAAGCGCCTGATATAAAATATCGACTTTTTGTAAAAACTAAGTAATAAAATAAAATTTTAGGTTGAGCAAACCCTAGCAACTACAAATACCATTCTGTATACTTAATTTCACTACTTAAAATACATCCGATTCCACAAAAAGAGGAATAAATGAAAATTGAAGAGGCAACGTTGGATTTTTATTTTGTCGAGTCGATTTTCACTAATCATGTTTTGGTCTTGGTGATGCCCTCACTTTAATGGTCAATAAATACATACCTGAAAATCACGGCAAGATATTGAATAAATATAAAGATATTTCTCTTTAGAATACCCAAAAAAACTTACATATCGCCTTAACACGGTATCTATGGATAGGTCTTCAAAAATGATATTGAGGTTTCTAATATCATTTTTTTCTAAACTGAATGGTTTGCGCGAGAGACACTTCCAAAGTGGTAAAATGTGTGTCCCCCCTGTAACTTCTAAAATAAGAGAAAAATAAAACTAAAAAAAATGTATGATGTACATTACCATGCAAACTTCCAACGAAAATTGGTTTGAACGAGATCTAGTAAGTAGTTTTTATTAATACGTCATAAATCTTAAGCCGCAACTTACCTTTCATTCAATCAACTCAAATATAAATTTTAGTTACTTACATCACATAATAAAGTTTTTTAGCAATAAAAATACCATAATTTTTACTTATATACGTACAGGTTTGTACGGAACCCTCAGTGCGCGAGTCCGACTCGCACTTGGCCGGTTTTTTTTAAACTGTCTCATCTGTTGGTGCATGAAGCTTGAAATTGACTCGTGAAGCAGATGTAGCGATTCACTTGGTGACTGATTTTATACCAGGCGCTACGGTGTCGAACTCACCGTCTCGGGAATCGTGAAAAGACAATTAATGCAAGTGCTGAAAATATATGACATATATTTTCAGCACTTGCATTAATTGTCTTTCAATCTATTTACGATAATGCTAACGAAAAATTTCGCGCTCGCTGCGCTCGCGTTTTAATCTTAATCCGATCAAATATCCGCTCGGACTGGGAATGGAACCCTCGGATCTGCACTAATGCTGCACTAACAGTAGATATTGAGTAGGTACAAAAAATGACGCAAAGATACGATAGACACTACGTATCATAGGGAGGGTGGCATTAATAAATCCCTCTTAAGTTTGAGATTGCACTCCAGTTGTATAATTTGTATGTGTAAAGTACATCTTTAGAGCAATCTCACACTTGATAGGGATTTATCAATACGTCCCATAGTGATGTAGGAAAAGTTCTCAGTGAGGGTTTGGTGCCTCCTTTCACGCGGAACATCATTTATAAGAAGAAAATAAGCTAATTAAAAAAGGACTACAATACAGTCCAGGTAATGGATCTGGTGATCAAACTACGTTTTGATCGTTGCGCATGCAGGCGGCAGCGCAGGCGCAACGCATCCATGGCACATGTTACCACAGATTTTATGACCGTCGTAAGGGAGTGTTGGTGCTTCTGAGAAACGGGGCGCTGCGCACATGGACGGCAATAAATCCTCCATGATCCGGCTCTGGATGCTCACGGCCCGGTATTTATTAGCCGCTTATGTACTCGCATTTTGGCTCAGTGCTGCCAGAAATAAAGCCCACACGTTTGCACGCAGCATATTATTTCTAAGCTCGAAACGTATCTGCAATAAGTACCTATCACAGATTACAGAAACTACTGATAACCTTCTGATATCTATGGTACCTATGTTAACCTAGCTAATTTTTTAAACAGGTCAGTTATATTAAATACCGCCTGAGCCTTTGACACGTAATAAATATGAAATATTTAAGAGGCAAGTGTCGACAAAATCCCGAATGGACGCGCAAGGGCAAGCACTCAACCGATGATGTAAGCCAGTGCCGGGTGGTGTCACCACCTCGACTCAAGTACGCACCTCATTAAACGAACCCACCCAAAAACCCGCACGGAAGCTGCAATAGTCAAGAAGCCCTCTAAATGATAATTTGTAAATCGACTGTTTTAGATAAAACAGCAGAGAAACTCGAAAAAGGACTTCCATCTGTTTAGATAAGTACGAGTATAGTATAGTGTTGACAGCCAAGCCAGAAGCACAAAAAATAAGAGTAAAAAAAACGGTCAAGTGCGAGTCGGACTCGCGCACTGAGGGTTCCGATGTACCTATAGTATTTTTTTAAGCAAAAATGTCAATTTTTAGAACCGCAAAATTAAATTTGTTTGTAAAGGTTTTCAAAAAAACTGTGCAACTTAGTAAGATCCTTTCACTTTTGCTGTAATATTTACATAAACTTAATCGACTGTAATTAATTCTGGTTTTTTCTTTCATAAACTTCGGAGATAAGGGGGGGGAATGGTATTTTTTGACGTTTTTCATCGTAACTTGAAAACAGAGTCGTGAAAAACTATAATATTTTTTTATTCTTTTATGTGCAAATTAGTTGGGCAACCATATTCTAAAACTATTCCAAATTTCAAGTCGATAGCATGAGGGGTTGCTGAGATATACAGGTTTGATAGACAGACAGACAGACCGACAGACAGACAAAGTCGCACCATAAGTGTTCCTTTTTACTTTCGAGCGGAGCGAGAAAGGTATTGTATTCGTGAAAAAAAAAGTTTTTCTAATTTCCTCAAAAATGTGTATATATAATGGTTATCACTTATACATCATAAAAAACAAGTCTCCCAAAAATGTCCGTCCGTCGGTCGGTCGGTCGGTCCGTCGGTCGGCCTGTCCGTCACGCTTTAGCCTAGCGGCTAAACGAATGGTCCGATTGACACCATAATTTGAATTTAACAGTTTTATGCAAATCCATGGAAGTGTTCTAAGTGGCTTCTTGCTGGCTCTCATTTTGAGGGTAGCTGTCATACAACGAAAATGAAAAATTGAAATTTTCTCAAAAACGGCTCATATAATCTTGATGAAACTTTGCATGACCAAGCATCTCCATGTAAGATATCTTGCGCTAGTATCGACTGATCTGTGTAATTTCATATGAGGGGTGTTTGTTCGTGTACCACCAAATCGTAAATATGTGATTTGCCCAAAATTGGTTCATTGAGTTTATTAAAATTTTCTATAATATTAATTCTGGATTGGTTGTCTACCTGACTGGATATTCTTTATGATTTTTTTAAATAATATTTAGTACACAGGGTGTACCAAAAACTGAAAGGGCTTGCTCAGTAGACTAAACTGAACAATTATCCATAAGGAACATGTGTTGGGATATTAAAAAAACCTCCATGCAAGTATCCTACGGTAGTATCCATTGATCTGTGAAAATGTATATAAAGGATGTTCCGGTACTTCCAAAAGTTAAACATGTGATTTAATCGAAATCGTTTGAGATTTGTTTGTTTTAATGTTAGACAATTTGAATCCTAAATTGATCTGTATATTTCATTCTAACCATTTTTTTGGAAAATCGTAAGTAAAAGTTTTACTATGTGTATGGCATTACAAATTTAAGTTTGCGGTTGATAGTTTTTCCTTGAGTATTGCGAGAAAGAAAGTGCAGTGCTGCTGTACCATTTATTTTTTAAATTTTGGTGTCGGAATAACGTTTTTGTTCTTTTGCTACATCTAATAAAAGCTTTTTTATTTACTTTTATTATTTACTTTTTAGTATGTATGATGTCAAATACTAAAAAACAACTATCGACAGACCTTATAATCAGACGAGCCCAAACCTGAGATATTTTTCTACGTACCTACGTATGGTTTGGTATTAATAAAATAGCGCCTCTAGTATGGAGTAGAAAAACTACAGTAGTATCATAAAGAAGCTATTGTTGCATTTTGCGCGGGAAATTGAATCGTTGCTTTGTATGCAAAAACTCAGAGAAATTTCCCCAAAAGGCCTAACTAAACCCAAATAATAAATGGTGTAAGGGACGGTGTACTGAAAACTGAAAGGGCGTGCTCAGTCAACGAAACTGAACCACTTTCCCAAAGAAACATATTTTGGGAAATAAGAAAAATTTTTGACCTCTCCATTACCACTCTGGTCGAACAGTTTGTATGGAGAGGTCAAAAATTTTTCTCATTTCCCAAATATATTTCTTTGGGAAAGTTGTTCAGTTTCGTTGACTGAGCACGCCTTTTCAGTTTTCGGTACACCGTCCCTTACACCCTGTATATAAAGAAATCTCTAGGAGTTGTTATCTAGGTATCTTTCTTGACGACACACTGTCCTTTAATTTTCACGTCGAAGCCTTGCGTAGAAGAAATCGTAAATTAATTTTTGTGTTTATAAAAATACGATGCATTGCTGATTCCAAGCTTATCAAGCAAGTTTACTTAGCATTATGTCAATCAGTACTGACTTACTGCATTACATCTTGGGGTGGTTTGGCGAAAACCACACTACTTAACATCGAAAGAGCTCAGAGAGCTGTCCTAAAGGTAGCAACTTTCCTCCTTTCCTCTTCCCAACAGATCTTCTTTATAAGTCATGCGAAGTACTAACAGTACGACAACTATTTATAATGAGCACGGTTTTAAAACAGCACGCCTCCCTTCCTTACGTAGTATACAGCGTGAATTTGTAGTGGTTTCGCACCCGAAGCCCAGAGATTCTGCTCATGAAAACAAGTAACTTTCCCGAAGAAAAAAATTTTTTACTCGAAAAAAATTTTTCGCCTCCCCATACAAAATGAGTCGATCACGTGACCACTTTACTATGCAGAGGCGAAAAAATTTTTTCGAGTAAAAAAATTTTTTCTTCGGGAAAGTTGCTTGTTATCATGAGTAGAATCACTGGGCTTCGGGTGCGAAACCACTACAAATTCACGCTGTATATACTAACAAAAGACGGAAAGATATCGTTTGTCCTCAAAATACACAAATGAAACATGCCTATTCCAGTAGATTTTTTATTTTCTTAGGCCCGTTTCTATACAATAGACTAAATGCAAGGCTAGACCTATATCCGCTTAGTTACATCAAGTGTAAACAAAAGCTGCAAAAAGGCCTCCAAAATATGTCCTACGAAGATACAGAGAAGTTATTGATCATTTTAAAGTAAAATTAGTTATTATTACAACTAGCCTATAATAAACTTTTACACTCTTACTTTTACACCTAAATAGATAATATGAAAGGGCTTGTACATTCCAAAATTGGAATTTATAATAATAAATAAATAAAAAAGTAAAAATAAATTAACAAGTTATGTAGAAAATATCTAAAAAAATACCAATCCCTTATCTCCAAAGTTTGCAAATCGAATAATTTGGATTATATAGTCAATATAGGTTTATGTAAATATTATAGAAAAAATATAACGATCTCTCTACAGTTTTTTTTTAAATCCTTTTACCTTGTTTTTTGAAATCTGCAAAAACCTTCACAAAGAAACTTACCTATACGGTAGATATTTTTGTCTAATATTTGCACATTTCCTTTGTTCAAGGTTCGACAAAACACATATTACAGAAGCGGATTCGGTACAAATTATTATTTTTCGAAAGTTAATGAAATTATTTTAAAAGGTGATTTTCAAGCCATATATACTGCAAAAAGAAAAAAAAATATTCGTGCTTTTAATTACTTCCACTCGACTCTTTTGTACAACACCGGGTAATTAATTATACTGTACTATATAGGAAATTAATCAACATACCTACGATTCCTATTATTTTCAGGTGACATATACATTGGGTATTGTCGAAGCTTGGTCAAACGATATGGGCGGAAAAAAGACAATAAACTTTTAATGAAAATCCGAAAAAAAAAATCAATATGTCAGCTCTGAAACCTTATATTGCAAAATAGGTTAATGAAGTTTGCTCTACGAAAAATCTAAATAAATTTTAGTCGATAGCTGTATATGTAAATATTATAGCAAAAATAAAACAATTT
The DNA here is from genome assembly GCA_947532105.1 of Athrips mouffetella. Classification (NCBI taxonomy): domain Eukaryota; kingdom Metazoa; phylum Arthropoda; class Insecta; order Lepidoptera; family Gelechiidae; genus Athrips; species Athrips mouffetella. The sequence goes on along the minus strand of OX383956.1, from coordinate 28,257,344 downwards.
CTCTAAGAAGCATGTTTTAGGAATCTGCCAAAAACAAACAAACTTAGTTTTGCGGTCCTAAAAATGGAATTTATTGCTTCTAAAAACTTTATAGGAATATCGGAACCCTCGGCCGCGACGTACTTTGACATTAATTCAGATATTTATTAATATAAATGTATAAAAAAGAGAGCTTACCTATCCTGACTGACAGACTGATTCATTAACGTCGAGCCGTAACCGCTATAGCTATATACATGTGAAATTTTGTTTATAGGTTTCTTGCATCCTAAAACCACCCACTAAACCTGAAATAAGTGGATGAATGTTTGTACGAAAATCCTACAGTTTTGTCATGAGATGCATAAAAAAAAATATTTGAACTAAGGAATTAAAAAGTAAGAAACACGTGTTACAGCATTTTTGCAAAATTATCTCCCAAGGGGGGTGAAATAAGGGCCGAATGTTAATATGAAAATCCCACCGTTTTGACATGACATGTATGAAAATTTTGATTTGAGCTAATAAAAAAATAATTAAATATTTCAGTATTTTTGTAAAATCCCGCCAAGGGGGAGGGTTTGAGGGATAAAAGTTTGAACTTATGAAAAGAAAAAAGAAGCCCGTGCATTTTTGCAAAAACATCCCCCTCAAGGTGGTGAAATAAGGTGTGAATTTTTGTATGCGGACTTGGGTTAAGTACAAAAGTTAGAGAATTATATTAGCATCTACATCATCCCTTAACATAAATTTTCTGCAGAACGCTAGTAATTTAAATATTTACACAAAATTCTTGTAAATAAACGCATAAAAATGCCCGGCAGACGGGATTTTTGTTGTTCAATATTTTTTAATTTCTAACTTTTTAGTTTCAGATTTGTAACGTCAAATTATTCAAACATTTGTTTAAACATATAAGTTGCAAATATTTTTGTGATCGCCTTTTAAATTCCTTTATTATGATACTTCACTTTATAGGTTTAGGAGAAAAAAATATTTCATGATTCAATTTGGCTCCAAAAATCCACCATATGACTTTTCATAATATTATTATACTTAGTGTCACTCGCGCTTAAACAACGTATAATTCATCAAAATCGGTTCAGCTGTTTAGTAGTACCGAGGAACAAAGAAACGGACGTACATACATACAGGTCAAACACATAACCCTCCTTTTGGGCTTCGCCACACTTGGGTTATAAAGATATGAGAATGACGGTTACTGTAGTGAAATTTTAAATAAAAATAAATACATAACAAACTCACCATGTTCGTTGGCGACGGCGTACTGGTAGTTGGGAATGATGTCTGGCAGGTCGTGATGCAGCGCTGAGGGCGGCGGGCGGTAGCCAGGGTCCAGCGGCCCGTACGGCATCGGCCACTCGCGCTCGCCCGGCCCCATGCCTCCGTACGAGCAGTACTCGCTCCCGTACGACAGCTGCTGCCCCGACGAGCTCGAGTGCGGGTACGAGCACGCCCCGTACTCCACCGAGGAGCCGCCGCCGGCCCCGAACCCCGAGCTGCCACCCAGCTCGTAACCCGGCGGCTGCGAAGATATCAGATCTGGCACTCCACTGCCGCACAGGTAACCCCCGCTACCATACTGAGACTTCAGACTCGCGCATTTGCGTTTAAATCCCCTAGGTCGCCTCCTGTGTGGCCCCTCTTCGAACATGTACTCGGAAGATGGATCGATAGTCCAGTAATGTCCCTTGCCTGGCCTTCCGATTCCTTTCGGTAGTTTTACGAAACATTCGTTCAAGCTCAGATTGTGTCTGACGGAGTTCTTCCACCCTTGGTATGAGCTGCGAAAGAAAGGGAACTGTTGCTGGAGGAACGTGTAAATTTCGTTAAGAGTTAGCCGTTTATTTGGTGAATGTCTAATGGCCATTACGATGAGGTAGATGTATGAGAAGGGTGGTTTCTCCTGGCGACGTGTAGCGGGCGCCCTGCGCGCCGCTTCCTCGGGGGTTTGGTCCTCGGTCTTCATGCGTTTGGGCGCGCGTGCGTATCGAATCGCATGTGTAGGAACAGTGCGTGCGCGCGGGCCGCCTACCGAGGCACGCCGCCGCCCAGCGCCCGCCGCCCGCACCCCTCCGCCCTTCCGCTCCACCCACCACCACCGCCGCATCGCTTGCGTTTTTTACTCTGCAAGTCTACTCCATAATAATATTATAAAGTGGTATTAACTTGCATGTTTGTAGAAGGTAACCTCCAAAACTAGGGAAAGGCTCTAAAAAATCTTCATAATATTAAGTAGTAAAAAACTACTCTATTCCTAATTAACGCAGCTTTCAAATTTTTTAATGTTAATGGGTTTGCTCTTATTTTGGGCTTGGGATTTTTACTGCGGGAAAACATCTCATTCTCACGCGAAACATTTTCACTCCTTCACTTATAAAAAGCTAGACGATCCTGACGTAACATGGGGTACTTTTAACCCCTATAGATCTAAAACTATCGAAAAACTTCAAAATATCCCAAAACTTAGTCCAATGCTGGATTAAGTGGGATGTAAAATAGACACTACGCATGCACAATGAACGATTGGTGACAGCAGTGTGGTAATATAAAGACGCTGGTGGCCATCCTCCGGTTCTAATCCTTTAGTCGCCTAATGCAACATCTTAGAAAAGAGACGGGGTCGCACTATTCTTAGCCGGCACCACAAGGATTACGACTAGTACCTACCTACTAAATAATTAACTAATTAAAACGTAGAAATGCGTTAGTAAAATAATAAGACCAAGGCACCGATTTGGCGAGATGTATGGAGATGGTTTGAACCTTAGATTAATAATATATGGGAGGGTTAAATTTAAATGTCCCATAACCCATGTTACTTTTGGAAAGCTGTTCAAATTTATGTTTAGAGTAACAAACTAAAATATATATTGCTAGACCAGAGAGATATCAGCATACTTAGGTAAGACCTGAAAATAAAATGTAGTACAAGACAGCTTGCTAATAATAAATAGTTAACTGAACTACATTTTTTTTATGTAGGGTAGGTAAGCATGCCTCCCATCTCACCTGATGGTAAGTGACGATGAAGTCGAAGATGTGGCATGCCTTCCTAAATATACCTGTTCACTCTTGCCTTGAAACGATCCATATTGTCTGTCCATTGCAGTGCCGAAGCGAGGCACGAGTTCCTACTCATCATAACATCCCATGAAACGCCCACTACAGGACAGGGAGCTCCCTCCAGAATTCTAGCATTTGCTGGAAAAATGTGGAGGGGAAGTACCATAGTCACCTCGCTTGTTAGCGTTACGGCTGGCACCATGGACCGCGGTTGTAGGTGACCGCAGTAAGCAAGATGTAAGATACAAAGGAGGATGCTGCTGTCCATTCTCCAGTAAGTTCCTACTACAGTAGTATAACTTTGGTATTATCCACAAACGCGTAAACACCGGAAAACCCGCTCAGACAATAATATTTATCAGTCGCACAAGGACGCCTGTCGAACGCCCGCTCTTGACCTAGCACAATTAAAGCAAACATTTTACTAGATCTATAAAACAGTTATACGACGTTACACTAAATATTTACCATAAAGTGTAAACCGAAAGTTTTGCATTAACTTGTAGGATTTATTTACTCGCGCCGCGCCGTCTTGTAAACGAAAATTATGCGTGGGAAATAGTCTTTATTGTAGTGAGATAGAGTAGAATTTCATACGTAAAAACTGAGGAAAACATATAATATCATCTAGTAAATAAACTGATTAGACTTGAGCTTTTGATAAGGCCATTGTACGACTGGTCAGGTCATCTTTAAGAGATCAATCGAAGTTTAATTTTACAAGCAGTTTTAATTGTTAAAGCTGTCGCTGTCGCAAAGAAAAAATTGAAAGAAAAAACAAGACCGTGAAATAAAAAATAATAATAGTTGAACCCTGTTTAGGTAGCGTTACGGCACTACAAAGCTGATTTTAAAATTTCTACTATTTACATTCGTCATACTAATTTTTGAACCGGCCAATACCTTTTCATTTCACACCTTTTATTTTCATTGTGTTTTACTATTTTACTATAATCCTATGAATAACTTTTATCTATTAAAAAACTTGGTTTTAATTAAAAAATACGACCACATAGGTAGGTAGGTACTCAAAATTCAAAAATATCATATTAGGATATTTTAGATCTCTTGACGTCAGTTATTTTATTTATTTATTTATTTATTTTATTTATTCAGGAACAAACGGTTACATATTTAATATTGATAAAAACATAATTTTCTTAACAACCTATAGCTCCCTCAATTTATAAACTAGCTACATATTAAGTTAATGTAGAATTTTATTTATGAATAGATTGACATATTCCTTTTATTTATTGTTTAATGTTGGACATATGAACTTAAAACTCTCTTTAACATGCCTACGGAAATATTATAAATGTCTATATCAGAAAATTTGCAATTATACAATTTACAACTTCGCCTAATAAAACTGTTAGCAACATAACAAGAACTACTATTCGCAATTGAAAAAAGGTTTTTTTCACGACAACAGCGTTCCATTTTGCGAGGTACACGAAAACATATTTCTTGCAAAAGAGCAGGGGCATCGATTTGATTATTAATTAATTTATGTAAATAGATAATAGATCTGTACAATCACGACGACTTGAAGAGAAGTAATTTTATGCAGTTCAAGAGAAGCTTCATAATCTGTATAGGTGACCAGTTCTATAATCCAATGATTTTATAAATTTCTTTTGTAATCTTTCGATTCTATTAATATGTATTTTATATAATGGATGCCAGACGACACATGCGAATTCTAAGTGACTCCGGACATAACTATTGTACAACAACTTATATGTTATGGCACTCTTAAAAGGTTTTCCAACGCGCAATATAAAACCCAATTGTTTATAAGCTTTGTTTAGAATGTGGTCTATGTGTGGTACAAATGAGAGCTCAGCATCAATTAAGACGCCTAAATCACGAATCTTATCGACACGGGTAAGACTTTTGTTACATAAAGAATAATTAAATTTGATGGGCTTTTTATTTCTAGTGAAGCTTATTACATGACATTTGTCAGGATTAAGAAATAAGTTGTTAGTTTGGCAAAAGTTCTCGAAATTTACTAAATCTTCTTATAATTTCGTACAATCTTCTGTGTTACGAACAATTTTGAAAATTTTTGTGTTGTTATTAATAACATCTTTTCACAAACAAAGTGGTGCCATGTGGGACCAAAAAGGAAAAGAAAAATTCAACGCGCTCTTTTAAATATGTTTGATAGGTAGTATTATTTCCTACAGGTACTCAGGATATTAATAACGGTTTAATAATCGAATGGTAGTTGTTATTGTGAGTGAAGCAAGCTGTAACGGGATGTGCTTGCGCCGTGCCCCGGGTTGCTGATCTCTTCTGTAAACAATCGCGCCATGTAGTAAACATTTACGCTATTTCCAAAGTTACCTATAAGTTTTTCACTCTTGTCAATTAGTTAAATGGTAAAACAATATTTATATATCCTCTCAGTACGTGTAGGTAGGGATATTACCCTACTGTGGTAATACCCAATGTTATTAAAAATATCGAAAACCTGGTTTCGTATCTACTTACTTTCATAAAAGGATTTTCATGCGGTACATAATTAATTAAGTAAAAATTTGAATTTAGAAACACTGTTTTTCTCTTTCCATCTCATAATTTTCCTGTTAATCTGGACGCGCGATGGAGTTTAAATCCGTCAAGAAAAGTTTCACGAGGCTCCGCCTACAAGATGGCGACTGGCGTACCCAAGACGCGCAGGCGCAAGTGGCGCGGATCTTCATTGTCTGATCTTGAACCCTCCGCTCCATTCATCACATTTTACGAGCTTCTAATGTGTGCCTCGAGGTTTTTATGGTTTCGCGTAAATTTGAGATATGTAGGTATATTTCATATTTTTTATTCGTACATACACTTGTTGGTTATTGATAGGTAAGACATAAAAATTAACTGATTATTTCCACCTATAAGTTTGATTACTTATAAAATGTGCAATAAATGAATTTAGTTTGAGCTCAGTAAAAATACGGTTTTGCAAAACATTTAATATTAATAGCTACTTTTATATGATGTTCAGATCAGACACTATATTTACGAACCCATCTGAGTTTAAATCGGAAAAAAATCTTTGAAATAAAGCTTAGGCAAAAATAGTAATAGACAATTACAGTGTATGAAAAGTACGATGATCATTCTAAGGGGTGATACATCACTAATAGGTTGTAAAAGTACCTTTTTTTAATAATTTAGTTTTTATTTTGGGTAATCATGAAATTTGGTTTTTCTTTATGTCGGGGATTACTGTGGTTTTAAATTGTTGAATGTTTTTACTAGTAATTTAATAAATTATCCCCTAAAGTGCATTTAATGCAACCCTCTCCATACAAACTTTCGTAGATTGACTGGACTATTAAGAAAAAGTTTTTTTTTTTAATTCTTTACACAATCTATTAGTGATAGAAGGATCATCGTACGAGTAATTTTGTACAACCTGTATAATAGATAATCGTACCTATACTTTACATATAGGCATCAAAATTCACACACAAACAAACAAAGGTTGTTTACAAAGATTTTGTTAACATTTATGTTGGATTTGCCAAAAATGTGAGTACTTAGCACCTTTTAAATTATTATATTATAGAAAGCGAAACGGCCCTATTACTATACCTAAAATTTTTTAGCATGGCAAAAGCTTACCAACACATTTAGCAGCTATATCAAGGCTATTGTGCTCCATGATCAATAGTAATCAGCTAAAGCTGTCACAGCACGTAAAAGTTGAGACCTATGAAGGTGGCATTTGGGAGAAACCCTCCTTAAAATTTTACATACAAAAAATACATTGCAAGCCGTAAATAAAAAAATATCTATAATTTTTTTTCCGAAATTCTATATTTTTTAAATCTTTGGACGGCAAAATAAATAACTGAATTGGGTAAATTTAGATTTAAAAAGTTTTACATAGAAATATAATCTATCGATCTGAAAAAGAAACACGGCTATTACAAATTATTTCCGTTTTGCCATACAATCTCTCGTAATTTTACTGGCGTATTTATTCTAGTGCTACCTACTATTTATTACTCTGTGCTACTACAATAAGGTAATTTCAAATCAAATCAAATATCTTTATTTGCGTGAAACATGGTAAGAGGGTCTTATTACATAGTTTCCAGCATGCTCTACCTATAGACAAAGGCGTGCAAATATGCCTTAACATATTAACTAATTACTTATGCCTGTAACAGAATCAGGTTTCGCCGATGCGATAGCGGCCTCCAGCTTCTTTGTTCTACCCGATGATACTTAGAAAGAGGCGATAAGCCACATCCTCTGCTGATGCGATGCCAGCAGTTTTATTCATCGACAATGAGATCAGCTTCATCGCCAAATTTGCTTTGTATTTTCTAAGAAACCGACATGACATTAATTACGGGGAATTACCTATGGAAACGTCAGTGTAAAGTCAGTGGATGTTATTTAACTCGATTCAATTTTAGTTTATATGACTTAGCGATAAAGTCTAAAGTCGGCTGCTCAAAATTTTAGTACCACATCGAGCAATACCACGGCGCTAGTGTTCACCAAAGAGAATTTAATAAAAATGTTGACGTAAGAAAAACGCTCATCTTTAAAAAAAAACGCCCTTTCGTTTTTCTTACGTCAATGATTTGCCGCATGACATGACACTACCACGTCTGGCATGACATCTTGCATTTCGCGCTTGTTTATTCACCCCCGACCCGACGCAATCAGAGGAGTGTTATAAGTTTCACATGTGTATATATGTCTATATTTCTGCGACATCGTAGGTACTTTTTCATTTAAACGGGATGGATTTTATTCAATGAAAATCTGTATAGATAGCTGTTTTGAAGTTATGAGCTCTTTTTCCGATTAAATCTTCAAAAAATAATTATTTGCGAATGTTTAGATGCCGTACGCTGCCTAAATTATTTTAATTTCTCTGGTCTTCTAAAGAAAACAACTTCTTTTCTTCTATATTTATTAGAAAAATACACATATGGAAATGCGGATAAAACGTTCTTACACAGCCATCTTGCATAGCACAGACAAAAGCATAGAGTATAAAAGTAACTTTTTAAAATTAGAGTTGCCATTCAATACTCCTCCTCAACTCTAACTTAATTTTATGTCAATATGTTTTACTCTCCTGCTGTTTTCTCTATTTTTTGCTATTTGTATGCAAGATAAATTGTCTTCAAATATAGTGATACTTCCACAATTCATGCCTATTTGATTTATGAATCCCTTGAACCAAATTGCCTCAGTACAAATCAAGCTTAAGGCCATGTATTCAGCCTCAGCGGATTCAGATTCAGATTCAGATAATTTTATTCAATGTAGATTCTTTACAGAATACTTATTGAATGTCATGCAGAATACAATGCAAATAGAGCGAGTCTACGCCGTTTCGGATCGTGCTATGGCAGCGTAAAAGAAACGGCAAGAAACCACTGCAGCACGGCCTACTTTAAGAGTCGGCTTTTTACAATGTGTTTCTTGTGTTTCGCTGGAATATCAGAGCACCATACCTCTTTGTCATTCATATAGTCATCCAATCTATAGTAAGCTTTTTTACATAACGTTTGCTTTACACATTCTTTAAACTTTCTCTCAGGTAATTGCACTATATTGTCAGGTATTTTGTTGTAGTATCGTATACACAGACCAACGAAAGATGTGTTGACTTTAGTTAATCTAGTATATAGTTGATCAATTTTATGCTTATTTCTAGTATTAAAATTATGCCTGTCACAAATTTTAGGTAATTGATGAATGTTCTTTCTAGCATACATTATATTTTCATAGATATACTGGCATGGCACTGTCATAATGTTGATTTCCTTGAACAGTTCTCTCAGGGAATCACGAGTCTTCAGGCAATAAATTGCTCTTATAGCCCTCTTTTGTAAAACGAATATTGAATGTATATCAGCTGCTCGGCCCCAAAGCAGTATGCCATAAGACATAATGCTATGGAAGTAGCTAAAGTAAACCAGCCTTGCAGTAGCTACATCAGTAAGTTGTCTGATTTTTCTAACAGCATATGCAGCCGAGCTCAATCGACCAGAAAGAGCCGTTATATGAGGGCCCCATTGAAGTTTAGAGTCTAGTGTTAACCCTAAGAAAACTGTACTATTTACAAAATCTAATGGTTCATTATTCAATACTATGTTATGTGAAGTAGACCTTACATTTGGTAGTGCAAATTTAATACATTTAGTTTTTTTGGCGTTTAGGACTAGATTGTTAACAGTAAACCATGCATGAATCTGTCGAAGTGCATCATTGACTTCGTTATAATTTTGTGATTTCCTACTTACATTGAATATTAATGAAGTATCATCAGCAAATAACACAATCTTTGACAGATTCTTCACCACAGAAGGAAGAGTGATACAGTTTTGAGTGATACAGTTTTCTGTTTCTGAGTGCACCAAGATACAATGTTATCATACAGCAAGATACAATACCCTGACACTGATTTTCTATCTAATACATCCGAAGCCCAGTCGGCATCACAATATCCTGACACAATATTATCATAACTTTTATCTTTGTATACTAGACCATAGTTGGCTGTCAATCTCAGGTATCTTAACACTCTCTTTAAGTAGTTATAATGTTCATCTGAAGCATTATTTTGAAATCTGCTAAAGTAGTTAAAAGTATAAGCCAAATCTGGTCGAGTACACACAACCAAATAAATGATACAGCCAATTAACTCACGGTATGGCATACTGCATACATACTCTTCAGGTTTTTCCAGCTTTAGGTTCACTTCACAGGGTGTAGACACAGTCTTACAGTCTTGCATTCCAAACTTTTGTAGCACCTTTTCAATGTAGCTTTTCTGATGTAGCTTTAGCACTTTCTTCTTACAGTCTCTTTCCACTTCAATGCCTAAAAACTTTTTCACTGGTCCCAGACTGACCATCTCAAACTGTTTACCTAATACACCTTTTAAATGATTTATTTTCTTTTCACACTGACTAATTATGAGTATATCGTCCACATATAAAAACACAAATAGTTTAACACCTTGGTCTGCACTGATGTACAAACAGTTATCATAGTCTGAACACTTAAAGCCTCTACTACACATAAAGTCATGAAACGCTTGATTCCAACAACGTGGACTCTGTTTAAGTCCATAAATTGAACGGTTTAGTTTACACACCATGTCACAATTTTTTCCAGGTAGATTCATATAAATCTCCTCCTGTAGCTGGCCATGAAGAAATGCCGTCTTCACATCCATTTGTTCTATTTTGAGATTTTCTTTATTTGCAATCACAAGTAAGGATCGCAGGGTTGTCAATCTCCCTACAGGTGAGTAAGTTTCTTCAAATTCTTGAGACTGGTAGCCTTTAGCAACCAACCTTGCTTTGTAGGTATTTTCTTTCTTTCTGAAAACCCATCTGCTATCTATTACCTTCTTATTTTCTGGTCGTTTTACCACGGTCCAGGTCTGATGTCTCTCATGTGAATCTAGTTCCTTATTTATTGCTTCTTTCCATAATTCCTTTTCAGGTGAACTTATTGCTTCTTCAAGTGTGTTTGGTTCTTCCATACAGGATAACGCACAATGAAAAGTTTCATAGTCGTTTAGCCAGTTAGGTGGTTTTCTTGTCCTTTTTTCGTTTGTTTATTCCATTTCAGGGATTTCGTCTGTCTCTTTTATATTTTCAGGATTTTCTAGGTTCTCTCCTTTGTTTTCTTGTATAGCATCTTCTGCTTTTGTATTTTCAGGATTCTTTTCTGTATTTTCAGGTTTCTTTTCTTTATTTTCTGGCAAATCATCTGCTTTCTGTTCTTTATTCTTTTCCTCATAGATTTCTTCTTCTGTATTCTCTTCTATATCTTGATAGTACTTTGAGTATCTTTGTTTTCTTTCTTCTTTTCCTTGTATTTCTCTGTTATTAAATATGACATCTCTAGCTCGAATTACTTTCTGTTCTTTGCAGTCCCATAGTCTGTATCCGTTGTCACAGTATCCAATCATGTAGTATTTCTTTGATTTTTCCTCAAATTTGCCTTTCTCTCTCTGTGGTTTCATCAAGTGAACATGAGCTTCAGCACCAAATACTTGCAGCTTCTTGTACTTTGGGGGTTCTCCATACCATACTTCTGCTGGTATTATGCCATGTCTTGTAGGCAGTCTGTTTATAATATAGGTAGAAGTATAAACAGCCTCTCCCCATAACTCCTTTCCGAATTGAGCATCTGCTAGTATTGTTCTTGCTTTTTCTACTACAGTTCTGTTGAATCTTTCCGATACGCCGTTCTGTTGTGGTGTATATTCTATTGTAAATTCTAGGTTTATTCCCTTTTCTGCACAATAGTTTTTAAATTCTCTGTTGTTATATTCACCGCCATTATCACATCGAAATCTTGATATTTTTGATTGGAATTTTGCTTCTGCCACATTAACATATTTCTTAAAACATGTAAGGACTTCCTATTTATTTTCTAGTAGATACACAACAGCAAAGTGACTGTAGTCATCTATGAATGTTAAGATGTACTTCTTATTATCGTGGGTTAGTGGTGTTATTGGGCCACACACATCCGAATGAATCATTTCTAAAGGTCTCTTACTATGTTGTTTTTCTTCTTTATTAAATGGCAATCTGCACTGTCTTCCTTTCAGACATGGTTCACATAAATTCTCCTTTTTATTTTCTTCATCAAAAGATATCAGTTTTCTCTCTCTTAATATTCTTAATTTTTCTTGAGAAGCGTGTCCGAGGCGTCTGTGCCATTCATATTCTTCTTCTTTCACGCTATATGATTTCTGTGCTTCTGCCTTCTTCTCTTCTTTCCTTTTAACCGTGAACTCTATTTTGTAAAGATTATTTTCCCTTGCACCTTCTTTAATTTTTCTTTCCTTGTCATAAATGGTAATACTATTGTTGCAAAACTTGACACTGTATCCTGCTTTTTCAATTTTACTTATAGACAGTAAATTGCATCTAAGTTTTTGGGCATACAGCACATTTTTTAATTCAATTCCATGTGCGCATTGTATTCTTCCCTTCTTTGTTGCAATGATCTTATCCCCTTGTCGAGCAGTTTTGATTATTATTGGTGGTTCTAAAATTTCACAGTTTTGAAGGTACGTGTCATCATTTACCATATGGTCTGTCGCTCCCGAGTCGGCAATAAACTCTAGATACTGTACATTACTTTTTGTATTCATCACTTCACTAGAAACTGCACTTAAGAAGCTCACGCCTTCATGGTTTCCGTCTTCATTTTCTTCTGCTGTATTTCCAAATGATTTCTTTTTATTCTTTCTGTTTTTGAATCTACAGTCCGCTTTCATATGGCCTTTCTTGCCACAATTATAACATTCAAAAGGGAAGACTGATTTTTCTTTATTATTTGATGATTGAAACTGCTTTCTGTCTTGTCTTCCTCTTGTAAAAAAGGCTTCATTAACTGTGTCTTCTTTTCTTTTAAGTTTTAATTCTTCATCTAAGAGTCTCCTTTTAACAAAATCAAGTGTTACCTCCTCCTGGATGGTTTCTATGGCCGTGATTACTGTATTGAAAATTTCTGGCATTGTTAACAGTAGCCCGCAGACCAGCTCTGACTCATTAGGTTCAGCACCTGTGGATTTTAGCTGTCGTATAAGGGTGTCATAGGTTCTGAAATGGTCTTCTAAAGGTCCATTGTGGAATTTCAATGTGAGAAGTTTCTTTCTTATATGTAGTTGCGATGCTATACCTTTCTTTTCGAAAGTATTTCTTAGTTTTGCGACCATTTCTCTCGGGGTTGGCGTGTCTTTGACGTACTCCAGGTGTGAGTCCGCGATACATTGAATGATGATGCTTTTACTTTTCTTTTCTTTCTTTTTGCAATCATCTTTCCCAAATGTCACACCCCACAAGTCGAATTCTTCCAGTACTATTTCTAGGCGAAAAAGCCAATTTTCAAAATCTGTTCCACAAAATGGTATGATACCAAATTTGTTTCTTTTCGACGCCGCCGCTGAATCTTCATCCATTTTCATCCGCTTTCACTTCTGGTTGTTCTCTTTTTTCTGGGCCGATAACCTATTAATTTCTCTGGTCTTCTAAAGAAAACAACTTCTTTTCTTCTATATTTATTAGAAAAATACACATATGGAAATGCGGATAAAACGTTCTTACACAGCCATCATGCTGTGCGTTCCAATATGCACTAACAGACTGCTTTAGAGCACTGTGAGCGCGCTTAAGTCGGTCCAAATTGACCTAAAGCGTGCTCTAAAGCACTCGCTCTTTCACCGCCTTACGTCATTGATGACGTCATCGTTTCTGCTATCAGTGCTTTAGTCAAATAGGTGGAGCAGTGAAAGCGCTAATGTCAAAATCGATTTGACACATATAAAATCCCACACGTTTGCAGCCAGCTGATGTTTCTCAAGTTTTGATTTTAATGAGTTTGTCTCTAATGGAAATGAGAGTGGATTTGGCGCACATTTTTCAGGGATTAGCTTAGGCTTTGTTAAAGAAAATAAAAACAAAACTGACATTTTGACAGATGAACACGTGAGCGCGCTTAAATCCATTCCAAATTGACTAGAGCCATTAAAGCAGTGATAGCTTTGTGAGCGTGCTAAATCAATTTGGACCGTCCGTGAGTACTGTATACGCTTTTAGCAGCGTTTGTACAATTTGGAACACAGCGTTGCATAGCACAGACAAAAGCATAGAGTATAAAAGTAACTTTTTAAAATTAGAGTTGCCATTCAATAAATTATGATAGACTAGCTGTTGGCCGCGACTTCGTCCGCGAGGGATTCTTTCTTTAACAATAAATTTGTCATTTACGTAAATTTGTAATTTATTTCAAGGTTAATGGAATAGGATGTTTGGGTACCGATGGCTTGGTTACGAGTACTAGATTGACTAATAATTGATAAAAGATTGATGGTGTAAGATAACATGTTAATGTTTTGGGGCCTCATGCGACGTATAATCTGTGCCCGCTGAAAAAGAAATATTGCGCGCCATTTTACAAATATTTGTAGTGTTTATTATTGTAATTATTTCTAATAGTGTCGACTTCTACAAATAAAAAACTGTTCCTGAACCGTCTAAAACACTCATACACTAAATACAATTTTAAAAGCTGGTAAAATTAAAGGAAAACATGAACATATGCAGGCGACAAAATATTCCGGTGGACGTGCGGTGGACGTAAGGTTAGCAAAGTTTAGTATTTTTAAAGGTAATCAATTTGATTTGTTTTATTCGCAAATGTGTTGAAAAACGTCGTAAAAAGCTCGTGCGCGTTTCACGTTACACCCTCGGCTCCATTACGCCCTCGCCTGCGGCTCGGGCTGCAATTTATGAGCCTCGGTTGTAATATCCAAAATAGCGCACTTGCATTTTAATGTACTATTGATAACCCGTGGACCCACTGTAATGTAGTGGGTCTGTGGTGAAAAAAAATACAGATAGCAGTAGGACTTCGGGTAGACTTAGACACTTAGTTCTAGAAATCTGTAAAGTGGTAAAATAAAATCTAGAAAAAATATCATAAATATATTTTTTCTTGCGCTAGATATGTTTTTTGATAATATTAAGGTTAAAAGGTTTGGATTTAGTCATCACTTTTCAAAAACTTATACATAAAATAAAAAAATAAAAATTGAATTAGGCTTTACGGGTTAGCGGGTAATTATCGAAAAACTGAAATAGAATTCAGGCGCTGGACCTTGACGTGCGTTAGCAGAAAAACAACTATTCTGGGTGTGGTGAAATCTTTTTGAATGCATTTTACTTCTTTTTAAAAACAAAGTAATGTTTGCTTTGAGTAAAATTTGCTATCTTTAGTATTTAAGGTACTATCTTTTCATGTGGCATTGCCCTGGGACGCAATATACGTATGAGATGATACAAAGGCATGAGTTAAGTAATTAGTGCCTTAAAATTGTAATTATACTGGGTTTCGTATTAAATTCAATATAATTTCTTACCATTGGGCCACAAATTTTGTGTTACCCCTTTAAAACGCTGTTCAAGTATTTTGTAACAACCTGTACAAACAAATCAATGCGGGTAGGAAAGAGCGTAGATATCGCAGTTCTCTCCCGGCTTCCCTTTGTTGATGACGGACGCAGAGCACATGGCCGCGTCCATCATAAAATGAAATTTACTGTGAATTTACAGCGCGTTCCGCCCGACTCTAATCGCAGGGTCTTAGAATTTCTGTTTTTAGGGTTCCGTACCTAAGAAAGAAAAAAACTGAACCCTTTGTCGACCATCTGTCTGCTTGTCAAGGCCTTTCCCCTACCCACATTTCTAGACCAATGGAAATGTGGCAGGAAGCTAGGTGTCAAAGCACAAGCAAAGGAGTCTAAAATTTTTAAATATAGCGCTCATAACCAATTAAGGTGAGCTGCCGTTTCAAGTACATTCATATAAAAGAGAGGTCAGGTTAGAGTGGACACAGAGCCTTTAAAATCAAAGGCCAAAAGCTTGAAGTATATGATATGGTAGATGGGTACAGAACGCTTAGGGCGCGAGTCCGTCTCGCACTTGGCCGGTTTTTTTTGGATCCGGTTTTTTAGGGCACTAAGGTACAAATACCGTCTTGGTTATGGACGCACAGTCACGCAGAAGTGTATTAAATGCGCGCGAGTCCGACACGCGCTTAACTAGTTTTTAGGGCTCCGTAGGCAAAAAGGAATCCTTATAGTTTCGTCTATAAAGACCCTTTCAGCTATAAAGCTGAAATTAAGTAGGATATACATTTTATTTACGCCGACAAAGTGGTAAAATAAAATCTTGAAAAATATTATTTTAGGCTACCTCCCCTACAAATAAAGTGGGGGTGAATTTTTTTTTTCTCGTCTCGTGAGTTGTCGTTCATCATGTGGGGTATAAAAATAATGTGAGTTTGCAACGATCATTTTTCGATTTAGGGATCCGTTTGCGAAATATTAAGTTTGAAAGCGTATTTTGTTGTTGGAGTCAAGTGTCCCCCCCTGCCGGCTAAACGGTTGTCACTAGAAATGTGAAAATATTCACAGTAGTAGTAGGTAAAAACTGGAAACTGGAAAAATATCTCAGCTAAGTAGGCTTCACAGGATAATGAGCTATAGCCGTAAAACAGCAATAGCAATCAGGCGGTTAAACTAATAAAAACAACAATAGGAATCAGGCGCTAGGACCTCGCTGAGCATTAGGAGGTAAAAAGTTTGTTATAAACGTTATGAAATACATATTCAAAACCTGCTTTGCGATAAAAAAATCGTAAAAAAACTAAGGAACCCTATACTGCGCGTGGCCCGACACGCACTTG
The DNA here is from genome assembly GCA_947532105.1 of Athrips mouffetella. Taxonomy (NCBI): domain Eukaryota; kingdom Metazoa; phylum Arthropoda; class Insecta; order Lepidoptera; family Gelechiidae; genus Athrips; species Athrips mouffetella. The sequence continues at coordinate 28,241,021 of OX383956.1, read as the reverse complement.
GCCAGTTTTTATTTATTTATTAGACACACTGAAACCTATCTCCTTAATTCTAAAGGAGAATTAAGAAAAAGATGGCTTTCAATATTAAAAAAAAGGAATTTAATTTTAATTAATTTATAATAAAAAAACAAATTCGGGGTCGTGGGTGAATTTAAGGCCGCCTGATTTTACGTACGCAGGGTTGTAAACGGGTACTCTCCTGAGTCCGTCCCTGGAGCCACGCGACGTTCGGCGAGGTGGACGGAAATGGGCAGGAGTTTCTTGCGGTGGGCGTCTGGCAGGAGAACCCGAAGATAACGTTCGCTGCAGGTCGCACGATGCCGACCAGGTTGTATAATATTCAGCCCTAAGCTGACACCCCAAGTATGTGGGGTTGAGAAAGCACTTTATAATGATCACTTGATAAAATTTAAGACATAAAATGTATGTTATTAAAAATAAAATTATAGAATGGTATTAATTGCGCTCTGATGGCGGGAAACGCTCAGACAGGCTAGCGTGCGTCTACTCCAATGGTTATACGGGCGACCGCCAGAAAGGTCAAGCCTCAAGGTCCCGATGACCGTTGCCGGTGCGATATAGGCGCACGCGCAGTTAAGTCGCTGTTAAATGCGTTCCGTTTTAGTATTTTAACTTAAAATAACGTACAACGTTACATTACCCCCCTCGTTACGGAAAGGATTTTATTTCTTCAAAATAAAATCCGCTTAAGCCCTCTGATCGCTAGTTTTATGACTATCTATCGTACATCACCATTCACTCATAACACACATTCTTCATCCACTTAAACAGCAGTAAGAATTATAATGAATTCCTATCGCACACTTCCATCGACAAAAGGGAACCGCTATAACGCAACGAGTTTCCACACTTATAAAACTTTCGAATGGCAAAGATGATAAAATAACGAGGTGCAGTTATGATAAGTGATAACGTGCAGTTTATTTGCAACTATTTCGAATTAAACACAAAACCATTGTACCCGATAAGAAAAAAATTAATGAAGTTAAATGAAGTTAAATGAAGTTAACGACCCAAATGTGTTACAAAATAAGTCTATAGATGTTTAGACTGGTTCTTGTATACCCTTAGTCGCCTTTTACGACATCCACGGGAGGAAATGGGTTGGTGCTATTCTACCCCGACACCACACAGGGTATTAAAAGTAACGTTTATACATTCAGGCCTGGCAATTTCAAGTCTTTAATGTGCCATGTGCCTATGTTCTTTCCGGACATGTCCTGTAGTACATAAACTAGAGGAGACTTCTTGGCAACAACCTTACATTTTAAAAATTTCGGAGCTAGCTTCTTGCTAAAATATTTGTCCTTGTCGCTTAGTACGTAAGCGCGCTTCATTACGACATCACCAACATTAAACTCGACATGTTTACGACGAAGGTTATAATGTGATGTATTTTTTAAATGTGCGTTCCACAATTTGCTTTGCACTTTGTCAAAGATAGATGTTAAGCATCCTCTATTTTCTGCGTATAGATCACGCGGCAAAAACATGACTTCGTCACCAAGATCAGTGTCAACATAATGTGAACCGCAAGTAACTAACTCCCTTCCGAATACCAAGAAAGATGGTGTGAAACCTGTAGCCTCATTCACCGAGTTATTAATCGCGAACTGCACTTTTGGAATATAAATGTCCCATGAGCGATGATCATCATCCACGAAAGTTGAGATGCAAGTAATGATCGTGCGATTGTAGCGTTCTACAGTGTTGATTTGTGGAGTGTACTTGGGTGTGTAGAAGATGTTAGGTATGTTGTACGACTGAAACAGGTTTTTAGTCATGCTGCTTATAAATTGGCTACCATTGTCGAGAAAAATGGTTTGAGGAACGCCATGCACAAGAAAGACACCCTCTTCAAGGAGTTTGTTCACGACTGCTGAAGTGGCCTTCTTAATTGGGTAAATTAAACAAAATTTTGAAAAGCAACACGTTATGACCAGAATGTAGCTATTTTGTTTGCGAGTCACAGGTAAAGGACCCATGAGATCGATTGAAATCATCTGGAATGGTCGTGAGCATTGTTTTGGACGACCCATTTCTCCCAAGATCTGATGATTTTGTGACTTGTACGTAAGGCACTTATCACATGAACTCACGAAACGGACAACATCTTTATACATCCCCGGCCAGTAATAGAGCAGAGAAATACGATGATAGGTTTTAAAGATACCTAAGTGTCCTGCTGTCGGCTCGGAGTGGTTTTCCTTGATAATGTCATCCCGTAACTCACTTGGAACAACTTCTTTCCACGCGAATTCATCAGTAAGGTCATGTTTGTTCTTACATAACCGGAACAAGACGTTATTTTTAATTTGGAAATTTGGGAAATTTGCGGGTTGATGTAAACAACCATTATAAATATCTTTGTACCAAGAGTCATTGGTCTTGATAAAATGGTTTGCCGATGAAATGGCACCAACAGGGACAGCACGCGAAAGTGCGTCAGGGATGACATTGTCAGAACCTCGTCGATGTTTCAACTCGAAATTGAATGCTGATAAACGAATACCCCAACGAGCCAACCTACCAGTGGGATTACTAAGAGAGAGGAACCACTTTAAGGCGCTGTGGTCTGTGTATACTGTAAATGGTTTACCGTTTTCAATGTAACAACGCCAATGCTCGAGAGCTACTATGACCGCTAGAGTTTCCCGCTCTGTCACACTATAATTGCGTTCTGCCGCTGTTAAGGAGCGACCCATATACGCAATCGGGTGCTCCTTACCATTAATGGTCTGCGTGAGCATACCACCTATACCGTAGTTACTTGCGTCGGTATGGACTTCAAATGGCTTGTTATAATCCGGGCAAGAAAGAACAGGAGAGGAAATCAAGTGTTCCTTAAGTTTATGAAAGGCAGAATCCGCTTCTGGCGTCCACTGAAATGGTGGGGCACCTTTCTTTTTCGTGGTCAACTTGTTCAAAGGACCAGCAATTGTGCTAAAATTGGGCACAAAACGGCGGTACCAAGTTGCAGTCCCGAGAAAACGTTTTAAATCTTTGCGACTTGAAGGAGTCGGGTAATTTAGAATGGCTTCAACCTTCTCGGGATCAGTGTGCAATCCTTGGTCATTGACCACGTAGCCAAGGTATTTGAGCTCACTGCGAAAGAATTTGCACTTCTCAAGGTTTACAGTGAGGTTGGCATGCTTCAGTTTCTCAAGGACTCGCAGCAATAAGGATACATGCGAATTAAAGTCCGGCGAAACGATGATGATGTCATCAAGATATGCAAACACGCTATTACCAAATTCGTTGAACAAGAGGTCCACTAAACGTTGCTGCGTAGCTGGTGCGTTAGTGAGACCAAAAGCAGTCCTTTTAAAATGAAAGGTACCACGGCCCTGCACATAAAACGCTGTTTTATTCCTGTCCTCTTCCGCGATAGGTATTTGCCAGAACGCCTTAGATAAATCGATACTAGATAAGTAGCGAGCGTCGCGAAGGTTATCTAGGATTTCTGACACATACGGTAGGTTGTAGGCATCCCGTTTAGTGACAGAGTTCAATTTACGACTGTCTAAGCAGAAACGTGGCTGACCGTTCTTTTTGTCCACAATGAGGACTGGGGAGGACCAAGGGCTTTCGCAAGGCTCAATCACATCCAGAGCTAACATTTCGTCGACCTGTTCCGTCAGAATACGTTGCTTTTCCGGTGACAACCGATAGTATCTTTGTCGTATAGGTGGTGAATCACCAGTATCTATATGGTGTGTGATGACTTGAGTCTTGCCAAGGCCCTTTCGCTCGGCAGAAATGTCCTCAAACTGAGATATGATGTTGTCAGCCACTTTCTTTTGCGAAACGTCAAGCTTGTCATAGCCATCGAGGCGAGAGTTTTGACTATCAACGCGAGAAACCATTAAAACATCACCAGACAGACTGATGCTGTCAATGTATTTTGGGAATAGCTTAAAATCCCTCCAGAAATCAATCCCTAATATGAGGTTACTGTTGACCTCTGGTACTACATAGCCTTTAATAACATGAAACTGATCCTCGAATTGGACTGGCAAGTTGAAATAACCGATACTACGCAGAGACTGACCGCCAGCTGCTGTCAGAGAAATAAAGTCCCCCTTGATCATATGTAAACCAGAATCGACTAGCAGTTTTTGAGAATCGTTGCCTAGTATTGTGACAGCTGAACCTGAATCAAGCAGACCACTTATTAATATGTTATTAATTCTTATAGTGGCGTATGGCCTGTTATCATTTATTGGTTTATTTTGTCGAATTGCCTCAATCTGGTAGGAATGAAAGAATAGATTAACTATTTTTACCCAGGCCTTCCATTCGTCAGCGTCAAAATGTGACTTATGCTGATTGAGACAATTCAACTTATTTAGTTTTTTGAAGACGAAGGCCGGTTTATAGCGCAGGCCGGACAATCCGGGGTCTTAACACCTTTCTGTCCACACAAGAAGCAAAATATCTCAGATTTGTCTGCCGTGCACTGCCTAACATTATGGGTATCAGAGCGGCACCTTGGACAATAACGTGCCTTTTGTTCCATAGCATGTACGTATGATTTGTTTTTGTTCGAGTCTTTGTTTTGGGTTGTGTGAGTGTAGTTTTTTGAGTAGGTATAATTACTTTTATAATTATTATCATTACTATTTTTAGGATTACTATTACCTCTATTATAATTATAATTGTTGTACGAGACTTGCTTATGGTTAGTCTTATTTGCAAGAGGTTCATATGCAAATTCTGGACCTAATGTTTCTGCAGTAGCTTTAGGAGGTTCATGAAAATTTGCGAGACGCGCTTGTACATTTTCATAGTTACGGCAGAGCGAACGAAGATCTTCAAGAGTCTTTATCTCTGGAGATGACGCTAAGGTAATTGCATAACAAGGACGAATATTGTGCAAAATTAATTCCAATTTGTCTGACTCCGACATAGTCCTTGAAAGCCTTGAGAATAAACCATGCATAATAGATAAGTAGATGGTTATATTCTCTGATTCACCTTGGGTCCTGGCACGAATTTCTGCCAGTAAACGATAGTCATAATCGGTTTTATCAAAATCCTTCTTTAAAAGAGAAGCAAGTTCCTTCCAATTTGAAACTTGATCCTTGATACTTCTGAACCAATGTAAAGCATGTCCAGTAAAAATTTCCGTTAAATTCTGCATTATTTTATCATCTGATATGCCTTTTGCTGTAAGAAACTCGTCAATACGTTGAATGAACGCACGCACACATGTGTTACCATCAAATTTCAATTTTGACATATCAGAAGAAATGCCGCGATCACAAGTTACGGATATATTAATAGGAGCACCTGTGTAATCGGGAACTGCGTTAAAAGGATCTTTTGCTTCAGCTTTCGCAGCTCGAAGCTTTTCCGTTAAGTGTTTATAAGCGAGAACATACGAATCATACTGTGGCCTTGAAGTTTCGTCACAAGAAATGCGCTTAAAACGATGATATACGTGATTGCAAATATTTTCAATACGTAAAATTTCGTTAACATCCAAAACTTTTGAATCCAGACTGTCTTTAACACGATCTAACGAAGCACCGACTCCTAACAAATCGTCTTTGTCCGTGTAGGTACTCTCTAATAATTCTTCAGATGGTAAAATTTTACTGGAGGTCGCAATTTGCTTACGAAGTTCTGCAACGGTACTAGCTGGTTTGTCGCCTCTAATGGACACCTCATATTCCAGCTCACTTTTTGTCAAAGACGCAAATTTAATTGGGTGTGACATGATAAAAGTGGCGGAGTTAAGAAAAAAAAAAATTTCAATTAATTGCTTGGGTCAGTGTTGAATAAAGTCATCCAAACTCAAAAACAATTCAATAAAATTCAGTTCTGTTACAAAAAAATAATGAAATCTACGGTAACGTTTTGGTTGTACGCAAAAGTTGATTAATGATGAATGTAGCAACTCAAAATAACAAAACACAGAAATCAAAACAACAAAAGAAACAAAACAAGCATTAAATATTGCAACTAGTGTGTACCTAGATACCCAATGAGAGTTACACAGAAAAAAAAGTCCGTTACAAAACGAAGAAAAAAAAAATTTTTTTTTTAACTACCTTCATAAAAAGGGGTACACAAAATATGTTGAACTATGTAACAAAAAAAAAAAAAAAAATTACAATATTTTCCTGAATTTCAATCAAGTGAAATAAAAAAGAACTAAATTAAAATATCTGGTACACCTTAGTTGCTGGCAACCAAAAATAAAAAAACAAAATAAAAAACGTTTCACAAAAATAAAAAAAATAAACAAGCACACATACAAATACCACCTACGAATGCAAAATCAGGCCAATATAATGATTGTATTACCAAGTTAAGGGCGCCAGTGAAACCTATCTCCTTAATTCTAAAGGAGAATTAAGAAAAAGATGGCTTTCAATATTAAAAAAAAGGAATTTAATTTTAATTAATTTATAATAAAAAAACAAATTCGGGGTCGTGGGTGAATTTAAGGCCGCCTGATTTTACGTACGCAGGGTTGTAAACGGGTACTCTCCTGAGTCCGTCCCTGGAGCCACGCGACGTTCGGCGAGGTGGACGGAAATGGGCAGGAGTTTCTTGCGGTGGGCGTCTGGCAGGAGAACCCGAAGATAACGTTCGCTGCAGGTCGCACGATGCCGACCAGGTTGTATAATATTCAGCCCTAAGCTGACACCCCAAGTATGTGGGGTTGAGAAAGCACTTTATAATGATCACTTGATAAAATTTAAGACATAAAATGTATGTTATTAAAAATAAAATTATAGAATGGTATTAATTGCGCTCTGATGGCGGGAAACGCTCAGACAGGCTAGCGTGCGTCTACTCCAATGGTTATACGGGCGACCGCCAGAAAGGTCAAGCCTCAAGGTCCCGATGACCGTTGCCGGTGCGATATAGGCGCACGCGCAGTTAAGTCGCTGTTAAATGCGTTCCGTTTTAGTATTTTAACTTAAAATAACGTACAACGTTACATAATAACTTTATTTATTTCAACGTTACACAATAGCATAAATATTAAAACAATTACTTATTCTATTAGATAATGCACTTTGACTGATACATAAGCCAATTACAGGTGCTTACTGAATTCACAGCAATAAAACTGGGAAGTAAACAGTTTTTGTTATTTGTTGTTATTCTATGACTCATGCAATATAAACCTACCAATTTTCACGCTTGTAAGTGTTCCCGTTTTGACGATAGATCTAAAAAAATACGAACAAATATTGCCTTAAAAAATACGTTTTACGGGAATATTTTTTTTTAATATTATTATTTGTTGTATTAGCGGAAAAAGAAATACATAATCTGTAAAAATTTCAACTGTCTACCTATTACATTTCATGAGATACCTACAGCCCGCTGACGGGCAGACAGACAGCGGAGGCATACTAATAGAGGCCCTTTTTTCACCATTTGGTACGAAACCCTAAAAAGTATACCATTGTTTAAGTCAAACCATAAACTATCAAACGAAAAGTTTGATTAAAATCGCTTCAGTAGTCTTTGCGTGATGCAAATAAACATACTCGTACAAACAAACAGACTGAAGTCCAAAAGTCTGTGATTTGGATAAAAGGGCACCAACATAACATGATGTGATATTAAAAAAATCTTCAATTTAATGTCCTCTTTGCTCGTGCGAAGGGTTTCAAACCACCATACAACACAAACACGTTTATTGCAGTGGTATACGGAACCCTCAGAGCGCGAGACTCGTACTAGCACTTGAGCGGCTTTTTTATCAGAAAAAGTTTGGGCTTTGGGTTTAAAATTAATGAAAATGCACGGGGTATCTATATCAAATAATATACATATACAGGGACAGTTTTCGGAAAACTGATAAGGCATGATAGATAAACTTTCAGTGAATAAAACATCGGCCTCTCCATACAAACTGTCCAATCAAGTTTGCAATTTTGTTTGGACATGCCGATATTTTTTTAATTTCCTGAATGTTTTTCACTAAAAGTTGTTCAGTTACGTTGCCTGATCATACAGTTTTCGGAAACCTGTCCCTTAAACCCCTTATAGCGAGCCTAACTAACGTATTATTTTAATAAAATAGCGAATTTTGTATAGCGATTTCGGTTTTGCTTTTAATAGTAAAAGCTGTTCTTCCTTTTCTCCAGAACTAGAGGCTCAATCATGGTATTCCTAAATATCCGTATTCCGACATACCTTTCCCTGGAAAATATACTCGGTTTCTTATAAGATACACAAAAAACTGGAGAAAACTTTGTACAGACCCAGTCGGCCACACTTCTGAAAGAGAGGAGTAGGTATTAATTAGTATTCTCTGGTGGTAAGTGGCGGGTACATACTCGTACATACCCGCTCTGGCTTATCACTTTTATGCGGTTGTGTGTTGATGGTGGATTCTACTCCATCAATTCATTTTGTAAGATCTGTCGTGTTTTTAATACAGAAAGGTATAATACTAAAAAAAAAAGTATCTTACATGTAGGTAGGTACATAGTGTTAGACATCAGTTCGAGTGTTAACGTCTGAACTTCCATCACTGCGGGTTTCATTGCATGAAACAGGATCCATTACCGATGGTGATGTAGTTGATGTAAACAGAGCTAGGCGGCGGCAACTCAAAAGCGTATGAAGTTTAATCTCGCATCATATAACGACATTTTTTGTTTGTTCTTCTGCAAGAAGAGTCAGTTAATTATTATTTATTCATAGGCAAAAATACATAAGTTATCACCTAGTCCAGAAATCTTTTATTAAATACGTCTTGTATTTCGTTCACTAAGACGTCAGTTTGTTTTAGGCTTCGTGTTAATAATCCAATAAATCAATTTAAAACTACACAATCATTGTTACCTATACCTGAAATTGTAGTAGGTATTTCGTCATGTTTTTTGCTATGCTTAAACCTAAAGATGGGCAACACAGTAATCTTCTCAAACTAGCAATAGAATTGAACAGGCAAATCGAGCTTGTAGTTCGATGCAGTGAGTTATCGCTTTCCGTCCTGGTATCCAAGCCCCGTAGCCAATCAGGTCGTTTAAAATTATAAAGTCAAATGCGCAATGACTAACTGAAGGCAAACCTTCAAAGAAGTGGTTGTTTCCCTTGTGTGTTATCTAAAAAACGTAAAAAGAAAATAATACAAATATTTTTTTTTGCATTGTGAATAGGTACACCTCTACCCTGTACTTACCGCGCGGTATTACCGATATACTTACCTTTGGAAGCAATAAAGTTTATTTTTTTGATTGCAAAACTTAGTGTGTTTGTAAAGGGTTTTGCAGTTTTCTGAAAAACTGTGCTACTTAGACAGATCGTTTTATTTTTGCTGTAATGTAATCCTCTATCAACTTTAATAAATTCAGATTTTTTGCTTTGCAAACTTCGGAGATAAGGGGGAGGGAATGGTATTTTGTTTTTGGTATTTTTCGTTATAACTTCAAGTCTTAATTGAAAAAAAAAATACAAAAATCTATTGTAGAATGTTCAAATACAGCCCTTTCATAATATGATACTCCACTCGAAATTTTGCTCCCCTTTTTGGGCCCCATTTCCAATATTAATAAAAATATTTTTCAATTCTTTCGTTTGCAATATAGTTGGGCAAGCATATCCTAAAACTATTCCTGTCAATTCGAAAGCGCGAGTAGTTGCTGAGATAAACAGGTGTGACAGACAGACGACGAATTCGCGCCATAAGGGTTTCGTTTTCACCATTTTGGTTCGGAACCCTAAAAACGAGAATATATTAATCAATATATTAAATAATTAATATATTAAAGCGAAGTTTTTTTTAGAAACATGAAACACGAAAAAAATAAGTTGACCTCCCCTCGATACCTGTTACGAGTATAGTTTAGTGACAACTTCTATACAGGGATAGAAGAAGTTAACTATGACCCTTATATGGAACTGAAGAACTTTCCTTCAGAAAAACAACTAAAATGTTGGCCTCATCCTGTTAGAAAATTTTACAAATATTGAATTAGTTATTGTTTTTACCCTTACAAAAGCAGGGTTATTTACGAAAGCTTGAGCAGTCATACATATATAATTCAAACGAAAAACTGAATGCCATCGTGTATAACACGTCTTAATGCAACCTTTTGCAGGTATTCAGAAAAGTGGTGATGTAGTGAAGAGTAGGTCAACCTTGACACTCGCAGCGCACCTTAGTTCTTAGAACGGTGCATCCTCCAATGTGTCACGTTTGACGATTGACTTGCTCTTATCTATAGGTAGGTACTCGTATAACTCCATATAGGCGTAAAAGCCCGCCTTGCCATAACTACACTGAAAATTTTGAGAAATATCAAATGAGCCCCCCAAATCAAAATCCTGGATCCGCGCGCCTGAATGCCTTGTCAGCTGATGCAGTTAAAAGGGAAATAAAACTGATCCATGGAAAAGGTTATTTAGTTTCACGAGCCGATTCACATCTTTAAAATGTTCCACATCTCTAATAAAATGTCTTTGAACAAGTAGGAAATAGGTTTAGCTATTTAACGGCAAGCAACGGTATGTTTCTTACAATCGACTTAGAGAATGCAGACAACTTCGACTAAACCCTTTGTTTGCACTAGCTCACCAACCGCGGCTCTAACAAAATATACACGCGGCCAGAATGTAACCACGCGGCGGCCACACGCTGCGCTATCACTGTTTTCATTATTACTCACTCATCTTTCACAATACGGGGTTAATTTTGGACCCGTTTCCCGAAGGCGAAGTGGCGGTCCTCCCCCATTCTTTCTAATTGGCCGAGCCAGCGGAGTCTGTGAGCCTTCGTCTCTCCTATTATATTTGCGTCAGCCACAAGTTCTTGAATTTCCGCGTTCTTAAGAATCCTCCAGCTTCCGTCACTTCTTAACTTTGGCCCAAGGATTTTACGGAGAATTTTCCTCTCGGCGACCAGGAGTTTGTTCTCTTCTTTAAGCGTTAGTGTCCAAGCCTCGCACCCGTACATTAATATTGGTCTTATTACGGTCTTATAGATCCGGATCTTAGTGCCTCTACTGAGAAGCTTGGACACTAGCACTTTATGCAAAGCGGCACTGCATTGCAGGGCATTTTGTATTCGAATGTCAACTTGTACCTTAGTTTGCAACTGAGTTTGTATATATTTATATGTTATCTATTTGTCTATATATTTTTATATGTATTTTTTATTTATTTGTGTATATTTTGTTTTTATTGTTGTTGTACTTACATTATATATTGGCATTGGCACACTACTACAGTTACTATTAACATTTTCCTACAAGCAACTAAGGTTGTCTGGAAGAGATCGCTTTAAGCGATAAGAACGCCTTTGTCCACCCTAGTTTTAAGAGTCTCCTGTGTATTGTTTTGTTTTTGTGTGACAATAAAGAATTTATCTATCTGAATTAAAATAAGACGTCCATCTGCTCCGACGCACTATTAGAAGGCACGACCAATGTGTGAACGCCGTTTGTGGCTCGCAGCTAATTTCTTTTGGATCGTGCACGAAAAACCGATAAACGACGGCACGCAAACGGCAAACTCACGCAAAGGGGCCTAGTATACGTAGGCCGTGCCGCCGCCGGCTCGCTGTGCCCAACGTGTACTGCCGGTTTAATTATACTATCCGGCCATACCGACTACCGTTCGTTCGTGGCCTTATGAAGATTCTACTCGTGAGAATAAGCAACTTACCCGAAGAAAAATTTTTTCCTTCACCAAGAATTTTTTCACTTCCCATACAAAATGAGTCTTTTACTCGAAATAATTGATTTTATTCGCGCAAGTTGCTTGTTTTCATGAGTACAATCACTAGGTTTCGAGAGAGGGACTGGGCTGGTCACATGAGTCGCATGCCGCTGGAACTCTAGGCCAAGACTGCAACTATCTGGCAACCGCCGAGAGACAGCCGGCGTCGAGGCCGACCACGGTGCAGATGGCGCGATGAACCCGACGAGACTGGCAACATGAGGCTCAGAGTAGACCAGTGAAAGGAATGGAAGGAGGCTTTTGCGTAGCAGAGGGACAGGGACAGCAATGGCTAATAAGATAGGTACGAGTATATCGCGTGTAAAAAAAATTGTAAGTACTGAGCACAGTACTGAGTATGTATTTTAGATTTGAGACAATAAAACTGAATAACTTTCCCAAAAGAACATACTTAGGTTGAAATACGAAAAAACAAATTTTACATCCCATACAAAATGCGCAATCAGCTGTGCATTTACTATATGATTTTATTTTTCGCATTTCGACCGCAAAGTTGTTCAGTTTCACGGCCTGAGTACATAACATCACATGAAACTTCCACTGCGGTAAAGCTCTCCTTCCAGAATTACAGCAAAAACGGGTGGTAATTTGGAGTGGAATTACCAGTCACCACGCTTGTAAGCGTTGCGGCTGGCGACCGCTTTTGTTGATGACCGCAGTATGTAAGATGGTATGATACATAGAAACATGCTGCTGCCCATCCTCCGGTTCACGAACCCTTAGTCGCCTCTTACGACCCCTACGAGTAGAGATGGCTTGGTACTATTCTTTGCCGGCACAACACGGACTGTCTGAGTAACCCGCTACAATAGTGCTATTTTTCGGAGGTAACACTTTGGCCTTGAGCGGGTCTCGACCAAAGTGTTATCTCCGGTCTCGGGTTTCGGATGGTTCAGCTCAGGCATTGCCCGTGGTACACCCATATGCTGGTTTTTTTCTTCGTGCATGCTGCCGTTTAATCTTGTGAATTGCCACTGGAAATGAAACCACAAAATTATGGAACGAGTTTATTTAAAAATTACAGTTTATTAAATAAGTATCAAGAGTAACACTGGTTTGTAAGCAGTTCGGAAAAATAAATACCTTATTATTTTTTAGGGATCCGTACCTCAAAAGAAAAAAACGGAACCCTTATAGGATCACTTTGTTGTCCGTCTGTCTGTCAAGACCCTTTATCTCACGAACGGGTAAAGGTATCAGGTTGAAATTGATACCACATATTAGGATTCATGAACCACACAAGATCTGAAAATTTGAATTTTTTACAACGACGCAATCAAAAGATATGGCATTTTATGTCCTCATCTCCATACATTTATTCAAAAATGCAAAACCTACAGGGTACTTCCCGTAGACCTAAAATTATGAAATTTGGCAAGAAGCTAGGTCTCACAGTACAAATAATGGGAAAAGTCTGAAATCATTAAATATTACAACTTTTCTCACAACTAATGGTAACCAGTTGTGGTGAGCTCCCGTTTCAAGAACATTCATATAAGAGAGGGGTCAAATTGGATGGTCGCTGAGGCGATTTTTGTTTTAGTTCTATTTTAAAACGGGAACACTTACAAACTTGAAAATTGGTATGTTTATAGTGCATAAGCTATCAAATAACAACAAATAATAAAATTTGGTCAAGCGCGTGTGGGACTCAAAAAATCTATCACATTACCTTACTGAAATTTCAGGTAATACAATTATGTTTATGTGGTGGTACGGAACCCTCAGTGCGCGAGTCCGACTCGCACTTGGCCGGTTTTTTTATTTAAAGAAACACTTACAAAATTTTATTAATAACTTTCTACAAAGATAACGCATCAAAAACCAGAATTGATTTATCCGTGCGTTATTTTCATTCGCCGTCAGTGGCACTTTTTACACAACAACAATATTAAAGTATAGTCCTAAATTGCTACAACTCGATCAAAACAACTAGGCACACGGTTTATACGAGTGCTCATACAATCCGAGCGTCCAATTGCTCCAGTCGAGCAATACATGCCCTATAGCAAAACCGGTCGTGAGCGCTCGCGTACACAGGATGTCCGTCCGCGCATAAACAAATTTAAGTTAAATCATTTCCAGATAATGTTTTTAAAGTTTAGATTTAATATTTTTTGTGTTAATTTCCTGTTTCAGTTCCTGGGGAAGGTTATTCACAAGTTTTGGAACAATATAGTTTATTCTATTTTTTCCGTACAGATTCGTGTATGTAGGTACCACTAGCATAGCCCTTGACACACTGCGCGTATGTTTTCTGTGCTGCTCCAGAACCTGAACGTCCTTGTTGAAAAACTATTCAGTAAGAATAGAGTATTTAAATTTATTGTGTATTGGAATCTCTTTGCAGAAGCTAAAAAGATCGTGATAATCATTTTTGTGTTTTTCTTTTATGTAATGGGGGACTATACATTTGAGTATGCGCATTTGCAGTTGGTATATGGGTAAGGCCGCCAAAATTATCAATTTTTTTGTGTGACTTTTTGTCGCTTTTTTTTTGCAATACGTTATGGTAGAAATATTTATAGATTTTTAGGTATAACTTACTTATATGTTTACTATCGAATAATTAGATGACAGTTCCCTACTATGAAAATAATATCGTATTGAAAACTCTTGGTCTGACTTGTTTTATCGTTAGTTAAAAAAGAAGAAATGATTTTTGCTTTTGTGTTATATCTTATTTGTGTTACGAATTTTTACCCCAATAGGGGAGCATGGGGATCAGTGGATCGTTTTTTTTTTAATCTGCGATAACTCCACTTTTTTCACCCTAAATTGGGAAGAGTTTTGATAAAATCTTAGAAGATATATCCGAGTTTGACTTTTATTCACAAAAACAGCCTAACAAAGGCTAGGATATGAATAATTCAGTTTTTTGTCTTAAATGGCTAAGTATTCACTGTGACCCATGAATGGGTTACAGTGGATACAGGATTGGGTTACAATGGATCGTATGGGGCACACTGGATAATGACTATATTTACTGCCCAATAAAAGAAGTTTACTATAATCGTACTGTTTATTTCAATCTTATACGAAGCTCCAGTCTTTAAATCACAGTGTTTAGTTGCAGGCACATTATTTATAATCTATAATTAAGGAACACAATATTGTCTCTCACGAATACAAATATTCGGACGCAAAATTGTTGGTGATGGAGTTCTGGTTGTAACATTTTCATTTTCTGGTTGACGGTCGGTAACTTCACTAGGAGCGAAGTCATTGTCGGTAAAAATATCTCTATTGAAGGGGAAAATACCTGTGGCCCTAAAAGCATTACAAATATTGTTGGGTGTCATAGCCTTCATGTGCGCTTCTGACACACATCCTGCCACGTCGTAGATAGAGAAGGTTTTACCTGGGTTTCGCATCATCCAGCTATCAACAGCTTTGTTATACGCCACTTTAAATGGACCAAAAACACCAACATCTAATGGCTGCAATTTCCCTGTCGAATGTGGTGGAACCGTAAGAACAGTCACGCCATTATCTTTGGCTAAATTCAATGCCTGGATGCAAATGTGCGACTCATGATTATCTTAAATCAGGAGACTGGGGTTATCTTTGCTGCTGTTACTATGTGTAATAAAATGCTGCATAGTCTGAACGAATAGTTCTCCGTTCATCCATCCACTTTGTGTTGCTAGACCTAAAGTTCCAGTTGGAGCCCCATTTATCATATGGCTTTTAAAGTGGACTCTGGGAAATATCATAACTGGTGGTAGCGTGTTTCCCAAAGCGTTTACAATATAGCACGTGGTCACAAGAGTCCCTCTTTCCGCGCTGGTAACTTTAGAGACTTGTTTTTGTCCTTTCACTGCCAACACTTTGGCTGATTTTTGTACGGTCATGGTGTTTGTCTCATCTAGATTGAACACCCTAGTTCCATTGCCGAACACTTCTTGTCTGCACATAACATTTTCTAAATTGTCATAGAAAACCGCCACATTGTGACGATTAAAGGACGTGGCCCGACTTAAACTGCATCCCTCAGGTGTTCTTAGGCTAAGAATAGGGTGTCTTTTTCTAGAACTGTACAGCCATTCAAGACCTGCCAGCTTTGTTTCATGCCAAGCTTGTGGCACAGAAATGTTGTTTATAACTGCCGTTTCGTAGGCTAATTTCCGGGTATCTTGTAAGGTAAGTCCATAAAACATATTGCTGTTTGTCGTTAAATATTCAACAAAGTCCTTTTCTTGGGCATCCGTAAAAATTCTTCTCACTGAGTAATTTGGTGTAACTCTTTCGGTATTGATAGGATCATCAGACGAAGATTTTTTAATTTTTTCGTGATACCTGTGCAGAGTTGTGTATGGAATATTCATAAGTTTAGCAACAGCTTTTATTTTTTGCCCTTGTGATATTTTTGTCAAAGCAGCCCGCATTTCGTCTTCAGTATGCTGACCAATATTGGTCTTCCTTGTTCTATTTCGTGGCATTTTTTCTAAAACAAAAGCATATTTAACAGCAAATGTAATACAAAAACTTACGGGGCACAGTGGATCGAGATCCACTGAACCCCAATTCAAAACGATCCGCTGTACCCCACTGATAGTAATCATATTTAAAAAATCCCAGTATTTTTTTTGTTTGTTAAATAACGAAATAAGGGTGTTGAAATCCCTCTATATTTACTATAGATTATGATATATGATCAAAACTTGCAAAATCCTAGCACACGGAAGAGCAAAACGTTTAACAAAAACACGTAAAAAAATACTTTGTGGCTTACCTATCGACGAGTGCGCTGCGACGCGACCCACCGCTCCGAAACTAAGATGGCGACTAGTTCGGACGCGGGAGGGGTGTTAGTAAGGCAACGTCGCGATCGCGCGCTTGTGTGTGTGCAATACATACAAAGCTATAACGATCTATCCACTGTGACCCACGATCCACTGATCCCCATGCTCCCCTACTACTATTAAAAGAACCAAAATGCAAAACGCAGTATTAATATGGCAACACTTTTATCAATACAGTTTAAAAAAAAAAGACAGCCATATTGTTTCGCCAGAAGACGGAGTCAAAAGTGTGCGTCACGTTTTTGTTGGTGGAAAAAAATATATTTAATGTGATTTCTGAGGTAAGGAACAGCCTATTTTAATATCGTTTTACCATATTTATTAGGAAAAAGGTAAAATGTGGACTTGAATTTGCTCTTTAGCGCCTATTTGTTACAAATAGCCGAGTTATAACCTAAAATTGTTGTAATAATTTAGTTTTTGTGTTGCATTTGTCTTACGCCTGTGTTACATTTGTGTTACTTTTATGTTACTTTTGTATTATTGTAACACAAATGTTTGTGTTGCGTAACACACTAGTTTATCTATAAAGCCGTATGCATAGTGGTCATTGGGATAATTATAGAAAGTATTATAATTTTGTGTGATCTTGTGTTTTAAACGCAGTAGGTTAGGTACTTAACTGGTTTATTAAAAACTGGCCAACATGCACGCAGAGTTTCTTAGCACCGAACTTAATTCGTTTGTTTTACATAATAAGACCTATATCAGTTTAATATTTAAATCACCCGTGTGGTGCCAGCAAATAGTATCAACCCATCTTAATCCGTGGGTGTCGTAAGAGGCGACTAGAGGATTATGAACCAGAGGATGGGCAGCGGCATCCTTCTGTGTATCGTACCATCTTAAATACTGCGGTCACCAACAACCGCGGTCCATGGTGCCAGCCACAACGCTAACAAACGTGGTGACTATGATACTTCCCTTCCACATTTTCGAGCAAAATATGGATTTCTGAACAGGACATTAACCGAGAACCTGCAGTGGACGTTACATGGGATGTTATGATGATGATTATGAT
The DNA here is from genome assembly GCA_947532105.1 of Athrips mouffetella. Classification (NCBI taxonomy): domain Eukaryota; kingdom Metazoa; phylum Arthropoda; class Insecta; order Lepidoptera; family Gelechiidae; genus Athrips; species Athrips mouffetella. Next base: position 28,223,456 of record OX383956.1, on the reverse strand, counting down.
AAATTTAAGAAAGTTAATGATTCTGTTCCGTTCTGCTCCGTTTTGTTCCGTCATGCTGCTTCCCGACGGGCAAAAATCCTTAATCATTTTTTAAGTTCTATTGCGTTAAACATTTTTTCTTAAATGTCTTCTATTTACAGACAGCATTTAGATTGTTTTTCTTTATGAATGGCAGATTAATACTAGATACTTATTGAAATATAATCGATTGATCTGCATATATAGTAAATTTCCATTTTTTATAGACAATGCCGTTAACTGCTGCGGAACGTCAGAAAAGATATAGGGAAAAATTGAAAACTGCAAATCCTGAAAGATTTGAAGAACAAAAAAAAAAGAACAGGGAGAGAACACTCCGTCAATACAGAAATAAATTAGCCAGTTATAACGAAGAACAGAAAGAAGAATTAGGAAGAAAATGGAGAGAGGAACGCAAAAAAAAGGAAAACGCACCGTCAACATCTCAACAACACACTATGAAAAACCCCACTCATAGTATAACTGATACTCAAAAACTTTATAAATTGCAACGCCGTATCGAGCAAAAATTTCGAAAAGAAAACCTTCAATTGCAACAAAAAATCAATTCCATGATGAAGGGATTTAAAAGTATTCAAAGGAAAGTTCAAAGACAACAAAAAGAAATTGAAAGTATGAATAAAAAATATGAAAATATTATGATGAAACTAGAATCTAATGACACCAGAGCAAAAGATAAAAAAGAGGGAGAGAGTGCTGAGTATTATGAGAGTAATAAAGAAATGGACGAGACACCTAATAAAAGAGTAACTGACTATATAAACCACACGTTACCGAATATTGAAACCCCGAAAAAAGAAGAAATTAAAAAGAAGTTAATCGAACACGAATTATTACAAGAATCTTTTAAAAACGAATACAAGATTTCTAACATGGCTGAAAAAGGAGTTTTAAAGAGAGTAGTTAACAGTGATATTATAAAAAAATACAAAAAAACAACAAAATTTAAAGTAAAGTTAGGCTTACAAACATCTGCTTACAGAAAACTAAAAGACTGTCAGAAGAAAAAAGTTCAGTTACAGAAACAAATCGCAACATTCTTTAAAAGAGATGACGTCAGCCGTGCGACGGCAGGGAAGAAGGAGTATAAAACGCTTAATAAAATCAAATTCCAAAAAAGATATTTATTAGACAAATTAAAAAACTTACACAGAAAATATGAACAAGAAGTAGGAAGAGTAAGTTTTAGCACCTTCAAAAAATATCGCCCATTTTACGTGTTACCTCCTAATATAAAAGATTGCGAGAGTTGTGCATGCTCCAAACACTCGAACATGCAATTCATCATAGACAGATTAAACGCGTTTGGTATACTTAAAAGCAACAATATAGATGACGTCATATCGGAATTTGTCTGTGAAACCAAGTCCAAAAGTTGCATGTACGGTGATTGTTCTCACTGTTCTGTAAAAGAAATAGATAATTGTGATTTAGATCCAAATACACAGGTAAAATGGTTCAAATGGGCTTTGACTGACTACGAATATGGTAAAGAAGGCAATATGAAAAAATCAAAAAAAATGATGAAGATTTTAAACGAAGGGACTCTCAAGGATTTGTTGGAGGTATTTAACAAGGAAATAAAACCGTTTAAAAAACACTACTTCAATTTCTATTATCAATACAAGCAGTACAAATTATGTGCAGAAAAGTTAGAAGAGTATGAAGCATTGATTCACATAGATTTTTCTGAAAATTATGTTTGTAAGTACCATCAAGAGATTCAAGCTAAACATTTTGTGAAAGAACAAATTACTTTGCACACTGGTGTATTGTATCTAAAAAACCAAAAGCCTATATCGTTTTCTTCAATATCGCCTGATAACACACATAACCCAGAGTCCATATGGGCACATCTAGATCCGATCCTCAATTATATTAAAAATAATCATCCAAATGTAAAAAATATTCATTTTTTTTCTGATGGACCCGCTACACAGTATCGGCAAAAGAAAAACTTTTATCTTTTTAGTCGCAACATATATGATTATGGGTTCAGTACTAGTTCCTGGTCATATTTTGAAGCAGCACACGGGAAAGGCGCAGCCGATGGCGTTGGAGGTGCCATTAAGCGAACCCTCGATATGAAGACAGCTCAGGGACAAGACATACCTGATGCCAAGACTGCGTATGATGTATTGTCAGCTACAGAGACGAAAATCAAGATATTTTATGTTCCAGCTGAAAATATTAAACCCCTGGATCCGTTGATTGCTGAAAATCTGACGCCAATACCTGGGACTATGAAAATCCATCAATTAATAACCTGCGGACAATACAAAATTAAGTATAGAGACCTGAGCTGTTTTTGCAAAGATATTCGTGAAACATGTGCGTGTCATTCACCTACGTTTCATGATTTTTCTAAAGTTGTTCAAAGCAAACGAAATAGGAAGCGGAAGAATAGTTCGGAAAACAATGGAGACAATGCAGAAAAATTGAAAAAGAAAGTCAAACGACAGCGTAAGCAATCTAGCTCATCATCAGAAGATGACACAGATATGGAAATTGAATATGCTGAAAGTGATTGTGATGATGATTTTTTGTCTGATGTTTCTATGATTCCTGACCCAAATTTACAAACTGAAGAAAGCGAATGTGACAAAAAACTTGATATAAACTGTGGCACAATTGAGAAATGCATCAATCCTAATAAAAAAATTCATATTCTTTCCACGGTAATTATGAAGACCCCATTTCAAAGCTCAAATGTTTCAAAATCACAAGTGGGAGATAAGAATCAAAATATGCAAACCAAGGAAAATATTGAACAGGAAAAATATTGTCACAGAAAAACAACTTTAATCAATAAAGAAAACGAAACTAATCCAGTTGATTTAGTAACAAACAACAGTGTTAAAATTTGTACCATCAATAACAATTACATACAGAGAAAAGAAATAAATAAGATAGCTAAAACTCAGCCTGACTCTAATATGAATAAAGTAGAAGAAGAAAAGATTGAAACAGTGGATGAATATGAAACAATAAATTTAAGTTGCTCTAAACTAAACAAAACTAGCGAGAAAAAGACGAAAACCAAAGATGAAAAGAAAAAAACTGAAAATAAAGCCGAAGAGAGCAAGACTGAAACTGATGGTTCGGAACTGAAGAATACTGACAGTAAAAAAAGTGAAGCGAAAGATGAGAAGAAGAAAACTGAAACGAAATATGAAAAGAAAAAGACCAGAACAGATGGCTGTGAACTGAAGAATACCAATGAAAAAAATACCTCAATGAAAAGTGAAGAGAACAGGATAAAAATTAAAGATGAAAAGAACAAGACTGAAACGAAAGATGAAAAGAACAAGACTGAAACGAAAGATGAAGAGAACAATACTCAAATGGAAGATGATGAGACAAATACGGAAAAAACAGATAGAAAGAACAAGATGGAAATAAATAACTGTAAAGTAAATGACACTGACGAGAAAATAATTGAAACAAAAGATCAAGAGAAAAAGACTGGACCCGATAGCTGCGAATTGAAGAACACTGACGAAAAAAACTCTGAAACGAAATATAAAGATAATAAGACAGGAACAGATGGCTGGAAACTGAATAACATTGACGAGAAAAGGGCTGAAACTAAAGATGAAGAAAACGAGACTAAACACGATGGCTATGAACTGGAGAATACTGACGAAAAGAAAACTGAAACGAATGATGAAGAAAACCAGACCGTAACTCTAGATGATTTTGAAAAGAACAATGAGAGTGTTCAGGAAATATTACAAGTTGACACCAGTGTTATAGTCCGGTACTATGAGAGAAAAAAGTGGAAATACTATGTAGGATTTATAACGGACATTATTGATACGAATAACGAAGTCTCTTATAAAGTAAGATTTCTCAAAACTGTAAAAAATCCATACCTAAAATTTGCAGTTACAAAAAAACTTGATGTTGACATTGTACCCAGCGTTTCTGTAGTTAAACAGATAAATTTAATATATCTGGAGCAATCTAAACAATACGTTATAAAAGACGATTTTGATAATGTTTACTTTTAAGGATCTTTAATATTTTTTTAGGAGTGCTAGATAAACATAAAATAATGTTTATAAATGTTTATAAATAATAACAATGTTTATAAATTCATAAGTCTATTGTTGCTAGTTATTAAGTTTAATTTTAATACCTTGTGCAATTGAAGAGAAATCTCAACTGAAAAATGTTCCTTTACAAAACGTCACACTCTATCCTGAACAGTATTATATTTATCTATTTTCAAAAATGTCTCTATGATAGGATTTTGTAGTTTTTAATTTTTTAAATTTTATATTAAAAGTGCGTACATTAAAAAATTCTTTTTAATTACTTCATTACTACCGCAGTTTGTCTGTCTCATCTACAAAGTTCATCTTGTATTACTTTAGATTATTTTAATAATCATCATTATGAAATGAACTTTACCCAAAAAAGAGGTTCTTTTGGGTTACATTTGTGTCACGGTAACACAAAATCTTTTGTGTTACTTTTGTGATATATTTGACAACTTCCGCGGCCTTACCCATATATTGTCTAGGTGGGTTTTGCAGGTTCTGCCGTAGCTGCTAAGTCCATAGGAGACTATTGATTCACCTAATGATTTGTACAAGAACAGTAATGTTGAGAAAGGTACTTTATTTTTAATCAGTGAAAATTTTGCTAGTATGGCCCGTAATTTGACACAGATGTAATCGATGTGGTCAGTCCACTTTAATCTATCGTCGATTATTAGACCTAAGTAGCGGTGTGTTCTCACTAACTCGACATGCTCACACCTAAATCATCAATGAATTAGTTAGGTAGGTTAAAGCCGAACTATTTGAATTGAAAATTTGAGACTATCAACATGTACTGTGAGTATGTTAACGACCCAAAGAATGCACTCTATAATCTTCGTCAAACAAAAGGGGCAATTACTTGTGCCTTCTGACACCTTTAGACACATAATAAATACCTACCACATAAGCAAACCACCAAATCGCAGGGTCGCCGGTGGCGCCAGCGAGACATTGACATTAGTAGGTAGATTATATGAATACAGGGTTTTTGTGGAATCCTGAGCCAGCGTAAGTAGTCATACAAAATAAATCTGGCTATAACCGCTGATGACTCCCTAGGCTTCATTTTGTGAATTGCACGAGCAGCTCGCTTTTGTAGTATAAAAATGCTGTTTGCATCCACAGCATGACCCCATAACAACATGCCATATGACATGAGACTAGGGAAATAACTGAAGTACACTAACCTTGCGGTGTCAACATCTGTCAGTGCTCTTATTTTTTCTCCGGAATGTGTCCTATTATGTTGTAATTAGATAAGATTGCCTTGTAAGGTACACACAGCCGCACGCCTTTGGCCTTGAGCGGGTCTCTGGTTCCGGGCGTAGGTAGCTTAGCGCTAGTTCAGTTTAAACTGGCTTTATTGCCACGTGCTGCCGTGGGTACATCGGTATTGACAAATATTACATAAATTACGGTTTTTCTCCAGAATGTTTCATCTTATGTCCTATTAGTTGGCATTTCTGGACACATTTGTATGGACAAATATCACATGAATATGGTTTTTCTCCGGAATGTGTCATCTTATGTTTCTTCAGATCGCATTTCTGAATGCATTTGTATTGACATGTATCACAAGAAAATGGTTTTTCTCCAGAATGTATCCTGATATGTATTATAAGATTGTTTTTCTTAATACATCTGTATTGACAAATATCACAACAATATGGTTTTTCTCCGGAATGTGTCATCTTATGGATTCTTAAACTGCTTTTCTGAATAAATCTGTATTGACATATATCACAAGAATATGGCTTCTCTCCGGAATGCGTCCTCTTATGGCATATTAAATTGCTTTTCGTGACGCATCTGTATTGACAAATATCACAAGAATATGGCTTCTCTCCGGAATGCGTCCTCTTATGGCATATTAAATTGCTTCTCTTGACGCATCTGTATTGACAAATATCACAAGAATATGGTTTTTCTCCGGAATGTGTCATCTTATGATTCTTTAAATCTTTTTTCTGAATACATTTGTATTGACATAGATCACAAGAAAATGGTTTTTCTCCGGAATGTGTCATCTTATGTCTCTTTAAATCACTTTTCTGAATACATTTGAATTGACATATATCACAAGAAAATGGTTTTTCTCCGGAATGTGTCATCTTATGTCTCTTTAAAACAATTTTCTGAATACATTTGAATTGACATATATCACAAGAATATGGTTTTTCTCCGGAATGTTTCCCCTTATGTACTATTAATTTGCATTTCTGGACACATTTGTATGGACAAATATCACATGAATATGGTTTTTCTCCGGAATGTGTCATCTTATGTTTCTTCAAATCGCTTTTCTGAATACATTTGTATTGACATATATCACAAGAAAATGGTTTTTCTCCGGAATGTGTCATCTTGTGTGTCTTTAAATCTCTTTTCTGAATACATCTGTATTGACATATATCACAAGAATATGGCTTCTCTCCGGAATGCGTCCTTTTATGGATTATTAAACTGCTTTTCTTGGTACATCTGTATTGACAAATATCACAAGAATATGGCTTTTCCTCGGCGTGTATCCTCTGATGTCGCTTTAAGTGATATGATAGCATAAATTTAGCATCGCATAAGTTACAAATGAAAAGCTTTTTCTTCACGTGAGTTTTTAAATGGTTACTTATTAATTTTCTTTTTACAGTTATATATGAGCACTCATCACATTGAAAGCGTTTTGAAGCAGCGTGCGCCTTAAGATGAAGATTCAAAGCATTCCCTTTATTAGATGTATAGTCACAAATATCACACGAGTAACTTTTGGCTGTATTACCTACATGAAAACTTACATTAGAAACTTTTGATGTATTTGAAGTTGAAATGTTTTTGGCGTTTTTGACTAACTTTATCTTAAGTGTAGGATTCCTTACATCACATTTTTCTAGTACTATTTTAACATCTCTGATATTACAAGTTTTCGACTTTGGTATATTAGTTTGGAGAATACTGTTTTTTACGTAAGACTCAGTTTGTGTGTTGGCTGTTGTAGAATTCACCTTCAAAGTCCGAGTTTCTGAATTTTCTTTGTTGTTCGACGTGGGCTTCTCATTCTGTGGTGGTCCTAGTAAAATAATTCACATTGTTAGATAGCCAAAAGTGCTTAATATTACAATTACTTTGAAAAATATAATATAAAATTGTTATGATTTGGGAGCAATATAATTAAAGTCTTTCTATCAATTATGCTTCTTTTATTTATCTCAAACAGGACACATTTTACATTCATTTCACAGCGCACAGAGAAGAAGGAAGGAAGTAAAACATAGACTACAGACAGGGTTACCATAAACACTTAAAGCTAACTTTTTAATATAGTTATTTCAAAAATCCGCTCGTGGCTTCGTTAGTCAAAAAGTCCCCCCCTGGATGTTCCTGGTGCAAAGGTGCCCATTACGCTGGCAGCGTTCCCACGCTGAATAGCGATGGACAACCTTTGCATCAGGAATGCTCCTGAACGAGGATCTCCACCCTTCTGTCTTATGCGACGACCAATTTCTCGCACAAAGTCCATGCACTCCGACCCCCAGCACCCCATCGTTTCGACAGCCACCGGCACAAACAAATAGGATTGCTATTTCATGATATGGAAGAATGGACATTGCTCCTCAACACTCTCCCTCAATTGTCCAGTCTTCCAATCCCAACATAATCACATACTTCTGAAATACAAACTTTGACAACGGGTTAGTAAACATGTCTGCTAACTGATCTTTAGTTGATACATAATTCACTTTAACAATACCTTGCTCTACTTTTTCTTTAATGAAATTATATTTAATATCAATGTATGATATACTTTGTGTTGTTATTACTTGATGGAACTCCAATGTATTTATGTAATTAGACACCATTTTCACACTAGTTCCACTATTTATTTAGTAAAATTTATACAGAATGCGACCGGTTTCGAGTTAACATCGTCAGGCACTGCTTACAAAATATTTTGCAATAATAAACTACCTACTGTAATAAACTACCAACAAAGATAATAACATCTTAAATGACCAAACTTGCTTATCAACCTCACCATTATTAAATTACTTTCAATCATATTAAATTATCTTTAGGTTAAATATACTGTGGTATATTTGATATTTATTTTGACATGGCCTATTATATTTTAAGTTGACATCAATTATATTGCAAAGTATTTTTTAATTGTTCATATTTTATGTTGACATACTGGAATAGGATATGTTTTCTATACTGTGACATCAAAACAAACTTTTATATTTTCTACCCACACAGTAGGTAGTTTATTATTGCAAAATATTTTGTAAGCAGTGCCTGACGATGTTAACTCGAAACCGGTCGCATTCTGTATAAATTTTACTAAATAAATAGTGGAACTAGTGTGAAAATGGTGTCTAATTACATAAATAATATCAATGTGTTTCAGTCTCTTTTGGTCAGGATTCATAACAGTCTTAATTGTACTCTGATTGTCCTCAAAAATTGTCACATGTTCAAAGTTCACATTCAAATCTTTTAACAATTTAATTAACCAACAAGCTTCTACTGACGCTTCACATAATGCAATTAACTCTGCCTCAGTGGTACTTAGTGCAACTGTGTTTTGTTTTTTAGATCTCCACGATATAGTGTTTCCAAACAGTTGAAATAAGTATCCACAGGTGGACTTCCTATCAGAATCCCTAGCAAAATCAGAATCAGCAAATCCATTCAACACATTTTTGGTAGACTTAGAATATACCAATTGATAATTTACTGTTTGTTTTACATATCTGAGTACTCTTTTTAATACCTTTTTAAGTTTTTCACTTGGCTTTGACTGAAACCTACTGAGATAGGATACAGCAGTTGCTAAGTCAGGTCTAGTGCTTACCATAGAATACATCAAGGAACCTATAAGTGATCTACAGTATGGTTCTAAAGTCAGGTCAATTTCACTGTCATCAATCTCAAGTTTAATGTTAGGGTCCATTGGTATGTCAGCTCCTTTACAATTGTCCATATTAAATTTCTTTAAAACATTCTGTAAATATTTTGACTGATTTAAGTAGATTTGATCATTTTCCTTTGTGATGGAAATTCCCAAATATGTTAAGTTTTCATTTCCCATGTCCTTCATTCTAAATTTTGTTGACAAGTATGTTTTGACTTTTTCTATTTCTTGAATATCAGCCCCAAATATTAATAAGTCATCGACATAAATTAATAAATATAAATCTCCCTTCCAGTACAAACAATAATCATTCTTAGAACGTTCAAAACCAGATGCTGTGATTATCTCATGGAATTTCTCAAACCAGTATTTTGGAGATTTCTTGAGTCCGTATAGTGATTTTGTTAATTTTAAAACATATCCAGCTTGTATGTCAAGTCCTTGTGGTGGTTTCAAATAAACATTTTCGTCAATCCTTCCATATAGAAATGCACCCTTCACATCCATTTGATGTATGTCATAATCTTTATGTGCTGCTACTGATAGCAACGCTCTCAATGTCTGCAGTTTTAAAACTGGTGAGTAAGTATTTTCCAAATTTTCTTTTTGTTGATATCCTCTAACTACTAGTCTTGCCTTGCATATTTCTTCTTTTCCTACTTCTTTTCTTGTAAATACCCATTTGCTGTCCAATAATTTTTCATTCTTTGGTGTAGGTACTATTTTCCATGTTTCACTCTCTTTTAAAACTTTCAATTCTTCTTTTACTGCTTTGTCCCATTGGTTTCTGTCTTCTCTGTTCTGAATTTCTTCAAAGGTCATTGGTACATCCTGTTGACTGGTAAGTAAAGCATATAATATTTCTCCTGAGTCATCGCTAAATTCCAATTCATAATCCTGAACCCAATTTGGTTTTCTTGTTTCTCTCCTAGGTCTTCTGTTTCTTGATTCTTGTCCTTCTTTTTGACTTGTATTTCTTTCTTCATCTTCTGTATTTTCAATTTCCTCTTCATGCATTTCCTTTTCCATATTGTTTTCTTCTCTATTCCATTTTCTTTCTTCTCTTTGTAATTCTCTTCTTTTCTGCTCTTCTCTAATTCTGTTGTCATCTTCCTTATCTTTTTCTGGTGATGCTTTCACTTTTTCTGATGATGCTCTCCCTTTTTCTGGTGATACTTGTCCTTTTTCTTCTTCTTTTTCAGGTTCTTCATCTCCTTGCTGTGTCTGCGTTTTGTCCAGGTGTGGTATGTACATTCCAGGTATATAATTTTCTTTTATTTTCTCATCAAATTTTACATTTCTTGCATGAACAAGTTTTTCTGTTTCAGGATCATATAATTTGTATTCAGTTGTGTAATATCCTAACATTATCATTTTTCGACATGAGTCATCAAGCTTCTGTCTGCACTCCTTCGGCACGTAATTATAAGCTGTACATCCAAATACTCGCATATTTGATACATCAGGCTTTCTACCTTCCCACATTTCACTAGCAGTCTTGGGCCTGTCTACGGATGGACTTCTGTTTGCGACATATGCAGAGTATAAAATAGCATGCCCCCAAAAGTTTTTATCTAATTGTGATTCTGATAAGATAGTTTTTGCTTTTTCGATTAATGTTCGGTTCATCCTCTCCGCTACACCGTTCATTTGTGGGTTATAAGGCACCGTGTATTGTAATTGGATTCCCTTTTCATTACAAAACATTTGATAATCTCTTCCTATGTACTCTCTTCCATTGTCTGACCGTATCTTTTGAATATTTGAATTGAAGTGATTAGTCACATAATTATAATATGATCTGAATTTATCAAAAACTTCACTTTTATGTGAAATTAAATAAAGCATTACAAAGTGAGTATAATCGTCTATAAATGTCACGAAGTATCTATATCCTTCTTTTGTAGGAGGGTTTATTGGTCCGCAAACGTCTGTGTGAACTAACTCAAGGGGTCTTGTTGCTCTATGTCCGGGTCTATTAAATGGTAACTTTGTCATCTTTCCTACTAAACATGGTTCACATAATGTGTCATTAAGTCTGGTGTTGGTCAAGTCATCCATTCCACATACCATTTGGCTTCGAGAAAGCAACTTTAGATTTTTTATTCCAAGGTGGGCAAACCTCCTGTGCCACAGCTGCATTTTGTTATTGTCAATAGAACTATAATTGCAATTTGACTTTATTACCTGCGTTTCCAAAGTATACAATGAGCCCTCAGCATTTCCAATCATAGTAATCTGGTCATATTTATAAACTCTTACTTTTCCAAATGAAAATTCAACCCTGAAACCACTACTATTCATTTTAGATACAGAAAGTAAGTTTTTTCTTAATTCTAGAACATAATACACATTCTTTATAGTAAAATATGACATTCTTTTTCCTACAAAGCATTTCACATCAATGTTACCTACCCCTACGGCCTGCAACATGATTCCATTTTTAGCCGCTGCTATTATTTTGGGTTTGCTTAGTTCAATATAGTTAGAAAATAAATCCTTATTATTTGTTAAATGGTCTGTACATCCAGAATCTACACACCATGTTATAAAATCACTATTGTTCTTCATGTTTTCACTCATAAATACCTCACCATTATTATCAGCTTCACTAGAAAAAGCACTGTTCTCACCTTGTGATAAAAATTACTGATAACTTCTATCTTGGTTCTGTCTAAATCCTCTTCCTCTGCCTGGTTGTCCCTGTGCACGTCCACGTCCACGTCCTTGTTGTGATCTAAATCCTGAAGTGTGACTCGATCCTCTGTAACCTTGTGCGGTACCGACTCTGCGACCATCTGGTGCTCGACGACGGCATTCAAATTTTCTATGTCCTGGTAGTCCACAATTGTAACATAAGAATGTGCTGCTCATATTAAACTCTTCATTTCTATTATTTTTGAGTCGTTTTTCTTCTTCACCCAAAAGTCTTTCTTTGACAAAAGACAAAGTCAATTCAGGCATTGTTTCCAAAGTTGTGATTACAACTTCATAGGTTTTTGGCATCGACAGTAGTATGTAATTGATCTTCTCTTCTTCAGATAGCGTAGTTCCAGCATTTTTAAGCTGTGTCAATATTTCTTCCATATCCGTAAAGTGGTTTTGTAATTTGTTTTTTTCATTGAACTTCATGTCAGACAGTTTTCTTCTTAGAAAAATTCTCCCTCTAGTGTTTTTTTTTCATAAAAATCTCCTCTAATTTCTTTATCATATTATATGCAGATGTTTCATTTTGGATATATTCAATATGACAGTCCGAAACGGCAGCCACAATGATACTTACAGCCTTTGCTTCACGTTTTTTATTATCAGGAATACTGGCGAAACCCGGTTTCAAGATTGCCTCGACGCACTCTTGTTCATCTAAGATAGTTTTCAAACGATAATTCCAAGTGTTGTAATTTTGTCCGTCGAAAGGTTTTATCAGATGTTTCGCATCGTGAGAATAAGACGCCATTTTTTGCAACTAGTATTTCCGATACCCGACGCATAAATTCGATTCTTTCCTGTTTCACTATGTATCTCGTACAACCACGGCGATCTGCTACCACTGTTATGATTTGGGAGCAATATAATTAAAGTCTTTCTATCAATTATGCTTCTTTTATTTATCTCAAACAGGACACATTTTACATTCATTTCACAGCGCACAGAGAAGAAGGAAGGAAGTAAAACATAGACTACAGACAGGGTTACCATAAACACTTAAAGCTAACTTTTTAATATAGTTATTTCATGATATGGAAGAATGGACATTGCCCCTCAACAAAAAATTTTGTCAGTTCCAGAGCTCTATGTCCAACAGTGGACTATTTACACAGGAAGTGAGGGAAGTATTTCAAGATCGTAGCACGTGGAAGAGTGTGATCTCTGCCTACCCTGACAGTAAACGGGCGTCATGTTATGTATGTATGTTTTGATAAACTGCATCAAAAGAAGAGTCTTCGATGTAGGTAGTTAGCGAGGGAGAGAGAGAGATATAAAAATATGCCTTATGGCACCTTTTACACTGGGTTATTTTTGGAACCCAGACCAAAATGTATGTTGCTAATAACATGAAATTGAACAAGTTTATCAAAGAGACGTGGGTCGGAAAACAAGGTAAATGATTCCAAGTTGGCTGTATCCTTGATACGGCCGTAAGTTTTACGTGTATGTGTCTATGTAGGTAGGTTCAGTCAAGGGCACGTTACGTCAAACTTCTACCCACGTCTACTCACCCCCCTCCTCTCACCGCCTCCCCTCATCCTCTGACTCATCCAAAGCTCGATGTACTACCATTTACTGCCACCAGAGGGCCTATCTCCACTTTGTACGAAATGGCCCTCAAACGAAAGCATAGACTTATCCACGTTTAAAGTTGTTGGTCGTCCAGTTTCAGCTACTGCCGGAAAGGTATATTTAACTAAGCAACAAACCACAAGCTAGTGTTCCCATTTACGTCTGTTTGGGAAAGTCGTTCAGGTAAGTATTAGAATTTGGTTTAGGTTCAAAAATAGCTCGGCAAAGCATGGTATAGGTATGTAGGTACTAACCGGAGTCCACTGTATCATCGTCACTATCATCTTGGCCTTCTGCGTACATTAGAGAGCTAGGCTCCTCATTCACTTCTTCACAAACTTCTTCTTCACCGACTTCTTCTTGTTCCACTTTTTCTTTTTCTGTCCTCATCTGTGTATCCGTATCAAAACTACAAAACGAGTTTGTATTTACTTCCTCTGTAAACAACAAAATTTGAATAGATAGTCTGTCTTTTTTACAATCCATCTCAACGGAGTTGGCAAGCTGGGGAAAATAGTCGGCAGAGTTTAGGGTGGCTTTTCTCCTGAGGTGTGGTAGGTAGCTAACGTGCGAGCTGAAAAAATTACAACCAATAGAATATCTCCATTTTACTAGCTTCGCACAGGTGCCAAGATAGGAAAATGCAGAGCTCTGGTAGCCTCCCTTACAATTTACAAGATGTTATTTGTAGATCCGTTACTGTCCGATATTTCCGTAAAAAAAGCAATAAATAAAAACGAGCGCGCTGTATAAAAATAGTACAACCCACACCCGACCATTTTCCGTGGGTGCTTCAAGAGGCTACTATGAGATCGTGAACTGAAGGATGGACTGCAACATTATACTGCTCATTGCATTGTACCATCTTACGTACTACAACAGAATGTACAGTCAACTACAGGTCAAGCTTGACACTTGCAGTGCGACTCTAGCCCCTGCGTATATTGAAATAAGAATGGTACAAAGTCCAATGTGTCAAGCTTGATGTGCTCTTGACTGTGCATGGTGAATATTCATCCGTTTAAGACCCGAATGTCAGTGATTCTTCTAGTGAAAACAAGCAACTTTCTATGAGAACAAAATATTTTTTCCATATAAAATGTGACGGTCAGGCACGTTACCACTTTATTACGGGAAGTCGAAAGCAATGTAAAAATCACAACTTCAACTATTTATGTAGATAAAAATGCCCAGTCTATACTGCGTATGTTCTGCGGTTCATGATGCCAGCTGCAACGCTTAGAAAACTCACAGACGCTCGTCAGTGGAAACACTTTGACCTTAAGGTGATCTGTGACGGCCAACTTAGACCCGAACGCAACTAGATGGAGCCACTGCTGCAAATATAAGGTTTTATTTTTTTAATGCAATAACTACCAACTATATATGTGCAAAAAGATGATTAGCGTAAATTTCATCGTGCAACTTCAACGCATAACAACAATTTCGATAAAAAAATATGTCCATATGTCCAGTAAAGTCAATTACTCTAGTCAGTCGTGATTTACATGAGTACGATCACTTACACATGCACACAAAGCACGCTTTGACCGCACGCCCACAATCGTAATATTGAACCAAAAATTGCTAACACAAACTAGTAATTTCAGTACATTAGCTGTATTTATGTATTAAACGGCGAAAATTTTAACTAAAAATAGCAGTATTCGTTCGTTTTTCAACAGAATTTTATGTCCTGTATGTTTTATGTATGTTATGTTTATGTGTTTTATGCCCGCGTAAGAATGCAAGTCATTTGAATTTTTGTATGGAAAACGGATCACCTTAAGAGGGTTTTAGGCGTTTGTAACGTAGCGCTGGTTCAGCTTATACTGGTTTTGTTTCCACTTGCTTGCTGTCTTGTTCGCACCTACTACTACGCATTTTTGTTCTGAAATTTTGGAGCTTAGAGCTCGTTGTCCAGATGTGGAATTTTATTGGGCAGTTAAGATGAAATGATAGTGAAATATAGAAGTAGCTTAAACAAGTCAGTATTTAAAAACTAAAAAAGAAACGAAAATCTAAAAACAAAAAGTTGAAGATTTGTTATTCTGCTTAACGCAAGTTTTGATTACACTGGGCGTCAAAAATAAGTAGTACGGTCAACCGCACGTCGGTAGAAACTTTTTCAACTCTATTACCACGCCATAAAGTCCAAGTGTTTCTACTTACGTGCTGTTGAGTGTACACTTTTCAAATTGCAATTACTCCAAGACTATAGAAGTTAGAGCTTTGAAGTAAAAATCATTTTATAGCACATTTAAGTAACTTTCCTAAAAATTATATTTTTTTAGCAATAGTCAAGTTTTACACTTAAAATTAAAAACAAAAACTAAAAAGTTATTCATTTTGAACGTACTGTCAAGAACTTCATTTCTATGTTTTGTACCTGGTTCACACTAGTAACTTGTGTTACCGCCTCAGGCTCTGATGACAGCTTGGAGCCGGTTTGGCATGCTGAACACTAAGTTTCGGAGGCGGTGTTGGGGAATATTTTCCCATTCTTCTATCAGGGCCTTTTTTAGAGCCCTGAGGGTGGCGGGGGGTGGTGTGCGCCTTCTGACTAGCCTTCCAAGCTCATCTCAGGCTTCTTGATGTCCAAGCCATCAAGCTGATGCCAACCTCCTGAATGTACTCTACGTACGAGGCCAGTGGTGTGTGGCCGGGCGTTACCATGCATTAGTATCGCTCCTTCACCCATATTTACTAAATATGGCCCTGCATACTCGTTAAGGATCTCTTAAGCAAATCTTTCACCAGTCAGAGTGCCATTTTCTATGACTACTAGCTCTGTGCGACCCTCTGAAGAGATGCCAGCCCATACGTGTACAGAGCCCCCGCCGTTTTGGACTCTTCCGAGATGCAAGCTTGAAGGTATCGCTCACCAGGTCGCCTGTAGACTCTCCGCCTTCCATCGGAAGTGTATAAAGAGAAACTAGACTCATCTGTGAACAAAACTCTTGTCCATTCTTCTTTGCCCCATGGTACGTGATGACGAGCGTAGCGTTGTCTCGCTACTTGATGCCCTGTCTCAAGTTTGGGGCCATTTGCTGGCCTATAAGACTTCAGGTTAGCTTCAGCAAGTCTTCTTCTCACTGTACTCTCACTAATGTAATCAGCTCGGGTCTGAAGAAGTTGTTGCTGGACCTCAACTGCATTAAGGCGGTTGCCGGGTGGCAGCACCTTACTATTAGAAATAAATTTATTGCGTCGCAAATACAAAACGTTTTAGTAGTATTGTTCGTTTGGCGGCAATATAGGGTAGTTATATATGTTATAACCCATGACATCATGGCTTAGCTTATCATTTATAGCTTTGTATTGGTAAAGTGCTAAAAGTGGCCGTTTTTGGCACTTTTACAATACAAAGCTATTCATGATAAGCTAAGATGTGATGTGATGGATAATAAAATATAGAACTACCCCAAATTGCCGCCAATCAAACAATCCTTATTAAATGTTTTGTATTTATGACGTAATAAATTTATTTCTCAAAGTGGCAGCACTTCTGCTCAGCAACCACCTTAAGGTGACGATTTCTCAACACAGTAGAAACAATAAAGCGGTCTTCTCGGGTACTAGTGCACCTGGGTCTGCCATTACCTGGTCTCCTTAGATGGTTTCCAGTCTCTTCGTACATTTGCTTTACTTGCTGGACCGTTCGTAGAGTTACACCTACCGTTCTTTCTTGCAGTACTACGCATACTGATGCCTACTTCTAGAAAAGCTAAGATTCTTGCACATTCCTCAGGTGAAAGAGGCATGATTAGTAAAGTTTACTCGCTGTGGACGCCTTTGCTTTTGAATTGCAATTGATTTATCAGCAATAAATGTAAAAAATAAAATAAAAACAAAAAAAAGAAAACAGTTTAAAAAAAGAGTGTTTTTGTTTATTCAGTTCTTTACAGTCAATCTGTTACAGATGACATTATGCATGAAGTTTTTATTATATGAAATTAAATTCTCTTTTTAACTTTTTTTATTTCAAAGTTTTAGCTTTATAGTTTACGAGATATTCCTATTTTAAAATTGTACTACTTATTTTTGACGCCCAGTGTATTATTTGAATTTTGTTTTTAATTTGTTCCAACATAATAATTATATTCAGTTACTAAATTAAATACTCGTAAAAACTTTTTGAACATTAACAAGTAGAAAACCCTTCAGAAGAATATTTAATAAACAATCCTTACCTGCTGTTTCCTCAGCCATTCTGACGTTAAGGTAGGCATCTTCACACTGAAGAACCTAAAAAGAATTTTACAGTGTAGGCATTGTCAGACTAGTTGCTAGTAGTAACTAGTCAGGGTGTTTTCAACTATCTTTTGAAATGTCCACTAGATGGCACTGCAAACCAGCACTAGGAAAATCTATCTTAATGCCACCATGTACACTCGGGGAAGAAAAATGTTTGCCACCTTAAGATTGGTTTTCGCTAGCACCAGTGCCAGATCAATCATACCAACATCTTAGTACAAGAAACAGTACTGCCAATATTTAAATAAATGTTACGTTTGGTGCAAAATAAGGTTTTGTCTGTTTTACCCACTATAGAGGTTTATATTTTATAGTTTTTATTAAAACATAAAACTCTATAGAGATTTTACATATTCCATTCCGTCAGTGTGACAAATATAGTACAGGCTTTGCCTAGTTTGGGATCAGAGACCTTGTGTGAAATGTCCCCATATTATTATTATTCATATATTAACTATGTCTATACTACTCTACTCGACCCATTAGTGTACAATCATCAATACTTAAAAAAACTTTATTGACGGACGTCAAGGAAAGCTCCCTATTGTACGTCCAACAAAATAACTGTGGCTGTGACCGTCAATGCGCATAGTACAAAATGAGTCGAGGGGGTGAGCGCGGAAGGTGGGGGGAGGCGTAGGAATCTTTCATTGGCTTTCGGCCTGTCACCCATAGGTATAAAATAACCGTCAGAGCCAAACTTATCCTGCACATGCTACACTACCAAACCAAAGTAAGGCCAATGCAATAGCTCTGTTGTGACAGCTGTCAAACTTATAAAAAATTATGACCTGCAAATGAGCTCTGTGTGTTGGTGTTAAGGTAACTTCAAAACTGATTTCTTATGTTGGTCTTACTTTAGTTGTATTTTTGCAACATACTGAAGGACTCACTGAAGACATCACATTGAAAGCGTTTTGAAGCAGCGTGCGCCTTAAGATGAAGGTTCAAAGCATTCACTTTATTAGATGTATAGTCACAAATATCACACGAGTAACTTTTGGCTGTATTACCTACATGAATACTTACATTAGAAACTTTGGATGTATTTGAAGTTGAAATGTTTTTGGCATTTTTGACTAACTTTATCTTAAGTGTAGGATTCCTTACATCACATTTTTCTAGTACTATTTTAACATCTCTGATATTACAAGTTTTCGACTTTGGTATATTAGTTTCGAGAGTACTGTTCTTTACGTAAGACTCAGTTTGAGTGTTGGCTGTTGTAGAATTTTCCTTCAAAGTCCGAGTTTCTGAATTTTCTTTGTTGTTCGACGTGGGCTTCTCATTCTGTGGTGGTCCTAGTAAAATAATTCACATTGTTAGATAGCCAAAAGTGCTTAATATTACAATTACTTTGAAAAATATAATATAAAATTTTTGTCAGTTCCAGAGCTCTATGTCCAACAGTGGACTATTTACACAGGAAGTGAGGGAAGTATTTCAAGATCGTAGCACGTGGAAGAGTGTGATCTCTGCGTACTCTGACAGTAAACGGGCGTTACATAACAATGTATGTATGTTTTGATAAACTGCATCAAAAGAAGAGTCTTCGATGTAGGCAGTTAGCGAGGGAGAGAGAGATATATAATAATATGCCTTAAGGCACCTTTTACACTGGGTTATTTTTGGAACCCAGACCAAAATGTATGTTGCTAAGAACATGAAATTGAACAAGTTTATCAAAGAGACGTGGGTCGAAAAACAAGGTAAATGATTCCAAGTTGGCTGTATCCTTGATACGGCCGTAAGTTTTACGTGTATGTGTCTATGTAGGTAGGTTCAGTCAAGGGCACGTTACGTCAAACTTCTACCCACGTCTACTCACCCCCCTCCTCTCACCGCCTCCCCTCATCCTCTGACTCATCCAAAGCTCGATGTACTACCATTTACTGCCACCAGAGGGCCTATCTCCACTTTGTACGAAATGGCCCTCAAACGAAAGCATAGACTTATCCACGTTTAAAGTTGTTGGTCGTCCAGTTTCAGCTACTGCCGGAAAGGTATATTTAACTAAGCAACAAACCACTAGCTAGTGTTCCCATTTACGTTTGTTTGGGAAAGTCGTTCAGGTAAGTATTAGAATTTGGTTTAGGTTCAAAAATAGCTCGGCAAAGCATGGTATAGGTATGTAGGTACTAACCGGAGTCCACTGTATCGTCATCACTATCATCTTGGCCTTCTGCGTACATTAGAGAGCTAGGCTCCTCATTCACTTCTTCACAAACTTCTTCATCACCAACTTCTTCTTGTTCCACTTTTTCTTCTTCTGTCCTCATCTGTGTATCCGTATCAAAACTACAAAACGAGTTTGTATTTACTTCCTCTGTAAACAACAAAATTTGAATAGATAGTCTGTCTTTTTTACAATCCATCTCAACGGAGTTGGCAAGCTGGGGAAAATAGTCGGCAGAGTTTAGGGTGGCTTTTCTCCTGAGGTGTGGTAGGTAGCTAACGTGCGAGCTGAAAAAATTACAACCAATAGAATATCTCCATTTTACTAGCTTCGCACAGGTGCCAAGATAGGAAAATGCAGAGCTCTGGTAGCCTCCCTTACAATTTACAAGATGTTATTTGTAGATCCGTTACTGTCCGATATTTCCGTAAAAAAAGCAATAAATAAAAACGAGCGCGCTGTATAAAAATAGTACAACCCACACCCGACCATTTTCCGTGGGTGCTTCAAGAGGCTACTATGAGATCGTGAACTGAAGGATGGACTGCAACATTATACTGCTCATTGCATTGCACCATCTTACGTACTACAACAGAATGTACAGTCAACTACAGGTCAAGCTTGACACTTGCAGTGCGACTCTAGCCCCTGCGTATATTGAAATAAGAATGGTACAAAGTCCAATGTGTCAAGCTTGATGTGCTCTTGACTGTGCATGGTGAATATTCATCCGTTTAAGACCCGAAGGTCAGTGATTCTTCTAGTGAAAACCGTCATATAAAATGTGACGGTCAGGCACGTTACCACTTTATTACGGGAAGTCGAAAGCAATGTAAAAATCACAACTTCAACTATTTATTTCTTTGGGAAGCTTGTGAATCATTGGGCTTCAGGTTTAACGTAGATAAAAATGCCCAGTCTGTACTGCGTATGTTCTGCGGTTCATGATGCCAGCTCCAACGATTAGAAAACTCACAGACGCTCGTCAGTGGAAACACTTTGACCTTAAGGTGATCTGTGACGGCCAACTTAGACCCGAACGCAACTAGATGGAGCCACTGCTGCAAATATAAGGTTTCATTTTTAAAATGCAATAACTACCAACTAAATATAACTGCAAAAAGTTGATTAGCGTAAATTTCATCGTGCAACTTTAACGCCTAACAACAATTTCGATAAAAAAATATGTCCATATATCCAGTAAAGTCAATTACTCTAGTCAGTCGTGATTTACGTGAGTACGATCACTTACACATGCACACAAAGCACGTTTTGACCGCACGCCCACAATCGTAATATTGAACCAAAAATTGCTAACACAAACTAATAATTTCAGTACATTAGCTGTATTTTTGTATTAAACGGCGAAAAATTTAACTAAAAATAGCAGTATTCGTTCGTTTTTCAACAGAATTTTATGTCCCGCGTAAGAATGCAAGTCATTTGAATTTTTGTATGGAAAACGGATCACCTTAAGAGGGTTTTAGGCGTTTGTAACGTAGCGCTGGTTCAGCTTATACTGGTTTTGTTTCCACTTGCTTGCTGTCTTGTTTGCACCTACTACACATTTTTGTTCTGAAATTCTGGAGCTTAGAGCTCGTAGTCCAGATGTGGAATTTTATTGGGCAGTTAAGATGAAATGATAGTGAAATATACAAGTAGCTTAAACAAGTCAGTATTTAAAACCTAAAAAAGAAACGAAAATCTAAAAACAAAAAGTTGAAGATTTGTTATTCTGCTTAACGCAAGTTTTGATTACACTGGGCGTCAAAAATAAGTAGTACGGTCAACCGCACGTCAGTAGAAACTTTTTCAACTCTATTACCACGCCATAAAGTCCAAAAGTGTTTCTACTTACGTGCTGTTGAGTGTACACTTTTCAAATTGCAATTACTCCAAGACTATAGAAGTTAGAGCTTTGAAATAAAAATCATTTTATAGCACATTTAAGTAACTTTCCTAAAAATTGTATTTTTTTAGCAATAGTCAAGTTTTACACTTAAAATTTAAAAAAAAAAAAACTAAAAAGTTATTCATTTTGAACGTACTGTCAAGAATTTCATTTCTATGTTTTGTACCTGGTTCACACTAGTAACTTGTGTTACCGCCTCGGGCTCTGATGACAGCTTGGAGCCGGTTTGGCATGCTGAACACTAAGTTTCGGAGGCGGTGTTGGGGAATATTTTCCCATTCTTCTATCAGGGCCTGTTTTAGAGCCCTGAGGGTGGCGGGGGGTGGTGTGCGCCTTCTGACTAGCCTTCCAAGCTCATCTCAGGCTTCTTGATGTCCAAGCCATTAAGCTGATGCCAACCTCCTGAATGTACTCTACGTACGAGGCCAGTGGTGTGTGGCCGGGCGTTACCATGCATTAGTATCGCTCCTTCACCCATATTTACTAAATATGGCCCTGCATACTCGTTAAGGATCTCTTAAGCAAATCTTTCACCAGTCAGAGTGCCATTTTCTATGACTACTAGCTCTGTGCGACCCTCTGAAGAGATGCCAGCCCATACGTGTACAGAGCCCCCGCCGTTTTGGACTCTTCCGAGATGCAAGCTTGAAGGTATCGCTCACCAGGTCGCCTGTAGACTCTCCGCCTTTCATCGGAAGTGTATAAAGAGAAACTAGACTCATCTGTGAACAAAACTCTTGTCCATTCTTCTTTGCCCCATGGTACGTGATGACGAGCGTAGCGTTGTCTCGCTACTTGATGCCCTGTCTCAAGTTTGGGGCCATTTGCTGGCCTACAAGACTTCAGGTTAGCTTCAGCAAGTCTTCTTCTCACTGTACTCTCACTAATGTAATCAGCTCGGGTCTGAAGAAGTTGTTGCTGGACCTCAACTGCATTAAGGCGGTTGCCGGGTGGCAGCACCTTACTTTTAGAAATAAATTTATTGCGTCGCAAATACAAAACGTTTTAGTAGTATTGTTCGTTTGGCGGCAATATAGGGTAGTTATGTATGTTATAACCCATGACATCATGGCTTAGCTTATCATTTATAGCTTTGTATTGGTAAAGTGCTAAAAGTGGCCGTTTTTGGCACTTTTACAATACAAAGCTATTCATGATAAGCTAAGATGTGATGTGATGGATAATAAAATATAGAACTACCCCAAATTGCCGCCAATCAAACAATCCTTATTAAATGTTTTGTATTTATGACGCAATAAATTTATTTCTCAAAGTGGCAGCACTTCTGCTCAGCAACCACCTTAAGGTGACGATTTCTCAACACAGTAGAAACAATAAAGCGGTCTTCTCGGGTACTAGTGCACCTGGGTCTGCCATTACCTGGTCTCCTTAGATGGTTTCCAGTCTCTTCGTACATTTGCTTTACTTGCTGGACCGTTCGTAGAGTTACACCTACCGTTCTTTCTTGCAGTACCACGCATACTGATGCCTACTTCTAGAAAAGCTAAGATTCTTGCACATTCTTCAGGTGAAAGAGGCATGATTAGTAAAGTTTACTCGCTGTGGACGCCTTTGCTTTTGAATTGCAATTGATTTATCAGCAATAAATGTAAAAAAAAATAAAAACAAAAGTAAGACAACAGTTTAAAAAAAGAGTGTTTTTGTTTATTCAGTTCTTTACAGTCAATCTGTTACAGATGACATTATGCATGAAGTTTTTATTATATGAAATTAAATTATCTTTTTAACTTTTTTTATTTCAAAGTTTTAGCTTTATAGTTTACGAGATATTCCTATTTTAAAATTGTACTACTTATTTTTGACGCCCAGTGTATTATTTGAATTTTGTTTTTAATTTGTTCCAACATAATAATTATATTCAGTTACTAAATTAAATACTCGTAAAAACTTTTTGAACATTAACAAGTAGAAAACCCTTCAGAAGAATATTTAATAAACAATTCTTACCTGCTGTTTCCTCAGCCATTCTGACGTTAAGGTAGGCATCTTCACACTGAAGAACCTAAAAAGAATTTTACAGTGTAGGCATTGTCAGACTAGTTGCTAGTAGTAACTAGTCAGGGTGTTTTCAACTATCTTTTGAAATGTCCACTAGATGGCACTGCAAACCAGCACTAGGAAAATCTATCTTAATGCCACCATGTACACTCGGGGAAGAAAAATGTTTGCCACCTTAAGATTGGTTTTCGCTAGCACCAGTGCCAGATCAATCATACCAACATCTTAGTACAAGAAACAGTACTGCCAATATTTAAATAAATGTTACGTTTGGTGCAAAATAAGGTTTTGTCTGTTTTACCCACTATAGAGGTTTATATTTTATAGTTTTTATTAAAACATAAAACTCTATAGAGATTTTACATATTCCATTCCGTCAGTGTGACAAATATAGTACAGGCTTTGCCTAGTTTGGGATCAGAGACCTTGTGTGAAATGTCCCCATATTATTATTATTCATATATTAACTATGTTTATACTACTCTACTCGACCCATTAGTGTACAATCATCAATACTTAAAAAAACTTTATTGACGGACGTCAAGGAAAGCTCCCTATTGTACGTCCAACAAAATAACTGTGGCTGTGACCGTCAATGCGCATAGTACAAAATGAGTCGAGGGGGTGAGCGCGGAAGGTGGGGGGAGGCGTAGGAATCTTTCATTGGCTTTCGGCCTGTCACCCATAGGTATAAAATAACCGTCAGAGCCAAACTTATCCTGCACATGCTACACTACCAAACCAAAGTAAGGCCAATGCAATAGCTCTGTTGTGACAGCTGTCAAACTTATAAAAAATTATGACCTGCAAATGAGCTCTGTGTGTTGGTGTTAAGGTAACTTCAAAACTGATTTCTTATGTTGGTCTTACTTTAGTTGTATTTTTGCAACATACTGAAGGACTCACTGAAGACATCACATTGAAAGCGTTTTGAAGCAGCGTGCGCCTTAAGATGAAGGTTCAAAGCATTCACTTTATTAGATGTATAGTCACAAATATCACACGAGTAACTTTTGGCTGTATTACCTACATGAATACTTACATTAGAAACTTTGGATGTATTTGAAGTTGAAATGTTTTTGGCATTTTTGACTAACTTTATCTTAAGTGTAGGATTCCTTACATCACATTTTTCTAGTACTATTTTAACATCTCTGATATTACAAGTTTTCGACTTTGGTATATTAGTTTCGAGAATACTGTTCTTTACGTAAGACTCAGTTTGAGTGTTGGCTGTTGTAGAATTTTCCTTCAAAGTCCGAGTTTCTGAATTTTCTTTGTTGTTCGACGTGGGCTTCTCATTCTGTGGTGGTCCTAGTAAAATAATTCACATTGTTAGATAGCCAAAAGTGCTTAATATTACAATTACTTTGAAAAATGTAATATAAAATTTTTGTCAGTTCCAGAGCTCGATGTCCAACAGTGGACTATTTACACAGGAAGTGAGGGAAGTATTTCAAGATCGTAGCACGTGGAAGAGTGTGATCTCTGCCTACTCTGACAGTAAACGGGCGTTATGTTATGTATGTATGTTTTGATAAACTGCATCAAAAGAAGAGTCTTCGATGTAGGCAGTTAGCGAGGGAGAGAGAGATATATAATAATATGCCTTATGGCACCTTTTACACTGGGTTATTTTTGGAACCCAGACCAAAATGTATGTTGCTAAGAACATGAAATTGAACAAGTTTATCAAAGAGACGTGGGTCGAAAAACAAGGTAAATGATTCCAAGTTGGCTGTATCCTTGATACGGCCGTAAGTTTTACGTGTATGTGTCTATGTAGGTAGGTTCAGTCAAGGGCACGTTACGTCAAACTTCTACCCACGTCTACTCACCCCCCTCCTCTCACCGCCTCCCCTCATCCTCTGACTCATCCAAAGCTCGATGTACTACCATTTACTGCCACCAGAGGGCCTATCTCCACTTTGTACGAAATGGCCCTCAAACGAAAGCATAGACTTATCCACGTTTAAAGTTGTTGGTCGTCCAGTTTCAGCTACTGCCGGAAAGGTATATTTAACTAAGCAACAAACCACTAGCTAGTGTTCCCATTTACGTTTGTTTGGGAAAGTCGTTCACGTAAGTATTAGAATTTGGTTTAGGTTCAAAAATAGCTCGGCAAAGCATGGTATAGGTATGTAGGTACTAACCGGAGTCCACTGTATCGTCGTCACTATCATCTTGGCCTTCTGCGTACATTAGAGAGCTAGGCTCCTCATTCACTTCTTCACAAACTTCTTCTTCACAAACTTCTTCTTCACCAACTTCTTCTTGTTCCACTTTTTCTTCTTCTGTCCCCATCTGTGTATCCGTATCAAAACTACAAAACGAGTTTGTATTTACTTCCTCTGTAAACAACAAAATTTGAATAGATAGTCTGTCTTTTTTACAATCCATCTCAGCGGAGTTGGCAAGCTGGGGAAAATAGTCGGCAGAGTTTAGGGTGGCTTTTCTCCTGAGGTGTGGTAGGTAGCTAACGTGCGAGCTGAAAAAATTACAACCAATAGAATATCTCCATTTTACTAGCTTCGCACAGGTGCCAAGATAGGAAAATGCAGAGCTCTGGTAGCCTCCCTTACCATTTACAAGATGTTATTTGTAGATCCGTTACTGTCCGATATTTCCGTAAAAAAAGCAATAAATAAAAACGAGCGCGCTGTATAAAAATAGTACAACCCACACCCGACCATTTTCCGTGGGTGCTTCAAGAGGCTACTATGAGATCGTGAACTGAAGGATGGACTGCAACATTATACTGCTCATTGCATTGCACCATCTTACGTACTACAACAGAATGTACAGTCAACTACAGGTCAAGCTTGACATTTGCAGTGCGACTCTAGCCCCTGCGTATATTGAAATAAGAATGGTACAAAGTCCAATGTGTCAAGCTTGATGTGCTCTTGACTGTGCATGGTGAATATTCATCCGTTTAAGACCCGAAGGTCAGTGATTCTTCTAGTGAAAACCGTCATATAAAATGTGACGGTCAGGCACGTTACCACTTTATTACGGGAAGTCGAAAGCAATGTAAAAATCACAACTTCAACTATTTATTTCTTTGGGAAGCTTGTGAATCACTGGACTTCAGGTTTAACGTAGATAAAAATGCCCAGTCTATACTGCGTATGTTCTGCGGTTCATGATGCCAGCTGCAACGCTTAGAAAACTCACAGACGCTCGTCAGTGGAAACACTTTGACCTTAAGGTGATCTGTGACGGCCAACTTAGACCCGAACGCAACTAGATGGAGCCACTGCTGCAAATATAAGGTTTTATTTTTTTAATGCAATAACTACCAACTAAATATAACTGCAAAAAGTTGATTAGCGTTAATTTCATCGTGCAACTTTAACGCCTTACAACAATTTCGATAAAAAAATATGTCCATATATCCAGTAAAGTCAATTACTCTAGTCAGTCGTGATTTACGTGAGTACGATCACTTACACATGCACACAAAGCACGTTTTGACCGCACGCCCACAATCGTAATATTGAACCAAAAATTGCTAACACAAACTAGTAATTTCAGTACATTAGCTGTATTTTTGTATTAAACGGCGAAAAATTTAACTAAAAATAGCAGTATTCGTTCGTTTTTCAACAGAATTTTATGTCCCGCGTAAGAATGCAAGTCATTTGAATTTTTGTATGGAAAACGGATCACCTTAAGAGGGTTTTAGGCGTTTGTAACGTAGCGCTGGTTCAGCTTATACTGGTTTTGTTTCCACTTGCTTGCTGTCTTGTTTGTACCTACTACGCATTTTTGTTCTGAAATTCTGGAGCTTAGAGCTCGTTGTCCAGATGTGGAATTTTATTGGGCAGTTAAGATGAAATGATAGTGAAATATACAAGTAGCTTAAACAAATCAGTATTTAAAACCTAAAAAAGAAACGAAAATCTAAAAACAAAAAGTTGAAGATTTGTTATTCTGCTTAACGCAAGTTTTGATTACACTGGGCGTCAAAAATAAGTAGTACGGTCAACCGCACGTCAGTAGAAACTTTTTCAACTCTATTACCACGCCATAAAGTCCAAAAGTGTTTCTACTTACGTGCTGTTGAGTGTACACTTTTCAAATTGCAATTACTCCAAGACTATAGAAGTTAGAGCTTTGAAATAAAAATCATTTTATACCACATTTAAGTAACTTTCCTAAAAATTAAATTTTTTTAGCAATAGTCAAGTTTTACACTTAAAATTTAAAAAAAACTAAAAAGTTATTCATTTTGAACGTACTGTCAAGAACTTCATTTCTATGTTTTGTACCTGGTTCACATTAGTAACTTGTGTGCGCCTCGGGCTCTGATGACAGCTTGGAGCCGGTTTGGCATGCTGAACACTAAGTTTCGGAGGCGGTGTTGGGGAATATTTTCCCATTCTTCTATCAGGGCCTGTTTTAGAGCCCTGAGGGTGGCGGGGGGTGGTGTGCGCCTTCTGACTAGCCTTCCAAGCTCATCTCAGGCTTCTTGATGTCCAAGCCATCAAGCTGATGCCAACCTCCTGAATGTACTCTACGTACGAGGCCAGTGGTGTGTGGCCGGGCGTTACCATGCATTAGTATCGCTCCTTCACCCATATTTACTAAATATGGCCCTGCATACTCGTTAAGGATCTCTTAAGCAAATCTTTCACCAGTCAGAGTGCCATTTTCTATGACTACTAGCTCTGTGCGACCCTCTGAAGAGATGCCAGCCCATACGTGTACAGAGCCCCCGCCGTTTTGGACTCTTCCGAGATGCAAGCTTGAAGGTATCGCTCACCAGGTCGCCTGTAGACTCTCCGCCTTCCATCGGAAGTGTATAAAGAGAAACTAGACTCATCTGTGAACAAAACTCTTGTCCATTCTTCTTTGCCCCATGGTACGTGATGACGAGCGTAGCGTTGTCTCGCTACTTGATGCCCTGTCTCAAGTTTGGGGCCATTTGCTGGCCTATAAGACTTCAGGTTAGCTTCAGCAAGTCTTCTTCTCACTGTACTCTCACTAATGTAATCAGCTCGGGTCTGAAGAAGTTGTTGCTGGACCTCAACTGCATTAAGGCGGTTGCCGGGTGGCAGCACCTTACTTTTAGAAATAAATTTATTGCGTCGCAAATACAAAACGTTTTAGTAGTATTGTTCGTTTGGCGGCAATATAGGGTAGTTATATATGTTATAACCCATGACATCATGGCTTAGCTTATCATTTATAGCTTTGTATTGGTAAAGTGCTAAAAGTGGCCGTTTTTGGCACTTTTACAATACAAAGCTATGCATGATAAGCTAAGATGTGATGTGATGGATAATAAAATATAGAACTACCCCAAATTGCCGCCAATCAAACAATCCTTATTAAATGTTTTGTATTTATGACGCAATAAATTTATTTCTCGAAAGTGGCAGCACTTCTGCTCAGCAACCACCTTAAGGTGACGATTTCTCAACACAGTAGAAACAATAAAGCGGTCTTCTCGGGTACTAGTGCACCTGGGTCTGCCATTACCTGGTCTCCTTAGATGGTTTCCAGTCTCTTCGTACATTTGCTTTACTTGCTGGACCGTTCGTAGAGTTACACCTACCGTTCTTTCTTGCAGTACCACGCATACTGATGCCTACTTCTAGAAAAGCTAAGATTCTTGCACATTCTTCAGGTGAAAGAGGCATGATTAGTAAAGTTTACTCGCTGTGGACGCCTTTGCTTTTGAATTGCAATTGATTTATCAGCAATAAATGTAAAAAAAAATAAAAACAAAAGACAACAGTTTAAAAAAAAGAGTGTTTTTGTTTATTCAGTTCTTTACAGTCAATCTGTTACAGATGACATTATGCATGAAGTTTTTATTATATGAAATTAAATTCTCTTTTTAACTTTTTTTATTTCAAAGTTTTAGCTTTATAGTTTACGAGATATTCCTATTTTAAAATTGTACTACTTATTTTTGACGCCCAGTGTATTATTTGAATTTTGTTTTTAATTTGTTCCAACATAATAATTATATTCAGTTACTAAATTAAATACTCGTAAAAGCTTTTTGAACATTAACAAGTAGAAAACCCTTCAGAAGAATATTTAATAAACAATCCTTACCTGCTGTTTCCTCAGCCATTCTGACGTTAAGGTAGGCATCTTCACACTGAAGAACCTAAAAATAATTTTACAGTGTAGGCATTGTCCGACTAGTTGCTAGTAGTAACTAGTCAGGGTGTTTTCAACTATCTTTTGAAATGTCCACTAGATGGCACTGCAAACCAGCACTAGGAAAATCTATCTTAATGCCACCATGTACACTCGGGGAAGAAAAATGTTCGC
Organism: Athrips mouffetella; assembly: GCA_947532105.1. Taxonomy (NCBI): domain Eukaryota; kingdom Metazoa; phylum Arthropoda; class Insecta; order Lepidoptera; family Gelechiidae; genus Athrips; species Athrips mouffetella. The sequence goes on along the minus strand of OX383956.1, from coordinate 28,193,520 downwards.
CACCTTAAGATTGGTTTTCGCTAGCACCAGTGCCAGATCAATCATACCAACATCTTAGTACAAGAAACAGTACTGCCGATATTTAAATAAATGTTACGTTTGGTGCAAAATAAGGTTTTGTCTGTTTTACCCACTATAGAGGTTTATATTTTATAGTTTTTATTAAAACATAAAACTCTATAGAGATTTTACATATTCCATCCCGTCAGTGTGACAAATATAGTACAGGCTTTGCCTATTTTGGGATCAGAGAGCTTGTGTGAAATGTCCCCATATTATTATTATTCATATATTAACTATGTCTATACTACTCTACTCGACCCATTAGTGTACAACCATCAATACTTAAAAAAACTTTATTGACGGACGTCAAGGAAAGCTCCCTATTGTACGTCCAACAAAATAACTGTGGCTGTGACCGTCAATGCGCATAGTACAAAATGAGTCGAGGGGGTGAGCGCGGAAGGTGGGGGGAGGCGTAGGAATCTTTCATTGGCTTTCGGCCTGTCACCCATAGGTATAAAATAACCGTCAGAGCCAAACTTATCCTGCACATGCTACACTACCAAACCAAAGTAAGGCCAATGCAATAGCTCTGTTGTGACAGCTGTCAAACTTATAAAAAATTATGACCTGCAAATGAGCTCTGTGTGTTGGTGTTAAGGTAACTTCAAAACTGATTTCTTATGTTGGTCTTACTTTAGTTGTATTTTTGCAACATACTGAAGGACTCACTGAAGACATCACATTGAAAGCGTTTTGAAGCAGCGTGCGCCTTAAGATGAAGATTCAAAGCATTCACTTTATTAGATGTATAGTCACAAATATCACACGAGTAACTTTTGGCTGTATTACCTACATGAATACTTACATTAGAAACTTTGGATGTATTTGAAGTTGAAATGTTTTTGGCATTTTTGACTAACTTTATCTTAAGTGTAGGATTCCTTACATCACATTTTTCTAGTACTATTTTAACATCTCTGATATTACAAGTTTTCGACTTTGGTATATTAGTTTCGAGAATACTGTTCTTTACGTAAGACTCAGTTTGAGTGTTGGCTGTTGTAGAATTTTCCTTCAAAGTCCGAGTTTCTGAATTTTCTTTGTTGTTCCACGTGGGCTTCTCATTCTGTGGTGGTCCTAGTAAAATAATTCACATTGTTAGATAGCCAAAAGTGCTTAATATTACAATTACTTTGAAAAATATAATATAAAATTTTTGTCAGTTCCAGAGCTCTATGTCCAACAGTGGACTATTTACACAGGAAGTGAGGGAAGTATTTCAAGATCGTAGCACGTGGAAGAGTGTGATCTCTGCGTACTCTGACAGTAAACGGGCGTTATGTTATGTATGTATGTTTTGATAAACTGCATCAAAAGAAGAGTCTTCGATGTAGGCAGTTAGCGAGGGAGAGAGAGAGATATAATAATATGCCTTATGGCACCTTTTACACTGGGTTATTTTTGGAACCCAGACCAAAATGTATGTTGCTAAGAACATGAAATTGAACAAGTTTATCAAAGAGACGTGGGTCGAAAAACAAGGTAATTGATTCCAAGTTGGCTGTATCCTTGATACGGCCGTAAGTTTTACGTGTATGTGTCTATGTAGGTAGGTTCAGTCAAGGGCACGTTACGTTAACTTCTACCCCCGTCTACTCACTCCCCTCCTCTCACCGCCTCCCCTCATCCTCTGACTCATCCAAAGCTCGATGTACTACCATTTACTGCCACCAGAGGGCCTATCTCCACTTTGTACGAAATGGCCCTCAAACGAAAGCATAGACTTATCCACGTTTAAAGTTGTTGGTCGTCCAGTTTCAGCTACTGCCGGAAAGGTATATTTAACTAAGCAACAAACCACTAGCTAGTGTTCCCATTTACGTTTGTTTGGGAAAGTCGTTCACGTAAGTATTAGAATTTGGTTTAGGTTCAAAAATAGCTCGGCAAAGCATGGTATAGGTATGTAGGTACTAACCGGAGTCCACTGTATCGTCGTCACTATCATCTTGGCCTTCTGCGTACATTAGAGAGCTAGGCTCCTCATTCACTTCTACACAAACTTCTTCTTCACCAACTTCTTCTTGTTCCACTTTTTCTTCTTCTGTCCTCATCTGTGTATCCGTATCAAAACTACAAAACGAGTTTGTATATACTTCCTCTGTAAACAACAAAATTTGAATAGATAGTCTGTCTTTTTTACAATCCATCTCAACGGAGTTGGCAAGCTGGGGAAAATAGTCGGCAGAGTTTAGGGTGGCTTTTCTCCTGAGGTGTGGTTAGGGTTGTAAAAAAACGGTTTTTTTTCTGTCTTGAAAAAAAACCTGAAAAAAAACCGTGAAAAAAAAGAGTTTTTTTTCTGAAATATGTTTTTTTTCATAAGTACGGAATCTCAAAATTTGCTAAGTAATTAATACTTTTATACGATAGTTTTAGACTTTATGTTAACAACTTATATTCTGGTTTTATAAAAATAACATTAATGAAATCTATAATGGTAGTTATCACCATTTACTGTTGGCAACACCACCGCCTCTCCTCGCCGCATCGGGGATTCCCCAATAAATATTTATGTACTAAATGTTTATCGAATTAAAATGTACGTTATTGCTATTGAAACACAGCCTAGTTTCTTTTGTAAGTTATACTTCTCAAATCAAAAACGTCATTGTGTTTAGTTAGTCGAAGCGAAGACTAGCTCGTGAATGAACAATTCATTTTTTGTGTTCCTTTAAATATTGAGAAAAGATAAGCGATATAGTTCATATTAAAACAAGATATAATTATGCCGAAAAGAGTTGGATCAGGTCGAAAGACTGTAGCCGTGGCAAAGTTATTTAATGACATTATTTCGACCTAGTTTTAAGTTACTTACATAAATAAACCTTGAAAAACCGCTATTGTCGTATTATTTGTTGGTTTGAAAAAAAAACCGTATTTAGAAAAAAAACAATGGTGCCAGGTTTTTTTTCATGAATTTGAAAAAAAACATTTAGTTTTTTTTCTATTTACAACCCTAGGTGTGGTAGGTAGCTAACGTGCGAGCTGAAAAAATTACAACCAATAGATTATCTCCATTTTACTAGCTTCGCACAGGTGCCAAGATAGGAAAATGCAGAGCTCTGGTAGCCTCCCTTACAATTTACAAGATGTTATTTGTAGATCCGTTACTGTCCGATATTTCCGTTAAAAAAGCAATAAATAAAAACGAGCGCGCTGTATAAAAATAGTACAACCCACACCCGACCATTTTCCGTGGGTGCTTCAAGAGGCTACTATGAGATCGTGAACTGAAGGATGGACTGCAACATTATACTGCTCATTGCATTGCACCATCTTACGTACTACAACAGAATGTACAGTCAACTACAGGTCAAGCTTGACAGTAGCAGTGCGACTCTAGCCCCTGCGTATATTGAAATAAGAATGGTACAAAGTCCAATGTGTCAAGCTTGATGTACTCTTGACTGTGCATGGTGAATATTCATCCGTTTAAGACCCGAAGGTCAGTGATTCTTCTAGTGAAAACCGTCATATAAAATGTGACGGTCAGGCACGTTACCACTTTATTACGGGAAGTCGAAAGCAATGTAAAAATCACAACTTCAACTATTTATTTCTTTGGGAAGCTTGTGAATCACTGGACTTCAGGTTTAACGTAGATAAAAATGCCCAGTCTATACTGCGTATGTTCTGCGGTTCATGATGCCAGCTGCAACGCTTAGAAAACTCACAGACGCTCGTCAGTGGAAACACTTTGACCTTAAGGTGATCTGTGACGGCCAACTTAGACCCGAACGCAACTAGATGGAGCCACTGCTGCAAATGTAAGGTTTTATTTTTTTAATGCAATAACTACCAACTATATATGTGCAAAAAGTTGATTAGCGTAAATTTCATCGTGCAACTTCAACGCCTAACAACAATTTCGATAAAAAAAATATGTCCATATATCCAGTAAAGTCAATTACTCTAGTCAGTCGTGATTTACATGAGTACGATCACTTACACATGCACACAAAGCACGTTTTGACCGCACGCCCACAATCGTAATATTGAACTAAAAATTGCTAACACAAACTAGTAATTTCAGTACATTAGCTGTATTTTTGTATTAAACGGCGAAAAATTTAACTAAAAATAGCAGTATTCGTTCGTTTTTCAACAGAATTTTATGTCCCGCGTAAGAATGCAAGTCATTTGAATTTTTGTATGGAAAACTGATCACCTTAAGAGGGTTTTAGGCGTTTGTAACGTAGCGCTGGTTCAGCTTATACTGGTTTTGTTTCCACTTGCTTGCTGTCTTGTTCGCATTTACTACGCATTTTTGTTCTGAAATTCTGGAGCTTAGAGCTCGTTGTCCAGATGTGGAATTTTATTGGGCAGTTAAGATGAAATGATAGTGAAATATAGAAGTAGCTTAAACAAGTCAGTATTTAAAAACTAAAAAAGAAACGAAAATCTAAAAACAAAAAGTTGAAGATTTGTTATTCTGCTTAACGCAAGTTTTGATTACACTGGGCGTCAAAAATAAGTAGTACGGTCAACCGCACGTCGGTAGACACTTTTTCAACTCTATTACCACGCCATAAAGTCCAAAAGTGTTTCTACTTACGTGCTGTTGAGTGTACACTTTTCAAATTGCAATTACTCCAAGACTATAGAAGTTAGAGCTTTGAAATAAAAATCATTTTATACCACATTTAAGTAACTTTCCTAAAAATTAATTTTTTTTAGCAATAGTCAAGTTTTACACTTAAAATTAAAAAAAAAATAAAAAGTTATTCATTTTGAACGTACTGTCAAGAACTTCATTTCTATGTTTTGTACCTGGTTCACACTAGTAACTTGTGTTACCGCCTCGGGCTCTGATGACAGCTTGGAGCCGGTTTGGCATGCTGAACACTAAGTTTCGGAGGCAGTGTTGGGGAATATTTTCCCATTCTTCTATCAGGGCCTGTTTTAGAGCCCTGAGGGTGGCGGGGGGTGGTGTGCGCCTTCTGACTAGCCTTCCAAGCTCATCTCAGGCTTCTTGATGTCCAAGCCATCAAGCTGATGCCAGCCTCCTGAATGTACTCTACGTACGAGGCCAGTGGTGTGTGGCCGGGCGTTACCATGCATAAGTATCGCTCCTTCCCCCATATTTACTAAATATGGCCCTGCATACTCGTTAAGGATCTCTAAAGCATATCTTTCACCAGTCAGAGTGCCATTTTCTATGACTACTATTTCTGTGCGACCCTCTGAAGAGATGCCAGCCCATACGTGTACAGAGCCCCCGCCGTTTTGGACCCTTTCCGAGATGCAAGCTTGAAGGTATCGCTCACCAGGTCGCCTGTAGACTCTCCGCCTTCCATCGGAAGTGTATAAAGAGAAACTAGACTCATCTGTGAACAAAACTCTTGTCCATTCTTCTTTGCCCCATGGTACGTGATGACGAGCGTAGCGTTGTCTCGCTACTTGATGCCCTGTCTCAAGTTAGGGGCCATTTGCTGGCCTATAAGACTTCAGGTTAGCTTCAGCAAGTCTTCTTCTCACTGTACTCTCACTAATGTAATCAGCTCGGGTCTGAAGAAGTTGTTGCTAGACCTCAACTGCATTAAGGTGACGATTTCTCAACACAGTAGAAACAATAAAGCGGTCTTTTCGGGTACTAGTGCACCTGGGTCTGCCATTACCTGGTCTCCTTAGATGGTTTCCAGTCTCTTCGTACATTTGCTTTACTTGCTGGACCGTTCGTAGAGTTACACCTACCGTTCTTTCTTGCAGTACCACGCATACTGATGCCTACTTCTAGAAAAGCTAAGATTCTTGCACATTCTTCAGGTGAAAGAGGCATGATTAGTAAAGTTTACTCGCTGTGGACGCCTTTGCTTTTGAATTGCAATTGATTAATCAGCAATAAATGTAAAAAAAAATAAAAACAAAAGTAAGACAACAGTTTAAAAAAAGAGTGTTTTTGTTTATTCAGTTTTTTACAGTCAATCTGTTACAGATGACATTATGCATGAAGTTTTTATTATATGAAATTAAATTCTCTTTTTAACTTTTTTTATTTCAAAGTTTTAGCTTCTATAGTTTACGAGATATTCCTATTTTAAAACAGTACTACTTATTTTTGACGCCCAGTGTATTATTTGAACTTTGTTTTTAATTTGTTCCAACATAATAATTATATTCAGTTACTAAATTAAATAAAAACTTTTTGAACATTAACAAGTGGAAAACCCTATAGAAGAATATTTAATATACAATCCTTACCTGCTGTTTCCTCAGCCATGCTGATGTTAAGGTAGACCTCTTCACACTCAAGAACCTAAAAAGAATTTTACAGTGTAGGCATTGTCAGACTAGTTGCTAGTAGTAACTAGTCAGGGTGTTTTCAACTATCTTTTGAAATGTCCACTAGATGGCACTGCAAACCAGCACTAGGAAAATCTATCTTAATGCCACCATGTACACTCGGGGAAGAAATATGTTTGCCACCTTAAGATTGGTTTACGCTAGCACCAGTGCCAGATCAATCATACCAACATCTTAGTACAAGAAACAGTACTGCCAATATTTAAATAAATGTTACGTTTGGTGCAAAATAAGGTTTTGTCTGTTTTACCCACTGTAGAGGTTTATATTTTATAGTTTTTATTAAAACATAAAACTCTATAGAGATTTTACATATTCCATCCCGTCAGTGTGACAAATAACTCAATAACAAAGTGACAGACACTTCAATTTATGACACTGAAAGACACTAAGAATGACAATAGCTTTTTAATTGTTGTAACCAAAGAGAGTCAAACCAACACAAATATGCTCCTATTTCCAGGATGATTAAATTCTACAACTTCTTACCTAGGACTGCAAATGTTGATATTTTTCATGACAATATTTTAAAAAGAAAATACTAATGGTTTTATAAGGTTCGTTCAGTTAGTGTAAGCTATCCTTTTAAATAATATGTTTGGTATAACTTCAAATTTTAAACTTTAAATTGTATTGCAGTATCAATCAGTGGCTATTTGATTGAGAGTACAAAGTAACTTTTCTATGTCCTCTCAATCAAATAGCTCCTTCTACCTATTTTTACCTACATTTGCTCTTTTCTTGTTCCTAAATTCGTTAGACATATTTGTGCATGCTGTACTCTCCTATAAGTGATGTGATGAGGCACCTGTTCTTGTAAATTGTAAGCAACCTATGTAATCAATGTGCACTCGTTGTTGGAAAGCCTAATAAATAAAATAAAAAAATAAACACGAAGGTTTTAATTTGTCAAAAATTTTATATGATTTAATCTTCTTGGACAAGGTTTGAGTTAATTTGAACTTTATTTTCGAAGAGTACAGTATACTTTTCTATGCATTAGGCGAATCTTTGTCACAGTTTCAAAAGGTAATATGTTTGCGACGTTAAACAAATCAATTTGAAAACTGGCGAACCTTTTTCTTCCCCGAGGGTACCCAATCAGTATTTAATCAGAATGAAAATAATTAAGTCAGTTTGATTTGTTCTGTCAAATGCATATACTACTTTTCTAGTAATTCAACATTCATATGACCAGCCCGTTGGTGTGGTTGGTAATGAGTCTGCCTTTCACGCCGTGGGCCGCAGGTTGATCCCCGCCCAGGGCAAACATTTGTGTGGTGAACAGAAGTGTTTGTTCTGTGTCTGGGTATTATTTATCCATTTATGTATGTTTGTCAGTCTCTGATACCCATAGTACAGGCTTTGCCTAGTTTGGGATCAGAGACTTTGTGTGAAATGTCCCCAATATTATTATTATTCATATATTAACTATGTCTATACTACTCTACTCGACCCATTAGTGTACAACCATCAATACTTACAAAAACTTTATTGACGGACGTCAAGCAAAGCTCCCTATTGTACATCCAACAAAATAACTGTGGCTGTGACCGTCAATGCGCATAGTACAAAATGAGTTGCGGGGGTGAGCGCGGAAGGTGGGGGGAGGCGTAGGAATCGTTCATTGGCTTTCGGCCTGTCACCCATAGGCATAAAATAACCGTCACAGCCAAACTTATCCTGCACATGCTACACTACCAAACCAAAGTAAGGCCAATGCAATAGCTCTGTTGTGACAGCTGTCAAACTTATAAAAAATTATGACCTGCAAATGAGTCTGTGTGTTGGTGTTAAGGTAACTTCAAAACTGATTTCTTATGTTGGTCTTACTTTAGTTGTATTTTTGCAACATACTGAAGGACTCACTGAAGGACTCATCAGCAAAATGGCTGCCTGTCCTATGTCTAACAATAATAATAATACTGGAATGGGAGATAATACAATACAGGGTGTCGAAATACAAATTCCAACTGTTCAATTCTTGTTTGGAATTATTCCAATAAAATATTTTTTACCTGATGTCTGAAAGCTGTAGCATCCCTTAGATGACGGACACAAATATCACAAATGAGGCAATCTTTTGGGTTCCCGTCCAAACAAGATAGCTGAAAATTATTTTTTCTAATTATAACTTTGTTAACTTTATTAACTTTTGTCTCTGCATCGGCTAAGAATAGTAACAAAAGGTATTAAAGGCAATTAAAGAATTGTTAATTGGAGGAAAGATAGCAGCGTCTCTATGTGTATCACACCATCTTATAATGGCTTCACTAAAGAGTCAGGTGTTTTGGTACAGTAGGTACAATACAAGATACAAATTTATAACCATAACACACACACAGAAAAATGCTTAGCCTATAGTTATAGATACAGAAAGCCAGAAACATCTACATTTACTTATAACACATTTTACATGAATTTGAGGTTATGATTTCGTTTACAAAACACGTTACTCTTTAATTCAATTCAATCTTTGATGAGTGGCTTTTGTGTGTTCACAATTCCGCCAATGTCACGTAGTGAAGTGAATACACGATGGAGATCCGCAAAAAAAAAAAAACCCGGATATAGAATCCATTGAATAATCCTTTAGAGTACAAAACATCACAATATGTACAACAGAACAAGATAGTTATTATTAAAAATAATTTTCATAAATAGGAGAACATTATAGTTTAATATGATTATAACTGATGAATTTTGACAATAAGAATATAAAAGGAGAATCAACAAGGGATAATAAATATTTCATATTAGTGGGCAAAGGGATCTCAGGAGGGAGGACATTATATAATGAAATAGAAAGTTTGGGACAGTTAAAAAATATATGATCTATATCACCTTCGTCTATTCCGCATTCACACAGGGAGTTATCCCGAACCCTAATCTTATTTAAATGAACCGGGGTGCTGGAGTGACCTAATCTAATACGACAGATTGTTGTTATAATAGGTCTTGGAATTTTACGAAACTTGAAAAACCACGGTTTTATTGGAATTTCAGGTTGGATGTCACCATAAAATTTACCCTTGATGAATTTAGATGAAGACCACAGGATGTTCCATTGAGATCTCAAACAGGAATGGGCTAGATTGCACAAATCCTGGGATTGAACTTCTTTATAATTTTCCAAACCAGAGTGAATCGCAGCTTTAGCACACCAATCTGCAGCTTCCTTAGCTCCGGAATACCATAATTTTATTTGGCTTAGTAAGTAGTTTCTATTTTATACATTTAAATCACTCACCAACAGTCCGAAACAGTCGTTGAACATTTTGGCATATATTTCTCTACCGTAATTATGGTCATCGTACTCAGCGGTAAGGAGCCGGCATTGTCTCACAGACCAACAACACCGACAAAGGCCGGAGTCAACAACAACCGGGTCTCGCGAGGACATTGTCACTCCGCTCATTTTAATACAAAGAATTAATTTGGAAGCGCAGCGTTTTTCTTACGTCAATGGTTTCCGGTGAGATGATTTTTTTTTTTTTTTTTGTTTATTTCGCCTTAAAAGGCAGGCAACGATCAGTGACCATTCAGCCTCGTCTTCGATAAATTTTTTTAAGATCTTCGGGTAGTAAGGCCAAGGCCAAGTCTTCAATTATTATTCAGTTTTCAAGGCGTAAGCCAAGTCTTTCAATCAATATAAAATTAGTCTCTATCAAATTATTCAGGCCGAAGCCAAGTCTTCAGTTGAACTTATTTTTCATTTCCATGTAATCGTCAAATCCTGGTAAAATTTTCATTTCCGTGTATAAAAGTCATTTCCGTGTAATCATCATTTCCAAATTCTAATTTTGTCCCGATTAGTTCAATTGTCTCAATTGTGTTAACAATAAAATTGTAAATTGGTGTATAGTTCAATGGATTTGCCAGCAAAACTTGAATGTCGCGCGGGAGATTTGCTGGTGTCTCATATACTGCAAGGAGTTCATCTATTAAAATTATTCTTTGGATGTTGTACGCAGGACATTCAAAAAAGATGTGATTGAGTGTCTGATCAGTCTGTAAGTCACAATCTGTGCATACCGGAGAATCTATAATATTCATTCTGGCAAGATGAGCGTTAAATGTACCGTGTCCAAGTCTCAATCTGAAAATAATTTTGTAGAATGATCTGCTTTTGGAAATTTTGGATTTCATAAACCAAGGTGTACTGCTGATGGAATCATTTATCTTCCTGTACCAAGAGCCTTTGAAATGTAAAGTTTCTTGCCAATTTTCGTGCCAAGTCTGAAGTTGTTTTTCTTTCATTTTGGAAGTTAAATCTGAGTGAGGTATGGCAACATTCTGTGTAATATCGTCGTCGATATCCAACATGTCAACAATCGTTTTTGCCAACTTGTCTGCATTTTCGTTTCCTGGAATACCTATGTGTGAAGGCGTCCACAAATATTCAATAACAAAACCATTCGAAGAAAGTTCCAAGTGAAGTGATCTAATTTCGTGTAGAATATAATTGGTTCCAGTATCGAGTTTGTTATTTTGTAGAGCCTGAAGGACACTCATACTATCTGTGACAATCAACCACATGGTTGAAGTCGAGTTGTTATCACGAATGTATTCTAAGGCAGACAGAATAGCTTTAGCTTCAGCAGAGAAAATGGTCATGACACTAGGCAGTCTAAGCCCATGCCCGACTTTGAAATGAGGTATGTAGAAGGCCATGGATACGTTTCTATTGTTCTTGGAGCCATCAGTATAAATTTTTTGATAGTTTGAAAATATGTCTAAGGCTTGAAACACTTCTTCTTTACAAGTAAGATCATGATCTATATGGATTGTTATGTCAGGGAATTTGCTGTAGTAACTTCCAGAATAGCATGTCCAGTTGCTGTTACATTTATTAATTTCATATTGCTGAGCAAAATTATTTATGACAGAGAAGTCGTGAAGTAAATATGGAACATTAGTTATATTGGGTGGATTATAAACTCTTGAGTTAAATGATATTTTCTTCATAAGCGGATGGTTATTGAAGGATAACAGTTTTAGAAGAAATTTAGTTTTAAGAAATTGAAATCTGATACTTAGTGGAGGGATATTCAACTCAATCTGTAAAGAATTAATTGGACTAGTTTTCATGGCACCGGTAATGCACCTTAAATTGTGATTTTGAAGCACATCTAATTTTTTAATTAACCTTTGATCAGACCCAAAGCATAAAAATCCATATTCAAAATGACTACGAACTAGGGATTTATATAACATCAATAGAATTTTTGGATCAGCTGCTATCGTCAAAGATTTGATAACATTATAAGCCTTGTTGGCTCTGCCCAATAGGTAATCAACATATTTGTTCCAAGTCAAGTTATTTGTAAATGTCACTCCCAAAAATTTAACTTCTTCTACTATTGGAAGAGTTATGTTATTGTAAGAAATTGAAAAGTCCAATTCATTATCACCAAAGACCATCACTTTGGACTTTTCAGGACTAATATCCAAGTTCAAGTATTTGAAATAATTGCTCAGTTTAACCAATGCTGTATTAAGATTACCTAAAATTTGACACATATTTGGTCCGGATGAATAAATTACTAAATCATCTGCAAATTGTAGATTTTGAACTTTTGAACCCAAAATGTTATTTAACTTGTGAATGTAGAGCACATAAATTAATGGACTTAAAATTCCACCTTGGCAGACTCCTTTATATGAATAACGTGGTCCAATCAACTGCCTATTTACTTTAACATAAACTTCTCTACCTTGCAAAAAGTTAAATATCCATTTGATGACTTTTTCAGGTATTCCAAGTGAGCTAAGTTCAACGGAGAGGATGTTATGATTGACATTGTTGAAAGCACCAACAACATCAAAGAAAACTGCAACTAATTCATGGTCCATTTTATGGGAGTTATAAATATCAAGCTGTAAATGTGATATGCTCTCGCGACAAGATCTGCCTTTACGAAAACCAAACTGATTTGATGGTAAGAGATTATTGTTTTCTATGTAAAATTCTAAACGTTGTTTAAGTAGTTGCTCAAATATTTTGCCCATACAAGATGTTAAGGCTACAGGTCTATAAGAATCTGGTTTATTATTTTCTTTATTTGGTTTTAATATGGGAACTAAACAATCTTTCTTCCACTCTAATGGTATAATCAAATCTTGCCAAAGAGAGTTGAAAACATTTAAAACTAAAGAGAGAGCTTTATTAGAAACGTTTTTGAGCATTCTGTATGATATTCCATCGAGACCACAAGTTGTATCACGTCTTGAAGTTATTGCTGACTTTAATTCTTGTAATGTGAATGGTTCTACTAAATAATTATTATTGTTAGTTACTTGAGATTTGGTCTGAATATTAAAAGGGGCCTCGACTGTATCAGGTGTATATTTCTTTAAAAAATCAAGTACCCAAGGGGATATAGTATAATTACGCGGCACATACGTTTTATTAAATCTTTTAGTTATGTTCCAAATTTTACTTAATGGAGTAGTTCTATTAAATGATACACATAAATTAAACCAACTCAAATATCTTTCATTCTTTAAAGTTAATTTTTTTAAAGCTCTTAATTTCTTAAATTCTATATAATTCTCTTGTGTAGGATCATGTTTGAATTCTAAATAAGCCCTTTTAGAGTTTTCAACTGCTCTATCACAATTGAAATTCCACCAGGGGAGAGGAATGCGTTTTTTATGATTTTTTGACCTAGGGGAGGTATTTGATGAAGAGGAAACATCCTGCTGCTTTGTCTGTTTATTTTGGGGAATAGATTTTTGTATTGCAGTATTTAATAAAATAATTAGATCATTATAAGATTGTAAGGGATTATCTAAAGAAAATATAAAGTTCTGAATTAGGTTGTCTACATGTTTGTGATACAAATTCCAGTTAACTAAATTAAAATTAAAATGTGGAGGAAGATTTGAAATTTTGTCTATTTGTGGAGTGTTTATATTAATCATTATGTTTGTTATCACAGGTAGATGATAACTGCCAAGTGGATCATCATATACGGACCAGCTGCAATTCATGGCCACTGAAGGCGACACAATAGTCAAATCAAGAGCATTCCTCTGCCATGTATCGGAACCAACTGTGGTGTATTCCCCATCGTTTAATAAGACAAGATTATTATCGTTGATGCTTTCAAGAACGGCACGACCACGTGGTTCAACGCTACTGCAACCCCACGCGGAGTGGCGAGCGTTAAAGTCTCCGGCTATCAATAACGGACCTGGAATACTATTAATCAAATTATCTAATTTAGATTTCGAAAATGAAGGAACACAATTTCCTGGACTATAAAAGCTAACTATAGATAATTCTTTATTATTGCCATATTTTAAACGAATACAGATATTTTGAATGGAGTCATCATAAACTGTGTCTATTTTACTGAATTGCAAACTATTATGAACTAATATAGCTACACCATTATGGCTGTTACCTGAATCTAGTCTTACAATATTATAACCTTTCATATTAAATCTGATATGCGGCTTGAGCCAAGTCTCACATATCAACGCGATATGAATGTTGTTCTCTGTTAGAAAGTATGATAAAATATGTCTATTACTGCGAATGCTCTGGGCATTCCATTGAACTATATTCAACTGATCCATTATTGTATTGAGGTTTATTTATTATTGTTTTTATGAATTACTGATTTGAGAACATCTTTTATGCTTTGAGCATTGATACTAGTATTGTTTTCATTATTGCGATTAAGAGAGATACAAGTTATTATTGTCTGGAGTAAAATGTTAAAAATCTGGTCTGTTTCTATAAGGGACATGAACTGTTCAGATGGACTGATATTAGATTTAGCAGGTAATGAAGGAAACGACTTCTCATTAAAAGCTTCAGCATATGTTTTTCTTTTGTTCAGTATTTTGGTTTTGTTTTCTTCAATTTTCGCTTTTTTTACAGGACAAAGTGCAGAAATAGAAACATGATTTCCTTGGCAATGACAACACTTAGCTTCAGTAGTAGGAGTAGGACATGCTTTATAATTGTGGTCATTGGCACATATAGAGCACCTTTGACTGTTTTTACAAAATTTAGCAATGTGGCCATACCTGAGGCACCTCAAACACTGCTTCACGGGCGGGATGTACTCACGTACCTCGAAGCGCCAGCTGTTGAGGTCGACGCTCTCTGGTAGAGACTCGCACGAGAAGGTGATGGAGACTGTCTTGGTAGGCTCTAGAATTACCTTTCCTTCTGAAAGTGAACGACGCATGAATCTTTTTATAGAAATAATGTTTTTAGAGCTTGTAATTGCCGTGTATATCTGCTCGTTGCTAAGATTTATTGGGACATGTTGGATTACTCCTGTGACTTCAGTTGCTGAGGCTGGGATGGATGCTTTCAATTTAAAGCCGTCTAGAAATTTCTTGTTATTTAATGCGGCATTAGCAAGTCCGGGACGCTCGAAGATGACACCAATTTTAAAGCGGTTCATACGTATCAGCTGTTTTACTCCTTTATTATATTTTTTCAGATTAGTAGATAGCGACATCATATCACGGTCACCAATCGGGACATTTTCGTCTTTGCTTTCTATGAAAACAATATATTCGAAGTTACCTCCATTTTCCGGATAGGCCCGAACGTAGTCCGGTACACGGAACTCCTCATACTTATCTTTTTTTACACTATGTTCATCTTCAGATCCATCATCATCTTCTGAAGCTACTGAGGAAACAGCATCTTCAAACCGCGGCGACTGCGGCAGATCTGCTGCATCTGCCGGTAAAGACTCCCCTCTTTTTCGTTTTTTAGGCTTCACCTTTTTCCCCATGATGGGGACGACAAAAATAACAGCTTGTTAGACAAGTTTTAACAATTTTAAACAATTTTCAAATTAATTTCAAAAAATTCCGCCTTTTCACTCTGACTTCCCGCGCTTTTTATCCGGTGAGATGAGCGAGAAGAGAAATGACAACTATTTAGTGTTGCCAGAATTCGACAAAAAGGAACCTATATTCCAAAGTTTGACCTCATATAGGTACTGTGCGTTCCATTTTGCGCTAACAGACTGCTTTAGAGCACTGTGAGCGCGCTTAAGTCGGTCCAAATTGACCTAAAGCGTGCTCTAAAGCACTCGCTCGTTCACCGCCTTACGTCATTGATGACGTCATCGTTTCTGCTATCAGTGCTTTAGTCAAATAGGTGGAGCAGTGAAAGCGCTAATGTCAAAATCGATTTGACACATATAAAATCCCACACATTTGCAGCCAGCTGACGTTTCTCAAGTTTTGAATTTAATGAGTTTGTCTCTAATGGAAATGAGAGTGGATTTGGCGCACATTTTTGAGGGATTAGCTTAGGCTTTGTTAAAGAAAATAATAACAAAACTGACATTTTGACAGATGAACACGTGAGCGTGCTTAAACCCATTCCAAATTGACTAGAGCCATTGATAGCAGTGATAGCTTTGTGAGCGTGCAAAATCAATTTGGACCGTCCGTCAGTATTGTATACGCTTTTAGCAGCGTTTGTACAATTTGGAACACAGCGATAGAAGTTCGTCACAAGTAGGGATGTGTGCATGCTTTCATCTATCGATAGTCGATAAGTCACACAAGGAAAAATCGATGTCGAAACTTTCACCAAAAAGTTGAAGTACTAAACTTAAATAAAAAGGCAAATCTGTTAAAAGCAGTTATTACATTCATTCAGGAAAATAATACTTCAAGTATTTTTTACTAACGGTTATTTCTTACGTAGCTGTTTAATACCAAACTTCTTACTTACTTACTTACTAAAAGTACGGTTGCGGTGGAGGCAAGAGGGGTAGGTGTAAAGGTTTTTTTTTTTTAATTTTCATGAATATCTCTAGCTTACATACAAATTATGTAGGATTTTGTAATAAGAGGGCCTGGATAGAATATAGGCTTTATTATACTTTATAGATACATGTTGCACATTTTCACAAATACTAACAGATTGTTATAAACGTTACTATGGAAACAGATCATGACATTCTTCCCTCCTCTTTCTTAAGAAGCGAAGTCTCGCAAATGCCGAGGAGCGGAGCGGATTCGAGTTGACCTTCTCAGCGCAGGGGTAGGAGGTCCTGGGGTAGTAGGCCCACTAGTAGGAGGCTCAGGGGCAGGTGACCTAGGGATAGGAAGTTCAGAGGTTCGGGGCCCAGGGGTGGGAGTTCCAGAGGTAGAAGGTTCACAGACAGGAGGCTCAGAGGCAGGATTCTCAGAGAGAGACGGCTCAGAATCAAACCTGGAGGGTTGCTCCTCATCATCATCGTCTTCTGTGTTCCCTCTTGGAGCTAAGCGTCTATTTGAGATTATAGTCTCCCGGCCATCTCTCAGGCGTACATGAGAATAATGAGGATTAGGTTGAACGATTTCTACCTCTTCTACTAGATCGTCATATTTCCCAGCTCTCGGACTCTTTTTCAAAAGAGCCTTATTTCCCGTTCGTAGCCATGAAGGCGAGGATTGCCCAAAAGATGATCGCCGAGGATGGTTGAACATGCGTTCATGCGGTGTCATGTTTGTAGCTGTACATAGTAGTGAACGAATCGAGTGTAGGGCTTGCATCAGGACTGTTTCCCAAGATTCAACAGGTAGATTTTGAGATTTTAATGCCAGACGAATGGTTTGGAATAAGGTCCCATTAAGTTTTTCTATTTGTCCATTCCCCGCTGGATTATATGGGGATGAATGACTGACGGCAATGCTTTTTTCCTTCAGAAAGTCATTCACTTCCTTAGACATAAAAGAAGTTCCATGATCAGCTTGTATGTAGGCTGGCATTCCAAATATTGAAAATAGATCAGTAAGACTGTCAATGACTGATTTTGAGCTCATGTCCGTGCAGGGGTATCCAAATGGAAATCGTGAGTATTCATCAATAATAGTCAGGAGATATTTATTCTTAGTTGTTGATGGTAGAGGGCCTTTGAAATCGATGGCCAATCTTTCAAATGGAGCAGTTGCTTTAATGAGAGAACCAGTGTAACGGAGAAATCGTGGTTTAATTTCCGCACAGATTGGACATGACGATACTAATTTTCGTATGTCTTCTAGAGAATAAGGAAGGTTCTTACTTCTGACCCAGTGTGAGAGGCGTGTTATTCCTGGATGGCATAGTGATCGATGTAAGGTGGATAAATTTTCTACATTGGTCGCTGAACAGTTCTGTCTGGACAAAGTATCTGCAACTATATTCTGCGGACCAGGGCGATATTTGACGTCAAAGGTATAATTTGATAGTTCAAGCCGCCATCGTTGTATATTTTCATTTTTAATTTTGCTAGCATGTCCTTGTAACATATAAGCGATGGATTTCTGATCGGTTATTAAATAAAATTGACGACCAAGTAGATAATGTCGCCATTTCTTGAGGCTTTCTATAATGGCACAGGCTTCTTTTTCTATGGACAGGGAATTTCTTTTCACTATCATTGAGTGCTCTTGAAAAGAATGCTACGGGGCGACCGTTTTGTGTGAGGGAGGCCGCAATTCGCTAAGCTAAATAAATAAAAATGATTTTTTTTATATTTTTAACTGAAAATTTAGACTATTTTAGGAAACTAATTTGTTTAAAATAAACCGCCTAAAATACTATTATTAATTTTATATTATTTTTTTAAGTTTTAAAGTTGATGACGTCATTTCACAGTAGACGATGAAACGATTGCCATACCAAAACGAAATCGCGGGTTGGTAGGAAAAATCTTTAGCCAAGTTATGCTTGGTTTTATATAGAAAACCTTTTTACAGCTAAATCGTCAAAATTAAATATCTTTCGGGTGCTTTTGGTTCTGTGAATTAGCTACTAAACTCTAAAATTTATTTAGATCTAATTGTGTTGTTTATGGTCAAGCAGGTTATGTACTTCCTCATTGGTCATCAACCTTTTTGGTAATATTTTTTTACACATTACTGGTATCCCCGTCTTTGACACATTTTTATGTCATGCTAAATGTTGTTTAAAATCGCGCATTTTTTAGCAAAAACAGTGAAATATTGTTGCGTAAATGGCTGCAAAATTAATAGCTATGCTATTTGCGGAATATTCTTCTATGGGTATGCATTATTCCTTTGATTTTTCTACGAAAAAGCCGAATTGTTTTACGTATGAAGTAGGGTGGCTATAATGTACGATGTTTGAATATACAGGAAAACAAAAGGTACAACCACATCAGTACTGTGTGATGTGAATCTGCGGAAACTGCCCATAAAACTGAACAACTTGTCCCAAAGAACATTATGATAGACTAGTCCCAACTAACATTATGGACGACACGCGGGGAGCCAATGAACAATTCGCACACCTGCCCTGCGCTCCCTCGCGATATTTTGAGCCACATTTACGGTCAGCATCGGAGTTTAGTGCCGTGATTATTGAGAGGTATTATGTGAAGTTTTTTTACATTGGGTTGGAATTTATTTAACAGAGTTTAAAACTTTCGATATTGGTATGCCTCTTACGGCCAGTTGCATAAAGCGACATTAAAGTTAAATTTCCTTTAATTTTTATGCTGTCACTTTCTTTATCATCGAAACAGAAAGTGACAACAATAGTGTACCGAATGGCACAGTGCGATCGAAGCAGGAGGACAGGAGCAATAAATAAAAACGCCTTCGTCCACGGAATACAAAACTTCGTCGTGTAGTAGTAGTGAAGCAAACCACCTCGCTGAGAAAGTTGTATTCTTGCTCATATTCAAGTGGTTGGTAGTTAATTTTAGAAGGTATTGTTTTGGAATTTGGGAGAAATTTTGTTTTGTGTTATTCATTGATAGACCGACCTATTTTCTCGATTCATCCATAACTTCATTTAAAAAGTAGGGGGCTCGCGACTAGGCCGAAATGCAGTTGGTTGATGTTGAGTTTTTACAAGAATACCAACAAAGACCTTTATCGGCCTGTTGTTCACGGACGGACAGAAGGGACGCACGTATAGATAGATGGACAGAAAGAAAGCTGATGTACGAGTGGTGTTCAATAAGTAGTGAGAATGAACAACATATTGGTTTTAAGTATTTTGATGTTTGTAAGTATTGATAGTTTATTTCAGACATTTCAGTAAACCTACCAAAGACTTGGGCCATAATATTAAGAAACGTATAAATGAGGTAAATTTTAAGAGCCAGTCCATATTTTTGAACCTATTCCTATTCCGTGTCAGTAAAAAAAATGTAAAGTCGGAACTAAATCTATGAATTAAGAAATAAAACCTTTTATTTATTCGATAATTTTGTTACATGTCGTACCTTTAATAAAATTTGTTTATCAATAAACAATAAGTCATAAAATACAAGTCAAATATTATTCATTGCTTTGCTTCTGATGATGACGCATCGTACTCGGACTTTTCTGGAAAGCAAGAAAGGAAGAAGAAAAAATGAAAAAAGGTTTATTTTGGAAACAAACAAAAAGAATGCTGCTGCTGAAAAAACTCCGATCAAAAATCAATGTACCCTGATAATCTGTTAAAATATGAACCATAATACATGAAAAGTAATAATCCATCCCTACTTTTTATTTAACGAATGTCAATCCCATCAAACCGCACTTTTGTAAAGAAAAAATTTTAATTTTGAATATTTCGGGTGATGTACTTTGTACTCATGACATGCTTGAATAATATTCATGACATGCAAATAATATCATGCTTGAATAATACTCATGTTATACATAACATCAAATGAAACGTCCACTACAGGACAAGCTCCCTTCAGAACTACTTGGAAGGGGATTTACCATAGCCACCATGCTTGTAAGCGTTGTGGCTGGCGACCGCTGTTGTTGGTGACCGCAGTACGTAAGATGAGACGATACATAGAGGAGGACGCTGCTGCCCATCCTCCAGTTAATAAGCCCTTAGTCACCTCTTACGACACCCACGGGTACAGATGGGTTCGTACTATTCTTTGCCGGCACCACACTGACTTGACTTGATTTACCTCTATGATTCTACGATTGAGCCACGAGCCAAACCAAAGATGAATCCTCAGCGTTGCAAGGGTTTCAATGCACGAGACGCAAAATACTTTTTTATTGCCGAGCGAAACACAACTTTTCAGGTAGAGACGAAAGTAAAAAATCTTGCCAAATAAAATATTGAAAATGAAGCTGCTATTCCAGTGGGCTTCAATAATAATACAACCCCAAGCCTAAAATAGGGTCACCCTACTTTGTGACAGAGATGCATTACCGACTGTTGGCGTTTAACAGAAAGAGCACAGAGAATAAAAGTTTTCTTATCTAATGATTTTTTTTACTTGTGGAATGACGTCACTCAGTGGTCAAATGAATGTTACAACTGCCGCAGCATTTTTGAATATATTACCGCAATCAATTCTATTCGAAAATAACAAAATATGGTATGATATAAAAATATCTCGAAATGGTTTTTGTATTTCAGTGTGTTGTATCATATTTAGCTTGGCTAATTGAGGATTCTGAAGCATCTGTCTCTACAGTGAATGGTTCTTTTGGAGAGATGGCAAATAGCGCTGATTCTGTGATAGATTTCTTTAATTGTTCAAAGGCAGATATCTGGGTGCTGTAAAGAGGAAACTGTTCAGTCGAGACAAGCGGGTGCAGTCTTTTAGAAAATTCTGGGATCCATTTAGAATAGTGGGCAAAGAGGCCTATAGCCCGTCTGAGAGAGGCTGAGTCTCGAGGAGCAGTCATATCTAGTAGTGCACGCAGACGATCAGGATCTGGTTTGACTGTACCATTGTTAATGTTGTATCCAAGAATGTTTATTTCTTTAATAGCAAATTCACTTTTTTGTTCATTAATTGTAAGATTATAATCTGCTGCTATTTTCAAAAAGTTTCTAAGTTTCTCTTCATGGTCTTTTTCGTTCATGCCACAAACAGTTATGTCGTCGAGATAAGGAAATACTCCTTCCAGTTTTGACTGACGAATAATGGTGTCAATGGTTCTTTGGAAACAGGCAACTCCATTTGTCACGCCGAACGGGATTCTGCGAAATTGATATAGATTTCCACATGCTTCGAAAGCCGTCAGTGGTTTGTTTTCTTCAAGGATTGGTATCTGATGGTAAGCAGATTTTAAGTCAATTTTGGAAAATATTTTATATCCAGACACTTTAGTTACTACTGATTCAATATTAGGCATTAGGGGGTATGCATCAAGATGGGTAAATCTGTTAATCGTCTGAGAGTAATCAATACACATACGTTTTCTGTGATGTGTTCCTGAGGTAACAAGTATTTGAGCCCGCCATGGTGAGGTGCTTTCTTCTATAACGCCATTTTCGAGAAGGCTCTTTATTTCAGCTTCTATAAATTTTAAGTCGTCGGGAGCGTGTCTTCGTGATTTAATAGCTATAGGTCTACAGTCTGTAGACAGATGAGGAAAAAGGTTGACTGGTTTAATATTTGCTTCTTTCAGCATGCATAGTCGTAGTGGAGGGTTTGTTCCACTGAATGTTATTTCAAGTGCAGAATATCTTTCTAGTACGTCGTGACCCAAAATAACGTCAGTACAGAGATTCTCCACAGAGACTCGGAGGAGAACTTTATCTAAGTTCTGGTTGCAAATCATAAGGTTTGTTAGACATGCTGATCTTATCTCGGATCTTAGTGAAGAAGAAGCCATGGAAATATTTTGATGCCACGGTTGAGAGGGAATGCGATTTGCTTTTACGATACTTTCGTTTATAAAACTTGCAGAGCTTCCAGTGTCAATTAGTGCTCGAAGAGGTATTCCATTGACACGAATGAGAGTGGTACATTTCTTGAACCCTGTAGTGGCTAGGAGGACGCAAGAAGTTTCAAGAGCGATCTCAGCATCTAAGTCATTAGTGGCTGCAGTTGCGTTCGAGGGCTCGCTTCTACATACTTTTGAGAAGTGACCACGTTTGCCACATTTGAGGCAGGTTGAATTTGACGCTGGGCAAAACCTTCTAGCGTGGCGCGGCCGTCCACAAAAATAGCAATCATCAGTACGCCTGCTGTTTGATGAGTTGTTTGGTCGTGAGAAAGCTATGTTTGATTGAGTGGGATTAGGTGTCTCATTATCATTAGTACGATTGTATGTTGCATTGCTTGAGCGTGAGGCTGCCACAGCAGGTTGATTTGAATAGTTCTCTGCTTGTATTTGAGCCGATTCTAGTGACCTAGCTACTTTGTGAGCTTCGTCTAGCGAAATGGTCAGATTCTCAAGTAGTCTAGTGAGTATAATTGGTGAACGAAGACCAGCGATAAAAGTGCTTCTGATAGTATCGTTTTTATTCTCTTCAGCAGTCACGCTTTTGAATTCGCAATCTTTAGCTAGTTGTCTGAGGGCTTGTAGATACTGATCAATTGACTCGTCAGGTTGCTGGGTGCGAATAGCAAGTTTGTGTCGAGCAAATATGATGCTTTTCGGTTTTACAAATATTCCATTTAAAGTATCAATGGCTTCTTTGTACGTTGAGCAACCCGAAATATAATCAAAAATATTTGCGGACACATGATTTATCAATAATTTCAATTTTACCGCGTCAGTAGGAGGACTAGTACCTGTTTCTGTAGTAGTAGCGGATTCCTCGAGAAAGTTATCAAATGTTCTTTTCCAGTGCAGCCATGCCGATACAGACGACGGAGACGTGTGGTCAATGTCAAGTTTTTCTGGCTTTAGAAAACGATTCATGTCTTCGATGTATTAGAGAATTGCTTGATATAAAGTATAATAAATTGTAATAAGAGGGCCTGGATAGAATATAGGCTTTATTATACTTTATAAATACATGTTGCACATTTTCACAAATACTAACAGATTGTTATAAACGTTACTATGGAAACAGATCATGACAGATTTTAACACAAACTTTTATCCCTCAATGCAGGGGGTGCATTTGCGATGGTTTTGCAAACATGCTGAAATACGGGTTTGTGGTTTTCTCCTAAGTAGCTCAAATCAAAATCAAAGCGTTGCATGTGCACAACAGTTGCTCCATGTTTTCGCTTTCCTCACCACATGCTTTTAAATCTTTTAAAGTATTGTTTTTAGCGAAAAATTTTCGAAACCTTTTTTGTGTAGAATTTTATGTAGATTAATTTAATTATTTTTTTATCATATTTCTTACGATTTGTTGATTCAGGATGATTCATGCTGTTTAAGATATTTAAATCTGGCGAAGACACACAAAGTGATATTTGCTTGACAGTGTCCCCATCGGGATTCAAACTCAGAATAAAAAACCGGCCAAGTGCGAGTCGGACTCGCGCACTGAGGGTTCCGTACCACCACATAAACATAATTGTATTAGTTGAAATTTCAGTAAGTTAATGTGCTAGATTTTTTGAGTCCGACACGCGCTTGATCAAATTTTATTATTTGTTGTTATTTTATAGCTAATGCACTATAAACATACCAATTTTCAAGTTTGTAAGTGTTCCCGTTTTTAAATAGAACTAAAACAAAAATCGCCTCAGCGACCATCCAACTTGACCCCTCTCTTATATGAATGTTCTTGAAACGGGAGCTCACCACAATTGGTTTTCATTAGTTGTGAGAAAAGTTGTAATATTTAATGATTTCATACTTTTCCCATTATTTGTACTGTAAGACCTAGCTTCTTGCCAAATTTCATAATTTTAGGTCAACGGCAAGTACCCTGTAGGTCTTGCTTTTTTGCATAAATGTATGGAGATGAGGACATAATAAGCCATATCTTTTGATTGCGTAGTTGTAAATAATTGAATTTTTCAGATCTTGTGTGGTTCATGGATCCTAATATATGATATTAATTTTAACCTGATACCTTTACCCCTTCGTGAGATAAAGGGTCTTGACAGACAGACAGACAGACGGACAACAAAGTGATCCTATAAGGGTTCCGTTTTTTTTTGAGGTACGGAACCCTAAAAACAAAACTTGCGTTGAATATTGTAAAATATAGTAAATGATACAGCAGCACTGCACTTTCTTTCTCGCGATATGCAAGTAAAACTATCAGCCCCAAACTTATATTTGTTATACCATACACATAGTATGGAAATACAAATTTATATTTCGGTTTTTCTAGAAAATGTTCTAATGAAATAAGCAGATGAATTCAGAATTCGAATTGTTAAATATTAAAACCAACTAACCGTAAACGATTTCGAACAAATCACATGTTCAATTTTTGGTAGTACTAGAATACCCTGTATATGATTAATTACCGATTTTTTTTATTTCAAAACACGTTTCTTAGGGATAGTTGTTCAGTTTTGTCTACTGAAAAAGCCCTTTCAGGTTTTCGTACATCCTGTGTACTAAATTTTCGCAAAAACCAATCAAATTGAATATCCATTCAAGTAAATAACCAAAACAGAATTAATATCATAGAAAATAATATAAACTTAATGGAACCAATTATGAGTAAATCACAAATTTACGTTTTGGTAGTACAGGAACACCCCTTATATGAAATCACACAGACAAACTGATGATGGCGCAAGATACCTTGCATGGAGATCCTTAGTCAAGCAAAGTTTCATAAAAATCATTTTAGCCGTTTTTAAAAAAAAAAACAATTCTTCATTTTTGTTGTATGACAGCTACCCCCAAAATGAGAGCCAGCAAAAAACCATTAGGAACCCTTCGACCAATTTGCATAAGTCTTTAATTTAAAATATGGTGTTAATGGGACCATTCGTTTAGCCGCTAGGCCAAAGCGTGACGGACAGACCGACCGACTGACCGACGACGGACGGACATTTTTAGGGGACTTGCTTTTTTTGGTATATAAGTGATATAGAGCACTTTTTTGAGAAAATTTGTGCAACTTTTTTCACGATTACAATACCTTTCTCGCTCCGCTCGAAAGTAAAAGCACCACTATCGATAGAAAATTAGAGGTGGGTCGTTTTCGTTTTTCGGAATACCGAAACTAGCTATCGTTATAGTAGCCGATAGCGGCTTCTATTTATTTTTGAATATCGCTTGACGTTCGGAAAACGAGTATCAGAATAACCGAAATGCGTGTTGGTTATTTTTTATGAAATACGTGATTTAGTTAGACTAGGAATATTTTCGGATTTTTGACTGTAGATTTAAACAAATATCGAAATAATATTAACTTGGCGCTGTAATCAAGCTTCGTTCGTTCACGCGTTGAGTCGCGCGATCTCAATGGTTTTCGGTTTTCTGAAATAACTAGTTTCGCTCGATAGATAGTTTTCGCAATAGCCAATAACGTAATGAAGCTATTGCACCAATAAATAGTTATCAAAACTATTTACGTTATTTAACGCCCACCTCTATAGAAAATACATCACTCTTGACCTTCAACATGATCTCACAAAAAACTATAAATTACAATAAAATACGTTACAATTTCCATATTTCTGACTGTAAGAATGATAAGTTGACATTTTTTAAGCAATATTTGTGATAATAATCCACAAACATGAAAAATACTGAATAAAACTTACAGATGAAAACATAAAATTTCTTTGCAGTTTTCGTTTTGTTGTTTTGAAGATGTACAGCCATCAACTACACACGTTATTATTAAAAAGAACAATCACTAATATGGAGAGCAACTTACGAATAAATTCACGATATTTTTATCTTGTTCACTACATGTTTTTTATAATTTACACAATGTTTACAACATATAATTTAGGAAATATTTTCAACCGTTAAAATCCCAACAAGTTACAATAATCCTATAAACTTTGTAAATGCAATGAACGCGTCGTTCATCTAATTTGGTAGGATGTGATCATTGACGATTTGACATGGCATGAGACATGCTAGCAGTTGTCATCCCATACTGAAAAAAAAATAGCATGGTTTCTTCTCCGAGCGAAGCAAGGAGGTTTTTGTTCTGAGCTATATTCAAATATCCTATATTCAAATTGTATTTCAACAACATAATCGGTCAAACTAAAAATTCAGGTTTTTGATCATTTTCCACCCGTTTTTGAAAGCCCCAAAACGGGTGGAAAATGATCAAAAACCAAATAAAAATAAATAAATAAATAAAATAAATAAAATCAATTTATTTCGAGCATTGCCCATAGCGTGTTAGTATGTTCTTATATCTATATTAGTAATTATTAAAATCTAAAACCCTATAACTAATTTTAGTTTCTTTGGCGAGGTGGACGCGGGTCCAGTGCTGCATGATAGCACTGTCCACGTCCAGTCTCGCCGCAACAGTCTGCAGGAGGCTGTTGGAGCTGCCCCGCACCCGATGGATCAGGGATGCTATGCGTTTTCTTACGATAGCTGAGAAGCTATCAACACCAGCTTCCGCTAGCATCCCCGAGGCACTGCAGTGACGTCGCAGCCCCATCAGCCCCCGAAAGGCATTATTATACTGCGTGCGCAGAGCCCTGTAAGCTCCTTGGGTGTAATTTGTCCACAGGCTGCACGTGTACAGAGAGTTACAATAGGCTTTAAAAAGTGTAACCTTAAACTAAAAGAAAATTGCTTCTTTTTTTTTTATTGAAAATGGGCTTACTCTTGACCTCGATCTAGTCTTGAAGACAGAGATGAGGTCGACGATGGAACGAGCTTACCCAGAAGAAGCCTATTCACTCGCGACTTGAATAGATTCGGGTTATATGAACTCGGGAACACAGACGCAGGCAGATAATTCCACTCTTTAGCCGTGCGCATTATAAAAGATGTTTCAAAGCGCTTTGTGCGAATGTGCGGAATATCAACCAAGTATGGGTGATATCCTGCGGTGCGTCTGGACTCCCGATGGTAGAAGGGAGATGGTGGAATAAGCTCGTGGAGCTCTAGAGCACACTCTCCGAAGTACAATCTGTAGAAGACCGACAGACATGCAACTTTGCGACGGTGGGCCAGACTGTGAAACTTGGTTTTCACCAGCATCTCATCACCAACGAGCTTCTTGGCTCTGCGATCTATCGAGTCAAGTGCGGCTAGCTGGTATTTGGCTGAGCCATCCCAAAGGTGACAGCAATTCTCCATGCACGATCGGACTTGGGCTTTATATAAAACTAGAAGCTGACCAGGAGTGAAGTAACGCTTAACCTTATTGAGGATGCCCAGCTTTTTTGCCGCAGTTTGGGCTTTTGACTCAATGTTAGCGCCGAAGTTCAGATTTGCACACAACTTCATGCCAAGTAGCTCGAGGCTGTCGGTAACTGGTATAGTTGTACCTCGAAAAGTAGGAGCCAGATTGAACGGACTCTTTTTGGCGGTGAACAGACACGCCTGCGTTTTGGTGGCGTTGAAACTTACCAGATTTTTGTCACCCCAGTCGAAGACAAGACTTAAGGTTGAGTTTATACGCTCTACCATGGCCTCTCTCAAAGAACGTATTTCGTCACTGCTGGCTTTTGCGC
Organism: Athrips mouffetella; assembly: GCA_947532105.1. Lineage (NCBI taxonomy): Eukaryota > Metazoa > Arthropoda > Insecta > Lepidoptera > Gelechiidae > Athrips > Athrips mouffetella. The sequence continues at coordinate 28,165,882 of OX383956.1, read as the reverse complement.
TTGACATATATCTCTCGACGACAGTACTGTCATCTGCGTACCCAACAATACTAGGACCAAGTAGGTCGTTGATGTGCAGCAGGAAAAGAGTCGCTGAGAGAACAGACCCCTGAGGAACCCCGGCATCAATAGCCACGAGGTCAGAGGAGCAGCCATCAAGGACAACTCGGATCGACCGTTCGCTCAGGAAGTCAGAAATCCAAGAGCAAAAGTCAGCGGGAATGCCGTATGCAGGAAGTTTGCTCAGCAGACTTGCGTGCCACACCCTGTCGAAGGCCTTCGAGATGTCTAGCGACACGGCAAGGGCTTCGCCGTATTTCTCGATGGCCTCCCCCCAGCAATGCGTGACATACACTAGAAGATCCCCAGTTAATCGTCCCCGGCGAAAGCCATACTGACTGTCACTGAGTGGGTCGTTAGCTTCTAGGTATGTCAGCAGTTTTCCATTGAGGACCCTTTCCATAACTTTGCAGAGTATGGAGGTGATGGCGATTGGCCGATAGTTGCTGGGGTCGGCACGAGTACCCTTCTTGGGCACTGGCTGTACGTTGGCAACCTTCCAAGATTTTGGCACCGTTCTTGTTTTTAGAGAGAGGCGGTACAAACGTGTTAGCATAGGAGACAACTCAGGCGCACAGTTTCTCAAGACTTTTGCTGGTATTCCATCAGGACCGCTTGCTTTGTTCACGTCTAGGCTTCGGAGTACTCTACGAACCTCTTTCTGCTTTTCCAGCTAGGACGTGAGCCCACAAATACTAAAACTAGTAAAAACTAAGGTTTTATTAGATTCTAAAAACATCATGAATCGCTTTTTCGAGGCTATGACTTTCTAAGTCAAATGTTAGCTTTTTTAAAAAATAAATAAATATTGGGGGACATTTCACACAAGGTCATCTGATCCCAAACTAGGCAAAGCCTGTACTATGGCAACCAGAGACTGATCATCATCATCATCATATCAGCCGAAAGACGTCCACTGCTGGACATAGGCCTCCCCTAAAGTTCTCCATGACGACCGGTCCTGCGCTGCTTGCATCCAGCGGCTTCCCGCGACCTTGACCAGATCGTCAGTCCACCTTGTGGGGGGCCTGCCAATGCTTCGTCATCCGGTACGTGGCAATGATATTACAATTATATAACCGACGGTACGTGGTCGCCACTCTAGAACCCTTACGTCCCATCGGCCATCGGTTCTTCTTGCGATGTGCCCTGCCCACTGCCACTTTAGTTTAGCGATTCTCAGGGCTATGTCAGTTACTTTAGTTCTTCTGCGGATCTCCTCATTTCTGATTCGATCACGCAGAGAGACTCCGAGCATAGCCCTTTCGATAGCCCTTTGGGTGACTTTGAGCTTCCTGATAAGGCCCATCGTAAGCGGCCACGTCTCGGTGCCATATGTCATCACTGGCAATACACACTGGTCAAAGACTTTCGTCTTGAGACACTGCGGTATTTTGGACGTGAAGATATTGCGGAGCTTCCCGAACGCTGGCCATCTGAGTCGGATTCGACGAGTTACCTCTTTCTCAAAGCTGGATTTACCCAGCTGGACCGTTTGTCCCAGGTATACGTATTCATCGACAACTTTGAGCGTAGAGACTCCAACTTTGAGTGAGTGGGTACAACAAGGGCGTTAGACATAATTTTCGTCTTATCCATGTTCATTGTAAGACCCACTTGTTGTGAAACTCTACTGAGGTTATTGAGCATCGTGCCGAGATCTTCCAGGGTGGTCTCAGCCATTACGACAATATCGTCGGCAAATCGAAGGTGGGTGGGAAGTGTCCCGACTGATATACATACATAAATAGATAAATAACACCCAGACACAGAACAAACACTTGCGTTCATCACCAAATGTTTACCCTGGGCGGAGATCGTACCCGCGGCCCACGGCGTGAAAGGCAGACTCACTACCAACCACACCAACGGGCTTGTCCAAGGAGGAGAAGGGCTAACCGAAGAAAGATACATCAATGACATTCTGCTAAGCCATGTGCACAAAATTTCATTTTACATTTCACTAGACAGTACATGGAACAAGTTGGGATTGCCACAATAGACTATCCAGCTCATAGTCCCAATTTGAATCCTATAGAAAATTTGTGGGATGAGCTAAAAAGGCGGTTACGAAGAAGGTGTCCAGCTCCGGCATCGATAAAAGAACTGAAAATATATTTTTACTTTTTTCTTACGATTTTCGTTTGATTTAGACGTTAAAATTTCGACCTGTTACAGTAAATTCTTGAATTATGATAGGAAACTGACATGAATTTTAAATCTTTTAATATCATTGGAAAGCTAACAAAATTACTTTTTAAATGATATAACACAAGCTATGGTTTATTGCATATAAATGGTAAAACGTTGTCTTGAGCCACCCGCGATGAAGTGATTCCAGTTTATTGTTCGCAAGTGTATTGTATTTACCAAAACTTTTGTAAAGCATGTTATATAAAGCATTTTATTACCTATCATGTGACATTATATCTCTTTAAATAGAATAAGTGGTTGTTGAGAAGCTAAACTTGATACTCGGTTTTCGCATCTTTTCCCTCCCCTTCTTCCCCCCTCCACCACTTTATAGTGCGACAACCAGTCAATAATTCTTTGGGTGATTATGCTGAACACAATGATACTAGTTGTCGGTGGAGGAATCTTCGGTCCAACGGGACATCTCCACTAAATCACTAGGCTTCGAGAGCGGGACTGGGCAGGTCACGTAAGTCGCATGCCGCTGGAACTCTGGGCCAAGACCGCAACTATCTGGCAACCGACGAGAGACAACAACGAGACTGGCGACATGAGGCTCAGAGTAAGCCGGGTCTACACGTTGGCCGCGCCGCGCCGGCGCGGCCAGCGTGTAGAGCCGGTGGTAGACCAATGGAAGGAGGCTTTTGCGTAGCAGAGGGATAGGGAGAGCAACGGCTAATAAGATAAATCGGGTGTAAAAAAAACTGTAAGCACTGAGTATGTATTTTAGATTTGAGAGCATAAAACTGAACTTTCCCAAAGAAACATACTTAGGTCAAAATACAAAAAAACAAAATTTTACATCCCATACAAAATGCGCAATGTGCAGTTACTATGAGAAGTTGATTTTTTTTTTCGAATTTCGACCTATGTTTCTTGGGAAAAGCTGTTCAGTACATAACATCGCATGAAACGTCCACTGTAGTACAGCTCCCCCTCTAGAATTCCAGCAATAATGCCGGATTTAGACGGAGGCAAATCTCAGGCGCCTACCATCTAGGCACGACAATATGCATCGTGTAAACAGTTTTTGGCGTGCCTCGGCTGGTTTAGACGACGGCAAAATATTGGCGCCAGCAAACTCTAGGCAGGACGGTAGGCAAGGTGTAAACGGTTTTTGGCGTGTGGCTTGCCTGTAGGCATGAAATAGACCAGCGGCCTATCGCGTCGTAATTTTGGACTCAATTCTTGAATATCACCGGGTGATAAAATATAACTCAAAAAATTAAAAATCACAGATTTTTCTTTTCAAAAGTTAAGATTGATTTTCGAAAAATATAAAGCAGTCCTTGATTGTTAATTTTCATGTGCCTATTCTGATTTAACTATCAACAGTTTATCAGGGTAAATGTGAATTTTTCAGGACTCAAAAGTGATATTTTATTACTCCCAGGGACTCAATTCTTGAAAATCACCGGGTGATAAAATATCACTCAAAAAATTCAAAATCATTGATTTTTCTTTTCAAACGTGAAGATTAATATTCGTTAAATATAAAGTGCTGTATAATTGGAAATTTTCATATTTAAAAAAGAATTGACAGTTTATCAGGCTGAATTTGAATTTCTAAAGTCACAAAAGTGATATTTTATCACCCGCTGATTTTCAAGAATTGGTACCCGGGAGAGGAATTACCAGTCACCACGCTTGTAAGCGTTGCAGCTGGCGACCGCTTTTGTTCGTGACCGCAGTATGTAAGATGTTACGATACACAGAAAGATGCTGCTGCCCATCCTCCGGTTCACGAACCCTTAGTCGCCTCTTACAACACCCACGAGTAGAGATTTCTTTGCCGGCAGATCGAGAGATATCGTTGTATTTTTCTGTAATCTATATATATAAAAGAAGAAGGTGACTGACTGATTGACTGACTGACATATCAACGCACAGTCCAAACCGCTGGGTCTAGAGATTCCAAATTTGGCATGTAGGTTCCTTATGAGGCCTAGGGGTGCACTAAGAAAGGGTTTTACAAAATTTCACCCCTAAGGGGGTAAAATAGGGGATGAAAGTTTGTATGAAAGTCCGTCAGTTTTGAAGTTAGGATCTTCAAAATTTTTATTTAGGCTGACGACTAAAAATTAATATCTATGTGTCTCAGGGTTTTTGAAAATTCGACACCCTTAAGGGTGAATAGGGGGATGAAGTTGAAAATTCTTTATTTTTAAAGTAAAATCCACATAATTTATTATTTAGGCATCAATTATGTAATTCTATGCAACGTTCATCACCGTTACTGAAATTCCACCCCAAATTCAACCCCTAAAAAAGGGAAATGGGGTGAAAAAGTCTAAAAACCAATATGGGTATCGTTTGTATGGTTTATCGGGTCACTGATTACGAAAATTACAACAATTTTGAAATCCAACGTGGTGGACGTTAAATACCATCACTGCCTTGGGGTGGGGTTGGGGTGCGATAGGGTTGAAATGTGAATATGGGTATCGTTTGTATGGTTTATCGGGTCGCTGATTACGAAAATTACAACAATTTTTAAATCCAACGTGGTGGACGTGAAATACCATCATCCCCCTGGGGATGGAGTTGGGGTGCGATAGGTTTGAAATGTCTAAAAATCAATATGGCGGTGTCATTTGTATGGTTTATCGGCTCGCTGATTACGTAAGCTACAACAATTTTTAAATCCAACGTGGTGGACGTGAAATACCATCATCCCCTGGGGATGGGGTTGGGGTGCGATAGGTCTGAAATGTCTTAAAATAAATATTGGTGTCGTTTCTATGTTAGGGATAGCGGTTAAATTGGAGTTAGGGGTAGGGATAGGGGCAGGGATAGGGATAGGGGCAGGGATAGGGATAGGGAGAGAGAGAGAGGTAGAGAGGTAGAAAGGTAGAGACGTAGAGAGGTAGAGAGGTACAGGTACAGGTAGAGGGAGAAGGAGGGGAAGGGGGAGAGGGAGGGAGAGAGGAAGGGGGGGTGAGGGAGAGCGAGAGGGAGGGGGAAGGGCAGGGGGAGAGGGAGGAGGGGGAGAGGGAGAGAGAGGGAGAGGGTTTTAGTTTTTAGAAGAAGTAATTGTACTTCTGCGAATTGGCTCTGTTTTGAAATATTACATAAAGGTGTCTCTCATCTCTCTCTTTACTTTGTTAGGATACTGCTGCTAAGTTCCTCTGTTCTGAGTAATTTATGAGTAACGTCTGTATATTATATAAAATTCAGCTGGATCTTGAATTATACTCATTGATTTGCGCAGGGTTAGTCCTGTTCTTCCTTAATTTAAAATTACCCCGAAATGACGGGAAAATATCTCATTGCTTCGGAAAACCGGTAATAAAATAAATACGAAATCCACGCGAGCGAAGCCGCGGGCAACAGCTAGTATTTACATAAACCTCTATCGACTATGATTAATTCAGATTTTTCGTTTTGCAAACTTCGGAGATCATTATCTATTTCCTTATCTATTTTTTTAGACATTTTTCATCATAACTTGAAAACTAAAAGACGTAAAATAATTAAAAGATCTAGTTTAGAATGTACAAGTAAAGCCCTTTTATATGACACCCAACTCATCCTAGTAACGACAGTAAAAAAAAATTGACCCCTCCCCATTCGGGCCCCTTTTACAATAATAATAATAGTATTTTTATAATTCTTTTAATTGCAATAAGGTTGGGCAATCATATTCTACAACCATTCCAAATTTCAAGTCGATAGCAAGAGCGGTAGCTGAGATATACACGTACATACAGGTGTGACAGACAGTCAGACAGACATAGTCGCACCATAAGGGTGTTTACGCACTACGTCCGATCCAAATCCGAACTTGTGAAAATAAGAATCGGATGACGGAAGCCGGATCTGGTGCGGTTAACTACCATAGAAATAGTTCTACGACTACTTTGGACAGAGTTCGGACCGGGTTCGAATCGGATACGGATCGGATGTAGGGGTGTTTACGCACTACGTCCGATCCGAATCCGTGAAAGTAAGAATCAATAGTAAAATTAGCTTCCGTCATTCGATTTCACTATTGATTCTTGTTTTCACGGATTCGAATCGGACGTAGTGCGTAAACACCCTTAGTGTTCCGTTTTTACCACTTTGGTTCGGAACCCCTAAATATAAATATCCTACTTCGTCTGAGACAAATACCTTTAGGCTTAATATGTTCTAAGTGGTCTCAGCTGTCACCCTTTTAAGGCTTTGCACCCAGCTTCCAAACACATTTTTCACGATTTCGAATAAATTTACTATGCGGGGGTTTTCGGGGGCGAGAAATCTTTCTAGCTAGGTTTCATGTCTGGGAAAAAATGGTTTTCTCCGTGTTCTTATCAATTTCTTGAAAGTAGCGCGTTCCAGAAACCCTAGTACCCTAAGAGCTATCCTATATTTTGGAGAAAAAATTCATATCAGGCCAAATTTCTGTAAACAGCTTTTAAATGCAATTTTAAGAGACTATATTTTTGAATCCACCCAAATTTCAAACTGGAAGGTACAATTTCAATTTCTGGAGGTTTCAATTTCCATATTTTTTTTTTGTTGGATTAAGTACACTATATGTTAAGGGAGGTTAATGAAACAAAAGCATTGAAGAACTGATGTGATAGCATTTTTATCATAGGTCTAATGCAACTTTGAGATTTACGTAAATTTGTTTTTTAGATTTAATTGTGTTTCTTTTACAAATATCTTTTACAAAAGATAAAAATAAGGGTAATTTAATGTAAAGTAAATAATATATATAGCATTTTTGCCCTTCTTTTGTGGAATTTATAATACCTTTATTATTATTATTTTTAATTATGCGGTCGTAAATTTGGGTGGATTACTAATGAATTATTATATAGACCAGCTAATCTAATTTTTGACGAAAAAAAATGCTGATATGAATTTTTGTTGAATCTTCATACAGTGAAATCGTTTGGCTCTTCGGCTATAGTGAAACTTCGTGAGTAACATAGCTTGTTCACCTGGTGGTATTTGAATATGAAAGATTTTATAATCATATTTATTATTAATTGTTATTATATTTAATTACGATTTAAGAGTTTTAAGGGGCTTATTTCAATTTTTACAACACTGAAAATCGGCCGTTCAAGAATTACGATTACGTACCAATTTTCGGCTCTTTTAGTAAAGAAATGGCACAATGATTTTTCCTAAATATAATAATTACGTCCAATGCTGTATAAAGCCCTTTAATTCAATATAACACAATACGTTTAAGAAAAAAAACCCATACAAAAAGTTGATAACGTCATAACCGGAAACAATACCAAATGGCGGATATCCACCCGAGTCTAAAATACTTACTGGGACACGAACTATAAAAAAATAAAAATCACTGTACGCGCATTTCTCTACAAAGGTATACCCAGCTCCTAGATCAGTGCGTACAGTCAAGGGCAGGTCAAGCTTGACACTCGCAGCGCGACTCTATCCCGTACGTTTATTGAAATAAGAACTGTACAAAATTGATCTGCTCTTGACTGTACACGCTTATGGAGGGCGGGGACGGAATTATATTTCGTAGGTATTGTACAATGCATATTTCTTTTATCCAACATTATAGGATAAACTTCCTTCAGCATGTGTTGGGAACCTCGCGGAGTTATACAGCGCCATCTATGAGATTTTTGAGGCACATACCTCGGAACTAAGAGAAAACTTCTATAATTTAAATAAAACTATTTTGTTAGTAAACCATAACTATTATTCATGCTTAGACACATGACAATAACTACGTAATGTACACGCTTATGACGAATAGTATATTTTTTTTCTAATTACTAAGGTAGGTACTATTGCGGATCCACCCTGACCACCATTCAGCATTTTTTTGCTGGTACACGTCAAAACACACTCTTAACTAACTCTGCTCTGTTGACCTTAAATAAACAAATACTATTTCGTTAACAAATAATATCTTAGAAAACAATAGAAGAAACTAACGAAAATATGTCTTTTCTTATAGTCGAAATCTGTGATAGTGGTTTTGTGGCTAAACAGGATTCAGTCGAAATTTTCCAAAATGGTCAGGCGGCAGAGTCCCCAATAGTACAAGGAAATTATAATAAAACAAATGGACAACACCGCGACACGTTCCTAAGTCCAGCAGTGCTGACAATCAATTCGCATATTAGTGGAATAATGTCCTAAATCAATGTACACACGGGGAAGAAAAATGTTCGCCCGTTTTCAAATTGATTCGTTTAACGTCGCGAGCACATATTACCTTTTGAAACTCTGATAAAGATTCGACTATTTCATACAAAAGTATACTTTACTGTTCGAAAATAAAGTTTAAATTAATTAAGACCTGGTCCAAGAAGATAGTGTCATATAAAAATTTTGATAAATTAAAACCTTCGTGTTGGTTTGATTTCATCTCTTTGGTTACGACAGTTAAAAAGCTATTGTCATTCTTAGTGTCTTTCAATGTCATAAATTGAAGTTTGTGTCACTTTATTATTGAGTTATTTGTCACATTGACGGAATGGAATCTGTGAAATCTCTATACAGTTGTATGTTCTAATAAAAACTATAAAATATAAAACTCTATAGTAGGAAAAACAGACAATACCTTATTTTGCACCAAATGTAACATTTATTTAAATATTGGCAGAACTGTTTCTTGTACTAAGATGTTGGTATGATTGATTCTGGCACTGGTGCGAGCGAAAACCAATCTTAAGGTGACGAACAATTTTCTTCCCCGAGTGTACCTATAATACAGTAGGGACAATAGTACAAGGAAATTATAATAAAAACAAGTACCTACAACACCGCGACACTACTTAAGTCCAAAAGTACTGAGTGGAATAATTTCCTACATCAATGTACCTATAATTACAGTAAGGTAAATAGTACAAGGAAATTATAATAAAACAAATGTACAACACCGCGACACGTATCTAAGTCCAGCAGTGTTGACCATAGAATACATGAAACAGAGTTAGAAAGGCAATGCTGACAATTTTGTACGAGAACCGGTGTCGCCAGTTTGCACATATTTACACGATGAATTATATTTTCACTACATAAAAAAACCGCTAGCTATTTGTCGTCTACTGGTGAATCGAAAAAGTCAAAAGAGCCAAATCCAAGCAATCAAAAATTTACCGTATTACATTACGTTATAACATTATTTTCAAAAACGTCAAAATCTGACGTTTTTGGGTGAGAAAGAGACAACGATAAAATGTGGCCATACTAATAAAGTTTGCACAAAAAGGTTCAAAAAGTATCCATTGGACCTTTCTTTGTTTCAACTTTCCTTTTAAATATTTCCCTAACAATATATTTATAAATGTGTGCAACATTATGCATAATACTTAAAAAAATAATTTAGATTTTTCTTTACTGAAAATAGAAAGTTAGCGATTTTGAAATATTAAATTGTTGTGTTATACTGGTATCATTATTGTGCAAATGCTAGGGATGTATGTTTCATAGGGCAAATTATCGATAAAATGGATTATTGTACTCTGGATTACAACTTTTCCACAAAACATAGGTTTGTTTTAGATTCGTACAGCTTGCAATAACTAACTCTAGCGATGGCGGTTAATGCGCAGAACACAAAAAAACGAGTCGCGGGGGTGCGCGGGGTATGGTGGGGGAAGGACTGCGAAGCGTTCATTGGCTCTCCGCGTGTCATCATGCGCAGAAACTAATCGTCACGCTAATGTTAGGTTGTGCAAGCTGTTTTATTTTTTATATCTCACTAAAATCAGAGATTAAACAATAGTAAACTAACGTTTACAGATCCGACATTCTCAGGCGGCGGGGTGAAGAAGGACGTACCTGATGATGGGGAATCCAGGCGCTGGTTCTTATTAGAGGTCACACTGCATCAATCAATCTTTACACAAAACATTGTAAATTCAAAGTCACTTTGTATTACGAGTATACACAGGTGTTTTTGTCGTATTAGATATTATTTTCATGAGAACAGAATTGCTCGCGCGGCGGGGGGGGGGGGGGGGGGGGGGCGGGGGGAGAGAGGGAAGGAAAGGGTGCGTTCTTAATTAGTTTTATTGTGTTGTGTATTGCCTGGAAAAGCATCATAATAACTTTTATTTGAGAAGCCAAGTATATACTTACACCTTGTATACGGAGTTTTATACTCATTCTTTATTAGGGTTTCGTACCGAAAGGGTGAAAAACGGGACCTATTGATATGCCTCCGATGTCTGTTTGACTGTCAGTGGGCTGTATCTCATGAACCGTAATAGGTAGAAATTTGAAATTTTCACAAATTGTGTATATCTGTTGCCGCTACAACAACAATTGGGGACCCCAAACAGCTAAAGGGGGGAGCGTAAAAAAAAAGTTTGACCCACCCCGTTGATTGGAGCTTGTTGAGTAAATAAATAATGTATTTTTTGTTTTAAAAAATACTTTAAACCAAATGAAAAAGATGCCACCAAAGTCATCTGTTTTTACAAAATTTTGTTTGAGGTGTATCTCATGAACAGTAATAGCTAGACAGTTAAAATTTTTACAGATTATGTATTTCTGTTGCCAATATAACGAAAAATACTAAAAATGAAAAAAAAATTATAAATTAAGTGTGGCTCCGATACTAAAGACCTTTTTGGGCGATTTTTGTTTATGCTCTATCTTAAAAACGGGAACACTTGAAAACAAGAAAATTGCAATGTTTATAGTGCATAAGCTATAAAATAACAAAAAAATAATAAAATCTAGTCAAGCTCGTGTCGGACTCAAAAAATCTAGCACAGGAACATACTGAAATTTCTAATACAATCGTGATTATGTGGTGGTACGGATCCCTCGGTGCGCGAGTCCGACTCGCACTTGGCCGGTTTTTTATTAGAAGATCAATGCGTGTAAATATTCTTCAAAATAAAATAGATCATGAAGCATTGTTTTGTTTTATTATTTACATGATATTTACATTTTTCTTATTTATATCTCACTAATATTATAAAGATAATTTATTTTAGTTTGAATTTTTATATGTTTGGATGTTTGTTACTCTTTCACGACCCAGCCACTAAACAGAATTTGATTAAATTTGGCAGGAATATGGACTTAGACCTAGAAAAGCATAATATCTACTCTTTTTTCGAATCCCACACAAATGAAGTCGTGGGCAACTGCTAGTCAGCAATAAGAAGAACCAACAAATTAAATTAATATACCAGTAAAGACGTGTGTGGTAAAGTTGGTGTCCCCCCGGGAAGTGATTTAGGTTTCTTACAGGTATAGCGTATAGCAAGAGGCTTTAAATGTCTTCTTTGTGCCGAAAAGATGATGTCACTCTCTAGAAAGTGTTTGGAGCAAGTAGAACTTGTTTTGGTGGCTAACCAATCTTTTCGCCCTGTGGCATCGATCCATCTTTGCTTTTCTTTTGGATCACCTGGGTAGCTGCCAAAAATGTCTTTCTAAAGTTGGGATTTAGTACGAGTGAAAACTATTATTAATTATTAAAAAATTATTGGTTAACTTCAAAGCTAAAAAATATATACAAGTAAGTATTCAACGTTACAGGAATAATGCATGTATACAGAAATTTATCGATATCGATGTATTTTTGGAAGCACTTTTGCTATGGTTTCGACCGGCTAAAAAATATTTTTGTTTTAACAAATATAGTGGATAATAAAAAGGTATTCTAAATGGTTATCGGTGGTACAATAGGCCTCCATTATGCAAATTTTTAGGGTTCCGTACCTCAAAAGAAAAAAACGGAACCCTTATAGGATCACTTTGTTGTCCGTCTGTCTGTCTGTCTGTCTGTCTGTCAAGACCCTTTATCTCACGAACGGGTAAAGGTATCAGGTTGAAATTAATACCATACATTAGAGTCCATGAACCACACAAGATCTGAAAATTTAAATTTTTTACAACGACGCAATCAAAAGATATGGCATTTTATGTCTTCATCTCCATACATTTATTCAAAAATGAAAAACCTACAGGGTACTTCCCGTTGACCTAAAATTATGAAATTTGGCAAGAAGCTAGGTCTCACAGTACAAATAATGGGAAAAGTCTGAAATCATTAAATATTACAACTTTTCTCACAACTAATGGTAACCAATTGTGGTGAGCTCCCGTTTCAAGAACATTCATATAAGAGAGGGGTCAAGTTGGATGGTTGCTGAGGCGATTTTTGTTTTAGTTCTATTTACAAACGGGAACACTTACAAACTTGAAAATTGGTATGTTTATAGGGCATAGGCTATAAAATAACAACAAATAATAAAATTTGGTCAAGCGCGTGTCGGACTCAAAAAATCTAGCACATTAACTTACTGAAATTTCAACTAATACAATTATGTTTATGTGGTGGTACGGAACCCTCAGTGCGCGAGTCCAACTCGCACTTGGCCGGTTTTTATCTTTGCAGTGAGCTCGACGTGATAATATCGCACAAAACGGCATTTTCTTAAAAAATACGTCGCTGCTCTTTACGCCATTGAGTCGGGCAAATGACTGAAGGGGTCATTTTGAGGTTTTGACGTTTATTTGTCCTACGGACCTATCCGTGGCACGCGGGGCCCGCCTACTTCGCCTTTCTAACTCTGTTTCATGTATTCTATGGTGTTGACGATTAATTCGCATAATAGTGGAATAATTTCCTAAATCAATATACCTATAATTACAGTAGGGTAAGTAACTATTTGAGTTTAATCTACACAATTAATACAAAAGGATTTGCTATCATCTATCGTAGATATAATTAATTTATAGAGACAATAACTAGATGCATGACTGTAGGTACTCATGCGCAACTACCCCATCTAGCTCCTACTTTTGGCTGTGTAAAAGCCCAAAATAGTTCGCCTGGGACCTACTTTCAGGATACTATTAAACATCATATTGTCTCTTTAAAACCGTCAGGACACAAGCTGTATTAGTTAGGGTGCTGGCTGCAATTTGGGTATATGATTTGCTCATAATTCATATTAATAGGGATGATAGATCAACTCAATTTTTTTTTGTCTGCCTTTGTGGCTCATGTTTAAAATACTTCTGAAGATGTAGAAAATCGATAAGGCAGACATGCAGGGCTCTGCATTATCACGGGACGAAGTAAGTAGTGAATTTTTTCATTTTGAAGCGCTGTAACTTTACGACGCAGGGCTATTATGGTGGCAGACCATTTTTCTGGGGTTTTATACATTGTATTTAATCAGATAGTCTGCCAGGTGTAGGTACGTTTCATTGTCAAATTTCAAAATAGTTAAAACTTAATTCCTCAAAAACGCAGGGGTGTGGATGTCCGCCAATATGTTTTGTATCTTCTAGAGGATGCTCCTTATCATTAGTCAAAGAGGCAGACATGAGCAAATCATATAGAAATTTGTCCTTCATCACCCTTACTATATTGGTGTAGGTATATTTTTCAAAAATTCGTTTAACCATTTTCTACCACGATGATCCCAAACTTGTTATGTTTAGAAAATATTTCTTTTTAAATGTTAGGAAACCAGGACTGAAATGTTTTGATGTACTATATTTTTATAATTAGCTGAAGGAAGCCCTTTCATTGATAAAACCCCTTATGATAGATTTCTGTAAGAAAAAAAAAATAGAAAGTCCATATAAAAAAAATACTTTATACCATAGAGCATTAATTGGTTTAACGCTCTGATTAAGGGATCCAGGCACTAAAAAGCTTGTGTCCCGGAGTTCCGTCGGTTTGGCCATTATAAACGGATAATATGATGTTCAATAATGTACAAAACGTTGGTACCAGTATCACCCGACGAACTGTTTTTAAGCTTAAAGAAGGAACTACTCCAAATAAACGGTCATTACGTCATATACAGGGTGATAATTTAATTGCGTTCCATAGCTTAAGGGGTGTTTCAGTAACGATAAAGAAACACAAAAAAAATATTTAAAAAATCCTCCTTAAAAAAAATTAAAACTCCCTTGAAACTAAACTAACGCGGAGAGCAATGACCCAGAGCACCGCGCTACCAAAAAAGCGCGAAAGAGTTTCAGTTATGTATGTGCCTACCTTATATCCACTGATACTCGCGCACTGGCTCGGTGATAGCGCGGTGCTCCGTCCGGGTCCTCCGCGTCAGTTTAGTTACAATGGAGTTTTAATTTTTTTAAGTAGGATTTTTTTATATATTTTTTGTGTTTCTTTATACTGTTACTGAAACACCCCCTAAGCTATGGCACGCAATTAAATTAACACCCCTGTATATTATGAAATAATAGTACGTGCCTGCCATGCCGTGCCATGCCACGACTTTGTACGAGTATCTGCTAGGTAGGCTTTTTTCAGTAGGGTTAAGTCATCTCATTTGAGTATTTTCCATTTCGTTTAAGCATTTTGTCCCTTTCATGCACCGCTTCTTACATGCTTTAGCACCATTTTGGGAAGAAACAGGAAATTGTAATTTCTTATTCCTGATACGTATTTTCACGTTTTAGCTTTTGAAACAACAAAAGTATACCTTTCAAAATATCTTTGTTTTTCAGAAAGTTCTATGGTGTCTTACTTATAGTTATTCGCAAAAATACAAACCTTAGACCAAAAATGTTGACGAATATAATAATATCTGGAAAACAAAATTTAAATTTTCCGTTTCATCCCAAAACCATTCTTGAATACTGGGTCGAAACAATATTCAAATTCTTTAAAATAGGTTCGAAATTAATCGAGGAAGCTAGCCGCCTTACATTTTGGTAATTAGGTGTTTTTCCAGTTTGCGCGGTGGTGGTACAGATGAAATAAGTAATTATAATAGGTAATAAGGCGGTGCAAAGCTAGAGAAGTTTACTCTACATTTAAATAATGCATTTAAATGTAGGGTTAACTTCGGTAAGCTGTCACAGTATTTATCCATCAAGGTAAGCTACACTTTAACGACCTTACCTGTTTAGTAGAAACATTCACCTACTAAACTTCTATTTTTGGAAGACTTTTAATAGGTTGGCTAGACGCAAGTTCGGCGGCATAGTACAAAGTCTCCCCATCTTGCACTGGTTGCAAATTTGCGAAATTGAAAAAGTTTATTTCGTTGTGATGCTGCAGCGCGTCGTCAAAACGTTCCGCGGCTGCTGCTTCAATGTTGTTCATGTGCGATCTCAAATGAAAATTAAGGTGACTTCTTTGTTTGAACCTTTTAGTACATACGGAACACTCGAAGGGCTGGATGTTTGTGTGCGTCCGCATGTGCTGCCTCAGGTGAACAGACTGAGAAAAACATTTGCTGCAAATCACACACTTAAATGGTTTAACCTTCGTATGAATCCGAAGATGCTGATCGAGCCCCGCTTTCTGAGTAAAAGCTTTCGGGCAAAATGTGCACACGAAAGGCCGTATCCCGCTATGCATCCGAAGGTGCTGTTGCAAACCGCCTTGTTGAGCAAAACGTTTATAGCATATGGTGCACTGATGTGGCTTTATTTTAGCATGCATTAAACGACTATGTTCCTCGAAAGTTGATTCATCTAAAAATGACATTCCGCAAATGCGACAGGGAATCAAAAATGAATTAGCAGTGTGAAACTGTGCCGCAAGCCTGGTATTGGCATACGAGATTTGATCGAGGCGCTTTTCACAAACTTGACACCTTAACGCGGCTTTACGTCTCTTCGTGTGCTCTTCGCGGTAGTGCAGGGAATATTCGCAGCAACTGAAGAAAATCTGCCGACATTGCAAATCTGGGCACAATGTAGAAGGAAGGTTGCAGGTGAATGGGCCCCTGGATAGAATAAAACTTTAGGTGGATACGTCGGTATAATGTTTATATTACCTCAACATGCTTTTATGAGCTTTTCTTTTGACTGACCTTAAATCGACTGAAGATTTTCCCGCGTTTTGTCGGTTTTTTCTGATAATGCTATCTATTCGGGATTTACTTGCACTTTCGAAATTTTCAGCATGATTATCCTCTACTTTAACAATTAAGTAAGACGTATCTCTAGTAAAATTGCGAGTTATGCATTGGTTTCCCAGTTCAAATTGATCCGGCTCTTCCCGCTCTAATGGGATAAACTTAAATCCACGTATGCCAGTTATATCCTAAAATTTTAAAAATTAAATACACACAAAGAAATATGTAAAAATTAAGTGTACAACATGTAAGAAAAAGGATATATTTACACCGAAGGATGTGAATCATTTCTTTTTCTATCTCCCGTACAAAATCCTCTCAAGGGTACTACGGGGAGATTAGTGTTTTTTCGTACATCGATCAACGTAATGTTCTCATGGAAAACTGGGTCGGTTATACAGCCATAAGGGCATTAACATCCTTTAGAGTAGTGATAACCTTTTTGATCACTATTTTAGGACCGATGGACTCGTGGCTAGCCAGTTGCCGTCGAGCTGGTCTAATATGACGGACAAAGCAGGTCGGTTTGACGGTTATTCAGACCTCTACACAATATTTTGGATAAACTCACAAGTTAAATACCTGAAACCTATGATGAAACTTTATGAAACTTGACAGAGGCCGACTATTTTCTGGTTGCAACCTGGCGAGGCAAGGACCGAACGCAATAGGGCCAAAAACAATAATATATCCTAGCCTAAAGTATAGGCTAAATTAAATCTGCCGGTAGCTATGCGGTCGGTAAGCATATATCTCAAGGACAGGCTCTCCTTTATATATTTGTGCCAATTGTGCCATATACATCCTACACGAATTAAAACCACCAAAAGTACTTAGGTACACTTGCCTGTTCCAATTTAGCACTCGAACTCGAATGTGTTTCTTCGCTGTTGTTGTCATGCACATCATGAGTCATATTCTTGTGATTTATCAAAGCATTTTTGTTGTAAAATGTTTTCATGCATAAATTACAACCAAACAAGGTTGATTCATGGTTCCAGGGCAGCAAAGTCTAAAACGTTAATCCATAAAGGCTGTTTACATTTATTGGGTAGGCAGGCAGGAAGAATAGTTAGAATAATAGTTTGTTGCTCAGTAAAGTAGCGATTGAGAAACTAGACTAGATAGGTCGTACAGTCAAGAGCATATTAAGCTTGACACATTGGATTTTGTACTGTTCTTATTTCAATGATGCTACGGGCTAGAGTCGCACTGCGAGTGTCAAGCTTGACCTATCGCTGACTGTACAAAAGCTAATCCAAGGAATTCTCACTTAACTACTACCCAATGATAAAATAGTAAACTCGCCGATTTTGGATTCTGTAGGTTAATCGAAAATTTTCGCAAAAATTTGATCTAGGGGTCACAAAAAGGTAACAGAACCCATTCGGGTCATTTTTAGAATTTTCGCCTGTTTGTTGGTCTGTGCGTGATAAACTCACAAACAAAAGAATCGATTCAAACGGGGTTTTCCATAATGTATTTGGCTTATTTCCATGCAACATATTAGCCTTTCTTCATTGCAATCGGTTCACTAAAACAGAAGCTACACGAATGCAAAGTATCAAGCGGCTTGGGCGACAATAACTCACAAACTACTGAACCGATACAAAAATGTCCCTCAACACAGAATCCTCAGAGAAAAAAACTGCATAAAAAAATATTTTGACGCTGCCAAAAAATAGTCATGAAATAGTCATAAATAGTCACCATAAGGAAAAAAATAGTCGCGTTACAATTCTAGAGTTATAGCTATGGTTTGCTGAGGGTTATGGCCATAGGCTATAGACAGAATCCTCAGCTTTGATGCAAGCAAACCGTGGGGACTATCGACTTGGTTTTTATTTTCAAAAATTGTCATGAAATAGTCGTCTTGACTTCCAAATTCTCGAAAATAGTCGTTCAAGGATTTCAGAGTTACAGGGGTAGCTTGCTGAGGATTCTGTGCATAGCATTTCACGGACGCAGATTCCTGCAGAACGTTTAGGTTTTTCTGTTTGATACTCATGTCAAAAAATAGTCAACAAATAGTCGTCTCGAACCATAATAACTTCGGTCTGGTTTACCTAGTAGAAGTATGTTAAAAATGCATGTTAACTTCGCCATACATTTTTTCTTTGTACAGTCGCGTACACAAAATTATTTGATATTGATTTCAAGTTATCAAAAAAAAATGGATTTTGATATTGTTAGAGGCTTTTATTTCTATTTGTTATTGCAGACCCTATTTTTGTGTATTTTTATTAGGTAGGTTGTATTTTTATTAGGTAAATAAGAGGAAAAACCGACCTTTTGGTCTACGTTTAATGAATGGTAAAACTAGGATATCGGGCTTACACCTAGATGCATACTGTAAAAAAAATACTTTAATAATAATTGGTAAGTTCAAAAATATTACTAAATTAACTGCACTAACTTTACTTATTTCTTGATTGATCAATGTTGTTTGCCTATACATTTAACTATTCATTAAAAATTAAAATATCGCTGCATATGTGTTTCTTTTAGCCAATATCACATCAGTAGAATAATATAAATCAGTGACTTAATGTCATGGTAACAGAGTTGGAAATGTTTAACGTGGATCGTATAATAGAAAAAGCACCAATATTCTGCGACGAGATATGTTTAACCAATAGCATGGCGGCGTTTGGCTCGACCGAATTGTATGACCGAGCTAGCGCTCGCCGCTGCCGGCCCGTATTTAAGTGCCCTACAGTGTTTCTATTACAACGACAATTGTCGTGTTCTACAGTAATTATATGGAATGTAAAGTAAACCTACACTACAGCATATGGAAGCAGTAAATATACAACGCGTTATTCCAAATTAGTATTTCCAGTTTTTCAATAATCCTATTTAAAAATTGGATGTAAATTCCAAAACTAACAGTGGCTGGCTCGTTAAAAGCGCAGCCTCGGTTGGGTCATTGCGCTGCGGGTCATTGCCCTCTGCATCTTAAAATTTTCAGAATTATTTGAAAGTAGATTTTTTTTAAAGATTTTTTGTGTTCCTTTTTCGTTACTGAAACACCCCCTAAGCTATGGCACGCAATAAAATTATCACCCTGTATTACTCATTTAACCTTTAAACGAAAATAAGTACAAAGATTGTGATTTATACAAAAAACCGGCCAAGTGCGAGTCGGACTCGCGCACTGAGGGTTCCGTACCACCACATAAACATAATTGTATTAGTTGAAATTTCAGTAAGTTAATGTGCTAGATTTTTTGAGTCCGACACGCGCTTGACCAAATTTTGTTATTTGTTGTTATTTTATAGCCTATGCCCTATATACATACCAATTTTCAAGTTTGTAAGTGTTCCCGTTTTTAAATAGAACTAAAACAAAAATCGCCTCAGCGACCATCCAACTTGACCCCTCTCTTATATGAATGTTCTTGAAACGGGAGCTCACCACAATTGGTTGCCATTAGTTGTGAGAAAAGTTGTAATATTTAATGATTTCAGACTTTTCCCATTATTTGTACTGTGAGACCTAGCTTCTTGCCAAATTTCATAATTTTAGGTCAACGGGAAGTACCCTGTAGGTTTTTCATTTTTGAATAAATGTATGGAGATGAGGACATACAATGCCATATCTTTTGATTGCGTCGTTGTAAAAAATTGAAATTTTCAGATCTTGTGTGGTTCATGAATCCTAATATATGGTATTAATTTCAACCTGATACCTTTACCCGTTCGTGAGATAAAGGGTCTTGACAGACAGACAGACAGACAGACAGACGGACAGACGGACAACAAAGTGATCCTATAAGGGTTCCGTTTTTTTCTTTTGAGGTACGGAACCCTAAAAACTAACTTAAAAATAATCTGCAGTGAATATATTCATTAAGATGATTTTTTTTTATTATTTTAGTTTAAAACCAATTATTGTAATTTATTAAGCTTTATTATTAAACATGAAAACAAATAAACTTTGCTTTTTATAACACAATTAATTATATTGCATGGGTTCCAAATACAAAAAAAAACATTCAAGTACCTAACTAAACAGTTACCATCAAAGATGATATGCATTTTGAACACGACTGTACTTGAGTTGAAAAATGTATGGCGAAGTTAACATGCATTTTTAACATACTTCTACAAGGTTAACCAGACCGAAGTTATTATGGTTTGAGACGACTATTTGTTGACTATTTTTTGACATGAGTATCAAACAGAAAAACCTAAACGTTCTGCAGGAATCTGCGTCCGTGAAATGCTATGCACTGAATCCTCAGCAAGCTACCCCTGTAACTTTGAAATCCTTGAACGACTATTTTCGAGAATTTGGAAGTCAAGACGACTATTTCATGACAATTTTTGAAAATAAAAACCAAGTCGATAGTCCCCACGGTTTGCTTGCATCAAAGCTGAGGATTCTGTCTATAGCCTATGGCCATAACCCTCAGCAAACCATAGCTATAACTCTAGAATTGTAACGCGACTATTTTTTTCCTTATGGTGACTATTTATGACTATTTCATGACTATTTTTTGGCAGCGTCAAAATATTTTTTTAATGCAGTTTTTTTCTCTGAGGATTCTGTGTTGAGAGAAATATACAAAAGGGGTTTTGACACGAAGCCACTTGATACATTGCATACATGTAAGTACAAAAACAAAGCTCAAACTTTGCACGCCCTGGGACGCAATTCTTGAATATCAACGTGTGATAAAATATCACTCAAAAAAATTAAAAAAAAAATTGATATTCGTAAAATATAAAGCAGTCCTTGATTGGTAATTTTTATGTATTCTGATTTACCTTTCAACAGTTTATGAAGGCAAATGTGCATTTTTAAAGTCTCAAAAGTGATATTTTATCACCCGGTGATTTTCAAGAATTGAGAGCTCGAATCAGTCAAGTTGTTTATACTGTAAAAGTTCAAACTCCACGCGAACGAAGTTGTGGACACAGCGTATAACTATTTCTTAACGATCGTCTAAGAAAAATCTTCTACGAGACTTTTCTTTTCTTACACCCTATGTTACTTACTGTTCGTACAAAATAACTCTGGCTATGACCGTTAATACGCAGAACTCAAAAAAATAATGGCGGGGGTGAGTGCGGCAGGTGGGGGGAGGCGAGCGAATCGTTCATTGGCTCTGCGCCTGTCATCCATGCGCAGAAAATAACCGTCACAGCCAAATATATCTTGCCCACGCTATTACTAGGTACTATCGCGAGCTTTCCCGCGTGCTCATTTGAAAGTTTTTTCGACTGAAACCTGCGTACGTGCTAAGCATTGCTGTCTTAAAGGTCTCGTTTATTAGTAAAAAGAAAATACAATTAGATTTCCACCAAGCGTATTGTCGTCTATTTTTATTGTTTGCAATACTTTTTTTGGAGAGTACCTACTACACTTATTCTTTGAGTGCATGCAAAGATGAGTTTCGTGGTGGCCAGGCAGGAGAGGCCGCGATACGACCACATACACCAAGTTATACTATTTATTATCATGCAATCAAGTCTTCTGGGAGGAAATGACGATAGTTCTTGTTAAGGTATCTATTTACTTGTTAGTAAACCTAGTTTTGCGTCCAGACCAGACAAATCATTTGAGTATAGATGCCTTTTGATTGGATAAGCAAAAAAATTAATAATGTGGTAAAATCATCCATCAACAAATAAAAATTCAGTGGGTGAATACCTAGTCAAACACCCATTATTTTTGTGCAGTCAAAGCAGGTCAAGTTTGATACTCGTAGCTGTTCAGGACTGTTCATAGTCCAATATGTCAAGCTTGAAGTGCTTTTGCCTGTACCTTTATAAGAAAAACACCCTATCCACTGGAAAAATAATAATCATATCAGATAACTGTTTAAAACATCTTCATAACTTACTAACATAGACAACTCTTCAAAAAGGCCCTAAAACATTATGATTTGAGGGATTTCACCATGATTGATTAAAATACCTAATGTTTCCTATGGTCATAAAAAATATAAGGTGAATTGTTAGTAAACAAATAATTTTTTTTATTTTTTTTTATTAAGAATACATACCTACAGTTGTATCTAAATATTACACTTTAACATGTTTACATAAAAACCTGGAGTTCCTTAAATAATAATATTCACGAACAAAAAAAATAAGTACTCGTTGAGAATAGTACACATACTCTTAGTTATATTCTTCTTTAAAAGTTAATCTTCTTTAACCATACTGAGTTTTTGTACCTATATTGTTGTTAAAGGTTGGTGTCATTATGTTGTGATTCTAAAGCTGTTTTTGTAAATATTGCTGAGTCTAAAAACTGTGGCTGAGGTGTTTTAACGGGTGTAAAAAAAAGTGTGATGATCCTTCTAAGGGGTGATTCTACATCACTAATAGACTGTATAAAAAAATTAAAAACATGTAGCACACCAGGTTATTTTTTTGGACCTGATATGCGTATGCCCACTTTATTACTTTACTGGCTTTGCTAACAACGCACGAATTTTTTTTAACTTCCCATACAAAATGGGTCGGTCACGTTACCACTTTAGTATGGGGAGTTGAAAATTTTTTGTGCATTGTTAGCAAAGTCATAGAACAAACGTTGTTGTTTTGACCTCTATAATAAGGTCTGTATACGCATATCAGGTCCAAAAAAATAACTTAGTATATAAAAGTGAAACTCCTGGAGGGTTAAAAATGTATCTTGATCATTGTACTTTTTTTTACTACCTATTCCCTTACGTTTCTCTCTTTAAGGGCTTTTCATACAGGGTGCCAACGGTGTCATGTTCCTTCACACCTAAGTACCTATGCACAAAGAATGCATGCCTGCATTAAGCAAATACACTATTTTACTGACCTTTTAACTTTTTTTTGTTACTTTACTCACTGCAGGTCAGTAGGTACCTACTTAATCAAAAGTCAGATTATAGGTAAGCACACTAAACGCTTACTAACAGCTTCATTTTGACCTTGCAGATGACATACTGACTTTACAAGACGCGCTGTAGTAAAAAAGTTGTCGCCAACCGAAGCAAAACAGGTATAAGCTGCGCAAACTATCTCTGGCTCCGACCGATAGTGCTCAGAGCTCAAAAAATTTGCCGCGGGGATGAGCAGGGCGGGTAAGGAAAACGTACGAATCGTTCATTGACTCATTGACCCTCACCTACGCGCAGATAATAACCGTCAGGGCTAGTTACTTTGTACTTAGTATACCTAGCTTCATAAAACATTGAATTACTTACCTGAAACGATTGTTTACAGTTTGACGAGAATTCGGAAGGTGAGGTCTCTGTCGAAGTAAACGAAAACAGTTTACTTTGGTCTCCTAGTTGATTCATTGTGTTTATTAGCTGTAAAAAACAAGCACAAGTTCCTGAAGTTCTTGAAAGCATTTAATCGAGTAAAACAAACGTAGTAAGTGCCTACTTACCTGATAATTGCATAATCTCGATATATCTTAAAAGATTTATTGCAGTAACCGTACAAATCACACTAATTCTAACGTAAAATAATTTCAATTCAAATATTCATACATACGCCGCGTCTTCAATCCAGCCAGACGTCAAACAAAACAAATCAGATGATTCTCTCTTTTTTTCTATACGAGAAGAAAAGAGAGATTCGATAACGATTGAGTTCGGCGGCGGTAGAGCCGCAGTGCTGCCAACCTAGCAAAAGCAAGAAGGTAATGTGCATCACGAGAATGTGCAACATTTATTTGGGTTGCGTTCCAAAACGAGAATTTGTTCATGATGTGAACTCTTCGCTCTAGCCTCGGCAATGGAAGAATAATACTTGACACGTAGTCAATCATGTCTTTCATTTGCTTATGTCTGCTATTTTTCCTATGCATGTTTTCTAGTTGAATAAAGCCTAATTATCATAAGGTAAAGCGTTTTCTGTATCAATTTATTCAACTAGATTTTTTTTTTCTATGAAATTATGCCTAAAAGCCCTAAAAGTGTTAAAACTGAAGACACGAAACACACGGTCATGTCGTCGACGATCTCTCGCTTTCTTCGTCCAGAGCGATTCGATGTGGAGCCTTCGATGGTTGGCTCCGACCTAAAATGGACGCATTGGCGATTTTCATTTGAAAACTTTCTTTCGGAAGAGATCAGCTCCGCGACCGAAGAGGTAAAGTACAAACTTCTCGTGAATCACATTTCACCGACAATATTTAACTTCATACGAGAGTGCGACAAGTATACCGAAGCTATCAAAGTACTAAACAATACTTATGAGAAAAGACGAAATATCACCTTAGCTCGGCATCGTCTTACTACCAGAAAACAGCAGCCTGGAGAAACTGTAGCTGAATATTCGAGAGCTCTTACCTTACTTGCTCACGATTGTCATTTTAAAACAGTCACAGCCGAAGATCACCAAAATGAAACTATTCGTGGAGCTCTTATCGCAGGGTTGACTTCTAATAAAATAAGAGAACGATTACTAGAAAAATGTACTATGACTTTAGACGAAACACTAAATTTAGCAATTTCTCTCGAAAGTGCAGAAAGCACCTCTCATATAATAGAGTCCAATACCAGCCCTATCTCCTTTAACGCTATATCTGAACCAACTACGCAAGAGCCTCCACAACAACAAAACTTAGCAGCCACGAATTCTGCAAATCAACGTCGTAAATGTTTCTTCTGTGGTGGCAGTATTCATCAAAGGGTAAAATGCCTTGCCTTTAATGTAGTATGTCAATTATGCTCAAAAAAAGGCCACTTTGCAAATGTTTGTCGTAGCTCTGCTCACACGCAACGCAACACAAATGCAGCTGTTTCTTCGGAAGAGAACTCTCAAGTCCTTAACTTATCGACTATTTCGGCCGCTTCGCCTTCAAGCTTACGCAAAGCCACTATACCTATAACTGTTAACAATTATCGAGCTGAAGCCTTAGTTGATACAGGCAGCTCTATCAGCTTTATTGACAACAACCTTGCACAAACAATGAAACTAAAGAGGCGGCCTTGCAGACAAGCCGTGAACCTCGCATCACTGAATCATGTCTCTTATGTCGATGGAATATGCTATGCAACTATACAAATCGATCACCATATCTATAAACACCAGCCGTTACTTATTGTAAACAATCTCTGTGCGGATGTTATCATTGGACACGATTTATTGAAAAATCATTCTTCACTAGAACTTCAATTTGGAGGAGAAAAGGAGCCACTAAAGATATGTAATGTAGTTGAGGCTACTGTACAGTCAAGAGCACATCAAGCTTGACACAGTGGACTTTGTACCGTTCTTATTACAATTGCCGGAGGAGCTAGAGTCGCACTACTAGTGTCAAGCTTGACCTGCTCTTGACTGTACCACCAGCATCCGTCTTCACGAATTTATCACCCGATATTAAGCCTATATCAATTCGCTCCCGCCGTCACTCAGAGGAAGACCAGGCGTTTATATCCAACGAGATCGTAAATTTATTAAAAGACAAGGTAATAGAGCCTAGCGTCTCTCCGTGGCGAGCACAGGTGCTTGTTGCTGGTGGAAACAACCACAGAAAACGACTGGTTATTGATTATTCGCAAACAATAAATCGATATACTGAATTAGATGCTTATCCTTTGCCGAGCATTGACTCTATTGTCTCGCAAGTCGCCAAATATAACTTTTTCAGTCAAATTGATTTGAAGAGTGCTTACCACCAGGTACCAATAGTTCCTAAAGAGAAAATTTACACCGCTGTTGAAGCATGCGGTAATTTGTATCAATTTACTCGCATACCTTTTGGCGTAACAAATGGAGTCGCCGCATTCCAAAGAACTTTACACTATATTATTCATAATGAGAAACTGAACGCTACATTTGCTTATTTGGATGACGTCACTATCTGCGGGAAAGATAAACAGGATCATGACGAAAACCTACGCAAATTCATGGATGCCGCAGAAAAATATAATCTTACATTGAACTTTGACAAATGTGTCTTTGCAACTGAATCTATCAACCTCCTTGGATATACAATTGATAAAAATACAGTTAAACCTGACAAGTCTCGTTTGGAACCACTGATAAGTCTACCCATACCATCGGATGCGGCAAGCTTGAAAAGAGCCCTTGGTTTATTTGCACATTATTCGAAATGGATAGAAAAATTTTCTGCTAAAATCAAGCCACTACTGCAAACAGGTTTCCCATTATCTGATGACGCAGTCAACTGTTTCAATAAATTGAAAACAGATGTTACTAAATCTGCTTTAGTCGCTTTAGACGAGAAAGAGACTTTTACTGTCGAAACGGACGCTTCAGAGTTTGCTATAGCTGCTACATTATCTCAAAAAGGACGCCCCGTAGCTTTCTTTTCACGTTCACTCAATAATTCTGAAAGACGACCACCATCAATTGAAAAAGAAGCCAGCGCCATAGTAGAAGCGCTACGCAAATGGCGCCATTATTTGATCGCAAGGCACTTTTTACTTGTTACAGACCAACAATCCGTATCTTTCATGTTCAATCAGAATCACGCAAGTAAAATAAAAAATTAAAAAATAGAGCGTTGGCGCCTAGAATTATCATGCTATCGTTATGACATCATATATAGACCCGGAAAACAAAATATCGCCGCTGATGCACTTTCACGGGTATGTGCACATATGAATATTGCTTCGAGTAAATTAACAGAACTACACAATTCCTTATGCCATCCAGGTATCACGAGGATGGTACACTGGGTTCGTACAAAGAATTTGCCTTACTCTGTCGAAGAAATAAAAAGGATGACAGCAGCTTGCCCTGTTTGTGCTGAAATTAAACCTAGATTTGTCAAGAATGAGAGAAAACTCATTAAAGCCACAGCGCCCTTTGAAAGACTCAACATGGATTTTAAAGGTCCACTACCATCTAACACACGGAATCGTTACATTCTCACAATAATAGACGAGTATAGCCGTTTTCCCTTTGCCTTTGCCTGCAGAGATATGACAGCAGGAACGGTAATAAAATGTCTAAAAGAAATATTTTTTATCTTCGGCACGCCAGCATATATTCACTCCGACAGAGGCACTTCATTTTTATCAGACGAATTGAAAAATTTCCTGACTAATTTGGGAATCGCCTGCAGCCGAACTACTCCTTATAATCCAAGAGGGAACGGACTAGTTGAGCGTCTTAATCACGAAGTAAGGAAGGGGAGAGGAGCTGGCCCTACGAAATTTTTGTACGACACGAAGCGTGACAGTGCGCGGGGGTGAAGATCGAGTCACGGGTTGGTGGGACATACAACTAGACTCCACCTACTTATGTAAAATCCATCTAGTGGCAAATAGTGAAACTACAAGCACTTTTTGTCCTTACACAATTTTTGGTGGTACTGCTATACTCTACTAGATGGCGTAAAAGACACTATACTACAAAAATGAATTATTTGTACAGGGTGTTAATTTAATTGCGTGCCATAGCCCGCGGGTTCAGTATCAGTATCTGAAAGACTTTCCCAAAGGAATATAGTTCGATAAAGGACATAAATTTTGGACTTCCCATACAATTGTGTTGGTCACTCAGAAGGTATGGAAAGTCCAAAAATTTTTTTTTTCGACCTATGTTCCTTGGTAAAAGTTATTCAGTCACTGATACGGATCTTGCTCCAGAGCTATGGCTCGCAATTAAATTATAACCTGAGACTAAGAGCGGGCAGTCGGTAACCCTTCCTCGTTGCTTATGAAAATAGCGACCAATCTATACGTATAATAAAGTCGCGAACTCGGCGAATCTGTAAGCTAAGCTACAAAAACTGTGTATTTTTGACAGGACGGGTCGAATTGATAACCTCTTCTTTTTGAAGTAGATTAAAAAGATAAAAGTGGTGGCAGCTTAACACGTTATGCTCCCTCTATCTATATGAATATAGAGCCAACTATATTGATTTGAAAATTTAAAAATAACAATAGGTATTCATTTGTATACCTACTTAGTAATCAAATGAAAATAAGAGGCATTCCGCTATTCCTAATATGAGAAGTAGGTATGTTGTTCACGATTTTGTTTGCGATGAGGTAAGGTTGCTGACTTCCCGCTCTCTATCTACTGGGTGTTTATTGCCAAAGTTTAGAAGATGGTTCGGTAACGTAACGATAAAGGAACACAAAAAAATCCTACATAAAAAAACGAAATCTCCTTGATTAACTAAAACTAGAAATTGAAACTAAACTAACGCAAAAAAGAAACAGTTTCAGTTATATATGTGCCTACCTAATCCACTGATACTTGCGCGCTGGTTTGATGATCTGGGTCAAGTTTTAATTTTTTTTAAGCAGTTTTTTTTTCATATCTTATTGTGTTCTTTTATCGATACTGAACATCCACTTAGCTATGGCACGTTATTAAATTAAGACCCCATATACTACTTACTTGCTGAAATCTGGAAGACGGTTCTTGAACCTAACTCTGGCGAGTTTGTCCACTGCATACTAGGTGGCGCTACTACAAACAACATAACTACAAACTACAAATATTTCTCCAAATAAATAAAATATTCACGATATTCACGTAATTTTTATCAAAGTATTGTTAAAGCTAAAGCCAGAAATGTAAATTGAGTCTGTGGAAGTAAAAAGAAGGGGTGAATTTCGATCGTCTACAGATATTCCCAAAACCATCTAGCGACATAAAGCAGAACTAATGTTACGGCCACATGCCTACAGTACATCAATAAAATTATTGAAAAATTTTACTTACAAGTGAAAATACACTTTAAATGCAGTTTCTTTTTGCGTTTCTGACGAATTTAAACACAAAGGCAAACAACACTTCATAGTGGGAGTTGTTTTTCCAACTATTTAAACAATTTTTTGCACAGCGTGTTTCGATGTGATCACTGATAAGTTCAAAGAGGAAATGGCGTATGCCCCGCCCCCTTTCGTGACGTCATGGCTCAATTGGTTGAATCACGGCTCGACTGATATCATCATCTCCTCTCTATTCTTTACTCCGTGGTCTTAATGGAACACTCTGGAGAACAATTCAGTTGTTTAAGCGCTCAAAAAATCTGGATATAGTTAATTGGGAGGATGCGATACCAGTAGCACTCCATTCCATCAGATCTCTACTATCTACTGGGACGAATACGACACCACATGAAAGAATGTTTAATCATCCTAGACGTTCACTGAACGGTGAATCAATGCCAACATGGTTACTTTCACAGGGTCCGGTTCTTCTGAAGAAGCATGTGAGAAATTCTAAATATGATCCAGCTGTCGAAGAAGTAGAGCTCCTGCAAAGTAATCCGGATTACTCTTTCGTGAGGTTATCAGATGGCCGCGAAACATCTGTCTCAAACAGGTCTTTAGCTCCACTTCCAGTGGTTGATGAACCTTCGTCAGAAGAAGGTGTCCGTCTCCCCAGCAACCCGTGCGAGATATGGCCAAGTGGCATACACCAAAATTTAGTGGAAATTGGTTCATTCCATCAGTAAAGTGTCAGATTCAGTGCATCAAAACTGATGACACTACGAGGTGAAAACTTTGGGTGGCTGTAGAGACGTCTCGTCAGCCAGCCCATTCTATACAGGGAAAACTACGAAGATTACATAAAAGCAAAATAGTTCCACATTTACTGCATGTCTAGTGCAATTGATTGTAAAAAAGCCGAATCGAAAATGTCCATATGGTAGGAGCACTTCATCAATAATTATGGGTGGCTGGAGAGACGTTTTCCCAGCCAGCCCATGTGATATCTCGGAACATATAGTAGGTAGGAAGATGAAACAAAGCTTAATATTTACTACCTACTCGGAACAGTAGGTAGCAAATATTTCAAAATCCTAGCTCCACTAACTTTTGAGATATTTGTATTTTTTCATGGGCTTGCTGGGGAGACGTCTCGCCAGCAAGCCCATGCTGTAACTCAAAAAGTACTGCACGTAGAATGCTGAGCGATATACCAATAGAGAGTGCATATTTGATGCAATAAGCACCAAGAAAAATGAGTCCCTAGGTCTAACGGTTTCGATGCTAGAAACAAAAATCATTTTCCCGCTGAAAATTTGGAATGCATGATGTGAAGTGCAACGTTGCCGTTCTGTGCAATTCTACATGTTGCTGTTAGAGCATTCAAAAATCAATCTTGTGTCCTTATAGTTAAGAGGTCCTGTAGACGCACGTGTAGATTATTTGTAATTTGAGAATAGCTCGGGAGACGGTGTACTTAAAAGGCTGATTGGTTAACAAGAAGTTTTTATTTATTTATGGACAACATGTGAAGAACAAAAGACATAATATGTATTTTGGCTCACGTATTTATTTAATAAATCAGTTTTCTTAACTTATTAATGACAGGACAATTTAAGAATACTTTAAAAATTTTAGTTTCTTACTGAGACCATTAAACCTACATCTCCTCCTAGAATACAGTTGTCACGGTTGCTAAAAAGAGATTGAGGCACCAGTTAGTCTTCACGTGAGCTAAAATACATATTATCTCTTTCGTTCGTAACATGTCGTCCACAAATAAATAAAAACTTCTTGATAACCAATCAGTCTTTTACTAAGTACACCGTCTCCCGAACTGTTCTCAAATTACAAATAATCTACACGTGCGTCTACAGTACCTTATAACTATAAGGATACAAGATTGATTTTTGAATGCTCTAACAGCAACATGTAGAGTTGCACAGAACGGCAACGTCGCACTTCACATCATGCATTCAAAATTTTCGGCGGGAAAATGATATTTGTTTCTAGCACCGAAACCGTAAGACCTAGGGACTCATTTTTCTTGGTGCTTATTGCATCAAATATGCACTCTCTATTGGTATATCGCTCAGCATTCTACGTGCAGTACTTTTTGAGTTACAGCATGGGCTTGCTGGCGAGACGTCTCCCCAGCAAGCCCATGAAAAAATACAAATATCTCAAAAGTTAGTGGAGCTAGGATTTTGAAATATTTGCTACCTACTGTTCCGAGTAGGTAGTAAATATTAAGCTTTGTTTTATCTTTCTACCTACTATATGTTCCGAGATATCACATGGGCTGGCTGGGAAAACGTCTCTCCAGCCACCCATAATTATTGATGAAGTGCTCCTACCATATGGACATTTTCGATTCGGCTTTTTTACAATCAATTGCACTAGACATGCAGTAAATGTGGAACTATTTTGCTTTTATGTAATCTTCGTAGTTTTGCCTGTATAGAATGGGCTGGCTGACGAGACGTCTCTACAGCCACCCAAAGTTTTCAGCTCGTAGTGTCGTCAGTTTTGATGCACTGAATCTGACACTTTACTGATGGAATGAACCAATTTCCACTAAATTTTGGTGTATGCCACTTGGCTATATCTCGCACGGGCTTGCTGGGAAGACGGACACCAGAAGAAGATTATATGACTCCTGATACTGAAGAGGAAGCTATTGACAATGAAGGCCCGACTCAAGAAGGAACTGGGTTACGCCGGTCAACCCGAGAGCGCAGGCCGCCGGTGTATCTTCAAGATTATGATACCGGCTCGTTTAAAAAGGCCCAGGGTGAATGATGTGAACTCTTCGCTCTAGCCTCGGCAATGGAAGAATAATACTTGACACGTAGTCAATCATGTCTTTCATTTGCTTATGTCTGCTATTTTTCCTATGCATGTTTTCTAGTTGAATAAAGCCTAATTATCATAAGGTAAAGCGTTTTCTGTATCAGTTCACTTCAATGACCTTACATATACCATGATAGCGTACTCTTAACAATTTGTACAGAGGCAAAACGAGCAGAGCAAGACATCGTAGGTGATGTACTTCGTCCCTTTCTAATTATTGCCATACTAATGAAGTTTGCGCAATTTCCGTGCAAAAAGTTAAGTTTCATATCCACAAATTTTTATTTATACGTATTTTTAAATACTTATTTGAATAATTTTCAACGTGCAAAGTATAAACTTCTCTCTCAGTTTTCATTAAATATTGATAAATGCAGAAAATCATTTTATTTTGATATTTTGATTAAAACTCTTTGGTAAAATGATTTTTAACAAAGATTTTGCATGACATTTTGTTTATGTTGCCATGACAACATCAACAAAATGTCATGCAAAATCTATTAGAAAGGGACAGCTTCCTCTCATCTTACATCCTACTCTGCTCGCATAATTTTTGGAAGAGCGCAATCTGGTTAAAAGCGCCACGCGCGAAGTAATAAATCTATGGTTCACTTGGATATTTAGAAAGAGATGGCATGCAGGAGGAAAAGAGAAAGAAACCATGGTTTTGAAACGCATTTGGGTAATCTTTGTTTTGGAACGCTCTTTTGGTGTATGCCACTTGGACATATCTCGCATGGGTTGCTGGGGAGACGGACACGCTCTTGAGTGATACCATTGACGTAAGAAAAACGCTGCCCCCTGGCGTAGTTGTTTCCAAAATCTTTACACGGCACTTCACTGATGGTGCCGGGCCGAGCCGAGCTAGTACGGTCAACCGCTTGTCGGTAGAAACTTTTTCAACTCTATTACCATGACATAAGGTCCAAAAGTGTTTCTACTGATGTGCGGCCGTATGTACAACACTACGGTTTAAAACCTGCATACGAGCGCTGTGAGCGGTTTTAGCGCGCTAATATTCGGTTCAAAACTTGCTCGTATTCACTCGTTTAGTTGACGTGACGTCATCAGTGACGTCATCAGTGACGTCACTTTAGTGCGCTATTGTATACGAAAATGAGGTAGTGCCAGGGACTAGATAAGCGTGTGCGAAACGTCAAATTCAAAAGACATTTGTCATCAAACTGGGGTAGGGTTACTTTTTTTACCATTTTGGTATCGGAACCCTAAAAAACCGTATGGTATCATAGAGCAACGCGTCAAACCGCGCAAATCGTGTTACTCTATGCCGGTACAGGGACTAGTCTAGTACCACCGGTATCACTAGCTAAATCGGTAAAATTGTTTTGATACTTCTTATTATTAGTATACTTATCATACATAGTAAACATAGAATACACAACAGACGAAATCTAAAAACATGAACTCTGAATCCAGACAATAAACAAAACATCTTTTTCCAAAGAACATACGCGAAAAACGAGAAAAACCGGCAAAGTGTGAGTCAAACTCGCGCACCGAGGGTTCCATACCTTCTTCTTATATCTAGCCGCGCTCTTGTCGATGGAGCAGTCTCCATTTATCTCTGTCAGTCTTCTACCAATGATTTAACATCCTGATAAGACTCGACGTTTACCCTCTCTTAGATTTGGTCAACATTAGTTAACGTCTTGGTCTTCTTCTTCCTCTCCTGCCTTCAACATTTCCTTCAATAAGTAATATTCCTTAGAAAAGTGGCATGTCTTATCAGGTGCCCGGCCATCGTCCCTCTCCTACCACTTTCACTTCACTTCCGTATCATTAAGTTAAAAATACCGTCTTAGTCAAGGTGGTAGGGCTTTTATGCAAAGTCCGTCTAGAAAAGTACCACTCCCCTGATTTGTTCTGCCGAAAAGCAGCAGTGTCACTGCTGTGTTTCAGTTTGAAGCATTGAAGGGCAAGGGATCCAGTAAAATTTCTGGCACATGATGGCATGAATTTTCTGGCTTTTCGGTCTTATTAGTGTAAATTATGCTACTATAATAAGACAGTGGGCGCTATGGGCGGTAAGGCCACTTACTTAGCGAGCCACATAGGACATAGGGTGGCTCCACAAGCTCACATGCTCACATTAGATAAAAAAAATTGCGCAGAAGTGTATTAAATGCGTGCGCATCCGACTCTCATTTGACCAGCTTTTATTATTTCTTGTTATTCTATAGCTTATGCACCATAAACATAAAAAAGCTTCCATTTGTAAATTCCCGATTTTACGATTGTGCTAAAACAAACAAAAAAAGAACCAGCCAAGTGCGAGATGGACTCGCGTACTAAGGGTTCCGTACTCGTTTACCATATAATACTACAAGCTTTTGCCGTTTGATTTTAAAAAACTGCTTCAAGTCATATTAATTTACTTAAAACGTGCTAGTTCTATGAGACCTAGCTTCTGGCCTTTATGATTCTAGTTCAACGGGAAGTACTAAGTAAGTAAGTAGTAAGTAAGTACAACTTTTGGTTTGTTTCATAAATGTATAGAGATGGGGACATAACTGGCCGTAGCGTTTGATTGTGGTGCTGTAGAAGCTTGAATTTTCACATCTTCAAGGGTCAATAGAATAATTGATATTAGTTTTAACTTGATGCCTTTACCCGTTCGTGAGAAAAAGCACTAGACAGACAGAGAGACAGGCAACAAAGTGATCCTATAAGGGTTTAGTTTTTTTTTCTTTTGAGATACGGAACCCTAAAACGCCAAAAGAACACGTTTCTTGTATGGGGCTTTCTTACTTTTTAACTTTTAATTGTTTTTATTATTTGTTAGGAAATCCGCCTAACGAATAATGCTATATGGCCCAAATGCGAGCTATATGGTCTCGTCTTGGCAACATTTTACATTAAAATGTTTTTGGTGGGATTATCTAAAGCCGGGTCTACAGGTTTGGCGTTTGTCGGCAAACTCACGCAAACGGGCCTAGTTGACGTTGGCCGCGCCGGCGCGGCCAGCGTGTAGAGCCGGTGTTATACGCAATATCCACAGATTTATAAAGGAGAGCGGGAACAAACGGGGGAAGTTTCATAAAGCTATTTTTGTTTGACAGTGTTGAACCCAGAACCTAACCGCATGTCAGTAGAAAAATTTGCAACTCTATTACCATCATGCCATAAAATCAAAAGTGTTTCTACGGATATGTGTACTATCAATGGGAATGAATGAACCAGTTAAAAGGTAGGTATTGTATTGTTTTACCCTTTTCGTCACATCTCTCGGTCTACATAAGTCACCTAAACCATGGACGTTATTGTTCGTCCATGCCTAAAATCGCCGTTACATCGGCCCTGCAAGACCACACACGGTACGATTGGCAGTGCGCACTGCAAGCAGGGCCCTGCAGGCAGGGCTTTGTATGGGCCGTTTATTACTAAATTTGACCACTATGATACCTGTATATTATAAACTAATTTGTATTTTTGCTTCGCCTTAAGAGAAAACCGCCTTTTCAGCTGCCTTGATCGGTTTTTTTTTAAATAATAAAGTCATAAATCGTGGTTATTAATATTTATTTATTTAGTTATTATTAGAATTCAAGCATTCATGGACACAACAATTATATCTCCTTACCTTTTTCTTTTTATCATCGTTATTTCAGAGTTATACAAGAATATTTCAGATGTACCTACCTACTTGTGTAGTCAGTCAGTCGAACGCGTGACATTCGATAGGTCGGCAAAGACGCAGCGTAATTTGCGTGTAACTTTTCCCTCTCAGGATTCCGGAACCAAAGTATTCAAGGCCAGTGAGATTATCTTGCTGCCGGAAGGTCTTCATGGACTTGGGCATTGGTTGGATGGCTCTTTCAAATTATAGACAACTATTCTAGAAGGCTGGTTCTAAGTTTCTGTAACTTTTTTGGAGTCGCATTAACTGAAATTTTTGTTCATTAAATTTTCTTTATTACTTAGTACTGCTAAGATTACAGACTGCTTAAGTAATGAAAAAAATAAACTTCTGTTGCTCAGTATCTCAGTATTATTGTATCATGAATGTTTAAAATAGTAGGTGCTTTAAATCAGCTACAAAAGTGATAGAAATTAAGTACAGCGATCTTTTTTGGCATTGCGACAAGAAGCATATGTCCGTTTTCAGTTTCTACTACATCAATCTCAGTAATAGGACAGTCAGATAAGGTAGGACAGTCGGATTCTTTCATAAAATTAATTATTTTAATAGGTTCGATATCAAGAAAATTTAAATATCCAGAATAGTTAGGAGAATAATAAATATGAAGAACTCCCCAATTATATCCAACTAAAACCACTTCACCGTATGTACGAACAGTTACTATATCTCGTAGTGGAACCTCTGGTGTACTATGATTAATAACGTACATCCACTGAAAATAAACTCTCCAGTCCAAATGGTTCAAAAAATTATATTCTCTAAGCAAACCGAGCATGTTAAAGGAATCTAAAGTGGATACAAACACAACTTGTTCTTTATGCAAAGAATACATGTTCCCCCTGTAAGTTATTACATTTAGACGCTCTCTTCCGTGTCCAAGAAACATTATCCCGTCATCGAAACTTTGACATAAGAAAGAGTTCTTGAAAGAATCGCGCGTGTTTTTCACTTGGCATACAGCAATATCATCGTTTAACGTAACATAATAAACTTGATTTTTAAATAATAAAAATGACTTCACGTTTTCATAGCATCGAATCTTTATTTTATTGTTTTTAAGTGCTTCTTTACGTGTAATACAGAGAATTAATTGAAAATTTAATGTGGCCAAAATGATATCGTTCTCGCAATATTTCAAAAACTTTCCCATATCTTGCTTTGATTTTTGCAAAGTACTGGTGTCGTAATAAGCAATGCTGTCACGCTGGTGAACACCAATGGTACCGTTTCCCAGTACTGAAAATCCTTTAACATCTTCATCGACAGTTGCCGCCACTGCAAGTTTGTCTTCAGATAGAAGTGAATCTTTTATCTTCGGCCACAATGAATAACTCTTATATATATGAAACCATAGTAAACCAGGTGAAGACTTTATGTGAAATAGATTGCATTTATCGCCGTAGTCGCGATTAAAGTAATTTCGCCATAGGGAATCCTTGCTCTGCAAATAATCTACTACTTGTTTCCAACGACAACATACCTGGCGGCAAATAACTAACGTCTTGGCAGGCAAGTGGCTCAATATAGTTATTAAAATTTCGGCTGGTACATTGTGCACAGGACAAAGCATGTTGTATTTTTCTTGTATTTTATTTGTGTCCTGTTCGCAGCTGGTTGGTAGGTACTTACTTATATTTTAAGTTACATTATATTTTACATAAATTTTGAAAAGTAATTTTTCTTCAAATCATTTTCAAGTAGTTATATATCAACGATAGGTAGAATAGTCCAGGCCCTGGCTAAGGTTCTGTAGGGAAATGTATGTACATAAAATTTATTTTTTAGGAATGTTTAGCAGGTGTCCTAGTAAGTATTTTTCACTCGGGTGATAATCCGTCACCTGGTCCAGTTTCCAGCTATGACGTCATCAAATTTTTGTATGGGATTTTTTTTTTCCTAATCCTATCGAGTAGTATATCAAATGAAAGGGCTTTAGGAGCTGATTCTGGAAATATACTACATTGTGACTTTGGAGCATCTGGTCATCTTAAAATTAAATACATGTTTTCGAAACACACCAACTTTGAGCTCGTCCAGGGACCAAACGGCTGAATAGCTTTTTGTAAAATATACGTGTATATCCTCACTAATAAATTGTATGAAAGCAATTTTGAAAATATTGAAACCGAAACTAGATAAATAGGATAAGGTTTTCGATAAAAAATGTCCTACACAAACATATTCAAAGTCGCTTTTATGATGTTTTATATGAGGATATATGAAGTCATTGGACGTTTATAAATTTAGGATCTGATTGCAGTTTCTTTTTATTATTATGTCATAAGTGGGCAAACGAATAAGTGGGCCAACTGATGGTAAGTGGTTAGGTACCACCGCTCAGCTCAAAGCCACTAAAGCCACTAAAATTTAATAACTTGCAAACTAAACGTCCAATTACTTGATATATCCGCATATGAGTAAAACGCGACTTTGAATATGTTTGTGTAGGACATTTTTTATCGTAAACCTTATCCTATTTATCTAGTTTCGGTTTCAATATTTTCAAAATTTATTTCATACAATTTATTATTGAGGATATAACGAGTCATTACACGTATATTTTACAAAGAGTTATTCAGCCGTTTGGTACCTGGAGGAGCTCAAACTTGGTGTGTTTCGAAATCATTTCTTTGATTTTAAGATAACCAGATGCTCAAATGTGACAATGTAGTATATTTCCACAATCAGCTCCTAAAGCCCTTTCATTTGATATACTACACGATAGGATTAGGAAAAAAAATGTTGAAATCCCATACAAAAATTTGATGACGTCATAGCTGGAAACTGGACTGGGTGACGGATTTTCATCTGAGTAAAAAATACTTACTAGGACACCTGCTAAACATTCCTGAATTTTATTTTTATGTACATCCATTTCTCTACAGAACCTTAGCCAGGGCCTGGACTAGAAATGAGGAAAATTTTTACACTATTTAGATAGATAGATATTTATTTAATGGCGTCACATCTCAGATGTATTTTGCACAATGTCAAGTTAACAAATTATTATAAAATTATGGCGAGTTCGCCAATGTCAAGTGAAAGATTTACACAGGAATCCACATCACGAAGACGAGGGCCTGTGTACTATGATGACTCCGATAAGTTGATGGGGAAAATTATTGAAGTGTCGATGGGCCGCTTCTCTCCATCCAAAAATCTTGATAAATGCATGTATTCCAATCTTCTAATAGATGTTCATTTTCAAAGACGTTTACTGCATAACACCCAATCAAATTATTCATTAAACTCTTCAATAAACAAATAAAACTAAAATTGAAATATAAACACGACCGCCATCTTCAAATGTTGAAAAACGAACCCCTTACACTATTTACATTTTAGCTTTATTCAATTTTTTTGTTTTTTGTCTGACATATGCTTGGTTTTCAGGATTCCGTAGTCAACATGGAACCCTTATAGTTTCGTCATGTTCATCCAAAGAGATTTTAACCTCGCTGCGCTCGGTCATAGCGAGGTTCAAGTCTCTTTGTGTTCATCTGTCCGCGGCTTAGTTAAGTACGAATTACTTCTGTACTATACTTACTAATCTGGGGTATGAATATGCACTTCATTCACGTCGACAAAGCGGTAAAATAAAATCTTGAAAATAAATTTTAGGGAAGCAAGTAAAGTGGGGATGATTTTTTTCTCGAGTATCATTTAGCAGGTTTTTACTAGCGGGTTTTTAAAATAATGTTAGTCTGCTCCTCCAAGTTAGTCCGTAAAAATCGTTTTTGATTTAGGGATCCGATGGCGAAATATTTACCTTGAAAGCACAATTCCCCCCCCCCCTGCCAGCTAAAGGATAGTTATTGGAAATGTAAAACAAATCACAGTAGTAGTATTAATGATGAAATTAAAAAGAAAACTATCACAGCTAAGTAGCCTTCACTGGTTAATGAGCTTTAGCCAAAAAACTGGAAATGATAAAAACTGCAATAGCAATCAGGCGCTAGGCCCTCGCTGATCATCGGGAGGTTAAAAAATTAAGTTATGATCGTTATGAAATACTTAATCAAAACCTTCTTTGTGATATAAAAAAACGTAAAAAAAACTACAGAACCCTATACTACGCGTGGCCCTACACGCACTTATGATTATTTCTAAATTATCAATGGCAATCACCTTACTATTTTGCCAAATACCATCGTATGATAAGTTATCAGGGTTCGTTTGAGGATTTGGTCAAGGAATTTGCTCGAGTTTACTTGAAGCTCAAGATTTAACTTAGGAACTTGGAGAAAAAATAATGATTTTGGATTGGCAACCCACGCGCAGAAAGCGGAGCGCGCGTTTTCTTAAAACGGCCCATACAAAGCTCTGCCTGCAGGTCCCTGCTTGCAGTGCCACTGCCAATCGTACTTTGTGTGGGCTTGCAGGGCCGACAAAATTGCCGTTACATCGGCCCTGCAAGACCACACACCTTAGAGCAACGCAAAGAGATTTAGCGTAGCGAATCTAAAATTCAAATCTCTTTGGAGCAACGCGTCAAACCGCGCAAGCCCGTTTAGGCATTGACGTAAGAAAAACGCTCGTAGTTTCCAAAATCTTTGCGTTTAGGAGACGCCTTTTATGTAGATTCCCCTCTGCCAAAGTACAAGCACAAAAGAGCATATGCGTTCAACAAAACTAGTTGCACTCGGATTTTTAACTAGACCAAGTCTAGTCGTCGTCGTGAACGGTCACACTACAAACATGCTTTGTTAATGTGTTTTCTGCTGTAAAAAAAGATCTGTGACATGAAGCTTACAAAAAGAACGTGTTTCATTTCACATCGAATAAATGGTTACTGTATAATTGCTATTTAATTATATAAAAAACACGAAATTCGTGTTTTTATCTAAATCAATCGTCGGATTTGTTTGACAACACCGAAGATCTTGATCAAAGAGATTTGAACCTCGCTACGCTCAGTCTAGCGAGGTTCAAATCTCTTTGATCTTGATTGAAAGAAGATACTGAAATAAATTTGTACAAAATTCGTATGGTATCACTGGTGATAGTCAGAAAAAAAGATTTGATACTTGTTAATTTATTTTATTTTTTGGCACATAAATTGTAATTTTCTGCTGGACATAGGTTGCATGCAAACTCGATTTATTTGCGGGCAACATTCGTATTTTTCCTGAAATGCTTTTGATATTATGCTCTTCGTTTATTGCTGCTGCACGCACTTGACTATTAATTGTGCTGCTCCTTTTCATGGAAGCCTATGGTTATTAATGTTTGTCTCTAAACTAGCTCCCGTCCCGTCCCCTAGGGGTGTCTACGGGACTATTTACTAAGCCCTGTCAGTCTGTCCGACCTTTATCTTTGGAACCGTAGTAACTATATGGTTTGAATTTTTACAGAATACCTATGTGTGATTGTAGCGGATTAGCTAACAAATAATAAAATCAATGAAAAGTAAAATATTAGAGGGTCTCCATGCAAGAGACATATATTTGGTGTTTTTTAGCTCTATCGTAAAAACGGGAACACTTACAAACGTGAAAATTGGTATGTTTACATTGCATAAGCTATAAAAGAACAACAAATAATAAAAACTGGTCAAGTGCAAGTTGGACTGGCGCACATTTAATACGAGTACACTTCTGAGCGACAGTAAGACGGTATTTTCACCTTCATCATAATCGTCCACTGCAGAACAGGGGGAGCTCCCTCCCGAACTCCAGCGAAAAATACGTGGTACCTTAGAGGGGATTTACCATAGTCACCACGCTTGAAAGCGTTGCGGCTAGCGAACACTATTGTTGGTGACCGCAGTGTGTAAGATGATACGATGCACAGAGCTGGGATGCTGTTGCCAATCCTCTGATTCATAAGCCCTTATTCGTTTCATACGACACCCACGGCACGGGTAGAGATCAGTTGGTACTATTCTTTGCCGGCACCTCACGGACGATACGTGTCACATTAGTGGTACGGATCTCTTGGTTTAGTAGTCGGACTTGCACATGGCCTGTTTTTTCTTTTAGTGCTTTAGATGTGTGTACATACAGTCAAGAGCAGATCTATCAATTTTGAATTAAAACAATATTATTTTGTCCCAAGAACTGATCAAAATCGCCATGCTAGACTACCGATTTCACTCGATAAGTTCACAAAAATACTCTTAATCCTAACTGAAAATGTTAATTATCTCTTCTTGTTTCTGTTTAAATTCACAAATCATTGCACATCTTAGCTTTTGTGCGATGTTTTTCAATGTTTTGAATATGTTTTCAATGAGAAATTTCTTCATATACTACAAAATTTTGTCACTTTGACACATCAACAATACAAGTCAAGACAGCCGATGGGGTTGTCAACAATTTTTTAGAATGAAACCTCATTCCCTACCTTTCTATCCTACACAAGGTTGAAAGATAAATCTGACTTTTTGGTGAATAATTTAGTGATGTTCAACGTACAAAGTACGTGTCGATAAATTTGAGAAACGGAGTAGAACACAACACATAAAGCGAGGTGGTCCCAAAAATTATGTCTCTATCTTTTATTTACGTGTATGGAGTACAATAAATAACCACACTTTTGCACATTATGAAAAGTATGAATAAAATCCAAAATGGTACGGGATCCGAGAAATGTTTTTTCTTGGTTTTCACGTGATATTCAGGGAGAAAACGAGATGTCTCAGTAGATGGGGGACAATGAGAGGATAAAGAAAAACCTTGTGAGAACTTTAACACCAAA
Source organism: Athrips mouffetella (assembly GCA_947532105.1). Classification (NCBI taxonomy): domain Eukaryota; kingdom Metazoa; phylum Arthropoda; class Insecta; order Lepidoptera; family Gelechiidae; genus Athrips; species Athrips mouffetella. Next base: position 28,123,976 of record OX383956.1, on the reverse strand, counting down.
CCCCATAGTTCAGGAAGCCTTTTCCAGATTTACAGGCTAAATCCAGATTTGCTTGCCTGGCAAATGCTTTTTACTATCACCATAAGCTATTATTATATAGGGGCACTTTTGTTCGTCCTGAATATCAACCATTATAGTTAATCAGACAAGCCTGAAAAATCTGGAATAGACAAATTCTTTGTGATATCTATGTGATATTCATGGCGAACAAAAGTTATTGCCGGTGATAGAGTAGCTTACGATGATACTAAAAAAAATTGCTAGATATGAAAGATAGGGGCTTTAGCTAAAACAGCAGCTTGAAAATCTGAAAGAGGCCTCTTGAACACCGGAATTCTGTCTAGACCATCTCATAGCTCCGATGACAGTGCTCAATTTCTGTTTATTAATTAATGCAACACCTCAAGATACCCCTTAAGGACAATCTCACACTTAAGGGGTATTTATCAATTCGACCCCTACTGTACTCCAAACAGATGTTAATTTTATTTCGGTGAATGAATCATACTGCCAAATTATTGATTAAAAAAATTAAATTGGCAAAATGTGATATAGTGTGACATTTAACATGCACATTGATGAAATTATTCATCAAAACATCCCACAAAACGTCCACTACAGGACAGGGAGCTCCCTCCAGAATTCTAGCCCTCGCTGGAGAAATGTGGAGCGACTGTAAACTTCAAGGCAACAACATGTTGTCGTGAAAGAAACGTTAATTCGCTAGTTCACTCAAGTACGAGTTTTTTTGTTCGATCTTCGCGGGCAAAGTCTCGGGTAACAGCTGGAAATATTATTCATAAAGGTTAAATTTTGTATGTTTCTTACTCTTTTACGGCCTTACTGCTGAACAAAACTTGATGTGTGGCAGGAATATTTCTACTTACTTTACTTACTTTTACTGCGAATCCTGCGCAGACGAAGTCGCGGGTAACTTGTAAAGTATATTTTTTTTACTTTTATTGTTTCTTCTTAATAATTCTATAAATCTTTCGATATGTCGATATATGTATGCAGAACAGCACTTTAGTAATAGGTTTGCCAGCATTTTCATGTTCTGATTCCGGAACTTTTGAAGCCTTGACGGAACTTCAAGCTAATATACACGAGACAAAATAGAGGCACCAAAAGCTAAGAATAAATCGACATATTATTAATATATTATTATTTGTTTGTATATTAAGGTAAAATCACACCACACGTACAGGGCCATTAACGCGAGGCTATAGGACAAAGAGCATGTAACAACATTGGCATACCTACTGTCTGACTTTTTGTAAAAGTCACAAATTCTTCGCAACTCGTGAAACTAATGTCAATCTAAAGTAAATAAGATTCAACAAACTGTCAAAAGATGCACAAATCCTCGACATTGATGTGTGACTACGGGTAAGTAGGTTTTCGTAACCACATGCAGGGCGTACATGGTGGTCCATGGTGGTTTATTTGACTATCTGACTATCTCTTAACCTTTAATTTGGTAAAAGGAATATTTCCCACCCAGCATTTGACATTTTGAGGGCCTCGGTGAAAAATATAATAACATGTCCCCAAATTTTTTATATGCTATGGGCAATAGGAATAGAGCTCCCACATTGCCTTAATTTATGTGGGAAATATGTTCCTTCCGTCCATATTAGGACTCACAACAACCCGAGTTTCTTATTTTCTCCTCGCAGAGTTCACCCTCCGAGCCTCTTCGTAGTCTTCCCTCAAAGCACTCTTTTCTCTGGGACCTCTTGCACAGAGTCTTCACTCCGAGTTCCTCTTCCCTCTAGGATCTCTTCTTCGTAGTCTTCTTTCCAAGCACTCTTACCTCCGGAACCTATTCCACAGAGTAGTCCCTCTGTACCATCTTGGATTACCTCTGAAGCTTCAACTTTCTTAGGACTTCTGCATCTTGTTCCTTTCTAGGGTTCCGATAACAAAATGGTAAAAAAAGGAACCCTTATGGTGCGACTTTGTCTGTCTGTCTGTCTGTCCGTCTGTCTGTCACACCTCTATATCTCAGCAACCACTAATGCTATCAACTTGAAATTGGGAATGTAAAGGGGCCCAAAATAGGGGGGGCCTAATTTTAAATGGTCGCTACTAGGTCAAGTGGGATATCATATAAAAGGGCTTTACGTCTCTTAGTTTTAAAGTTATGATGAAATATACCATTCCCCCCCCCCCCTATCTCCGAAGTTAGTGAAATGAAAAATTTGAATTAATTACAGTTGACAGAAATTTATGTGTACATTACAGCAACAATAAAACGATCTTTCAAAATTGCACAGTTTTTTATAAATCTGCAAATAACCTTTACAAACAAGCTTAGTTTTTCGGTCCCAAAAATGGACTTTAGTGCTTCCAAAAATGCAAAAAGTATATCGGAACCCTCGGCGCGCGAGTCCGACTCGCACTTGGCCGGTTTTTTAGATCAATCCCCACTGAACTACACTACAGCATAGCCGCTCGGTGGCCCGCTTTATATACCCATGCTACTCGTTCCCGAATATTCTGGACTCACTTTTAAATTTAGGTTTTTGTTGGATCTTTCTAGATTTTAGCTCTCTTTCTTCAGCTTCTTTTGTTTCTATTCTTTCTAGAATGTTCTAAACAAATGGTGAATGATAAAACATCCATATGCGTGGGAAAAACTTGCTTGGTAGCCTTGGCTTGGTAGCCCAAGACCCTATCCATTGGACCACGGGGCTATTAACTTTGTTGACGAAATTTTCAAACGTTTATCTCGTATGACAGTCGCCAACCTAACGTCATGTTCGTGGCAATATGCATGCATGTACTCATGACTACTACTTTTACTATGAAGTAATCAAAATATTTATTCATATTTCGACCTATGTTCATTGAAAAAGTTGTTCAGTAACACGAGTACATGCACCTCTTTTGCTATAAAGAAGTAATTAAAAGTTATTTTGTATATATATGTCAAATGTTCAGGCAGGGATCCGTGTATTTGTCGTATGTTCCACCGCTTGTGAGGCAGCACCGCCCTCTCATATGTTATAAGACCTGCCTGTGAATACCCCCCTGCAGAAGCTATCTTTGCAGTAACTGACCTGGATCCGCAATTTATTCGAAGACATTCAGAAAGACAAATCAAGGCTCGAATACTGTAGCCACCAACAAAAACAGAATATGAATTTAACCAATTGGCATAGTTCCGATTAAGTTACAGGAACTTTTCTGTTTTTATTAGCAAACATAGCGCAACCAACCAAAACAAGCTTCTGGCAGCACTGATTCACCTCCCCCCGGCCCCCGCAAAAATGCCAGAATTATTTGAATGAAAATATGATGCTTTGCCTACTCTTTTCCGGGCCTTGCGCGCGAAAATCGTGTTACTCTATGCCACACACGGTACGATTGGCAGTGCGCACTGCAAGCAGGGCCCTGCAGGCAGGGCTTTGTATGGGGCCCTTAATAAAGTACTAATAGACGATCGGATCGGACTGCTCCGAATTTAGCTCCGGACCACGATTTTGTCCAATAGCGTTGCGAATTGTCCCAAACGACAACTTAGCTATTGGGAAAAATCGTGGTACGGAGCTAAATTCAGAGCAGTCAGATCCGATCGTCTATTAGTACTTTTATGTCAATGAGAAAAAAATAAACATCAAAATGCGTGGTTTTTTGAAGACTTTTGACTTGATACTTTGGTTGCTCGAAGCATGCTTGAAGCCACCTTGAAGCACTTGGTGAAACACTTGGTCGAAAATTAGGTGATAGATGACTGGGTGATGATAAAAATGCGACGGATGAGTGCAGACGTAGCTACAAAGAAATATGCGAATAAGTAGGAGTACATGAACCAAAATACATATAAAATAATCGCTAATGGCAAAACAACTACGGTGTTTCCGTGCTTCCGAAGGCATGTTAAGCCCTAGGGTCCGGACGTCTGGACTATTGTCTCTAATGGTAGTTGCTAAGTCAGTCGGACTGGCATTTCTGCGTAATACGTTTACTATTCATACCTATCAGTTGATCGTTTTGTATCATTAAAATAATGCCATGAAACGTCCCCTGCAGGACAGGAGCAACTTTCAGGATTTCAGAAAACCCGTGCTACAATTTAGTCACCACGTTTATTAGCGTTAATTGCGGCTAGCACCATGGACCACGGTTTTGGTGACCACAGTTTGTGAGATGGTGCGATACACAGAAGGACGCTGCGGTTCATCCTCTGGTTCAGAAACCCTTAATCGCTTCTTTCGATACCCACGGGTAGAGATGGGTTGGTACTATTTTTTTCCGGCAACACAAGGCCAAAAATTATTATACAGAACATTATTTTTCTACGTATAGAGAGATAACTGACATAAACTCGAATGAACGTCTCTCACATTATCCCAGAGGGATTTCCAGATTTTTGTGACGAAAAACTTATGTTTTGAAAGATTCATTCTCCATAATTAATACATATTGTTGCGAAGATCCATCTAACGGCAATTGGTACTTTTGAAATAGGCAAGCCCCTTCAAATACCTTCATTTGCAGATTTATGCTCTTCAGGTACTTTGTGTTTTCCATGTGAGTGGGAAGTCCCCCATCTCCCGCTGTTTTGCCTTTCTAGCTGATTTATGCTCTCCTGGTAAAATATAGTAAAATACCAAGTTTTCTAATTGATCTTTGTTAGCAGACTCTAAAGAAAAAAAATATTTACAATTCATTCAACAAATGCTCAAAAAAAGTCATAGAGGGAAATGCTTTGATAGAACACAATTTTTGACTTCATAACTTTGTTTGGACTAGTTAGGGTCGGTTATATAATTAGGAGGTAAACATATTACGAGTAGTACAGCTAATGACTAGTGGCTAGAAATTATTTCAAGACAGATTGATTTTGCTGAAATTTTGACAGTAGGTAGGGAATACCCCAAAAAGCATAATCTATAATATGCCAAGGTGCGCTTTTTCGCTGGGGGTGAATACCACCCCCACTAGGGGGTGGCAATATAAAAATAAAAAAACTCCAGGAATCGATAGAAGGATGGATTATAAGCTCAAATGTTTTATAAAAGTTTTTCGAAAAAGCAATACTTTTTGAGATATTCATGATCGTAAATGTCAATTTTTATCGAAAATAACCACGTTTTTTGTAGATTTTTCACATATAACTCATAAACTATTTATTTTTGAAAAAAACTGTAACGAACAAATTGTAGGTTATAAAAAAACAAATAATTTTGTATTTTATTTTTTTATAAAGACCCAATACAAACGAATTTATAGCTCATTGAATTATAGGCCATACTTTTTTTAACGAAAAATTTACACATTTCAACATTGAATTACGAAAAAAACAGTAAGTTATACGATAAAGTGCTCATAAACTTTTTTAAAGTACATTAAAAGGTCTTTAAAATGTGTTTTTTTGAAGTCATCTAGCATAAAAACTAACGGAGTTATGGTAAAAGTAAAGTCGGTTTTTATTTTTTTCACTAGAAAAATCTACAAAGAAACGCTTCTCATTACTACCCTAATTGGAATTAAATGTTATTTTTATTACAAATGTTATTATTATTAAATGTTACTTTATCTTAACATTATAAATATGATCCAAAAGTTTGACTGATTAGTAATGCTTATTTTTGAAAAAACGTCATTAAAGTGAACTAGGTATTTTTGAAATATTCAAAAAGAATGACTATTTTCAAAATTTACTCAGAAAATAAACCATATACGAAAAAATTTAAAGAGTACAAAAAGTTAGCAGTTTTATTCCTAAAATACACTTGTTTTTTTTTTACTGTAACTTAAAAATTCTTTGAGATATGGCTTGTAAAAGTCAGCATTAGTACGAAATCAGTACCGCCCTTGAGCCCTTTCACCGTTGACCTTTATAAAATAAAAAAGGGTTTGAGAAATGTGAAACTTACATGAGCTTACGAGTATAGACGATAGAACTTCCTACTTTTTACTTTCGTGCGGAGCGAGAAAGGTATTGTAATCGTGAAAAAAAAAAAAGTTTTTCTAATTTTCTCATAAACGTGTTCTATATCACTTATGTACATCATAAAAAACAAGTCTCCAGAAAATTTCCGTCCGTCGGTCGGTCGGTCGGTAGGTCGGTCGGTCGGTCGGTCCGTCGGTCGGTCTAACCGTCGTCACGCTTTGGCCTAGCGGCTAAACGAATGGTCCGATTGACACCTTATTTTGAATTAAGGAGTTTTATGCAAATTCGGAGTCTCTCTGCGAGATCGAATCAGAAATGAGGAGATCCGCAGAAGAACTAAAGTAACTGACATAGCCCTGAGAATCGCTAAACTGAAGTGGCAGTGGGCAGGGCACATCGCAAGAAGAACCGATGGCCGATGGGGCGTGAGGGTTCTAGAGTGGCGACCACGTACCGGAAGACGAAGCGTTGGCAGGCCCCCCACAAGGTGGACCGACGATCTGGTCAAGGTCGCGGGAAGCCGCTGCTGGATGCGAGCAGCGCAGGACCGGTCGTCATGGAGTTCTTTAGGGGAGGCCTATGTCCAGCAGTGGACGTCTTTCGGCTGATATGATGATGATGATGATGCAAATCCATCGAAGGGCTCTGAGTGGTTTTCTGCTGGCTCTCATTTTGAGGGTAGCTGTCGTACAACGAAAATGAAAAATTGAAATTTTCTCAAAAAACGACTCATAGAATCTTGATGTAACTTTGCATGACCAAGCATCTCCATGTAAGATATCAATTATCATCCACCAGTATCAATTGATCTGTGTAATTTCATATAAGGGGTGTTTCTGTACTACCAAATCGTAAATATGTGATTTACCCAAAATTGGTTCCATTGAGTTTATTAAAATTTTCTATAATATTTAAACCTGGATTGGTTGTCTACCTGATTGGATATTATTTATGATTTTTGTCAATAAAATTTAGTACACAGGGTGTACCAAAAACTGAATGGGCTTGTTCAGTAGACTAAACTGAACAATTATTCATAAGGAACATGTGTAGGGAATTTAAAAAAATCTGCATGCAAGTATCCTACGGTAGTATCCATTGATCTGTAAAAATCCATATAAAGGGTGTTCCAGTACTACCAACAGTTAAACATGTGATTTACTTGAAGTCTTTTGAAGTTTGTTTGTTATAATGTTTGACAATTTGAATTGATCTGTATATTTCATTTGAACATTTTTTTGGAAAAACGGAAATAAAAGTTTGTATTTCCATACAATGTGTATGGCATTACAAATTTAAGTTTGCGGTTTATAGTTTTTCCTTGAGTATTGTGAGAAAGTAAGTGCAGTGCTGCTGTACCATTTATTTTATTATCTCTCTAGTCCACAATGCAACCGAGAAAACTTACAAAAACCAAACGCATTTTTTTTTAATTTCGGAGCTGGTAGATTTTGGAGCAGAGAAATGCGTATAGGTACTATATAGGTAGATGTATACTACGTATATAATAGTGTTCTCATCATTGGCACCTTGTGAATGGGTCTTGTGTGTGTATTTGTATGTATGTATAAGTATTATATAAATGTGGCGTCTCCCCCCTGACAAACTCAACGTGCGGCAATACCAACATCTACCAGCCGAACTCCATAGCTTGGTCGGGTTTGGCTCTCACACGAGAAGTATCCTACGAATAAAGGCGCTGTTGCAAAATACCAACTTTTCAGGGGGAAGTTTTTTGTGTTTTATTTCAACACTATAAGACTTTTTCGTTATGTTAATATTTCAAACATAGCCTAACTATTTCGGGGTATCTATTTTAATGCAAATTCGACTTTTGATTCGCTATTTCTTATAAATTTGTCCCGTATTTTGTAATTATGTCTTTATTCGCCGGGAAAATATTGGTTATACTAGACCTAAGTGACATTACGCCTTTTTTCGCCGGAATATGACAGGTCGTAAGAGCATTAGTGTCTTTTATTGTTTTAATTTAAGCAATGTTTTCAAGGAAAAGAAGGACCAGGGTATACAGGGTGTAACGCACAGCCTTCCGAAAACTGAAAGGGCATCATCAGATCAACGAAAGTGAACAACTTTCAATGAATGAAACTTTCAGGAAATGAAAAAAAAAAAACGTTTTTTCCATGCAAAATTATATACTATTAAACGAGCAATATTTGTTTCTATACACATAATCAGTTTCCCAGAAACGGTTGTAACGAGTTTGATAACATTTTGCAGTGCAGTTTGGGGTTCTTGGGAGCGAAAATTTGATCTAACTAGGTCTCAAAGTCTGGGAAAACTCATTTTCTCAGTTTCTTTAGATTTTCTTTGGTACCATTGCCCCCGTAAAGTTTGTAAAGAGCAAAGTTCGGTCGACCAAGTACTTCCAAGCTTTATATGACAGTTTGGAAACCGATTTTTATTGTTTCCTGAAAGTTTCACTCACTGAAAATTGATCAGTTTCGTTGGCTGTACCCTTTCTGTTTTTGGAAGGATATCCTTTATACTTTGTATTAAAATATAGATACTTAAGTATTCTCAAACTGTGAAAAAAATAGTTGAGTAAGTACAAAAAATTTAATGGCACGCTACCTTAGGATTTTTATGTAAGTTATACAATGTTATTGTTTTATCAAATTACTGAGATCATGTTCTAAATGTTTTAGTAAATATAAAATTTATATTTCGTTTCTTTTTCAGTTTCTGGCACCGAAAAATATCAAAAATATATTAGAAAGGTATTTCAAAAAGCAGCCAAGTGCGAGTCGAATTTGCGCACCGAGTGGGTGGCAAGCACACCGTGATAAGTTCAAAGCTAAAACGAAAAAAAATCCGTTTCTCATATGGACCCGCTTGTTTTTTTATCTTTTCATTGCGTTTATTATTTATATAGTAATTCGCTATAAAAACACGTATTCTTTTAAAAATTCTACTATATAATTACTTCGGTTCAAAAGATAGCCGTCACACAAACATACTATGATGATTAGCCACTTCCGGAACAGCTAAATATAAAAAAGTCCGTTGTTGGCTGTAGAGCACGTCAAGATTGTCTTAAACTAAACAGCGTACAAAGAAAACTCAAGCTTGACTGGCTCTTAACAGTACATGACTGGATCATACTCTTGCATTCCCCCCCCCCCTTCATCACCCATCACTCCCTCACCTCACGCCCGACCATGGCCCCCCTTCCCTCACCCCTTGCCCTCTCCTTCCCCTCGATGAAGTGCCAATTATTGCTTCGAAGAAGTACCAATATTCTCCTATTCACGAAGTGACCCCTTAAACGAAAATATACACGTATCCACGTCAAAGATGCATTTGTTTTGAAAGTTCCGTACGCAAAGAGTGCTAACGCACTAAAAGGGTGACCCCATACCAAATTTGTCGTTCCATCCATCTGTCAACTTAAAATAGTGCCAAAATAAGTGGGGCTAAATTATACGGTACCCTCGGTGTATGAGTCCGACTCGCACTTAACCGATTTTTTTTATTTACTCAACTTGGTATCTCCCACCTAACGTTGAAAAAGCCACAAATGCCACAAGGGCGTAACTAAAATCTTAGTAAAAGTCACAAACTATGCATTATATCCAATATTTATTTTAATTTTATAATCGACAGTAAAGTTGATGTCAGTAAGATCACTTATTTAATAATACGCATTATAAAACGTGCAAATAAAGGACATAGTAATAATTTTCCGTGTAATAAAGCAACAAAGGCATTAGGTATAGCAAATCTTCATAGAAGTAGCACAAGGCAAATCCGTGGAATAAGGCCACAAAGTGTAGTAGCGTCTTTTTTCGTCGGAGTAGCTCAAAATTATATCGAAGATAATGAATTAATTTAACAACGTTATGCTAGCTAAGAAAGCTAAAGATTTTTGCATAATGTTACTATAAAATTGCATTCAGTAACGTTCTTATTCAATACAATCACAAAATAACAAGTAAAAAGCCAATAAAACTAAACAATTGAGTCACTTGCTTCCCCACGCATCCGCGAAGAAATAAGACACTGTGGCTAGAGTGGCAGTCTTCGTCGGGTAAAATGAGAGTATGCAATTGTGGCTTTTTATAAAAACTTATTTTTTTGTTGATATAGATTGATTTTTTGTGATTTCTCGAACTCAGATGATGTAAAATGGGATGCAGATTCTATATAACTAATAACAATAAAAAGCCACTACGGCCATAGTGCCCTTTTTCGTAGGGTGTCCTCATCTCCATACATTTATGCAAAAATGCAAAACCTACAGGGTACTTCCTGTTGACCTAAAATTATTAAATTCGGCAAGAAGCTAGGTCTCACAGTACAAATAATGAGAAAAGTCTGAAATCATTAAATATTTCAACTTTTCTCACAACTAATGGTAACCAATTGTGGTGAGCTCCCGTTTCAAGAACATTCATATAAGAGAGGGGTCAAGTTGGATGGTCGCTGAGGCGATTTTTGTTTTAGTTCTATTTAAAAACGGGAACACTTACAAACTTGAAAATTGGTATGTTTATAGTGCAAAAGCTATAAAATAACAACAAATAATAAAATTCGGTCAAGCGCGTGTCGGACTCAAAAAATCTAGCACATTAACTTACTGAAATTTCAACGAATACAACTATGTTTATGTGGTGGTACGGAACCCTCAGTGCGCGAGTCCGACTCGCACTTGGCCGGTTTTTTTATTCTGAGGTACGGAACCCTAAAAATAAACCTGTTAAGGGCTTATTGAGGGGGCCAAATGCAATAACATTTGTTTTGTGAATTTTGGGAGTTCGCAAAAATAATTCTTGACTTTTCATAGAAATTGGACCGATTAGATAATCATTTCGAAGAGTCGAATTCTGTATAGCGAATTTCCTAAAGTCGATGAACAAAAGTTTTTGCATTATTTACACCAATTTTTATATTACTTTACTATTTTATCTATTTGCCTTCTAATGTTAAAGCGATTAGAGTGTTTTGTTTTGTTTGTTTTTGTGTCGTTAAAATGAGCAGCAAGTCTTCTGTATGTGATGAGGAAGTGATTGCATCGAGTCCTGATGTTTCTAAAGTGGGTGAAAAAGGGATAATTTCCCTTAAAAAGCCAGTAAAGAGAGAGGTGACGGCAAAATCAGTCTGATAGCCAATCAATCGGCTTCTCCATACAAAATTGCAAACTTAATATTTTTGCTGAAAGAAAGACATTCCAACTAGTCCAAACAAAGTTACGAAGTCAAAAATTATGTTCCAAGCATTTCCCTCTAAACTTTTTCGTTGATTGGGCTTTTATGAAAAATAGTTTCCTTTTTTCAGTAAACTTCAAATAAATGAGTCTATTTACCACGTTGGATCAAGCTTTGTGTGGCGCAAAAATAGTTCCTTCGCAAAAAACAATTAATCAAATAATCGAGTCTACTATCTCTTTGGATCATGATGTGAAAGGACAAGCCTAGTCTACCACATAATAACAACAATCATATTTGCCTTTTTGGTGACCTCATTTAATATAGGCAACTCATTGGTATACAAGGTGGCCGGGGAGTTGACGTCCAAAGCTAAAATTTGGATGCCTCATGATGGGGAGTATCCATATCACCCCCATGTATGTTCCGCGATTTTGCGTGGTTTAGGAGATAGAATTTTTTTTAGAATATTTTTTGAAAAATTCACCTAACACTAGTTTTCATTTTTTTACTGAATCTGTAGGACAGTTGTAGTTATTGTTTTTTATGAAAATTACTAGTCATAAAGACAGCTACCACATAAAAAATTACCGTTTGTCTAGACAGTCGGGAACTTATTTAAAATTTAGTCAAAAGTTTGTAATTTCTGTTCAAGCTAAGCAGTCACAAATTTTCAATGTTAAAAAAAAAATATTTATCGTTGACTTATTGGATTCTAAGTGGTTTTAAAAACTTGCTAGGACATTAAACAGTAAAACAAGACAAAAAAAAGTTGTTGTTAATTGGCCTGTTTTTCCGTAATCTTATGTAAAAATAAATAACCTATTGAAAATTATTGTGTTTTATTGATACTCATCCTTAAAAAAAACTATTAAAATAAAATTGTTTGAACCTTTTTGTTCAAGGTTAAAAACTAGAACCGTTTCTAACAATTTTAAGAAAACCTAAAAATTAAAAAATATCATAAGAACAATGAATTTTCTCATTAATAACATTTGTTTTACTGATACTCTTCTAATTTAAATAAAAAAATAACGAAATTCAACTTATTTTTTTTTGTTTAAATAAGTTGAATTTCGTTATTTTTTATTTAAATTAGAAGAGTATCAGTAAAACAAATGTTATTAATGAGAAAATTCATTGTTCTTATGATATTTTTTAATTTTTAGGTTTTCTTAAAATTGTTAGAAACGGTTCTAGTTTTTAACCTTGAACAAAAAGGTTCAAACAATTTTATTTTAATAGTTTTTTTTAAGGATGAGTATCAATAAAACACAATAATTTTCAATAGGTTATTTTTTTTTTTTTAACAGGCCAATTAACAACAACTTTTTTTTGTCTTGTTTTACTGTTTAATGTCCTAGCAAGTTTTTAAAACGTGTCCGTCTTCCCAGCAAGCCCGTGCGAGATATAGCCAAGTGGCATACACCAAAATTTAGTGGAAATTGGTTCATTCCATCAGAAGAGTGTCAGATTCAGTGCATCAAAACTGACGACACTACGAGCTGAAAACTTTGGGTGGCTGTAGAGACGTCTCGTCAGCCAGCCCATTCTATACAGGGAAAACTACGAAGATTACATAAAAGCAAAATAGTTCCACATTTACTGCATGTCTAGTGCAATTGATTGTAAAAAAAACGAATTGAAAATGTCCATATGGTAGGAGCACTTCATCAATAATTATGGGTGGCTGGAGAGACGTTTTCCCAGCCAGCCCATGTGATATCTCTGAACATATAGTAGATAGGAAGACAAAACAAAGCTTAATATTTACTACCTACTCGGAACAGTAGGAAGCAAATATTTCAAAATCCTAGCTCCACTAAATTTTGAGATATTTGTATTTTTTCATGGGCTTGCTGGGGAGACGTCTCGCCAGCAAGCCCATGCTGTAACTCAAAAAGTACTGCACGTAGAATGCTGAGCGATATACCAATAGAGAGTGCATATTTGATGCAATAAGCACCAAGAAAAGTGAGTCCCTAGGTCTTACGGTTTCGGTGCTAGAAACAAAAATCATTTTCCCGCTGAAAATTTTGAATGCATGATGTGAAGTGCGACGTTGCCGTTCTGTGCAACTCCACATGTTGCTGTTAGAGCATTCAAAAATCAATCTTGTATCCTTATAGTTAAAAGGTACTGTAGACGCACGTGTAGATTATTTGTAATTTGAGCATAGTTTGGGAGACGGTGTACTTAGTAAAAGACTGATTGGTTAACAAGAAGTTTTTATTTATTTGTGGACAACATGTTAAGAACGAAAGAGATAATATGTATTTTAGCTCACGTGAAGACTAACTGGTGCCTCAATCTCTTTTTAGCAACCGTGACAACTGTATTCTAGGAGGAGATGTAGGTTCAATGGTCTCAGTAACAAACTAAAATTTTTAAAGTGTTGTTAAATTGTCCTGTAATTAATAAGTTAAGAAAACTGATTTATTAAATAAATACGTGAGCCAAAATACATATTATGTCTTTTGTTCTTCACATGTTGTCCACAAATAAATAAAAACTTCTTGTTAACCAATCAGCCTTTTAAGTACACCGTCTCCCGAACTATTCTCAAATTACAAATAATCTACACGTGCGTCTACAGGACCTCTTAACTATAAGGACACAAGATTGATTTTTGAATGCTCTAACAGCAACATGTAGAATTGCACAGAACGGCAACGTCGCACTTCACATCATGCATTCAAAATTTTCAGCGGGAAAATGATTTTTGTTTCTAGCACCGAAACCGTAAGACCCAGGGACTCACTTTTCTTGGTGCTTATTGCATCAAATATGCACTCTCTATTGGTATATCGCTCAGCATTCTACGTGCAGTACTTTTTGAGTTACAACATGGGCTTGCTGGCGAGACGTCTCCCCAGCAAGCCCATGAAAAAATACAAATATCTGAAAAGTTAGTGGAGCTAGGATTTTGAAATATTTGCTTCCTACTGTTCCGAGTAGGTAGTAAATATTAAGCTTTGTTTTATCTTCCTACCTACTATATGTTCCGAGATATCACATGGGCTGGCTGGGAAAACGTCTCTCCAGCCACCCATAATTATTGATGAAGTGCTCCTACCATATGGACATTTTCGATTCGGCTTTTTTACAATCAATTGCACTAGACATGCAGTAAATGTGGAACTATTTTGCTTTTATGTAATCTTCGTAGTTTTCCCTGTATAGAATGGGCTGGCTGACGAGACGTCTCTACAGCCACCCAAAGTTTTCACCTCGTAGTGTCATCAGTTTTGATGCACTGAATCTGACACTTTACTGATGGAATGAACCAATTTCCACTAAATTTTGGTGTATGCCACTTGGCCATATCTCGCACGGGTTGCTGGGGAGACGGACACTTTTAAAACCACTTAGAATCCAATAAGTCAACGATAAATATTTTTTTTTTAACATTGAAAATTTGTGACTGCTTAGCTTGAACAGAAATTACAAACTTTTGACTAAATTTTAAATAAGTTCCCGACTGTCTAGACAAACGGTAATTTTTTATGTGGTAGCTGTCTTTATGACTAGTAATTTTCATAAAAAAAAATAACTACAACTGTCCTACAGATTCAGTAAAAAAATGAAAACTAGTGTTAGGTGAATTTTTCAAAAAATATTCTAAAAAAAATTCTATCTCCTAAACCACGCAAAATCGCGGAACATACATGGGGGTGATATGGATACTCCCCATCATGAGGCATCCAAATTTTAGCTTTGGACGTCAACTCCCCGGCCACCCTGTATATGGGATATAGATATGTATTTTGTTCGTGTCGATTCTGGGTAACTGTTTTTTTTTACACAAAAATCAAGCTAATTATGGTATTTGTCAGCGGAGTTGGCAGCACAGATCACATAAAGGGATGAGTGACAGTAGACGTACTCTGTTTCATGTATTCTATGGTGATTTTTTTTTTGGTAATATTTATTGGCTTGGTGACTAGACCATGCCTTTAGCCATGTCTTTATTTGTGTCTGTAACACTCAACACACACATCACACTTTATTCACTGTATTTTTAATAAATTGATAAATTGGTATGAAAGTCTTTTGATACTTTAATAAATCATTCAGGCGGCGGGAGGAATCATTTGGAAGTATTTCCGTCAGTTGGCTGGCAAGTATTATTCTTGCAATATTAAACTTTTGACAGCTGAACAGCAGATGTTCAATGTCAGCTTGTGGGGTATTGCATTCTGTGCATGTATCTTCTCTAATAATGCCCAGTCTTGCGAGATGGGAAGGTGTGGTGGTATGACCAAAACGAAGTCTATTAATCGTTGTGATAAAATCTCGACTTGCTGTCTCCAACTTATTGTACCATGGCTCAACCGGTAAGTCTTCTTGAATACTTCCATACCATTTTCCTTTCTGTAGTTGATCCATCTTCCACATCTCCTTCCAGAAGGTCAATATCTCTTCTTTTAATGAGCAATAATAATCAGATAATGGTATGTACATGACATTTCTAACATCTAAAGCGTTAATTTCCACAAATGCAGTTTTATCAGCCACCTCGTTGCCAGATATACCTTTATGTGCTGGTATCCACATAAAAAATGCCTGTATACCTTTTTTATGAAGCCGAAATATAAATTCTTTTATACCAAACAATATGTAATTAGTTTTATAAAAAAGAGCTAGATTTTTTAAGCCTTTGATGAGACTCAAAGAATCCGATAATATTAAAAAGTTTCGGATAATATTAAGGTGTTGAATTAACTTTAGAGCTTCAAAAACTGCTTATGCTTCTGCTGTAAAAATAGAACAGTAATTATCTAGGATAAAGCTTTGAGTAACATTGGTTTGAGGATCATACAAAGCAGATCTGACATGGTCTTTACCTTTACCGTCAACTATCATCCGCGCATCACTCATCATTATTGATCCACTCATCAACTATCATCCGCGCATCACTCATCATCCGCTCATCATCATTCATCCACTGATCAACTATCATCCGCGCATCACTTATAATCCGAAAATCACTCATCATCATCATTCATCCACTCATCCACGCATCACTCATCATCCGCTCATCATCATTCATCCACTGATCAACTATTATCCGCACATCACTTATTATCCGAAAATCAATCATCATCCGCTCATCATCATCATTCATCCACTCATCAACTATCATCCGCGCATCACTCATCATCCACTTATCATCATTCATCCACTGATCAACTATCATCCGCACATCACTCATCATCACTCATCCACTCATCAACTATCATCCGCGCATCACTTATCATCCGAAAATCACTCATCATCCGCCCATCATCATCATTCATCCACTCATCCACGCATCACTCATCATCCGCTCATCATCATTCATCCACTGATCAACTATCATCCGCACATCACTCATCATCATTCATCCAGTCATCAACTATCATCCTGCCTAAGTTTGTCGCCGTTTGCTTCTTTAAAAAAAATAATCCATTTAAATCCGTGCCATCGTTGTACATTTTGTTGTTTTTGTGATCGAAAGATCAAAGGACACATACTAACGATCAAAAGGCAGTCTTATTTCGGAAAGCCATGCCATGGAAATCCGTCTCAAGAGGAAAATCTAACAGACATGACGAAATAATGTAGCCTGTTTCCTGCCTAAGTTTGTCGCCGTTTGCTTCTTTTAAAAAAGTAATCCATTTAAATCCGTGCCATCGTTGTACATTTCGTTGTTTTTGTGATCGAAAGATCAAAGGACACATACTAACGATCAAAAGGCAGTCTTATTTCAGAAAGCCATGCCATGGAAATCCGTTTCAAGAGGAAAATCTAACAGACCTGACGAAATAATGTAGCCTGTTTCCTGCCTAAGTTTGTCGCCGTTTGCTTCTTAAAAAAAAGTAATCCATTTAAATCCGTGCCATCGTTGTACATTTCGTTGTTTTTGTGATCGAAAGATCAAAGGACACATACTAACGATCAAAAGGCGGTCTTATTTCGGAAAGCCATACCATGGAAATCCGTCTTAAGAGGAAAATCTAACAGACCTGACGAAATAATGTAGCCTGTTTCATGCCTAAGTTTGGCGCCGTTTGCTTCTTATAAAAAAGTAATCCATTTAAATCCTTGCCATCGTTGTACATTTCCTTGTTTTTGTGATCGAAATATCAAAGGACACATACTAACGATCAAAAGGCAGTCTTATTTCGGAAAGCCATGCCATGGAAATCCATCTCAAGAGGAAATTCTATCAGACCTGACGAAATAATGTAGCCTGTTTCCTGCCTAAGTTTGGCGCCGTTTGCTTCTTTTAAAAAAGTAATCCATTTAAATCCGTGCCATCGTTGTACTTTTCGTTGTTTTTGTGATCGAAAGATCAAAGGACACATACCAACGATCAAAAGGCAGTTTTATTTCGGAAAGCCATGCCATAGAAATCCGTCTGAAGAGGAAAATCTAACAGACCTGACGAAATAATGTAGCCTGTTTCCTGCCTAAGTTGGACGCAGTTTGCTTCTTTAAAAAAAGTAATACATTTAAATCCGTGCCATCGTTGTACTTTTTGTTGTTTTTGTGATCGAAAGATCAAAGGACACATACTAACGATCAAAAGGCAGTCTTATTTCGGAAAGCCATCCCATGGAAATCCGTCTCAAGAGGAAAATCTAACAGACCTGACGAAATAATGTAGCCTGTTTCCTGCCTAAGTTTGGCGCCGTTTGCTTCTTTAAAAAAAGTAATCCATTTAAATCCGTGCCATCGTTGTACATTTCGTTGTTTTTGTGATCGA
This sequence comes from Athrips mouffetella, assembly GCA_947532105.1. Classification (NCBI taxonomy): domain Eukaryota; kingdom Metazoa; phylum Arthropoda; class Insecta; order Lepidoptera; family Gelechiidae; genus Athrips; species Athrips mouffetella. Next base: position 28,106,152 of record OX383956.1, on the reverse strand, counting down.
AAGATCAAAGGACACATTCTAACGAACAAAAGACAGTCTTATTTCGGAAAGCCATGCCATGGAAATCCGTCTCAAGAGGAAAATCTAACAGACCTGACGAAATAATGTAGCCTGTTTCCTGCCTAAGTTTGTCGCCGTTTGCTTCTTTTAAAAAAGTAATTCATTTAAATCCATGCCATCGTTGTACATTTCGTTGTTTTTGTGATCGAAAGATCAAAGGACAGATACTAACGATCAAAAGGCAGTCTTATTTCGGAAAGCCATGCCATGGAAATCCGTCTCAAGAGGAAAATCTAACTGACCTGACGAAATAATGTAGCATACAGCACGTTCAAGTTTCCGATCATCGACCTTAAAGAGCTATACCTATTCCGACTACTGCCGATTACCCATCATCTACCGGTCACCCATCATCTAACATTGACTCGTCTTCCGCCGGTCACCCATCAATATCATCCACCGGTCACCCATCTTCGTCCGGAAATCTATCACGTACCGAAAATCTATCACTGACTCGACTCATTGACTCACCTCCACTAGTACTTACTTTGAGTTGAGTCAGTGAGTTGAGTCAATGTGTTCAAGTTAATGATATGAGTTGAGTCAGTGAAACGAGTTAATTCAGTGAATTGAAAAGTGAGTTGACTCAATGAGTTGATTCAAGGAGTTGTCAGTGAAATGAGTCAATGAGTCAAGTCAGTGATTTGAGTCAGGGTCTGTGAGTTGAATCAATGACATTAGTTGAGTCAGTGAAATAAGACAATGAGTGGAGTCAAGAGTTGAGACAGTGAGTCAAATGAGTCATTGACTGAACTCACTGAGTCAACTTACTCGTCAAGTCGCTTACTCAGCTTACTGACTTAATATTGACTCGTCTCACTGACTCTTACTGACTCCACTCAGTGAATCAACTCACTGTCTCGACTAATTGACTATTCTCTACTAGTACTTCATCTCGACCTAAAGAATGCAACACTACGAGTTGGTGCGCTTGACAGTACTGCGGCGTTTGAGGCAGACGCCGAGGGTATGAAAGAAGCGCGTACGATACGCTTCACGTTGCGCCGGTCATACAAACACGAATGCCCGCCGTCGAACGCTCGCGTTTTGAGAGACGCGTCGCGCCGTATGATACGCCGCACGGTGCGGTGTTCATAGAAACACGAACATAAGGCGTCGAACGCGCGCGTATACTCTTCACGCGGCGGTCGGCCTTAGCAAAGCAATATGGAAGAAAGCGAAAGAATTAGAGATATTAGAAAAAGAAAACCACTAACAACTTGGTCAATAAATCGGAAAGGAACATTATGTTCCGGAAGGGATTGAAACAATACCTATACAATGGAAAACACTATAACTTTAATCTATTTTGACTATATCGCACAGCCAAATGTAATTGATTACTTACGTACGAGATGGTACGAGACGCCGAAATGCACTCACGACGCACGTACAGTGTACACTTCAGGCAAAGATTGTTTTTCCTCTGAGTACTTATCGCGCGAGCGGCAAGACGCAGGGGTGGGGCATAACGTTAAAAATTAACTATACTTTTTTTTTAACGTTACCTCAATTTAACGTTAAAAATACCGTTAAAATATATTAACATTATTTTAACGGTATTTTTTATAACGTTACTTTTCTGAGCAGCTGGTAACGTTACCAAATTTTTAACGTTAAAGCAAGCCCTGCCCTGGGGCACTAGCATGTAAACTCAATGGGAATCCTATTGAAACAGATAAGCTGTCAAACGCAAATAGTATAAAGCTGGATCCTATTTACGCCATAAAAACGATCCAGATTCATACTATTTGCATTTGACAGCTTTTAATCGGCTTCATAACGAGTCCCATTTATTTCAATCTCGGAGCAGTGTCCGTCTCCCCAGCAACCCGTGCGAGATATGGCCAAGTGGCATACACCGAAATTTAGTGGAAATTGGTTCATTCCATCAGTAAAGTGTCAGATTCAGTGCATCAAAACTGATGACACTACGAGGTGAAAACTTTGGGTGGCTGTAGAGACGTCTCGTCAGCCAGCCCATTCTATACAGGGAAAACTACGAAGATTACATAAAAGCAAAATAGTTCCACATTTACTGCATGTCTAGTGCAATTGATTGTAAAAAAGCCGAATCGAAAATGTCCATATGGTAGGAGCACTTCATCAATAATTATGGGTGGCTGGAGAGACGTTTTCCCAGCCAGCCCATGTGATATCTCGGAACATATAGTAGGTAGGAAGATGAAACAAAGCTTAATATTTACTACCTACTCGGAACAGTAGGAAGCAAATATTTCAAAATCCTAGCTCCACTAACTTTTGAGATATTTGTATTTTTTCATGGGCTTGCTGGGGAGACGTCTCGCCAGCAAGCCCATGCTGTTACTCAAAAAGTACTGCACGTAGAATGCTGAGCGATATACCAATAGAGAGTGCATATTTGATGCAATAAGCACCAAGAAAAGTGAGTCCCTAGGTCTTATGGTATCGATGCTAGAAACAAAATCATTTTCCCGCTGAAAATTTGGAATGCATGATGTGAAGTGCAACGTTGCCGTTCTGTGCAATTCTACATGTTGCTGTTAGAGCATTCAAAAATTAATCTTGTGTCCTTATAGTTAAGAGGTCCTGTAGACGCACGTGTAGATTATTTGTAATTTGAGAATAGTTCGGGAGACGGTGTACTTAAAAGGCTGATTGGTTAACAAGAAGTTTTTATTTATTTGTGGACAACATGTGAAGAACAAAAGACGTAATATGTATTTTGGTTCTGAAGATATTTGGATAACCATTACTGCTCGCTGCAAAAAATCTCATTTATCTTTTAATATACACATTTGTACGTTGTATTTGTGTAGTGAGAATCTTGGGAACTCGTATAATACTCAACTTACAAATTTTACAAATAAACTAAATGATATTTTGATTTGTAACTCACAGGATAAGTTTATTATAATGGGGGATTTTAATTTTGCCGATAAAATTACTTGGTTAAGTCCAGATGATGATGCCGGTCTTCAGCCATTAACTTCATTATGTGATAATGAAAACATACTAGCTTTTATAGATATGACCCATTCTTGTAATTTAAACCAATTTAATTATGCATTGAATAGCAATGGGCGTATTTTAGATTTAATTTATTCTAACGAGTCACTTTTCCTTCGCACATCTGATAATCCTTTGGTTCCAGAGGATGATCATCATAAATCCCTCATTATTGAGGCAGATTTTATTAGTCTCTCAAATTTATTACCTGATCAACCGAGACGTAAATATTCATACCATCGGGGCAGGCGCGGTTCCAGCCCTAGATTTTGGGGGGGGTCATCGAGGCTGATCCTAACCACAACATTATTTTTACCCACACAAAAATGAGCTTAGGTAGTTTTATGAGCAAAGAAAAACAGATACCTATCGCATAATCAGAGAGACAGGCAAAGACATATTGCAAATTCACCATCGAAGCGAGTTCGTTATTTCACGTAATAGAGCTAACAAATACTGATAATAATCTAAATATATAAAATAACTTGTCCTGACTTAATGACAGATTCATAAACGCCGAACAAACACCGTACATAGGTTTTTTGCATTTCAAAACCACCGACTAAGGAAGGATTTTCCAAAATTCATCCCCATAAGGGACAAAAGTTTTTTTGAAAGTCTTTGTTTCTTGAGTCCGATTCACACAAATTAGAATTTAAGCTTTTGGTAAAAAATAAAGAAACACGTGTTTAAGCATTTCTTAAAAATCTCCCTTCAAGGGGGTGACAAAGGGGATGATTTTTTCCGTATGTTGGTATATAAGTCTTTCATTTTTAAAGGTAGAAAATTTTGTAATGAGGTGCTTGAAAATTAAAATTTAAGCTAAGAAACAAAGAAACACGTGTTTCAGAAATTTTGAGATATCATCCTCCAAAGAAATAAAAAATATAAACATTTCTTTCTTTCTTTGTTTCAAAGGGGTGAATTAAGAGATGAAAGTTTGTATAAAAATCTTATTGCTTTGACATGCGGTACTTGAAAATTTGGATTTTAGCTAATAATAAGAAACGAAGAAACACGAGTTTCAGTAAGTTTGAGATGTCATCACCCAAGGGGGTAAAATAAGGGATGAAATTTCGTATGAAAATCCTACAGTTTTGACATGAGGTACTTGAAATTTGGATTTTAGCCAATAATAAGAAGTAAAGAAACACGTATTTCAGTAAGTTTGAGATATCATCACCCAAGGGGGTAAAATAAGGGATGAAATTTCGTATGAAAATCCTACAGTTTTAGAAGTAAAGAAACACGTGTACGGAGAGCTCAAAACCAAATTTGTATAATTCTACATTTAAAAATTAAAGACTTATAGGCCAACATACGGCAAAAATCATCCCCTTTTTCACCCCCGAGATTTTAAAGAAATGCTTAAACACATGTCTCTTTATTTTTTACCAAAAGCTTAAATTCGAATTTGTGTGAATCTAACTCAATAAATAAAGGACTTTCATATAAACTTTCTTCCCTTATTTCACCCACTTAGGGGATGAATTTTGGAAAATCCTTCGTTAGTGGATGGCTTTGAAGTGCAAAAAGCCTGTGTACAAAACTTAGATCTGTAGATATAGCGGTTACGGCTCAACGTTGATGAATCAGTCATCAAGTCACGACAAGCTATTTTATCACGGGTGAAACGGACAGCCCTCCGAATACTGAAAGGGCATGATCAGTCAACGTAATTAAACAACTTTCAGTGAACAAACTTTCAGGAAACGAATAAAAAAATTGACCTCTCCATACAAAGTTTGCAATTTTGTATGGAGAGGCCGATTTTTTCTTTCATTTCCCGAAAGTTTTATTCGCTGAAATATGATCAGTTACTTTGACTGATCATGCCCTTTCAGTATTCGGAGGGCTGTCCCTTGCACCAAGTATATATTTAAGAAAGAAGAAAGATCAGAGGAAAGTTCTGTATTTTAGTTTGTTTATATTTATGTTTGTAACGAATAAACTCAAAAACTACGGAACCGGTATATTTTTTTACACTATTAGAATGCTACATGCTATATTAATTACTAGAAAAAAATAGGAATCCCTACTAAACTTCAATAATGTAACCCAAGGTGAAAAAAATTGCCATACGATGTCTTTCATCGCATGCGCTACGGAAACTATTGATGATAGAATAAATTAATGTTCTAAAATATTAAAGAACATAGGTATTAATATCTAAAAAATCATCATTTTGTCCAACCAAAATCAGAACTTGTTATCCATACCTTTGTATTAATCCTTATTCAAATAAATTATTTCGTATTCAAGACTGTTTCAATACGTGTAGACTACTTTTTAAAATTCAAATCGTAAATTTCATTCAAAAGGTATTACGAATTTAAAAATATCAATCTAAACAAAATAGGTACTTACAAAAAAACATGTTTAAGCATTTCTAGATAAACAAACATCCCGCAAAACTAACTACACTCGTGCGAAGCCGGGGTGGGCCGCTAGTATTAATATAAAATTACGAGCTTCAGCCCGCGACACTACAAATATTGTACTGTGAAAGTATGTTTGATTCTGTTTAAACAGCGAGTAACAAAAAGGTGTGACAATACTGAAGGGTGTGAATCTGCCCATGAAACTGGGAACATAGGTCGGAGTACGAAAAAAAAAATTTGACCTCCCATACAAAATGCCCAATCAGCTGATGCAGTTTCTATGGGAGGTCAAAAATTTATTTTGTTCTATGACCTATGTACCTTGGGAAAATTTGTTCAGTTTCTTGGGCAGTATTATCACACCTTTCTGTTAAACGCTGTATAGTTTGGGTACCAGGTTTTATAGTTTAACGTAAAAAAATCTGTTTGGATTTCGGGGGGGGTCATGACCCCTGTGACCCCCCCCCCTGGATCCGCGCCTGCATCGGGGTGACTATACAAATATTAGTTTTGAGTTAAATTGCTTGGATTGGCATTCAATTTTAGCTGTTGGCTCGCTTGATGACGCAGTGAGTGTGTTGTATGGAAAATTATACGAATTGAGAGAAAAGTATATTCCTTCCCGGCTTCTTAAACCGAGCATGTACCCGCCATGGTATAGTCCTGCTTTAATTAAAATTTTAAAAGAGAAATTTAAATATCACAGTAAATATAAGACCTATAATAACTTAGCTGATTATCAAACATTTGTTTTACTGCGAGATCGAGCAACTGCTGTGGAAGAGGAATGTTATAATTCATATATTGCTAAGATTGAGTCTGAAATAGTTATAAACCCGAAAGCCTTTTGGTCTTATGCAAAGAGTAAAAAAGAAATTGGTGCATATCCAAACCTAATGCATTACCGAGGTAGGTCAGCTGAAATTTTCGGAATATTTCCAAACAACATTTTTATCTGCTAATACTTCTCACTCTCACAACAGTGTGCAAGACTCGCTTAACAACATAAACATTTCTAAAGTTTATGTTGATGAATCCGAAGTTGGTAAATTATTAAAATCATTAGATTTATCTAAGTCAGGTGGACCAGATTTAATACCTCCCGCCTATATTAGAAATGTCACTGATAGTCTGATAATGCCTATCACAATTTTGTTTAGACGATCACTAAATGAAGGTTGCGTGCCTTCTATATGGAAATCTGCATTTATAACCCCTGTACATAAAAAAGGCGACAAAGCAAATGTTGAAAATTACAGGCCAATTTCGAAACTTTGTCTCTTTGCCAAAGTCCTGGAAAGAATAGTTTACAGTCAGGTTTATAATGATCTTAAATGCTTCTTTAGTCTAGACCAGCATGGGTTTCTTAGAAAGCGATCAACTACGTCAAATCTGCTTTCGGCTAGTGACTACATCTCTAAAAATATGGAGGATGGATCACAGGTAGACATAATTTACACCGACTACAGTAAATGTTTTGATCGAATTGATCACTCGGTGCTCTTAAGTAAACTATTACAAGCGGGGATCCACGGGGATCTATTTCGATGGTTTTCGTCTTATATCTCTAACCGTAGTCAGGCTGTAGTGCTAAGAGGCCACACGTCTACTTGGTTACCTATACCATCAGGAGTTCCTCAAGGATCTCTTTTGGGACCTCTTTTATTCAAGATCTTCATCAACGATATCCAAAACTGTTTTCTAAATTCTAAAATATTGCTTTTCGCGGATGATATGAAGATCTTAAAGGCTATTAATAGCGTCGAAGATGCTATTGCTTTACAGGACGACTTATTGCGTTTTCAAAACCATTGCATATCAAATAAATTAGACATAAATATATCGAAATGTTTCTATATTTCGTTCTCACGTAAAACTAACCCAATAAATTTCAAATACTCAATGAATAATGTATATATTTCTAAGGTAGATTCGATTAGAGACTTAGGAGTCATTTTTGACAATAAACTTGTTTTTGACGCTCATATTGAGCACAGTGTTAATAAAGCCTCCAAGGCGCTAGGATTCTCAATGCGACTTTCGGCTCCCTTTCGTAATGTCAAAACTTTGAAAATACTATATTGTGCCTATGTACGCAGCCATCTTGAGTATGCTTCACCTGTGTGGAACCCCCTGTACCAGAAATACATTTCTAGGATCGAGGGTGTTCAAAAGAAATTCCTCCGCTTTCTAGATTTTAAAGCTAAACAACGATCAGTTGATTATAACCACAGATGTAGACGTTACCATTTTTTACCACTGAATATAAGGCGTAATATAAGCGACATATGTTACTTTTCTAGCATTGTAAAGGGATTAATAGATAGCCCAGAATTATTGTCTAAAGTATACCTGCGTACTAATTTGTTAAATTTTAGAGAGCGTTCAGTCCTTGACGTACCATTTGCTAGAACGAAAGTAGGGGGGTTAGGCCGGTACTGGACCACCTAGAGGTGATGTGGTCGAGAGTCGGTCACCGGGATTCGACCTGGTTCGGTAGCTAATGTGGTCGAGGAACGGCCCCCGTTTGTGGACCATTTTTTTGACCAGTCTCTAAAAAAAAAGCTCATCAAATAAAATTCAGACCTAAAATTTTTGCTAAAATCGCGTTTTGACTATAGTAGGGGGGATAGGCCGGTTCTGGACCAGCTAGAGGTGATGTGGTCGAAAGTCGGTCACCGGGATTCGACCTGGTTCGGTAGCTAATGTGGTCGAGGAACGGCTGCCGTTTGTGAGACGGCAAAAACAAGTGCGTGCGTGGACCGAAACGATGAATGGCAGGTGCAAATCTAGGTCTACCTGCCCAACTCTGCAAGTTGTTACCGGACAGGGACGGTGATGCGGGCGAGGAAGTGGATGGGGACGGGGAAGCGGATGGGAACAGGGACGAGGACGGTGATGCAGGCGAAGAAGCGGATGTGGACAGGGGTAGGGACGGGGACGGGGGAGCGGATGGGGACAGGGACAGGGACAGGGACGGTGACGGGGATGGGTACGGGGACTGGGACGGGGCGGGCAGGGACGGGGATGGGTACGGGGACGGTGATGCGGGCGAGGAAGTGGATGGGGACAGGGATGGGGCCAGGGACGGGGACGGGGGAGCGGATGGGGACGGAGATTTGTACGGGGACATGGACGGGGACAGTGATGCGGGGTGAGGAAGCGGATGGGGTACAATACGATTGATTACGGTTTCTTTAGCAGTTTTAATTTGCAGACTTTATTTCTGGTCCATTTGCATTGCAATATGTGATGTATTTAACTAGCTGAGAACTTTTTTGGGGTCACCCTCAGAGGACACAGGTGCAGATGCCGACTCATTGTGTTCAAATTTTTACCTGTCGGAATCTTTGTGATGTATTTAACTAGCTGAGAACTTTTTTGGAGTCACCCTCAGAGGACACAGGTGCAGATGCCGACTCATTGTGTTCAAATTTTTACCTGTCGGAATCTTTTTTGTAAGGGCTGTGGGGTGCTTTTATTGCTTGCCCTTACGGAAAGATTAAGTCCACATAAGATAAAAAGCAAGTTACATAAAAAACATTTCAACTCAACGTGTTGGCGATGGATTTCCTATTATTTATATCAGGTAGGTACGCTAAGGACATTAATTTAAAAGCTGATAGTTTACAAGTTATGATATGATGCTAAAAGCAATTAACGGTTGCCAAATTTCATTTAGCACGTCGCTGCAGTCCGTAGGAAAAACATTCAACATGTCAAAGTATAAAAATCAGGTACAAATAGATATGTAGGTACAAATAACATAACCTAACCTAACCTAACCTAAATACCTATAACTTAAAGGGGGCACTATTCCAAATTAATTTACATAAATACGTAACACTACCTATAACCACAATAAAATCATGGAAGAGCAGCTTGTATTTAAAAATATAGAATAAAGATGTCAACAAATAAATTATTCAAGTTCAATATCGCAATTATTCGTAAAAACCATGTCAGAAAAATAAAAAACTGCTTCAGGAAAATAAAATTATTGAATTACTTAAACAAAAAAAAGGCATTTAAAACTATGTTTATCGCTTTTCGCGCAGAAATAAAAAAAAAGATAAACCTATAATCTTGGTGAACTTGCAGACAGATTTATTTAATATTTATGTATGCTACAACTAACGCCGACCGACGAGGATCTGTCGAACTAAATGGCACTCCGCTATCTAAAATAGATTACTCCGTTCATCGAAATATTTCGTACAATGCTTGAAGGTGATATGTATGCACAAAGGATGGCTAGTTCTGGAGATAATTCAAAGATGGTGCTATTTGAAGCTTCTAGTTTTTATTTCAAAAGTTTTCAAAATTGAATTGTTCGTAAAGGTATTCCTTGGATTATCTTTACAAAATCTGAAAAGAGAAAAACAGTTTTTGGTGCGTTTAATTTTTACTGCTTTTTTATTTGAGACTAGGTTTTTTATAAATAGATACCGCATTTTGTATGGGAGTCTAACATATTAAAGCTAGATTTCCTCACTTGACTTTTTAAATTAATACATAAACCGTAACACTTTTCAATGCAACGCGTAAAATTTATTACTTCACATTATGGAAAGAATTATTGATTGTTATAAATAACGGCGAAGTCACGGGTATTTAATAGTTTCCATTCGTATGAAATGACGCTGAGATACATACCTGTTTTTCGAGATTCCCATGCATTGAAGTGATTATTTAACGTATTAACAAGTTAGTGAATCTTTGTGTTCGTGTATAAAATGGATGTAATTTATAACATCACGAAGCAGGTAGTTTCAAGCCCAGACTAACCTAACCTAACCACGAAATCAATCACTTTAAACATTTTTCCTCTCAACATTTACTGCTCACCTAAAACCGAGACGGAAAATTTATCTGTAGCTCATAAGTTATCACAATTTACCTCAAACATTTTTCTTTCTACAATTACCTACTGCTAACTTCAAACTCTGAAAACAAAGATGAGATGGACGAATGAACATTTGCTCGCTTTTTGCATGCCAGGCACTAACTTTCAGAACATTTGTGAGTAATCACACCGAAGTGTTGTTAGTCTTAAACTGTAAACGAACTTTTGAAGGTACGCACTATATTACCCAGTTGCTCTTAACTTCAATCTAGCGTAGAACAAAGATGGGGCTGACGATGAACAGAGGTCACTCAGAAGAAGTCTAACACCTCTTGATTATCAACATGCGATTATTACTTCTGAAGTTATTGGAGTCAGGAACTGGCATTTAATGTTAAAATTATTTTAATATACATATGACGACATATCTTATGAAAAAGAACTAAATAATGAGTAAAAGCAAAACTTTACTAAATCACGCGTTTCTGCACGAACAATAGGGTACGTTTCAGAACATTATTCGTAACTTTCAGAACATTATTTCTCCCACATGCAATTTCAGGCCACGACGAAGACATTTCTTGAGTCATACCTGTTTGATCTCATCGCACGTACGTATTTAACAAGTTAACAGTTTTGTAATTACGAAACATGGCGGTACTGACCACGACAGGTTTAGAATTCTAAAGGACGGTTTAAGATTAAAGTATTGAAAGCTCTAATAATTAATAGCAAATTTTTGAAAAATTACTAAATTAAAATATAAAACTAACAATCTCGACTGAATCAAAATATTTGAATTAGTCGTTACAACCAAAACTTTTATGTAAAAGAAAAATATAACAAAACTTATTCAACCAAAAACTACAAATGAAATTACAAATAAAAATATTTGAATGAACTATTACAACACAACGTTTATGAAAAAATAAATAAATAAAATGTTCAAAAAAACACTCAAATCAAAATCTCAATTACAATTTCTAAATAAAATGTTTAAAAGTAAACGTCACGAAAACTCGTTTTTAAAAATACTTACAGATTTTTCTTCATATAAATTATCAATTTGAAACTTAAATCAAAATTGTACTATAGTTTTGAAAGTTAAGATTTTTTTTTATGGTATGACAGTATGAATCAAAAATAGTTTATTAAAACTTTTTAAATGAAAATCTTAAAATCAAAAATACTTTATTGTCAATTACTAAGCTAAGACTTAAACCAATAATATTTAAAGAAATACTTTTATAAAAAAGAATTGCAAAAAAAAAATGTTGCTGGAAAGATAACTTGACATAAAAATAAATTTTCATAATCTCAAATTGAATATGTTAAAAAAAAAATACGAAATGAAATCTTTATTGACAATTTCTTAGCTAAAATTTAAAAGAATATAAATTTAATTGAATACTTTTTAGGAAAAAGAATTTTATTTTTGAATAAAAAACGAAATCGGAAAACTTTTATAGTCATAGAAATTATCGTTTTGAAGTCTATTAAAAATAACTACGATTTTCAAAACAATGATATCAAGGATAGCTTTTGTGATGAAGAATAATGCAACTTTAAAAAATAATATATGAAACGCTTTTGGGAAGGAAACCAAAAAAAACAAACTTAAAAATCTCAAATCAAAAAGATGTAAAAATTTTACGTATCGAAATCTATTTTTATTTTCAGATTTTATAAAGATAATTCAAGGAATACCTTTACGAACAATTAAATTTTGAAAACTTTCGGAATAAAAACAAAAAGCTTTAAAACTAAATAATCTTTTAAAATCTCAAATAAAAAAGTTTAAAAATTAAATTTGTCGAAAACTCGTTTAGCAATTTACTAAGATATTTAAAACTATAATGTTTCGAAGAAAATTTTATGACAAAAGAAAATATTGCTGTAAAAATGTAACAAGCAAGACTTACAAACATAGCAAAAAAAAATGATTCAAATATAAAATCGATGAATCTCGTTGCTAAAAATACTTTTTCAGTGACGAGTCATTATATTCTACGTGGCAACCACCTACCAATTTAAGAAATAAAATCATTATGTGTTTTTTGTTACCGTTTAAGTTAAATCAAATATCGTTTATGGATATCCAATAAACTCAGTACATAATGGAATTGCATATAAAAATAATGAACACCTAACTTACATCTTTATCAAATCTTTAGTTAATATTCAACATTTTTAAAATACCTCTTCGCTCGAGCCTTTTCTAATATAACCTAACTTAACCTTAACGCAGAAAAAAAAAACGCCACGAATACGTATCAAACCTCTTCGTTCGTTTTAATCTGAAACTATAATTTGTGATTATGGTTTATTTTTTTTTTATTTGTAATTTAAAGTGTTAAATTTGCATTATTTTTATATGCAATTCCATTATGTACTGAGTTTATTGGATATCCATAAACGATATTTGATTTAACTTAAACGGTAACAAAAAACACATAATGATTTTATTTCTTAAATTGGTAGGTGGTTGCCACGTAGAATATAATGACTCGTCACTGAAAAAGTATTTTTAGCAACGAGATTCATCGATTTTATATTTGAATCATTTTTTTTTGCTATGTTTGTAAGTCTTGCTTGTTACATTTTTACAGCAATATTTTCTTTTGTCATAAAATTTTCTTCGAAACATTATAGTTTTAAATATCTTAGTAAATTGCTAAACGAGTTTTCGACAAATTTAATTTTTAAACTTTTTTATTTGAGATTTTAAAAGATTATTTAGTTTTAAAGCTTTTTGTTTTTATTCCGAAAGTTTTCAAAATTTAATTGTTCGTAAAGGTATTCCTTGAATTATCTTTATAAAATCTGAAAATAAAAATAGATTTCGATACGTAAAATTTTTACATCTTTTTGATTTGAGATTTTTAAGTTTGTTTTTTTTGGTTTCCTTCCCAAAAGCGTTTCATATATTATTTTTTAAAGTTGCATTATTCTTCATCACAAAAGCTATCCTTGATATCATTGTTTTGAAAATCGTAGTTATTTTTAATAGACTTCAAAACGATAATTTCTATGACTATAAAAGTTTTCCGATTTCGTTTTTTATTCAAAAATAAAATTCTTTTTCCTAAAAAGTATTCAATGAAATTTATATTCTTTTAAATTTTAGCTAAGAAATTGTCAATAAAGATTTCATTTCGTATTTTTTTTTTAACATATTCAATTTGAGATTATGAAAATTTATTTTTATGTCAAGTTATCTTTCCAGCAACATTTTTTTTTTGCAATTCTTTTTTATAAAAGTATTTCTTTAAATATTATTGGTTTAAGTCTTAGCTTAGTAATTGACAATAAAGTATTTTTGATTTTAAGATTTTCATTTAAAAAGTTTTAATAAACTATTTTTGATTCATACTGTCATACCATAAAAAAAAATCTTAACTTTCAAAACTATAGTACAATTTTGATTTAAGTTTCAAATTGATAATTTATATGAAGAAAAATCTGTAAGTATTTTTAAAAACGAGTTTTCGTGACGTTTACTTTTAAACATTTTATTTAGAAATTGTAATTGAGATTTTGATTTGAGTGTTTTTTTGAACATTTTATTTATTTATTTTTTCATAAACGTTGTGTTGTAATAGTTCATTCAAATATTTTTATTTGTAATTTCATTTGTAGTTTTTGGTTGAATAAGTTTTGTTATATTTTTCTTTTACATAAAAGTTTTGGTTGTAACGACTAATTCAAATATTTTGATTCAGTCGAGATTGTTAGTTTTATATTTTAATTTAGTAATTTTTCAAAAATTTGCTATTAATTATTAGAGCTTTCAATACTTTAATCTTAAACCGTCCTTTAGAATTCTAAACCTGTCGTGGTCAGTACCGCCATGTTTCGTAATTACAAAACTGTTAACTTGTTAAATACGTACGTGCGATGAGATCAAACAGGTATGACTCAAGAAATGTCTTCGTCGTGGCCTGAAATTGCATGTGGGAGAAATAATGTTCTGAAAGTTACGAATAATGTTCTGAAACGTACCCTATTGTTCGTGCAGAAACGCGTGATTTAGTAAAGTTTTGCTTTTACTCATTATTTAGTTCTTTTTCATAAGATATGTCGTCATATGTATATTAAAATAATTTTAACATTAAATGCCAGTTCCTGACTCCAATAACTTCAGAAGTAATAATCGCATGTTGATAATCAAGAGGTGTTAGACTTCTTCTGAGTGACCTCTGTTCATCGTCAGCCCCATCTTTGTTCTACGCTAGATTGAAGTTAAGAGCAACTGGGTAATATAGTGCGTACCTTCAAAAGTTCGTTTACAGTTTAAGACTAACAACACTTCGGTGTGATTACTCACAAATGTTCTGAAAGTTAGTGCCTGGCATGCAAAAAGCGAGCAAATGTTCATTCGTCCATCTCATCTTTGTTTTCAGAGTTTGAAGTTAGCAGTAGGTAATTGTAGAAAGAAAAATGTTTGAGGTAAATTGTGATAACTTATGAGCTACAGATAAATTTTCCGTCTCGGTTTTAGGTGAGCAGTAAATGTTGAGAGGAAAAATGTTTAAAGTGATTGATTTCGTGGTTAGGTTAGGTTAGTCTGGGCTTGAAACTACCTGCTTCGTGATGTTATAAATTACATCCATTTTATACACGAACACAAAGATTCACTAACTTGTTAATACGTTAAATAATCACTTCAATGCATGGGAATCTCGAAAAACAGGTATGTATCTCAGCGTCATTTCATACGAATGGAAACTATTAAATACCCGTGACTTCGCCGTTATTTATAACAATCAATAATTCTTTCCATAATGTGAAGTAATAAATTTTACGCGTTGCATTGAAAAGTGTTACGGTTTATGTATTAATTTAAAAAGTCAAGTGAGGAAATCTAGCTTTAATATGTTAGACTCCCATACAAAATGCGCTATCAGCGGATGCAGTTTCTGTGGGAAATATTTTT
Source organism: Athrips mouffetella (assembly GCA_947532105.1). Classification (NCBI taxonomy): domain Eukaryota; kingdom Metazoa; phylum Arthropoda; class Insecta; order Lepidoptera; family Gelechiidae; genus Athrips; species Athrips mouffetella. The sequence goes on along the minus strand of OX383956.1, from coordinate 28,090,938 downwards.
TTTTTCTTAATTCGAACTATGTTCTTTGGGATAAGTTATTCAGTTACATGGATAAAACCCTAGAGGTTTCGCGTATTTGAAATTACACATTGTGAATAATTTATTATAGGTATTTTTAGTGTTGATTTTGCATATTTCGCTATTTACATTTGTTGTGTTGTTGTTTAATATAATCAGAACTGTAACTTAGATTATTTTCTTAAGATATTATACATGCTGATATTTTTTTTTCGCATTTTTAGCAATTGAAATTTTATTTAGAAACAAAGCAGTTTTAAAACAAAGCAGTTTTTAAAACTCATTTACTATTTCATCTTAAGAATTATTTCGACCAAAATGATATCATACCAAAGTAAGAAAAACTTTTCTTTCCAAATGTATTTCTATTGTTTATCTACAACTAAGGAATTCATGATCAGATGACACTTTTTGATAGGTATTTTTTAATCGTGACTAGATTGTGACTAGATGGACCGAACTCAGTTGGACAGGTAGCACCCCGCCATTTCATTGATTGGCCTCGACCCTAAAAAAAATCTTTGCAAGTCAATTCAACCATTAATAAAACGTACGAGTTCGACTGCTAATTAAACCTTGATCGAATGTAATAATATAAATTTCATTGAATACTTTTTAAGAAAAAGAATTTTATAATGAAGCTTTGAAAATTAATTTATAATACATCGAATAAAAACGAAATCAAAATAAACTTTTATAGAAATTATCGTTTTGAAGTCTACTGAAAATAACTTGTGATGCTTATGATTTTTAAAACAATAATATCAAGCTAGAAACAAACAAAACAAACTAGTTATATCAAACTAGTTATATTTTTGTTATGTGCACAATAAAGCATTTATCTATCTATCTATCAAGGATTGCTTTTATTAAAAATAATAGTGCAATTTGAAAATAAGTTGTGAAATGTTTATAAAAAACCTAGTCTCAAATAAAAAAGCAGTAAAAATTAAACGCACCAAAAACTGTTTTTCTCTTTTCAGATTTTGTAAAGATAATCCAAGGAATACCTTTACGAACAATTCAATTTTGAAAACTTTTGAAATAAAAACTAGAAGCTTCAAATAGCACCATCTTTGAATTATCTCCAGAACTAGCCATCCTTTGTGCATACATATCACCTTCAAGCATTGTACGAAATATTTCGATGAACGGAGTAATCTATTTTAGATAGCGGAGTGCCATTTAGTTCGACAGATCCTCGTCGGTCGGCGTTAGTTGTAGCATACATAAATATTAAATAAATCTGTCTGCAAGTTCACCAAGATTATAGGTTTATCTTTTTTTTTATTTCTGCGCGAAAAGCGATAAACATAGTTTTAAATGCCTTTTTTTTGTTTAAGTAATTCAATAATTTTATTTTCCTGAAGCAGTTTTTTATTTTTCTGACATGGTTTTTACGAATAATTGCGATATTGAACTTGAATAATTTATTTGTTGACATCTTTATTCTATATTTTTAAATACAAGCTGCTCTTCCATGATTTTATTGTGGTTATAGGTAGTGTTACGTATTTATGTAAATTAATTTGGAATAGTGCCCCCTTTAAGTTATAGGTATTTAGGTTAGGTTAGGTTAGGTTATGTTATTTGTACCTACATATCTATTTGTACCTGATTTTTATACTTTGACATGTTGAATGTTTTTCCTACGGACTGCAGCGACGTGCTAAATGAAATTTGGCAACCGTTAATTGCTTTTAGCATCATATCATAACTTGTAAACTATCAGCTTTTAAATTAATGTCCTTAGCGTACCTACCTGATATAAATAATAGGAAATCCATCGCCAACACGTTGAGTTGAAATGTTTTTTATGTAACTTGCTTTTTATCTTATGTGGACTTAATCTTTCCGTAAGGGCAAGCAATAAAAGCACCCCACAGCCCTTACAAAAAAGATTCCGACAGGTAAAAATTTGAACACAATGAGTCGGCATCTGCACCTGTGTCCTCTGAGGGTGACCCCAAAAAAGTTCTCAGCTAGTTAAATACATCACAAAGATTCCGACAGGTAAAAATTTGAACACAATGAGTCGGCATCTGCACCTGTGTCCTCTGAGGGTGACCCCAAAAAAGTTCTCAGCTAGTTAAATACATCACATATTGCAATGCAAATGAACCAGAAATAAAGTCTGCAAATTAAAACTGCTAAAGAAACCGTAATCAATCGTATTGTACCCCATCCGCTTCCTCACCCCGCATCACTGTCCCCGTCCATGTCCCCGTACAAATCTCCGTCCCCATCCGCTCCCCCGTCCCCGTCCCTGGCCCCATCCCTGTCCCCATCCACTTCCTCGCCCGCATCACCGTCCCCGTACCCATCCCCGTCCCTGCCCGCCCCGTCCCAGTCCCCGTACCCATCCCCGTCACCGTCCCTGTCCCTGTCCCTGTCCCCATCCGCTCCCCCGTCCCCGTCCCTACCCCTGTCCACATCCGCTTCTTCGCCTGCATCACCGTCCTCGTCCCTGTTCCCATCCGCTTCCCCGTCCCCATCCACTTCCTCGCCCGCATCACCGTCCCTGTCCGGTAACAACTTGCAGAGTTGGGCAGGTAGACCTAGATTTGCACCTGCCATTCATCGTTTCGGTCCACGCACGCACTTGTTTTTGCCGTCTCACAAACGGCAGCCGTTCCTCGACCACATTAGCTACCGAACCAGGTCGAATCCCGGTGACCGACTTTCGACCACATCACCTCTAGCTGGTCCAGAACCGGCCTATCCCCCCTACTATAGTCAAAACGCGATTTTAGCAAAAATTTTAGGTCTGAATTTTATTTGATGAGCTTTTTTTTTAGAGACTGGTCAAAAAAATGGTCCACAAACGGGGACCGTTCCTCGACCACATTAGCTACCGAACCTGGTCGAATCCCGGTGACCGACTCTCGACCACATCACCTCTAGGTGGTCTAGAAACGGCCTAACCCCCCTACTAACGAATTACAGAGCAAACTCTTTTTTTGTAAGAGTCTGTAGGGAAATTAAAGATATACCAGCAACTATAGATATATTTACAACCAGCAACTCAAGTATCAAACGACAGCTTACCAAGGTACTCATTGATAACCTGTAAATTTACCAATAGGTTATTTTACTTTAGTGGAATCCAGCTTTTTTTTTTTGTTAAATCCAACTTTTAGATACTTTCTAAGTTTATTGATTGAGTAACTTAATGACTCAATGAATTTTATACTGGTGAAAATTTGTAATTGGCGTAGTTCTTTTCAAAATTATTATATAAAACATTATTGGCTGTAAATTTTCCAAATAAAATAAAATAAATAAAATAATATATAACGAGCCCGCTTAGCACGCTTCCTGCGAGAAAATATATCTCGGAGAAATGTCACTTTATTTAAGGAAGCAAGTGTGGCGTTCCGGTGGACACCAAAGCTTACCACGGTTTAAGCTGTACTAAGTGTGCGGGTAGGTTCCCACGGCACCACATGCTTAACGATATAATCCGACGGGCCTTGGTGTCTGCCGGCGTGCCCTGTAGCCTCGAGCCTCCAGGCCTAAGCCGTGTGGATGGCAAACGTCCTGATGGGCTTACACTGGTGCCATGGGAGAAAGGTCGGTGCCTGATCTGGGACGCAACATGCGTGAGTATTTTCGCGGCCACTCACCTACCGCGCACTACCCGTGAAGCGGGAGCAGCTGCAGAATGGGCGGCAACACAAAAGCGGCTAAAATATGAAAACTTGGTAGGCCCTTACATTTTCATACCTTTCGCTGTGGAGGTGACTGGGGCATGGTGTGCAAGGGCCTTTGTGAGAGAGCTAGGGCGACGGCTCAGGCAAAGCGGAGCTATCCCCGCGCCGAATCGTACCTGGTGCAGCACATTTCACTGGCGATTCAGCGCGGCAACGCCGCCAGTGTTATGGGTACTTTTCCACCAGGTGCGATTCGGGGAGGTCTTTTTGACGAACCATAGGGGGATATTTTTATTTTTATTGACATTGATTGACTGTAATTTGTATTTAATTTTTAATTTTGTAACAATGAATAAATGCATTATTTTAAGGAATTGTCATCTAATCTATCACCTCCAAGCGCGAATAAATGTCAGTGGAAGAAAATGTTTAGCAAATTCAAAAATTACAATTTTGATATTTTATAGAGAGATAGCTTTATACACTAATACATGTAGATGTCCTTGTCTTTCAAAATGTGTCGCACTGCTCAGCTGACAAAAAAATGTGACCATGCTTAAAGTCTTTAATCTATGGGCCTAGATAAACTGACAACTGCAGCGTGCTAAGCCGGCAGGGTGTCTACTCTCAATTTTCAATATATCGCTACGATACCATACGAAACATGCTAATTCAAAACTTCGATCCTAGACGATAGAGTAGGATATTAGTTGAGTGCTAATCACTGCCAATTTGACAATTCGTTCAATCAATATTCTACTCTATTGTCAGTGATCGAAGTTATGAATTTGACTGTATCGAAGTAGTATCGTATCGATATATCGAAAATTTTGAGTAGACACCCAGCTATCCCCTAATCACTTTTGGCCTTCTTTTGACAGCTCTGTGAGCAATAACACCGATATTAACGTTGATTCGGAACGCAGCTACAACGGCCCATACAAAGCCCTGCCTGCAGGGCCCTGCTTGCAGTGCCACTGCCAATCGTACTTTGTGTGGGCATGCAGGGCCGACAAAATCGCCGTTACATCGGCCCTGCAACACCACACACGGTACGATTGGCAGTGCGCACTGCAAGCAGGGCCCTGCAGGCAGGGCTTTGTATGGGGCGTTTAACATTTGCAAGACCAACCAACACTACGGTTTAAAACCTGCTCATGAGCTTTGTGTGCGGTTTTAGCGCGCTAATAGTCGGTTCAAAACTTGCTCGTATTCACTCGTTTAAGCGACGTGATGTCATCAGTGACGTCACTTTAGCGCGCTATCATTGCATACGAAAATGAGGTAGTGCAGCGTGTGCGAAACGTCAAATTCATAAGACATTGTCATCAATCTCGTTTTCGAGAGATTTTTTTCAACTTTCATTTGGGTTTTTAGATTTAATTATCTTATCGAATAATCATTATCTCTCAATAATTTCTTATAACGCAAAACAAAATCAAAATTTTAATTTTTCTCAGTGACATTGACATAAGCGCGCTCTAGTCTGGTTTAAAACTGTATTCGATCGTATTCGACGAATGCACGCATATAGAAATAAACCGACTATATTCAGTGAATGTGATGTGTGCGTTGAATTCAAGAAACAATCCGTAGTGCAAGAGCCAAGACACGTCTCACGTCAGTCGTAGCGTAGTGTTTGCGTTTATTTTGAGATAATAAATTAGTTCTAAAAGACGTTTTAAAATCGTGCTATAATTAATTAATGCGTAATGAACATGGCAGGGTCAGCGCTTCGGCGGTTAATGGCGGAATATAAACGTAAGTACTTTATTTCTAACAAAATATTTGGAGTACTGAATTAATACCTTTCTACTTCAATAGATTTTTCATGTGTTTAGTTTGATTTGTTTGCTATATTATTCCTGCTGTTGACCTTCTGACGTCCATGTCAAAATATTTAGTACTAACCGTAGGCTGAACAACTTCCCCAACAAAATTTGCCCAAATATTGGTCGCTCTAAACAAAATAACCACATTTTTAAGTCAGTTCGTGGATAGAATTTTGATTTAATAGTTTTTTGTTTAACATGTCTCTAGGTAAGTTTACTGAGCATGCTCTTGAAATTTCGTTTACTGAGCATGCTCTTGAAATTTATTAGGACGCATGTTACTACTGTAGGACTGGGAGCTCCATAAGAACGATGTGGAAAGGAAGTACCAAAGTCACCAATACCATGATTTAAACTACTTTAAAGCATTGCGGCTGGCACTGTGGACCATAGTGAGTAATGACAAAAAAAAAGTGTCGTCGTAGTCAATGTCTGGCTGGAAAACCATCATGTCGAAGGATACCCGCTGAACATACAATATTTGTTGGTGACCGCAGTGTTCTAGATGATGTTATAAATAGAAGGATGCTGCTGTCCATTCCATCCTCCAGTTCATAATCCCTCAGTCGCCTCTTACGACACCTGTGGGTAGAGATGGGAAAATCTGTTTTCAGGACTGCAAAATTAAGTTTGTTTGTAAAAGTTTTTTGTTCCACACAGATTTAATACATAAAATGAATGAGGTGAATTCTCTTTAAATGTCAAAAATATCTCGATAGTTATACACAGCAGAACTCATTGGAAAATTAACAAAAATGAAGCTTTTGTTCAAGTTCAAGATGTACTTTTGCTTGGAATATGCATGACCTATGATTTGTTTTCTAAAACTGACAAAATAGTTCTGGCCAGATAGGGTTTCAAGTCCATCATTGTCTCTTCAAAACAGAAGCTCTCAGGACCTCCTGGATCACAATGAAAAATAAGCCCCATAAATGCCTTGATTTGCATGATATTAGTTAGGCATGATGCTAAGACTTAGGATTGTAACACTTGAGTTGTAAAGGTAAATATATTTATTTACCTAAATATATAAAAGGCAAACCTGACTGACTCAGCCGAAACTACTAAATGGATTTCGCTGAAATTTGGCATACATATGTGTAGTTGTAATGACACAGGCATCTGCTAAGAAAGGATTTTTGAAAATTTGCCACCTAAGGTGGTGAAAAAGGGGTTATAAGTTTGTATGGAAGTCCGTCATTTTTAGAGCTAGACCATTGTGTTATTGAATTTAATATCCAGCTTCAGGTTCACTGTACCTTTTTATCAAAAATGATGCGATGAGCATACCATAAGATTGACTATAAAGCTTTCAATTTTGACCTGAAAGATGCGCTTACTAAACTTGACAGCTCTGGGCCTGCCCATTTGCAGTGGTCTCAGTTTAAGTCAGCTGTAGATGTTACTGTGGAATCGCATGCACCTTTGAAACCCTGCAGCTCACGTAAAAATAACAAACCATGGATTGACAAAACTGTGATTGAGCTCACCAAGCAAAAGAAAGTCTTGTGGGATGCCTATTTGCTAGACGACAGTGATAAAAACTATAAGCTGTATAGAGATTGCAGCAATAAGTGCGTCGCTGAGACTAAAAGGCATAGAGTGGCCTTTAAAGCGAGGGTTATTGATGGTGGTAACAAATCTTTTTATGCTCATATGCAAAGCTGTCTGTCAACAAAAGTAAGTGTGCCACCTGCTATCCGTGATAGCGGGGGAAACTTGAGCACTGAGGCCCATGATATAGACGAAGTATTTGCATGTGAGTTTCAACATGCTTACTCTCATGAAACTTCTCCTGATCCTAAACATTACTACACCAAATGTTATTATTATAATTAAATTTAAATTAAATTTGCACTACCAAATGTAAGGTCTACTTCACATAACATAGTATTGAATAATGAGCCATTAGATTTTGTAAATAGTACAGTTTTCTTAGGGTTAACACTAGACTCTAAACTTCAATGGGGCCCTCATATAACGGCTCTTTCTGGTCGATTGAGCTCGGCTGCATATGCTTTTAGAAAAATCAGACAACTTACTGATGTAGCTACTGCAAGGCTGGTTTACTTTAGCTACTTCCATAGCATTATGTCTTATGGCATACTGCTTTGGGGCCGAGCAGCTGATATACATTCAATATTCGTTTTACAAAAGAGGGCTATAAGAGCAATTTATTGCCTGAAGACTCGTGATTCCCTGAGAGAACTGTTCAAGGAAATCAACATTATGACAGCGCCATGCCAGTATATCTATGAAAATATAATGTATGCTAGAAAGAACATTCATCAATTACCAAAAATTTGTGACAGGCATAATTTTAATACTAGAAATAAGCATAAAATTGATCAACCATATACTAGATTAACTAAAGTCAATACATCTTTCGTTGGTCTGTGTATACGATACTACAACAAAATACCTGACAATATAGTGCAATTACCTGAGAGAAAGTTTAAAGAATGTGTAAAGCAAACGTTATGTAAAAAAGCTTACTATAGATTGGATGACTATATGAATGACAAAGAGGTATGGTGCTCTGATATTCCAGCGAAACACAAGAAACACATTGTAAAAAGCCGACTCTTAAAGTAGGCCGTGCTGCAGTGGTTTCTTGCCGTTTCTTTTACGCTGCCATAGCACGATCCGAAACGGCGTAGACTCGCTCTATTTGCATTGTATTCTGCATGACATTCAATAAGTATTCTGTAAAGAATCTACATTGAATAAAATTATCTGAATCTGAATCTATAAGAATGCAAAACTCCTTAGAACAGATTGATTTCTCTACAGATGATATTCTTAAGGTAAAAAAAAAAATCTTAATACTCAGTCAGCTGCTGGACCTGATGGTATGTCTGGTTTACTGCTCCAACAAAGTGCTGAAACGGTAGCTCCTGTTTTAGCTAAGCTGATGACAACATCTTTTGAAGAAGATCTACTACCAAGAGAGTGGAAACATGCATTAGTGACTCCAGTTTTGAAGAAAAGTGATAAATTAGAGGCAGCTAACTATAGACCTATCAGTCTGTCCAGTATACCTTGCAAATGTATGGAGCGCTTAATTTGTAAAAAGCTGAAGATCATTTTTTAGGTCTAGATTGTAAATAACAAATGGAAGTAAGGCCTGAAGTAAGGTGTGTGTTTACTTTTAAGATTGTTCTTGTGCCACTTACTAGCTGGTTTAATAAGTATTTCAAAATCAATGCCCACTACCTGCTTAAGGTGGTCAGCTATTCATTATTTTTGGAACAAAAATTGCTAATGTACCTCTTACTCTACCTCTTCCACTTTTACCTATTGGTCTCTATACTCTGCGCACTTGTACCAATTATTGCGGCCGCTCAGTATTTCTACGTGGACACGCCTTATAAATGCACCAAATTTTTTCCAGGTACTAGTTAGGTACACAGCTCTCAATTTTTAGGGTTCCGTAGCCAAATGAAAAACAAAAAAACGGAACCCGTATGGATTCGTCATGTCTGTCTGTCTGTCCGTTCGTATGTCACAGCCACTTTTTAACGAAACTATAAAAACTATACTGTTGAAACTTGGTAAGTAGATGTATTCTGTGAACCGCATTACGATTTTCACACAAAAATAGAAAAAACACCAATAAATTTCAGGGTTCCCTATACTTAGAACTAAAACTCAATAGTTATTTGTTATGCAAGGCAGCAAAAGTGTTTTTTGGCGCGAGTGCGTTGTATTGAATCCTGAGCGTAGCGAAGGTTTAAAGGCACGAGACGCAAAATAACTTTGCTGCTGAGCGAAACACAAAGTTTTCACCTCACTAAAGCGAGGAAGCGGCTAGTACCGCAGCATGGAGGTTTGCCATACTGTATCACGTTCAAATTTCAAAAACCTGTTGCCCGCTAGCGGCCAAAATTCGCTTTTGGCCGCAGAATTTAACCGACAAACCAAATACTTCCGAGCTCGTGAGGTGTATGGGGTATCTACGGATAGGTCGTCAAAAATTATATTGAGGTTTCTAATATAATTTTTTTCTAAACTGAATAGTTTGCGTGAGAGACACTTCCAAAGTGGTAAAATGTGTGTCCCCCCCCCACTGTAACTTCTAAAATAGGAGAATGATAAAACTAAAAAAAATATATGATGTACGTAACCATGCAAACTTCCACCGAAAATTGGTTTGAACGAGATCTAGTAAGTAGTTTTTTTTAATACGTCATTCATTTCATTTAATCAACTCAAATATAAATTTTAGTTACTTACATCACATAATAAAGTTTTTTAGCAATAAAAATACCATAACTTTTACTTATATACGTACAGGTTTGTACGGAACCCTCAGTGCGCGAGTCCGACTCTCACTTGGCCGGTTTTTTAATAGGAGCCATTGAAAATCCAAGAACTGGCTCCTATCAAAAATTGAGAGCTATGTACTGTGAGGACCCTTCTACGAGAGCCCTCACAGTTTTCCGAAATAAAATTATTAAAATATCTAGAAAGGATGGTTTATTGAATAACTTAAATTAGCACACGCATTTACAGTGGCTCGGAGCCTTAGAAATCAGATAAACATAGCCGTGAAGCGGCACAAAATCTGGCAGAAGAACAGGGATGCTTCAGCGTCAAGAGTCGGCGAACAATTTAATAAAAAAAATACACTACACATGTTAATAAATAAACTACACATGTAATTGACAAAATTTAAATTTTATTTATTTTTCCCATTTAAAGGGCATTCATGATTAAAACACCATGAAGACTCTATACACTACACTACCTAACTAGTATCTGGAAAAAAATTGGTGCATTTATAAGGAGTGTCCACGGAAAGGCAATATAAGACGTTAAGCGACTGGACTAAATGTATGTTTTGGTTTTACAGAGTTAACACTAAATCCACCCGAAGGTATCATAGCTGGACCAATAAATGAAGAAAACTTTTTCGAGTGGGAAGCCTTAATTACGTAAGTTAAACATTATTTGCAATAATTTATGTCTATATTCCTTATGCTTATGCAGCTTATGTCTATATTCCTTTTAATTAAGTAAAGTCGTTCTTTGTTCCAATTATCTAATGAGTTATTATGGTTGTTCTTATTCTATTTATTTGCAGAGGCCCTGAAGGTACTTGTTTTGAAGGTGGCATTTTCCCAGCCAAACTAGTTTTTCCTCCAGACTATCCACTCAGTCCACCAAAGATGCAGTTTATTTGTGAAATGTTTCATCCAAACAGTAAGTTCCTTTTTATGCTACACCAGTTTCTGGTCAGGTAAATCTCCTTAAATCGGCCTTCTTGTCTAGGCAACGAAGCGGATCGTTGTATGAAGACCCCCGCATTAAATCCTCAGTCGATGAAACTTTGCTGATGAAATTACACTACATGAGATAAACCTTCTATAAAAAAAACAACAAAAAAAAAATTGGTACTTTTAATTTTTCCATACAAAAATTACAAAAAATGTATGAAAAATTTTTTTTGTAATTTTTTTTTTTGATATTTTGAATTTACATTTATTTCATGATTCTTTATCATCCTGTCAAATAAAATCTGCCTGAGGAATTTATGTTGGGCATGGCCCACCCCAGAACAGTCTTGTGCCCACCCCAGGATCCAGGGCGGGTCGGGCGATCACTGGGACACTCACTAGGCTTGAAAAAAGCCAAACATAAGAGGACACTAGAAGTTCACACTCCTTTCTTCACACTCGCAGGTGCTAATAGCACCACTTATACTCTTCGGAATCTTATAATATTAGGAGCCAGAGATCATCTTGATGCTTCAAGACAACGCTTATTTAGAAAGGTAGCCACACGGCTTATTTAAGACACCGAGGGAGCCGATTATAATTACGACATTTTCTCTAAGTGGTGTTGTTGGCCAGTTGATTGACTCCCGGTCGGTTAGGTTTTGTTTGCTTTACCTAACGGACCTATAAGTATAACGGCTTCACGACGGTTAATCATCTTTTTGAATGTTGCATTCTACGTTCGGGCTAGGTTTTCTGTAGCCGTTCAATTAACTGTTAAACCAGTTGGCTGCAACAAATTTAATTCAGAGGCCAGCAGTGGAGACGGACGTGTCTGCTGCGTAATTAACTCATTATTTCACAATTCAAATAGCGAAAATAGTGTAACTGTGTCAACGCCATCTCTGCGCTTCTACACTCAGTGACTTGATGTTTTAAATATGTTAGGTTAGGAGATTTTATGAGACTTTTGAGCCAACTTTTAGAACACCAAAATGAAGGTGTGCACGAGTGTACAGCTTGTTAGCTCTCATTCCGAAGTTGACCCCTTTTTTTCCTTACGTAACTGAATTATAACAGTATCAGCCAGAAGCCAGGCCAAAATAATACAAAACAAAACATGCGACGGCATTCTAAATTTTCGCGATTTAACCGTCCACCATCAATTCAATTCAATTCTTTATTTGCCAGCTACACGGTAATATACATACAGGTGGACTATATTCTAACACAGAACAGCATGTAGCACCCCGTAAGGGCACTGCAAATATACAGAGGGCGTTTTAACAATTTAAAATTTTTAAATTAAATATATCCGAAACTAAATTAATAAAACTATACAATTAAACATAATAACTCAACATTAACTAATTAAAGTATTACTTATAGAATTTAATATTATTATCTAACAGAAATTCTTTGATAGAATAGAAAGCTTTCTCTTGGAGGTAACTTTTAAGCCTGCTTTCTCCTGGTTTTTGTGCCTCTAGTGCTCTAATATCTTGGAATTGCGTTATATATTCGAATCACCATGCAGTGGGGACCCGAATTACATAAAGCAAGGTTAGTGAATGGGCGTTGTAACATGTGTAGACCTCTATTATTTCGTTTTACTACTTTTACGGGAGAGTACAGATGATTGTACTTCCTTGCGAATTTGCAGCATTCTAGTATATATATTGAAGTTAATGTCAAGATTTTAAATTTGATGAAGTAAGGCTTACAAGAGGTTTGAGAATCTTTGTTTATTAGAATTCTTATGCATCTTTTTTGTATTTTGAATAGATCATCGATATCAACGCAGTTTCCCCACAAGACTATACCGTACGAAAGTCTTGAGTAGATAAATGCATAGTAAGCTTTTAAGGCAGTTTCAAAGTCAGTTACTTTTTTAAAGTTATATAGTGCATATACATAAGAGGACAGTTTATTTATCAAATTCTGTACATGCGGTTTCCAAGAAAGTGATGAATCTAAATTAATTCCGAGTAAGGTGGCTGGACTTTCAATTTTTACTTTCGTATTGTTATACTGATATTGGAATTTTTAGGATTTTTTCTGGTGGGGACGAAATTGTATCAACGTTGTTTTCTTAAAATTTAATTCGAGGTTATGTGCTGTTAGCCAATTCATAGTCTTGTCAAACAGTTCATTACATTTCTTAATTAGATCTTCCTCATTTAGACATGAAACTATAATGGTCATGTCATCTGCAATTAAGGTACAGTGTTCGTTATAGATTTTCGGTAAATCATTTACATAGATTAAAAATAAAATACAGCCTAAAACACTACCTTGCGGGATAGAGTTCTTAATGCCTACTTTATCCGATCTTATTTTTATTATTTTCCCGGATTCATAATTTATGTTTTCAATTTCTACGCACTGATCTCGATTTGTAAGATAAGAGGTTAGCCATTTATGCGCTATACCTACACCTTCCAATTTTTCGAGTAATATTTTGTAACTGACTCTATCGTATGCTTTACTCAAGTCTAATAGGAGTCCCACGGCATACTTCCTGTCATTTAGTGAGTTTAAGATTGTATTTACACATTTGTACACCGCAAGAGTCGTGGAGTGGTTTTTTCTGAACCCGGTTTGGTTTTTATCGAAGATCTCATATTTTTCAAAAAAATAATATAATCTCTTGCACATTATTGATTCGAAAATCTTTGAAGATGTGGGTAGTAACGCAATAGGGAGTATGCATGTCATATAAATTAACTTGATTTTTTTATTTCCGTTACTTTATTGCCCTGAAATTACACCTAAACCAATATTTTCTTGTTTAGTGTGGAGATAAATGCACAAAATATTAATTAAAAAGTGATAAATAACGAGGGAAGTTCGAATTTGCAAAAAGCCTCGTCATTGGTCGAATCGAAACGTGACGTCACGCGCCATGTCGTAGTGTCGATATTCATACTGTGCTGTTGTATTTGGAAGAATAATTCGACTTAGCTCAGAGACCCTTCGTACTAGAAAGCTGAAATTTTGTATGAATACGTATTTTATTCACGCCGAGAAAGTGGTAAAATAAAATCTAACAAAATATTTTTTTTTAGGGTACCTCCCCTACAAGTAAATTGGGGGTGAAATTTTTTTGTTCACCCCATTGTGTGGAGTGTCGTTAGATAGGTCTTTTAAAAATAATGTGAGTTTGCGAAGATAATTTTTCGGTTTAGGGATCCGTTTGCGTAATATTTAGCTTGAAAGAGAAATTGTTTGTTGGAATCACCCCGCCTTTCCTGCCAGATAAACTGTTGTTATTGGAAATGTATAAAAATTCACAGTAGTAGTATATATGATGAAATTGAAAGGACAACTATCACAGACAGCTAAGAAGGCTTTACAGGTAAAGAAGGTAGCTATAGCGGAAATGATAAAAATTGTAATATCAGTCAGGCGCTAGGACCTCGCTGAGCATATTAGGAGGTAAAAAGTTTATGTTAGAAACGTTATGAAATACTTAAGCAAAACCTGCTCTGCGATGAAAAATCGTAAAAAAAACTACAGAACCCTATACTGCGCGTGGCCCGATACGCACTTGGCCGGTTTTATGAATTCGTTTGCGAAAAAATTTGCTCAAAAGGGCAATTTATTGTCAGGGTCGTGTCCCCCTGCCAGCTAAACGGTTAATATGGAAACGTGGAAAAATATACAGTGCTTACCACCACATGAATATAAAGAATTTAAAAGAAAAAACCGGCCAAGTGCGAGTCGGACTCGCGCACTGAGGGTTCCGTACCACCACATAAACATAATTGTATTCGTTGAAATTTCAGTAAGTTAATATGCTAGATTTTTTTAGTCCGACACGCGCTTGACCAAATTTTATTATTTGTTGTTATTTTATAGCTTATGCACTATAAACATACCAATTTTCAAGTTTGTAAGTGTTCCCGTTTTTAAAAAGAACTAAAACAAAAATCGCCTCAGCGACCATCCAACTTGACCCCTCTCTTATATGAATGTTCTTGAAACGGGAGCTCACCACAATTGGTTACCATTAGTTGTGAGAAAAGTTGTAATATTTAATGATTTCAGACTTTTCCCATTATTTGTACTGTGAGACCTAGCTTCTTGCCCAATTTCATAATTTTAGGCCTACGGGAAGTACCCTGTAGGTTTTTCATTTTTGAATAAATGTATGGAGATGAGGACATAAAATGCCATATCTTTTGATTGCGTCGTTGTAAAAAATTTAAATTTTCAGATCTTGTGTGGTTCATGGATCCTAATATGTGGTATTAATTTCAGCCTGATACCTTTACCCGTTCGTGAGATGAAGGGTCTTGACAGACAGACAGACGGACAACAAAGTGATCCTATAAGGGTTCCGTTTTTTTCTTTTGAGGTACGGAACCCTAAAAACAACTAAGTTAGCTTTACAGGTTAACGAGAAATAGTCAAAATACTGAAAACAATGGAAATTGCAATCAGGCGCTGAATCTCGCTGTTCGTTAGGAACCTGCTTAACAAAAATCATTTCTAAGATAACTATGGAACCCTATGCGCGTGGCTCAACACGCATGTTAACTATACAAACATGATAAACTTACATTAAAGTGATCTTCACAACAATTTTAATAGGATATTGAAAATACTTCAGTTCTTCTCATCACCTTATACCATTTTTTAGGGTTCCGTACCTCAAAAGAAAAAAACGGAACCCTTATAGGATCACTTTGTTGTCCGTCTGTCTGTCTGTCAAGACCCTTTATCTCACGAACGGGTAAAGGTATCAGGTTGAAATTAATACCATATATTAGGATCCATGAACCACACAAGATCTGAAAATCTCAATTTTTTACAACGACGCAATCAAAAGATATGGCATTTTATGTCCTCATCTCCATACATTTATTCAAAAATGAAAAACCTACAGGGTACTTCTCGTTGACCTAAAATTATGAAATTTGGCAAGAAGCTAGGTCTCACAGTACAAATAATGGGAAAAGTCTGAAATCATTAAATATTACAACTTTTCTCACAACTAATGGTAACCAATTGTGGTGAGCTCCCGTTTCAAGAACATTCATATAAGAGAGGGGTCAAGTTGGATGGTTGCTGAGGCGATTTTTGTTTTAGTTCTATTTAAAAACGGGAACACTTACAAACTTGAAAATTGGTATGTTTATAGGGCATAGGCTATAAAATAACAACAAATAATAAAATTTGGTCAAGCGCGTGTCGGACTCAAAAAATCTAGCACATTAACTTACTGAAATTTCAACTAATACAATTATGTTTATGTGGTGGTACGGAACCCTCAGTGCGCGAGTCCGACTCGCACTAGGCCGGTTTTTTTTTCGTGTTTTCACATCTCTCGGATCCGCCAAAACCACATTAATTACATAGTATTTGGGCACTTTGGCATAAGACAATACCCTATAAAATGTATTTTTAGCATTTTCCATCATCTAATAGCGATTAAAACTGAAGATCTTCAGGTTTTACCTTTACAAGCCTATAGTGAACAATACAGAACGCGGCATGTGACGTCATCCAAAACGCGCGAAAAATGGCGGCGTTTATCCATGTCAAATTTAATCGATTTTTCAAATATTACTTTATGAAAATATTTGAACATTTCTAACAGTATTTATATATTTAACCATAGTATAACGATGTAAGAAGTAAATTAAACAAACAAAAAAAAATAGATGAATACTCCCCTATTGGACGGTAATTTGCATCCATCCATCCTAGAGCTACTCAAATTAAATTTCGCACTTTAACCTATCATATCAGGTAATCTGAAGATTACCTAGTTAATGTGCACATTAACGTATTCCGCACTTTAACGATAACATATACACAATTATTAATTATTTTCAGTATATACGGATGGCAGAGTGTGCATATCTATTCTTCATGCACCAGGAGATGATCCAATGGGCTATGAGAGCAGTGCAGAACGGTGGTCGCCTGTGCAAAGCGTAGAAAAAATACTTTTGTCTGTTGTTAGTATGCTAGCAGGTAGGTACTAGAATTGTTTTTCTTTCAGAAGTAAAATTTTCAGTACGCTTAGGTACTTTCCGAAATCCAAATTTTCTTCTAGAATCTCTCAGATCATTCCAGACATTCGTTTAGATTAAACCACATATTTTTTTCAGAACCTAATGATGAAAGCGGCGCAAATGTTGATGCAGCTAAAATGTGGCGAGAAGACCGCGAGCAATTCAATAAGATAGCTGAAAGACTTGTCCGAAAGACCCTTGGCCTGCCGCCGCTTTAAAACAACTTTTATCAATAGAATTAAAATGTTAACGGCTTCCTCCATTACCAGTCACTATCCTGCCTTTATGCTCCAGGTAACTATTAATAACCAAGTTTTAATAAACCAAAAATGTGGCGAAGGAAACTTTGGGTTTAGTGCACATAATATTTGCATGGTACTGACGACGCCAGCAAGGAAATAGAAAAAGGAAGTATATGCTGAACTCGTGCTACGCTACGAACCCCCGAAACCGCAGACGCGCGGCCGAGTGTACACAGACTTAAAACTGAACATATTTTCCCAAAGAACATAGATCAAAATATGAAATATCATATAGATTATTTTTCAAAAAGTTTTATCTGAAAATTTTCAAAGTCAGGAAAACTAATTGCTTTTTTCTATGGGATATTTGTATAACTCAAACTTAGAGCTTCACGTGCAAAACTCTCCGGGCCGCTAGAAGATAATAAAAATAAAATGCAATGATAATGCGATGATATTATGACATTTCACGAAGTTCAACTTCTTTTTGTATTTGGACCTTATAGTCTGGAAGATAAGCGTTTTAACAAACAAATGTAGTGGGGTCGGGTACTTTGTTCTTTTATAGCCATAATGACTTTTTTTTTGTGTGCCCTATTTGCACGCGGGCAGAGGTGTTTAGGCAGGGTATCGATCTTACTCACTACTACGTTAGTACACTCGACAGCACATCAGTAGAAACACTTTTGGACCTTATGGCGTGGTAATAGAGTTGAAAAAGTTTCTACCGACGAGCGGTTGACCGTACATACCCAGATCTCTGGTAAACTTCTCGCCTTTCGGAAAATCGCGCGAAGTCGTGGCCAGGCCGTAATTTTCGCCAATTAAGTCGCCCTCGGCTTGAGTAATTATTATTGAACGTCAGATATTTCTTCAGAAAAGTAAAGAATAATATTTGCTTATTATAAAATAGTATATAATTATTAATTTACATATACTATCCAATTTGCACAATCTCATTAATCACTTGAAAGTTGATAGACTTGGTTTGTTAACAGCAGCGTGTAGAATATGAATTATCAATCTTGAACCCTTGTATTACTCGGGCAATATAATTTAACAAGAAATCTTTTTCCATTGAAAAGATTATATGGTTGTACTATAATTATTCTACTCCTTCTAGTTCTAGGAGACACTGAACTAAAAATGCTTGATGTTGTTATGAAAATTATGTGCTTCCTTGTTTAATACACTTTATTTATATCTACATAGATTTACTTAGTTGCAACGTCTGGGTAGAGACAGCGATTGCGTTTATATAGGGCTGGTCAAGTGAGCATTCAGTTAACGTGCTGTTGGACTGACATTTGAAATAAGGCAAACTTATTGTATGCGTTTATAGTAAAAGAGCCAGCCTTGTCAACAGGTCTTGACCGTCTTAAATTCAACGTTATTATTGGTTATAAACTGCTCTCTTTAAAAGCTTTTCACTCAGAGTGAAATGCAAGCTTTTTAAAAACCTTAATAATAATTTACTTCGCGGTACTGACACTAGCTATAATAGACGGACAGGAACATCGCCACGCTGCAACAATTCAGAAATGCTAGCAGACTACGAATATAGAATGAACGGGTTTATTAATACGAAACTTCTATAAACCTCTTTGACTGAAACCGGTTCGTACAAAACCAAAATAAATCGTAATCGTCGTCTCTTAGTAATTATGGACAAAGCGGTTTGAAAAAAGATCGGATTTCCTATAGCCCTGATTGTCAATATCACGTAAACGACCCCTCTTTCGACTGTTCTTGGATCCAGTACGACTGCATAGTTTTGGCTCTAGGGCTACACTGGGAAACACCGGGGTTTCAGCCCTACGAGTATAAACTTTTTTTTTTTTATTATTATTTATAAACAGAGCAGATGTCGGGTTTGGATATTTCTCTTAAATATTAAAAAAATATTACTCAATTTACAAGATGAAAAATAAACCCATTATGATTTTTGATTTTGTTGCAGTTTTGCAAGGCACTGTAAAACTATTGAACCATACAAAAGCAATTAAATTGAAATTGAAAAGAAAAATTTAAATTAATTTGTAATTTTGGATACTTACTTGACCCGCCATATCAAAAACCATTTTCACCTTCTTTCGCTTTTCCTAGACAGGACATTGACGTAAGTAACTACAACGAGATCTAAACAAACGGGAAATAAATAAGAAAATAACAGAATCAAGTGCTAAGTCCACTGCCTGCTATATTATTTTCTGTAATATTCTTCTGTTTGACAATTTTTTACATTGTTATTTTGTTAAAATATTTGTAAAACCTTTAGTAAATTATATTCAACATTTTAAGACCCTTTGTACAAATAGCCGCCTTTTAGGAATATATTATTTATTGTATTTAAAACTGCAGGTACGGCTTGCAGAAAATTTGTTTGTTCTATGATTGGACCGGTAGCCGAAACGGTTTTTTTACGTGATAATCAGGGCGAAAACGAGATGTCTAGTAGATAGGGCATGATTAAAGGGTTACAAAAAACCCGGCCCGGAGCGGGCTCCGAGACCGTGGTCTTCGAGGCCTTTTTCAGATTTTTAAGCTGCTGTTTTAGCTAAAGCGCCCGACTTTCTTGCCCGGGAAATGTTTTTTAGTATCACTATAAGCTACTCTATCACCTGTAATCACTTTTGTTCGCCCTTGAAATAGTCTGTTTCAGATTTTCAGGCTTGTCTGTTTGGATATAATGATGAAATTCAGGGCGATCAAAAGTGATTTCGATTGGCCATATAGAGTACCTATCTACTGAGACATCTCGCTTTCGCCCTAATTATCACGTGATAATCAGGAAAAACGAGATGTCTAGTAGATAGGGCATGATTAGAGGGTTACAAAAAACCAAGTGAGATGTTCCAGACCGAAGCCCGGTGTTCAGCAGGCCTTTTTCAGATTTTTAAACTGCTCTGTTTTAGCTAAAGCGCCCGACTTTCTTGTCTGGCAAATGTTTTTTACTATCACTATAAGCTTCTCTATCACCTGTGATCAACTTGCCCTGAATATCACGATTA
Organism: Athrips mouffetella; assembly: GCA_947532105.1. Classification (NCBI taxonomy): domain Eukaryota; kingdom Metazoa; phylum Arthropoda; class Insecta; order Lepidoptera; family Gelechiidae; genus Athrips; species Athrips mouffetella. Next base: position 28,070,937 of record OX383956.1, on the reverse strand, counting down.
TATCACAAAGAAATTGTCTGTTTCAGATTTTCAGGCTTGTCTGTTTGGATGTTCCGGGCGATCAAAAGTGATTGGCCATAAGAGTACCTATCTACTGAGACATCTCGCCCTAATTATCGCGGTTAAGATACACCTTTATTATAAGTTTTTAAAAACCTACTGTTGACAATAACTAATTCAACACGTTACTTTCACCGTGTTTTTGAGGTTTTGCACTAAAGGAAACATGTGTTGGGAAATGAAAAAATCAAGATCGCTCCCTACAAAATGCAGTCCGGTAAATTTTCTCTTTTCCTATCTTGTGTTTCCAATAATAATAAACTTGTCCTCGGAAACCGCGGAGACCGACGGTACAGCCTTGCCGTATATTGTTACCTCCTTTAAATCCATTACGAGTAGGATGAGAAATGAGCGATATGCCATTTCGATATTAATTTGAACCTGTGTCAAAATCAGCAGAAATGTTTATGCTTAATATAAGGACAAAATGCTCATTTGACGCTTTATGCATTTGACATTTTCAGTTTTGTCCTTTTGCGCTTTTTTAATTTTGCGCCTAAAAGGTTAACAGACGTTTCATCTGACTGTGCAAAGAAGACCTGTCTGTGACACCGAAGAAAGATATTAGCATAAAAAGAAATTTGTTAAAGGAACCATGAACTGTAGTAGCCAGTAGTTACTGACAACCCTTAGGCCGGTATTTCACTGAGACACTGGTAGCGCGACTGGTTGCGCCACTGGTGTCCGTAACAAGACACCAGTAAAGACACCAATCGCTACACCCTGCGGCCACAGTATTAAGGGCTATATTTCACTGGGAGTGGTAGCGCGACTGGTTGCGCCACTGGTGTCCGTAACTAGACACCAGCTCGGCTGCTGGTCGCGCTACCACTCCCAGTGAAATATAGCCCTTAATACTGTGGCCGCAGGGTGTAGCGACTCTGGTGTCTAGTTACGGACACCAGTAGCGCAACCAGTCGAGCCACCAGTCGCGCCACCATGGTGTCCCAGTGAAATACCGGCCTTAGGGTACAGATTAGATAATAGCAAACTGGTAATCACACCTTCCTTAATCCAGAAACTGATTCGGCATTCACTGCTTGTTCAAGTAAGGATATTAGAATTAACAACACCAATTCTATCAGCAATGTATGCCATATTAGTCTTTGAAATTAGGAAGGTGTGATTGCGGCTTTAGGGTGTCTTTCCACCAGAGCTGCGTAGGTGGCTAACCTGCGAGTAGGAAAAATTCCAACCAATAGGATTGCTCCATTTTCCTTTAGCTACCTCGCACAGGTGCTGTGGTGGAGAGGCGCCCTAATAAACCAAATTCGGCAAGGGCTAGTTATCCTATTCTGGTAGGGTTTTTTTAGGCCTTATGGATCCAAGCTTGGGTTATCCTTGTTGAGTGCGCTGGATAAATTGTTACGTACATCGGTACTACGTCTGTATATTTGTTACGTCGTATGATATGTTTATAGTTAATAGAATCAAGGGTTACCTTGCGGAAATCCATTTCACAAATTATGTAAAATATGAAGCCACCTTGAGCACCACCCAGCATCCGCAAATAAATGCGCATGCGCAGACAACAGTGACACACCGTAACTATCCAAACAAATCGATACTATGCGATAGCTCAGAAGTGCGGAAAAATTGTATGGCGCGCCATAGATTTCGACCGCGCACCTGAGCTGTCGCGTACTTTACATGCTGACCCATAGATTACAGGTTCATCAAAGGTACTTTGGTGGAAAAAGGTCGCAGACGATAAAAATTTGGTGGGAAGCGTTTGGTTTGGTGGACTTCATAATAACCGTAAATTTGTAATCTTGGATGACTCCTGGTATGTCCGCATTTGGAAAGAATTACGTCCATAATCAGTTTTTACTTACCACTCTTAAATAAGAAGGAACATTTTAGCTGCAACGTTCAAGAACGGGGTGGTAAAGCAGTTAAAATTTTTTGCAAACCTTACCTACAACCATGGACGAATAATAATAAGACTGACAATCCCCATACTAGAAAACGTAACCCAGAAAGGCATAAAACTCATGGAAACTACATAGCGCTTTCAAATAACTTTAATACGAACGCTTTTTAGCTAAACTACATCGCTTCACAAACAAAGTGGCGCCATAGTGGTGGGAAAAAAAGAAGCGACAAAACACCTGGACGTCACGTCGCAGGTAGGGTTTGTGGAAAAAATTATCTTATTTAATATTAAAGAATAAACATTTTGGCTACATCTTAGATTATAAACTGATTATAAGCGTAATTTTTTCAAAATGGCGGTTAGACCAGAAGACAGGAGTCATCTATGATGATCTTACAAAGGGTTATTTAGCGACGGTCTGCGACCTTTTTCCACCTGAGTCTAAACGAGGCGAGGCATCCTCGGGACTCGGGTATTAATCGCTATACTTTCCATAATTTGTAAAATGTATAGCATAATTTATTATTAATGAAGTCGGTTAATTATTTATTTATATTTTTACAAAATAAGACGAATGTGTTTATAAGTATTTATTTTCAATAAAACAATACATAATGTACTTATGATTTTTTATTATCTAGATTAAGAAACCGGGCAAGTGCGTTTCGGGCCACGCACAGTTTAGGGTTCCGTTGTGTTTTACAATATTTTATCGTGAAGCAGGTTTAAATTAAGTATTTCATAACGTTCATAGCGCCTAAATGCTATTGCTATAGCTCATTAACCTGTTTTACGAACGCCTTCCTTAGTATTTTTCTGAAATGATGCTTTTTTAGTCTTTTAAATGTTTTGCTTGTTTTTTTATACGAAAATGATACTAATATGGCTCTGGTAGCTAAAGTAGGTCCTTTAGATTTTAAGGAACGGATTTTTTTATTCCAAGTGTGACAGGGGAGGAATTCCCCCCCCCCGCCACCCCCCCTAATTCCCACCCTGGTTGTTGGAACCGTGGGTAACCGGGCTTGATCTACTCAGATTTATCCATAGAACATCTGAGAAAAGTTTCATACTTTTGTCTTTGCTGAAATAGTTTATAAGGACTATGTAGATACGGACGCGACGATTCTAAAGATTCTAAAACTATTCCAAATTAATAAGGATAAGGGTTCCGTAATCAGCACGGAACCCTTATAGGTTCGTCATATCCTTCTGTCTGTCTGCGGCGTAGCTCAGAGACCCTTAGTACAAGAAAACTGTAATTTAGTACTGCGATATACTCGTACATTAAAGTGGTAAAATAAAGATCCTTTTGCGAAATATTTAGCGCAATTTTGTGTTGAGTCGAGTCGCCCCCCCACCCCCCGCCAGCTAAATTGACAGCCTTCCGAATACTGAAAGGGCATGGTCAGTTAACGTAACTAAAAACATTTCGTGAATAAAACTTTCAGGAAATGAAAAAAAAAAATCGACCTCTCCATACAAACTTGCCAATTAATTTTGCAATTTTGTATGGAGAGGCCGTTAATTTTTTTCATTTCCTGAAAGTTTTATTTACTGAAATATGTTCAGTTACGTTGACTGATCATGCCCTTTCAGTATTCGGAAGGCTGTCCCTTACACCCTGTATATGATAGATAAAATTAAAAGGAAAACTATCACAGATACTGTAGTCCACTAGCGCCCCCATTAGTTAAAATAATATTCGCTAAAGACAGATCTTATCGAAAATCCGGAAAGACAGATTGAAGATAAGGTGCCCTTGTTTATTTAGAACCCATCAACTCTGTAAAATAGAGCTCACTGTAGTTACCATAGAATACATGAAACAGAGTGTAGTTACAGATACAAAAACTGCTAAAAGTGGCCGTTTTTCGCAAACTATAGTGACCTATATTTTAAAGAATTAATAGGTTCTAAACGTTCTAAATAAACTAGGGTACCTTTATTTTAATCTGTCTCTATAGATTTTTGATAAGTTTTGTATTGAGCAAGTAATATTTTTAGGGTTCCAATACCAAAATGGTAAAAAAAAGGAACCCTTATGGTGCCGCTCTGTCTGTCTGTCTGTCCGTCTGTCTGTCACACCTCTATATCTCAGCAACCACTTACGCTATCGAGCTGAAATTTGGAATAGTTTTAGAATATAGTTGCCCAACTTAATTGCACATGAAAATTTTTTGAAAAAAGTATGATTATTAATGTAAAGGGGGCCAAAATAGGGGGGGCCAAATTTCAAATTGTCGCTACTAGGTCGAGTGGGGTATCATATGAAAGGGCTTTACTTGTACATTTTAAAATATATTTTTGTATTTTTTTAAGTTTCTTAGTTTTCAAGTTATGATGAAAAATGTCAAAAAAAATACCATTCCCCCCCCCTTATCTCCGAAGTTTGAGTAAGGGAAAATCTGAATTAATTACAGTTGACAGAGGTTTATGTAAACTTTACAGCAAAAATAAAACGATCTTTCTAAGTTGCACAGTTTTTCAGAAATCTGCAAAAAACCTTTACAAACAAATTTAGTTTTGCGGTCCTGAAAATGGACTTTATTGCTTCCAAAAATACTATAGGTATATCGGAACCCTCGGCGCGCGAGTCCGACTCGCACTTGACCGGTTTTTAGGGTTCCGATACCAAAATGGTAAAAAAAAGGAACCCTTATGGTGCCGCTCTGTCTGTCTGTCTGTCTGTCACACCTCTATATCTCAGCAACCACTTACGCTATCGAGCTGAAATTTGGAATAGTTTTAGAATATAGTTGCCCAACTTAATTGCACATGAAAATTTTTTGAAAAAAGTATGATTATTAATGTAAAGGGGGCCAAAATAGGGGGGGCCAAATTTCAAATTGTCGCTACTAGGTCGAGTGGGGTATCATATGAAAGGGCTTTACTTGTACATTTTAAAATATATTTTTGTATTTTTTTAAGATTCTTAGTTTTCAAGTTATGATGAAAAATGTCAAAAAAAATACCATTCCCCCCCCCTTATCTCCGAAGTTTCAGTAAGGGAAAATCTGAATTAATTACAGTTGACAGAGGTTTATGTAAACTTTACAGCAAAAATAAAACGATCTTTCTAAGTTGCACAGTTTTTCAGAAATCTGCAAAAAACCTTTACAAACAAATTTAGTTTTGCGGTCCTGAAAATGGACTTTATTGCTTCCAAAAATACTATAGGTATATCGGAACCCTCGGCGCGCGAGTCCGACTCGCACTTGACCGGTTTTTTTTTTAAACTGATGGGGGCGCTTGTGTACTGCAGGAAGCCTCTTATGAATGAGCTATAGCCGAAAAACTGGAAATAATAAAAATAGCAAGAGCAATTAGGCGCTAGGACCTCGAAAAAAGTCGTAAAAAACTACGGAACCCTACTAATAGGTACTGCGCGTGGCCCGACACGCACTTATCCGGTTTATTTTGCCATTCTGGTTCGGAACCCTAATAAGTGCTCTGGCGGATGTAGGTAGACACCACCGTCTACCTACTTCAGTTATTTCCATAGTTTCATGTCACAGGGCCTTTTGTTATGGGGTCATGCATGCTACGTACGGATGAAAATAACACTACTATATAGTATAGGACAAAAGCGAGCTCTCTTAGAAATAAATTTAAAGAGATCAACATTTTGACCTTTGTGCCGCTATACATTTATTTATGAGAATTTAATGTACACATGTCAAACGAAATATACATATTGTTAGCCGTGTTCACAAGATTACAATTTTTTTAAAGGTAATGTTGGTTTTTAACTATGAAATCGACGTTTTGTTGGCGAATTTTAGGTACTTAAACTCAATTTCCAGTTCCCAGAGAGGAGGTAAATCACTACGCCAGTACCTACAAAAAAAATTGCATTTCTTTATAAGCATGATTGGGAAGACATTTAAGCTTAAGTTTAAAAAACTTTTTTACTTTAAAAAAAAACGATAAATTACAATAAAATACGTTACAATTTCAATTCTTTATAAGCATGATTGGGAAGACATTTAAGCTTAAGTTTAAAAAACTTTTTTACTTTTCATGCTCGAAAAGTTTTGTAGTTTATGCACTTGGTCAAAAAAGTAATTTCTTCTTCTAAATTTACTTACCAGCCAGCCATACTCCCCTTTCTAAAGCGAAGCGTAGTAAAACCTCCTTGGTATAAACAGAGCTCAATGCTCAGAGTAAATAACTATAGAGTCCGCCCAAGGAGGTTTTACTACGCTTCGCGTAGCGTGGGTTAAAATCTCCTTGGATAAAACATTCACGGGTAGGTGGGACTTGAACCGGCGACCATCGGCTTATGGTCCAACGCCAAAGATTTTGGAAACTACGCCAGGGGGCGTTTATAGATATGCCATATACTCGGCAAAAGCGTGCCACGTAAAAGTAAAAGTGAACATGACCATGGCGGTGTTTAGTAGTGCTGTCTAACTTGTAATCGATATTTTATCGATATGCGGGCTGGCAGACGACGTCGGAAACGTACAAGTAGACATAGATAGAAAGATTGCTGACAGACCAGCTCACTCGCCGCGCAATCAGTACTTTTATCTCCTAGTACTATAACTCTAGCCCGTACGTCTATTGAAATAAGAACGGTATAAAGTTCAATATGTCAAGCTTGATGATGTGTAAGGGCTTATGAACCGAAGGATGGGCAGCAGCATCTTTCTGTTAATCGTATCATCTTACATACTGCGGTCACCAACAACAGCGGTCGCAAGCTGCAACGCTTATAAGCGTGGTGACCAGGGTAAATCCCCTCCAAATAACCAAGAGTTTTTTTTTTTTTTTATGAATAGGTGAGGTAAGTGACGATGGGATCGAAGATGTAACATGCTCACCTACCTGCTCCTTCTAGCCTTGAAAAGATCCACATTATATTTTTCGGGGAAAGATCGGCAGAGAGGTAGTTCTACTCCTTAGCATATTTAATAGAGCCCGTGGGTTTTTATTGTCGCTTTTTTTTCCCACCATGGCGCCACTTTGAATAAGCGGTATGTCAACGACAAAGAGATGGGACCCCAACCCACTTCTATTCCCACATTGGAGGAAGGGGGATGGTGGTATCAGGTCGTGCGATTCAGAAGCTCACTTAAACAGGCTACTTTACTCACTTACTTTACTTATATGAGAATTTGAGAATATTGTAATATCGATATCAGCTGCGCTTGATTACATCACTATGTGTTTATATTGTTTGTATGTAAACATTTTTTATTGAAATAAAGCCGATACCGGCTTGAAAACATAAAATAAATATCAATTAGTTTACTTTATAGTTGAATACCGCTACACCTAAAAATTTGATCAGACAAATATGTGAAATAGTAGTCAAAAAGGGAAATAAACACCAACTGACTTGTGTATAGATAATTGTGGGTTGTTCTTGTTTCTCCTTGCACCACACCACACAATGGAACACTTAGGCATCCTGCCAAAGCCTATATAAAGAAATCAAATTATATAAAATACTCTGAAACTAATTTCTTTGTTTACAATAATAAAATCGTAGAACACGTATACACGGATCTGACAGCCCACGTACTGTCGTATACCGTTTATCAAAATGGCGAACTGGCGACAAAGCGTTATCGGAAAAAAAAGTTTCGACACTGATAAAATATTGTTGTACTTTTTCAACCTTTCTAAACAAAGATTAGTTAGAAAGAAATAGCATTTACTTTATCAGTTAAGTTTTCCATAGACAATAGCTTCAGGTCCTTTAGAAGCGCAGCGTTTTTCTTACGTCAATGTCCAACGCCCTATCCCCTGGACCACGCGGCTCTTACATTGACGTAAGAAAAAACGCTGCGCTTCTAAAGGACCTGAAGCTATTGTCTATGGAAAACTTAACTGATCAAGTTAATGCTATTTCTTTCTAACTAATCTTTGTTTAGAAAGGTTGAAAAAGTACAACAATATTTTATCAGTGTCGAAACTTTTTTTTCCGATAACGCTTTGTCGCCAGTTCGCCATTTTGATAAACGGTATACGACAGTACGTGGGCTGTCAGATCCGTGTATACGTGTTCGACGATTTTATTATTGTAAACAAAGAAATTAGTTTCAGAGTATTTTATATAATTTGATTTCTTTATATAGGCTTTGGCAGGATGCCTAAGTGTTCCATTGTGTGGTGTGGTGCAAGGAGAAACAAGAACAACCCACAATTATCTTTACACAAGTCAGTTGGTGTTTATTTCCCTTTTTGACTACTATTTCACATATTTGTCTGATCAAGTTTTTAGGTGTAGCGGTATTCAACTATAAAGTAAACTAATTGATATTTATTTTATGTTTTCAAGCCGCTATCGGCTTTATTTCATTACAAAATGTTTACATACAAACAATGCAAACACATAGTGATGTAATCAAGCGCAGCTGATATCGATATTACAATATTCTCAAATTCTCATATAAGTAAAGTAAGTGAGTAAAGTAGCCTGTTTAAGTGAGCTTCTGAATTGCACGACCTGATACCACCATCCCCCTTCCTCCAACGTGGGAATAGAAGTGGATTGGAGTCCCATCTCTTTGTCGTTGACATACCTCTTATTCAAAGTGGCGCCATGGTGGGAAAAAAAGAAGCGACAATAAAAACCCACGGGTTCTTTTAAATATGCTAAGGAGTGGAATTACCTCTCTGCCAATCTTTCCCCGAAAAATATAATGTGGATCTTTTCAAGGCTAGAAGGAACAGGTAGGTGAGCATGTTACATCTTCGATCCCATCGTCACTTACCTCACCTATTCATAAAAAATAAATATTTGGCACTAATATTCTGAATGGGCATATTTGGTTAATCAGATAATGGGGGCGATTCTAGCGTGGCCACTAAATTTATGATTAAAATTTGACATGTCTAAAAGTGATGCTGTCTTTTTTCAGCCTATAGGCAGTAACAAAGATGACAACATTTTTAGACCTGTCAAATTATAGCCTTAAATTTTGCGGCCACGCTAGAATCGCCCCCATTGATATATTTATTTAAAAAAAAGAGGCTTAACAATTAAGTTTACGAGAGATGGAAAGTGTGAAAGTGATATTGAAAGAAGAGTGAATGCTGGAAACATGGTGAATGGTGCCCTGCACGCCTTTATGAGGAGTCAAAAGGTGTCTCACAAGGCTCGTTTCCGTGTCATGTCCTACCGTTCTTATTTCAATAGACGTACGGGCTAGAGTTATAGTAATAGGAGATGAAAGTACTGATGGCGAGGCGAGTGAGCTGGTCTGTCAGCAATATATCTATCTATGTCTACTTGTACGTCTCCGACGTCGTCTGCCAGCCCGCATATCGATAAAATATCGATTACAAGTTAGACAGCACTACTAAACACCGCCATGGTCATGTACACTTTTACTTTTACGTGGCACGCTTTTGCCGAGTATATGGCATATCTATAAACGCCCCCTGGCGTAGTTTCCAAAATCTTTGGGCTCTTAGCTGACTTGTCGAAATTTTGATACAGTTCTTTCGTATGACAGCTGGCAGCACGACGTCACGTTCGTGACAGTATGGCAAGGTATGGCAGCTGACATCACGACGGCACGTTCGTAACAGTATGGTTGGATGGATGTTTGTTACTCTTTCACGTAAAAACTACTGAATGGATTTTAAAGAAACTTTCCAATAATATAGCTTATACATCAGAATAACACATAGGCTACAATCTATAAACCTGCGCAGACGAAGTCGCGGGCACCAGCTAGTACTTCAATACTTCTTGACCATTTGCATCTCGGTTGCATCATGCGAGAGGAGTTTTTACTTAAACTAATTAAAAATTATCTGTGATCTACAATGGGTCAAGAGCGACTGGTTAATCTAGCCGTGCTTTCAATAGAAAGAAAATTTTCCAAAGAAATATATTTCACAGAAGTTATTGAGGAGTTCAGTAAATTGAAGGCACGAAAACATATATAAAACGCCACAAAAATACATTTGATTTATTTTATGTATTTTTTTTGTCAATCGATTCGTATTTTACTTTCCTCACCCATATGCATTCCATATTGTAGGTATTTAAATTTCACTTGCCAGATTTTAACGAAATAAACATTTATACATACAAATGTGAACTGAATAAAAAGCTTGTAAAACTACATTTTTTTTAACTGGGGGGGCCTCATTCAGCTTTGCCGCCCCGGGCCTCTGACGGGCTTAGTCCGCCACTGTTGTCATGTTTACAGTTATGAGCACGTCAAACTTTATACAATAGACGGTAAAATATTCTTTTTTGTAACCTGCAAGAAGTTAATGAAGCTCTCTGCGATAATAATTTGCTTTTGACTGTACTACATACCAACTAAAACACTGATAATCATTGAAACTGACACATTAAACTACATCATCAGCATCATCGTATTATAGGTACTTACACGTAAATAACAATACCAGAAAATATTGGAATCATCAATACACAAGATAAAAATTTTTAATTGTTTAATAAATTTTTCTGCGTGTCTGTACATGTGCTGATATGTATGTGGAAGTTTATAGAGTTTATTTCATAATGTTCCTGGTAACTACAGTTTTTGTTTCTTTTACTACTTAGTCGCCTTTTAGCACCCAAGGGGAGGCTAAGCCTCTTAGTCACGAAACACATAGTCGCCTTTTACGACACAAGGAAAGGTTAAGTCACTTAGTCGCCTTTTATTACACAAGGGCAGATTAAGACACTAAGTTACCTTTTAGCACTTTGTTGCCTTTTATGACACAAGGGCCAACAAAGACACTTAGTCGACTTTTATGACACAAGGGCACTCAAAGGCACTTAGTCACCTTTTATGACACAAGGGCACTCAAAGACACTTAGTCGTCTCTTATGACACAAGGGCAGATAAAGACACTTAGTCGCCTTTCGTGACACAAGGGCAGATAAAGACACTTAGTCGCCTTTTATGACACAAGGGCAGATTAAGATACTTAGTCGTCTTTTATCGCACAAGGACAGGGACATACTTACAGGGACCCTATTATGTACCTATTTGTTTGTATTATGGTTTTGGCACCCAAGACTTACTTCAGCGCGAAAACTGTTTATTTTCCTGTAGCGGTGTGCGCATGTGTGAGTGCGCCTGTTTTGGACGTTTGTTAGGAGTTTCTATACTGCTTTAGCTTATATATTTAATGTGCTTCTGGGGTGACCGACACTCCAGAAGCCTCACTAATGCCTATGTTTATCTGTGTAAGTACAGAACTATTTTTGGAATAGGATTCATGTTAATCTTTGCAGCCGTACGAAGGTGAGGCTGCTGGGGTGAACATCACCCCAGCAGCCTCACCAATACCTATATATTTCTTTGAAAGTGCAGACGTAACAAATTTTTCCGGTATGTACGATTTCGCTACAATTCTATAACTAAATTATGGCATAATCGGAATCATGAAATTCGATGGTTTTTCTTGGTGAGGTTTCCGGTCTGACGGTCACAAGATTTCGGATCTCCTTGCTTCGCTCAGAATAGATACCATGCTAATTTATTTTAGTAGGGGATGACATCTGCCAACATGTCACAACCCCATCATCGATGATCCATAGAAAATATTCAAAATAATCTGTCAAATCCATAGAAAAACGCCTACACCACCTAGTGACGAATTATTTTTACACTTCACATGCTCTGAAAGTGCTTGTTTGTGCACATTTACTTATACAGGGTGTTAATTTAATTGCGTGCCATAGTTTAGGGGGTGTTTCAGTAACGATGAAGGAACACAAAAAAAATATAAAAAAAAATCCCACTTAATTTTTTTTATCATCAATGATTTTTTTTTATAATTTATCAGGTATTACATTTTGACGGTCCTAAGCCCGTTAAAGTATGAAGGGAAAATTGGAGTCACACACAAAAAAAGAAAGGATTTCTTGATACTCTCGCGCTGGCTCGGTGATAGCACGGTGGCCCTCCGTGTTAGTTTAGTTTCAATGGAGTTTAATTTTTTTTAAGTAGGATTTTTTAAAATATTTTTTTTGTGTTCCTTTATCGTTACTGAAACATCCCCTAAGCTATGGCACGCAATTAAATTAACACCCTGTATATAAGTACTAGCCCATCGGCACGTTACAATGTCCCCAATTCGTTGGTCCGAAATCTGACGTTTAGGACCAACAAATGTCAGTCATATTGTCAACATTGGATGCAAATAAACTTACCAACAAAATGTTGTTCTTAGTTGACGAAACAATTTACTCTTATTATTATTATTGTTATTTCTTATTATTGTTTTTGACTATAATCCAATTAATGAAACTGAAAAACCAGGCCTAAATCACATAAAAACGGTAAAAAGTTTGTTTTGTTTTTCCCGCCATATTATTTCCGTTCCGTGTATTTAGTACCGACCGAAGTACTACACAACGTAGTTCACGCGATTTTTCACAGATGGCGCTATTTTTTCTTGTATAGGGAAATTTTGAACCACTTGTTCCCAAGACCCTATCTTGACTATATAAATCTATGTTTGTGCAGGATATAGGCTGCACAAAGTCGAATTTTGTGCACTAGGGCAAAAAAGTAATCACGGTGGTGTACGCCCTGCGCGCGGGCCTGCGCCACCCCGCCCACGCCGCGCGCGCGTCAACATTTTCTTCACTAAGGGCTCCCGCACACGACCGAGAATCGGTGGGCGATTATCGGCCAGAACAAGGAGGGAAGATGCAGGTGATAACACGTCAGAGCGGGATGTCGACAAAAAATCGGTCACCGATTCTCGGTCGTGTGCGGGAGCCCTAAAGCAGAACAACTTATTCTTCAGTTACATTTAGAGAGTACTTTTACGTTTTATCTCCTCGCAATCAAAGTGAAAAGCCGAGTGTATAACTCGTCCACAAAACCATTTTATCCTCGAAATTACTATCAGCCCTCGCCTTCGGCTCGGGCTGCTAAAAGTCTCGGAGAAATGGTTCGTTTTGTGCACTTGTTGTAAAATCTACTATTTCTCACGGGCTTGCTGGGAAGACGGACACTCTATTCAAGTACCTTTATTTTTCTGTTTTCGGGACCATCGACATATTAACCGGTAGGTTCTTAAAAATTCTTTGTTCGGTACGCTTTTGAGCGCGCTGTGAGCGATAAAATCGATATTAGCGTTGATTCGGAACGTAGCTTTGACGGCTGATAATCTGGGGTCACACTACGGATTAAAACATGCATATGAGCGTTGTGTGCGGTTTTAGCGCGCTGATAGTCGGTTCAAAACTTGCTCGTATTCACACGTTTAAGCGACGTGACGTCATCAGTGACGTCACTTTAGCGCGCTATCATTGCATATGAAAATGTACTCCAGTAAAAATACGGTTTTGCAAAACATTAAATGTTAATAGCTACTTTTTTGTGTATATCGTATTTAAATATGATGTTAAGACGCAATATTTACGAAACCACCTAAAATTTAAAGCGGAATATTTTTTTCGAATAACAGCTAAGGCAAAAATAGTAATAGACAATTATATACTTTATATCATAGATAAACCATAAATATATTTAAAAATATCAATTTGTTTCAAAATATAAAATCTACACTTATATTTATATATAAGATCCAATAAAGTCGAGGTAAAATAATATAAATAAACTGAGCTAAACTCAACCTTTTTAAATGTGATTCTTATATAAATTCACAAAAATGCCATACTAAATAAAAAATAAGTTTTTTGTAATCGCTGGTTTACAATGATTTTGTAAACATTTATGTTGGATTTGCCAAAAATTTGATTTTTTAGCACTATTTAAATTATTAGAAAGCAAAACGGATCTATTACTATTTTTGGTTGCGAAGATAAGCTTTATTTAAATTTCGTGCTATAAAAGTTAAACAATACAAAAAAGCTAATATTTTTAGGTGGATTCATGTAAAATATGACACTACGGTTTAAAACCTGCTCATGAGCTTTGTGTGCGGTTTTAGCGCGCTATTAGTCGGTTCAAAACTTGCTCGTATTCACTCGTTTAAGCGACGTGACGTCATCAGTGACGTCACTTTAGCGCGCTATCATTGCATACGAAAATGAGGTAGTGCAGCGTGTGCGAAACGTCAAATTCATAAGAAATTTGTCATCAATCTCGTTTTCGAGAGATTTTTTTCAACTTTTTTTGGGGTTTTTAGATTTAATTATCTTATCGAATAATCATTATCTCTCAATAATTTCTTAAAACGCAAAACACAATCAAAATTTTAATTTTTCTCAGGGACATTGACATAAGCGCGCTCTAGTCTGGTTTGAAACTGTATTCGATCGTATTCGACGAATGCACGCATATAGAAATAAACCGACTATATTCAGTGAATGTGATGTGTGCGTTGAATTCAAGAAACAAACCGTGTGCTGAAATTATGAATATATAGCAAGCCGTAAGTAAAAAAAATAATCTATTAACATTTTTTTCCGAAATTCCGTATTTTTTTAATGTTTGGACGGCAAAATAAATAAATAAATGAAGTAAATTTAGGTGGATTCCATTAAAAAGCTTTACACAGAAATATAATCTATCGATCTGAAAAAGAAACACGGCTATTATCAATTATTTCCGTTTCGCCATACAATCTCTCGCAATTTTACTGGAGTAATGAGGTAGTGCAGCGTGTGCGAAACGTCAAATTCATAAGACATTTGTCATCAATCTCGTTTTCGAGAGATTTTTTTCAACTTTTTTTGGGGTTTTTAGATTTAATTATACTATTGAATAATCATTAGTTCTCAATAATTTCTTAAAACGCAAAACAAAATCAAAATTTTAATTTTTCTCAGTGACATTGACATAAGCGCGCTCTAGTCTGGTTTAAAATTGTATTCGATCGTATTTGACGAATGCACGCATATAGAAATAAACCGACTATATTCAGTGAATGTGAATGTAATGTGTGCGTTGTATTCAAGAAACAAACCGTAGTGTGACATGACAGTTGACTGCTGACTGTGCTGCTGGTGCTGACGGAAATTTACGGGATTTTTGTAACAAGGCTAGAAATCTGCCCCGTCTGCTGTATATGCTGCTCAGGCTCTCCTTACACCGAAGAGTACCTGACGCGCAACACCTTTATTCTTACTATTCTGCTATTCTGTTCTGGTGTTGGCATATTTTTCAGCTTTATGCTTAGTTGATCGCTGTGTAAGAATGTGTTGTGAAACGAACTTAGGTTGGCAGCCGTTCAGTCCAGCCAGTACCCACCTACTGTTGTAAACTGCGCAAAAATGACGCGATTAATTTAGAAATACGCGAAATACTAAATCTTTAATTGCTTTTTCCAAAAATGGCCGCTTCTGCAGAAGCTCAAGATCGCTCGCGGTTATATAAATTCACAAAGGTGTTTACTTTAAAAGTGGCCCAGATAGTTGTTCAAAGCAGACAAGGTAAAAAGATAACCCACGAAAATAACATCACAAAACCTCTTGACAATGCTCTCCCCTCCTCTCCAACAAGTTTGCAGTGGGTGAGTATATTTGGTTGACCACTACTGTACAAAAAGCTTACGAAATTGAAACCACGAGCCAATAAACAATTTCTTATTTTTTCATTTATAGTTTAACCTGTCTATTCCCGATGAACCTGATGTGAACTGTGACACAAAAAAAGTACTTAATGGAGAAGTGGTCTCTGCTTTATCAAATATTTTATGTATTGAAATATCACTAAAAACAACAGAGGGAGACGAGATGATTCTGGAAATTTGGACAGTTAGAATGGGCCCAGGCTGTGATGTTAATATGTCCTCTGTGTCTACTATCTACTATAGGATGAGCATCATGCTTAAATCTACTTTAAGTATTACTCGTATCACACCGGCTTACAAAATGTCAAGAGCACAATATAGAGAGAATTACAAGATTTTTCACAGGATATATGGAGGATCACCAAATTATGATTTATTAGG
Source organism: Athrips mouffetella (assembly GCA_947532105.1). Classification (NCBI taxonomy): domain Eukaryota; kingdom Metazoa; phylum Arthropoda; class Insecta; order Lepidoptera; family Gelechiidae; genus Athrips; species Athrips mouffetella. Next base: position 28,055,141 of record OX383956.1, on the reverse strand, counting down.
TGAGCTGATAATGTTATAATAAAACAGATAGGAGATTTACGTACAGTGCATTATACATTTTACATCTCTCATATTCGGTAAGTAGGTCCTTATTATCCCCAAATGGGGCTTGTAGGTGACCAATTAGCACTCTAGGGTAATAATGTAGCTAGAAATGCCCTAAGGCGGTAAGTAATTGTAAGCACCTCCATCCACGCGCAGCTCCGCCTTGATGACCGCCTCCAGCAGTGGGGCGGCGGGCGTTCTAATTACTTACTGCCCTAGGGCTTTTCTAGCTACATTATTATCCTATAGCGCTAATTGGTAACCTACAATTTGGTGGTAATAAGGATCAACTTACCTCACAATCGAGATGTAAAGCAGAGTAGTTAGCTCGAATGTGAGCATCAATTGCACTCTCGAACTATAAGCGCCCTCGCTGCGCTCGTGCGCCTAAATATCTCGGGCTGCAATTGATGCCTTACAGTCCTTGGCTACTCTACTATTAATTATAATTTACTATTATTGTCAGAAAGCTTTTGTTTTGATTCATGCATGATTAAGGTTTGCCATACAGGTTTCCCATGAGCCGCTGATTGGGAAATTCCACATTTGATTGTAAATGTATGACCAGATTAAGAGGAGCAAGTTAAAGTTATTAAGACTACAAATTATTTCAGGTGAAGAATGTAAGACTATTAAAGTAAGCGAACTTTGCACACCTATAGGAACACTGATGGTGGAAGTTGCATATCGTACAAAGATGACCTTACTGCCAGATAATAAACAGAAAGTAATAAATACTCAGACTTCAAATAATAGTGACATCATGGTAAAGAGCGACCATTTTCATATTGAAAATCCAAGGTAACTGAGTATTTCCTTTTTTGATGGATAATGACTATTATTTAAAACCTGCCTGAAATAATATATAGATTTAAAAAATGTGTAGCTGCTATATTTTCTCTAATTTACAGGAAACACCACAATGGAAAAAAGGAAGTGGACCTGAACAAGCCTTTAACAGCAGGTGCTTTTGTGGATGCAGAAAGAATTAAAGAGTTGCACAACACCCTAAGTCAACAACTACCTCCAGAACCCCCAATGGGATGGTTATTAGCAGAAAAAGAGAAAATGGACAAGGTACCATTTAAAATTTTCAGCCTTTCACACATTATTAGCTCCTCATCATAAATAAATCACAGGGTTTGTGAATTTGGTCAATGATGATACCTATTTAAATGAATAAACATTGGGGGACATTTCACACAAATTCATCTGATCCCAAACTAGGCAAAGCTTGTGTACCAGAGACTGATATAATTATACATACATAAATAGATCAACCACACCAATGGGCTTGTCATTCACATCGTCATATCGGCCAAAAGACGTATATTGCTGGACATATGCCTCCCCTAAAGATCTCCATGATGACTGATCCTGTGCTGCTCGCATCCAGCGACTTCCTGCGACCTTCATGCCAAAATAGTTTACCTTGGTTTAGTTTGTAGTTTAGTCAAGGTTCGAGGATATATATCAAGACTAGCTGGTGCCCGCAATTTCGTCTGCTTAGGTTTATAAATTGTAGCCTATGTGTTATTCTGAGGTACGGTCAACCGCTTGTCGGTAGAAACTTTTTCAACTCTATTACCACGCCATAAGGTCCAAAAGTGTTTCTACCGATGTGCGGCCGTGTGTACAAGCTATATTATTGTATTAAAATCCATTGTGTAGTTTTGAAAGAATAACAAACATCCATCCATCCATCCATACTTACAATCTTTCGCGTTTATAATATTAGTAGGATATATCCGATATATATCAAACTGGGTTCGACGATATATATCAATTGTTTATTTTTTTGTAATATTTTGCAATACAAAAATGGTTAAAATATTACTAATTTTTAGCGCTTCTTACTGTTTTTCTACTTCCCAAATGTAGATGGCGTGGGAGTAAGTGTATGATCATTGACTGATTAGAATATATAAAAAGAGGTTTTATGTTTTTGAGTTGATTTTTTGATATATAAGATTTTAAGATTTTGATTTATGCTTTTTAGTTGATTTTGCCTTATCTAAAAGAAGATTTTATGTTTTGGTTTCATTTGTCTGATTTTAAGTAGACACGGCAGCTCGTCAGTGGAAACATTTTGACCTTGAGCGAGCGGGTCTCTGGTGTCGGGTGTTTGTAGCGTAGCGCTGGTTCAGCTTATACTTGTTTTGTTTCTACTTGCTTGCTGCCGTGCGTACCTAAATAAATAAAACATTAAAAACCTTTGTTTTATTTTGATAATTTTAGTACGTTTAACACATATGCAAATAGTATTCATAAATAATACAATAAAATAATAATATGGCTTTCAAACAAAATTGATATATATAAATATTGATATATATCACAAATATCCGATATTTTGATATTTATAATAAATATAGGATATTTTCGAACCCTGAGTTTAGTTTAGTTTAGTTTACATGAGATGATTTAGGGTTTAGGCTGTGCACTTTTTGTCAGTCTTACATAATTAATCTTTGTTAAGAGATCTGTGAACTCCCCCTTTCTCTTGAAAAAAAGTGTAATGACCCTGAAGCATGTAAAAGTGCGAAACCACAAACTTTCAAAATTATGTTTGACAGAATCATAGGAGAATTGCGCGGTCGGGTCGCGGGAGGATTCCAAGAGAGGTGAACAGTATCCATTCTGTACATAGTAGTGTTACTTTATTCTGAGGTTCAACGTTAATATATCCTTTTTTGTTACGCATTGTGTTATTGCACTAGGGTGGCAAAAGATAAATTAATCTTTATTTGTTGGCAGAGGGTAAAGATGCTTGCTTCTGAGAAAATAAATATAAATAGACCAGGTATCAGCAGTGATAGCGGCAGCTGCTCCGTCCCCACTGCTAGCAAGGCTATAGAAGTTCCCAAAAAGGATGATAAATATGCTAGTCTCATGGTAAGTTTTAATATATATTATTATATAGCCTTATTAAATGAATTGCAAATATTGAAACAAAGAGTTTTAGTCAATTAAATTGTTATCATAAGAAGTACACTTGGGTTCAACATTTGCAATAAGGGTGTACTCGTAAGGGACAGCCTTCCGATAACTGAAAGGACATGATCAGTGAACGTAACTTAACATATTTCAGTGAATAAAACTTTCAGGAAATGAAAGCAAAAATCGGCTGCTCCATACTAAATCGTAAACTTGATTGCAAAGGCCGATTTTTTTTTCATTTCCTAAACATTTTATTCGCTAAAAGTTGTTCAGTTATGTTGACTGATCATGCCCTTTTAGTTTTTGGAAGGGTGTATTATTATTATTTGACATGGAGCAAGGTTGCTAGCATTTATACTAAATTGGGAGTCGTTTTCATTTCAAACCGATTGATAGCTGTAAAACGTAAATATTATGCTGCTGGGTCCCCATGTTTGCCATACAAAGAATAAAACTTCGTACTATTTGCGTTCGACAGCTTTCAATCGGTTTGAAAACGATTCAATGATGGAGGCCGAAGGGGGCCATGGGAAGTCTGTGATACAACGACGCAACCCAATTTAGTTTGGGCTCGTCTGATTTGTTTTGACAAGAACTATGCAGCCAGCCAGCCAGCCATGGAGCCAGAAGGGGGCCAGCCTGGAAGGATGGAAACTCTGTAATAAAATGACGCAACCCTGTCGAGTTAGGGATTGTTTGATTCGTCTTTCCAAAGACTAGTCCTAGATGATATTCAGGGTCCTATGATGGTGGATGGAAGGCGGCTATGAAAGTTAGTGATCTTACGATGCTCAATTTGCCCCAAAAAATCCGCCATGTTGATTTTTCATAATTTGAATATACCCAGTGTCAATCGCTCTATTAAACAAATTTAACGACGTACAGTTCATAAAAATCGGTTCAGCCATTTAGTAGTTACGAGGGAGTATAGAAACTGGACCAGGGGCCGAGAAGATTTATTTTCCTTGGTTTTTCACCTGATATTTAGGGCGAAAACAAGATGTCTTAGTAGATGGAACAATGACAGAATCAAGACAAACAATGCGAGAACTTCTAGACCGGAACCCGTCGTTCAGTAGGCCTTTCTGTTTTCAGGCTGTTTTGTTTTAGCTAAAGCCACTTTTATTTGAAAACCTGAGACTGTGATAACATTTTAATTCTTTTTCTACATCTAAAAAAAGCTTGTTTTAAAAAATATTTTTTGTCATTATTTAATTTTTCATATTTATGAATTCAAATACTAAAAACCAACTATCTACAAACCCTAGAATCAGACGAGCCCAAACCTAAGATATTTTTCTACGTACAGTGTACACCCAACACATTAAAAACACTTAGGACTTTATAGCATAGTAATAGTAAGAGTTGCAAATGTTTCCATTCATGTGCGGTTGACCACGTGTAAGGTATGGTTAAAGTAGGTAAGTAGCTTAGAGCAACGCGTCAAACCGCGCAAGCCCGTTTAGGAGACGCCTTTTATGTAGCTTCCCCTCTGCCAAAGTACAAGCACAAAAGAGCATATGCGTTCAACAAAACTAGTTGCTCTCGGATTTTTAACTAGACCAAGTCTAGTCGTCGTCGTGAACGGTCACAGTACAAACATGCTTTGTTAATGTGTTTTCTGCTGTAAAAAAAGATCTGTGACATGAAGCTTACAAAAAGAACGTGTTTCATTTCATATCGAATAAATGGTTACTATATAATTGCTATTTAATTATATAAAAAACACGAATTTCGTGTTTTTATTCTAAATCAATCGTCGGATTTGTTTGACAACACCGAAGATCTTGATTGAAAGAAGATACTGAAATAAATTTGTACAAAATTCGTATGGTATCACTGGTTATAGTCAGAAAAATAGATTTGATACTTCTTAATTTATTTTATTTTTTGGCACATCAATTGTAATTTTTTGCTGGACATACGAGTTGCATGCAAACTCGATTTATTTGCGGGCAACATTCTTATTTTTCCTGAAAAGCTTTAGATATTATGCTCTTCGTTTATTGCTGCACGCACTTGACTATTTGTGCTGCTCCTTTTCATGGTAGCCTATAGTTATTAATGTTAGTCTCTAAACTAGCTCCCGTCCCGTCCCCTAGGGGTGTCTACGGGACTTTTTACAAAGCCCTGTCAGTCTGTCCGACCTTTATCTTTCGAACCGTAGTAACTATAAGGTTTGAATTTTTACAGAATACCTATGTGTGATTGTAGCGGATTAGCTAACAAATAATAAAATCAATGAAAAGTAAAATATTAGAGGGTCTCCATGCAAATGACATATATTTGTTTTTTTTTAGCTCTATCGTAAAAACGGGAACACTTACAAACGTGAAAATTGGTATGTTTAAATTGCATAAGCTATAAAAGAACAACAAATAAAAAAAACTGGTCAAGTGCAAGTTAGACTGGCGCACATTTAATACACTTCTGAGCGACACGGTAAGACGGTATTTTCACCTTCATCATAATCGTCCACTGCAGAACAGTAAGAGCTCCCTCCCGAACTCCAGCGAAAATTACGTGGTACCTTAGAGGGGATTTACCATAGTCACCACGCTTGAAAGCGTTGCGGCTAGCGAACGCTATTGTTGGTGATCGCAGTGTGTAAGATGATACGATGCACAGAGCTGCCAATCCTCTGATTCATAAGCCCTTATTCGTTTCATACGACACCCACGGCACGGGTAGAGATCAGTTGGTACTATTCTTTGCCGGCACCTCACGGACGATACGTGTCACATTAGTGGTACGGATCTCTTGGTTGAGTAGTCTGACTTGCACATGGCCTGTTTTTCTTTTAGTGCTTTAGATGTGTGTACATACAGTCAAGAGCAGATCTATCAATTTTGAATTAAAACAATATTATTTTGTCCCAAGAACTGATCAAAATCGTCATGCTAGACTACCGATTTCACTCGATAAGTTCACAAAAATACTCTTAATCCTAATAGAGCGGGCTCTGAAGGATATTTCGTTTGCAAAAATAGCGCACCGCGAAATTTTTTGTGATTTGTCTACCTGAGACCCTCGACTTTATAAAAAGCCATGTTGCCCCGCGGTTGAACGGTCCGTCTGTTTGTCTGTCTGTCCGATTTTTAAAGGCTTGTATCTTTTGAAGCGTAATAGCTAGCTGGTTCAAATTTTCACATAATATGTGTAATTATGGTGGACATCTTAACAAATAACAAAAACAATTAAAAGTAAAAAAATAGGGGGACCCCATACAAAAACGTGATTTTTTTGCCATTTTTTGTTTAAGCTCTATCGTTGAAGCAGTTGCAAATACTCGAGTGAAAGTTGGTGCGATTGTAGTTCATGAACTATAGTATAACAACAAATAATCAAAACTGGTCAAGTGTGAGTTTTACTCAACAAAATTTGGCACAGTAGTAATTGTTTAGACCTACGTCCTATGGCAAATGTATTATTGTAATACACACTTGAATACTAAATTAATTGTGCGAGCACTTTATCATTTAACAAAAAGGGTTTATCAACCCTGAAAGATGTGAATATAGCCATGAAACTGATCAACTTTTCCCATAGGACATAGGTCGAAACAGTTACTAGGTACTGTGCCAAATTTTGTAGAGTCCAACTCACACTTGACCAGTTTCGATTATTTATTGTTATACTATAGCTTATGCACTATAATGGTACCAACTTTCACGTGAGTATATGTTACCGTCTCAACGATAGAGCTAAAACAAAAAAACGCCAAAAAATGTATTGTATTTTTTTATGTATAGGGACACCCCCATTTTTTATGTTCTTTTTATTTGCTAAGATAGCCAATATAATAAAGCATATTATGTGAAAGTTTGAACCAGCTAGCTATTACGGTTCAAAAGATACAAGCCTTTAAAAATCGGACAGACAGACAAACAGACGGACCGTTCAACCGCGGGGCAACATGGCTTTTTATAAAGTCCAGGGTCTCAGGTAGACAAATCACAAAACAATTCGCGGTCCGCAATTTTTGCAAACGAACATCTCATTGGAGCCTGCTCTATAACTGAAAATGTTAATTATCTCTTCTTGTTTCTGTTTAAATTCACAAATCATTGCACATCTCAGCTTTTGTGCGATGTTTTTCAATGTTAATATGTTTTCGATGAGAAATTTCTTCAAATACTACAAAATTTTGTCACTTTGACACATCAACAATACAAGTCAAGACAGCCGATGGGGTTGTCAACAATTTTTTGGAATGAAACCTCATTCCCTACCTTTCTATCCTACACTAAGGTTGAAAGATAAATCTGACTTTTTGGTGAATCATTTAGTGATGTTCAACGTACAAGGTACGTGTCGATAAATTTGAGAAACGGAGTAGAACACAACACACAAAGCGAGGTGGTCCCAAAAATTATATCTCTATCTTTTATTTACGTGTATGGAGTACAATAAATAACCACACTTTTGCACGTTATGAAAAGTATGAATAAAATCCAAAATGGTACAGGATCCGAGAAATGTTTTTCCTTGGTTTTCACGTGATATTCAGGGAGAAAACGAGATGTCTCAGTAGATGGGGGATAATGAGAGGATAAAGAAAAACCTTGTGAGAACTTTTAGACCAAACCCCAGAGTTCAGGAAGCCTTTTCCAGATTTACAGGCTAAATCCAGATTTGCTTGGCTGGCAAATGCTTTTTATTATCACCATAAGCTATTGTTATATAGGGACACTTTTGTTCGTCCTGAATATCAACCATTATAATTAATCAGACAAGCCTGAAAAATCTGGAATAGACAATTTCTTTGTGATATTTTTGTGATATTCATGGCGAACAAAAGTTATTGCCGGTGATAGAGTAGCTTACGATGATACAAAAAAATATTTGCTAGATAAGAAAGATAGGGGCTTTAGCTAAAACAGTAGCTTGAAAATCTGAAAGAGGCCTCTTGAACACCGGAATTCTGTCTAGACCATCTCATAGCTCCGATGACAGTACTCAATTTCTGTTTATTAAATAATGCAACACCTCAAGATGCCCCTTAAGGACAATCTCACACTTTAGGGGGATTTATCAATTCGACCCCTACTGTACTCCAAACAGATGTTAATTTTATTTCGGTGAATGAATCATACTGCCAAATTATTGATTTTAAAAATTAAATTGGCAAAATGTGATAACATTTAACATGCACATTATTGCACATTGATGAAATTATTCAGCGACTGTAAACTTCAAAGCAACAACATTTTGTCGTGAAAGGAACGTTAATTCGCTAGTTCACTCAAGTACGAGTTTTTTTGTTCGATCCTCGCGGGCAAAGTCTCGGGTAGCAGCTAGAAATATTATTCATAAAGGTTGAATTTTGTATGTTTCTTACTCTTTTACGGCCTTACTGCTGAACTAAACTTGATGAGTGACAGGAATATTTCTACTTACTTTTACTGGGAATCCTACGCAGACGAAGTCGCGGGTAACTTGTAAAGTATATTTTTTTTACTTTCATTGTTTCTTCTTAATAATTCTATAAATCTTTCGATATGTCAATATATGTATGCAGAACAGCACTTTAGTAGTAGGTTTGCCAGCATTTTTATGTTCCGATTCCGGAACTTTTGAAGGATTGACGGAACTTCAAGCCAATATACACGAGACAAAATTGAGGCACCAAAAGCTAAGAATAAATCGACATATTATTAATATATTATTATTTGTTTGTATATTAAGGTAAAATCACACCACACGTACAGGGCCATTAAAGCGAGGCTGTACGACAAAGAGCATGTAACAACATTGGCATACCTACTGTCTGCCTTTTTGTAAAAGTCACAAATTCTTCGCAACTCGTGAAACTAATGTCAATCTAAAGTAAATAAGATTCAACAAACTGTCAAAAGATGCACAAATCCTCGACATTGATGTGTGACTACGGGTAAGTAGGTTTTCGTAACCACATGCAGGGCGTACATGGTGGTCCATGGTGGTTTATTTGACTATCTGACTATCTCTTAACCTTTAATTTGGTAAAAGGAATATTTCCTACCCAGCATTTGACATTTTGCGGGCCTCGGTGAAAAATATAACATGTCCCCAAATTTTTTATATGCTAAGGGCAATAGGAATAGAGCTCCCACATCGCCTTAATTTATGTGGGAAATATGTTCCTTCTGTCCATATTAGGACTCACAACAACCCGAGTTTCTTATTTTCTCCTCGCAGAGTTCACCCTCCGAGCCTCTTCGTAGTCTTCCCTCAAAGCACTCTTTTCTCTGGGACCTCTTACACAGAGTCTTCACTCCGAGTTCCACTTCCCTCTAGGATCTCTTCTTCGTAGTCTTCCGTCCAAGCACTCTTACCTCCGGAACCTATTCCACAGAGTAGTCCCTCTGTACCATCTTGGATTACCTCTGAAGCTTCAATTTTCTTAGGACTTCTGCATCTTGTGCCTTTTTAGGGTTCCGATACCAAAATGGTAAAAAAAGGTACCCTTATGGTGCGACTTTGTCTGTCTGTCTGTCCGTCTGTCTGTCACAACTCTATATCTCAGCAACCACTAATGCTATCAACTTGAAATTGGGAATGTAAGTAGGTCAAGTCTCTTAGTTTCAAAAAAATACCATTCCCCCGCCCTCCCCCCCCCCCTTATCTCCGAAGTTTGTGAAATGAAAAATCTGAATTAATTACAGTTGACAGAAATTTATGTATACATTACAGCAAAAATAAAACGATCTTTCTAAATTGCACAGTTTTTTAGAAATCTGCAAATAACCTTTACAAACAAGCTTAGTTTTGCGGTCCTAAAAATGGACTTTAGTGCTTCCAAAAATGCAAAAAGTATATCGAATCCCTCGGCGCGCGAGTCCGACTCGCACTTGGCCGGTTTTTTTAGATCATTTCCCACTACCTACACTACAGCATAGCCGCTCGGTGGCCCGCTTTATATCATGCTACTCGTTCCCGAATATTCTGGACTCACTTTTAAATTTAGGTTTTTGTTGGATCTTTCTAGATTTTAGCTCTCTTTCTTCAGCTTCTTTTCTTTCTATGTCTTTCTAGAATGTTCTAAACAAATGGTGAATGATAAAACATCCATATGCGTGGGAAAAGCTTGCTTGGTAGCCTTGGCTTGGTAGCCCAAGACGCTATCCATTGGACCACGGGGCTATTAACTTTGTTGACGAAATTTTCAAACATTTCTCTCTTACGAGTATGACAGTCGCCAACCTGAGGTCATGTTCGTGGCAATATGCATGCATGTACTCATGACTACTACTTTTACTATGAAGTAATCAAAATATTTATTCATATTTCGACCTATGTTCATTGAAAAAGTTGTTCAGTAACACGAGTACATGCACCTCTTGCTATCAAGAAGTAATTAAAAGTTATTCTGTATATATATGTCAAATGTTCAGGCAGGGATCCGTGTATTTGTCGTATGTTCCACCGCTTGTGAGGCAGCACCGCCCTCTCATATGTTATAAGACCTGCCTGTGAATACCCCCCTGCAGAAGCTATCTTAGCAGTAACTGACCTGGATCCGCAATTTATTCGAAGACATTCAGAAAGGCAAATCAAGGCTCGAATACTGTAGCCACCAACAAAAACAGAATATGAATTTAACCAATTGGTATAGTTCCGATTAAGTTACAGGAACTTTTCTGTTTTTATTAGCAAACATAGCGCAGCCAACCAAAATAAGTTTCTGGCAGCACTGATTCACCTCCCCCCGGCCCCCGCAAAAATGCCAGAATTATTTGAATGAAAATATGATGCTTTGCGTACTCTTTCCCGGGCTTTCCGCGCGTAAATCGTGTTACTCTATGGGTAGTAGACATCAAAAAACACCTCTAGAATGGAGTAGAAAAACTACAGTATCATACAAAAGTCATTGCTGCATCTTGCATGTAAAAACTTAGAGACATTTCCCCAAAAGGCCTAGCTAAACCTAAATATTTTATAAAGGAACCTCCCTGAGTTGATGTCAATGAAATATTACCAAGTGAGCAAGCCATGCTGCCCACCAACAGATGGCGCTGCAGGATTTCTGAAACGCAGATAATTCTCACTTTTCTATGGCTATCTTCCAGCTCCAAATTATAATAAATTCATATACGTATGCAATCATCTCAATCGGAAATTTTACTTGCAAGATTTGGTTACAGACAGATAGCGCAACAGGTGAAACTAAATAAAAGCTTTTTAAAATTGGAAGCGTGCGTAGGCCTGCATATTCAGTACAACTGACCCGCAGTAGTACCACGCGGATCGCGCGGGGGTGATTGCAAGGGGGCGGAGAGTGTCCGTTCTGTGTGATAGTACTACGAGTATTATTTTATTCTGTGTCGTCGGACTTTGCTCTAGAACTTTCTTTTCGTGATCCTCTACTAAGACTAAGATATCTCGTTTTTACTCTATCACGTGAAAAAATATTTTCAGCTGTTCTCGGCCCCCGGTCCAAACGGACATACATACATACAGGCGAAACTCCTAACCCAGTTGTGTGAAAACAACTTGAAAGTCTTTTTGAACTCTTTACAGGATTTCCCATTTGCTGATGGCAGCCCAATCACAGAGCTGGCAAATTTCTACCAGGAGTGTCTACAGGCCAGATCTGCAAGTGAAGAGTGGACTGACGTTTGTGGTGAAGTTTCCGCATCTACCGACTCTGAGTCGCTTTCACACCAGCTCAAAATGTATGAAGACGCCGTTCCAGAGTTTGACAATATGGTCGCTTCAATGTTTAGCAATTCTGATCATAGCTCCGAATTTTAAACAGGTATGAATATTTATTAAACAAAATTATATACAAAATTATATACAACGTGTAAAAGAAATGTGTTCTAATACTGAAGGGTCTGAATTTGCCCATGAAATTGAACAACTTTTCCCAAAATAAGAAAAACCAAATTTGACCTCCCATACAAATGCGCTATCAGCTGATACGAGTACAGTTTCTATGGGAGGTAAAAAATTGATTTTGATATTTCGACCTATGTTCCTTGGGAAAAGTTGTTCAGTTTCATGGGCAGATTTACACCCTTTAGTATTATCACACCTTTCCGTTACACGTTGTATTCAGATGGAATTATTTAAACATGTGTTGTATTGTAATAAATATTTTATAATATTATATTTCTACCCCAGCGAAAAATATTTTGATTAAGCAATCGTTTTGCCTGTTAATTGATTTTTGTAATTGCTGCGAAGTTGATTGGTTGCGAATTATACTGACTAATGTTTGAGTACCAAATGAATTGTTAGCGTCTGTTTTAATTGGTGCAGACTTATAATATAAGAATAAAAAGCTTATTTTAATTGAATACCTAAAGCGAGAAAAATCTATACAAGCGTAAAATTGAAGGTGATGTCTGGCAGGTTTATGTTCACTTTTATTCGCTTTTCGTATTAAATAAAACCTCGTAACAAAAAGTGTATAACGTCTATGAATGATGCGAATCTGCCCATGAAAATGTACCTTTCCAATGGCGCAAACGTAATAATCAAAATAATTATGTGATACTTTTTTTGTGTACGACCTATTTTCCTAAGAAAAAGCTGAACGTTGATTTATTTATGGGCACCATTATTCCATGTTATCGTTATGCCTTTTCGTTACACCTTAGTCATTTTTACACTCTGGTTCAGTGTTAGCTAGCATTATCTAGATATATTGCAAGTAGGTAGGTAAGTTTAATAACTATTATCAGATAATCAGGCCAAATGGCATTTATAAATGTTTATATTATAATAAATAATAATGTTTGCATTATGCTCTGTTTGCTTTGTAAAATAATTTCTGGAATCTTGAACCAGTTAAAATGTAGGTGATGTCCCCTACCCTGTTTGTGGCTTTCCACCAGATGTGCTAGGTAGCTACAATGTATCATCTATGCCCGAAACTGGTTTTTTCTACTCCCATTTGTTAAAGTTTGAAATACGAAACCGGAAACAGTATCACAAACATTACCATTCTGACAACAGTTGCGTAATATTTATAAATGCAACTGTCTGTATGTATGGCAGTGAAAGCTGGGTATGGCAGAAGAAGCGGGTGTTTCTCGGTGGTCATACTGGAATGTCCTACTAGTATGGCCAGTGAGAATACTTATTCTTGATAGTCATACTGAAAGTAGAATCAATGCAGTGGAAATGAGAGCGCTAAGGAGTATGATTGGTGTTAAATTGAGTGACAGAATTAGAAATAGTGTGATAAGAGAACGGTGTGGCGTAAAAGAAGACGTAGTGACCAAAATCGAGAAAGGGATGCCGAGATGATTTGGTCATGTAGAGAGGATGAATTAACGAAGATTGACGAAAGAGATCTACCAGGAAACGTTGGAAGGGGAAGGCCTAGGCGAACGTACCAGCACCAAAGTCAGGACGTTCTGAATAAAGGCCAGGTTAAAAGTACTCTAAACCGACGAGCATGTATGAAAGGATTGATGAAAGTACAGGAAGCAAGGGAACCCCGACGGGGAAGAGGCGTGATGTTATGTACGAGTATGTATGTATGTCTACAATACGGTAATATAATTTTTTCACCTTTTTGTTAGGTTTGGCAACAAAATTACATTAATACTATGTTGTATTTGATGGCATCGGCTAATATGCTAGTCATCAAGCCATAAAGGACAACTTCAAAAAAGAATTCATGCACCTATGAACTAAATCCCCCCACACAGTATTATATGATGGCTGGCCGAGAGGGATGCAGCATAGATGCAGCAGTGTGAAAGAAAGATATACACTGTAATACATGAACGTAGTGATTTACGTTCTGATACATACGTAGTAATTTACGTTCTATATCCATTTTATTCGTTCGCGCTTATTTAATGTCAAAAAAATCACTAACGATAAACATCTTGATTTTGAAAATTTGTAAATATGAGTAAAATATTAACGCCGACCGAAATAATTAAGGCAGCGTACGAAACTCAAGAGGACTTTATTGCCAAAAAAGTGGAGGTGTTCTAGTGCTCTACTACTACGACAAAAGTAAACAAAGTCGGTACGTTATTTTCTTAATGATCTTTATGCTCGTAGAAAATAGTAGTTTATGCAACATGAGTGCTTTTTTGTGACATGAGGCGCAGCCGAATGTCACAATAGACTGCACGAATGTTACAATGACTAGTTTGCAATCAGTGGCATACATTACTTTTTCTACGAGCATAAAAATAATTAAGAAAATAATGTGCCCTTTGTTTACTTTTGTCGTAATAGTAGAGCACTTGAACACCTCCACTTTTTTGGCAATAAAGTCCTCTTGAGTTTCTTACGCTGCCTTAATTATTTCGGTCGGCGTGAATATTTTACTCTTATTTACAAATTTTGAACGGAAATCAAGATGTTTATCGTTAAATTATAAATTAAAAGTTATTCTTTTCACAGATTAAATAAGCGCGAATGGCGCGAATTCCTCTTGGCCAGCCACTGTGTATGGGGGGGTTCAGTTCATAAGTGCATGAATTCTTTTTTGAAGTTGTCCTTTTTGGCTTGGTAACTAGCATATTAGCAGAAGGCATCCAATACAACATAGTATTAACGTAATTTTGTTGCCAAACCTAACAAAAAGGTGAAAATAGTTATTTATGCAACTGTTGCGTAATGAGAGTAATTTTAACACGAGATCTGGTTTTTGATACGAGGCGCAGCCGAGTATCAAAATAGTATAGATCGAGTGTTAAAATGACTAATTACGTATAGTTGCATACAAAACTTTATCTACGACCGACAAAATAAAATAAAATTTTAAAGAGTAGTGATCAATTTATTGAACTAAGAGGACAGTTAGTTAGTACAGTTAATTAAAGTGATTCCAGATCCGGATGGAGTTGCTTTAACATTAATTTCATGTATATGGTTTTTGACAGCCTCTTGTAGACTCATGTTCTCCTGGTACATACTTTCCATTTTGTTCAAATCACTTCTTTTGTTGCTACGGTCACTTTATATAGAAGCGAGCCAACTGTTAGCCTCTTGTCGATTTATGCACTCCTGGTACTCTCCGTTTTCTTTTAAATATAGGTAGGCAGTCGTCACCCCAGTAAAAAGTATTTTTACAAAATTACTTTAAAGTAGGCTGTATGTAGTACTGTGGTAGTATTGCCTTAGCCTATGCAGATTGAAAATTATGTATTATAACAGTTGCGGAATGAAAATCCATACTCCATTTCCGTACTGCTCGTAGTGTGGAAATGAAAATGATAGCGGAAAATGACCTCAATTTCGAATCTGTCATTGGTTTCGAATTTGGAATATTCCGGTACGGGAGTAGATAAAATTATATTACCGTATTGTAGTCAGTTGCATTTGTAAATATTACGCAATTGTTGTCGGAATGTCAATGTTTGTGATACTGTTTCCAGTTTCGTATTTCGAACTTTAACAAATGGGAGTAGAAAAAATAATGTATGCCACTGATTGCAAACTAGTCATTGTAACATTCGTGCTGTTTGTGACATTCGGCTGCGTCTCATGTCACAAACAAGCACTCATGTTACAATGACTATCTTTACCTGACAGTGGCATAAACTGCTATTGCAGCCCTGCTGGTCTCTTGGAAGCTATTCCAAGTATTTTGGATAGCTCTGCACAAAAACCTAAGCGTAAAGAAAGCAACAAACAGAACGCTGCGAATGTCCATCTTCGACCATAACTGCTCTGGTTGCTGTATTAGTGTTCATAAGGGCCGGTGTACCGAATATTTAAAGGCCCGCTCAGTAGATTAAGGAACGTGTTGGGAAATGAAAAAAAAATCAACCTCTCAAAACAAACCGGGTATTGCCCGTGGTACACCCGCGGGGTTTATCTAGGTGTTCCACGGGAGGTTTTTTTCTCCCGTTTACCGCTTCGTTCAGGCAGCTTGTATGGAAAAATCTAATTCTTTTTCATTTCACAACACTTGTTTCTTGTTCAGTTTAGTCTATTGAGTTAGCCTTTATAGTTTTTGGTACACCGTCGCTTACACCCTCGCCATCCACGCACCAGCTTCGTGTTGGCATCAAATACTCGTAATATAGTGATGAAAATTTACAGAATACCAACAAGGTAACTGAAACATAACTTCAAGAAAAACTAAACCAAAAATCTAAGAAAATACGCAATACATAACAATAAGTAGTGTAAAACCAAATTATCAGCTTTGAACGACGGTAATGTTCAAGTTTTAGCAACTTGCTACGCAATCAAATGCTTTGGATAGATCATAGAATATACCAATATCTATAGATCTATGATCTAATTTTCTCATTTCGTTTATATCATAGAGAAAATGCACACGACGTTACCCTTTGCGCAAAAACGGCGCGCACGCTTGTGAAATAGTATGAGCAGCTTATTTGATCCGAGGCAGCGTACCCAGCGCGGGCGCGTGTGATGGGCTTTTTGGATGGTGAACCACTTTATTACCCATTACACAATTTGTGATAAACCTGATAATTATGTGATAATACTATCCTAATTAGGATAGATTCTAAACACACACTCCTAGAGAACACTTCGTCCCACACAGACCACTTCTGTTGAGAACTCGCGCTCGAGACAAGACGGACTAGTATCCACAATCCGGGTATTGCCCGTGGTCCACCCGCGTGGTTTCACCTGAACACCTAAGTTCACCAATCAAGTTCTTTGCCTTCATGGGTACTTCTCGCCCGTGAGTGGTCGTAATACGTTTAGCTAAGCTGTCTTTTTAGAGTTCCGAACCAAAATGGTAAAAACGGAACCCTTATGGTGCGACGTCTTCTATCTGTCTGTCACAGCTGTTTATCCCAACGCTATCGACTTGAAAGGAATACTTTTATAATATGCTTGTCTAACTTTATTGCAAACGAATAAGTAATGGAAAATATTTTTTCACTTCTCATGCTCTGAAAGTGCTTTTTTGTGCAGGACATAGGCTGCACAAAATCGAATTTTGTGCACTAGGGCAAAAAAGTAATCGCGGTCGTGTACGCCCTGCGCGCGGGCCTGCTGCACCCCCCCAGGCGTCAACATATTCTTCACTAAAGCAGAACAACTCATTCTTCAGTTACATTTAGAGAGTACTTTTACGTTTTATTTCCTCGCAATCAAAGTGAAAAGCAGAGTTTATAACTCGTCCACAAAACCATTTTATCCTCGACATTACTATCAGCCCTCGCCTTCGGCTCGGGTTGCTAAAAGTCTCGGAAAAAAAGGTTGGTTTTGTGCACTTGTTGTAAAATCTACTATTATTATTATTGTGAATAGGGCAAAAAGGAGGGGGAATTTTTTATTTTCCGTGGTCCACCTGGCTGACCTTAGGATTATAATCATAGACTCGTGCCAAGAAACCTTACCTCACTACCTATACCTACTTTGATAGATAACTTAGAGTAAAAAAATAAAGATGAGTTTTAGTTTTTATTAGGTATTTGTTTTTAAATTAAAAAAATTAAAAATTACCACAGAATTGATCCAAACCCAACACACAAAAAAAACCGGCCAACGAGCACTGAGGGTTCCGTATAAACCTGTACGTATATAAGTAAAAAAAAGTTACGATGTTTTTATAGCTAAAAAACTTTATTATGTGATGTAAGTAACTAAAATTTATATTTGAGTTGAGTAAGTAACTAAAATTTATATTTGAGTTATATTATATTTGAGTTGTGTTCAGTTTCGTTGACAGAGCACGCCCTTTCAGTTTTAGGCACACCGTCCTTTACACCCTTCATAAACTTATTTACAACGAAGTCGTGGGCCCAGTTAGTTATGTGTGAGAAATTTACCAAGCTGCAGCAGTCTTTACTTGAAATTATTGTCGTGTTTTATTTCATTGTGTTTTCCTGTTGCAAGCAAAAACAAAAAAACCAAGAGTACTTTTTATTTTGGAAATACAGTTCGCTGATTGGCCTTGTATAGCTCATAGACATTCATGAGACAAGGTTTTCTTATCTTTTGCGAAATTATTATGATACTTTTAAGTACCTACTCCTGCTATGTAAACTTTCTTACTGTGCAAAAAAAAAAATTTTCTCCAACTTGGCAGGTTTATCGTGTCGTGATTATTATCAACTTATTGACCAAATGATTTGTTTGAAGACACAGATGAAGATTCTGCAGAAACCTTCGATCCTTGGGAGTTCTGAGATCCTTGTGCACCGCGAGAGAGGTTTGATTCTTTAGAATCGGGCGGAGTAGGTTCGTCAGACTTCAAAATCTCCCTTTTCTTTGGTATATGTTTCGGAGGAATATTTATAACCTTCACGTTTTGCCCAATTATATTCTGAAAAAGAAAAAGAAAATTTTAGTAAGCTTCTTTCTTTTTCCCATAAGAATATGCATAGCGTTGTCGAGCGCACTTTGACGCCCCAAAAAACGAAAAACCAGCGACAATCTATGGAACATCCTCTTTGTATTTTAAAATTGATGAATAAAATTTTATCCATCCTAAAAAAATAGAATAAATACCCTGTACAAAAGATATTAATTCTTAAAACTCCTTCGGCAGAAAATTTTGTAAAATAATAAAATAATTTATAACTCGAAAACTACAAATAATTGCGGAACATACATGGGGGTGATTTGGATACCCCTTATAATTTTTTTTTGGACGTCTTTAATGGGCCAACCCGTATATACAATATTGCTCGTTTAATAGTATAGGTCCTGTATACTATAGGATATTCTTCGTAAAGATATAACTTTATAACTTATTGTTCTCAAACGCCCTCCTATAGCCCGCCTGCCTGTCGTAAAGGCAAGTAACTTTTGACGACTATAGTAGTTATCCACAAAATACCGCATTTTTTAGTAGCCCTTTCTGGGAGAGTTGATGTTAAGGTGATCCGTTTTCCATACAAAAATTCAAATTACTTGCATTCTTACGCGGGACATAAAATTCTGTTGAAAAACGAACGAATACTACTATTTTTAGTAAAAATTTTCGCTAATTAATACAAAAATACAGTTAATGTACTGAAAGTACTATTTTTGTTAGCAATTTTTGGTTCAATATTACGATTGTGGGCGTGCGGTCAAAACAGTACGGTTGTGCTTTGTGTGCATGTGTGAGTGATCGAACTCATGTAAATGTTACGGACAATGTGATAAGCCCGGGCACTATTAATAATGACCGGTCTGTAATGCCCGACTCAATTGGGCCATGTGATTAAAACAGCATGATTAATCACTTTGACCGGCCATTATGAATAATGCAGTAATGATGATAATGACAAACGAATACGGGGCATGCCCCAATACTTGTAAGCTAGATTCAACAACTTAAAGGCTTATTCTAAATTCACAGAGATTCTACAGGTCAAGATCGCAAGAAGCCAAAAGGAAATAACTGTTTCTTTCAAGCTCATAAAATATTACTTACTGCGTCATCTATGGGTGGGTCATAAGTTCTGACAACGGGCGCACTAAGTTTCTTGGCTTGGGTGGAGCGGCGCTGGTAAGCGTGTACCGCGTCGAAGATTAGATCGTGAGTTATCCGCTCTCGATCAGTAGACCGCGCGATACATCGCAGCTCGCGCAGCGCGTCCAGCGCAGTGTTCAACCGCACTCGCTCCAGGAAGGAATATAAATTTCTTTCTTTCTTTACTTCCTTTAAATCAAGATAAGATTTAGCTAATTAAACAGCATATTTGATCCTAATGCCGGGCAAGCTTCTTTGGATTTCTTTGTCGAGGTAGGTATTTCAAGTACTTTACAAATTACTACGTCGTCGTTGCAGAATGTTACAGCGTTGATATAGCCAAGCAAGGGTCTCCCTGTCTATGACAGACTGCATGGATAGTTCTGCCAAGATCTACATTCGTGCTTGCAAAAGGTACGATCATTCTGAATTTTTCATGTTAGGGCCTAAACCAATATAAAAAAAAAAACATTTGCAATTTCCTAAGTGCTGTGGGAGCGGCAGTAAACTCAAAAAACCATGAAATTTTCGGACTTTTTTCAGTTTTTGCTCAATATCTCAGTGAAGGAAGGGTCTAACTAGTATACTGTTTAAATACTTTTTAAGAAAACAAAATTTTCTATAATTTGTGACCAAAACGAGCTCCAAAACGGTCTCCTATTTCTGTTTGCTAGGGGTGACAAGGGAACCTGGCCTTGGAACATGACCTTGGAGCTTTAATTATAAATTCGCTTTTCTTTGTAATCAATTAATCATACGTCCGCGTGCTCTCGAACCTTTCTACAATTACTACTGCTTTTCTCAAAATGACCACTACCATCACGAAACGAGGGGACGAGGGGGCAAAGCTCCTCAGTAAGGGGGGTTCGGGGGGCAGAGCCCCCGGCCATAAAAAAACAAACCTCAGACAGGGCGTCACATACACGGTAGGTTATGTTAGGTTCCCTTGTGACCCCTCGCAGACAGAAATAGGGGACCCGCACAGTGGGTCCCCGTCGAACTAACCTACAGTAAGGAGGATTTTAATGGAGCTTTAATTATAAACAATGAACTAAGAGGAACACTCAGCTCGGCATAAATAAATAAATATTGCGGGTTGAATAAATGAAGACAATTATTGTACATTTATGCCTTTTACTCTTTCGCCATTGTAGGAAAATTTTAAGAGGCCTATTACATTTTGAGAGTGTTTTTGCGCAAAATAGCTAATTTCGGCGTCCTTAATCTGAGAAACGGAAAGACTGACAACTTTAATTTATAAAATGTTGAAGACAAGTTATTATTTAAGTTTGTAGCGGCCTCGCTTTTTACAATTTTTTTTTCTTATATTGATAGATATAGCCAATATTCCGAAGCAAGTTTTCATAAAATGCGCGAAGGAAACCTTTTTGAGCTTGTGGATTGAACTATTGGGCTAAGCAAACAAAATTAAAATAATACAATAATAGTACATTAAGATGCACGTGCGCTATTTTGGATATTACGGCCGAGGCTCAAAAATTGCAGCCCGAGCCGCAGGCGAGGGCGTAATGGAGCCGAGGGTGTAATCACCAAAGCGCACAAGCTTCTTACGACGTTTTCAACACATTCGCGAATAAAAACGAATCGAATTCGCTTACCTGTAATTCCAGAGCCTCCATTTTTCGTTCTCACAATACTTTTCAACATGGAATAAATACACCACAAAGAGCTAAGTTTATACTTATTCGCCAGCTCATTGCAATAAGCCAAAAACACATTCTCTGAAAACGAATTGGCATTTCGTGCTGTTCTTCCATTCAATGAAGTTTTCGGAGGCAAGAATGTAGGTACCTATTTTTCCTTTGATTTTGCTGGAAGGAGACTCTTACTTGCATTTTGTGCCCCAGTAATTATTTCCTGTGGGGTTAAATTAAGTTCTTCTTCATTGCTTGAAACCGACGAACGACAATGTTAGTTAGTCACAAAAATCAAAGCAAATGAAAATACTTCTGAAAAATGGCGCGCGGAATTCTTGTTGCGCGCGCATTTCTTTTTTCAAATGAGGAGCTGTGCTGTGACGAAGCAGTGGCAATGCCCCCAAACAGCGTAGTCATTGAAAAAGTACAAAAACTTTAAATTTATTGCTAACAAAATCAATTAATGTTAATTTGTTGTCAAATTTAACTAATCTCATGCAAAACACTGTTAATGTGATATATTTTCATCAACATTACGTATATATTTACGAAAATGTCATAAATATTTTAGACATTAGAACTCCTTGCTCTTTGTTAATATAAAAAAAAAACAAAAATTATATACTAGTGCTGTAATGTATAATGAGAAAAGCACGCGTTTTTAATAAGCTGGATTATGGACCTAAATACAGTGCAAATACAGCTGTTTTATGAGCAAATGTGTTGAAAAATCTCTTATATAATAGTGTAGTTCGTAGCGGCCTCGGAATTTTGAAAAATATATTGGAAAATCTAGAAAGAAAATCCATTCCGAACGAAAAAAGCTACAAAAAACGCTCAGGTTTAACCACAGTGTTTAACTGCAAATTGGTCTACTTTGGTATAAAATT
Source organism: Athrips mouffetella (assembly GCA_947532105.1). Classification (NCBI taxonomy): domain Eukaryota; kingdom Metazoa; phylum Arthropoda; class Insecta; order Lepidoptera; family Gelechiidae; genus Athrips; species Athrips mouffetella. The sequence continues at coordinate 28,033,254 of OX383956.1, read as the reverse complement.
TGTTTAAATCGCCTACTTACGTTTGTTTAAAAACAATTCGTTGTAATACTTTAATTGAACGTAATGACAACTGCCTAATTTCGCCATAATCTGATGCGCTGGCCTTTCAAACACAATAATAGTATCAAATAACATGAAAATACAAAAAGTATTTATATCGTTTATTTTTAGCTAAAAAACAGTGTCGAAAAATCTGGACGCCGAGTGAGATTCTCCATTTTTCATTTTTTTGAACGAAATTTTGTAATAGGCCTCTTAAGTCATATAATAAAAATTCAAAGTCAAACAATTTTTTTTGCATGTCCTTTTTTGCTTTATTTAGAGCTCTTAAAATGTCGCACCAAGTATGTTTTTTATGACCATGTTCATATTTTCTTCTGACCTTAGTTAACTTTATATACAACGTCATTGTATTATTTAAGAAAGCCTATTTTCTAGTTTTTATCCCCGTTAAGTTTTCGCTTAACAACAAATTCAGTTACCAAAACAAAATAGTACATTAAGATGCACGTGCGCTATTTTGGAGATTACGGCCGAGGCTCAGAAATTGCAGCCCGAGCCGCAGGCGAGGGCGTAATGGAGCCGAGGGTGTAATTACCAAAGCGCACAAGCTTCTTACGACGTTTTTCAACACATTTGCGAATAAAAACGAATCAAATTCGCTTACCTTTTTTTCTTAAGGAAATTTCGTAGACGTTTTCCTCATATTTCTACGTTACCCGATACACCGGACTTGTGTTTTTTGTTCAAGTATTTTCGACGTTCTACACTTATCACTGTTTTTTTATATTTGTAGAAGTATTTTTTTTTTAATTAAATTAAACACATTTCACAACAGGAAATATGTTAAAATGGCGCGCGTATTAATTTTTTCGAAGACACAGATTATACACTCGCGCGCAGGAGACAATGACTACACTATCAAACAGACTACATTTCAAATTATTTTAAAATTGAATATTTTGTTACTTTAAAGACAAATTTGTAGTTAGTTGATTAAAATCAATATTTTCGTTTAATTGACGTTTACTTATCATATTATCTAACACAGTTTCTTAATTCATTAAATTCTTATGAATGTTATAGATATAGAAACTCCTTGCACCTTGCCGCTATAAAAAAACAAAACAAAAATAAAACACTAACCTGCCAAACAGCTTACTCAGCAAGGAGGTCTTTGTTCTGAGGCTCACTCCCTTGAATTATTTAATATTGAAAATTTTCTTACTTTAAAGACAAATTTGTAGTGAGTTGGTTGATTAATATAATTATTTCCATGTAATTAACATTTATTTATCATATTATCGAACACTTTACTTATTAATGAAAATATTATTAATGTTATAGATATAGAAACTCCTTGCATCATGCCAATAAAAAAAAGACAAAAATTACAACGCTAGTGAAAAAATATCAATGAAAAAAGCACGCGTGTTTAATAAGCTGGATTATGGACCTTAATACAGTGCAAATAGAGCTGTTTTATGAGCAAATGTGTTGAAAATAGTTTAAATTAAAACAAAGCTTACAACTGATTATAAAGCTGAGCTGCCAACCTATTATTTTTGCTACCTGTTCATTTGTCGCCGCGTTAAGTACGTGCCATTTTATAACAATCATAATTTGTGTCGAAATAATAGTTTAGCTACAAATAAAAATAAGTTAGTTGATTAATATAAATATTAACGTATAATTAACGTTTATTTAACATATTATCGAACACAGTTTCTTAATTAATGAAATTATTATGAATGTTATGGATATACAAACTCCTTGCACCTTGCCGCTATAAAAACAAAAATAAAACACTAACCTGCCAAACAGCCTACTCCCTTGAATTATTTAAAATTTAATATTTTGTTACTTTAAAGACAAATTTGTAGTTAGTTTGTTGATTAATATAAATATTTTCATGTAATCACAGTTTATTTATTCATGAAAATATTATAAACGCTATAGATATAGAAGAAACCCCTTGCATACAACACTAGTGTGGTAATATAATGAAAAAAGCACCCGTGTTTAATAAGCTGGATTATGGACCCTAAATACAGTGCAAATATAGCTGTTTTATGTGCAAATGTGTTGAAAATATCTTTATTTTTGTAATAGTTCTTCTAGTTATCGTATGTCTTCCTGCCTCAATGCCGACGCTCATCTCATTTATTGGATATTTTTATATTCATACTTACCTTCCTTCCACTGTACGCTTATTTATTTTTTGACAAAAAATGTTTTTTTTTACTGTACACTAATGAATAAGGGTCCGCGCACACCAAGAGAAGTTTCTGATACGATTGCAAAATGAACTCTACTTAGTTGAAAACTACCTGACAGGCACAAAAACTGCTTGCGCGTGCTCGAGCATGCGCGAGCATTTAGCGTTCGGTATGCGCGGTCCCTAAGAATGAGTTAATTACCAGTTTCTTATCATTTTCCACGACGTTTAATTGCAGTTGTTGGATGCATTTCGGCCAGCCCCTGCAATATCGTCAAAACAAAATTTTTATCTTACACATAATTGAATTGAGTTGGATCAAAATAATCTTTTGAAATAGGATAGTTTCCGGCGAAAAAATATTTAGTTTTTGTTTATAAATACAAAATAAGACAGATTTCAATGGAAAACAAATACGATAAGAAGAGATTGATAAATTACCTGGCAATCTGCAAGAATTCGTTTATGACCTCTTTGTCGATAGGCGTGAGACGAGGTCCTTGAATATGTGCTTCCAACCAAGCTTCATTTAGCTTTAACGTAAGGTAATGTGCACATAACACCAGCATCACCTGTTCCGACATGATTATCCTCATTAATCTATGTATACCCATCATTAGAATATCCAAAAACCGTCTGTATCTCGACCAAATCTTGCGTGACCCACCCTTGGGGTGAGAGATGTTTTGGAAAATGGTTGTATATAACCTCATTTGGAAAATGGTTGTACGAGTATACAACCCACTCATCCCAGAAAGGTGGATTTTTCTAACTTGGTGGATTTTTCAAAGGACCTAAAAGACGTAAATACAGTTTTTTATTTTTGGGAATTACCAAGCGGCGCAAATGGCAGCGGGTCCGGTCGGCGACATACATACATAACATCACACCTTGTTCCCGTCGGGGTAGGCAGAGACCACAGTTCTCCACCTGCTACGATCTTGACGGTCGGCGACTGCAGTATAATAATCGTGAATGTTTCTATTACAATAGTTTACAGGTCCCAAGTGGCCTCTAACTTAAGGAGTGATCACACCTAGCTGAATTCAAAGACTAATACGATATACATTGCTCGTTGAATTAAGGATATAACCAAGCCTCCCAGCAATGTATGCCGAATTAGTCTTTGAATTCAGCTAGGTGTGATCACTCCTTTAGCGTAATAAAGCACCCGGGACCGCTGCTTACCGTGCCTTCAGAAGCACATATTTGCTATGCTATTAAATGCTTACTCACTCGGGTTTTGGCCACAGTAAAGCATTTGTAAGACATGATAATAGGTGATTAGAATCATCTTCATCTATTGACAATTTTGTTAAAGTTAAAGATGTGTTGATCATTACCTACCCTGAGCTAGTTTGTAAACCTTTTATTGAATTGGAAACTGCAGCATTATGTGAATTTAAAAAAATAAACCACGCGTTGACAAACCTCGTCTGGCAGCGATAGTTCCACATTCTTATACAATTTATAAGATTCATCAGCTATTGCTACTTTTTCGTTCAGATCTTCAGACAGCATTTGTAGGATAGAGAAACACTGTAATTGAAAAGAAAAAAGTAGGTAACCAGGTACTAACGACCTACAAATACTATCTACTAGATTCTTAATCCGCTGTATTCTGCCCTCCCCGACATCGCACGAGTACATTTGAGTATAAGTGGCAAATTTCATGGTTTTTAAAGGGTCAGATTTTAGCCATCTTATTCATTACACAGCGTATCTCAGGAAAGATTGAGAAGCGGAGGCGCAGTTATAGCAACCTTATGTATAGGAATAGCAAACAAAATATTCAAGAAAACCTAAGCTTAACAACAACAAAAAAATATTTATGGGAAATAACCTTTGCTACACGAGATCCAGCTACGTCCATAGCGGCCAAACATATTGAAGAGCTGAAATGCGTCTTCTGCAGAAACTTGGAACTAAACATGTATTTTTTGCAAGCTTCAGACGTAAGAGGAAATTCAAAATCTGTGAAATGTCGTACGATTAAAGGTCAACATCAGAGAGCTGTGGGGAACCTAACAAATGAAGAAAGAAAGACATACTTATCAGAAAAAACTACGATTATTGTCACAAGAGTCGCGTCCACATTATTAATACGTCTTTACCTATGAAATTGCCGTTTTGTATGGCGAATTTTAGGTAAAATCAATTTTCAGTACTAACACTTTTGCATTTTTCTTAGGAATTATAAATCCAATTTGAATTTTTTTAAGCCTTATTGGGAAGACATTAAGCTAACAGAAACTTAAATTTAATTTTCCAAAAATATTATCTGTATAAAAATATACAAAATCTAATGATGAAATCGGACGACATTTAAGACGACCAATTTTCGAACCTTCAATTTTATATAACAAACTAAAAATAAAAACTTTATGCGTAAATTGATAACCTTGAAGTCAACTTTCAAATATAAGACAAATGAAATAAAAAGCACTAGAATTATAGGAATTATGATCTCATTAATCTTTAAAAAAAAATCGGCAATTTCATAGGTAAAGACCTATTTATTATAAATAAGTTACTTTCTAAACATACTACTACAATAATATACAGGGTGTAAGAGACGGTGTACCGAACTTTCCCTAATAAACAAGTGTTGGGAAATGAAAAATAGAGGACTTTTCCATAAAAGCTAGTTGAAGTAAGTATTTAATTAATTTTGTATATGGAGGTCGATTTTTACTTTAAGCGGAGCGAGAAAGGTATTTTATTCGTAAAAAAAAAAAAATCTAATATTCTCAAAAAGTGTTCTATATCACTTACACATCATAAAAAACAAGTCTCCCAAAAATGTCCGTGCGTCGGTCGGTCGGTCGGTCCGTCGGTCGGTCTGTCCGTCACGCTTTGGCCTAGCGGCTAAACGAATGGTCCGATTGGCACCATATTTTGAATTTAGGAGTTTTATGCAAATTCATCGAAGGGTTTTGAGTGGTTTCCTGCTGGCTCTCATTTTGAGGGTAGCTGTCATACAACGAAAATGAAAAAAAATGAAATTTTCACCAAAACGACTTATAAAATCTTGATGAAACTTTGCATGACCAAGCATCTCCATTTACGGCATTTTGCGACAATATCAATTGGTCTGTGTATTTTCATATAAGGGGTAAAGTAAAACGTTAACATGTGATTTACTAATAATTGTTTCGATTGAGTTTACTTTCATTTTCTATAATTTTAATTCTGGATTGGTTGTATACCTGATTGGATAATATATTTGTTTTTTTTTTGCAAAACACTAGTATACAGGGTGTACCAAAAACTGAAAGGGCTTGCTCAGCAGACTAAACTGGTCAACTTTCCCTAAGAAACATGTATTGGGAAATTAGGAAATGTAAAAAATCTTCATGCAAGTATCTTGCGGTAGTATCTATGGATCTGTGAAAGTTCATATAAAGGTTTGTTCTAGTACTACCAAAATTTTAACATGTGATTTACTCGAAATTGGTTACGGTTAGTTTCTTTTGAATCGATCTGCATATTTCATTAGAATTTTTTTTTTAAACCTAAATAGAAGTTTGTATTTCCGTACTATGTGTTTGAATTTACAAATTTAAGTTTGCAGTTGATACTTTTTCCTGATATATCGCGAGAAAGTAAGTGCAGTGTTGCTGTATCATTTATTTTTTTTAATTACCCAGCACGTTTTTTAGTGAAAGTTTTTTAGTCTACTGACAAGCCCTTTCAGTTTCCCATGCACCGTCCCTTAACGTATACAAAAATTTATGGTGCAGCAACACTGCACTTACTTTCTTGCGTTATGCGAGAGTCGTCATTATCACATTTTGTGGGTTGTAAGATCGATGACCGACCTCACTCACAAACCCTGGTGTCAGAGTTGTTGAGCCGCCCAAGCCCTCTGACATGGCTCATTAACGACTACTACTATAGATAGTAGCCGGGACCAGCATCTTAACATGCCATCCGAAGCACAGAATCATCTAATAAACAATCAGATGATTCATGCTGCAATGTCCTAACCAAACTGGGGAAGTCACACAACGTGATAGGTATTTGTTTGACAGTTTCCCCACCGGAAATCGAACCCAGAACCTGCTGATCAAGAACCGAACGTTCTACGGAGGTTGTAGAAAGTAATTAAGTACCAACCAACTGCAAACTTAAGTTTGTAATTCCATACAAATAATATGGAGATACAAGCTTGCCTTTACTAGATTTTTGTAAAAATTATTAAATGAAATAGGCAGTCAGGTAGACAACCAATTTAGAATCCAAATTATAGAACATTAAAATATGCTCAATTAAACCACTTTAGAGTAAATCACATTTTTACATTTCAGTAAGAAGGGAACACCCCTTATATGAATTTCCACAGACCAAGGATACCTACTGCCTCAAGATAGGAAACCTTGCATGGAGATTCTAGGTCATGCAAAGTCTTATCAAGATCGTTTGAGTTGTTTTGGGACAAATTACAATTTTTCATTTTCTTTGTATGACAGCTACCCTCTAACCGAGAGCCAACAAGAAACCACTCAAAATCCTACGATGGATTTGCATAAAACTCTTAGATTAGATTAAACGAAAAATAAAGTGTTGACGGCGCACCATTAACTTTACTGTGTAGATAAAGGAGAGTAAAAGCATCCCTCTCTAAAATGTTAGTGGCCGGATTTAAAGATAAAATGTAATGTCCTTACTCTGTAGTACATTGTTTTCATTCAATTTTATGTTCTGTTTCTTGAAGTCACTTAAACAGAGCTGCGATAGTAAGGAACAGATTGTAGCGCCTGGTTTCACGATAGCGTGCTGAAATTCATAGTTATTTCATAAACTCATTACCAACTATACCTGTTTGTCTGTTTCAAATCAAATCACCGCTAAGCTACAGAACCGATTATGATGATATTCCGTATTAGTTTTGATTCCACTCAAACAAAATTGAGGGTACCTATTAATGAAGCATTTTACCAAAAACTTAAAACCGAAATTTTTTTCTAAGTATTTAAATTTTGTGATGTGTTTCTCGTACCTACTTACGGCTTTTTTTTTCATTGCAATTAGGGATTTATGATCAGGGCCCTAATCGTGGTAATTCGAAAGATATTACCAAAACGTGTCCTTAAAATATCACGTTCGTGGCTTGGTTAAACAGTACAGTCAAGAGCACGTCAAGCTTACTTTGGACGGTTCTTATTTCAGTAGCCGTAATAGCTTGACCTAAGCTTAACGACTTGACTGCACCTCCGCCTAAAAAATAAGTGTATGTACTGACTGTGTAATAAAAACTATGTATAGTGAATTTTAGCGTAGTCCCTGTCCAGTGGACGGGATGTAACGATGACGTATGTCTGGTGAAAAACATACCACATTTCCTGAATTCGCGTTAGCCCGCCACGTGATCACCTGAGCAACGGCTCCACCGCTGCGCAGTAGGTCACAGGTGATGGCGAGACACATGCATTGCACAGGGTAGCGGGCCAGCTGTCGAACAATCAGAGTTTGTGTGTACATTATAGACATGCAATAATCCGCGCATAGCGAGTTACAGTAGCTACTTTTTACAGTCCATAGATTTGTGATTATTTTTTGTATTTTTAACACTAAAGTGATGATCATGGCCTAGTGAAAACTCCATTCCCGTCGATGTATGCAGAGACCATAGCCTTCCACCTGATACGATCTTGACATACACCTACTTCACTCGCTTCCTCTACTTTCATCAACGGTAAAAGCGTGTAAAGCCCTAGCGTGTATGAATGCTCGTCGTCTTAGGGTAGGTACTTTTAACATGAATTTTGTACATAATGTAAATACTTGGAAATGCCAAGAGTATTGAAAAAAAAGCTGAATATAAAGAGTGTAAGGGACGGTGTACCGAAAACTGATGCTCCGTGGGGCGTGCTCAGTCAACGAAACTAAACAACTTTCCCAAAGCAACATTTTAAGGGAAATGGAAAAAAAAATTAAAAACTGATTATTTTTTTCATTGTGCAGCAGGTCGCTGTTTGGTAACCAATGAGGTAGGGTTGCCTACTGTTCGCTCCTAGTCTATGCAATTCTATTTTTATGCAAATTAGGTAATAATTCAATGGAAAGCCGCTATCACATGTGACAGGGGTGGTGTATTGGAGGTTAAAGGGAGTTCCCAATACCAGAACTGTATATTAAGACTTAGTTACATATAAACATTTTGAATTGATTTCCTGAAAGAAATATATTTTACTCAAAAAACATTATCTGTCTCCATACCAAGTGATGGGAAAGTTGAGAAAGTTGTTTGTTTTCATGTTACTCCAGTAAAAATACGGTTTTGCAAAACATTAAATGTTAATAGCTACTTTTTTACCCGACTACGGCAAAAGGAGGGTTATGATTTTGACCGGTATGTATGTATGTATGTTCATCTGTTCCACCATAACTTCTAAACTACTTATCATATTTTGACAAATGAGGTGTCGTTAGAAGCGTCTTAATTATCCGCTGGTTATAGGATACAAGAAATTTCGTTTAATTGTATGTGGCGCCCTCTAGAGCAGATTAAGTCAAGGACTAATAAAAAAAAATGTTTTTGAACGTACCGTTTTGGGTATCAAATGAAAGGGCTTAGTGAGCAGATTTCAAAAATATATATATTGTTAACTTTTTTATGTATTTACAACCTCAAAATAATTGAAATAAAAAATCAGTTCAAAAACTAGAACCCGACTACTGGCAAATCTTGCTCTAAAAAGTATGAAACAAGAAAATATTGTCATCGGAAATTGTTATGTACAAACTATGGTATATAATAAATATTCATAGCGATGTTCAGATAATAGCCGTGGTCAATGTTATGCCACCTATCCGAAAAAAGCGATCATAAACTTCAGGGCAAAGAGGCATAACAATATGACCACGGCTATTATCTGAACATCGCTATGAATATTTATTAAATACCATAGTTTGTACATAACAATTTCAGATGACAATATTTTCTTGTTTCATACTTTTTAGAGCAAGATTTGCCAGTAGTCGGGTTCTAGTTTTTGAACTGATTTTTTATAGTGTATATCATATTTAAATATGATTTTAAGACGCAATATTTACGAATCCACCTAAAATTTAAAGCGAAATATTTTTTTCGACTAACAGCTAAGGCAAAAATAGTAATTGACAATTATATACTTTATATCATAGATAAACGTATACTGTACATATAGGCATACAAATCCACCATAAATATATTTAAAAATATCAATTTGTTTCAAAATATAAAATCTACACTTATTTTTACATATAAGGTCCAATAAAGTCAAGGTAAAATAATATAAATAAACTGAGCTAAACTCAACCTTTTTAAATGTAAGTGATTCTTATATATATTCACAAAAATGCCATACTAAATAAAAAAAAAGATTTTTGTAATCGCTGGTTTACGATGATTTTGTAAACATTTATGTTGGATTTGCCAAAAATATGATTACTTAGCACTATATAAATTATTAGAAAGCAAAACGGATCTATTACTATTTTTGGTTGCGAAGATAAGCTTTATTTAAATTTCGTGCTATAAAAGTTAAACAATACAAAAAAGCTAATATTTTTAGGTCGATTCATGTATAATATGAAATTATGAATACTTACATAGCAAGCCGTAAATAAAAAAAATATCTATTAACATTTTTTTCCGAAATCTCATATTTTTAGGGTTCCGTACCTCAAAAGAAAAAAACGGAACCCTTATAGGATCACTTTGTTGTCCGTCTGTCTGTCTGTCAAGACCCTTTATCTCACGAACGGGTAAAGGTATCAGGTTGAAATTAATACCATATATTAGGATTCATGAACCACACAAGATCTGAAAATTTCAATTTTTTACAACGACGCAATCAAAAGATATGGCATTTTATGTCCTCATCTCCATACATTTATTCAAAAATGAAAAACCTACAGGGTACTTCCCGTTGACCTAAAATTATGAAATTTGGCAAGAAGCTAGGCCTCACAGTACAAATAATGGGAAAAGTCTGAAATCATTAAATATTACAACTTTTCTCACAACTAATGGTAACCAATTGTGGTGAGCTCCCGTTTCAAGAACATTCATATAAGAGAGGGGTCAAGTTGGATGGTTGCTCAGGCGATTTTTGTTTTAGTTCTATTTAAAAACGGGAACACTTACAAACTTGAAAATTGGTATGTTTATAGTGCATAGGCTATGAAATAACAACAAATAATAAAATTTGGTCAAGCGCGTGTCGGACTCAAAAAATCTAGCACATTAACTTACTGAAATTTCAACTAATACAATTATGTTTATGTGGTGGTACGGAACCCTCAGTGCGCGAGTCCGACTCGCACTTGGCCGGTTTTCTTTAATGTTTGGACGGCAAAATAAATAAATAAATGGAGTAAATTTAGGTGGATTCCATTAAAAAGCTTTACACAGAAATATAATCTATCGATCTGAAAAATAAACACGGCTATTATCAATTATTTCCGTTTCGCCATACAAACTCTCGTAATTTTACTGGAGTATGTGTAGAATCACTGGGCTTCGCGAGCAAAATTAAAAAAATTCACGCTGTATGTAACTTACTGTTATCATATCGAGCAATTTATAAATGCCATTATTTTTTATAAAAGATTCTCTGTATTCTTTTTTCCATACAATCACTTCCCAAATGAAATTTAGCAACGCCAGTAACCATCTGGAAAATATTAAAGTACGTTTAAGCGACATTCCGGGTACGAAACAAAGAAATACACTCGGCTTTAAAGAAAACAGGTTAATTTGTCACTATAAGTAAGCTTCAGTTATACTTCCACTATACCTAGGGAGCTGAAATATGGCGCAGAACTAGGGTTTAGTACCTACTATCAAAACTAGGATCGTTGAAGACCTGGAGTACCTGATGGCTCTGATATGAAACCCTAAGAGACCAGCCAAACTATCACAGGAAGCCAATTTTTAAAAGTCACCGGGTGATTTCCGAGATTTTTAAAATTGAAAAGGCCCTGTTAAGCTCCTCAAAAGTAAGGCCCGGGACATATCAATGAGGCGTCGGTCGAGGGCGAGGCGAGGGTATGGCACGGTCGCGGCGCCCGTCACTTCGTGTTTCATACAAAATGTATAGAAGTGGTATGGCGCCCGTGAGGTGGCGTGGCGAGGGTGAGGTGAGGACGCAGCGCAGGCGTCGCTTCCCGCCCGCCGCGCCACGCCGCAGTTTGAGGTGGCACGCCATACGAATGCACACAGATCCGTCCGCAGTATTATCAAAATGCGTGACGATATGCAATTAAATATCGCGTTTTGCGAGTTAATAGAAAAATATCCCGTAATATACTATTACAATCGATCAGGTTAAAGTAACAGATGTGTGCAGGATCAAGCATGGGAACTTATAGAAAATTATTATTTAGTTACAAGGTCGGGTTTCGATTAACTTGTATCAAGATAAAAAAAAAACAATAAATTTAACTATTAAAGATTTCGATTAACTTGTATAAATTTACATTTACTAATTACTACAAAAATCGAAATTTAGAATGCCCTAAATACGCCCACTGCCGCCGCCATTTTGAGGCACCGCACCCGCGCCATAACCACGCCATACCCTCACCTCACCCACGACCGACGCCTTATTGATATGTCCCGCCGCTAAGGATCAATATTTGTTAATTATAAAATTATGTTCAGTTTTAAAATTACTTACATAACAACTTGAGTTACAACTTGAGTTTTATGAGTTTATCGTGTCTTTTTTTATTTTCAAAAATCTTGAAAATCACCCGGTGACTTTCAAAAATTGGCTACCTGATATCAAAATGCTTTCTTAGCAGCAAATACTCAACGTGATGAGCTGTTGATTTACATCAATGCGATGGTACGGAAGCATTGACCTAATCTGATGGTGGAGTCGGTAGGTGGCCATAGGGTTGGATAGATGGCCAGTCATTAAGTCAATGTTCTTAGAATTGATATCCTGCTCGTTTGCATTTGTGATGTAAGAGTGAGACAGATAATAAAAAACCGGTCAAGTGCGAGTCGGACTCGCGCGCCGAGGGTTCCGATATACCTATAGTATTTTTGGAAGCAATAAAGTCCATTTTCAGGACCGCAAAACTAAATTTGTTTGTAAAGGTTTTTTGCAGATTTCTGAAAAACTGTGCAACTTAGAAAGATCGTTTTATTTTTGCTGTAAAGTTTACATAAACCTCTGTCAACTGTAATTAATTCAGATTTTCCCTTACTCAAACTTCGGAGATAAGGGGGGGGGGGGAATGGTATTTTTTTTGACATTTTTCATCATAACTTGAAAACTAAGAAACTTAAAAAAATACAAAAATATATTTTAAAATGTACAAGTAAAGCCCTTTCATATGATACCCCACTCGACCTAGTAGCGACAATTTGAAATTTGGCCCCCCCTATTTTGGCCCCCTTTACATTAATAATCATACTTTTTTCAAAAAATTTTCATGTGCAATTAAGTTGGGCAACTATATTCTAAAACTATTCCAAATTTCAGCTCGATAGCGTAAGTGGTTGCTGAGATATAGAGGTGTGACAGACAGACGGACAGACAGACAGACAGACAGACAGAGCGGCACCATAAGGGTTCCTTTTTTTTACCATTTTGGTATCGGAACCATAAAAAACCAGTCAAATGCGAGGGAGGGTTCCGATATACCTATAACATTTTTGGAAGCAGTAAAGTCCATTTTTAGGACCGCAAAACTAAATTTGTTGTTAACGTTTTTTGTTATGATTTTTTGCAGATTTCTAAAAAACTGTGTAAGTTGGAAATATTGTTTTATATTTCCTGTAATTGAAGCCTCCTTTACAATATTTTTTTTATTTTAATTAAGTTGGACAATCATATTCTAAAACCTTTCCAAATATCAAGTCGATAGCATTAGCGGTTGCTGTAATATAAAGGTGTGTCAGGCAGACGAAGTTGCACCATAAGGGTTACGTTTTTACCATTTTGGTTCGGAATCCTAAAATCCTTCTTTTTAACATTTAGTATGACCAAAGACTATTTATTACTATAAACAAGCTGCCGTTATTCATAATCTAAGCTATAAACTATGGCAGGTAGGTGCCTCACCTGTCACTACATATACAACGCTGTTCCAAAGAAGTTAAGACTATGTGCATCATCTTCCTAACGATTTGGGTGACGGAAGTTGGCCACCTGATCGAAGGGTACACGTAACAATATACTCTAGCTTTCACCTCCAAGCAGCTCGTCAGCATTCGTAAAGTCAATCCGATTATGCACTGGCTCTTCTCCACGGGCGGCTGTTTTTGATCTAACAGTGTATCACATAGATCTGAAATATAAAATACTAGCTCTTCCTTGCGACTTCGTAACATCTGTGCGTGAGGGTGAAATGTTTTACTTGCCGCGGTAAAAATGGCCTATGTTGATAAGATAAGGGATTACGTAGCTGAAGAAAGAATTTTTTGAATCGTTTCGGTAGATCAAAAGATTAGGTACCCCCAAACCAAAAACACAATAAATTTCACTTATTTTTAATATTAGTGACTAGATTAATAGCTCTTATAGTTATTACTTAGTCATTATATCAGCTACAGATGTCCACTGTCGGACGATAGCTTCCCCTCATGGGTATTTATTTATTTATTTTATATACAATTGTAACATAACAGAAAATCCAAAGCGTTACAATAAACTCTTAAGTAGGTATAGGTCAGGACGAGGTATAATCGTTCACGGCAAATAGGTACATTAGAAGATATTTACTGCTTGCTTATTGTTTATGGCTGTATATTAACGTGCCACCAAATTTGAGTAAATTTTTACCAAATAATATTCACCAAATTTTGTCTACCAAAATGGATGAATGTACACCAAATTTGCTTCTGGCACTTCGCCGGCCGTTGCCGCGGCACGCTCGCTCCGCTCGCTCGGCTCGTGCGTTGTGGTCGCAAGATAACCTAACACAACCTAACCGAACCGGTTACCCAAATTTGGTGTACTACGTTCATCCAATTTGGTGTACATTCATCAATTTTGTCTGAAGTGTATTGGGGTATAAAAAATAATTTTGGGAATCATTTAATTTGTTGCCATTGTTTATCTAGTCCGCGGAAAGATGTCCATGGTGGACATATTCCTCGTAAGTCCTGCGCTGTCCGCATCTAGCGCTATGGTTCGTACTAATCCCACAGAGTACACAAGATCATCGGAGCTCAGAGCTCGAAAATGGAGCAATCCTATTTGTTAGAATTTAGCTCAGTGGAATTTTGCCAGCTCACAGGTTAGGTACCTACCTAACACAGCTCTGGTGCAAAGGCACCCTTAAGCTTCGTTTATTACTGTTCTCTCTGTGCATCACACAGCTTATTCTGTTGTTAGTCGTTCCTATGCTGGGCAAAGGCATACACTTCCCGTTCGACAAGCCCGTTGGCGTGGTTGGTAGTAAGTCTGCCTTCTACGCCGTGGGCCGCGGGTTCGATCTCCGCCTAGGGCAATCATTTATGTGATGAACACGAGGGTTTGTTCTGTATCTCGGTGTTATTTATTTATTTTATAAGTCTATGGTTCCTATAGTACAGGCTTTGCCTAGTTTGGGATCAGATGACTTTATTATCAATTTGACCGTTTTTAATGCTTCACAAGGCAATCTTAGACGTTGTTTCCAGCTACTGTAAGCCAAAGGAGAGACCATTTGGTGACTAGAGAACTCTTACAGCCAGGTTCACCACTAAACTGGTGAGAGCCTAATCTTTGATTGGGTTCGGTTTTCCATCTTGACGAAATCATCAATGATGGTGGACTGATGCAGAATAGGTACGTATAGTTGACACGGATGATGGATATTCGCAAAATCACGAAAATAACAAGCAAATTCGATACACTTCTTACTTACTCATGAGAATGATAATGCCATGGGTTTCCATTAATTTCTGAACCTCTGGTTTGCGTAAAGGTGATTTTCTGTCTTGGAGTGACGCATGCAAAAGCCTCACGCACCAGTACAATACAGACATCTCGAAAGGACTCTCCGTGTACCATTCTATGTACCACATCAACCTAAAAGTTAGAAATATTATCGAACGCCATGTATGTTCGTATCAAAGTGTTATTGGAAAAAGAACTGTAAAATATAGATTGCTATTTATGAGTCTTCCGTAACTCTTTGGTGGATTCCCTGTGTGCCTGGCAAGCCAAATAAAAATGTTGAGGCAGACTGAAGACAAGCGTCTCATCATTCACAAAATTAAATGATAAATAACCTAACTTTTTACTTTCTACCTTTCGGAGTAGGGACTATTTTCCTGACTTTTTAGAATGACGTTTTAGAATAATTACGAAACAGGCCCATAAAACTGTTGACAAGAGTCAAACGACCAGGGAGCCTATTTTTGAAAGTCACTGGTTGATTTTTGAGATTTTTAAAATAAAAAAAGCCACGATACTCATAAAACTCAAATTGTTATGTGGGTAATTTAAATAAACCAAACATTTTTTTTATAATTAACAAGTATTAATCCTTACTTTTTAAGAGTTTAACAGGGCTTATTTTAATAATAGGTCTTTACCTATGAAATTGCCGAAATTTTCTTACAGATTAACGAGATCATAATTCCTATAATTCTAATGCAATTTTTTTTTATTTGTCTTATATTTGAAAGTTGACTTCAAGGTTATCAATTTACGCATACAATAAAGTTTTTATTTCTAGTTTGATATATAAAATTAAAGGTTCGAAAATTGTTCGTCTTAAATGTCGTCCGATTTCATCATTAGATGTTATATTTTTTTACAGATAATATTTTTCTAAAATTTAATTTAAGCTTCTGTTAGCTGAATGTCTTCCCAATAATGCTTAAAAAAATTAAAAAAATTGGATTTATAATTCCTAAGAAAAATGCAAAAATGTTAGTACTGAAAATTGAGTTTACCTAAAATTCGCCATACAAAACGGCAATTTCATAGGTAAAGACCTATTATTAAAATCTCGAAAATCACCCGGTGAGTTTCAAAAATTGTCTCCCAAGAATTATATTGACTGGCCTGTTGGCGCAGTGGTAGTGCTTCTGCCTTAGTTGGTGGATTCCATCCTCGCCCAGGGCAAACATTTGTGTGTTGAACATAAATGACAGTTCTGCGTCTAGTTGTTATAATATCTGTATCCTATACTATTAAACGAGCAATATTTGTATATATATATATATATATTATATTATATTATATTATATTATATTATATTATATTATATTATATTATATTATATTATATTATATTATATTATTTTTACAAACCAGAAGGTAAGGGGTTCTTAGGAAATGAGGCACAGATGAACCTATCCAACATTTTATTGAAATAACACCACATTTGATGATTAAACCGAACTTCTATTAAATTAACACAACAAGGACAATATTCAGGAAACCTAAAAGGGCTAGATACGACCTAGGTACAACGGCTAACTATAACGCTCCTAAGAGGTCCGATCGTGTTGATGTTCGAGCAGCGAGTGAGAGGCCCATCGGGTGTCCAGCCCGCTTATATAGGCGATGGGTTGGTGTTGCCAGCGCAGCGTGGTGGTTGTAGCTAACACGGCCTCTCCTGACATGCCAGCGTCCACGATGGCTTTTGAACATGACCAAGCCACGTCACTCGAAGTAGCTGTCCTGGCTGCATCTCTTCATTGTCATCAGAACCTGCAGGAAAAAGGCTCTGAACATCAACAAATAAAAATAACCTGAACCTGTCTTTCTTCTATGCAATCCAGTCAAAACAAAGAAATCAGAAATTAGTCAGTCAGTTTCGAAACTGACAAATCATCATCACACTGTACAGCATACATAATATGTGTATGCTTTTACGCATAGGTTGTACAAAGAATTAGCGAATAACGTGAAGTTTGAATTCGCTTGATGGATTAATGCGTTTATCTCAGTCATCTCAGCTGTACCAGACTTTATCTTAGGTTCTACAGTTCTAATAAGTACTTGGGTACTTGCACTAGATACGACTTTTAACTGTCTTGTGATTAGTCTCATCGCAACACGTGATGACTTAATAAAATAATTGGTTTGGTCTCACCAAGTTTGTTGATACGTCTTGCGTCCGGTTGAAGTGCAGGCCGACAAGAGTATGTGACGGCTGCGGCTGCTGATGGGAGCCGGTCCTGTGGCACCCTGCTGCAGCACCTCCCGAGCGCTCTACCCGGCGGCACCGCACCACACGACGCAGCGGGAATGAAACGGCCCGACCGCGGGTCACTCCCGAAGCAGTCAGTTCCGGGTTCGCTATGGCACTCCATCCACATAATGGAACTCGTCATCAGTATCTAAGCACATGAATGACAACACTGAATTTGATTCAGATTAGTACAAAACTGTTATTTGTCTGAAATAGGAAGCTCACAAGTAGTCTTAGTTTGTTCATTAAGTTATTGAACCAGTATGATAACAAGCGTGCACTCTTGCTACCATAGTAGTTACTCTGTTGAGGACATCTGTACTTATAGACACAAAGTTTCAGACAAATAACTCGATGAATTTATGAAACCCATTATGATGAAATTCCGGACTTTCATCACAAGTAGTCCCATACAAGAGAACAGCGTGAATTCACATCAGTGGTACACCCTTACAAATCCATGGATAGGACATTACCATCCATGATTTTGTAAGCAACATAGTTGGAAGCACAGGTGTTACCCGCCTTCAAAAACCAGATCGTTGGAAGCACAGGGGTTACCCGCCTTCGGATATCAGAGGCCCAAAGTTCTGCTTGATATCAGACTCAAGCCGTTAAAGTCGTAGGCACAGTAGCCGTAGGCTTTAACGACCCGACACCAGACAAACCACTGGCACAATAGACGTAGGCTTATTAAACGACAACCCGGTGACACAAGCCATAGTCATTGTCCAGACAAACCAAAGGCACAGTGGACGTAAGCCACAGCACCAGAAGTTCCAGCTCGTAGCGGTGGTGGGGAAGCACGCACGTAACCTTGTACAGCACACGCCAGAATCCAGCTTGCCGGTACTCTGCGAAGCCTTGGACAGGAAGACCCATCCCGATAGATCAGGTGTCGCCAGCCACTCAGCCAGCCGAAACACACATAAAACATAAAAACAAAAGCACAATGTAAGACGAAACAGGTAGAAAAGTAGATCTATAAATCTACGCACAAATAACAGGAACGCTTGTAGCTTTAAATAGTGGCCTCGTTCAAGAATGCACAAGAACCATGAATAGCCACAAACGTCAGCACTTCAGCAGCAGCACTTACTGCTCGGCCGTACCTGACCATTTATACTCGTAGTTTTGCCCTTTAAACGGTTACCTAAATAAGCGTTGTGTTTTAACTTTTAGTACACTGGTTCTATAACTTTTCACAGATTCAGCCTCGCCACGACGACTACATCATGGCATAAAAAGATCTGAGTCAGATACATAATAATTGGTAAAACCTTACCGAGTTCATAACTTTGTGTAGATACCTCGAGGAGTCACTGTCATTTCCAAACACATAGTAAGTGATTTACCTCCTCCCTGCACATACAATGTTGATCTCCGATGTCAGTAGCAGTTTGTGAAATTCACTCTCATGGAACATCCCACTTCTGATTTTACAAACCAGAAGGTAAGGGGTTCTTAGGAAATGAGGCACAGATGAACCTATCCAACATTTTATTGAAATAACACCACATTTGATGATTAAACCGAACTTCTATTAAATTAACACAACAAGGACAATATTCAGGAAACCTAAAAGGGCTAGATACGACCTAGGTACAACGGCTAACTATAACGCTCCTAAGAGGTCCGATCGTGTTGATGTTCGAGCAGCGAGTGAGAGGCCCATCGGGTGTCCAGCCCGCTTATATAGGCGATGGGTTGGTGTTGCCAGCGCAGCGTGGTGGTTGTAGCTAACATTATATTATATTATATTATATTATATTATATTATATTATATTATATTATATTATATTATATTATATTATATTATATTATATTATATTATATTATATTATATTATATTATATTATATTATATTATATTATATTATATTATATTATATTATATTATATTATATTATATTTGCAATCGGTTTCTCGAATACGGCTCTAACGATTTTGATGAAATTTAGTATCCGGGGGTTTTTGAGGACGAAAAATCGATCTAGCCAGGTCTCATGTCTGGGAAAAATCGTTTTCCCCGTATCTTTAAGCATTTTTGAAAAAATACCGCGTTTTAGACTGAAAACCTACAGCGCCATCTGTTGGCGAGTAGCATAGTTTGCTAACCCGTTGATATTTTAATGTGGAGGGGGCTATTATAGAGCGAAGCTCGGTCGACCAGGTACTTTATTATTATACACCGTGAATTTTCATTGGTTTCCCTCCCAAAACCCACTCATGAAAGCAAGCAACTATTGCGAAGAAAAAAATTATTGAAAATGATTTTATTTTAACACTTCCAGTGTTCGGATAAATCTACAAAGTAGAAAATCGCACAGTAGCCTAGTTGGTAAAGCGTCTGCGGTACTGACGCAGAAGACGCAGGTTCGAATCCTGCCTGTGGTTGTGAAATTTTGCGATTTTCTGCTTTGTAAAAAAATTATTACTGAAACAATTTTTTCGATTAGTCATAATTTCACTGAATAGAGGGGGGGGGGGGGGGTTACCTTACAAACGATCTGGTAACTCAAATTTATTGATAATTATGTTGTCTAGGATGGGTAGCAAGTGTTTAAAATGCCAAATGCACAATTCTCTCCCCTTCGAGCCCGCCGCTATTTCGTTTATATCTTCGTTTAGGAGCATTTTAGCTAGACAAGTATAGTACACAATGTTGTAGAGATAACCACTTTAAAAAAAATAAAATGATCTCGTTTTCCAGAAATTTCTCAAACTTCTAACTTTAGAATTTTAAATACTAAATTTTAAATTTAAATACTTTCATGAAATAAACGTTTATTTATCATAGTATCGAACACAGTTTATTTATTCAGTACCTGGTCGACCGAGCTTCGCTCTATAATAGCCGCCTCAACATTAAAATATCATCGGGTAAGCAAGCTATGCTACTCGCCAACAGATGGCGCTGTAGGTTTCTGACTAAAACGCGGTATTTTTTTTAAAATGCTTAAAAACACGGGCAAAACGATTTTTCCCAGACATGAGACCTAGCTAGATCGATTTTTCGTCCCCATAAACCCCCGGGTACTAAATTTCATCAAAATCGTTAGAGCCGTTTTCGAGAAACCGATTACAAATATATATAATATACAAATATTGCTCGTTTAATAGTATAGGATTAAAATATTAATATGAATGATATAGACATAAAAACTCCTTGCGCCTTGCCGAAATTAAAAACAAAACAAAATTAACACTAGTGCGGTAATATAATAGAATAAGCACGCTTATTAATATATATGTCGCAGGCAAATCGTATAATTCGCCGTTTACAAACTACGGGCAAACTGTAAACGGTCCGCAAATTGTAAAACGGCGCCGGCAGATTGTAAACTGGTTTAAATCACTGGTGCATTGCACTGGTTCGAGGAAAGGAATTAAGCGCCGTTTAGTGAATTGCCGCGGCATTGTGTAAAATGAAGAATAAAAAAATTCTTGACATTTTGTGAAAATTTAAATGACGAATTATACAATTTTCCTGCGACATATACAGGGTGTCTCATTCAAATCGGTCAGTATGGGAAAGTCTGAAACTATAAGACATACGAAGATTTGTTCTTAGGAACCATGTCACCGATTTTGATAAAAAGAAAAACTGCATTCATACATTTGAAAAAAAAGTGTACCCATATTGTATTGAAAAAAACGGTGGTCACTTCGAACACCTACTATGATAAATTAAAGTATGTAAAAACAATGCATTTTATTCATTTTAGACATCGTGTTTCATAGAGACATTTACTGCTTAAGACCTACACAACCGTTATTTAAACAGAAAAACTGTAAGCTTTTTTTTCAAAACTACCGGGTTCGATTCCCCAGCTGGGTACACTTTTTTTTTTTCAAATGTATGAATGCAGTTTTTCTTTTTATCAAAATCGGTGACATGGTTCCTAAGAACAAATCTTCGTATGTCTTATAGTTTCAGACTTTCCCATACTGACCGATTTGAATGAGACACCCTGTATATATGCTGGATTATGGACCTTAATAAAGTGAAAATAGAGCTGTTTTATGAGCAAATGTGTTGAAAAATCTATTTAAAATGGTACACACGGCCGCACATCAGTAGAAACACTTTTGGACCTTATGGCGTGGTAATAGAGTTGAAAAAGTTTCTACCGATAAGCGGTTGACCGTACATGGGCGGGCAGCCAAAAGTATTTTTTGCTAATCCAAAAGTCGTTGAAAGTTATTGCGTTTTATAGCCACTAGAATACGAGTATGTATAGTACGAGTAATAAAGTCCTACATAATCTAAGATCTCTACCTTCTAGTTAAGCTTATCTGAGTTGCCAAATCATGAGGAATTAAAGGCAGAGACACCATCAACGTTTGTAAGGCCACCTTTCGAAGCTCGGCGAAGAGGACGTTAGTCCATTTGGCTTTAAGCGTGGAGAGACCAGGGTCCACTAAGTACATCAGCCCTACAATCCAGTGTCTGCTTTCAGCCATCTGGAAGACCAACAACATCATGACACTAGCAGGTACTATGCTTGAATGCTCAATGAAAATTAAAAGGGCGTTTTCTACCTATTAGACAGGTCCAAGTTTAGAATTAAAAATTTTCTAGACGCTAATAGAACTTTTTTTAAAGGTGGTTGTTGTAGACCAATACGACCCTGCTGAATTCACATACGTTTGTTACATAAATAACATACTAACAGTTTTCAAGATGGCGGCCAAAAACTGAAAATCGACTGATTTTGGCCTGAGGTGACTTTTTACAGAAATTTAAAAATGAGGTAATATGTCTTTTAGGCACAAAATACGTGACACCGATGCAAAAAAAAACCAATTGTCTGCCATCCGTTTGTACGCCTGTCTGACTGTCCTGCCTTAAAATGGCTGTATCTTTTGATCTCTAATAGATAGCTGATAGAAATTTTCGTAAAATATGTATTACTATAGTGGATATACTAACCAATAATAAAAAATAATAAAAAGTAAGAAAGAAGCGTAACCCATTAAAAAAAACCGGTCAAGTGCGAGTCGGACTCGCGCGCCGAGGGTTCCGATATACATTTACATTTTGGAAGCAATAAAGTCCATTTTCAGGACCGCAAAACTAAATTTGTTTGTAAAGGTTTTTTGCAGATTTCTGAAAAACTGTGCAACTTAGAAAGATCGTTTTATTTTTGCTGTAAAGTTTACATAAACCTCTGGCAACTGTAATTAATTCAGATTTTCCCTTACTCAAACTTCGGAGATAAGGGGGGGGGGGGAATGGTATTTTTTTTGACATTTTTCATCATAACTTGAAAACTAAGAAACTTAAAAAAATACAAAAATATATTTTAAAATGTACAAGTAAAGCCCTTTCATATGATACCCCACTCGACCTAGTAGCGACAATTTGAAATTTGGCCCCCCCTATTTTGGCCCCCTTTACATTAATAATCATACTTTTTTCAAAAAAATTTCATGTGCAATTAAGTTGGGCAACTATATTCTAAAACTATTCCAAATTTCAGCTCGATAGCGTAAGTGGTTGCTGAGATATAGAGGTGTGACAGACAGACAGACAGAGCGGCACCATAAGGGTTCCTTTTTTTTACCATTTTGGTATCGGAACCCTAAAAACGGGTTTATTATACGTTTTTTTTGTTTTGCTCTATCGCATAAACGGAGATACGTGCAAGCGTCTGACTTGGTGAGTTCATAATCATAATCTTAAGTAAAAAAAAAAAAAATTGGCCAAGTGTGAGTCGGAATCATATTATGTCGTCCTTAAATGCATAGGTACATACGTACGTACATGAACCGGTAGGTATGTTAAATTTGTCATAATACTAATAATAGTAAAGAGGTAAGTCCTGATTGATTGAATGACTGATTGATAGACTGACTGACACATCACCGCACAGCCATAACTACTGAATCTAGAAGCACAAAATTTGGAAAGTATGTGTCTGATGTCATGAATATTTAACACAAAAAAATATTTTAAGAAATTCGTCCCAATTTCATGACGTAACATTGAATTTTTAAAAGTTAAGACGATATGTACATTTTTTTTGGGTATTTTAGAGACAAATATCTTTTTATTTACTCAGTTTCTTGCCGTGATTTTCAGGTATGTGTTTCTTGACCATTCATGTGAGGGCATCACAAAGACCAAAACATGATTACTGAAAATCGACTACACAAAATTAAAATCCAAAGTTGCCTCTTCAATTTTCGTTTCTTTCTCTTTTTGTGTAATCTGAGGTGTTTTAAGTATTGAAATTAAGTATAAAGAAAGGTATTCGTAGTTGCTAGGGTTGACTAAAGCTAAAATTTTATTTTATTTCTTAGTTTTTACAAAAAGTCGATATTTTATATCGGGCGCTTACGTCATTTAGTTTTGGTGCACGCGCACTACATCTGTCGCAGTCTAATACGTTGCGGAAGTAATTATTTTATTCCTTTCTTTCACCGATCAGTTGCCCGTGACCTTCTGTCGACGACAGACCTGTATTCGTTGTTCCCAAATCCGGTTGGATTTCACGCGCAATAAAAACTATTTCATCAAAAAATATATTTTATAATTATTTTTGAGAGATTGTCATTGTAGCCCTAGATGAGAATTTTTATTTGTGATCAAAGTAAATACCAACCTGATTACATATTTTATTGTACATACTACTTGCTAATACTACTAATAATAATACCTGTCCCGTGTAGTGCCGGCAAAGAATAATACCAACCTATACATACCCGTGGGTGTCGTAAGAGGCTACTAAGGGTTATAAACTGGAGTATGGGCAGCAGCATCCTCTTTTGTATCTTACATCTTACTTACTGCGGTCACCTACAACCGCGGTCCATGGTGCCAGCCGTAAAACGCTAACAAGCGAGGTGACTATGGTACTTCCAGCATTTTTCCAGAAAAAACTAGAATTCTACAAAAGTACGTATCCATTGATCGAACAGAGTAATGGAGTCGCTATTACTGACAGACCTGGCGGACGGAATGTAGGGACATACGAAAAAACCAGTCAAGTGCGAGTCGGACTCGCGCGCCGAGGGTTCCGATATACCTATAGTATTTTTGGAAGCAATAAAGTCCATTTTCAGGACCGCAAAACTAAATTTGTTTGTAAAGGTTTTTTGCAGATTTCTAAAAAACTGTGCAACTTAGAAAGATCGTTTTATTTTTGCTGTAAAGTTTACATAAACTTCTGTCAACTGTAATTAATTCAGATTTTTCCTTACTCAAACTTCAGAGATAAGGGGGGGGGGAAGTGGTATTTATTTTGACATTTTTCATCATAACTTGAAAACTAAGTAACTTAAAAAAATACAAAAATATATTTTAAAATGTACAAGTAAAGCCCTTTCATATGATACCCCACTCAACCTAGTAGCGACAATTTGAAATTTGGGCCCCCCCATTTTGGCCCCCTTTAATAATCATACTTTTTTCAAAATTTTTTCATGTGCAATAAAGTTGGGTAACTATATTCTAAAAATTTCAGGTCGATAGCATAAGTGGTAAGCTGTGCGGTGCCGGCCTAAAAAGAATAGTACCGACGCATCTCTTCCCGTGGGTGTCGTAAGAGGCGACTAAGGGAAATGAAATCCAGGGGATGGGCAGCAGCGTCCTTCTGTGTATTATTTCATCTTACTGTGGGCGCCAACCCGTCTGCCAAGCGTGGCGACTATGGTAAAACCCCCTAAGAATCAACATGAATCACAATAATAGTCTCCGGCCCCTAGTCCCCGGCGGCCCCGCTATTCCTGGCTCCGGTAGCGGCCATGGTAACGGTGGGGCAGGGGGTGCGAAGAATTCCCGGCAGATGTCGAGCTACCAACAACGACGACCTCTGGCCCTGGCAACTTATAACACGCGCACATTGCGGACCGACGAGAAGGTTGCAGAATTCGAAGAAGAATTGAGCAGGTTACACTGGGACGGACGTCAGCTTGTACGAGATTAGAATGGCTCTCAGACAGCTTAGAAACAACAAGGCACCCGGGCACGATGGAATTACGGCTGAGCTTCTGAAAGCAGGCGGAAGGCCAGTGCTTAAAGCTCTTCAGAAGCTGTTTAATTCTGTCATACTCGAAGGGAAAACGCCACAGGCATGGCACAGAAGTGTGGTGGTACTCTTCTTCAAAAAGGGTTATAAGACCCTGCTGAAGAATTACAGACCTATCTCACTTCTGAGCCATGTCTATAAGCTGTTCTCGAGAGTCATTACGAACCGTCTCGCGCGCAGGCTCGACGACTTCCAGCCTCCCGAACAAGCCGGTTTTCGTAAAGGCTTCAGTACCATAGACCACATACATACGATACGGCAAGTTATACAGAAGACCGAAGAGTATAAACAGCCACTTTGCCTGGCGTTTGTGGACTATGAGAAGGCCTTCGATTCGATCGAGACGTGGGCCGTGCTACGATCTCTCCAGAGGTGCCAAGTCGACTATCGGTACATTGAAGTGTTGAAGGATCAGTACAAAAACGCCACTCTATCAGTTCGTCTTCAGGACCAGGACTCGAAACCTATCTAATTGCAGCGAGGAGTGAGACAGGGAGACGTCATATCTTCTAAACTGTTCACCGCTGCATTGGAAGACGTCTTCAAACTCCTGGACTGGAAAGGACTTGGCAAGTGATATTGAAAGAAGAGTGAATGCTGGAAACATGGTGACCAAAATCGAGAAAGGGATGCTGAGATGGTTTGGTCATGTAGAGAGGATGAATGAACGAAGATTGACGAAAGAGATCTACCAGGCGAGAGTGAATGGAAACGTTGGAAGGGGAAGGCCTAGGCGAACGTACCAGGACCAAATTCAGGACGTTCTGAATAAAGGCCAGGTTAAAAGTACCCTAAACCGACGAGCATGTATGAAAGGATTGATGAAAGTACAGGAAGCAAGGGAAGTATGTCAAGATCGTAGCAGGTGGAGGACTGTGGTCTCTGCCTACCCCAACGGGAAAGAGGCGTGATGTTATGTGTGTATGTATGTATCAACATCAATGGCGAGTACATGACCCACCTTCGATTTGCCGACGATATTGTCGTAATGGCTGAGACCCTGGAAGATCTCGGCACGATGCTTAATAACCTCAGTAGAGTTTTACAACAAGTGGGTCTTAAAATGAACATGGATAAGACGAAAATTGTGTCTAACGCCCTTGTTGTACCCACTCCACTCAAAGTTGGAGACTCTACGCTCGAAGTTGTTGATGAGTACGTATACCTGAGACAAACAGTCTAGCTGGGTAAATCCAACTTAGAGAAAGAGGTTACTCGTCGAATCCGACTCGGATGGGCAGCGTTCGGGAAGCTCCGCAATATCTTCACGTTCAAAATACCGCAGTGTCTCAAGACGAAAATCTTTGACCAGTGTGTGTTGCCAGTGATGACATATGGCACCGAGACGTGGCCGCTCACGATGGGCCTTATCAAAAAGCTCAAAGTCACCCAAAGGGCTATGGAAAGCGGAGTCTCTCTGCGTGATCGAATCAGAAATGAGGAGATCCGCAGAAGAACTAAAGTAACTGACATAGCCCTGAGAATCGCTAAACTGAAGTGGCAGTGGGCAGGGCACATCGCAAGAAGAACCGATGGCCGATGGGGCGTGAGGGTTCTAGAGTGGCGACCACGTACCGGAAGACGAAGCGTTGGCAGGCCCCCCACAAGGTGGACTGACGATTTGGTCAAGGTCGCGGGAAGCCGCTGGATGCGAGCAGCGCAGGACCGGTCGTCATGGAGTTCTTTAGGGGTGGCCTATATCCAGCAGTGGACGTCTTTCGGCTGATATGATGAGCATAAGTGGTTGCTGAGATATAGAGGTGTGACAGACAGACGGACAGACAGACAGACAGAGCGGCACCATAAGGGTTCCTTTTTTTACCATTTTGGTATCGGAACCCTAAAAACGCGCGGCTTTTGTTAGCTTCGTTCATCTGCGTCACAGAATACCATATATAATAATAATAATATATATGATATTAATATATTAATAATAATATATGTACTAGTGTCTGCTTACCTATACTGAAAGTAGGTATAGTTAAATATAAGAGCGTAAATTGTTTTTTTTAGTAAACAGTGTTACTTCGAGAGGTCTTTTTATTTTTCTTTAATTTTTACATAAACTTCTATCGACTGTAATCAATTCAGATTTTTCGTTTCGTTTTTATAGACTTTTTTAGTTTAACTGTAAAATGAGTCGTAAAAAAATACAAAATTTATTTTACTGCATAATTTCGACTTTAGGTGATTATAAAACCCTTAATCATACTATTCGGCATCTAAATAAACTATTTATAACAATAAGCTAAATGTTTCAATTTAAAAAGATTTTATATAACGCAACTCCATGCATTTCTATGCTTGTTGCGGCCAGCGTGCCGCGTGCGGCGGGTGCTCAGTGCGTGTATTTTGTGCGGGGAGCGGGGGGGTCGAGCGAGAAGACTCCGCCCATTGAGCGTTAAATATTTTCAGACATATCCTCTTAAACATTTGCGTTGATTAACGCCTGCGATGATGCGCCTGTAATATTAGAAAAATGACTACTCAGCATTAAAGGTCAGGCGCTTAGGTCAGGAGGCCAAATGCAACAACTATTGTTAAACGACTTTTAAAAAATAGTACAACGATTTTACGACATAAAAGAAAAATAAAAAAAAGTAAAATATTGCGAGCAAGCAAAAAAAAATTGTGCATGTGCCTGACCTTTAATGTTGAGCAGTCATATTTCTAATATTACAGGGGCATCATCGCAGGCGTTAATCAACGCAAATGTTTAACTTTTAAAAATTCAATGTTACGTCATGAAATTGCAGTTTTTATCATGTTAATAGAACGGACAATAACCGGACATTTGTTTAAGAATAAATTAGTATACATGTCATCCCTTTAATTGCAGTTTGCGAGGTGGCGCGGCCAAAAAGCATACTTCCCAGCCACGCCAAAAACTCCTTTCAATTTTTCTTAAACCTTTGTAGGACAATTTTTTTTTTACTAAGGACAATAATCGACAATTACCGGACATTTGTTTCGCTGAATCTCATTCAAATCGCTTTCGTGGCGTGGCCAGGAAAGAGCACACCATTAGGGTTCGAAAGATACAGCCATTTTAAGATAGGACATTCAAACTGGCTTTCAGACAGATGGCAACAACAATTAATGTTATTTTTAGGGTTCCGATACCAAAATGGTAAAAAAAAGGAACCCTTATGGTGCCGCTCTGTCTGTCTGTCTGTCTGTCTGTCCGTCTGTCTGTCACACCTCTATATCTCAGCAACCACTTACGCTATCGAGCTGAAATTTGGAATAGTTTTAGAATATAGTTGCCCAACTTAATTGCACATGAAAATTTTTTGAAAAAAGTATGATTATTAATGTAAAGGGGGCCAAATTTCAAATTGTCGCTACTAGGTCGAGTGGGGTATCATATGAAAGGGCTTTACTTGTACATTTTAAAATATATTTTTATATTTTTTTTAGTTTCTTAGTTTTCAAGTTATGATGAAAAATGTCAAAAAAAATACCATTCCCCCCCCCTTATCTCCGAAGTTTGAGTAAGGGAAAATCTGAATTAATTACAGTTGACAGTGGTTTATGTAAACTTTACAGCAAAAATAAAACGATCTTTCTAAGTTGCACAGTTTTTCAGAAATCTGCAAAAAACCTTTACAAACAAATTTAGTTTTGCGGTCCTGAAAATGGACTTTATTGCTTCCAAAAATACTATAGGTATATCGGAACCCTCGGCGCGCGAGTCCGAATCGCACTTGACCGGTTTTTTTTTGTATCGGTGTGCATTTTGTGCCTTCAAAGACATATAATCTCTTTTTTGAATTTCGTAAACAAGTCTCAAGAGGCCGAAAATACGTTGATTTCTGTCGATTTACAGCTTTTGGCCGCCATCTTGAAAAATGTTATTATTATGTTATTTATGTAACAAGCATATATAAATTCGGTAGGGTCGTATTAGTCTAAAAATTTCCCTCAAAATTTTTTCTCAAATATTTCCCTGTATCTTCGAGATCCCGTTTGGGGCCTCTCCTATATAAAATTTATTTGCATAATAATCGTGTCTCAATGTTGGACATAATAACACACGTGAAAAAACGACATAAAACAACAATTTTTCGTATTTCGACCTATGTTCCTTGGAAAAAGTTGTTCACTTTCATGGGCAGATTCAGATAATTTTATTCGATGTAAGTAGGTGCTTTACATAATACTTATTGAATATCATCACAATTTAGTATTATTACACCTTTCCATTGTTGTATATTAAATTAAAGGAGAAAAATAAGGATTCGACAGGATGCGACTACTAAATTAGGAAGTAAAAGCAGAATAGGTAGCTTACAAATTTATTATAAGGATAAATCTTCAGAAAATCCACGCTCAAACCGATAAGAAGTTTCTTAAATTGTACGTCTTCTTGGGAAGTTCTAAAGTTGACCGAGCTAGTCCAGTCGTTTCTTTGTATTTCAGTAAGCACCGACAGCGACATTACATCTAAAAACCAAGAAAATTCAACCTAAAGCCGCAATTACACCTTCCTTAATTTAAAGAGTAACTCGGCATACACTGCTGGGAGGCTTGGTTCTGTTAATTCCAATATATCGTGACAAAATATACATTGTCAAATATTTGACAAGCCTGTTGTGGTTGTTACTAGTTCTACCCCCTCCCAGGGCTTACATTTGTGTGATGAACACAAATGTTTCCTATGTGTCTCGGTGTTATTTATCTATTTATGTATGTATATAAATCTACGATAGGCTTTGATGAGTTTGGGATCAGATGACCTTGTTTGAAAATGAAATCTTATTATTATTATATGCCGAATTAGTTTCTAAATTAAGGAAAGTGTGACTGTGTTCACTATGAATGAAGTTGGGAAAGTTAATGTACAAAAAATTTTTGTTTAGAAATACATCTTTTTCTTGTTCAAGGGGTGTCCCCACGATTATGCAAGTGTTGACTTAAGACCAAATAATATATTTCAGTTTTATGTATTTATAATACTGTTAGTCTGATAAATTGGCATGACTTACAAATATTAATAACTCCCAGGATAATATACTTTTCTTTGAAAAATATTGGTTAGTTGGGGACGAAATCCTGTCTCCCATACAAATTGGAAGTGTCCCTTTCGTAAAGTCAATTTTTCTACGCACTTCTCTTTAAAAAAATCTATGAAACCATCTAAATTGATATTAGATACAGAACAAGAATATAACTGAGTAACTAATACCTAATTATGTATTTATTATTTGAATTCCAAATTGTCCAATTCTAAAATACCTTAACGCATGAATGTGTCCCCAAACGTTTTAAATATTAGTATTCCCTAAGCAAACCACCTAAAGTGTATGCGAAAGTAAATGAAACCGCCATATTAGTAGGCTTGATCAATCAGAAAAGAGTCTGAGTGTCATACAATGGCGAAAAGTTCGCTGTTCGTTTGTTTTCGCCCGACCATTTTGCCTGCAGCTGCATTGGAGTGAACGTGTATTTATTGTATGTCCGCTGGGAAATCCACCAAAAACGAAAAGTATTTTAAATTTTATGGTTAATTATACTTTATTGTAAGGCAATTTGTTCTAAAATAATAAAAAGGCATTTTTTTGCAAAAATTATCAATTTCTCCCCATATTTAATTACATTGCCAAATGTCTCCTGACTAACCCGTCCATTGAGTCACTTTTTCGGTGACTTTTTATGAAAGTTTAAAATTCTGTCTAATACTGTCTCTTGGGTAACTCAATTTGGTCTCTTGGGTCACTGTGTCCCTCAATTTCCAAAACGTTTTCTTAAGATATGTTTTTGTTTGACTTATTTTTTTATGGAGAGTTATTATTTATACTGAGACTTATATGAGCCAAATAAAGCAATTCGATTCAACAGCAGTACCACAAACATGGGGTCTCATTCCTTACTACGGTTTTTTCGACGGAGTAAATAGCCCGAATTCATTTGGCCCTTTTGTTTCTAATAATTAAACTAAATGTTACTACTAGGTTGGTAGGTAAAGGTGTAAACTATGACATTAATTCAATTTTGACATCCAGATACCAATTTATTCTAAGAAAATACCTAATAGCCCGAACAATTTTCGACACAAATTCGTTCTATGACGTGAGGCATCTGTACTACTATAGTATTATATTATCTGTGCCACAAATAACAGAAAAAATAGTTATACGTTTTTGTCAGTACATTTGTATTTTTCTTAAAATTTCCACACTTCTCTGAGCATTTTGTTTTTGTAAGAACATTTTTAAAAGTTTAGCAATGCATTAAATGTCAAGTGCCAAGAGTCACAGGCTTTGTCTAGTTTGGGATCAGATTACTTTGTGTAAAGTGTCCCAGAATTTATTTATTTACAGTTATCAAATCTGTAGGTGGTAGGGCTTTTGTGCAAAGTCCGTCTGGGAAGTACCACCCCCTTGCCTATTTCTGCCGTAAAATAGCAGTGTTTGCATAGTGTTTGCATCTTCGGTTTGAAGGGTGAGGGAGCCAGCGAAATTACTGGCACACGAGACACACCATCTTAGTTCTCAGGGAGGGCAACGTGCTTTGCTGTCATATTACTGTCAAGTTATGCCACTAATAAGACAGCGGGCTGTATGGGCAGTGGTGAACACTTTCCATCTGGTGTCCCACCTGCTCGTTTGCACACTCGTCACATAAAAAAAAACAATGTTTACTATTGGTACATTCAGGGACGCCGCCAACGGGCCAGTCAACTGAAATTGGCTACTAAACATTTGGTAGGCAAACATTGTGGTAAACTACAGCATCAGAAGTTGTTGTAATTTTTTTCCGTGATTACGTCGCTCAAATGGAGCTTGTTATCTTTGAAATAAGTAAATATTTTCAAACGGCTTCTACAGGTAAGAAATGGCTAACTGTTTTTTTTCATGGATACGTCCATGCTTTCGATTAGGGGGTCATTTCATGCAAAGAAGATATGGGCCTTCTGGCGGCATCAATTGGTACTAAATAGAGCTTTGGATGAGTCACAGGATGAGGGCAGGGAGTGATTGGACGTGGGTGGGGTTAAAACGTAAAACTTAAGACCGTATCAAGGAGCGAGTCCGACTCGCACTTTGCCGGTTTTTTTTATATTGGTAGGTAAACTTAGTTGACACTAGTGGACTGTAAAGAAAATACATAAACTTGATAATATAGACGGTAATTTTTTCATGTCCTGAGGTATGTTTCTAAAGGGGAAAATTGTTCAGTTTCGTAGACTGATCGGTTGAGTTTTCGGAAAGCAAAGTCGACGTACGTGTATTATGTGAATTAATTGATATCTTACCGGGCATTAGTATTTGGCTGAAGACGTAGAGTTTGGTTTTGAATATGTGTATGAGCGTGTGAGCGATGACGGTAAGTGTGTTGCGCTGATGACGGTGCTCACGCGCACGACACTCGCACCTATAAGCCCACACGAAGCACCTGCACCCGAAAAACAACACTTATCGTCTTGGATCTTTGTCGGTAAATGATTACTTGGACATGTATACCTGTCGCGATTTATAAGATCTTTCACTACAGGACAGGGAACTCCCTCCAAAATTCCAGCTTTTGCTGAAACAATGAGGAGGGGAAGTACCATAGTCACCACGCTTGTTAGCGTTACGGCTGGCACCATGGACCGCGGTTGTTGGTGACCGCAGAATGTAAGATGATACGATACACAGAAGGATGCTGCTGCCCATCCTCTGGTTCATCAACCCTTAGTCGCCTCTTACGACATCCACGGGTAGAGATGGGTTAGTACTATTCTTTGCCGGCACCACACGGGGCAATCAGGGAGACTACTTTGGCAGAATTCGGGTTTGTGGTTGGCCTGTAACAGCTCTATAGATAAACGATGATGATAGTAGTAGTTATGTCTAGTTGCACAAAGTGTCTTTAAAGTTAAAGCTCCTTTAAATCTATTGCTGTCACATTCTTTCTCATCAGACCAGAAAGTGACAGCAATATATTTATCAGAGCTTTAAACTAAAAGAAGTGTTATGCATCTACCTCTTAAAGAGCAAATACATTGCTGTTGCTCAAGATGGTAATATAATGAAAGACATGTCATTCGTTGACGACAAAATACTGTAAGGTGGCAGTTCAAGTACCTATCCATAAAATCTGTTCAGCTTTATGGTCTTACTAGCGTTCTGCCCTTAGTTTATACATACACTCCGTTATACACATGGCATTAAAAAAAATAACACCCTGTATAATAATAACAGACTTACTATATTCACAAAACATAGCTCACCTTTGAGCGTACTCATCTGGGCATGGAAATTCTGTATGAGGATTTTCGTCTTGAACAGTTTTCATAGTTTTGATCAGAACTAGCAATAATGAGAGGACTATCTCCATATTAACGGCACTTTCGCCTGAAAAAAATATAGGGTCCTATGAAATTGTGAACATTGTTTTATCTATCGTTGACCTCTCATAAAAACTGCATCATGGGGGGTTAATTTTTTTTCGTATTTCGACGTATGTTTATTTTTTTCAGTTTCATGATCTTTTTTTACTCTTATGGGTTAGGGATGTTTCGTTAATTTTTATATGAAGAGCATATTGTTTTGCTAATCTACTGTGTAAATTCTAATTTGTATGTTTAAATTTTGTGTTTTTATGTTCGCTAACAATAACAAGAAATGTTCATAATCTGGTAATTTACCAAGGAGCTCCCCCGAGAGCTCCAGTTTTTGCTGAAACAATGTGGAGGGGAAGTACCATAGTCACCACGCTTGTTAGCGTTGCGGCTGGCACCATGGACCGCGGTTGATGGTGACCGCAGTATGTAAGAAGATGGTACGATCCACAGAAGGACGCTGCTGCCCATCCTCCTATTCATAATCCTTTAGTCGCCTCTTACGATACCCACGGGTAGAGATGGGTTGGTACTATTCTTTGCCGGCACCACGGTGTTAGGAATATATGTAAAAATGTGGGTTTTAAAAATTCAACAACTCTTCAGCCCTTCAGGGATGAAAAGAATTGCATGCAAATAGAACAGAATAAGTTTATTTGCCAGAAGAAATTGCTATTTCCACATAAAAATCCAAAATATAATCCAACCTGTCCCTACCTAGAATTGTATAAAACTTACCCAGTTTGACATTATAATCTTCAAGAGAGCAAGGATTTATGTCGTACTCTGGGAGATCTCTTGAGGGATAATAAGGGTTGAATCGGTAGAATATGGCCTCCAGTACATTTTCCATTATTAATTCCATACCTAGGTAAAAATCCAAGGCTTACGAAATATATTAGTACTTAACAGTTTTTTATGTATCCTATGAGGTGTCCCACACCTGGACAAAGGCCTCTCTTGTATTGTATTATGTCTCCAACTTCCTGTCTGTTTGCCGGACTGTCTCCAAGTTTTTTTTTTTATGTTACAAGTGAGCAAACGAGTGGTCCACCCGATGGTAAGTGGTCTCCACCGCCCATAGTTGTTCAGGTCTTGCTCACTCTAGTTTTTACTACCTACTTAATATATTTTTTTTTTAATCTGTCACACTAACGGAGAGCTTCTAAATTAAAGTACTAACTACTTTAAATCATCTCTTGGTAGTATTTTCTTGTAAACAAAATTGAAATTGTCACTAACAGATTTAAGAAAGGTTTAATTTTACAGAAGTTTCAAGAGGCCGTCAGTCTTGGTAATTAACTTTTAAGACTTGTAGATTCGTATCAGAGAGACTGTTTAAATGCTATAGTTTTATTTTTAAGATGTCTTTAGCAAACGTACTTATGTAAAATAATATAAGCACAGAAAAGCCCTTCGAATATCGTTAAACATTTTTACTAACTATCGTTAAAAATTTATACTAACTTATACTTGTATGGATTCGGCGGGCGGGTGCGCTGGAGTTCTTTGCTAGCGGAGGCGGATAGTTTAGCTTGTTTATCATGAGTTTACGAAAGAGTGGAACGTTTGGAAAGTTATAAATGTATTTGTAATCGGTTTCTCGAATAAGGTTCTAACTATTTCGACGACATTTACTCGGTCTTTGGGGGTGAAAAATCGACTTAACTAAGTCTCATGTCTGGGATAGTTCGATTTCTCCGTTTCTTGAGCATTTGTTGAAAATAGCGCGTTTCAAATGTGTTAAGAATGTAGAAATTTCTGACTCTCTGTAAGTAAACCGAGGCGTTTTTCTGTGTGTGTATTGTGGTTACAAACGTGTACCTCGTGTAATTGAAGATAAATATTTTCTTAACTGAAAAGTGTTTGTTTATTAAACGTCTGCTTCTTTCGTGAACTCTATTACCCGCATTCTGTTTCCAAGTGATGAAAAAAGTCACGTGATCAAGTGAAATCTCTGTGCCATAACTAGGTCGCGTTCCAAAACAGTTAAATATAGCCCTGACATCAGGATAGCTTTATAAATTTGACGTCAATACGTGTGACCGAGAGAGACTGCTGACAAAGGTATTTTTGAATTGATACGGAACGGCCCCTCAAGTTGTCTCGGGGGCCTCGACGGAACTAATTAGTCCTAAAATCAGGTTTGGCGGGTAACATTTACAATCATCCAGGGAATGGCAGGCGAGTATCAATGCTAGTTGGACGAAGGTAGGGTATCTGAAGGGAGTTGCGATGGCGATCATCCTCACGATGGTTTCAGTAAGGACGTGACGGGCCGCGACCAGCATGTGCCGGACAATCTTGTCGCTCGCAGACAGCTGGTGCAGTAGACCCTTCGAGACCAGCTCGAATAAGTCGTCATCCTCCAGGGGTAACAACAGGTAGCCTAAAAGAATTCATTTCGGCCATAAACAGAAGGTATAAGCTGTTTTTTAATTAGACACAAATATTGTAAGGGTTACATCAAGCACCTAAATCCTATACTATTAAACGAGCAATATTTGTATATATATATTTGTAATCGGTTTCTCGAAAACGGCTCAAACGATTTTGATGAAATTTAGTATCCGGGGTTTTTGGGGGACGAAAAATCAATCTAGCTAGGTCTCATCTCTGGGAAAAATCGTTTTGCCTATGTTTTTAGGCATTTTAAAAAAATACCGCGTTTTAGACAGAAACCTACAGCGCCATCTGTTAGCGAGTAGCATAGCTTGCTCACCCGATGGTATTTTAATGTTGAGGCGGCTATTATAGAGCGAAGCTCGGTCGAACAGGTACTGAATAATATTGGTGTTATTTTTTTTTTTATTTCTATATCCTAGTTTTCGAGAAAAGTCCCAAAAACATTAACTGTCACATGCCTTATTGGAGCGGTCGGCTAGTACACACGGCCGCACGTCAGTAGAAACACTTTTGGACCTTACGACGTGGTAATAGAGTTGAAAAAGTTTCTACCGACGTGCGGTTGACCGTACAGCACTGAAATGATGATCATGATTTGAATTTAATCTAAAAATTCACAAGAATATATTATTCACGATAAAAATTAAAATCTAGATGGCGCAACACGGTTTATGTAAATTCCTAGAACGCGCTTACGTTTGGTTTACTCTGTTTTCTTATAGCCCCTCGAAGATTTTAATCACACTGACAGACAGAAGGAATACTATAAGGGTATTAGCGCCTGATTGCTATTGCTATTATAATTTTTTCAAGTCCCAACCAAAATGAGCGGACTTTATTTGATATTAAATTAATGCATTAAGGATTGATGGCACTACACTAGTAAGTAATCTTATAAGATTTGGACATTTGTAATTATTTATAATGAATAACATGTAGGTATTCGTAATCTCCGAAACTACTCTTACTTACCCAGAAAGTTAACGAAATTTCTTAGAGTGGGCATCCTCACATAGACATCCGAGGATTTGCAAAGTATCACAGAGTGCTGAAGGTTTGTAAGTAGCCCTTTTAAAGCTTCTTTGTAATACGGTACCTTTCTCTCAAGTGAGTCTACAAGGTAATCCAGAATCACACACAGACTGTCCAAAGTATCAACTCTCTGTTTTTAAAAATGTACCGAAATTAAGTTATGGTATAAATAAATAAGTAACTATGCAACTATGCTACTTTGGACACCCAGAAAAACATTACAACCTTTAAGGGTACACCCATGTATGTTCTACAATTTTAACTGCTCTACCTTTGAGCTCCTGATTGACATTATTTTCTGGGAAACCATAATATATGCGTAACTAAAGCAATCGTCGTTTCTGTAGAAAATTCAAAAGGATACGTATCCATTGCTACTTAATTTAATGAAGTCTCGCAGGTACTCTCGCAGGCGGTCTACATGCTGCTTTCCAATCGGATCTTTGATCAAAAACGCTATCTTGTCAGCTATTTCCCAGCCGAAGATCGACGGACACTTATCGGTTAATGAGTGATCTGCGAAGAAAGACAACCAGTCGATCTAATAGAACGGATAAACTAAGTTTCTTTTTTATAATTCCAGTAAATTCAACGTACTCCGTGTAGAGATATTATTTTTCGGAAATTAGTACAAGCTCTCCTTGTGAATAATAATGCATATTCATGATGTAGGTACTTCACTTATAAGGTGTGTACTACAAGCAGTATTAATTATGTTTGAAGAACGTAACTGGGTTAGGGAAAGCGTATTTATTTTCGAACGCAGTAGAAGGAGCGTCCTATAATTTTAATGATTAACTTTCCTAAATCGAAATCAGGCGAAATATTGAAAGTGTCTTCAAATACGAGGTCTACCATAATACAAAGGAAGACGTGAATATTGATTTTAATGAGATCTATAACTATAAAATTACGCCTACGTCTAGTTTTTGGTAATTCAAACCTTTTTGTTTTTCTTTGTATGATTTTTTTACGGTTGTTTGAATAGAAAATTACTTACCTTTGGGTATAGGGTCCAATTTTTTTATCAAGTTCCTTTTTAGCAACCCTTTTTGTGTATATTTTTTCCCTTCTTTCCCGTGAACGCAGCGGTAGGTGTCACTAGAGCCAGATATCGATTCGGCGGTTAAGCCGCAATACTCATTGGTAGTGATTCTTTTGAATGCACCTGCCTGATAAATGTCCTTTTTTAAGTACTGAGTATGGGATGTGCTGGTGGATATAGAGCATTGGCCACGAGCAAGTCTCGACTTATCTTTTGCACTAATCTCTTTCTTTTCTTCTATGTTCGGGAGAGAATCTCCGTCGCAACTCATCGTTGAAGTTACGTTCAGATCCATATTGTAGTCTCTCAAGTTGGACAACAAGATCTCTTTCAGCAATTAAAAATTACTTTCAAACATGTGCAAGTTTACCAACTATTTCAGTGTTGATGACTCCTGATCTAATAAATAGAACAGAATTTAGATTTTTAGTTTAAAAATACTGCAAATCTCAGTCAAATTCCACAAATTCCAAACAACAGTTCATGCATTGAAGCAACCATTTGCCACACAAGTGACAGTGACACTTGGAGAGCAATATGACAAGACATTGGTTCGATCCATTGGTTGATTTTGATTGTTTGGGTTGATCCTTTGGCACATGGTTGATCCGGTTCAAAGAGATTTTAACCTTGCTGCGCTCGTAGCGAGGTTCAAATCTCTTTGATCCGGTTGATCCTCCGAGCGAAGCAAGGAGGTCTTTATTCTGAGGGTTGATCAGCGGACAGCCTTCCGAATACTGAAAGAGAATGATCAGTCAACGTAACTGATCAACTTGCAGCGAATAAACCTTTCAGGAAGAAATCGGCCTCTTCATACAAACTGTCTGTATCCATATTATATGGAGAGGCCGATTTTTGGTTTCGAGCGGACTCAGAAAGGTATTGCACTCGTCTGAAATTTTTTTGAAGTGAAAACTTGTTTAGCGGCGCTTGGCACTTTTTTTAGATGGGTAAAAAATGTTAAACTCGCGTCAGATGTCGCGTCAGATCCTTAGCCTGATCGAAAAGCGTCAACTGTCAACTGTATTGTAACGAGTTTTTATTCAGTGACTCAGAACAAAGACCTCCTTGCTTCGCTCGGTCAAATTTCTTTGTTCAGTGACATCAAAGAAGTACGCGAGCAATGGCGCGATTAACCCTCACAAAAAGCATAATATTCAAAAATGCAAGTTTTCACTAATGCCGGCACTCCCGTAGTGCAACCCGTCCTTTTTTAGGGTTCCGTACCCCAAAATAAAAAAAAAACGGATCCCTTATAGGATCACTTTGTTGTCCGTCTGTCTGTCTGTCAAGACCCTTTACCACACGAACGAGAAGAGGTGTCAGGTTGAAATTGATAACGAATATTAAGGTCCATAAACCACACAAGATCTGAAAATTTCAATTTTTTACAACGACGCAATCAAAATATATGGCTTTTTATGTCCTCATCTCTATACATTTATGCAAAAATGCAAAACCTACAGGGTACTTCCCGTTGACCTAAAATTATGAAATTTGGATAGTAGCTAGGTCTCACAGTACAAATAAAGGGAAAAGTCTAAAATCATTAAATATTTAAATTTTTCTCACAAATAGTAACCAATTAAGGTGAGCTCCCGTTTCAAGAACTTTTCTATAAAAGAGGGGTCAAGTTTGATGGTCGCGGTGTATTTAAAATCAAAGAGCAAAAGCTTTTAGTATATCATATGGTAGGTAGGTACGGAACCCTTAGGGCGCGAGTCCGACTCGCACTTGGCCGGTTTTTTTTCATCTTTCTCAAAATTGTTATCCCTACAGGGACTAGATAAATACTATTCATACATCATAAAAAGCAAGTCTCCCAAAAATGTCCGTCCGTCGATCAGTCGGTCGATGGGGAAACTTTTTCCTTCGCGTGCTAATATAATACTAACGAAATATATGGCGGGCCAAGTTGTTGCATTTTTGGCTATGTTAATTACTAAAATAAAAATATTGATATGTTTTTTCTGAAACACTAATTTATTGTGCAATATTACAAAATAACTACTTATTGGAATAAAAAAGAAATTGGAAATTTTAAGTTAGCTGCGAAGTAGAAGATTGAGGAGCGCTGGTCTTTGTGGGGAGTGGGGACATTTGTGATGCTGAACATTTTAGTAGTGAATAAAGGTGGTCATGCGAAAGCCTATTACGATAGTTGTCCGACTGATACCACCAAATCATTCGAAGGATTCTGAGTGGTTTTTTGCTGGATCTTATTTCGAGGGTAACTGTCATACAACAAAAATGATAAACTGTGATTTGCGCAAAAACGGCTCAAACCATCCTGATAAAACTTTGCATGGCCAAGAATCTTCATGCAAGGTATCTTGCAGCAGTATCCATTGGTCTATGGGACTTCATTTATGGGGCGTTTCCTTATTACTAAAATGCAAAAAAATGTGATTTTTTAAATAAAATGTGATTTTTTAAAATTATCAATGGGCTTACTCTTAACCTCGATCTAGTCTTGAGGTCAACGATGGGACGAGCTTCACTCGCGACTTGAATAGTTTCGTGTTATATAAACTCGGGAACAGGCAGAGAAGGCAACGAGCTTCTTGGCTCTGCGATCTATCGAGTTAAGAGCGGCTAGGTGATATTTGATAAAGATGACAGCAATTCTCCATGCAGGATCGGACTTGTCTACACTTCTACACTAATAATTTTCTTACAGATTAATGAGATCATAATTCCTATAATTCTAATGCTATTTTTTTCATTTGTCTTATATTTCAAAGTTGACTTCAAGGTTATCAATTTACGCATAAAATAATTTTTTTATTTTTAATTTGATATATAAAATTACAGGTTTGAAAATTGTTTGTCTTAAATGTCGTCCGATTTCATCATTAAATTTGTTATATTTTTTTACAGATAATATTTTTCGAAAATTAAATTTAAGCTTCTGTTAGCTTAATGTCTTCCCAATAATGCTTAAAATAATTTAAAAAATTGGATTTATAATTCCTAAGAAAAATGCAAAAATGTTAGTACTGAAAATTGAGTTTACCAAAAATTCGCCATACAAAACGGCAATTTCATAGGTAAAGACCTAATATTATAAAGAGGAAAGATTTGTACCTATTTTTGTATGTTTGTAATGAATAGGCTCCGAAACTCCTGGACCGATTTGAAAAATTCTTTCACCATTAGAAACCTGCATTATCCGGGATGAACATAGGCTATAAAATATTTAAAAAAAAGTTAGGGTTCCGTATGAAAACTTCGATAATGTAACCCAAGGTGTGAAAAAAATACTAAATAGCATCCTTATATCGAGTACGCTGCCGAAACTATTAACAATAGAGCAAAGTAATGTAGTACAGAATTATAGAAACCATCAATATCTACAAAAAAGTCCGCGATACCATATGTCTAACTATTACAGTTATGTCACAATAACTACTTTTTCATGTTAAAATATGTAATAGTAACGCCGGTACAAACTATATAGGCCACATTATTCGTACCTATTAATCCTTATCCAAATAAATGATTTCGTATTCAAGGCTATATCAGTACCTGTAAATAACTTTTTGAATTATTCAAATCGGACATACCATTCAAAAGTTATCATGAGTGTAATCGTTATCAAAATTGAAATTAAAGAAACAGCGCCCTAAGTGACTGTAATGGTTTTATCTACAACAGAGAATAGACACGAAAAATTTGACTGGTCAAGTGCGTGTCGTTCCGTGTGGTAGCGGCAAAGAATAGTGCCAACCCATCTCAACCTGTAGGTGTCGTAAGAGGCGACTAAGGGTTTACAAACCGGAAGATGGGCAGCGACATCTTTCCGTGTATCGCACCATCTTACATACTGCGGTCACCAACAACCGCGGTCCATGGTGCCAGCCTTAATGCTAACAAGCGTGGTGACTAAGATACTTCCCCTCCACATTCTTCTAGCAAGGGCTCGAATTCTGGAGGGAGCTCCCTGTCCTGTAGTGGACGTATTATGGGATGTTATGATGGTCTTGATGAAGTGCGTGTCGGCTCGAGCGAATTTAATGCACTTCTGCGTGACGAAGATCGTATGACTGCCCATAACTAGGACAGTATTTTTACCTTAGTGGTACGGAACCCTCGGTGGGAGTCCAACTTGCGCTTGGCTGGTTTCTTTAGTAACCCCCGATGCAACAAGAACCTATATCTACCCGTGCGAAGCCGGGGCGAACCGCTAGTGCTTTAGGGCTCCCGCACACGACCGAGAATCGGTGGCCGATTATCGCCCAGGACAAGGACGGAAGATCCAGGTGATAACACGTAAGAGCGGGATGCCGACAAAAAATCGGCCACCGATTCTCGGTCGTGTGCGGGAGCCCTTATATAAAAGTAGAAGCTGTCCAGGAGTAAAGTAACGCTTAACCTTGTTGAGGATAACAAGCTTTTTTGCCGCAGTTTGCATATACATAAACCTATTTTGAAATGGACAAGTAAAGACCTTTCATATAAGAATACTCCACTTGACCTATAATAGTAACGACAATTTAAAATTTTGCCCCATAATTGGGCTTCATTTGCAATAATAATAAAAACATTATTTTGTTTGCAAAAAAATGGGTAAGTATATTTTTAAAGCATTCCCAAGTCGATAGCGTGAGTAGTTGCTTAGATAAACAGGCAACAGCCGAACATAGGTATTTTTTTTACCTATAAAGGGTGTAAGGGACGGTGTACCGAAAACTGACAGGGCGTGCTCAGTCAATGAAACTGAACAACTTTCCCAAAGAAACATATGTTGGGAAATGAAAAAAAAAATTGACTTCTCCATACAAACTGTTCGACCAGAGTGGGAAATTTGTAAAGAGAGGTCAAATTTGTATGTTTTTTACATATGTTTCTTTGGGAAAGTTGTTAAGTTTTCGGTACACCGTCCCTTACACCCCGTATAGTAATCACTAATTGGGTACCTACATAGGGCCGGTGGCGCGGCGCGTCGCCTTTCCCTTCGCAAAAGAGATGTAAAATTTTACTATGGGGGTTGGATTTTTATTTCGAGGGAAAATTAACAGGGTTCAAACCAAGTTCATATGATAGATAGAATAGTAGATAATATTGTGGTGAAGAAAGAATATTTTTAAAGGCCACCATTTTTTTACAATCGATTTTTAAAGTTATTGAAATACGGCATCACTGATTGGAATATGGCAACACAGATTGGACTATGACAACCCTACTTACAAATAGTGTTGCGATCTATCGATTATTTTATTTCGAGATATTAGTGTGAGTCAAGTCACCTGCGTCAGTTTATACCTCGTAACGTCAAAAAAATACATTTGCCCTTTGCCTAGAGGCTCGTTCTAAGTCGGCAGATCATTTGACTGAGAGTTGTCAGTTTCTATGAGTCATATTAATGAGTTAACTCATTTAAATAATTTGAACCATTTGTTCAGTTTCTACGAGTCATATTAATGAGTCAACTCATTTAAATAATTTGGACCATATGAGTCCGAGAAGTAATACAAGATCTTATGACACGCACGACAAGCAGTCATCCAAGTACTATTAGGCCGGATATAAAGCAGGTTGTAGCAGACAGACCTCTGTGAAATATTCCCGCGCAACGTTGGAATTGTTCTCTAATTGCGTCACTGTCAGTGTTCAATTGTCAAGAAACTACCTAGTAAGAGCAGGCAAAATGTCAATCTCGTCGGCCGACAATTATTGAGGGATCGAGGGGAGTCATGGCTCCCCCT
Source organism: Athrips mouffetella (assembly GCA_947532105.1). NCBI lineage: Eukaryota > Metazoa > Arthropoda > Insecta > Lepidoptera > Gelechiidae > Athrips > Athrips mouffetella. Next base: position 27,989,344 of record OX383956.1, on the reverse strand, counting down.
GCCTCTACCACGAAGGTCATGAGGCGACCAAAGGCCACTCACAACGTCGCCCAGGCCACTTACCTTCGCGAAGAAATCGCCGCCAAGCTTTGCAAAAGTGCAGTCGCCCGCCTTACCGCCGCTTCACCGCACCCCGTCAAAGCCCCCCACAACCGCAACCGCGGGCCCTCGACAGCCGCTTGCCTGGGCTGTACCGCCTTTGCCACAGAGCCTATTAACACGGTCTTCTCCCCACAAGCCGTGGGAGTGAAGACGAAGCACCCGGAGGTGTCAACAACTTCGGTCACACACGAAGCCATCGACCTTGCCATCGAGCTCCTGCTCTCCGTTCTCAAGGCCTTGAGAGCAGGCACAGACCCGGTGACAATTGTCACGGAGGGTGTCTCCATCCTGACTCGCATCCCCTCCCCTCCACACCAGGTAGCCTACGTTCACTACGCCTCGTCGAGTAGTTAGGACTGTGGGCCCCTCACAAAACTGATACAGTGGATTTATTTTTTATACAAGAGAAAAAAAGAAAAATAATGGGTTATCACTTTAAGGTACTAAAACGATAAAAACTAAACTGCGTTAGTTTTAATCGTTTTTGTACCTTGTATTCCTTGAATTTTCATCGTGTTCAGGTCTAAATCGACAATTTCAGTTTAATTTCAGGTTACTCTTTATTATTTCATTTACCTCAAACAAATACACTTAACTAATTCGAGTGAGTGAACTGACTCACTCATTTGAACTATTGATACCGTTATCTCTACGGCTTTCAAAATGAAACGCTTGGTTGACAGATATAACCTAAAATACCTAACCTAACCTTTTTCCTCACTTCTTTGATATTGGCTAATTAAATTAATAAATCAAAGCAGTATTGATAAATATGTGTATTTTGTAGAATCGGGTTGTCAAGCTCACGAGATGTCTGTGAAAGTACATTCTTGGAATAAAGGATAAAAATGAAATACTGGAGTTGAAATCAGTGCTTACATAGCCAGATAATTTACCACACAAAATAATAGATAGGCTCTAAGTCACCAGCCACTTTTGGCCGCACCGTGTGACAAGCTACCCAAAGAATACATCTATACATAAATAAATACAACATAGACTTACAAGAGGAGACACAAGACTACTCAGAAATTATTAACTTAAGGGATCAAAAACTAAAACAAGGAATGAGTGCAGACTCACAAGATCTTAATATTGTAATATCAAGTGCCTTCGGACAATACTACACTAATATGTTATAATGTGAGTATACAATCATCCAGGCTCTACAAGCAATAAAATCAAGAAACATTACAAAAATAAATATTAGTATAGTGTAGGACAGCACATCAGTTCTACTAAAGCTGAATGGCCGCTATACAACCTCAGGATTGATACTACAATGCGATGAAGAACTATAAAAGTCATCAGTCTCCACAAAATAGCATTATTAAAGGACATTTCCCTGGGAAATGATGCAACGGACTAACTGGCCATTACTTTTAAACCAGTTCCGGACTGAAATACAGATACAAATGTCCTTCACTCGTGCACAAGCCCCTACCAGGATTCAAACCTAGGACTCTCGGCTTGGCAGGCAACCGTAACACTCTGGGTGTCAACACCATTCTAGTCATCTGGCTGATGACATTGGTATTCCTATGTATTTCTCATCTGATTTATTTCTAATTAAACCATGAGTAAAATAATCGCAAATACCTGTGTTTAGATATTATCTTCCTTAATCAACCAGTCTACAAAGAATATAATTTTAAAAAATTATATATTGGGAGACATTTCACACAAGGTCATCTGATCCCAAACTAGGCAAAGCCTGTACTATATGGGTACCAGAGACTGATATACATACATAAATAGATAAATAACACCCAGACACAGAACAAACACTTGTGTTCATCACACAAATGTTTGCCCTGGGCGGGGATCGAACCCGCGGCCCATGGTGTGAGAGGCAGGCTCACTACCAACCACACCAACGGGCTTGTCAACCCAATGTAAAAGATCACACATTTTTACCCGCAGCAATTATTATAATTAATATTTATGTTCATCTGTTGCCTCATAACTTCTATACAACTTATTGTAGTTAAACAAATGAGTAGCGTTAGATTAGAAGCGTCTTGATCTTCCTCTGGTTATAGGATATAAGATGTTACATTACATTGAATGTGGCGCCCTCAGGACATTAACTCATGAATGACCAAAATAATATTTTTATATGATACCATGTTGGGTGTCAAATAAAAGGACATTATCTGAACATCACTATGAATATTTAGTGGCAAATAAGCATGCTGCTTCACCCAAGGGCAACTGAACATAGTGGGTCTTACTCCGTGGTCTTACTACAAAAAAGTTAGACATCTGTTGAACACTTGATTAAAAAAATGCGCACAAAATAACTGGCTATGTCAGATGATGCGCAGAAGTCAAGTCATAATAAAATAAGTCATTTTTGACTTCTGCGCATCAATGACATAGACAGAGTTATTTGGTACGATATTTTTAATCAAGTGTTCAACAGATGTCTAACTTTTTTGGTGTAAGACGGAGTGTGTTTGCTTAAGATGAGGCAACGAGGCATGTCCAAGCAGCTTCATGCGGCCAATAACAACTTTACACTAAGTGTAATATTATTCATCTTATATTAATATCTGTTCATATAAAAAAATCTTGCTAATTGTGTAACAGATAGTTAACACTTTGAATTGACATAATAAGCCTATTATTATTATTTCTGGTGGAGAATCTGCGCAGACGGGTGATCAGATCACTTAAATAGCTATTTCATTCACTATCCCAGCTAGAAACGGACGGTGTGGCCTGCTTCACTGTAAGCCCCATCCAGGAAGATGGCCAGTTTATGCGGCAAGCTGCTCTTTTGGCTTCATCGGGGTATCCCCATTTTCCATTCCCCCTATCTACTGATTGAGATGTACTAAATAAGGACCCTGAGAGGACCTCCGAAGCTTTTCGCACACAATTCTGTGTCCCCTGGTGTGAGGCTCTCTGCACCACCAGCCAATCTGCCGAGGGCACTGGTTTACTGGTGCTGTTAAGTCTTTTTTCTATCTATATCCCTTGATGAAGAGTTTGGATTGACGATACCCCTCCACATTTTCCAACTGTGTGATAGTTCGTCTCCATGTCCTGTATCGTTGCATTCTGTCGGGTTTTCTTGTGCTTACGGTAAATGAACAGAAACGCGTAACACCCGCAGTAAGCTAAATCCACGGAGTATTACTCTGTGGCTAAATCACTCGAATTCTTCATTTTTGTGCACTTTTAAGATATTTTCCAGCAAAATACACTATTTTGATCACTTTAACCTCTTTCGTTTCACAAATGCAAAATCTCTGACACAGCCAGTTGCACAAAGCTACTTTAAAATTAAAGCTCCTTTAAATCTACTGCTGTCACTTTCTTTGTCAGCAGAATAGAAAGAGTCCGCAATAGACTTAAAGGAGCTTTAACTTTAAAGATGCTTTGTGCAACTGGCGGTGAGAGTAGGATAGCTTTATGTTACGTCCATGTGTGTGGTTGAAACACACTGCTGTCAAAAAAAATATTACTTTGAAAAACATTACCCGTTGACAGCAGTCTGTCTCTCAGACTATCTGTCTTGACCACGCACACGGGCGTCATATACAGCTATCCTACTGTGTAAACAAAGATTTTGGAAACTACGCCAGGGGGCGTTTATAGATATGCCATATACTCGGCAAAAGCGTGCCACGTAAAAGCCAAAGTGAACTTGAAAATGGCGGTGTTTAGTAGTGCTGTCTAACTTGTAATCGATATTTTATCGATATGCGGGCTGGCAGACGACGTCGGAGACGTACAAGTAGACTTCGTTAAGTGATAGATTGCTGATAGACAGCTTACTCGCCGCGCCGTCACTATTTTTATCTCCTAGTACTATAACTCTAGCCCATAGATATCAGAAGGCTTATGATGCGAAGGATGGGCAGCAGCATCTTTCTGTTTATTTTACCATCTTACATACTGCGTTCACCAACAACAGCAGTGGCAAGCCACAACGCTAACAAGCGTGGTGACTAGAGTAAATCCCCTCCAAAGAACCACGCGTTTTTTTGAAGGGAGCTCCCTGTCCTGCAGTAGATATTTTATGGGATGTTATGACGATGATAAAACATACTCTGTATTATTATGTAACTCGAGTTTCATAATTAATGTGATTATACAGTGTTTTTTTTTACCATCCGGTAATTTTAAGAGGGGATTCTTCTCATATTTCCCATATAAGTTAGAAACAGAATTTGTGCATCGGAGGATAAAACATCTATTACGCTATTAAATAAATAAAGTTAAAATAATCGGAGGATAGAACATCTATTTGGCTATAAAATAAATAAAGTTTGTCATAATAATTCCCTAAAATTATCACGATCGATCAAAAACGAGGCCATTTTTCGCATTCTTATTACGTCACACTTCCCCTTCCAATAAAACATTTGGTTAACTATAAAATAAGTCGTTTTTCTTACGTCAATGTGTCAAAATAATATTTCCTGTTCTGGAACGCACGTCTATACGAAGAAAAACGAAAAGGCAATTGAGTGTTGCCAGTTTATTTTGCTTTGGTGGTGCCAGTACTTTAAAAAAAAGTCCACTACAGATTTTTTTTTTAAATTATTTAAAAAAAAATGGCGGCATTAAAAAAATAATTCTTATTCATTCTTCTTTCTTCGTTTTATTCTCCTTCATGTAATATAAATTTCAAGTCTGTTAATTTTATCTTGGAATAAAAAACCACTAGTATACATGTCTTTTGTTGACGCACTGACGACGTGTGTCTAGCTCGAAGTGATAGCACACCTTCTTTAATCCCAAGACTAATTCGGCATAGGTACATTGCTGGGAAGCTTGTTTCTGTTAATTCCAACATCCTTACTTCTACCAGCAATGTACCTATGCCGAATTAGTCTTTAAATTTAGGAAGGTATCATAGCGGCTAATAATTTCACGTTTTCTTAAAAACAATCCAAGCTCAATTTATCAAGAGTCTAAGTGCATGATAACGTTTAACGCGAGACAAATCGGTCGAAGAACGGATTCGTGGATGTACAGCAACCTAGCACTACGCAGCAGCCGAGGCCATGCTGTCAGACAGCAGACCTCTCCACCTTCCGCAGTCTTCACTCCATCACCTAACCTCGGTCGCCCACTCCATGCCTCTCCTCAAGTACCGATGTAGTTCAGTCAGTCGCACCTCGACGCCGGCCGACGTCGGGCGTATAGCATGGTCCCCGCGCCAACTCGCGCTTACGCGCCACAAAATCATTCTTAAGTTTTCCCCGCGAGAAAACCGAGTGAATTAACATCTTGTTTAAAATAAGCCCTAAGTGAAGTTTCTGCATGTGTTTTCTTACCGTTTTCTCATTCCGACACAATTTAGGTGAGTTCAGCCAGATCGTAAATTACGTTTATTTTGTTGACGCTATTACGTGATGCAAGAATAAAACAGAAATCTTAGTAGGTAAGTACCTACCTATCTAAAAAATAACTGACTGCTGAGTGCATGTTGTTGTCTGTTACTTAATAGCAACTAGTTCTGTAGGAGGTGGGGGAAGATGTAAGAAAGTTTTAAGTACTAGGTATACCTAATACTTATCTAATTAGTTAGTTGGATTTTTTATTATAGGTGCACAAGAAATAAACGAATAGTTTTTTACCTTTTTAATAATATAGCGAGTTTTTTCCTTTAATATAATGTCGCACATCAATCTAACAACTCTCATGATACCTATAATACCTATGATGGTGCTATCAAATTGACATACAAATAGACCCATAGGTAGACCGACCGACGAATGAATACACATCATAATTATTATTTAATAGGCACTTAGTATGTAACTAAATTATGGCCGTGAGCAACCATTAAATCAACGTTCATGTATTTAGACTGAAATATTGTTTATTATCAGAACTAGACGACAAAATCAGAGAATCAACAAATTAGGGTAACACCTTTTATAGTATACTTATTAGACTACATAGATTTTCGAGTTCTTTTATATTACAAAGTATGAATAGTCAAGAACATGTCAAAAAGGACGTTGTACCTACCATTCTTATTTCAGCAGCCGTAAGAACTCAGTCATATTCTGTTGACTGTACTAGAAAAGGTGTGTCATACTATATGACACATTTTTAACGCTCAAACAAGAAAAATAGAAGCATTATGACTGCTCAAAGGGGATAGTAACAAAATCAGAAATATTATTAGGGTTTTAGTTAGTAGGTTACATGTAATAGATTTAATAGGAAACTTCATAATTGGCTCATTGAACAATGCTTTTATTTGGTAAAGAAATACTGTACTAGGCATTGAATTTGTTTGAATGATAAAATTATAATCAAAATATCCGGAAAGACAGATTGAAGTAAAGCTACTCTAGTTGATTTAGAACCTAGCAATTCTTCTTCTTCTTTCGTGTCGGCAAGAACACGGGCTAAATCTTACTTGCCCAGTAAGCGGCTACCGTGATAGCCCTCTGGTTACCGTCAAGTAAGTCCTCACGCCAGCAGGTGGTCGGGCACGCGGGATAATTAGTGAGGTGTGCCATGGTTTGCAGGGGTTCTCCACAATCACAGCTGGCGTCTGCGCTGATTAGGAACCCCCACCGTCACAGGTTATCCTTGCTTCGGCCAACCAGGGTCCTCAGCCTATTTAGACTTATCCATCCAAGTTGGCCAAGGTTCCTTATAGCCAGGAGGCAGGTTTTCGTCGGGTTTCTGCAGCGGGTCTTATGTCAGAGAGCTGGACAGCTGTCACTCCCAGGATTTTGAATTCTGCAAGCAATTCTGAAAAATATAGTTCACTGTTGTTAACACTTACAAATAATGCGAAAAACAGCCACTTTTAGCAGTTTTTGTATCTGTAACTACAGTGAACTTTATTTTACCTATGTGGTAAGGAACCCTCGGTGCGCGAGTCTGACTCGCACTTGGCCGGGATTCTTGCTTTCAGTTTTATAATGGAACACGCTTTTATTTGAAAACCTGAGACTGTGATAACGTTTAAGTTCTTTTTCTACGTCTAATAAAAGCTTGTTTAAAAAATGATTATACCTTTATTTATTTATTTTTGTATTTATGTATGTGTATAGCATGTATGAAAGAATTGATGAAAGTACAGGAAGCAAGGGAAGTATGTCAAGATCGTAGCTGTGGTCTCTGCCTACCCCGACGGGAAAGAGGCGTGATGTTATGTATGTATGTATGTATTATTTTATTTTCTTGTATTTATGATGTCAAATACTAAAAAAAAACTATCTTCACACTCTATAATCAGACAAGCCCAAATACACCCAAAATCACGTCACTAGAAACGCATTGGACTTTATGGCTTAGTAATAGATTTGCAAATGTTTCCATTCACGTGCGGTTGACCGTAAGTACGAGTACTAGCCTTAAAGCATGTTTTAGCAAATTTTCGAATGCTAATGAAAAGCTGAATTTTGATTTGGTTATTGATAGATATGTATTTATTTATTTATTTTATACAGTCGACCAACTACATCATCAGACCCTAGATAGAGCCCTTGTCAAGCGAATCAGACAAGCCCAAACTCGATGGGGTTGCGTTATTTTATTACAGGGTTCCCATGGCCATCTTGCAGCTCCATCATGAGATCAGATCCATGTCATTTTAGTATTGTGCATCCTATTTACATTATGCATGCAAAACTTCAGTTTAGTCCGAGAAACCTAAATGAAGACGGCGCCATCTAGTATTGAGTAGAAAAACTATAGTATCATACAAAATTTTTATTGTTGCATCTTGCACGAGAAATTAAGACGTTGGTTTGTATGATAAAACTTAAGAGAAATTTCCCCGAAAGGCCGAGATAAACCCAAATGTTTATAAAAAAATCCTTAAAGACCCAGTTCAGAACGTCCGCGACATACCGTTAAATGTATGAAGCCTATATGCAGTCTGTTCAATGTGTTGCGGAGCGGATTCGGAGCGGATAGCCCCGCGTTGGACTGAACGGACTGTAAAGACTTCATACAATTTTACGGTCCGTCACGGACATCCGCGCGGACGGTCCGCGTCGCACTAAACTGGGCCTAAGAGTCGTTTGTGGTCTTAAAATTAAAACATTACCAAGTGAGCAAGCTATGCTACCCACCAACAGATGGCACTGTAGGTTTCTGAAACGCGGTATTTCAAAGTCCTCATTTTCATATTTTATTAATTCTGTTCTTTTTATTTTTTTCAATTCAGAGCTTTCTTTTTGCAAGCTAGTTGAAATTTAAACAAAATTTTTGAAAAGTTACCTCGTTAGTTGTTATAATGTGTTAAGTTACCTTCTTCGTTCTGACGCTTTGATTAGTTTCCTCCTTGGTTGTTATGCATTACATTCTACTTTTAAATAACAAGACAAGTACCTAGTAATTTACTTGGTCGCAAAACTCGATGGAAATGGATTTTCATACTAATTTTGCCGGCAGCTGCTTGCGAGTATTTAGTGATTTAACTAGTATAGCTATTTTGATTTATCTCGAAGGAGGTTGTCAAAATAATGATCGAATTTCCAAGCATGTTTAAGATAATATTTATACAAGGATAGGGCCAAATCCTAATATTTTATAGGATTGTTTATCTTTTCCCATTCATGAGAAACAAGGTCCTGACATACTGACGGACTACAATATGATTCTACAGCTGAGGGTTCCGTTTTTTCCTATCTAGGTAGGGTACCATAAAAAACGATATAATTCCTCGTATTTTTTATACACTGGCATTCCTGACACTAGATATGTATGATTTGATTTTTGATAAAGTTGTTCACAGACAGAAAGATATGATGTTTGAAAATGTATCTAGTTTCTTTGCCGCCCAGTGTAACTGTGTTTTACAGTTCTTTTCACCCCATGTAGAGAGGATACCTATATATATATATACGAGATGCGAGTTCCACACAAGATTAACTAGAAACCAATCTACAATTACATTTGATTTTGCCTATTAACGAGACATTGATTAGGAACTTGCTTATACTCATGTACGTAATACGTAGATGATTACAGCATTTAATAATGTTAACTTTATATTTGTTTTATATGCTGTTTAAAAATGCAACATGTCAAGACCAGGTATAGATATACTTTTGATAGTCGTTCTGAGTGTGTGTTTGACTCCATAAAAACCGGCCAAGTGCGAGTCGGACTCGCGCACTGAGGGTTCCGTACCACCACATAAACATAATTGTATTAGTTGAAATTTCAGTAAGTTAATGTGCTAGATTTTTTGAGTCCGAGACGCGCTTGACCAAATTTTATTATTTGTTGTTATTTTATAGCTTATGCACTATAAACATACCAATTTTCAAGTTTGTAAGTGTTCCCGTTTTTAAATAGAACTAAAACAAAAATCGCCTCAGCGACCATCCAACTTGACCCCTCTCTTATATGAATGTTCTTGAAACGGGAGCTCACCACAATTGGTTACCATTAGTTGTGAGAAAAGTTGTAATATTTAATGATTTCAGACTTTTCCCATTATTTGTACTGTGAGGCCTAGCTTCTTGCCAAATTTCATAATTTTAGGTCAACGGGAAGTACCCTGTAGGTTTTGCATTTTTGAATAAATGTATGGAGATGAGGACATAAAATGCCATATCTTTTGATTGCGTCGTTATAAAAAATTTAAATTTTCAGATCTTGTGTGGTTCGTGGATCCTAATATATGGTATTAATTTCAACCTGATACCTTTACCCGTTCATGAGATAAAGGGTCTTGACAGACAGACAGACAGACAGACAGACAAACGGACAACAAAGTGATCCTATAAGGGTTCCGTTTTTTTCTTTTGAGGTACGGAACCCTAAAAAGGAATAAGATAACACTGCCTTAATAGTTTTGTATCTGCAATGAAGCTTTTAAAAGGAGTTCTGGGTACTGTAAACCTAAAATAAATGATAAGTGGGACATGCAGATGTAATAACTCAATTGTTCCAGATCCATTGCGGTCGCACTCGTGGTTGACCGAAATTACTTAAATAGAAAAATAAATGACCTTTCCGTACAAAATTACCAATTTATCAAGATATTTGTATAGTGTAGTGGAATAGTTGTCGTTGGCCAGACATTAATTTTCAATTGTTCAGTTTGCTTCGTTGATCAACTATTAGACTCGGATATTTCCATGAGACGTAGAAGGTGTATTGCATGTATGTCCAACCTTGGGCCCGCAGTCATTTATTCAATAAATACTGGAATTGAGAGACAAAAAATGTAAATTTTTACGTAAAAGAATATGAACTATTTTCATTTTGTTGCTTGTAAAATATTATCCACGGTGGGTATGTTACCTCTTTTCTTAGCGAACTTGGCTGACCTGACACACTGCCGCGTTTCTAGATTGAATAATATATCCGTAAAAATATTATATACCATAGATTGTTACGAAACGAATTTGAGATTTCTTTGAAATCAGTGTTTTACGAAAAATAAACCTAATAATGGTCCACCAATCCTGCCCCATCTAGATAGTCGGTTGAGCACCAAAGTGTTATCAACACAAGTAAGATAGGACATCTTCACATGATTGACATGCACTAGATTACAGCCGAGATAAAGCGAGAGAAACAGAGTTACAGACTCACCATCTGTCACCATATCTCACCTCTTAATAGATACAGAAGAGTCTCATTCAGTGCACGGTGAAATAAATACAATCCACCCGGTGTAGCTTATAAAAAAACTTAGTGACATGATCGCAAGAATCTTTTAAAATGTTCAATCCGCTGAAGAGGTACGTATCAATTTAATTAAAATTAAACCACACTCTACAACTAGTACTACAATGGCGTATTCGATTGTTAAAACTATATTTACATGGCTTAATTCATACAAATATACACATGGTGCTAAAGTAAACCTATATTTTAATAAAAAGTGTGATATCACTGTTTTAAATAATTGCTACAGAAGTCCATTTTAGATTAGCTTCGATTAAAATAAACAAGTTAACAAATCTTATGTCAGAGTCTCTATTAGGTACGGTTATTCGCACGTTTTCATCTGATTTGCATAGCTCAATGACAATGCAGAGTTGTATAAATAGTGGGGAGAGGAGAGCATCTTGCTTGCTTCGTGCGAGATATTTTGTGCTTGTCTCACCCACCACATGGGCGGCCAAGGCGACGACAGTTATTATAAGTATTAAGCACCCGCGACGCGTGGGACCGAAGCTGTATTTGGAACTTGCAAGCCCACTAACTAAATTCATTACTAAATTATTAATTTGATAGCGAAATGAATTTAAGAAAGACAAAAAATTGAGGTATGAAAATAAATACTAGAAAATATGGGTAGTGCAATCCTTTCATAATTTGCGGAAGGCTTTAAAATTTAAAGCCAATTATTTAAAGTTTAACCTAGGTGTAAAACCTAGGCTTATTCTGGGGGCTAAATGCAATCATTTTTGTTCGACGACTTAAAAATTCGCAAAAAGAATTGACTTTGCATACAAATTAGGCCAATCGGCTGTTCATTTTATAAGGAGTAGATTTTATTTTGGCGAATTTTGAAATAGGGGTTGTGTTTAGCCCCTGGAATAAGTCCATAAAAAATTTAACACCAATTTATTTAAAACTCTAAAACCCGATATAACGTCATATATGTCAAAACATCTCTCGTATGAGCTTTGGACAGCCAAGACTGTATCTTTTTAACTTTGTAGCTGGTTAAAATTTTCTTATAATGTCTTCTTATGGTATGTCGAATACTTCACAAAAATAAAAGTAAAAAATAAAGGAAGATGCAATACAAGACATTAAGTAAGAGAGACCAAGAAAGATTAGAGGCATTCGAAATGTGGTGTTGGAGGCGAATGGAGAAAATAAGCTGGACAGAGAAAAGGACGAATAAGGAAGTATTGGATGGAATAAATCAAAATAGAGAAATTATAAATGTAATAGAAAACCGAAGAGGAAAAATGTTTGGCCACATCATCAGGCACGACACATTTATAAAAAACCGGTCAAGTGCGAGTCGGACTCGCGTGCCGAGGGTTCCGATATACCTATAGTCTAAAAAACTGTGCAACTTAGAAAGATCGTTTTATTTTTGCTGTAATAGTATATACTCGTACATAAATTTCTATAGAGTGTAATTAATTCAGATTTATCCTTTCACAAACTACAGAGAAAAGGGGGGGAATAGTATTTTTTTTGTCATTTTTCATCACAACTTGAAAAAAATATACAAAAATATAGACCTTTCATATGATATCCCACTCGACCGAGTAACAACAATTTGAAATTTTACCCCCTCTATTTGGGCCCCCTTTACAGTGATAATCATAAGTTTTTACTCATTGTTTCATATGCTTATAAGTTGGGCAACCATATTCTAAAACTGTTCCAAATTTTAAGTCGATAGCATGAGTGGTTGCTGAGATATAGAGGTGTGACAGACAGACAGAAAAAGTGGCACCATAAGGGTTCCTTTTTTTACCATTTTGGAATCGGAACCCTAAAAACGATAGTGGAAGAAAAAGTGGAAGGAAGAAGAGGCCGTGGCCGGCCTAGAATAGAGTACTGCCAAAGGTCGAAAGAGAGGGCGGCGGGGGTAAATACCGAGCGCAGCGAGGTTCAAATCTCTATACTTACGGAGAACTGATAAACCTCATACAAGACAGAGGCAGATGAAGAAAGCTACCCCGACAAGAGCATGGCTCTTAAATACTGAATGAGGAATGAATGCAATAAAAGAAACGTGTTATTTACAACTTTTTTGTTTTAGTTCTATCGTAATCGTAAGAACGGTAATCCATACATTAAAGCGTCGAAATTGGCGACGTAGTGATGCATATCTCTAAGTCTAAATTCGGAACAATAGTTTTTAACCTACCATTGAGATGTCGTTTAAAATAAATGTGTAAAATGTGTAAATTTCCATACCACCAATAATCTTTTGCGGAACCCTAGGTGCACGAATCCGACTCGCGATTGGCCGGTTTTTTCTTATCCTGTATCCAGAGCAGCTTGCATTTATGACGCATGTAAGTTCGTTGTTAAACACGTTATTAACCGAGCGCAATGCTCTCTTGTTCTTGTTGTCATCCGTTTCTTGTAATTATTTCACTTGCATTAAAGAACTCGTTTAAGGTACATAACTTTACTACTCTCATGCGAAACACCAAGGTGGTTGAGTGATATTTCGAGAACACATTCATATAGTCATTCAAGGTAGGTCGCGAGATTTTCTTTTCTGTTAAGATACTAATTTAATTGGTACTGCCTAGAAATGTTGACAAAGAAAATGGACGAAAATATTCAATTCTAAATAAATGCCTCATTAGTCATTTATAACAAAACCATTCCAACATTTATTTTGTTTGATCAAGGAAAATACGTTCACACTTAATAGATTACTCATTTACTTTGAAAACTAAAATTGAAGGATGCATATTTTATTTTGACAATAATTATTTTATAAAAACAATGTTAACTCCTATAATAAGTAAGCAATATCAATCTACATTTGCGGGTCAATGATATTTGTACAAGTGCCCTCCAAGCTCGAGAGAACGTAAAGTTGAGAGGAAAATTTTAGAACTCTATCTTTGTTTGTTTTACCGGGCTAAAAGTTACTCATGCTACCATTCAATAGGTATATTTATGACGCTTTTAAATAAATAGAGCACATTAATTTAGTATCACGATGGGCCTTATCAGGAAGCTCAAGGTCACCCAAAGAGCTATGGAAAGGGCTATGCTCGGAGTCTCTCTGCGAGATCGAATCAGAAATGAGGAGATCCGCAGAAGAACAAAAGTAACTGACATAGCTCTGAGAGTCGCTAAACTAAAGTGGCAGTGGGCAGGGCACATCGCAAGAAGAACCGATGGCCGATGGGGTGTAAGGGTTCTAGAGTGGCGACCACGTACCGGAAGACGAAGCGTTGGCAGGCCCCCCGCAAGGTGGACCGACGATCTTGTCAAGGTCGCGGGAAGCCGCTGGATGCGAGCAGCGCAGGACCGGTCGTCATGGGGATCTTTAGGGGAGGCCTATGTCCAGCAATGACGTCTTTCGGCTGATATGATGATGATGATGAATTTAGTATGTTATTAGGTTTATAGAATATTTATTCTCATTAAGACTAAAACTAAGTCACTTACATGAGAAAAACTTAAAATATAATTTACATTTTATCGATCGCTTTTAAGTACATTTTGGGCTAGGCTAGTTTTAAACATATTGAAGGAGTCAATATATTGTAATTGTGGCGGTAGGCGATTAAATAGCTGTGCTCCCTCAGATGTAAACATTGTTTTGCCATAGTTATTTAGACCATGAATCACTTTTCTGAAGAATTTGGGAAGAAAAACGAGAAAATAATTTGGTACTCCCGTACAAAACAGCCAAAAATCCCAAATTCAAAGTTTTGAAGTACGTAGTACAAGTTTGTGTATGTATAATACGTTTTTCTCCTGTTGAATTATAACAGAACAGAACAGAAAAAAAACTAAGATCAGTTCCTTATATGTCACTAATAAGACAGTGAGTGGGTGCTATGGGCGGTGGAGACCACTTACCATCAGGTGGCTCTTGCTCGTTTGCTCAATTGTAACATTAAAAAAAAAAATTGGAAAGGCTCGTTCACATTCTTCACAACTTACATTCTGTGGTGCCGGTGCTTTAAGGGCACTTGTACAAATATCGTTGACCCGCAAAGGTAAGAATGCTGCTTGTAGTTGCTAGATTTTAATTACGGACAGTTGTTGCTATTTTTGGTAAAAAATCATGTACCTAGGTCCAAGGTAAAGCTGGCTACGGCGAGCTTCGAGCAATAAGAATTTTCGCGGAATTACATTATTTTTTTTTCTGTCGCATTCTTTTTGTTACTCTAATTTATATATTTACCAAGCAAAATTTTCGTGTCACATACAGCCCGGGTAATTCCCCCTACACCATTATACCTTCCGATTACACGATTTTTATACCTTCCCGTGTAAATTACAAAACTTATACAATGTCCAAGACATTGTATTTTATTTAGGTCTTGTGGCTACATTACGCACACACATAGTAAGCAGATAATTATAGGGATCACTTATGTAATCGGATACAATAGCAGTAGGTATGTCTTTAATCCTCTTTCATAAGTTGCTCAGTCACTTGAGTAATACGTGGGTGCCTCATAGGGTAGTACGAGTAAGTAATATCAAGCCCTGACAGATAGATAACGGTAAAAGGTAAATAAATTCAATAGTTACTTAATTTTTAACACTAGAGCCGCTATCACACCTTCCTTAATTCATAAAGATCATGAATTCATAAAGTAATTCGGCATATATTGCTCGTTGACGTAAGGATAGTGGAATTAACAGAACCAAGCCTCCCACCAATTCATACCGAAATCGTCTTTGAATTTAGAAAGGTGTGATTGCGGCTTAAGGCCGTTTATCCACCGCGACTATACCGAGCCGATAATGATAACAAAAGAAAAGCGTCGGCACAAAGTTACAAGCGAAAACAGTACTTATTACTTATCTACTTCTTTATCGGAATATTCCAATTTCGAAAATGACACATTTAAAATAAGAGGTTATTGCAAGTCTGTGGGTTATTGGTGTCAATTCTGGCAGACCCAAACTAAAACTAAACTATTTAGTTTGACAGGTCTAAAAATGATGCTGTCTTTCATTAATCTGTAGAAGGTAACAAAGACAGCAACACTCTTAGACCTGTCAAATTTAGTTTAGTTTTAGTTTTGGTCTGCCAGAATCGACAACATTGTCCGCTATGTTTTTAGGGTTCCGATACCAAAAATGGTAAAAAAAAGGAACCCTTATGGTGCGACTTTGTCTGTCTGTCTGTCACACCTCAATATCTCAGGAAGCTATCAATTTGAAATTTGGAATAGTTTTATGATTGCCCAACTTTATAGCAAATGAAACATTTATAAAATTATTATTACTATAAAGGGGGCCCAAATGGAGGGGTCAAAATTTAAAATTGTTGTTACTAGGTCGAGTGGGGTATCATATGAAAGGGTTTTACTTGTACATTCCAAAATAGATTTTAATTTTTTTTTATGACTTAGTTTTCAAGTTATGATGAATAATGGATAAAAAAATACGATTCCCCCCCTTATCTCGGAAGTTTGCGATCGAGAAAAATCTGAATTAATTACAGTCTATAGACGTTTATGTAAATATTACAGGAAAAATAAAACGATCTCTCTAAATAATAAATCTGCAAAAAACCTTTACAAACAAATTTAGTTTTGCGTTTCTAAAAATGGACTCTTATTTCTTTTAAAAATACTAAAGGTATATCGGAACCCTCGGCGCGCGAGTCCGACTCGCACTTGACCGGTTTTTATTTCCTTACAGCTCCGTACTGTAATGAAATGTAAATGGATTTTCATTGTGCAACTGTTATACTTCATAATTCGCAATACTTCCATAGTACCCACATACAGCCCACTATGAATAATAACTTTTTTTTAAAAACAAAAATCTTTTTTTTAAAGAAATTTTAGTTCGTTTTTAGGGTTCTGAGCGAAAATGGTAAAAACGGAGCCCTTATGGTGTGACTTCGTCTGTCTATCTGTCTGTCACACACACCTGTTTAGTGTTTATCTCAGCAACTATTCACGCTATCGCCTTGAAGTTTGGAATAGTTTTAGGATATGCTTGCCCAACTATATTTCAAATGAAAGAATTAAAAATTTTTTTTTATCATTATTGGAAATGGGGCCCAAATACGGGGGACAAAATTTCCAATTGTCGTTACTAGGTTGAGTAGGTATCATATAAAAGTCACTTGTACATTCCATAATATATTTTTGTATTTCTTGACGACTTAAATGTCTACCTATTACGGTTCATGTGATACTGCCCGTTGACAAACAGACATCGGAGGCATTTTAATAGGGTCCCGTTTCTTACGTTTTGGATACGGAACCCTAAAAAAAGGCCAAGACATTAATTAAAATAATTTTAATTAAGAACCGAACAACAAGTTGAAGTATAAGAAGAAAATTTACCTCCAATACAAAACGCGTGTGGGTTTTCCGTAAGTACTTCGATTTCGATCATATTCTTCAGGGTTGTCACGGGTGTTTTCTCCCTCTTTTTTGTCAATGGTTAAAAACCACCTGTTTAGTTTCCGCTTAGATATATGTAAAATCTTATCTGCAATCTCCACAAGGCTTGCGATAGTCTTGAAAATAACTTGTATGTGTACTTAGTTTATCTGTTAGTAGGTAAGTGACTCTCTACGTGGTCTGTGACTTTCTACGTAGTGACGTTGGTAGTGAGTGACATAAATTAGAATGACGAGGAAACCACATGACCGCGGTGGTTTGAGGAAACGTGCCGCTGTGCTGTGCTGTAATGAACCTTTTGTTCTATTCAAGCAATATTTGATTGTTTGCGCTTTCTAGAAAACTACTTTAACAATTTCGAGGGGGTTTACAGGGGCGAAAAGCCGATCCAACTCGGTGTCGTTCGCTCACGCTTATTTGACAGTTAACAGCACTACTGAGTTTAAAATCTTCTATCTTCTTGTATAATTATTAGTAATTGACGGTGAATATTTTATTAAATTAGCAGACGCTTTTCCTTTTTGCCAAAAGTCGTAGAGCCAATTTAGCCTTTGCGTGGTTATACTATTGAAGGTTACGTTAGATTGGCTTCGGCTACGAACACTTAAGGTTAGGTTGGTTGTTACCTATGTATTTTGAGGAAGGAATACTGAATCCTCTTGGGGTACATGATAGGGGTACGAACCAGAAACAAACCGTTAATGTGAAAAAATCTGTTTTATCCTTATTTACCTTGTGTTTGAAAGGCAGATGCGTACATTCAATAGCACAACAGAGAAAACGCTTGTCTTGCACTGCAATATCGGCGGTATTGCTACGTAATAAGGCGGTCTCATCTCATCTCAAGGTCAAAGAGTTTCCTTCCCACGTGTATATGATTGACTGTAATATTTGTATCATATCACCCGCATGTTAATAGCGAACTTGAACTTCAATGTAAATCATGTAGTATTCTAAGAATGAAAAAATAAACTCAAGTCACTTCGGCGGCCCTAAATAATAATAATAACTTTTTAAAACCCTTCCAAATACAGAGATAAAAAACGTATCTCAAAACTGGTGGTTTCAGGCCATTAAACTGAACACATTTTTCCAATTAATGTAGGTCGCGATAAGTTTTCATTTTCCCATAGAAACTGCATCGCGCGGCAGCACGTTTTATGTGGGACAATAGTTATTTGTTATGCAAGGCAGCAAAAGGGTTATTTGGTGCGAGTGCCTTGTATTGAAACCTGAGCAAGCGAAGGATTCTAGGATGTAACCACGAGGGAAGCGAGTGGTTCAAAAGAAGAATCCTGAGCGTAGCGAAGGTTTTAAGGCACGAGACGCGAAATAACTTTGCTAAAGCGAGGAAATGTTAACTCAAGCAAGAAAAGCAATTCAAATATTATAAGAAATAAGTGTTTAATTAATTATTCATACGTATTATCGAGGGCATAATACCTACATAATGGTACGTACGGCAGCAAGCAAATGGAAACAAAACTACTTAGTATAAGCTGAACCAGCGCTACTCTACAAACCCCCGATACTAAAGACCCGCTCAAGGTCAAAAAGTTTCCATCGACGAGCGGCCGTGTGGATTAAGTATACTAGACATTAAAAAAGGAAAATACTGTTATTTTTGGGACTGTTATGCTTATTTTTGTGACTCTACTACTACTTGATAAATTTGCAGTAAAAGGCTCATTTTCATTGGAATCCACTGTTTAGACAGAGGATAGGCAGTGGCAGGCGATCCTATTTTGTATTGCGCTGATTTGGAAGTATAAGGGCAAGTCCATTAATCTGGGCAAGAGAACAAAAAAAAAACAAAAGCCTATCGAATTTTGAAATTACTTTTTATTATCAGCCAGTACCTTACCCGCTAGGCATTCACTATTCATATCACTAATTCTTTCTTTCCTATAGCTGCATCCCTCTTGCTCATCTTGAAAAACAATAGTGCAATTTGTCTTTACTAGCGGCCAGTACTGGAACATGGAGGTTTGCCATTCTACAAAATAAGTTTAGTACATCAAGTTCGAATTTCAAAAACCTTTTGCACGCTAGCGGCTAAAAACCGCTTTTGGCCGCTGAAATTAACCGACACACCAAATATTTCCGAGCTTTTTAGGTGAAAAAAAAAAAAAATTGCTTTCGTATTTTCTAAAGTTGTCCAGTTCCATAGTCTGAATCCACAGTTTCAGGAAGATTTTTAGGCAACTATGGATCTGTTAACGAATTCAAATAGATGCGGGAGTTAAAAAGTTAAGCTTGGGGCATACCTAATACCTATGAACGTGAACTGTCAAGAAACAAGAATCGATAGGAATTCGGATGTTTGCAGGGAAGGCTATCTACTAGCGTCTTTGATAATGCTAAAAATGTTACGTGAGCGGTTGCGCAAGATGCGACTGCGAGAGCCACAACCACGAAGTATTGAAGTGTTGCCAGTACTACTTCTTCTAAAAAATAAAAAAAATATACTTCCCATAATTTTTTTTTGTTATTTCGATATATGTTTCTAGGGAAAAGTTTTTAGGGTTGGTGGGTAGATTCTTCAGCATTGTTGAGACTTTTGTATTACGTGGTAAAGTTATGCTCTTCCCAATCGAATAGTCGCCACTTTTGTCTGTAAAGAAACTACTTTCGATTATATTCTAAACCTTTTGAAAACGTACTTACCGACAAATCTGGCCAAGTGGCAACACTGCAACTTCGAGGTCAGTATTACAATATTCTTTTCAACACATATGCTCATAAAATGTATGAAGGTCCATAATCCAGCTTAATAAACACGCGTGCTTTTTTCATTAATATAACTTCACACTTATCTAGTCCCTGAACTTCACTAGTGTTGTAATTTTTGTCTTTTTAGGGTTCCGTACCCCAAAAGAAAAAAACGGAACCCTTATAGGATCACTTTGTTGTCCGTCTGTCTGTCTGTCTGTCTGTCTGTCAAGACCCTTTATCTCACGAACGGGTAAAGGTATCAAGTTGAAATTCATACCATATATTAGGATCCATGAACCACACAAGATCTGAAAATTTAAATTTTTTACAACGACGCAATCAAAAGATATGGCATTTTATGTCCTCATCTCCATACATTTATTCAAAAATGCAAAACCTACAGGGTACTTCCCGTTGACCTAAAATTATGAAATTTGTCAAGAAGCTAGGTCTCACAGTACAAATAATGAGATAAGTCTGAAATCATTAAATATTACAACTTTTCTCACAAGTAATGGTAACCAATTGTGGTGAGCTCCCGTTTCAAGACCATTCATATACATAAGAGAGGAGTCAAGTTGGATGGTCGATGAGGCGATTTTTGTTTTAGTTCCATTTAAAAACGGGAACACTTACAAACTTGAAAATTGGTGTGTTTATAGTGCATAAGCTATAAAATAACAACAAATAATAAAATTTGGTCAAGCGCGTGTCGGACTCAAAAAATCTAGCACATTAACTTACTGAAATTTCAACTAATACAATTATGTTTATGTGGTGGTACGGAACCCTCAGTGCGCGAGTCCGACTCGCACTTGGCCGGTTTTTTTTTTTAATCGGCAAGATGCAAGGAGTTTCTATAGGGTGACTTTTAATTAGTTCTTGATAGCAAAAGATATGTATGTACTCATGATACTGAACAACTTTTCCCAAGGAACCTAGGTCGAAATACGAAAAACCAAATTTGATCTCCCATACAAAATGCGCTATCAGCTGATGCAGTTTCTATGGGAGGTCAAACTTGATTTTCGTATTTCGACCTATGTTCCTTGGGGAAAGTTGTTCAGTATCATGAGTACATTAATACCTTTTTCTATCAAGAACTAATTAAAGGTCACCCTATATATCTATAACATTCATAATATTTTCACGAATAATAGTAACCTGTGTTCGATAATATGATAATAAATGTTAATTACATGGAAATAATTATATTTATTTAATTTAATTTAATTTAATTTATTTATAATTTAATATATCTACACTCATGTCGTAATCTTTGAATTATGATTCAAAAAGTTGGTACATAAGGCTGAATATTACGCAGAGTATGCATAAAAAATTAAAAAGTTACCATTACGTAACGATTTTTGTATGAAAATTTTTCAAAGGTGTTACGTAATTTAACTTTTTAATCATAACATAACACTTGGATAAAATTCTTCGTGAACCTAAACCTTTTTAAAGAAGACTGAATATAAGGTCTTTTAGAGAGCCGTTTATAAATGTAACAGTTTTTCTTAGTAGCTGTCAAACATCAGTAGCATATTTACAAAGTGTGCCTTATAAAAAACCTATTATTTTGGAGCAGTTACAGTAACAGTTACTATAGTTACAATTATTTTATCTGTAGTGGAAAATATGCGCACGCAGCTTGAAATTAGAAGGACTTGGAAATAGATATTAGATTTGCCGCCATTTTCAAATATTTACCTTTTTTAAGTATTTTGTGCCCGTGAAAGTAATGTGAAAGTTTATTGAAAAAGTAGATAAAGTGGTGCAGTCAGGATACTGCAGTTACACCAGAAGATACTCAATAACTTATGATCTTCTCCCATATTAGTCTAGGACATTTTATGACATAACCTAGTACCTACAATTAATTGGGAAAGAATGAAAATCAAAAAGAAAACCATGTCTTGTTAAGAAAATGTTCTGCTTGTATATTTCGAAGAAGACCTAGCGGATATATTAAGGCGGCTTCTTCAGACTCATATCAGAACTGTAATATACATAATATAAGTTACCATTGTTGTTTACTTACTTTTGTTTAATTTTTATAAGTAAGTACCTTCCTATTGCATGAGTGAAGATAAAGTAGTATACGCAACTGCATATAATATGGTATTAAAACACTCGTTTGATGCTATTATCACACTCGGCTATGCCTCGTGTGATAAACCCAAACTCGTGTTTTAATAACCTGTTTTATATGACAGTTGCATAAACTACTATAATCAACCAACTCACTACAAATTTGTCTTTAAAGTAATATTCAATATTAAATAATTCAAGGGGGTGAGCTTCAGAACAAAGACCTCCTTGCTGAGTAAGCTGTTTGGCAGGTTAGTGTTTTATTTTGTTTTGTTTTTTATAGCGGCAAGGTGCAAGGAGTTTCTATATCTATAACATTCTTAATAATTTAATGAATTAAGAAACTGTGTTCGATAATATGATAAATAAACGTTAATTAAACGAAAATATTGATTTTAATCAACTAACTACAAATTTGTCTTTAAAGTAAAAAAATATTCAATTTTAAAATAATTTGAAAAGTAGTCGGTTTGATATTGTAGTCATTGTCTCCTGCGCGCCCATGTATAATCTGTGTCTCCGCGTAATACACGCGCCATTTTAACAGATATTTCTTGTTGTGAAATGTGTTTAATGTAATTAAAAAATAAATAACTTCTACAAATAAAAAAAACAGTGATAAGTGTAGAACATCGAAAATACTTAAACAAAAAACACAAGTCCGGTGTATCGGGTGACGTAGAAATGTGAGGAAAACGTCTACGAAATTTCCTTAGGAAAAAAAGGTAAGCTAATTTGATTAGTTTTTAAAATAGCGCACGTGCATCTTAATGTACTATTGTCAGTGGGACTGAGCTATTTTATATCGGAACAGAACCACAGACCACCCTCATAAACACTACATTATTAGTATGCTAACATGACAGAACGCAAATAGGTACCTAGGTTTACTTCGTTGTCGTAATGCAACTTAACCACGAGTTGAAAAATTGTGACGCACATCTCGAAACAAAACGGAGGTACATAACTTGTACATTTTCTCAATAGCTAATAAACTGACACATAATAAAAACAAAATAGACAAGTCCGCGTTAGTCGCGATTCGCGATGCAGTATCAGCCACTACATCAGCTATGCATCAAGGTTACATTATCTATTTTGTAAACACAATCTCTGCGTATTGTCTGGTAGTCCTAACAATCGTGCTGTGGCCAGGAAACACGATGCTGCTTGTGTTCGTTGGCCCGCTAGCCGTTTCCAGCCGGCCGGCAGGGCAACACGACTCGTTTTTGCGCCAGTACGAGCTCCTAGCATCACATCGACTACTTTCTAAAATGTCCACCGCTCTAATTCCTATCCTAACGTAATTTAAATTGCCCTGACACTTCGATATCGTTTGAGATGTGTATGTGATCATGATCACTCTACCTAGAGTACTTGCATACCTACCTACTTCTTTGTACAGACTCTCTGTCTCAATTGTGTTGACTAACCTACATTACTTTCCGACGCGTGCTCTAATAGCGGGCGCCCGACAAATGGTACTTTTATTTGTTTAGTTAGACTCAAAGTGTTGGTTGTTCGTGTGCACCGCAGCCGCAGGTTCCACTGACCTCGATTAAGGTATTAGCGTCTCCATACCAGCTACTAGGTATCGGTCACCCGGTGAGCTCTCGTGTTACCGCGTGCTCGTGAGCTCTCTATACCATATTAATCTAGAAATAAATACGAGTAAGTGGGTTCTTAATTCATTCCTATTCATTTATACGTGTACACTGTTGTCTAAGAGTATATCATATCTGTCACATATACTGGTAGTTACAACAAAGTCTTGTCCAAAGGATTGTTTGCGCACCAAGCCTTTCAAATACGGATAGGAAACCTTGATGTTGCAGTCCCATTTCCCTACGTGTTCATTCATGTAAAGCAAGTATTGACATTCTCACACTGACGAGACTTGCCGCGCGCTGAGGCGTTCAACCATCACACCAACACGCTGATTGATCAATTTTGTTACGTTTTTGATAGAAATCGCTCAATACGACCTTTCTCTAAATTTGTTCTTTCTAATACATAGCTCAACTACTATAGCTAAGGTCTGTTAGTAGAGCAGCGCTAATTTAATCATGGCGACCTTTCTACAGGAGTCAATTATCACCAGGCCTGAGACGAGGCTCTAGGTCACCGTTAAGAATCATAAAGGATCATTATTATGCATTTTATTGTGAAATAGGTAGACCGTTAGAGATAGGTCGCTCGGGTTGCTCCACTCTTTGACTAGCTCCACTCCACATGACTGTCACGCATACTCGTTGTGTCTCGGTCATTACAGAAATTGGCAGGTGGTTATGCGCACAAAAGCACCTGCACATTGTGTAGAACGATCGCACTTTAATTCTTGAACAAACAATGAGAGGCCGCATCAATCTTTGTACCATTATGCAATTTCTACAAATATATACTCGTATTACGTACACCTCATACTTTTGGTTGAGTACATTTAATTCGACGTAACTCTGAGCAAATTTGCATGATCTGGTGTGGTGAGTGGAAGTGAATAATTGGCGAATGTCAGCCAACAACCATCCAATTAACTATACGTTTTAGTACTTAGCTACTTTCCCCAAATGTGGATAATTATTAAAGAATATACCTACTAAGAGTGAGACGAAGACAATACTCGCGACTCTGGCAGCGGGACAAAAGTGCACTCTTGTTTAAAGTGCATGGTTGTGTAGATAGATACTGATTAAATAAGTTTAATGTCGGTTGAATCTGCGAATGTTATTTTTGCGTTAGTTACTTATTAGTTAGTTACTCGTACAGAAGACTTTGTTTGTTTTATTTGAGCTTTCGAGTTAGTTTTTATATCTACATAATTCTGCTATGCTTCGCTCTGTAGCCTGAACGACTGTACCTCGTCGGGTGTTTTGTTTTTATCGTGCTTATATTTTTTGTTTTTCATATCTCTCTGCTATGAGTTTCGCAAATGTCCTTACAATTTTGGTTGTGTTTAGTGAGTAGGGTAGAGATAATGACTGTTGTAATGTTTACGGATTCTAAAATGTGTTAGCAATAGGCTGTATGGCGACGATGACCATGGACCACTGTCCCTGTTCGCATTTTGCGGACGTGACAATTAAACCACAAAGGAATAGGCTATTCGATACAGCCATTTTACGATCTGATCACCTACTTTAATATATTTTAAAAATGTGTATAATTGCACAAGACAGGCCAAAAGGTAAAGCCTTTATGGGCGTTGCAAACGTAAGTAAGGTACATACTGTTAAAGTTACCATACTTTACAACAAATGCTAGGTAAGCTGGAATATACAATATATACATTTTCATTGGTTTCGCTCCCTAAGACCAGTGATGCTACTTATGAAATCAAGCATCTTACTCTTTTTAGGGTTCCTTACCTCAAAAGAAAAAAACGGAACCCTTATAGGATCACTTTGTTGTCCGTCTGTCTGTCTGTCAAGACCCTTTATCTCACGAACGGGTAAAGGTATCAGGTTGAAATTAATACCATATATTAGGATCCATGAACCACACAAGATCTGAAAATTTCAATTTTTTACAACGAGGCAATCAAAAGATATGGCGTTTTATGTCCTCATCTCCATACATTTATATAAAAAAGCAAAACCTACAGGGTACTTCCCGTTCACTTAAAAGTATGAAATTTGGCAAGAAGCTAGGTCTCACAGTACAAATAATGGGAAAAGTCTGAAATCATTAAATATTACAACTTTTCTCACAACTAATGGTAACCAATTGTGGTGAGCTCCCGTTTCAAGAACATTCATATAAGAGAGGGGTCAAGATGGATGGTCGGTGAGGCGATTTTTGTTTTAGTTCTATTTTAAAAACGGGAACACTTACAAACTTGAAAATTGGTATGTTTATAGTGCATAAGCTATAAAATAACAACAAATAATAAAATTTGGTCAAGCGCGTGTCGGACTCAAAAAATCTAGCACATTAACTTACTGAAATTTCAACTAATACATTTATGATTATGTGGTGGTACGGAACCCTCGGTGCGCGAGTCCGACACGCACTTGGCCGGTTTTTTTCATTGTATACAGTGATCAGAATTAATGTGGCTCCGATAAACTAAAGGTTTCAGCCATACTAAGAGCCTTATCGTTTAAAAATGGTCAACTATGACTGCTACCCATTTATTGTGCATTCTTCATAGCATGCAATCTTACTTCATAGCAGTGAAAAGAATAAGCGTATCCGTTTCACATCGTTTTTATCAACGGCAGTGTCGAAACTCATTGTCGTAATTGTGAGTCTCAAATCATGTCGATCCGAGTTAATTAAGCAATTAATATCGTTACTTACGCACTTTCCAACTTTTACTTGAGCAATAATAGTAATTTATGCAACGGTACATAATGAGCGGTATAAAACTCGAGTGTTGTATGGGACGCAGGCGAGCGTAGCGAGCCAAGTTCCATAATAGATGACACGAGTGTTTTATACCTAATTATGTGGAATTGCATACACAATTTTATCTATCATATCGTGAATCCAAAAATAATGTGTTCAAAAACAAACCTTTTAGTAATGTTTTTCTCTTTTCCCGTTTATTTGATTTAAAAACACCTGAAGGCGAATCATGAACGCTTTTATCACTTTTTTCATTACAAAACCAATAAAAATATGTGTAAATACAGCATCTGTTTGCTGAGTTTTCAATCATTGCAAATATTGCAATGCAACCTCCTTGCTGCATACTGCTTGCTGCCATGCTACGTCTTTAAAAATTTAAAAGTAGCTTATTAGTTCTCCCGCGACGACTCTTAATATTAAAAAGGCCAAGTGCGTGTCGGGCCACGCGAAGTATAGGGTTCCGTAGTTTTTTACGATTTTTATCACAAAGCAGGAGTGGACTAAAGTATGTCATAACATTCATAACATAAAAATTTCACATCCTAATACTCAGCGAGGTCCTTACGCCTGACTGCTATTGCTATTTACATTATTTCCAGATTTTCAGCAATAGCTCATTAACCTGTGAAGCCTACTTAGCTGTGATAGTTTTTCTTTTAATTTCATCATATATATTATATTACTATAAATTTTTTCACATTTCCATTAACAACCGTTTAGCTGGCAGGGCCCCCCCAGGGACACTCGACTCCAACAAAAAATTGCGCTTTCAAGCTGAATATTTTGCAAACGGATCTCTAAATCGAAAAATGATCTTCTCAAATTCACATTATTTTCAAAAACCTATCCAACAATATCCCATACGATGGGATAAACCAGAAAAAAAAATCACCCCCATTTTACTTGTAGGGGAGGTACCCTAAAAAAAATATTTTCTTAGATTATATTTTACCACTTTTTCGGCGTAAATAAAAACATATCCATACTAAATTTCAGCTTTCTAGTACGAAGGGTCTCTGAGCTAAGCCGCAGACAGACAGACAGACAGACGGACATGACGAAACTATAAGGGTTCCTTGTTGACTATATAAAAAGCTATTAAGAGGCTACCTCCCTTCCACTAGCGCCCCCATCAGTTAAAAAAATATTACTCGCTAAATACGAAACTTATCGAAAATACGGAAAGACAGATACTCGTAGATAGCTAGTGGACGGGAGATAGCCCCTTAAACAGGTCTCCTGCGGGAAATGCAATACTGCAAAATACACTCCCACAGATAAAAAACTAGTTTCTATGCTTAGATTCACATTATGTAGGTGGTAACCTACTTATTTGAACGCATTATTGAGGATTTACGATATAATAGTAGATAAAAATATTATTAAATAACTTTTTAAAAACAAGGTAATAAAATATTCAATAAAATAAAAATTATCTGCTCTCATATCGTAGATCCTCAATAATGAGTTCATAAATTGTAGGATACCACCTACATAATGTCAATCTGTGCCTAGAATAGTGACTATTTTTAGGGTTTCGTACCTCAAAATAAAAAAAGGGAACCCTTATACTTATAGGATCACTTTGTTGTCCGTCTGTCTGTCAAGACCCTTTTTCTCACGAACGGGTAGAGGTGTCAAGTTGAAATTGATAACGAATATTAAGGTCTATAAACCACACAAGGTCTGAAAATTTCAATTTTTAACAACGACGCAATCAAAAGATATGGCATGTCCTCATCTCCATACATTTATACACTAAAGCAAAACCTAGCGGGTACTTCCCGTTGACCTAAAATTATGAAATTTGGCAAGAAGCTAGGTCTCATAGTACAAATTAAGGAAAAAGTCTAAAATCATAAAATATAAAAAAAATTCTCACAACTAATAGTAACCAATTAAGGTGAGCTCCTTTCTATAAAAGAGGGGTCAAGTTGGATGGTCGTGTAGTTTTTAAAGTCAAAGAGCAAAAGCTTTTTTTCATATGGTAGATAGGTACGGAACCCTAACGGTGCGAGTCCGACTCGTACTTGGCCGGTTTTTTTATATGTGGGAGTGTATTTTGAATTTCCCGCGGGAGAGAACTATTAAACAACTTTTTAATTTTCATAGACGTGCCATGACAGCGAGCTGTATGCAGTGAGGAGGTTGCATTTAAATAGTATTTGCAATCAAGAAAACTTTGCAAACAGAGTTTGTGTTTAAACATATTTTATTGGTTTTGGGTTTTGTAACGAAATAAGTGATAAAAGCGTTCATGATTTGCTTTCAGGTGTTTTTAAATCAATTAAAAATAGCGCTTAGTAGAATCACCGGGAAAAGAGAAAAAAATTACAAGAAGTTTGTTCTATAACGCATTATTTTCGGATTCGCGATAAGAGAGTAAACAAAGTCATATATGCAACTCCTCATAATTGAGTATAAAACACTGGCGTCATTTTGAGTTTTATACCCCTCATGATGTACCGTTGCATAAAACTACTATTATGCATTTTCTGATGGATGTTCGTTTTCTGATGTTTTATAATGAATGTTATTAATACTATAACATATATCCTATACTATTAAACGAGCAATATTTATATATTTGTAATCGGTTTCTACAAAACGACTCTATCGATTTCGATGAAATTTACTATACGTTGGTTTTCGGGGGCGAAAAATTTATGTAGCTAGGTCTCATGTCTGCGAAAACTGGTTATCCCTGCGTTTTTAATATTTTTAATCAATGCGATTTAGACAGAAACCTACAGCGCCATCTGTTGGCAGTTAGCATAGTTTTCTCACTCGATGATATTTTAATGTTAGGTGGCTGTTATAGAGCGAAGCTTGTAAAAAGCAAGTCAAAATCGTTTATTCATCACTTCACTTCACCATTTTTTTGTTCGTCTGTCTGTCTATCGGTCTGTCTATTTATCAGACAAGATCCTTTTTTTTCAAGAACGGGTAAAGGTATCATGTTGAAATTAATGTCTACGAACACATTAATGTGTGATAATTTCAAACTTACAATCAAAAGATACAGCTAGTTACGTCCCCATCTCTATACGTTCATGAACCAAACCAAAAAGTACAGGTTACAAGAAATTTGGCAAGAAACTAGATCTCATAGCACAACCAAATGAAAAAGTCTTTGAATATCATTGAATATTACAACTTTTCTTACAACCAGTTATAACCAATTGAGGTGACTAAGCTCATAGGGGGAGCTTAGTCACCTCAATTGGGGAATCATAGGGGGAACAGGTACGGAACCCTTAGTGCGCGAGTCCATCTCGCAAGTGGCCGGTATTTTCTCCTGACAAAATAATGACGAAAGAATCATATTATACTTTGTAATAATTTTTCTTAGTAGGCATAGTCAGTGGGTATGTTAATCACTATCACTACATGTATGTATAAAACAAAGTCGCTTTCTCTGTCCCTATGTCCCTTTGTATGCTTAAATCTTTGAAACTACGCAACGGATTTTGATGCGGTTTTTTTTAATAGATAGAGTGATTCAAGAGGAAGGTTTGTATGTATAATAACATCCATTAAATAGTGGAGAAGTACTGTTATTTTTGAGGTTTCTAATGTGATGTCGTAAATAATTACATTTTTTCCGCTTACATTGCAAACGCAGGCTGAACCCTACGAGTTTTATCAAAATAATGTACTAAGTATTGTACACATTGAAGAGGTCTACAGAAAAGTCCGAGATGGTATATGTCTATCTCTTATGGATAACCCACAATAACTTTTTTTTGTCATTTACTTTTTACGACAAATAATGGCAAATTTTCGAAGCGATTTTAACCAATACAGCATTAATCCTTAACCAATTAAATACCTTGAATACATTGTTCATTTAATATAGATCTATATGGCCCTTTACACCGTATGATTTAAGTGAATATTTTCGAAGATATTACAGATTTAAAAATTGCGGGACGTAGCGTTTGCGGCGGTACCGGCCGGCCGCCCGGTGCGGCAAGAGCGTGCCTATAAATAGCGCGTCTGAGGCCGCGGTTTTCCCTATAGCACTTTGGGATTGTTTTACTCCAAATTTAACGCGTGCGGGCCACGGGCAGTAATGAATAAATCAAAACTGCTGGATCGATTTTAATCACATAGGCTATATATTTTATACCCGTGCGAAGCCGGAGCGGGCCGCTATGTTTTTATATACAACGTTCACAGTTTTTCTGTAGTGTATTTAGTATCAGCATTGCACCCGTGCAAAGCCGGGGCGGGTCGCTAGTATATGTATATGGGTATGGTATATAAGTACGTACAACTCAATTCTTATACAGAACGCGAAATTTCAAAAACATTGGCGACTGAAATTATAAATAACATTCGAAATTGTATTATAATATTTAAACAGTTTACGTCAATATAGCTGTTCGTATAATTTATCATCAACTTTACTATATTACCGCGTTTTGCCGCCTTTAGGGATATACAGCCAGTTGGTCAAAGCTTTCCGCTTCTTTTTAAAATATTTCAAGACTATTGAGGACGTAAACTGCGCAGTCTCCTCAATTACCAAGCACGCGCAATCAGTCATCTCTGACAGCTCTAGACAGGCTCCAAAGACTCCTGACAGTCGCTGGATCCCGTTTAGAGATCTGCGCGAGCTGATAACTGAGAAGAACGCAGCTATGAATGCTCATGATTCATATCCCACTTTTTGCTATCTGGCGCCTGTCTAGATCCCTCAGATATAGACAGAAAGCCGCCACCCCTCCCCTCAAAAGACCCAATTTACCACCCGCCTTTGATGACATAGAAAAGGCCGACTGCCTTGCGGACAGTCTCGAAGCTCAATGTACTCGTACTCCCAGTTCGCTCCCCTGTGATCCGGTCTTCTTCACAGAGGTTAATACCGAAGTCAATAGGAGCACTTTGCTCCCACTGGTAGATCCCCCCCTCTTACCCATCACTCCTGATGAGGTCTAACAAGCGGAGCCGTAACCGAGCTGCCTTTTTATCGGTCGTCTCCATCCCATGGTAGGATTAAAAAGTAAACTCTCTCTGCGAAGCAAATTTAGGCTCTACACGGCTTGCGTCAGGCCGATCATGACCTACGTTTGCGTGTCTTTCGGCCACGCGGCCAACCAACTTGAACAAATTTCTTATCCTCCAAAACCGCTTCTTGCGACGTGCCACTGGTTGCCCATGGATCGTTCACAATCGCGATCACCATGCAAAGTTTATCCAAGACACAGCTAGGCGTCTTTTCGATTTCGCTCCCCACCATCCAAATATTCTGGTCGTGCAGGCAGCGGACTACTTCCCCCACCCTACTTGCAAATTTAAAAGATATCCTAAACGTGCTTGCCGATCTTGATGACTCCATCACGCAATATGTCCCATACAGTCAACAACTGTTGACTTCCCTCCACAACCGCGAACTCGAACACCCGTCCCCGCCGGCGGGGTCGTGGTAGCCCCCATTTTAGTTCAGTCCTATACTTAAGACTAGGATGAAATTCAGAAATAGGCTCTCCTTCTTAGGGTCAGAACTTAAACTGGAATTCAGTGCAGAATTCAAAAATCAATGTTGTCAAGCCGAAATCCTACAGCCTACTAGTTCAAACAAGACAAAAAATATTCTAGGATAAATTACGGTGGGAGGTTTCTTGTTTTAAATTTGTTCCTTACGTTCCCCTGAACATATCCCCACCCTCAAACGGGTCCCTGATTTTTTTTTTCATTTATCTCGAAAATGGTTGAAGATTGATAAAAATCATTAACGTTACTTTAATTCCTATAAAATTACCAACCCGTTGACACCTGTTTTATTTCAATGTGACCTACAGTATCTGAAATATAGGGTTAAGTTTGCACTTACAACTGAGGATCTCTTAGCAATCTACTGGTAATAGTTGTCTAAATGAGTAGGATTTCGAACATTTAGGTTTTGAACATCACATAATTCAAAAATCTATGCTGTCAATTCAAAATCCTACTCATTTGGACTACTATTAAAAGCAACTTGCTAATAGGTAATCAGTAGTAAATGTAAACTTAATTCTATATTTCAGATACTATAAGTCACATTGAAATAAAACAGGTGTCAACGGGTTGGTAATTTTACATAACGTTAACTTTATTGGTCGAAGAACGTTAACGATTTTCATCTATCTTTAGCCGTTTCTGAGATAAATGAAAAAAACTAAAATCAGACAAATCAAACAAAAATCATTTGATGTAATTTTGCTATGATTTTATTTATTTTTATTCTGATTTTAATTTAAGTTATTTAAAATATATACTAACATAGTTTTATAAGTTGTACTAACCAAATATGGATTCAAATCTGAAATAAACTGATTTTATTCTTTATTTTTTTTATTTATTTTTTTTATTTGAGGGTGGGGAGCGGGGAGCGTACATGGGATCAACGGAGAATTTTCTAGGTATGTTCAGGGGGACCTAAGGAACAGTTGTAAAACAAGAAACCTCGCACCGTAATTTAGTCTAGGTTATTTATTGTCTTTTTTGAACTAGTAGAATTTCCGCTTGACAACATTAATTTCTGGATTCTATGATGTCCAAAACCCCATAAAAGCTTTGTTGTCAAAAACGGTCCCGTTTTAGTTCTGAGAAAATTTTGTTATCACTTATCTCCTACTCTACTTTGGGCACTATTGACATATTCCAGGCTACGGCCTGAAACGTCTCTTCGAGCCCCAGAAACAACTTTAGCCGAGGTCCGAGCCCCGCGAGGCGCCCTTAGGCTTGTAGAGTTGTAGCCTACCGTGTTTTCTCTGGGTAGATCCTTCCGCTCCCCAACGGTCCAGTGAAGTTGTGATAGCCACTTAGGCTAGCAAAGAAGACCACTATGTTAAATCTATTGCTGTCACTTTCTATTTTCATGAGAAAGAAAGGGATGCAGTCGATTTAAAGGTTAGAACAATTTTTGCAGCTGGCAGATACTCTAATACAAACGAAGAAGAGGAAAAAGCACAATCACAAAATTTGATAGTACTTTTATTGACGATCACCCTATCCTCTGACATGTTATATTTTAATGTAATAATTAATGTAATTATGAAATTGATAAGGTGAAATAAATAAATATAATCTATTTCACGGTCTGTTTTGTTTTATGGGTGTAAGTTAAATCAAACTGGATCTGTTTGATGAGCAAACGGTATCGTTGCATGTGAACGATCTCGGTCCCCTACTAATCAGTGCGGGCAGTCATTGGATGCCTCGAGTAGCGGTGCGCCGCGGACCAATGAGCAAATGCATTATCACAAATAGAGAAAATAACCAAAGGTATTTTTTACACTTTGAAGTTTTTGAATAATAACGTGCAAGTATTTGTGCATACGACCACACACATCTAATATCGGGGTTTTAGGAATGCAGCTACGAATCTCAGACTTTGAAATAAGTTCAATCTAAACATGGCTTTGCCAGAGAGTCATCCTGAGTCGGGTCAGGAATACCATACTAAGCTTCAAAATACTATTTGTCAAATTACCCGTGTGGCTAGACAAGGAAAAACTCGGCGGAGACAGTGAAAACAACCAGGGGGAGAAAGACCGCGTTAAGGACCGATCACACCTGACTGAATTCACACACTAAGTCAGTTAGTCTCCTACGTAGGAAAGGAAGGTAGAAAGATGGAACTAAGTAAGTCACTAACTGAGTAAGCCGCATAGTAAGCAACGCAGAAAGAAACTTTAGTGAAGGGCCAATACGAATAGAACATCTCATCGTACGGAAAATATTAATAAGGGCTAATTTATGTTGTATAGAAAAACACTAGAATAACTACAAAAAAAAACCACAGAATTACCGGTATACTAAAAAACCGGCCAAGTGCGAGTCGGACTCGCGCACTGAGGGTTCCGTACCACCACATAAACATAATTGTATTAGTTGAAATTTCAGTAAGTTAATGTGCTAGATTTTTTGAGTCCGACACGCGCTTGACCAATTTTTTTTTTTTGTTATTTTATAGCCTAAGCCCTATAAACATACCAATTTTCAAGTTTGTAAGTGTTCCCGTTTTTAAATAGAACTAAAACAAAAATCGCCTTCGCGACCATCCAACTTGACCCCTCTCTTATATGAATGTTCTTGAAACGGGAGCTCACCACAATTGGTTACCATTAGTTGTGAGAAAAGTTGTAATATTTAATTATTTCAGACTTTTCCCATTATTTGTATTGTGAGACCTAGCTTCTTGCCAAATTTCATAATTTTAGGTCAACGGGAAGTACCCTGTAGGTTTTTCATTTTTGAATAAATGTATGGAGATGAGGACATAAAATGCCATATCTTTTGATTGCGTCGTTGTAAAAAATTGAAATTTTCAGATCTTGTGTGGTCCATAGATCCTAATATATGGTATTAATTTCAACCTGATACCTTTACCCGTTCGTGAGATAAAGGGTCTTGACAGACAGACAGACAGACAGACAGACAGACAGACAGACAGACAGACAGACAGACGGACAACAAAGTGATCCTATAAGGGTTCCGTTTTTTTCTTTTGAGGTACGGAACCCTAACAATCAAGGAATTAAAATTAGGTTGCACCAGTCAAGTAAACACAAAGAATTTGAGTGCTTTATTCATCCTTTTAGTTAGTACAAATTTTTCATTTAAAATCGTACGAAAAGCGAATAATGATTCCAATGAAAAATAACAATTGAATGATAAAAGATTATTTGGATAGTACTAAGTAGTACATTCGAATATTTCGATTGTTGCTTCTTGAAATAATTGTACATCACTATTAAGGAACATCAACATAGTAGGGATCATAGTCAGTTCACTAGTTGTGCTGCTATACGTTAGTATACGTCTATATTTTCTGTGCTGGTACACTTTATAGCGCGACTGATATGTTCAGATACTTTGTATAAAGGCTTCTATGAGTATTTTTAATGACCTTAAAATAAATTGAAAAGCAAGCTAAAAACTCGTTTATACTTTTATATTTAGTAGTAGAAGTAGTTTTAGAATACGATTGTCTTACTTTATTGCAATTGAAATAATTATAATATGATTATTATTGTAAAGGGGGCCCAAATGGGTAGGTCAAAGTTTTTAATTGTCAGTACTAAGTCAAGTTAGGTATCATATAAAAGTGCTTCACTTGTACATTCCAAAATAGTTCTTTATATTTTTAACGACTCTTAGTTTTCAAGTTATGATGAAAAAAGTTTTAAAAAATACCTTCCCCCCTTCCTTATCCCCGAAGTTTTCCGAAGAAAAAATCTGAATTAATTAAAGTCCATAGAGGTTTATGTGAATAATTCAGAAAAAAAACAATCTCTCTAAGTAGCACAGTTTTTTGGAAATTTGCAACAAATCTTTACAAACAAATTTAGTTTTGCGGTCCTTACAATGGACCTTATTGCTTCTAAAAATACTATAGGTAGGTATATCGGAACCCTCGATGCGCGAGTCCGACTCGCACTTTAAAATTTTATTTGTTGTGTGTATGGTGAAAATGAATGAATGAATGAATGAATAACCGTTTATTATGGATGCAGTACTTACACTTCTAACACTTTCTTATACGTATATATGTATTACAATAAATATTGAATAAAAAAGAAAATCTTTTATTTGTATCTTTTGTTGTTGTTTGTGTTTTTTATTTATTAATTCGATTTAACATATTATTAATTGATACTATTTTTTTTAAGATATTATTATTAAAATCGTTAATTTTTCATGGTATGAGTCCATTGATGAAATTTTTAGGAGATTGTTTGACACCTTGTACTTGTCCGTAATTTTGTTAGACTTCCTTAAGGGATCCCGCACACAACCGAGAATCGGTGACCGATTTTTTGTTGGCATCCCGCTCTGACGTGTTATCACCTGAATCTTCCGTCCTTGTCCTGGCCGATAATCGCCAACCGATTCTCGGTCGTGTGCGGGAGCCCTAAAAGAGATACTTTGTAATCCTGACAAAATTTTCAATTCATGTCTAAATCAGTTGTCCCTTTCATAAAAAAATGTATAGGATCAAAACTGTTTAGTTTTCGCGTCGAGTCGGAAGCAACAGTAGTGTGCTTATGATCGAACACACACATGCGCGCAGTCCACGCGGAGTCGTAGTGCGTCATTTCACCCGAGACGCGTTCTCGCCCGCTCGGAGGAAACGACACCTTTTAAAAAACTGTGTTTTGAATGGAACTTTTTTCTCTCAAGGTATTTTTAATGAACTACTAATATAGCTCAGCGCAACGATTGTATAACGGAGGGTTACTTGATAGGAAGCGAGGGGCGACAGGGAACAGCTCTTCAAGTTTGTATACTCAACAGCACGTCAGTAGAAACACTTTAGACTTACTCGTAATGACATGGTGGTAGAAACTATCATCCGCACATCACTTATCATCCGAAAATCACTCATCATCCGCTCATCATCATTCATCCACTTATCCACGCATCACTCATCATCCACTTATCATCATTCATTCACTGATCAACTATCATCCGCGCATCACTCATCATCATTGATCCACTCATCAACTATCATCCGCGCATCACTTATCATCCGCTCATCATCATTCATCCACTCATCCACGCATCACTCATCATCCACTTATCATCATTCATTCACTGATCAACTATCATCAGCGCATCACTCATCATCATTGATCCACTCATCAACTATCATCCGCGCATCACTTATCATCCGCTCATCATCATTCATCCACTGATCAACTATCATCCGCGCATCACTTATCATCCGAAAATCACTCATCATCCGCTCATCATCATAATTCATCCACTCAACCACACATCACTCATCATCCACTGATCAACTATCATACGCGCATCACTTATCATCCGAAAATCACTCATCATCCGCTCATCATCATCATTCATCCACTCATTAACTATCATCCGCGCATCACTCATCAACTATCATCCGCGCATCACTCATCATCCGCTCATCATCATTCATCCACTCATCCACGCATCACTCATCATCCGCTCATCATCGTTCATCCACTCATTAACTATCATCCGCGCATCACTCATCATCCACTTATCATCATTCATCCACTGATCAACTATCATCCGCGCATCACTCATCATCATTGGTCCACTCATCAACTATAATCCGCGCATCACTCATCATCATTCATCCAGTCATCAACTATCATCCTGCCTAAGTTTGGCGCCGTTTGCTTTTAAAAAAATAATCTATTTAAATCCGTGCCATCGCTGTACATTTCGTTGATTTTGTGATCGAAAGATCGATGGACACATACTAACGACCAAAAGGCAGTCTTATTTCTGAAAGCAATGCCATGGAAATCCGTCTAAAGAGGAAAATCTAACAGACCTGACGAAATAATGTAGCCTGTTTCCTGCCTACGTTTGGCTCCGTTTGCTTCTTTTAAAAAAGTAATCCATTTAAATCCGTGCCATTGTTGTACTTTTCGTTGTTTTTGTGATCGAAAGATCAAAGGACACATACTAACGATCAAAAGGCAGTCTTATTTCAGAAAGCCATGCCATGGAAATCCGTCTCAAGAGGAAAATCTAACAGACCTGACGAAATAATGTAGCCTGTTTCCTGCCTAAGTTTGGAGCCGTTTGCTTCTTTTAAAAAAGTAATCCATTTAAATCCGTGCCATTGTTGTACATTTCGTTGTTTTTGTGATCGAAAGATCAAAGGACACACACTAACAATCAAAAGGCAGTTTTATTTCGGAAAGCCATGCCATGGAAATCCGTCTCAAGAGGAAAATCTAACAGACCAGACGAAATAATGTAGCCTTTTTCCTGCCTAAGTTTTGCGCCGTTTGCTTCTTTTAAAAAAGTAATCCATTTAAATCCGTGCCATCGTTGTACATTTCGTTGTTTTTGTGATCGAAAGATCAAAGGACACATACTAACGATCAAAAGGCAGTCTTATTTCGAAAAGCCATGCCATGGAAATCCGTCTCAAATAATGTAGCAAGCAGCACGTTCAAGTTTCCGATCATCGACCCTAAACAGCTCTACCTATTCCGACCACTGCCGATTACCCATCATCTACCGGTCACCCATCATCTACCATTGACTCGTCTTCCGCCGGTCACCCATCAATATCATCCACCGGTCACCCATCTTCGTCCGGACATCAATCACGTACCGAAAATCTATTACTCTGATAACCCTTCTGACCGATCACCCATCATCTACCTATCTTCCTCCGCCTACCCTTCATCACCAGTCACCCATCACAAAACAAACTACCTAGGTATGGTATGTAAGTAGGTACTTACTTGGTTAAAGGAATAGATATTTTTTGAATTTTTGACGGGATACATAATATTTATCTTTGCGGTTCCCCATTCTCACTTCGAGCTCTTGTGGGTATCGGCCGCGTGTCAGAGCTATTTATTAGACTTCGCGCGGTCATACTAAAAATGTATGGCGTAATCGTAATGGTTTAAAAAAAAATCATATTAAATATGTAAGCAATATTAAACCGTGATTGCCGTTTTGGTAGTTTTTACGTGGTGCAGTCTTAAGTAAAATATTTTCGGCCAACGATATTTTTACAGTAACAAAATGCTGAAGTCAATTCTTTTTATCTAGAAATTTATTGATCTTATTTGGATTTTTTATTTCTGTATGTAAGTTTATTTATTGTTTGCCATAGTTTCTCATTATCTTTTGGATATGGTTTTAAAAGACCTCGACTAACAATGAATACTTTCGGGCGAAATGCCCAACCGGGCGAACTCGCCTCGGAGGAAATGACCACCAAAAAATGACATCGGAATATAGTAAGCCACTTAGTTTGGAGGTTTAGTGATGGGCAAATGCGAATGATTGACTCGAATCGAACAACTTGTCGAACAAAAAATAATGGCCTAACTGATGGTATACTTTTTTACTTAAAACAAGCGCTCCTACTAGAAAAACAATTAAAGACCGCTATATTCAAAACTAACAGTGTTGCACTAGTCAAGTATTCTACACGGACACATCTGACTCCGTCGCGCTTTAGGGCTCCCGCACACGACCGAGAATCGGTGACCGATTTTTTATCGACATCCCGCTCTGACGTGTTATCACCTGCATCTTCCCTCCTTGTTCTGGCCGATAATCGCCCACCGATTCTCGGTCGTGTGCGGGAGCCCTTAACTGGCGATTGATTGAGTACCTAACCGAACCGTAAATTTTGAAAATTATTGAATCAGTGTTGCTGCGATAACGAGATCGATGGTTGAATTTTAAA
The DNA here is from genome assembly GCA_947532105.1 of Athrips mouffetella. Lineage (NCBI taxonomy): Eukaryota > Metazoa > Arthropoda > Insecta > Lepidoptera > Gelechiidae > Athrips > Athrips mouffetella. The sequence continues at coordinate 27,949,876 of OX383956.1, read as the reverse complement.
AATACAGTAACTCTACCGAATATTCCTCGAGAATATCGAATTCTTAAAAGTACCGGTAATAATCGATACTAAAAAACCGACCAACTTCGTACTTCGTGTCAAGCCACGCGCAGTGTAGAGTTAAGGAGTGATCACACCTAGCTGAATTCAAAGACTAATTCGGCATACATTGCTCGTTGAAGTAAGGATATTTCAATTAACATAACCAAGCCTCCCAGCAATGTATGCCGAATTAATCTTTGAATTCAGCTAGGTGTGATCACTCCTTTACCTAGTTCTTTTTACGATTTTTTTTGTCGCAAAGCAGGTTTATTAACTCTACTGAACAGTCGTATAGAAAATATCTGAACCTTTCAAGTATCGATGGTAATCTATAGTGAATTTTTAAAAATTTTTTATTAGTACTTGTTATTACACCATGAATAATAATTATTCTTTATCGACAAGTTGTTCATCATCATTCGCAAAATTTACCCATCACTAAACTTCCTAAGTTCTTTACTTGAAGGGAGTAAGGAGGTTTAGTGATGTCCGAGTACGAATGATTAATTTTAATTGAATTCCGTGTTCGCATCGAAATTAAATTGACCAATACATGGTCTAAGGGACTGGTTTCCGAAAACTGAAAGGGTGTGGTCAGTCAACGTAACTGAATAATTTTCAGTAAATAAAACTTTCAGAAAATATTAAAATAATTCTCTTTTCCACAAAAAAGCCACGATCACACCTAGCTGAATTCAAAGAATGATTCGGGATACATTGCTCGTTGAAGTAAGGATATTGCAATAACACTACCAAGCCTCCCAGCAATGTATGCCGAATTAGTCTTTGTATCCAGCTAGATGTGATCGTGGCTAAACTGTCCATTTGCAATTTTATATGAAGAGTATTGAAGAGGCTGATAGTTTTATTTACTGAAAGTTGTTCAGTTACGGCGAATGACTATGTGCACTTGCAAGAAAAAAGAGAAAAAAATGTATCCACTTCATTTACCACAGCCATTGTTTTTGTTTGATCAGAAATACTCTCATTCATAAGATTTGGCACGGCAATGTTCAGGTCTCATTTGTCCATTTAAGTTAAATAAAAATAAAAACATCACGGAAATGTATTGTCAGCCTATTAAAGCCACGATCACATCTAGCTGGATTCAAAGACTAATTCGGCATACATTGCCTTACTTCAACGAGCAATGTATGCCGAATTAGTCTTTGAATCCAGCTAGCTGTGATCACTCCTTGACTCAACCGAACCGTCGTATACAAATTTTTTTATAGTGAATTTTTTAAGTTTATTATTAGTACTTATTATTAAACCAAGATAATGCTTTATTTTTATTTTTTATGGACAAGTTGTTCGATTCGAATTAATCATTCGCAAAATTTTCACATCACTAAACCTTCTAACTCCTTTACTTGAAGGGACTTAGCATGTTTAGTGATGTCCAAGTGCGAATGATTAATTCAACATATCGAACAAAAATATACTTATATTAAAAAAACGGTCAAGTGCGAGGCAGACTCTCGCTTCGAGGGATTCGATATTCCTGTAGTATTTTTAAAAGCAATAAAGCCCATCTTTGAGACCGCAAATAAGTTTGTCTGTAATTTTTTCTTCTTTCAATTATCGGTTGTATTTGTCTTGAGGTTGTATCAGCCATTTTTTAACAATCGATAGCATTTTATTGTACAATAATTATTTTCGATAAGGCTATTCAACAGAGTTACTGTATTTCAAGATCAACTACCGACAGCGAAACTATCGCTATCGGAACATCACTATTCAGCAACTGTATTAGTAGGCACTTTTTCTACTTAGCTTCCTAGCTAGAACTCTGAATTCACAAACGTCTTTTTCTACGTAGCCTCCTAGGTAGATTTCTTATTCAGTCGTCAAATTCAAGCAGGTGTAATCGCGGCTTTAGAGAGCTGTGAAAATATTATTGAGAGGCATTTCTCCAGTATCGGGACACTGAAAGGCGTATTTATAAATTCAACCCAGTTAAAAAATATTCTTTATATTTTTGGTGTCCAACGGTAAAAATAATCATTCATCCGTGTAACAATGGCGCCTCGTCCAGTCGTGGCCTTGATTGCAGATCCTAAGTAACGCCGCCCCATTGCATTGTCTTAGGTATTTCCTATCTCACCGTCACGCCATGTCAGTTCTTTGAAGAATCCTCTCCAATGCGGGTCAGTTATTAAGTACAAGGTGTTTATTTAATCGTTTGCACCGGAAGGACAGTAATTTTCTGATACATCTTTAAAAAAATTATAAATATTACATAGGATACACGAAAATCATGCGTTATTTTATACTGTTTAAATAAAAGCTTTGTTTTCTCTCTTTAGTCACGAGAATTTTTGATGTACACTACCAAGATACCCTGTAGGATGTCCATCCTCTTTTACTAAACACTACTAGCAGAACAAGTGAATCGCAATGTTATTTGTTGTGATACCTATGCACATCTATAGCTAGTGACTTCAAGATGAGACTGCGCGTTATTAATTCTGAAACTATGCGAAACATTCTATGCACAGATCATCTTTGTGTTGTCTAAACAAATAGATGCTCTTGTACAATAAGATTGTTTGTTATACGGGGTGTAAAAGAAGACGTAAAGTCAAATAAAATCGACTTCTCGAGCAGTCGCAAATTTTGTATGGCGTGGTCGAGATCATCTGCACTTGCCTTCACCCCTTGCAAAATCTCGCTGCAAATTTTCTGAATCGACAAATCACTGCTTCACCGAGCGTGGTTCTTCTTATCAATAATGGGATGATCGCTGAGATCATTAAAGGGCTGATAAGAGCTAAACGCTATACGCTATACGCTTCACTTGAGCAGTTTTTTAACGAAGTGATGAAAAAAAAAACGTGATAATTAAGCATCTTTCCAAGAAGATGGCTGAATCTGAAACACGATTAAATATATTTTTCAACACATTTGCTCATAAAACAGCTCTATTTGCACTGTATTAAGGTCAGGTTATTAAACAAGCGTGCTTTTTTTCATTATATTACCGCACAAGTGTTTTATTTTTAAATCGGCAAGGTGCAAGGAGTTTCTTTATCTATGACATTCATAGCATTATGAATAAACGACTATATTCGTGTTTAGTATATGAATATGTATTATTATTTTTTATTTTTTTTACTTATTGTAAGTATACATATACAGGGTGGCCAAAAAGTCGTGGATCAAACGAAACAGGGAGATAAAGGAGGTAATTTCCAACAAAAAATCTTTCCCCAGCATGGCCATAACTTCATTGCACGAAAAGATATGAATTATTTTAGTTTTTTCAATGAAACTACCGAGTTTTTTTACAATTTAATCATTAAAAAATTAAATTGATTAAAAACAATAAAACAAAAGGTGTTGTATTATGAGTCGATAATGTATCAATACTACAAAAATTGTATTGCAGCTCTTGGTATCAAACTTAACGAGCAATGATTTTTTTTCCGTAAATTTTAAAGCGTTACAAAAAATTACTTCTCACTTTAAGAGCACTTATTTGAAAAAAAATGTATTACGGAAAAGTGACCTTGTATTAAAAAAACTTGCTGGTTTAATGCTGATTCAAATGAAGTACAACACTTTACTCTTTGATCTTTAGTTTTGGATTTATGGTCGTTTTTTCGTATTCGTACAATTATGTTTATGTGGTGGTACGGTGGTGTGGTGGAACCCATACATACCCGTGGGTGTCGTAAGAGGCGACTAAGGGTTAACTGGAGGATGGGCAGCAGCATCCTCCTTTGTATCTTACATCTTACTTACTGCGGTCACATAAAACCGCGGTCCATGGTGCCAGCCGTAATGCTAACAAGCGAGGTGACTACGGTAGGTACTTCCCCTCCACATTTTTCCAGAAAAAGCTAGAATTCTGGAGAGAGCTATCTTTAAATTAAAAAAAACCGGTCAAGTGCGAGTCAGACTCGCGCGCCGAGGGTTCCGATATACCTTTAGTATTTTTGGAAGCAATAAAGTCCATTTTCAGAACCGCAAAACTGAATTTGTTTGTAAAGGTTTTTTGCAGATTTCTGAAAAAACTGTGCAACTTAGAAAGATCGTTTTATTTTTGCTGTAAAGTTTACATAAACCTCTGTCAACTGTAATTAATTCAGATTTTTCCCTACTCAAACTTCGGAGAGAAGGGGGGGGGGGGGGGGGGAATGGTATTTTTTTTGACATTTTTCATCATAACTTGAAAACTAAGAAACTTAAAAAAATACAAAAATATATTTTAAAATGTACAAGTAAAGTTCTTTCATATGATACCCCACTCGACCTAGTAGCGACAATTTGAAGTTTGGCCCCCCATATTTTGGCCCCCTTTACATTAATAATCATACTTTTTTCAAAATTTATTTCATACGCAATTAAGTTGGGCAACTATATTCTAAAACTATTCCAAATTTCAGGTCGATAGCATAAGTGGTTGCTGAGATATACAGACAGAGCGGCACCATAAGGGTACCTTTTTAACATTTTGGTATCGGAACCCTAAAAAAGATTTTTTAAACATACTAAGTTTAGGCTCGTTCAAATAAGAAATAGTTGATTTTTTTTGCAAAACATGCGGCTAAAGACTCCTTATATCATCATACAGGGTGTCCAATAATTAGGCCGTCACGCTGACACCGGAGGTAGATGGACTTAAGGCGCATCAAATAAGCTTAACATGCCCATAGAAAAGTGTAATGAGTATGACCAGATTCATTGATTTTTAAAAATTACAAATATTTTTTTTTATATTTGATGCGCCTTAAGTCCATCTACGTCCGGTGTCAGCGTGACGGCCTAATTATGGGACACCCTGTATAAAACAACATGAAAACTATTTAAAAAATATTGATTAATTTGATTGCGTGCCATAGTTCAGGGGCAGGATCAGTATCAGTAACTGAACAACTTTTCCCAAGGAACATACATAGGTCGAAATATGATAAAGCAAATTTGACCTGAACCAAAAATGCGCTATCAGCTGACGCAGTTTCTATGGGTGGTCAAAGATTGATTTTCGTATTTCAACCTATGTTCCTTGGGAAAAGTTGTTCAGTTGCTGATACTGATCCGATCAGCTATGACACGCAATCAAATTAACACCCCGTATTTTTAGGTGTGGACGTTTGAGCGGCCTTTTTCCGGCGCGCTCCGAGTCGAATGCCCGCGGTTGTATTAGTAAGAATAGTAAGCGTTCGAAAATGATACTTATTGCGGAGAACTTAAGTCCTTATTAGTTTATGTACTTTTCAAAATTTATTAAGATCGTAATTTTTTTGGTGGATTTCATGTTTCGTTATGCTATCTAGGCTTAATATTAAAAGTCTACCTAAATTTATAACTGCTACTTTTTTGCTGCCTATGTAAAAAGCTGATAAAGAATTACCTACTACCCAAATAAAAACAATGTTGGATTTTGAAAGAAAGTATATTAAAACGTTATTTGATGTTGATAATTACCAAAACAAATCTGCTATTATTTTTTTCCTAGAGTTTAAGGCACAGTTAGTGAAACAAACAACTTCTTCTCATATAATTAGTTTCCCGTTTATATCTTTGGTGGATCTCGATTTTGGTGCTTGAATATAGTGAACATAGACACATTTTCACGATAATATAGGTGCTACCTTTTTTGCTGTAACATTGCGCCATCTTCGGGGTATAACTTTTTTTTGATACATTCCAGTTTGAAATTTTGGAGGATTCAAAAATATAGTCTCTTAAAATTACATTTAAAGGCCATTTACAAAAATTTGGCCTGATATGAATTTTTTCCCCAAAATATAGGATAGCTCTTAGGGTATACGGACTCGTCTGCGGCTCGGGCTGCAATTTCTGTGCCTAGGCCGTAATATCCAGAATAGCGCACTCGCATCTAAATCTACTAATTATACGCCATAAATTCTAATTTTCTCAAAAATGTGTTCTATATCACTTATACATCATAAAAAACGTCTCCCAAAAATGTCCGTCCGTCGGTCGGTCGGTTGGTCGGTCGGTCGGTCCGTCGGTCGGTCTGTCCGTCACGCTTTGGCCTAGCGGCTAAACGAATGGTCCGATTGACACCATACTCGTATTTTGAATTTAGGAGTTTTATGCAAATCCATCGAAGGATTCTAAGTGGTTTCTTGCTGGCTCTCATTTTGAGGGTAGCTGTCATACAACGAAAATGAAAAATTTAAATTTTCTCAAAAACGGCTCATAGAATCTTGATGAAACTTTGCATGACTAAGCATCTTCATGTAAGATATCCTGCGTCAGTATCAATTGATCTGTGTAATTTCATATAAGGGGTGTTCCTGTACCACCAAATCGTAAATATGTGATTTACCCAAAATTGGTTCCATTGAGTTTTTTAAAATTTTCTATAATATTAATCCTGGATTGGTTGTCTACCTGACTGGATATTCTTTATGATTTTTTTGAATAAAATGTAGTACACAGGGTGTACCAAAAACTGAAAGGGCTTGCTCAGTAGACTAAACTGAACAATTATCCATAAGGAACATGTGTAGGGAAATTAAAAAAAATGTGCATTCAAGTATCCTACGGTAGTGTCCATTAATTCATATAAAGGGTGTTCCAGTACTACCAAAAGTTAAACATGTGATTTACTCGAAATCGTTTGAAGTTTGTTTGTTTTAATGTTTGACAATTTGAATTCTGAATTGATCTGTATATTTCATTCGAACATTTTTTTGGAAAAACGTAAATAAAAGTTTGTATTTCCAGTATGGCATTACAAATTTAAGTTTGCAGTTGATAGTTTTTCCTTGAGCGCTGCGAGAAAGTACCATTTATTTACTTTCGAGCGGAGCGAGAAAGGTATTGTATCCGTTAAAAGAAAGTTTTTCTAATTTTCTCAACAATGTGTTCTATATCATTTAGGTATACATCATAAAAAGCAAGTCTCCCAAAAATGTCCGTCCGTCGGTCGGTTGGTCGGTCGGTCGGTCGGTCCGTCGGTCGATCTGTCCGTCACGCTTTGGCCTAGCGGCTAAACGAATAGTCCGATTGACACCATATTTTAAATTTAAGATTTTCTTATAAATTTATCGAAGGATACTGAGTGGTTTTGCTGGCTCTCTTTTTGAGGGTAGCTGTCATACAATGGAAATGAAAAATTGCGATTTGTTCAAAAACGGCTCAAACGATCTTGATGAAATTTTGCATGACCAAGACTCTCCATGCAAGGTATCTTTCGGCAGTATCCATTGGTCTGTGGTCTGTCAAAACAAAAAATGTGATTTACTCAAAATCGGTTTCAATGAGCTTATTTTAATGCTTCAAATTTGAATTCTAAATTGGTTATGTACCTGACTGCATATTTTATTTAAAAAAATTTACATAAATCTAGTATAGGTAAGTTTGTATTTCCATATTATTTGTATGGAATTACAAACTTAAGTTTGCACTTGGTCCTTATTTACTCTTTGCTATCCGCAGCCCTTTATAATCTAGTAAGTAGTTATAGCATTCGGCTCTTGATCCGGAAGTTCTGGGTTCGGTTCCCGGTAGGGACACTGTCGAATGATGACTCTCGTATATCGCGAGAAAGTAAGTGCAGTGCTGCCATTATTTCTACCATTATTTCTTTACCACCGTACCATTTATTTCTTTAGTACTCATTAATTTGCTATGCTAAAACTTTTGCTCATTATTCAATATATTACGCATTATCATATAACTGTTTTATAATTAATATAATGGGTACAGATTTTGAAAAAAATGCAAAAATAAGTGAAATCCGTAAAACAGCTCCGTTCAAACACGCGCATTCTGTTGTTGGGAGGTAATTTGGCGCTTATCAGCACCTTAAGTCCTCATCTGTCATCATATTATAAATTTGGAAGATGATGATTGTTCCGACGATGTCTCGTCAGATGGTGTTTATATAAGTAATTTTTAGGGTTCCGTACCTCAAAAGAAAAAAAACGGAACCCTTATAGGATCACTTTGTTGTCCGTCTGTCTGTCTGTCTGTCAAGACCCTTTATCTCACGAACGGGTAAAGGTATCAGGTTGAAATTAATACCATATATTAGGAGCCACGAAAAACACAAGATCTGAAAATTTCAATTTTTTACAACGACGCAATCAAAAGATATGGCATTTTATGTCCTCATCTTCATACAATTATTCAAAAATGCAATACCTACAGGGTACTTCCCGTTGACCTAAAATTATGAAATTTGGCAAGAAGCTAGGTCTCACAGTACAAATAATGGGAAAAGTCTGAAATCATTAAATATTACAACTTTTCTCACAACTATTGGTAACCAATTGTGGTGAGCTCCCGTTTCAAGAACATTTATATAAGAGAGGGGTCAAGTTGGATGGTCGCTGAGGCGATTTTTGTTTTAGTTCCTTTTAAAAACGGGAACATTTACAAACTTGAGAATTGGTATGTTTATAGTGCATAAGCTATAAAATAACAACAAATAATAAAATTTGGTCAAGCGCGTGTCGGACTCAAAAAATCTAGCTCATTAACTTACTGAAATTTCAACTAATACAATTATGTTTATGTGGTGGTACGGAACCCTCAGTGCGCGAGTCCGACTTGCACTTGGCCGGTTTTTTTATTACATCCGAATTATTTATCTTTATGCAGTTTGATTGGTTACGTCGTTGTATTGGTCATTATTGGTAATTGATTTCTGTTTGGTCTAAATTACCCAATTTTTATAGTTAAATCCTAATTATTGATTAATTGTCCCGTGTGGTTGGTGCCGGCAAAGAATAGTACCAACCCATACATACCCGTGGGTGTCGTAAGAGGCGACTAAGGGTTAACTGGAGGATGGGCAGCAGCATCCTCCTTTGTATCTTACATCTTACTTGTCACCTACAACCGCAGTCCATGGTGCCAGCCGTAACGCTAACAAGTGATGTGACTATGGTACTCCCCCTCCATATTTTTCCAGCAAAAACTAGAATTCTGGAGGAAGCTCCCTGTCCTGTAGTGGACGTTTTATGGGATGTTATGATGATGATTGATTTATTGGTTGTATTCCATAGGAAAAGAAGTTCAGTTTCATAGGCAGAATCGCATTCTTCAGCATTATCATGGACGAACAATAAGAAGGACTGACCAACCCCTTTTAGAAATCGTAACCCGAAAAAGTATAAAACTAGATGGCGCTAATAAATAGTCCGGGAAGTTTTTATGATTTATCCAGTATTCTTCAAAAAAAAATAAACTGAATTTAATTGTCAGAGTTTCTATACATTGAAACTATGTTGAAATTTTGAATAATTTTTCGGCAGAATACTCGCGGTAGACCATAATTAATTTCCAGATTATTTGACAGCGCCATCTAGTTTCCATAAGTTTTATGCCTTTCCGGGTTACGTTTTCTAGTATGGGGATTGTCAGTCTTATTATTATTCGTCCATGGCATTATCAAACCTTTATGTTTACACCCAGTATATACCTACTACTATTCTAACGAGACAGCAATAAAAAACTTTTTCTTTTCCAAAAAGCAGTGGAATAAAAAAACATCAGTTTCCTGACAGAATTTACGATCTAAAATAAGAACACAAGGTTAGACATACTCCAAGCCGACACTAAAATTAAGGCCCTATACTAACGATAACATTAACTAACTCTCGTCGCGCGCTCCTGCCTCGTGTTCGTAATAGGGTGTTTTCTAGAACCTTTTGAAAATCATCATCATCATTAGGAAAATGGTAACACTGATACTAAACGGTCACCCAGTATGAAAACATTGCTACTACTGTGAAATGTCTAATATGCTTTCTTCAAGGAATTTATAATTTAGTATTATAATAATCTAAGTGTATACTGTATGTATAGTATTGTTCCGAGAGTATACTACTAGCTAGTGCCCGCGACTTCGTCTGCGCAGGTTTATAAATTGTTGCCTATGTGTTATTCTGATATATAAGCTATAATATTGTAAAGTTTCATTAAAATTCATTCAGTAGTTTTTACGTGAAACAGTAACAAACATACATCCATCCATACTTACAAACTTTCGGGTTTATAATATTAGGTCTTTACCTATGAAATTGCCGTTTTGTATGGCGAATTTTAGCTAAACTCAATTTTCAGTACTAACATTTTTGCATTTTTCTTAGGAATTATAAATCCAATCTTTTTATTTTTTCAAGCATTATTGAGAAGACATTAAGCTAACAGAAGCTTAAATTTGATTTTCGAAAAATATTATCTGTAAAAAAATATAACAAATCTAATGATGAAATCGGACGACAATTAAGGTAAAGACCTATTATTAGTAGGATATTTGCCATTTCTCTGACTTTCTTCTAAAATGATTTTATTTTATATACAAAGAAACAAAAAAAAACCGGCCAAGTGCGAGTCGGGCCCGCACACCGTGGGTTCCGTATAAACTTATAAGAAAAAGTTATGGTATTTTCTCGTCTGCCCTCACGTGTCTGCCCCGTCGGGTTTAGCGCAGTAGGGAACCTGCACCCCGCGCGCTCCGCACCCGCCACAGATTAAGCCACGCCCCGCGCGAATTATAATTATTATTTACTTAGGCACCTTTTACAGTTTTATTATTAGAAAATAATGGTTCACGGTTTATGCATAAGGTTTATGTTTATGAAATAAAATGTTTTTTTATTTTTATATTTGAGTTGATTGAATGAAAGGTTAATTGCAGTTTACGATTTATGACGTATTAAAAAAAAACTACTTACTAGATCTCGTTCAAACCAATTTTCGGTGGAAGTTTGCATGGTAATGTACATCATATATTTTTTTAGCTTAATCATTTCTTATTTTAGAAGTTACAGGAAGACACACATTTTACCACTTTGGAAGTGTCTCTCGCACAAACTATTCAGTTTAGGAAAAAATTATTTTAGGAACCTCAATATCATTTTTGAAGACCTTTTCATAGACACCTACACGTTTGGGTTAAATGAACAAAAAATTTTTTTTGAGTTTCAGTTCTAAGTATGGGGAACCCCAAAAATTTATTGTATTTTTTTCTATTATTCTGTAAAAATCTTGATGCGGTTCACAGAATGCATCTACTTTTCAACAGTATAGTTCTTATAGTTTCGGAAAAAGTGGCTGTAACATACGGACTGACAGACAGAGAGACAGACATGACGAATCCAAGGGGTTCCGTTTTTTGCTATTTAGAATAGAATGCTTTATTTGCTTTAAACATGGTTTTAAAGGGATGACAATGTTTTTCTTAGTATCACACATCTAGCCTATTAATAGCATGCAAATTTAATTCAATTAGTACTTACAACTTAATTCTAAATAATAATTTATTCCTATTTTCAAGATTTACCAATTAATTATTTTTTATTTATTTAAAATGTCAAGATTTAAAAAAGACAACACAAGGAAAACATCAAATTAATAGCTAGTTATTTAGAAATTCAACTACAGAATAGAACATGTGCTGCAGCAACCACAAACGCAATGCAATTTGGCTAAGAAACCCTAAAAACATTGTTGACAAGTGGCAAAGGAATTGCCTATTACCAAGCCTTTTACAGTCATTCTTGAATTTCAAAAAGCTTCAAGAAGAAAACTTTAAAAGGTTTCATATAAACACCGATCGGCTCTTTATATTTTATGTACACTTAGGCTAGTTTTCCACCTATGCAGTACGCTGCCTAGCTAAGCTGTGAGCTGGGAAAATTCCGACCAATGGAATTGCACCATTTTCCTATCCAATCCTATTGGTTGGAATTTTCCAGCTCATAGCTTAGCTCCCACGCACAGCACTGGTGGACAGGCAGCAGCCTACACCGAGTACCTAAACTACAGATCGACAAGGTTGTATTGGCACATGGATGACAGTGACAGGAGGGTGCTGTGAGGGTACGCGCAGAAAGATTTACCAAATATAACTGCCCCAAGGTTGCAAATAGTCAAGAACAGTTACCGCTATCAAGCTTTAAAACTGTTTAATATTCTACCTATCGATTTGGAAGTCGAAGATAACCGTCACAAGTTTAAATTAAGATTGAAACTTTCTTGCTGGAAAAATGCTTTTATAGTGTATCTGAATTCATAAATAATATTTTAATCTTTAAAACTTATTCATTTAAATTATTGTGACATAATTTATGAATTTTAATTTGGGTACCTACCTATGAATGTTGTTAATCTATTTTAATAACGATTTATTTCTGTATTCGTTGTTCATTAATGTAATTAATTATGTATAGCTATTACTGTGACAATTATGAATTTCCTACACAATATACATTGTTTTATGGAATAAATAAATGAAATGCCGTTATTTAATCTGATCGAAATGTGTCAGATTGCCATCGGCATTATTAGTTATGATTTTATCCAGCACGTTCTCAGTGAGCTACAAGCAAAATTATACTACTTACTAAAACAGACCATTTCATATTATTTCTTTGCATTTATAATGACGAAATAAAACAAGTCAAATAAAAAAGCCTCGTGGTTAATTAAAACCTCTAAGGCCACTTCATTGCCTTTCATTAAATACATTATAAACAGCAGGTGGCAATGAAAATGATTCTGATTTGTATCATTAAAATTATACAAACAGCAAAAAGTAATATTGAACTCCGACTAAACATAATAAATGGCCATTGAATTAAAATCTCACTGATGAAGAGCGAATAAACCTTTGTATATGTCACCAACATATAAATAGGGTTTTAATCCATGATTTTAGAAGTACTTATATAGGGTGTAAGGGACAGTTTTCCTAAAACTGATCAGTCAACGAAACTAAACAACTTTCAGTGAATGAAACTTTTAGGAAATAATAGAAAAGTATTAGCTACGCCATAGAAAATTGTAAACTTGATATGACATTTTGTATGGAGACGCCGATAAATCTTTTCATTTCCTGAAAGTTTCCATCACTGAAAGTTGTTGCGAGACCAAAAACTATTCTTTGGCGAGACCGCGATATATGTTCAGCGTCGCTAGTCGTGAACATTTTATATAACCTCTTTGCCAGTATACTATACACCAAAAATTGTTCTAATTTTGACCACCTGAAAAAAAAAATGCGCGCGCCATCTTTACAAATATGTGTGGTGATTATTTTCTAAAGTATCGACTTCTCCAAATAAAAAATCGGCCAAGTGCGAGTCGGACTCGCGCACCGAGGGTTCCGTACCACCACATAATCATAATTGTATTAGTTGAAATTTCAGTAAGTTAATGTGCTAGATTTTTTGAGTCCGAAACGCGCTTGACCAAATTTTATTATTTGTTGTTATTTTATAGCTTATGTACTATAAACATACCAATTTTTAAAATAGAACTAATACAAAAATCGCCTCAGCGACCATCCAACTTGACCCCTCTATTATATCAATGTTCTTGAAACGGGAGCTCGCCACAATTGGTTACCATTAGTTGTGAGAAAAGTTGTAATATTTAATGATTTCAGACTTTTCCCATTATTTGTACTGTGAGACCTAGCTTCTTGCTAAATTTCATAATTTTAGGTCAACGGGAAGTACCCAGTAGGTTTTGCTTTTTTGCATAAATGTATGGAGATGAGGACATAAAATGCCCATATCTTTTGATTGCGTCGTTGTAAAAAATTAAAATTTTCAGATCTTGTGTGGTTCATAGATCCTAATATATGGTATCAATTTCAACCTGATACCTTTACCCGTTTGTGAAATAAAGGGTCTTGACAGACAGATAGACAGACAGACAGATAACAATGTGATCCGATAAGGGTTCCGTTTTTTTCTTTTGAGGTACGGAACCCTAAAAATGCTGAAATTGCAATAATTGTGGTAGGCTGCACTTTTGGTTTGTTGTTTGGGTCTACCTAGATAGTATTTATCCAGATTTGCAGCAGTCTTAATAAATGCACGGGCGCTGAGTTATTGCTGAAAAACCGTCATTTTTTTTTCACTTTTTTGCAGAAAAAACGACATAGGAAAGCTCTTACGAGATAGGTCACTATTACTTTTTTAAAGTTTACAAAATTCCTGACAGCTTGAGCCCTAATCCAATTTACTAGATCTAATAGCTGGGCTCTCAATGTTCTCCATTTTCCCCAAAATAATAAGCTTGTATTATGACGGGGCCGTGGTCCTGAACAGCGCTTTTCAGCGACTTAATTTTGCCTGCAGGTCTACTCTTAACTTCCGGAAACTAAATCGACATCGATACGATACTACTTCGAGACAGATAAATTCAAGGATTATCTTTCAGACTCTGTCTATCATCCGACCGATTAACAAATACAGGGTGGTCCATTGATAGGCGTTCGAAAGAAAAATTTAGATGTCTCATGCTAAGGGGTATCCAAATCACCCCCATGTATGATCCGCGATTATTTGTAGTTTTCGAGTTATAAATTAATTTATTAATTTAAAAAAAATCTGCCGATTTTTTTTTAATTCATATGTTTTTTTGTACAGAACATTTTTTCAATTTTCTTTTTGTGTCATGATTGCCTTGAACGTTACTTTCATACATAAAATAAAAAACCTCCTAACATTTCTACTTGTTACTCAAAAAGTATGGTAAAACAAATTTTCGAACAATTTAATGGACCGACTCAAATTTTGATCATCAATTTAAAAATACAAAATGTATGTTTTTAGTGAAATTAACTATTCAAGGATACGTTGATCGACCTGGGATGACGTCATAATCGATCCAGTGAACAATTTCGGCATGTTGGGATTACTGATGTTTAATTAACATGTTACTGATTGTTAACGGCTGGAACTAGACTGAGCAGTGTGCACAGGAACCGAGAGGATTGGCACGATTGGCACCTTAGTGTAGGCTTATGCTGTAAGGCACAGTTCTGAGCGATAAAAAGATTTTTATTAATACAGATGTCATCATCATTATCATATCAGCCGAAAGACGTCCACTGCCGGACATAGGCCTCCCCTAAAGATCTCCATGACGACTGGTCCTGCGCTGCTCGCATCCAGCGACTTCCCGCGACCTTGACCAGTTCGTCGGTCCACCTTCTGGGGGGCTGCCAACGCTTCGTCTTCCGGTACGTGGTCGCCACTCTAGAACCCTTACGCCCCATCTGCCATTGGTTCTTCTTGCGATATGCCCTGCCCACTGCCACTTTAGTTTAGCGATTCTGATTCGATCGCGCAGAGAGACTCCGAGCATAGCCCTTTCCATAGCCCTTTGGGTGACTTTGAGCTTCCTGGTAAGGCCCATCGTGAGCGGCCACGTCTCGGTGCCATATGTCATCACTGGCAACACACACTGGTCAAAGACTTTCGTCTTGAGACACTGCGGTATTTTGGACGTGAAGATGTTGCGGAGCTTCCCGAACGCTGCCCATCCGAGTCGGATTAGACGAGTGACCTCTTTCTCTAAGTTGTTTTTACCCAGTTAGACTGTTTGTCCCAGGTATACGTATTCATCGACAACTTCGAGCGTAGAGTCTCCAACTTTGAGTGTAGTGGGTACAACAAGGGCGTTAGACATAATTTTCGTCTTATCCATGTTCATTTTAAGACCCACTTGTTGTGAAACTCTACTGAGGTTATTGAGCATCGTGCCGAGATCTTCCAGGGTCTCAGCCATTACGACAATATCGTCGGCAAATCGAAGGTGGGGTCATGTACTCGCCATTGATGTTGATGTTGATGCCAAGTCCTTTCCAGTACAGAAGTTTGAAGACGTCTTCCAATGCAGCGGTGAACAGTTTAGATATGACGTCTCCCTGTCTCACTCCTCGCTGCAATTGGATAGGTTTCGAGTCCTGGTCCTGAAGACGAACTGACATAGTGGCGTTTTTGTACAGATCCTTCAACACTTCAATGTACCGATAGTCGACTAGGCACCTCTGGAGAGATCGTAGCACGGCCCACGTCTCGATCGAATCGAAGGCCTTCTCATAGTCCACAAACGCTAGGCAAAGTGGCTGGTTATCCTCTTCGGTCTTCTGTAAAACTTGCCGTAGCGTATGTATGTGGTCTATGGTACTGAAGCCTTTACGGAAACCGGAGCCTGCGCGTGAGACGGTCCGTAATGACTCTCGAGAACAGCTTATAGACATGGCTCAGAAGTGAGATGGGTCTGTAATTCTTCAGTAGGGTCTTATCACCCTTTTTGAAGAAGAGCACCACCACACTTCTGTGCCATGCCTGTGGCGTTTTCCCTTCGAGTATGACAGAATTAAACAGCTTCTGAAGAGCTTTTAGCACTGGCCTTCCGCCTGTTTTCAGAAGCTCAGCCGTAATTCCATCGTGCCCGGGTGCCTTGTTG
The DNA here is from genome assembly GCA_947532105.1 of Athrips mouffetella. Taxonomy (NCBI): domain Eukaryota; kingdom Metazoa; phylum Arthropoda; class Insecta; order Lepidoptera; family Gelechiidae; genus Athrips; species Athrips mouffetella. The sequence goes on along the minus strand of OX383956.1, from coordinate 27,933,634 downwards.
TTTCTAAGCTGTCTGAGAGCCATTCTAATCTCGTACAAGCTGACGTCCGGGATATCATCGGTATGGTGTCGGGTAAGTCTAGCTCTTGGATCGTTGGCCAGACTGCTAACTCTCATTTTTTGTAGCACCATCGGGGCTGATCCAGGTCCATTTTCGGTTTTCCGACTTTTTGAAGAAGGAATTCATCATAAAGAGTCCTTCCTTCTCCAAAAAGTCGGCTAACATGTGGCCTCTGGAATTCCGATATCCAACACCAAATTGCCCCACCCTCAGCTCACCATCGCCTCGCTTGCCTAATTTCGCGTTGAAGTCCCCCATGACAACGGTATAGTGGGTCTTAGGCGTATGTATGGCTTTAGATATTATCCTCATACATAGCCTCGACTTCATCATCAGAGTGTGTTGATGTGGGGGCGTATACCTGTATGACCTTCAGCGAATACCATGAGTATAAGGTACGCTACCCGCGACGACACACTCTCGATTATGACCACGTTGTTCACGAGAGACTTGTGGACCATAAACCCGACACCTCCCTGGGACAGTTGGTCGCCCTCCCGGAAATAGAGCAAGTTTCCTGATTTTAGGGTTATCGAGTCCTCCCCCTCTCTTCGGACTTCAGATAGACCCAAGATGTCCCAGTGTAACCTGCTCAATTCCTCTTCGAGTTCAGCAACCTTCTCGGTGGTCCGCAATGTGCGCGTGTTATATGTTGCCAGGGCCAGAGGTCGTCGTTTTTGGTAGCTAGGCATCTGCCGGGGATTCTTAGCACCCCCTGCCCCACCGTTACCATGGCTGCTACCAGAGCCAGGAATAGCGGGGCCGCCAGGGACTAGGGGCCGGAGCTTATTATTGTGATTCATGTTGATTCTTAGGGGGTTTTACCATAGTCGCCACGCTTGGCAGACGGGTTGGCGCCCGCAGTAAGATGAAATAATACACAGAAGGACGCTTCTGCCCATCCTCTGGATTTCATTTCCCTTAGTCGCCTCTTACGACACCCACGGGAAGAGATGGGTCGGTACTATTCTTTTTAGGCCGGCACCGCACAGCTTCATATATAATACAGTGACAGCTTCAAATTTAAAGACGATTTGTGCAACTGGCTCTCAGTCTTAATTACATTATTTATTTAGGATCTTCAAGTTTAAAACTTTCAGGTTAAAACTAATAAACACGTATTTTTTTGACAGTTCAAATTATCACCGATTTGCGTCTATAGGACGCTACAACTCGCGTACATTTATTATGAGAATGAGAGAAGAAATACTCAATAAGTATCAAATTTGTATCAAATAACTTTAGTTAAATTGATATGATATGTAGATCCGCTGCGACTAAATTGACCCAACCGTCACCTGCGACGGTTAGTGACGTAACGGCCAGTCAAGCAACACAACGGCCCGGTCGGCTAAGTCTTGGAAATGATAACCTGCGCATACGAAGCCACAGTACGAAGCAGACTAACACAACTCTCACACTGGAAACGCATATCGCTTCAGTATTCTGCATTAAGCTTTTATGTGTAAAGTCGCACGCATCTCGGGAAGAATTTGCGCGTCTCGTCTCGGAAGTGTTAACATGAAGTGAAACGCATGTTTACGCGAAAACTTGTAGGTATTACTCGTTGGACGCTTAAGACTAAAGATATGCAACGTTGGCAGAATAGCGACCCAGTGTAGGATCCGCATGACTACTTGCGCACTGTGTTGCGCACAGACAATGCTGCGCTCACAACTGTGTGAATCAAGATTTTACTGATAAACGATTGTTGATTCATTGAAAAAATACATCATCATAGGCAGGAACTGTAAAATTCACGTAAGCAGCCGTTATGCCAACGATCACCTTAAAATTGAACTATTTGGGTCTATTCGCAATATTGTAAAGAAAAGGCTTTGGTAGATTTGTTTATCACTGTCACTTACGTTTGATGGGGCTAGATTCTAATCTAACCTGTAATTATTACGTACCTAAGTATGTCAAATATCTCGTTAGGTATCGTGATGGATTACAACCTTTACTAAAATATTAACACGCAACAGTTGGAAAAGTTGATATTGCTAATGAAGACGTCGGTATAGAGTAGAGTTCACAGAGTAAAAATTGTATACAGTCCGTCATTATACCTATTAGCATGTATGAGGTAGTGAAGTGCAAAACGTCTCCTAAAGTAAGGTAATAGGTCGTTTCTGACAGCTGTCAAACGTATGCAAAATTACGACCTGCGAAGAAAAATTTACCCTGTGTTTTGGTGTTAAGGCGGTTGCTGGGTGGCAGCACCTTACTTTTAGAAATAAATTTATTGCGTCGCAAATACAAAACTTTTCGGTAGTACGAGGGCCACACCGAAATGATCGGGAATAGAAAAAAGTACAAAAATAATACAACAATATTTACTTTCATTGTTTTTCGAAGTATTCTCCGTGACAATCGATGCACTTTTGCATTCTATCAAACCAATTATTATAACAGTAATTCCAGTCTGAAGTGGATATAGTCGAAACGGCCGATTTGTAAGCTTCGACTGCCTCTTCTGGGCCTTGAAATCGTTGACCACGTAGCATATCTTTAATTCTTGGGAATGTAAAATAATCATTGGGGCTCAAGTCAGGGCTATACGGTGGATGGTCCATTAACTCCACGTTTTCCTGATTTAAAAACGCGATCGTTTTGCGAGCGGTATATGAGCTCGCATTATCCTGGTGAAGAATGATGCGACGATTCGGATTAATTTTACGAAGTTCTCTTATGACTTCCGGCAAACAAACTATTGTGTACCAATCAGCAGTAACCGTTCTGCGTTCTTTTAAAGGAATCGTAGCCACATGACCAGTTTTCGATACAAACGAAGCGACCATTTTTTTCGACACGCTACGAGAGCGGACAACTTTTGTTGGCTTGACCTCGCCTTCGAAGCCGATTGATGTTTTCTTTCGGGCTCATATGAATAAATCCACGATTCAATACCAGAGACGATATTGTAAACTGCATTTGAGCTCCTTCTATTGAACCGTTGCAGAGTAGACCGACACCAATTAACACGAGCCGACTTTTGTTCCTCGGTCAAACGATGGGGCACCCAGCGGGAAACTAACTTCTTGACACCCAGTTCATCATGTAAAATAGTTTGAATCGCTGTCATACCAATGCTGAGAGAAGCCCGAATCTGCTCGTATGTCATATGTCTATCTTCTTTTATTAATTGGCGCACATCATCGATGTTATCTTGTGTTACCGCTGTTTTTGGTCGACCAGTAGAAGGAACTGTCGTGAGAGAGGAACGTCCACGACGAAACTCAGAATACCAACGATATATAGTCGTTTTACTGGGTGCTTCAAGTTCATAAACAGAAACAAGCTCGGCGAGACATTGTTCTTGAGATAAACCTCGACGAAAGTTGTGAAAAATTATGGCACGGAAATGTTCCCGCGTAAGCTCCATTTTCCCCACTGACTTGTCAAATTCAAATGGCTACTACTCTTTTCTTTTTTTTAAATTCAAAAATGGAATTGTGTTTGAAATAATACTACATGTCATAAACCAAAAAGGTTTTAATCTAATTTATTCCTGAGTATTCTATTCCCGATCTTTTCGGTTTGGCCCTCGTATTGTTCGTTTGGCAGCAATATAGGGTTATATATGTTATAACCCATGACATCATAGCTTAGCTTATCATTTATAGCTTTGTATTGGTAAAGTGCTAAAAGTGGCCGTTTTTGGCAGTTTTAAAATACAAAGCTATTCACGATAAGCTAAGATGTGATGTGATGGATAATAAAATATAGAACTACCCCAAATTGCCGCCAATCAAACAATCCTTATTAAATGTTTTGTATTTATGACGCAATAAATTTATTTCTCAAAGTGGCAGCACTTCTGCTCAGCAACCACCTTAAGGAAACGTCAAAAAGGACTTCTGATGTTGGCCCTACTTTAGTCGACTATGAATAGTCGGACAAAAAACTCAGATACGTTACAAATATTAAAAATACTCTTAAAAAGTCTGTTTCATCCAAATTTTATTTGTGAAAGTGAAAATATATCCTTTTTACCTGTGTGTTGATCATTGCCAGTAAGAAAGGAAACGTAAATGATTCGTATAATATAATAAGCCACTTTATGTTAACACCATTTTTTCCCTAAATTGTTTGTATTTTTACTTTAAAACTAGTAATTACATTTATTAGTCCAAGTGATATATTTCTGAAAGAGAAAGATAAAAATATAACGTTTTAGGATTTAATAAAAATTCATACCTACATTTTAGTGTGGAGGTCCCTCGCAAGAAATGGATACACTTATGGCTCTCTCCTTAGCAGAAAGTGGTGCTACTTGAACCTCCTTGGTAAAGTAACTATCTAAAAAAATCCAGACTAAAAAGCCGGCATAATTTAATTAATAAAATCTGCATAGTAAAAAAAGTTCAGACTTTTTAAAAATTAATATAGTAGGATAAAATACAGACATGTCTAGAAAAACCCGAACAGATGGTAACCCTGGCTCCGAGGCTGGTTATTTATCATTCTTACTTACATTCTGGTAAGTAAGAGCTCCAACTATGAACGAAATCTTACGAAAGTTAACCTGCTCGGTTAGCAATGCCGATTAGCTTCGTTGGATATACATTACTGTCCAGGCGTGATTTTATTTGCGAATTGTGAAATTACTCCACGTACGCCTAGTATTCTTATTGTTAGTTCTGACATGTTCTGACAACGTATGGCCACAGTATAACAGAATAGTAGTAAATATCGCTCCGGCTGTCGTATACTCGTAGACCCATCAATCATAAAGAGCAACGTGTTAATGAAACGCAAAAATGAAGAGTTGGTTTTATGAGGCGATTCCAAAGATATAAACAAATTAATTATTTTCAAGCACCAAAGTATAAAAACCTTTAAAAAAAATATTAAGAAACAAAACCCGAATGCGTAACAAAAAAAGAGAAAAACAACCTAGGATATGGTAAACTTTAATTTTACAAGATATCGCAGGTGGGAACGAGGAAAATTCTGTGAACCACTACGAAATATACTTCAGTCCGTGTTCAGTCCCAACCTGCAATATCTTATAAAATTAAAGTTAACCAAATCCCAGGATCCTAGCTTTCCTCTTCTCTGTTACACAGTTGAGATTATTGATGTCTGTTATTTTGATACCCCACTGTATTGGATTAGAAGAAGAAAAAAATTCATGATGCTCAATTCGGCCCCAAAATTCCAGCATACTGACTTTTAACCACTTTAATATACCTACCCGTGTTACGACGTATAATTCATCAAAATAAGTTCAACCGTTTTACTAAACGTTAAGTTTTTAGGGTTCCGTAGCCAAATGGCAAAAAACGGAACCCTTATAAATTCGTCATGTCTGTCTGTCTGTCCGTCCGTCCGTATGTCACAGCCACTTTTTTCCGAAACTATACTGTTGAAATTTGGTAAGTAGATGTATTCTGTGAACCGTATTAAGATTTTCACACAAAAATAGAAAAAAAAAATATTCTAGGGTCCCATACTTAGAATTCAAACACATTTTTTTTTTCATCAAATCCATACGTGTGGGGTAGCTATGGATAGGTCTTCAAAAATGATATTGAGGTTTCTAATATTTTTTTTTTCTAAACTGAATAGTTTGGGCGAGAGACACTTTCAAAGTGGTAAAATGTGTGCCCCCCCCCCCCCACCCCAAACTAAAAAAAATATATATGATGTACATTATTACCCTGCAAACTTCCACCGAAAATTGGTGTGGACGAGATCTGGTAAGTAGTTTTTTTTAATACGTCATAAATCGTAAACCGCAATTTACCTTTCATTTAATCATCTCAATTATAAAATTTAGTTAAGTACATCACATAATAAACTTTTACTTATATACGTACAGGTTTGTATCGCATTTGGCCGGTTTTTCTTAACTATTGTTAAGAAAACAACTGTTAAGAAAAAATAATATTGAAAGGCAATGTTTTTCTTTTCTGTTTTATTTGTCGGCACTGAATAAATGTATATCTATCTACATACATTGATACATAAGTATGTACTTTATCTACATACATGCAGGTCAAACACACTGCCCCCCTTTTGGGCTTCACCGCAAAAAAAGTTGCGATATACTCGTATAAAAAATCGAAGCTAAGTTGTTTACTTTCTTTATCTAAAATATTGTATGGCATGAAAATGCACAATTTGTGTGAAAATAAATACAAATTCGATGTAGAGACTTCCTCGCTTTAAGTAATTTTCATAGTTTACCCATCACTGGATGAGTAAGACGTGTTACGCATACGAATGTAGGAAGTATGAATCACATAATCAGTTACTTGCCGGTTTTTAGCCTGTTTTACACACTCACTTGGTAATAACTCTCATGTTTAATATATTGTGCAACTACTTTATTGCAATAGAACAGTGATAAGCCAGAGAATGGCTTCTTTGTGCTATAGGATATGACCATAGCATGTGACAGTGGTTATCAAATGTGTAGGTGGATGAAGGTCCCCGTTCCTTACTTATTATTAAAGCGTTGGGTATTTGGCTTGTTTGTAATCAGAATTGGCTCACCTCGTTTACGTTGAAATGAATTGACAACAGTAGTGGTTTATGAGAGCTAAAGGATCTATCTAAGAAAACCTTTTATGGCGTGTTTTCTGTCGATTCGGTAACTCTATGATATTAAACGAGCGAGCAGGACGGAGCGATACGTGTCTTAAACAAATTAAATAAATAGTACAGCAGCACTGCACTTATTTTCTCGCGATAGACAAGTAAAAAATTGAACTACAAACTTAAATTTGTAATGCTATATATACTCGTACATTAATGAAATATACTACTCAAACAAAATAAGGGCCAGCAGGTTTTTTTGATATATCTTTAAAATGATAAAAGTAATGTATATTTTTATGTACGTTTTATGTAGCTTATTTTATTGTTTACAATAAATGTTTTAAATAATGCTCAGTGGAAATTTTATGGAACTTTAATTGAAAATTACAATTATTGACACATCAAAAAACCTGCTGGCCCTTATTTTTTTTTTGAGTAGTATACAAACTTAAATTTAGGTTTTTCAACAAAATGATCTAATGGAATATGCAGATCAATTCAGAATTCAAATTGTGAAACATAAAACAAACTAACCGTAAACCACACGAATGTGAGTAAATCACATGTTTAAATTTTGGCAGTACCTACTGGAACACCCTTTATATGAATTTTGACAGATCAATGTATACTACCGCAAAATACTTGCTGGAGGTTTATTTTTAAATTCCCAACACATGTTTCTTAGGGAAAGATGTTTAGTTTACTTACCCTTTCAGGTTTTGGTACAGCCTGTATACTAGATTTTTGCAAACAAAATTCAAATAGAATATCCAGTCAGATAGATAACCAATTCAGGATCCAAATTACAGACTATTAAAATAGTGTCAATGAAACCGATTTTGAGTAAATCTAATTTTTTGATTTTAGTAATGAGGGAACACCCCTTAAATGAACTTCCACAGGTCAGTGGTTACTGTTCAAAATTTAATGAAAATATGTTTTTCCTTTTACAATTTCTTTGGATCCAATATAGCTTTTGCAAAAAAATTAAAAACTGTTAACAGGGACAAATTTTTACGGCGAGGAGGTGCGGCTCGCATTGGAGGGGTGGGGAGAGTTGTGAGTTTTGAAAATCACACTCGAAGGTATCATGTCAGTTTGTTTGAGCGCCCCATACATTGATTACATAGTATTACTTCATCAAGTATTAACACAAAGTTATTTTTTGTACCTTAGTGGTGAGGTCAAAAGCAACAACTTTTGTTCTACGACTTTGCTAACAACGCAAAAAAAAAAATCAACTTCCCATACAAAGTAACGTAATTGACCAACACATTTTGTAAGTAGAGTCCTTACAATCCTTATTGTTATGCAAGGCAGCAAAAGGGTTATTTGGCGCGAGTGCCTCGTATTGAAACAACAAGGGAAAGAGAGTCCTGATCGTAGCGAAGGTTTCAAGGCACCAGACACAAAATAACTTTGCTGCCGAGCGAAACACAAAATTTTTCACCTCATCAAATATAAGATAATTTAAATAAATTATTCATACATATAATCGTTAGGGTCTAATACTAGCATAAGGCCAGAAGGGGGCCTGGGGCCGAATTCACTCAGATGGAGTATTCTTCAAATAGCTTTCTGTGATGCTCCTACCTTTTAAACCCTCGCCAATGATAGGTGAAGTTTCAATTTAAGCGAATATCAATATATTAACGAGAAAAAATTGAGTATTACACTGCTGAAATAGTAAAAAACGCACTCAAGGCTACATCAGCCGAACATTATACAATTCGCATAGAATATAAGAACGCAATGAAGTAACGCGAGTACAATGCCTACACTACAACGCATGGCAGCAAGCAAAACCAGTATAAGCTGAACCAGCGCTACGCTACAAACCCCTGACACAGTTAATAAAGTCAAAAGTCAAAATCGTTTATTCATTGTTGGATATTAAAATTTCTTAATATGCCCCTGAAACCAGAGACCCACTCAAGGTCAAAGAATTTCCATAGACGAGCGGCCGTATGTAGATTAATAATACTAGACATTATAATCCGTTCCACGAGTCAATGCAAAAGCTTACCAACACATTTTACAGCCGTAGAACCAGACAAAGTACGACGAACCAGAGCATATTTGACGGAAAAAATAACGTTGTCTTACAAACTTGTTTTTTCTGACAGCTTTAGCTGATTACTATTGATCATGGAGCACAATAGCCTTGATATAGCTGCAAAATGTGTTGGTAAGCTTTGGCATTGACTCGTGGAACGGACTATAAATAAAAAAGAAATTAACACAATTATCGGTAACTTAAATTGTTATTATTTTTGGGACTGTTATGCCTATTTTTGTGACTCTACCTATAAACTAATCGATCATGCTTATTAAAGATTGACCTACGGGATAATTATTTGGGGCAACTCTTCTGATGTCGGAGATATATCTTTATTTAACAGAAAATGTGTGTATCAGAATTCTAAGCAACATAAATCAAATGTAATCCTGTAGACCCTACTTTGTAAAACTCAAAATACTAACCTTGACATCTACGAGTATACATGTTAAAGTAGGCCCTCGCTGTCATATTTGCTTTGCCCTAACGGGGCGTCACAATTATAGAATAAAACCTTTTTGTAACTATGTTTAAGTACCTTATTATTGCGAAACTGCAATAAATAAAAAAAAATGAACAAACTACTTGATAAATTTGCAGAACAAGGCTCATTTTTATTGTATTCCAATGTGGCACAGCAATGTGGAGACAGAGGATATTGGCAGTGGCAGGCGATTCTCTTTTGTATTGCGCTGATTTTGAAGTTAAAGGGCGAGTCTAAGGGTTGTATTGATAAATCCAACTTAAGTGTGAGACTGCTCTCAATATGTACTTTTCACATACAAATTATGCATCTTAAGTGCAATCGCAGACTTGAGAGGGATTTGTCAATACGACCCTAAGAGAAGAAAAATAAAACATATGCCGATCGAATTTTGAATTTACTTAAATAATAAGTTACATCACGTTCGAATTTTAAGAACCTTTTGCCCGCTAGCGGCCAAATATCGCTTTTGGCGTTAGTATAACGTGGCCAAAAATTTCCTAGCTTTTGAGGTGAAAAATATTATTTTCTCTTGTTCTAGAACTTTCAGCAGCAAAGAGGGCTCCAAGCAAGGAAGCAACGAGGGAAGTGGCTCCGCCTCTAAAGAAGGGGGCAGCAAGGAGCCGGTGAGGAATGAGGCATCGGGGCAGACCGAGGAGGGCGCCATGAATCGAGAGAACGTGTCGACCAAGATCGCCGCCGGCATGGATCGCTGGCAAAACACACTCGAGGAAATGATCAACCTTCGCTCCTCAAACAACCACGCCTTTAAAGACAACTACTGGGTAACTATTTTGTGAAATTCCTCTGAGATAACCTAAACTAAAGGGCCGATCACACCTGACTGAATTCACACACTAAGTCAGTTAGTCTCCTACGTAGGAAAGGAAGGTAGAAAGATGGAACTAAGTAAGTCACTAACTGAGTAAGCCGCATAGTAAGCAACGCAGAAAGGAACTTTAGTGAAGGGCCAATACGAATAGATCATCGTACGGAAAATATTAATAAGGGCTAATTTATGTTGTATAGAAAAACACTAGAATAACTACAAAAAAAAAACCACAGAATTACCGGTATACTAAAAAACAATCAAGGAATTAAAATTAGGTTGCACCAGTCAAGTAAACACAAAGAATTTGAGTGCTTTATTCATTCTTTTAGTTAGTATAAATTTTTCATTTAAAATCGTACGAAAAGCGAATAATGATTCCAATGAAAAATAACAATTGAATGATAAAAGATTATTTGGATAGTACTAAGTAGTACATTCGAATATTTCGATTGTTGCTTCTTGAAATAATTGTACATCACTATTAAGGAACATCAACATAGTAGGGATCGTTCACTAGTTGTGCTATACGTTAGTATAGGTCTATATTTTCTGTGCTGGTACACTTTATAGCGCGACTGATATGTTCAGATACTTTGTATAAAGGCTTCTATGAGTATTTTTAATGACCTTGAAATAAATTGAAAAGCAAGCTAAAAACTCGTTTATACTTTTATATTTAGTAGTAGAAGTAGTTTTAGAATACGTTTGTCTTACTTTATTGCAATCGAAATAATTATAATATTATTATTATTGTAAAGGGGGCCCAAATGGGTAGGTCAAAGTTTTTAATTGTCAGTACTAAGTCAAGTTAGGTATCATATAAAAGTGCTTCACTTGTACATTCCAAAATAGTTCTTTATATTTTTAACGACTCTTAGTTTTCAAGTTATGTAGAAAAAAGTTTAAAAAAATACCTTCCCCCCTTCCTTATCCCCGAAATTTTCCGAAGAAAAAATCTGAATTAATTAAAGTCCATAGAGGTTTATGTGAATAATTCAGAAAAAAAAACAATCTCTCTAAGTAGCACAGTTTTTTGGAAATTTGCAACAAATCTTTACAAACAAATTTAGTTTTGCGGTCCTTACAATGGACCTTATTGCTTCTAAAAATACTATAGGTAGGTATATCGGAACCCTCGATGCGCGAGTCCGACTCGCACTTTAACATTTTATTTGTTGTGTGTATGGTGAAAATCGTTAATTTTTCATGGTATGAGTCCATTGATGAAATTTTTAGGAGATTGTTTGACACCTTGTACTTGTCCGTAATTTTGTTAGACTTCCTTAAGGGATCCCGCACACAACCGAGAATCGGTGACCGATTTTTTGTTGGCATCCCGCTCTGACGTGTTATCACCTGAATCTTCCGTCCTTCTCCTGGCCGATAATCGCCCACCGATTCTCGGTCGTGTGCGGGAGCCCTAAAAGAGATACTTTGTAATCCTGACAAAATTTTCAATTCATGTCTAAATCAGTTGTCCCTTTCATAAAAAAATGTATAGGATCAAAACTGTTTAGTTTTCGCGTCGAGTCGGAAGCAACAGTAGTGTGCGTATGATCGAACACACACATGCGCGCAGTCCACGCGGAGTCGTAGTGCGTCATTTCACCCGAGACGCGTTCTCGCCCGCTCGGAGGAAACGACACCTTTTAAAAAACTGTGTTTTGAATGGAACTTTTTTCTCTCAAGGTATTTTTAATGAACTCTACTAATATAGCTCAGCGCAACGATTGTATAACGGAGGGTTACTCGAGGGGAAGCGAGGGGCGACAGGGAACAGCTCTTCAAGTTTGTATACTCAACAGCACGTCAGTAGAAACACTTTAGACTTACTCGTAATGACATGGTGGTAGAAACTATAATCCGCACATCACTTATCATCCGAAAATCACTCATCATCCGCTCATCATCATTCATCCACTCATCCACGCATCACTCATCATCCACTTATCATCATTCATTCACTGATCAACTATCATCCGCGCATCACTCATCATCATTGATCCACTCATCAACTATCATCCGCGCATCACTTATCATCCGCTCATCATCATTCATCCACTGATCAATTATCATCCGCGCATCACTTATCATCCGAAAATCACTCATCATCCGCTCATCATCATAATTCATCCACTCAACCACACATCACTCATCATCCACTGATCAACTATCATACGCGCATCACTTATCATCCGAAAATCACTCATCATCCGCTCATCATCATCATTCATCCACTCATTAACTATCATCCGCGCATCACTCATCAACTATCATCCGCGCATCACTCATCATCCGCTCATCATCATCATTCATCCACTCATCCACGCATCACTCATCATCCGCTCATCATCGTTCATCCACTCATTAACTATCATCCGCGCATCACTCATCATCCACTTATCATCATTCATCCACTGATCAACTATCATCCGCGCATCACTCATCATCATTGATCCACTCATCAACTATAATCCACGCATCACTCATCATCCTTTCATCATCATCATTCATCCAGTCATCAACTATCATCCTGCCTAAGTTTGGCGCCGTTTGCTTTTAAAAAAATAATCTATTTAAATCCGTGCCATCGCTGTACATTTCGTTGATTTTGTGATCGAAAGATCGATGGACACATACTAACGACCAAAAGGCAGTCTTATTTCGCAAAGCCATGCCATGGAAATCCGTTTAAAGAGGAAAATCTAACAGACCTGACGAAATAATGTAGCCTGTTTCCTGCCTACGTTTGGCGCCGTTTGCTTCTTTTAAAAAAGTAATCCATTTAAATCCGTGCCATTGTTGTACTTTTCGTTGTTTTTGTGATCGAAAGATCAAAGGAAACATACTAACGATTAAAAGGCAGTCTTATTTCAGAAAGCCATGCAATGGAAATCCGTCTCAAGAGGAAAATCTAACAGACCTGACGAAATAATGTAGCCTGTTTCCTGCCTACGTTTGGCGCCGTTTGCTTCTTTTAAAAAAGTAATCCATTTAAATCCGTGCCATTGTTGTACTTTTCGTTGTTTTTGTGATCGAAAGATCAAAGGACACATACTAACGATCAAAAGGCAGTCTTATTTCAGAAAGCCATGCAATGGAAATCCGTCTCAAGAGGAAAATCTAACAGACCTGACGAAATGATGTAGCCTGTTTCCTGCCTAAGTTTGGAGCCGTTTGTATCTTTTAAAAAAGTAATCCATTTAAATCCGTGCCATCGTTGTACATTTCGTTGTTTTTGTGATCGAAAGATCAAAGGACACACACTAACAATCAAAAGGCAGTTTTATTTCGGAAAGCCATGCCATGGAAATCCGTCTCAAGAGGAAAATCTAACAGACCAGACGAAATAATGTAGCCTGTTTCCTGCCTAAGTTTTGCGCCGTTTGCTTCTTTTAAAAAAGTAATCCATTTAAATCCGTGCCATCGTTGTACATTTCGTTGTTTTTGTGATCGAAAGATCAAAGGACACATACTAACGAAATAAGACTGCCTTTTGACAGTCTTATTTCGAAAAGCCATGCCATGGAAATCCGTCTCAAGAGAAAAATCTAACAGACCTGACGAAATAATGTAGCAAGCAGCACGTTCAAGTTTCCGATCATCGACCCTAAACAGCTCTACCTATTCCGACCACTGCCGATTACCCATCATCTACCGGTCACCCATCATCTACCATTGACTCGTCTTCCGCCGGTCACCCATCAATATCATCCACTGGTCACCCATCTTCGTCCGGACATCAATCACGTACCGAAAATCTATTACTCTGATAACCCTTCTGACCGATCACCCATCATCTGCCTATCTTCCTCCGCCTACCCTTCATCACCAGTCACCCATCACAAAACAAAACTACCTAGGTATGGTATGTAAGTAGGTACTTACTTGGTTAAAGGAATAGATATTTTTTGAATTTTTGACGGGATACATAATATTTATCTTTGCGCTTCCCCATTCTCACTTCGAGCTCTTGTGGGTATCGGCCGCGTGTCAGAGCTATTTATTAGACTTCGCGCGGTCATACTAAAAATGTATGGCGTAATCGTAATGGTTTAAAAAAAAATCATATTAAATATGTAAGCAATATTAAACCGTGATTGCCGTTTTGGTAGTTTTTACGTGCTGCAGTCTTAAGTAAAATATTTTCGGCCAACGATATTTTTACAGTAACAAAATGCTGAAGTCAATTCTTTTTATCTAGAAATTTATTGATCTTATTTGGATTTTTTATTTCTGTATGTAAGTTAATTTATTGTTTGCCATAGTTTCTCATTATCTTTTGGATATGGTTTTAAAAGACCTCGACTAACAATGAATACTTTCGGGCGAAATGCCCAACCGGGCGAACTCGCCTCGGAGGAAATGACCACCAAAAAATTACATCGGAATATAGTAACGTTTAGTGATGGGCAAATGCGAATGATTGACTCGAATCGAACAACTTGTCGAACAAAAAATAATGGCCTAACTGATGGTATACTTTTTTAGGGTTCCGTACCTCAAAAGAAAAAAACGGAGCCCTTATAGGATCACTTTGTTGTCCGTCTGTCTGTCTGTCCGTCTGTCTGTCTGTCTGTCTGTCTGTCTGTCTGTCTGTCAAGACCCTTTATCTCACGAACGGGTAAAGGTATCAGGTTGAAATTAATGCCATATATTAGGATCTATGAACCACACAAGATCTGAAAATTTCAATTTTTTACAACGACGCAATCAAACATAACCAAGCCTCCCAGCAATGTATGCCGAATTAATCTTTGAATTCAGCTAGGTGTGATCACTCCTTTACCTAGTTCCTTTTACGATTTTTTTTGTCGCAAAGCAGGTTTATTAACTCTACTGAACAGTCGTATAGAAAATATCTGAACCTTTCAAGTATCGATGGTAATCTATAGTGAATTTTTAAAAAAAAATATTAGTACTCGTTATTAATTATTCTTTATCGACAAGTTGTTCATCATCATTCGCAAAATTTACCCATCACTAAACTTCCTAAGTTCTTTACTTGAAGGGAGTAAGGAGGTTTAGTGATGTCCGAGTACGAATGATTAATTTTAATTGAATTCCGTGTTCGCATCGAAATTAAATTGACCAATACATGGTCTAAGGGACTGGTTTCCGAAAACTGAAAGGGTGTGGTCAGTCAACGTAACTGAATAATTTTCAGTAAATAAAACTTTCAGAAAATATTAAAATAATCCTCTTTTCCACAAAAAAGCCACGATCACACCTAGCTGAATTCAAAGACTAATTCGGGATACATTGCTCGTTGAAGTAAGGATATTGCAATAACACAACCAAGCCTCCCAGCAATGTATGCCGAATTAGTCTTTTTATCCAGCTAGATGTGATCGTGGCTAAACTGTCCATTTGCAATTTTATATGAAGAGTATTGAAGAGGCTGATAGTTTTATTTACTGAAAGTTGTTCAGTTACGGCGAATGACTATGTGCACCTGCAAGACTAGAAAAAGAGAAAAAAATGTATCCACTTCATTTACCACAGCCATTGTTTTTGTTTGATCAGAAATACTCTCATTCATAAGATTTGGCACGGCAATGTTCAGGTCTCATTTGTCCATTTAAGTTAAATAAAAATAAAAACATCACGGAAATGTATTGTCAGCCTATTAAAGCCACGATCACATCTAGCTGGATTCAAAGACTAATTCGGCATACATTGCTGGGAGGCTTGGTTATGTTATTGCATTATCCTTACTTCAACGAGCAATGTATGCCGAATTAGTCTTTGAATCCAGCTAGCTGTAATCACTCCTTGACTCAACCGAACAGTCGTATACAAATTTTTTTATAGCGAATTTTTTAAGTTTATTATTAGTACTTATTATTAAACCAAGATAATGCTTTATTTTTATTTTTTATGGACAAGTTGTTCGATTCGAATTAATCATTCGCAAAATTTTCACATCACTAAACTTACTTGAAGGGACTTAGCATGTTTAGTGATGTCCAAGTGCGAATGATTAATTCAACATATCGAACAAAAATATACTGATATTAAAAAAACGGTCAAGTGCGAGGCAGACTCTCGCTTCGAGGGATTCGATATTCCTGTAGTATTTTTAAAAGCAATAAAGCCCATCTTTAAGACCGCAAATAAGTTTGTCTGTAATTTTTTCTTCTTTCAATTATCGGTTGTATTTGTCTTGAGGTTGTATCAGCCATTTTTTAACAATCGATAGCATTTTATTGTACAATAATTATTTTCGATAAGGCTATTCAACAGAGTTACTGTATTTCAAGATCAACTACCGACAGCGAAACTATCGCTATCGGAACATCACTATTCAGCAACTGTATTAGTAGGCACTTTTTCTACTTAGCTTCCTAGCTGGAACTCTGAATTCACAAACGTCTTTTTCTACGTAGCCTCCTAGGTAGATTTCTTATTCAGTCGTCAAATTCAAGCAGGTGTAATCGCGGCTTAAAGGGCCGATCACACCTGACTGAATTCACACACTAAGTCAGTTAGTCTCCTACGTAGGAAAGGAAGGTAGAAAGATGGAACTAAGTAAGTCACTAACTGAGTAAGCCGCATAGTAAGCAACGCAGTCAGGAACTTTAGTGAAGGGCCAATACGAATAGAACACCTCATCGTACGGAAAATATTAAGCTAATTTATAAGCTAATTTAAAACACTAGAATAACTACAAAAAAAAAACAACAGAATTACCGGTATACTAAAAAACAAACAAGGAAATAAAATTAGGTTGCACCAGTCAAGTAAACATTAAGAATTTAAGTGCTTTATTCAATCTTTTAGTTAGAATAAATTTTTCATTCAAAACCGTACGAAAAGCGAATAATGATTCCAATGAAAAATACTCGTTACAATTGAATGACAAAAGATAATTTGGATAATACTAAGTAGTACACTCAAATATTTCGATTGTTGCTTCTTGAAATAATTGTACGTCACTATTAAGGAACATAGTAAGAAAGACACAAAGTCCTAGTGCGAATGATAAATTTTAATTTAATTTCGTATTCGCATCGAAATTAAATTGACCAATACATGGTCTAAGTGACTGGTTTCCGAAAACTGAAAGGGCGTGATCAGTCAACGTAACTGAATAATCTTCAGTAAATAAAACTTTCAGAAAATATTTAAATAATCCTCTTTTCCAAAAAAAAGTCACGATCACACCTAGCTGAATTCAAAGACTAATTCGGCATACATTGCTCGTTGAAGTAAGGATATTGCAATAACAACCAAGCCTCCCAGCAATGTATGCCGAATTAGTCTTTGTATCCAGCTAGATGTGATCGTGGCTAAACTGTCCATTTGCAATTTTATATGAAGAGGCTGATAGTTTTATTCACTGAAAGTTGTTCAGTTACGGCGAATGATCACGCCTTTCCAGTTTTCGGAAAGCAGACCCTGACATACGGCAATCACTATGTGCACCTGCTAGACTAGAAAAAGAGAAAAAATGTATCCACTTCATTTACCACAGCCATTGTTTTTGTTTGATCAGAAATTAAAAAGATTATGCTTTATTTTTATTTTTCATGGACAAGTTGTTCGATTCGAATTAATCATTCGCAAAATTTTCACATCACTAAACCTTCTAACTCTTTTACTTGAAGGGACTTAGCAAGTTTAGTGATGTCCAAGTGCGAATGATTAATTCAACTTATCGAACAAAAAATATACTTATATTTAAAAAACGGTCAAGTGCGAGGCAGACTCTCGCGTCGAGGGATTTGATATTCCTGTAGTATTATTAAAAGCAATAAAGCCCATCTTTAAGACCGCAAATAAGATTGTCTGTAATTTTTTCTTCTTTTAATTATAGGTTGTATTTGTCTTGAGGTTGTATCAGCTTATTTTTAACAATCGATAGTATTTTATTGTACAATAATTATTTTCGATAAGGCTATTCAACAGAGTTACTGTATTTCAAGAACAACTACCGACAGCGAAACTATCGCTATCGGAACATCACTATTCAGCAACTGTATTAGTAGGCACTTTTTCTACTCAGCTTCCTAGCTAGAACTCTGAATTCACAAACGTCTTTTTCTACGTAGCCTCCTAGGTAGATTTCTTATTCAGTCGTCAAATTCAAGCAGGTGTAATCGCGGCTTAAGCCGGCAGCAGGAAGGGCTGGCTGCTTGAAGAACCGATGGCCAATGGGGCGTCAAGGTTCTCAGGTGGCGACCAAAGATGTAGCGACGACGAAAGATGTAGTGTGGTCAGGCCCGAGGTCGACCGACAATCTGGTCAAGGGTCAAAGTCGCAGGAAGTCACTAAATGCGGGCAGCGCAGAACCGATCATCGTAGACATCTTTAGGATGTCCAGCAGTGGAAGTCTTTCCTTTTCCCATTTTTAAGTTAACGTAATTTACGTAAAGTCCAAAAGAGTCTTTTGGAGAACTAAAAACATTAAACTTATTGAGGAAAAATAATTGAAAGCGAACGAAGTGGCGGACATTTGGTTTATGAACTTGGTTAACGATCACAGCTAAATTAGTATAATTTCCTGAAAAAAAACCTACCTATTGATACCTATTGATTAGTCGCACTCACAGAACGACTATAGGGCCACTCCGCCTGCGGCAGGGCAACCGCATGGACTTCTAAACTCTGTGGTCGCACTATAAAATGATCAAGATTTCCAAGAATGACAAAAAAGAACGAGAGCACCTACGCAACCGCGTTGTAAGTAAGATTCGTGTTGAAATTGACGTAATGTAAAAGAAAGCAATTAAAGTCTGCATTGTTCTCGACTGGCGGCCGCAACAGAACGACTATCTGAAAGAGAAAGTACAACAATCGTGTATTCGATTCATGTAATTGGGGTAACAGCTAAACACTGGAAGAAAAAGGGTGATATCTATTGTGTCAGATTTTTAACGTGCATTCATTCAAAAACAATTGTAAGGCCGGCAAATGATGCATCATCATCATCATATCAGCCGAAAGTCGTCCACTGCTGGACATAGGCCTCCCCTAAAGTTCTCCATGACGACCGGTCCTGCGCTGCTCGCATCCAGCGGCTTCCCGCGACTTTGACCAGATCGTCGGTCCACCTTGTGGGGGGCCTGCCAATGCTTCGTCTTCCGGTACGGCAAATTATGCAATAATAAATAACTGGTTTTTTTAAATAGTGCAAGTTAAATAAAACAAAACATTAGCTCGAGCAAGCAAATATGTATCCTTTCATCCCATTAACAGCGAGCGAAATAAATAGATTCCTCCAAGAGATTTACGTAGCGGGTATTAATTACATCGACCAAACTGTAAACAAGACTACTACCAAAGAGGTAACAATGGTGTCGATTCTGGCAGACCCAAACTAAAACTAAAACTAAACTAAATTTGACAGGTCTAAAAATGATGCTGTCCTTTATCAGTCTG
The DNA here is from genome assembly GCA_947532105.1 of Athrips mouffetella. Classification (NCBI taxonomy): domain Eukaryota; kingdom Metazoa; phylum Arthropoda; class Insecta; order Lepidoptera; family Gelechiidae; genus Athrips; species Athrips mouffetella. The sequence goes on along the minus strand of OX383956.1, from coordinate 27,914,266 downwards.
TAGAACAAGGACAGCCACACTTTTAAACCTGTCAAATTTAGTTTAGTTTTAGTTTGGGTCTGCCAGAATCGACACCAATGTCAATAAATTTTTCAGTGGTTAGAATCAGTAACAACTTATTATTATATTGTGATTATGTTATAATACTATTTTATATTTAAATAAATAATTATGGATGATCCCTTTTTAGGGTTCCGTAGTCAACAAGGACCCCTTATAGTTTCGTCATGTCCGTCTGTCTGTCTATCCGCGACTTGGCTGAGAGACCCATCGTACAAGAAAGCTGAAATTTAGTATGGATATGAATTTTATTCACGCCGAAAAAGTGGTAAAATAAAATCTAAGAAAATAGTTTTTTAGGGTACCTCCCCTACAAGTAAAGTGGGAGTGGGGGTGATTGTTTTTCTTGTTCACCCCATTGTGTGGAGTATCGTTAGATAGGCCTTTTAAAAATAATGTGAGTTTGCGAAGATCATTTTTCGATTTAGGGATCCGTTTGCGAAATATTCAGCTTGAAAGCGCAATTTTTTGTTGGAGTCGAGTGTCCCCCCCCTGCCAGCTAAACGGTAGTTAATGGAAATGTGAAAAATTTCAAAGTAGTAGATGAAATTAAAAGGAAAACTATCACAGCTAATTAGACGTCACAGGTTAATGAGCTAAACCTTAAAAACTGGAAATAATGTAAATAGCAGTAGCAATCAGGCGTTACGGTCTCGCTTAGTATTAGGATGTAAACATTTTATGTTATGAATGTTATAAAATACTTAGTCAACACCTGCTTTGCGATAAAAATCGTAAAAAAAACTACGGAACCCTAAACTGCGCGTGCCCGATACGCATTTGGCCGGTTTTTTTCTTTACTCCTAGAGATAGATGAAAAGTAAAGTGTATCACGCAGCTGCAACATTATTTTTGACCTCGGGCGACCTGTTGAATCTCTTGCTACGTTCAGGATTCTACTCTAGAATCCTTCACTTCGCTCTCGATTCAAGATAAGGCCCTCGCCATACAAATATTATTTTGCTGCCTTGGGATAAAATCTACTATTACTGATTAGTTAACGTTGCCAACAAAACCTTTTTCTTCGTCAATAAGTTTTGATTGCGTAAGAATTCTCGTTATTTGGCTATAATTATCCGAAATCAAGATTTTTTTTTTTTGGGTGTTAATTGGTATAAATTAAAAGTTAAAATTTACAACCACAAGCAGAATTTGAACCTATGACTTCTCCGTCTGTACACCAGAGACGATCTTTACCTAATCTCGTTTTATCTCTATTTTTATCTCTATTTAGCATCGGAATAAGTCTTAGTTTACTATTCGTCAAGTTTTTTACATTTTATAATGGCTACGAGTATACTCACTTCCAGGGCGGAAGTGCGTGTGCTCGTCACCATTCAACTCATGCGCATTCTGTTTCCATAGCATCACAACCACAAGCCGCAGTCCTTACATTTTCAATTCTAGGCGCAACGGTTTAAGAGTTGCTTTCAACTGCAGTGAAAGTTGCATTGTAAAGAAAGTTATTATATGTTTTGTAGTTATACTATATTGAACGTATCATTTAATCCATTGATGTATACCGTTGGCGTGCGTGCGCGTGACCAGCAGATAAAGAGCGATTTGCCGTCGTCTGACGTGAAAATAACAAATAACTGAATGTAGACACGACTGGTCAATAGCAACGGCCAATAATAGAAGAGAACCACAGTCACACGTCAAGGCGAGAAAATATACTTCTCGAATAAAATAAACAGACTATTAATAGGCCATTCCTCGGTAGCAACCGATGCTATATCCCCTTATGTTGAATCACGATTTATTACTAGCATTTCAAGGGGAATCACTAATGTTTGCGGTAGGTGAAGAGGGGATTTCGGTTTGATCTCCAACATGGTTTTCCAAACTAGGAACGGAATCAGACAGGAAGAAGCTATCATTTACACTATTTTACTAAATCGAGTTGAGTCTACAGGATAGACACCGCGACTTGGCTGAGAGACCCATCGTACAAGAAAGCTGAAATTTAGTATGGATATGAATTTTATTCACGCCGAAAAAGTGGTAAAATAAAATCTAAGAAAATAGTTTTTTAGGGTACCTCCCCTACAAGTAAAGTGGGAGTGGGGGTGATTGTTTTTCTTGTTCACCCCATTGTGTGGAGTATCGTTAGATAGGCCTTTTAAAAATAATGTGAGTTTGCGAAGATCATTTTTCGATTTAGGGATCCGTTTGCGAAATATTCAGCTTGAAAGCGCAATTTTTTGTTGGAGTCGAGTGTCCCCCCCCCTGCCAGCTAAACGGTAGTTAATGGAAATGTGAAAAATTTCAAAGTAGTAGATGAAATTAAAAGGAAAACTATCACAGCTAATTAGACGTCACAGGTTAATGAGCTAAACCTTAAAAACTGGAAATAATGTAAATAGCAGTAGCAATCAGGCGTTACGGTCTCGCTTAGTATTAGGATGTAAACATTTTATGTTATGAATGTTATAAAATACTTAGTCAACACCTGCTTTGCGATAAAAATCGTAAAAAAAACTACGGAACCCTAAACTGCGCGTGCCCGATACGCATTTGGCCGGTTTTTTTCTTTACTCCTAGAGATAGATGAAAAGTAAAGTGTATCACGCAGCTGCAACATTATTTTTGACCTCGGGCGACCTGTTGAATCTCTTGCTACGTTCAGGATTCTACTCTAGAATCCTTCACTTCGCTCTCGATTCAAGATAAGGCCCTCGCCATACAAATATTATTTTGCTGCCTTGGGATAAAATCTACTATTACTGATTAGTTAACGTTGCCAACAAAACCTTTTTCTTCGTCAATAAGTTTTGATTGCGTAAGAATTCTCGTTATTTGGCTATAATTATCCGAAATCAAGATTTTTTTTTTTTTGGGTGTTAATTGGTATAAATTAAAAGTTAAAATTTACAACCACAAGCAGAATTTGAACCTATGACTTCTCCGTCTGTACACCAGAGACGATCTTTACCTAATCTCGTTTTATCTCTATTTTTATCTCTATTTAGCATCGGAATAAGTCTTAGTTTACTATTCGTCAAGTTTTTTACATTTTATAATGGCTACGAGTATACTCACTTCCAGGGCGGAAGTGCGTGTGCTCGTCACCATTCAACTCATGCGCATTCTGTTTCCATAGCATCACAACCACAAGCCGCAGTCCTTACATTTTCAATTCTAGGCGCAACGGTTTAAGAGTTGCTTTCAACTGCAGTGAAAGTTGCATTGTAAAGAAAGTTATTATATGTTTTGTAGTTATACTATATTGAACGTATCATTTAATCCATTGATGTATACCGTTGGCGTGCGTGCGCGTGACCAGCAGATAAAGAGCGATTTGCCGTCGTCTGACGTGAAAATAACAAATAACTGAATGTAGACACGACTGGTCAATAGCAACGGCCAATAATAGAAGAGAACCACAGTCACACGTCAAGGCGAGAAAATATACTTCTCGAATAAAATAAACAGACTATTAATAGGCCATTCCTCGGTAGCAACCGATGCTATATCCCCTTATGTTGAATCACGATTTATTACTAGCATTTCAAGGGGAATCACTAATGTTTGCGGTAGGTGAAGAGGGGATTTCGGTTTGATCTCCAACATGGTTTTCCAAACTAGGAACGGAATCAGACAGGAAGAAGCTATCATTTACACTATTTTACTAAATCGAGTTGAGTCTACAGGAAGTTCATCTCAATTATCGAACTCAATTTGCTGAACACTGAAAATTTATCAAAACACATCAGACTAGCCATGTACTCTGAACATGGTAAAAGTGATTCATGATTTCCTTGATTTCTGGGTAGATACTTGTTTTTATAATTAATGACTGACGTCGCAACATATTTTTGAAAAATCCGAATTGAACGAAACTTTTGGATGTTGTTTGTGGTGACGTTAGTAATGCTATAGTTCATATTTTTGCAAAATATTCTACAAATGACTATATCCTCATATTCAACGTCATGAAAGCGTTTTGGAAAATGTAATATGTAGTATTTTTTTTCGATAGAGACGTTAGGACCATTTTTGATCAAAAATCTTCTTCTATTCCTTCCAAATTTTGTGGTAGAATTTAATTTAGGTACACCCTATACTATAAAGATCCGAGAAGAGAAAAGGTGGAGGTAGTTGTGAAAGTGGGGGAGGGAGTGTAATGTATGAAAATAGTAGCAAATACTAGAAACTCCATTCACTATATAATAAAATGGAAACACAGCGAAAATAATTTTTCTACGAATTAGACAAACTTTACACTTTATAAAGCCTTATATCTCGGTGTCAATGAAGTCTCAGGAAAGTAAAACTATTGAAATTTTATGGGAATTTCCACAAATTACTCGTTGAAGGCTATCCGTTTACATGAACACTTTTCGAAAAAGGTAAATAAAATGCGGTTTTTCTGATTCCACAAGTTTCCACAGGTAATATTTGTTCGGAAAATTGGGTGTTCTACCTTCACCACAATACAAAACAATACAAATTTTAATAATAATAATGAGATTAATGAGTATAAAACGGTAAAAACCTTAAGAAAGCAGGGCAGATAAAAGATGTAGATATATGAACCAAGGGGCTGCAGGTAATATGGTAAAAGAACGCTTCATTACATTGTACCTAGACAGTTTAACTTCATTGGTTTCCTCTAAAAAAATTGAACTACAAAAAATGTTTTTGAAAATGAGTGTACCTACTGATATCAGTGTAGTATAAAACTGCCTAAAATTAAGTAACCATTTAACAAAAAATCGTATAAAACAAAAATCGGTTCATTAGATTTTGCGTGAAGTTCGAACAAATAAACAAACCAAAGATTTCGGACCTCCTTGCTTCGCTCGGAATAGATACCTTGCTGATTTATTTTACTATGGGATGACATCTGCCAACATGTCCCAATTTTTTATGTCAAATTATCAATGATCACTAGGAAATATTCAAAATAACCCGTCAAATCCATAGAACGACGCCTTCGCTACCTTGTGACGAATTATTTCTTTAATCCTCCTTCTAAGTACCCTTATTTTTCTGTGAAACAAACAGACAAAATGTCCAAAAATCTATGATTTGGATTCGGGGGCATGAAATAGCCTAATTAATATGTTTTTATAAATAGCTTTAATGTACAGATTTTTATAATAATAGAGAATTTTATTACAAACAACATTCTAAAGTTAACTCCAATTCGGATTTTTCTTTAGGTAACCTATCGAATTAAATCTATGACGACCAAATTATGATTGCAAGATAATGTTTGTGTAATCGTCGTGATAATACACGAACCAACTTGCTGCAATTGATTTGAAGGTTTACTAATATGCACGTTCCTGAGTTTTCCAATGATTATGTATGTAATTCGTATGCATTTCCAGGCTCAAAACGGATTCGAAGAGCTACGTCGATACGTGAAGCAAGGCAGCGATTTCAGCAAGGAATTGGCTACCATCCTGCAAGAAAGGTAACGAAAGTCGCTAGACAATAATTTTAGTGGTTGCTGTATAGTACACAAGGTGTGAGGAAAAGTACCGATTTTCTTTAAACCACATATTCTACAAGTAGAATAAAGAACAATAAGCATGATTAAGAAATTAAAATTTATAAAAAATAACAGAAATAAATTTTTTTATTAATATTGAACTGTGTCAAAAAAATAACAGAAATAAAAAACTTATATTAAAATTGAACTGTGTCAACCCTAACCAGACTCAAGACTAGATCGCACCGAAAAGCGTGGGTATTTGCGTACTCGTTACGAACAGACAATTGATAATCTAGTTGTTCTTATCTCTCAAGTGTCGTCCTTACGTAGTTTTCTATCTCCTATCTCTGTTTTACGCTAGCGAATGGCGTTCGTTAGTGAATGGCGGCGACGCGCATTTTACTTGTTTACAAGTGCGCGTAGTGATTCGGTTCGGAATAGGGTTTTTTTTATTATTTATTTAGGAACAACTGGCAACTGGCTGGGTTGGGGTTGGCAACTAGAACTTTTTTTTCATATGATGTATTTTATTTTTATGTTATTTTGTTATTAAATATGTTTTATATACTTAATTCTACTTATATACAACATAGGATTAAAAGGAAATCGATACTTTTCAGAACACCCTATATAGTTATTGTAAGTATCGAGGAAACAGAAGTGAACGAATATGTCTAGCCTACTGCTAAAATTAGGCACATGACGGTTAAGAAAATTAGGAACCTTATTAGCTGTTTTCGGCTTGATTGTAACTAAAATTGTATTTATTACATTGCAATGTAAAATCTACAACAAGTTAAGAATATTATTTTTCCTAGTAGAAATTTTAATCAATTGTGCTTAATTTCCTTAGCTTTCATGAGCCTAATTGTGGCGGTCGGATAGTATATTCCCTTATAGATGCAGTCAGACGAACAAAATAATATCTAAATGTAAATATCTATGTGAACCTGAGCTATATTTTGTTTGGTTAGTGGCACGGCACAACACGGTATTTGGACGCACTTCACTGCGCGCTATGCTCCACCGACCCAGCTTCGAATTTCGCGACATCGATAACCAATCTTATCGGCATTTCTCCAAGAGATAAACACTACTTCATTATTTTTTAGCATGCCGTGCCAGAGACTTTAAAAACAGTCTATTGAATAAAAGCAATGAATAGAAATTTCTGAGCAATAGGTACTATAACGGTTTCCTAAATTACTTGAGGAGTACATCGAAAGATAGTTTGGATAGTAATAATACTCAGGGAAGGGCGTGGCAATGGTAATTAAATAAAATACAAATTACTAATAGAATAAGTTGGTCGCGGAACAGCGCCAACTGGGCTATCTCCCAACGCTAAATAGCTCACACTCGGTTAAAGAAAATCTCAATAACGTATAGCGTATACCTATTAAATAACTCAACAATGAACTGAACATATTTTGAACTGAACAAGGTACTAGGTATTTGGTGGTTGTGCAACCAGCATACAATAGATTAGGTGCAGAAGGTAGATACTACTAATTCTTAAAGTATTGTCTCGTAAACTATTAATTTGGGTACATTAATTACAGAGTGGAAGCCGAGAATTACTACTCAAAATGCCTAGCGAAACTGGGAACGAAATTGAGCAAAGCATGCAAAGAGAGCGTCGGCTCTTGCGCAGACGCGTGGAAACACGTCGCACTAGAAATGGAAAAACGGGCAGAAATTCATAGGTAGGAGCTGGAATTGTACATATCCTTATCTATCTCTATGTCGTAATCGTACTTACTCGTAGTTACACACTGGGTCGTTTTTATGGTTGCAGAAATTACTCCAGTGCGTTAGCAGAAGAACTAGTGAAACCAATGAAACATGTAATTGATAACCAACTTAAACTTAGGAAAAAGGTGAGCTTGCCCTAAAATATGTTGTTTATTTCCTTTAAAAACTTGAATCGCTTAAATTAATCTTGAAATACGGTATCTTTATAGATCGAAGGAAACGTGGATAAAACAACGCGTACTCTCACGGAATGGCGGACTGCAGAAGCCAAAGCCAAGAAGCAGTCACATGTAGCCGCCAGGGAAAACGAGAAGCTGCAAGATGCTTCACTGGACTCTAGGTCTGCTATCATAACTATGAATTAATCCCCGTCCACACGCTCATGTTTGCAATAGCGAGGATGTTATTGAGATAATACTGATAAAGCCTTCTTGGTTTGAGTTTATGGACGGGATGCATGTACGAATTTATTCAATAAATAGATTAACTAACAATACGCAATGCGAATTGCTATGTATATTGTAAACGCGAGCGAACGTTGTTTCTGTTTTGGTGCGATAAGAGTGAGAATGGTGAGAGAGTTGTTTGTTTACAGGGGTATATCTCGGAGTTCGAGTGTGGGGCATATTCCCCACGCGCAGTCTATTTTGAGCGCGGCGCGGGCCGATCGTCTGACCCACGCGGCCACCGAACGCGACGTGGCCAAGCTCAAAGTCAAGAAACGGAAAACGGAAGACGCCGTCAAGAAGACTGAAGTCGAGTATTATAATGTCTGCGTGCAAGCTGAACGCGCTAGGTAAACCATCACATTGATTACAGTTCCAGTCATGCAACGAAAATTGTTGCATTTATCTCCCACAAGAAGGGGTAACCCTGAAGGATGTGAATCTGCCCACGAAAGTGAACCACTTTCCCCATGAAAGAAATGTCGAGTAACGAAAAAAAAATTAACATCCCATAGAAACTGCATCATATTCCAATGGCGCATTTAGGTAATTCGACTCTTAAGAAAAGTAGAGTTACATCCGTCAGAGTTTTTATATCCTTTACACTCGTATAATGATTTGTAAAGAAAGGGTGTGGTGAACAAGCCTAAATGTTTCACAAAAGCTAAAGATAGCTATCTTAACATTCTCCAAACAGTATGCTTACCATGCAGATAATGTTTCAGGTTAGAATGGGAGTCAAGCGTTGTGAAAGGTGCAGGGATGCTGGAGTCTCTCGAAGAAGAGAGACTGGCCCAGTTGAAGACATGCGCGGACTGTTATCTCAAACTCACAGCGGCGGTACCTCCACAACTCGCAGAGGTACAACATTGCATTACAATATTTAGACATACAATTCTGCCGATTTATATACAAACATACTTCTAGACAATCAGTAAGAAATGTCGACACAGTCGATGTAACAGTGACTAATAACGAGATTAAATAATTTTGCCCTACCTTTTAAAAAGTAAAGATTAATATTAGTACATAACCAAATAGTAGGTAGGTACTTGATCTTTATCAAAGTAAAACAGTTGAACCATTTCAATATGCTGACATTAAATGTTCATCATCATTATATCAGCTGAAAGACGTCCACTGCTGGACATAGGCCTCCCCTAAAGATCTCCATGACAACCAGTCCTGCGCTGCTCGCATCCAGAGGCTTCCCGCCACCTTGATCAGATCGTCGGTTTACCTTGTGGGGGGCCTGCCAACGCTTCGACTTCCGGTACGTGGTCGCCACTCTGGCCCTTACGCCCCATCGGCCATCGATTCTTCTTGCGATGTGCCCTGCGCACTGTCACTAATGTTACTTTAACATATTTACAAAAAATTAAAGAAGTCGAATCCGACTCGGATGGGCAGCGTTCGGGAAGCTCCGCAATATCTTCACGTCCAAAATACCGCAGTGTCTCAAGACGAAAGTCTTTTACCAGTGTGTGTTGCCAGTGATTTCTGCTGGGACCCTGTATACGTCGATCCACAACCGGTTTACCCTGATACATCGTACGACGAATGACGTGAATAGCAAACGATTGGTACCAAGCGCTCTGCTGACTGAATGACGGTGCACGGATAAATCTAAATAGGTTTTTGTTGCACCGTTTAGTATATAAATTTGTATTTTTATTGTTATAATAATAAATAAATAAATAAAATAAATAAATGATGACATATGGCACAGAGACGTGGCCGCTCACGATGGGCCTTATCAGATAGCTCAAAGTCACCCAAAGGGCTATGGAAAGGGCTATGCTCGGAGTCTCTCTGCGCGATCGAATCAGAAATGAGGAGATCCGCAGAAGAACTAAAGTAACTGACATAGCCCTGAGAATTGCTAAACTGAAGTGGCAGTGGGCAGGGCACATCGCAAGAAGAACCGATGGCCGATGGGGCGTGAGGGTTCTAGAGTGGCGACCACGTACCGGAAGACGAAGCGTTGGCAGGCCCCCCACAAGGTGGACCGACGATCTGGTCAAGGTCGCGGGAAGCCATTGGATGCGAGCAGCGCAGGACCGGTCGTCATGGAGTTCCTTAGGGGAGGCCTATGTCCAGCAGTGGACGTCTTTCGGCTGATATGATGATGATGATGAAAGGCGTGTTAGAATAAGAGTAGGAAACAGGATTGTTGGAACGTGTAATTTTTCCAGACTACGAATGCTCTAGTGGGTCCGATAAGCAACGCGGACGCAAACCTGGACATGCGTGTAGTGCGCGGAGTGCGCTCGGTACCAGCCGGCGCCAGCGAGCAGCTGCTGCCAGACTTCTACTGCGAACACACCACGCTTGCTATGAACAGGGACAGGCGCAAGCAGGTACGCAATTGTATGCATAAGGTGTAACAGAAAGGTACAATAATACTGAAGGACCCATGAAACTGAACAACTTTTCCCATGGAACATAGATCAGCAAATGGATCAGCTGATAACGCGTTTTTTACTTACGAGCGGAGCGAGAAAGGTATTGTATTCGTGAAAAATAGTTATTTATGCAACTGTTGCGTAATGAGAGTAATTTTAACACGAGATCTGGTTTTTGATACGAGGCGCAGCCGAGTATCAAAATAGTATAGATCGAGTGATAAAATGAATAATTACGTATAGTTGCACGACCGACAAAATAAAATAAAATTTAAAAAAGTAGTGATCAATTCATGGAACTAAGAGGACAGTTAGCTAGTACAGTTAATTAAAGTTATTCCGTTATTCCAGATCCAGAGCTTGTGGATGGAGTTGCTTTAACAATAACTTCATGTTACACCCGGTATATGGTTACTGACAGCCTCTTGTAGACTCATGTTCTCCTGGTACATACTTTCCATTTTGTTCAAGTCACTTCTTTTGTTGCCACGGTCACTTTATATAGAAGCGAGCCAACTGTTAGCCTCTTGTCGATTTATGTACTCCTGGTACTCTCCGTTTTCTTTTAAATATAGGTAGGCAGTCGTCACCCCAGTAAAAAGTATTTTTACAAAATTACTTTAAAGTAGGCTGTATGTAGTACTGTGGTAGTATTTATTGCCTTAGCCTATGCAGATTGAAAATTATGTATTATAACAGTTGCGGAATGAAAATCCATACTCCATTTCCGTACTGCTCGTAGTATGGAACAGTGTGGAAATGAAAATGATAGCGGACAATGACCTCAATTTCGAATTTGTCATTGGTTTCGAATTTGGAATATTCCGGTACGGGAGTAGATAAAAAACTTTTTCTAATTTTCTCAAAAATGTGTTCTATATCACTTATACATTATAAAAAACAAGTCTCCCAAAAATGTCCGTCCGTCGGTCGGTCGGTCGGTTTGTCGGTCGGTCGGTCGGTCGGTCAGTCGGTCGGTCCGTCGGTCGGTCGGTCCGTCGGTCGGTCTGTCCGTCACGCTTTGGCCTAGCGGCTAAACGAATGGTCCGATTGACACCAGATTTTTAATTTAGGAGTTTTATGCAAATCCATCGAAGTGGTTTCTTGCTGGCTCTCATTTTGAGGGTAGCTGTCATACAACGAAAATAAAAAATTTAAATTATCTCAAAAACGACTCATAGAATCTTGATGAAACTTTGCATGACCAAGCATCTCCATGTAAGATATCTTGCGCCAGTATCAATTGATCTGTGTAATTTCATATAAGGGGTGTTCCTGTACCACCAAATCGTAAAAATGTGATTTACCAAAAATTGGTTCCATTGAGTTTATTAAAATTTTCTATAATATTAATCCTGGATTGGTTGTCTACCTGACTGGATATTATTTATGATTTTTTTCAATAAAATTTAGTACACAGGGTGTACCAAAAACTGAAAGGGCTTGCTCAGTAGACCAAACTGAACAATTATCCATAAGGAACATGTGTAGGGAAATTTAAAAAATCTCCATGCAAGTATCCTACGGTAGTATCCATTGATCTGTGAAAATTCATATAAAGGGTGTTTATTTCTTTTTTGGAAAAACGTAAATAAAAGTTTGTATTTCCATACTATGTGTATGGCATTACAAATTTAAGTTTGCGGTTGATAGTTTTTCCTTGAGTATTGCGAGAAAGTAAGTGCAGTGCTGCTGTACCATTTATTTTCTATTTATTTGGGTTATCAAACGGTAGTACAATAAGGTATTACTTAATTTATTTCACACACTAAACAGATTTAATTGTAGGTTCGGTTAAACTATTTAAGAATGTGCATTACCAAGAAAGAAGATATTTCTATTATCTATATAAAATATCTAAGAAGAATTAGACTTTTTTTAAAACACTTACAGTAAGTACATAATGTCAATATCGTTGAAGTAAGTATTAAAAGACTGAGTAATACGATACATTGGCGAACGTTTACCTGCGTTTGTACGACAACCTTTCTGGGCGAATATCATATTATCTCTGCGAACATAGGACTTACTACGTTTTGTACTTTAGGTCAATTTTATTTTCGTATTTCGGCCTATATTCCTTAAAACAATGTAATTAGTTTCACAGCGGGCAGAACATTCCCTTCAGTATTATTACACCCTTCTGTTACACCCTGTACAGGCATTAATGTATACCCAAATACCCACTAAACCTCGCCCCTGCTAACGCCCTTCACCACGCGGGAAGGTCGCACACGAATCTGTCGGACTATAATGGTTAGTAGATCAATGCATGCAATCACCCACTGGGGATACTCAGGAACTTTCCTAAAAAATATGCTGTGAAATGAAAACTATCACACACCATACAAAATCACTGATAAAAGCGTTTTCCTTTTAATTTTCTAACAATCTCAACATTTATTATTTTGGACGGTTGTTCAACTTCGATGACTGAGCATGATGCCCTTAAAATTGGGCTATAATCATCAGAAGCACGGCGTATAAACATTGTGTATAACGGAAATTCCACATATAGTTCTGTGGGAAATTCACTACAAGACAACCTTATTATTTAATAAGCATAGTTAAGGGGCTACCTCCGGTCCACTAGCGCCCCCATCATTAAAAAAAATATTACTCGCTAAATACAAAACTTATCAAAAATCCGGAAAGCAGTTTGAAGCAAAGGTACCTTTGTTTATTTAGAAACTATTTACTCTCTAAAATAAAGTTCACTATAGTTACAGATACAAAAACTGCTAAAAATGGCCGTTTTTCGCACTTTTTGTATCTGTAACTACAGTGAACTATATTTTTCAGAATCGATAGGTTCTGAATAAACTAGAGTACTTTAAGTTCAATCTGTCTTTCCGGATTTTCAATAAGTTTTGCATTAAGCGAGTAATATTTTTTTAACTAATGGGGGCGCTAGTGGACGGGAGGTAGCCTCTTAATAGTACTCTACGTATAGGCATCGTCAGGCCACTGGACCTCGTTAGGACCTCCCATTGTAATAACAGCAACCATTTCTTTAATTCCAGGCGTTGCTTAAGATACTTCAGTTAGTAAAACAAGATATCGACAGAGAACGCAAATCCAAGCAAGGACTAGAAAAACTGTCGATGGCCATCAAACAGACACCGACCTTTGGAACAGATGATTCGCAGCAAAATGTAGCTGACAAATTATACCATGTAAGGCATTAAGGATACCACTAATTTTACTTAGTCTGAATGCTGTGCAGATAAAGCCTTATCAAAGCTGTGATCTAAGCATACTGTCTCAGTTATGGGTAAACGAGACAGCATGCGTAGATAAGGCTTCATAGACTTTGATCAGTGTTCAAATAAAAATCAACTTTTCAGATGAGATCAATGCTTACGTACTTAGAGGCAGTGAGGTACAAGATAACATCAAGCTTAAACGAATTGGAAAACCGACCAACCCCACAGCACCCACTCTCGACGCACATACAAATAGTTAGGGACAAGCAAGGACTTCAACAGAGCATACTAAAGGTATCAATATTCTTAAAAATATCTTACCATTAACTCTCAGTTGCAAAACAATACGCTACGTGAAGCAGCCTAGTCTGTTTACCTAAAATAGTTTGATTCCAATCAAGCAACCAAAGTGGTAGCACCATCTTTAATAAACTTTGCCCAAAATTTAACTTCGGTACCTTAGTAGACATGGTTTCATTCACTTCTTAATTACTTACTTACTTTAAAATTAATTTGTTTTAGGTTTAAACAATAATCCAAGCACTATCCTCTTTTTCACGTTGGTATATTTTTAATTGCTTCGTCCGTTTCGCGTGGTATTCAGTGCAGTCAGGTTAAATTACATTGTATTCCAGGTTCCACCTTGGCTGCAAGCCGATTACCAGAGTGAAGTGAATAAGAACCTTCAACCCAATTACACAGCGTTAACCAAAAGCATCAACGGTGGTGGTGAGGAGCGGGAGCGAAGGGACTCTATCATGAGCAGAGCGTCGAGCAAGCTTCGTATAGAGCATCTGTCGTTTAGAAGAAACACGGAGCATAAGAGCGCGCCAGTGACGCCGGTGTGTTCCGAGCTGTCCACACCGACCCTCAAGGCCCAGACTCCGGAGGTGCCCCCTCTCCCAGATAGCCCTCTGGACTGGAGCGAGCGTGGCGCCGGAGATGGACTGTCCAACCAACAGGATAGCGATTTCGGTAAATCAAAAACTAAATTTTATTAACTACTTTAAAGAATATGCACAACGAGAAAGTGGCACAAGTCTTGAGCCACCGGCCCGTGGAAGTGTGGGCATAGTTGCGCGTCCTCCTATGGGTAGATATAATTAAACATAAGGTTTGTGGAGCTAAGAGCTAGTAAAGCTTGTCACTAGTGCAACTTTCGTCACTACGGCATATGTTAAGTTTGACGTGCTCTTAACAGTTCAAGAAAAGGATAACGAGCAATAACGAGCTTCGACTGTTGTTTTATCTTTGGAGTCAGAGCAAAACAAAAAATCGTTCCATTCATCTTGTATACATTTGGGATATTGCAACTCGGATTCCGGTGCTGTAAAGTAAATAAACGACCAATATTGATGTTAGGGTGTTAGTGGTATTTGTCCTTCGCCTCGTCCAGATATTTTTATCAAGCTTTTATTTTTAAATGTGGTTATATTTCCAGATGAATTCTCATCGCAGAGCGACAGTTCTGCGGATTTAACAGATATGATAAAGAATGAAAACGGGGAGATACCAGTGCAGGCGCCGTCTATCGGGAAATGCAGGGCGTTGTACTCATACGAAGCACGGCTTAATGACGAACTTAATTTAACCCCAGGTGAATATACTTTGACTTTGCTTATTTCCACCGTACAAGGACTATACCTAACGCTTGCTTTCTTGCATGCTCACGGCTAGGCGACTGCGCGTCTATAATCAACTCTTGTACTCTTAACCATATGCGAAAAAGCAAAGCGAGTTTTTATCACATGTTTTGTATCTTCTTGTATTTCGTGACAGTAGGCCAAAAGTAAAGTTATCATTAATTTATATTAGAATATTCGTTCATCACTTTTTGACGTCAATTAAACAAACAAGGCGCCATTTTGTTGAAAAAAAAAAAGAGAAACTAAGAAAAAATCCACGCGCTCTATAAATAGACTTACTTGAAAAATGTGTTTTCATATAGCTACGCACGTGTGATTCCGGCAAATAATAGTACCAAACCAACCCATCTCTACCCGTAGGTGTCGTAAGAGACGACTAGGGCTTATGGAACGGAGAATGGGCAGCACACTGCGGTCACCAACAACAGCGGTCGCCAGCCGCTACGGTTACAAGCGTGGTGACTATGGTAAATCCGCTCCAAAGTACCACGCATTTTTGCTGTGTTCTGGAGCTCCTTGCCCTGCAGTGGACGTGTCATGGGATGTTATGAGCATATCGGTGATACTAGTTATTTTGTTTACAACCAATATTTACCCAAGTACACACTATCATAACGAGTGGCTCATGCAATTAGGACTGTTTGTATTGTACAAGTTTAAACACACAAAAATTGCTAAAAGGAAAATAGCCTACAGTACGGTTCAAAACGCAAATATACTGCGATCACTGCTTAGGAGTCGGTTTATTTATGTTAGCGTTGAGCCGGACTATAGCGCGAGTATTTCACTGTCACTAAGAAACATTCAATGTTTGCTTTGTTTTGCGTTTCAGAGAAGTACTGATCGATCGAAGAAAAGTTGAAAAATTCTCCCGAATAGACGATACACGACCAATGTAAATTGCATTTGACGTTTTGCATATGTTACACCCAAAGAGATTTGAACCTCGCTACGGTTACACCCAAAGATTTCGGACCTCCTTGAGTTACACCTGTAACAAAAACCTCCGAGCGAAGCAAGGAGGTTTTTGTTCTGAGCACCTGTATGTTACACTCCTGCGACCAAAGAGATTTGAACCTCGCTACGCTCGGCAGCGAGGTTAAAATCCCTTTGCCTGCGACCTGCGACTAATGAACGATAGTGCGCTGTTATGACGTCACTCTGACGTCACGTTACTTATATGACTGAATACGAGCTCGTTTAGAACTCGGATCATTAGAAGCCACTTTTAGCGCGCTAACGGAACTGACAGCACGAATACGCGTGTTTTGAACCGTACTGCTAATATCTCAGTACAGACAGCAAATGTTGTATTGCAAAGAACTGAAACACGTTTGGCTTTTATTTCAGGCGATATAATAAACATCCACGAAAAGCAAGATGACGGCTGGTGGTCTGGCGACCTCAATGGCAGTTACGGCATCTTCCCCTCCTCCTATGTAGAAGAAATTACAACTTGCATATGATTTTTTTATTTGAAAAGCTGTATTAAGAGATTGTATTTTTATAATGGGAACCAAGTATCAAGTTTTGATATTGTTTCACCGATAACGAATGGTGTGTGAGATAGTTTATCTACTCAGCATCTCAAAGTTATTGTAATAGTAGAAAAAACAAATGTTTTTATTATTTATTGCTTTGTATAAAACAAAAAGAATATATGGCACCTAATAATAAAGTGTGTGTGTGTGTAAGTGTGTAACTCGGTAGAAAACTTACGTCTGGGGAATTACATTACACTATTATTGTTATTTATTAATTTGAAAAAGACGTCCATAGACCGAATCATAAAGTTTGAACGTTTTTATCACAACTATTCCAATTAGTTATGATATTAAGGATAAGGTAAGCTATCTTCCGCTTTAAGTTTATTTGTAATTATGAAATCCTGTATATTGTTATGAAAAGCCAAAGATATGGTTCAGTCTTGGAGTAAGAAAACTATCAAGATTTTTTATACGAAAATTTTCCGATAGTTTTTGACGTAAGAAAAACCACTAATAATTACAATACAGAATGTATTAAATTAACGAAATAATTGACATAAAACTAAAAGAAAATACTTAGAACTAAAAAAAGACATACCTGTGCAAGAATAGCGTAGTAGGGATGTGGAACAGGCGAACAAAAATCTGCAAGGAGTTGTCCGTACTATGGTACCGTGTAAGTAAGTAATCTGTGGAAAATGTCGTTGGTAGTACCATAAACTATGTTTTGCAAATATTTTAATTTAGTAATACACATTGTACTACTGTTTGTTTTCCCAAATAAATAAAATAAAAAATACTTAAATAAAATATTATTATGTTAAAATCATTTTTAAAATACTAATGTCTGATTATTTACACCGTTAATTTTTATTGCATTCACTCCTGAAGTCCAGTTATTTTACTTAAGAAAATAAGCAACTTTCCTGAAGAAAAAATAATACTGGATAGCCATTTCGTCACTTGATCGATTCATTTTGTTTGGGAAGCCGAAAAATATTTTTCGAGTAAGTTTTTCGTGGGAACTTTGCTTATTTTAGTGACTAGAATCACTGGACTTCGGGAGAAAAATATATGAAAATTTACATTGTTAATAAGATTATAAATACATATTTTGTGATTGCCTTCTTTTATATAGGTACTTAACTCTTATAATATTACTAACTGGCACACAACGGTGAGTCTAAGGGGTTAAATATATCCGGGTACACGGCTAGAATCTTTTTTAATTTTTGTTTTTTAAAATGTGTACCTACCTAGACTATAGTCTATTATCGATCTCAATATATTTTTTGTATGTTAAGAATTTAAATGGGATACTAACAAAAGCTCCGAAAACTAAACAATAAATAAAGTTGATCAATCTATTAATGCTGCTTTAATAACAGTTACCGAAGACTTAGTGATAATAAATAAATGGTTTCGAAAATTTATCACAGAATCAAATAAAGTTTAGCGAAAACTATTGTATTTTTATTAAATCTACATTTATATTATTATGAATTTGTAAATTGATTATGTCTGTACATTGAAGATATTTATGAAAAAAATTCTCTTTAAGCTATTGCCCCTTACGAAGAGTAAAAGAAATATTGCACAGTATACCTACCTTCTTACTCAAGGAACATAATGGTCGTTAAAATACAAGGATCGTACCTAAGTTGTTTGTAATGGCTGTGTATCTTACGACGTTTTTCAATACATTTAAGAGAAAAAATAACTTTAATAAAAATTACGCACCTCCATCAAAATTTTGCAAGATTTCTATAAGCACTAAAAAGCATAAAATAACCATAGCAATTAATTATCAGTAACTTAGTGAAATAATAGAAAATAACCAAACCTTTGTTTTTTTATTTCAATTATACAAGGAAATTATACATTTTGGAGTCGGTGCCAGCCAAGAACTTGCATTGCTGGTAACACTATCTAATATGGTGGCTTTTATTCTCAGATAAATGAGCAGCGAGGTTCAAATCTCTTTGCTTTTATTACAGAAGGCGTTGAACCGCTTTTTTATTTACCTTTGAGGAGATCCCATATTAAATTGTCAATGGTTAAGATTAATAGGCACGAGATTTTGCACGAGATGGAAAATGGAAACTCATCGTAATTTGGTAACGGCATACCTACAGCTTATGTAGCGCAAGTTAGGTAATAATTATATTATGTACTTCAATTGGTTTTTAATAAATTTAGAATCGAAATAAAAAACATAGGCTTTGTTATTTTCTATTATTTATAATTAACTGCTATGAATTTTTTATGCTTTTTGTTACCAATAGAAACCTTGCAAAATTTTAAAGCAGGTGCGTAGTTTTTGTTAAAATTATTTTTATTTTACAAGTTTTACTGTTAAGCAAATACGGATTGAATTCGTATTAAATAGAGATTGCCTTCGAGCTAGTCCCAACCAATGTCAAAATCTGATGATGGAGTATGAGATTAAAACCGGTGACTCCTCAAAAAATTACAGCACACATATCGAAATTTGGTTTATTAATTTATTGATGTGGGAAAAGGTTTCACTCAAATTGTACAAACATTATTGTTTTACACCCAAACCATAAAACTGAACAACTTTCTCAAAGAGACAAAAGTCGAAAAAGAGATTTATTTAGGTTTCCCAGACAAAGCAAGCAAATTCAATAGTAAAACTCTTCGGAAGAGTTGTTCGCATTCATGGTCTTACGGCCAGTTGTACTAAACATCTTTAAATATATTGCTGTTACTTTGTTAGTCATTAAAACAGAAAGTTAGATTCAACAGAGCTTGAACCTTAAACCAGCTTAAAGCTAAGAATAGTAGACGCCGCACAAATAACTCTGGCCATTTCAGTGATGCGCAGAAGTCAAAAATGACTATTTTCTTAGGACTTGACTTCTGCGCATCAACTGACATGGCCAGAGTTATTTTGTGCGGCTTCTACTAGTGTATGTAGTAAAAGGCGACTAAGGACGGGCCATGCTTCCTTCTGCGTACTGTAAAAACAACAAACTATGATCACCAACCACAGTAATTTTTTGAGGAGTTACCGGTTTAATATCGTACTCCATTATCAGATTTTGACTTAATTTATATGGGACCACTTCGAAGGTAATCTCTATTGAATAAAAAAGAATCATTAAGATCGGTTCACTACCGGCGGAGATATCGCGTAACAAACATACAAAAAAATATAAGTACATTCGAATAGATAAACTCCTCTTTTTTTGAAGCCGGTAAGAAAAGCAATTTTGTTCTAAACCTTATAAATTAGCTGTTATGGTTCATTTACCATTTTTTTAAGTACCTAGATACATTTCCCATACAAGTGTGCGGCCAAGCGGCCAAGCATAATTCGAAATACGAAAAAAAAATTTTTACCCCTCATATAAAATACGAGTACCTACACTATCAGCTGATTCAGTTTCTATGGAAGGTCAAAAAATTTTTTCCTATTTCGACCTACATTCCTTAGGGAAACTTGTTCAGTTTTATGGTCAGAAACACATCCTTCAGGGTTGATATACCCTTTCTGTTACACCTTGTAGAAAAGACAAAATACCTATAATATTGGTAAGATGTAAGAAATTAAAAAAATTATAAATACTTCATAATTTATTACAATATTTTTTTTTTACATTTTTCATCATAACTTTAAAACTAAAGCAATACAATATCTATTTTGGAATGTACACAATAATAATTTCTTCAACACATTTGCTCATAAAACAGCTCTATATGCACTTTATTAAGGTCTATAATCCAGCTTATTAAACAGGCGTGCATTTTTCATTATACCGGGTGTAAAGGACAGGTTGGCAAATACTGAAAGGACATGATCAGTCAACGTAACTGAACAACTTTGCGAAAAAAACTTTCAGCAAACGAAAAAAAAAATCACCCTCTCCATACAAAATTGCGAACTTGATTGGACAGTTTGTATGAAAAATCCGCTTTTTCTTTCATTTCCTGAAAGTTTTGTTCGCTGAAAGTTGTTCAGTTAAGTTGACTGATCATGCCCTTTCAGTATTTGCCAACCTGTCCCTTACACCCTGTATTACCGCAAAATCAGTTTTTATGCTTATTACGTTAGGAACATTTTCATAAAATTAAGCTGTTTTCGAGAAAATATGATAAATGAATATTCATTTTATGACATACTCGTAATTTATATTAATTAAGTAATCAACAATAAATTTGTTATTTAAGTAACAAGATATTTAAATATTGATAATTTATTTTATGGTTCAAGGAATAGGATGTTGGCAGTTTAGTCTTTGCCACTCAAATAAATAAAATAAATAATGCGCGCCATTTACAAATATTTGTGGTGTTTTTATTGTAATTATTTCTAAAAGTTTGACTTCTTTAAATAAAAGATTGAAATTAATGTTAGTTCCTGCACCGTCTGAAATATTTAGACACGAAATACAAAAATATCAACAGAAAACGCTAACATAATATGCAGCCTACAAAATGTTCCGGTGGACGTGCGGTGGACATAAGGTTAGCAAATATTTTTTTTTTTTGACAACAGACGGGTAACTTAAAAAAGTACATGTTTATATTGGTATGAATACAAGCTGCAAACCTAGAGTGTCAACTATTATTTTTATACACTAGTAAGATGTCTTTAACATATTATAACATTGATCGGTCATTGTAATTAACAGTGCTGAACAATAACAATGAAAATTTTACGTAGCTACATATAAGAGTAAGTAAGTTAGTGTAGTTATTTGTTTCAACGGAAGCAGGATTTAAGATATTATAGCTAAGGTAGTTATATTTAGTATATTATTATTAGATATAAGTATACGGCGACATTTAAATGTTAGTACTTAGGTATTCAATCACATTCTTTTTAAATGTAGGAAGAGAGTTAGAGAATAGATCTATTTGAGATATATTTTTGTTATAACCAGCCAAGCAGCGACGAAAGTATGTGTTAAAAGTATAATTTTTTGAGAAAAAAGGAGCAGCAAACAATTGATTTGTGTTTCGAATAGACTTATATGGGATTTTATATTGTATCTGTTCTAAGAGGTACGGGGAATCCACGAAACCATTGACAATCTTATAAAGATACATATAGTCAAATTGCTGACGCCTTAAGCTCAACGGTAACATTTTATTTTGTTTTAAGGAATTAGGATAGCTAAGATGTTGGGTTCCTACCCTGTAGTCTAGACACCTCAGGAATTACCGTTGTATTTTTTCTATACGATCTATATCACAAGCATAGTGGGGGTTCCAGACTACAGAGCAGAAATCCAGCAAGGAACGCACTAGACTAAAATATAAAATTTTATAGGTTAATTTCATGGTAAAGGGTTTGCATATTCTAAGTATAAAGCCTAGCAGTTTCAATGATTTATTGATTATAAGTTCGTAATGAAATTTAAAAGTCAAGCCTGAATCTAAGATGACGCCAAGGTCTCTGATTTTATCTACGCGTGTCAAGGATGTGTTTAATAAGGTGTAATTATATAATAAAGGTTTACGTTTACGGGTATACGATATTATGTAGCATTTATCAGGGTTAAGAGAAAGTTGATTTAGTGTACAGTAATTAGATAATGATAATATGTCGTTCTGAAGTTTACAACAGTCGGATTCATTTTTGATGATTCGGAATATTTTAGCGTCATCCGCATAAAGTAGGATTTCACTATTTGTGACACAATCGCTAATATCATTCACATAGAGTGAAAACAGCACAGGCCCGAGGTGGGATCCCTGGGGTACTCCAGACGGGACAGTTTTGAAGTCTGAAATGTATCCGCGCACTGATACTGCTTGCGATCTATTGGATATATATGATTTGACCCAGCGAAGCAGGTCGCCATGTATTCCGGCCCTCCAAAGTTTCTCTAGAAGCAAATCGTGATTAATTTTGTCAAACGCTTTGGAAAAGTCGGAATACATGACGTCTACTTGTAAGTTTTTGTCCATAGCGTGATGTAAAAGGTTTGTGAATGTAAGTAGGTTCGACTCCACGGAACGGCCACGAAAGAACCCATGTTGATTTGGGGAAATATGGTTTTTCACAGCCCAGACTATCTGTGAGGTTACGATTTTCTCTAAAATCTTACCGAGTACGCAAAGAGCAGATATTGGTCTATATTGGGTAACATCATTGATTTTATTATTTTTAGGTATCGGCGTAATCAGAGATTGTTTCCATTTTTGTGGGAAATGACCAGTTTTTAGTGAAGTAGCAAATATATAGGTAATTGGTATGGTTAACTCTTTATAATATCTTGATATAAATAATGGATGGATACCATCGTAGCCGGTACCTTTTTTTGTATTTATTGTTTTAAGTTCCTTTTCAACTATTTGATTGTTTATATTAATGTTGTTCAGGTCTAGAGGACTGTTATGTGGAGGACAGTTGAAATCAATGTTACCCGAATAATTTGACTGCTCAAATACGGAATAAAAGTATTCATTGAATAGTTTGGATATTTCTACGCCGTAGGAAGAAGTAACGTCACGATAAGTAAGTTGACAGGGTATACCATTATTATTTTTCATTCTGGATTTAGAATAAGTCCAGAAGTATTTCGGATTAGACCTAATTTTCTGTTCGGATAATCTAGTGTAAGTTAAGTAACAGGTCTGTTCCAACTTTTCAGCTCGACTGCGAAGCTTAGAGAATATTCTATAGTCTAATGGTGACCCGTAACGTTCCCAGTTGCGGTGATATTTTCGTTTTTCATTTAGCAGTTTAACTAAGGGTCTACTTACCCAGGGCGCATATCTACTGTTCGAGGTTAATTTTCCTAATGGTACGTGTTTTTTAATTGAGTCGTTTAGTACTGTATAAAAATAATCTACGACTGACTCCAGACTATCCCTCTTACGAAATTCTTCCAGCCAGTTTATTTGAGAAATTTCCAGTTTAATAGCGTCATAATCAGCTAAGTGATATAATAATTTACTGGACTTAGCGTTGGGCTTTAGTTGTATAAGGTAGTCTAAAGACAATTCGATATTTAGCGCAGGATGATGGGAATCTTCACTAGTCAAAGGTTTTGTCGAGCGATGGACAGTGCATTTTGCGTTTGAAAATATTAGATCAAGGAATCTGTTGTTGCTGTCGTTTGGTATGCAGTTGTATTGGCGAAGGTGTGTGATATTTAGAAAATCTGACGTTGGGCATACCAAATCATCGGTGCTGGGGTGAAAAAGCATAGAAGCCGAGTCCGTGTCATAATACCAACTGCCATTAGTCACGTTAAAATCTCCTATCAAAAGGTAGATGTCATCTGGGTGTGAATTAGTGAAATCAGAAAATTCATCGTAGAACGAGGACAGCCTACTGCTATGATCGGGTCCGTGTGGTATATAAGTACAAATAATATGAAGCATGATCGAGTTGCGGCTGGCGGGCGCGAGGGATTGGCGATGATGGCGTAGAGGCGATCCAGCGGCGCGCGCATGCGACGGCACCGCGGCGTGTCCGGTCGCGTAGGTATGCTCACCAACAACTCATCGGCGGCGGCGGGTGCCGGCGCGGCGTACTGTACGGGGCACAGCTCCCGCCGCACCGCAACCAACACGCCCCCACCCCGGTTCATGCCTGTCGCGCCAGGATCGCGGTCCTTACGGAAAACGACATAATTATCGCTAAAAAATTCACTACTATAGAAAGTCTCATTGAGCCAAGATTCGGTTATACAGATGACGTCATAAGAACTAGTTATTACCTTAGACAAGAAGTCAATTGATTTCGTACGTAATCCCCGTACATTTTGGTACGCTATGCTTAGATTAAAGTTAGCCATAATTGAAGAGTAGTAAGGCATTGTTATAGGCTCGCGCCAGTTGGAGCCATCGACGACTTCATCGCACGGCAATAAAGACGAAGTTGGAACGGGCGCGAGAATGATAGTAAGTGGTTATTATTATAAGTAGGGTGGTTGGCTGGGCAGAAACTACGAGAGAATAAAGATGTGAATACCCTGTATAACATTTTTAGTAAGAGTATGGCACTATTTAATAGTTTTAGAAAAAGTCATTTGATTTTAGATAGGTCCTTCTCACACGCAACATGTACAATTTTAGAAAGTTCACTTTTTCTTAGGAATATTTCGCAATCCTTAATCCATACGAATTGGTACGCGAGTTCCTTGCCTATTACGCGAGCTTTCCTGTACAGCGCCTTATTGGTGGGTGTAAGGTGTTCGTTGATAAATATTGGCTTCGAGGCACCGTCGAATCCAAGATCAGAGGTAGTGAGGCCTCGTCTGGCTTTGCAGGCAGCAAGAAACTCGTCACGACGTCTACGTTGGGTAAATTTAATGATTATGGTGGGAGTTGCAGTAAGCTGATTTACCTCGTGGGCGTCGGCGGGTACTGGGTGCTTGCGCACGCGGTGGATGAGGTCCAAGTCGGTGGAAGCCAAAGCGCAACCTACTTTAACGCATAAAGTGTGCAGTATCCAGTATCGTATTTAGGTTTTCGCCTTTGGTGAAAGGCACGCCTGAAATTTCAACATTATGTAGTCTAACGCGTTGATCCTTGGCCTCTAATTGAGCTTGTAGTTGCGTGACGGTAGAATTCAGCTGGGATAATTCGTTGACGTGGTCTGGGTACTTCGCGAGCTGTTCGCCATGAGACTTCAGCTGTTTGTTCATACCAACGATTTCTTTCTCGATGACAGCTTGCTTGGATTCCATGCCAGCGATGGATGAGTTCATAGTGTTTACACTGGAATCTAGCTGCGCGAGTTGTTGTTTTAATTCTTGTGTGGTGGCTGATATTTTATTAAATTCACCAGTTAGGTTAGCTTGTATATCACTGGTGAAGTCCTCCCATTTAGAATAAAGGTCATCTTTCATGGATTGCTTATTGCGCGTCATAGTTTCGGTGTGCATTTGGAGCAAGCGGGCTAGGCGATCTTCTGATAGTTGACCTCTTCTGTTTGTATTTACATTGGAATTATCGTATAGGTGTTGGGCACTTATATCCGGGTTTGACGATGTTTGTGTCGGCAAGGACGAAGGTCGGGATGTGAAAATATTAAATTTATCCATTTTGGTGTCCGGCAACAAAGACACACGAAGCGCACGAAGTAAAACAAAGGTGAAGAGGGAGGGTGTTATTCTCGAGGCACAGGGATCACTATCGAGTGTGCTCTAGTTCACTGCACTGGCGGTCCGAGCGAGACTTTGGTTGTTTCTATCACGTTTTATCCAAGAATTTGAGTCTTGCAGTCCGCGGTAGCGCAATGCGAATTAACTCTTATACCTGAGTAACTTGTGTTGAAAACTACACCAAGGAAATATTGTTATTTACGAAATAAAGAAGTACGCGTGTTATCACAACGACCGATCTGAGCAGAAATGTTAGCAATTCCTGAGACTCGGGCAAAATTTTATTCTTTCATTTGCAATTAAGTTGGGCAAAAATATTCTAAAACTATTCCAAAGGAGGTGATTCATCTCCGGCCATCTCTATGTACACCTACGAGAAAAAAAGATAAAAATATATAAGACAGACCATGAAATGTACCAAAGAACCTATTACTGATTTGCGCTGGTTGGCTGCGAAATTAGAAGACGGCTCCTTTGGTTAATAAATATAATTAAAAATGGTAAAACACACAGTAAATATAAGTAGTAAATCAAGTAGAGACCGAGAGACTGCCAAAACACTAATCAATGTCGTAATTTGGAATTTGCTTACGTCTAAGTTTAAATATACATATTTACAGAAGCCTGCCAGCATCAGGCTAGCAGGCAACCTCCGTCGTCGACAGAACCTATAGTAGAAGTGATAACTGGAATAATTGTGTAATAAAAAAAAATGCTTATTTTTTTAGTCATATCATCATAATGTTTATTACCGTAAAAAAAAAACTGTAGTAAAGTCGTTGAAAGAGGAAAAACTGTATACTTTCCCCAACCCAAAATTATAGGATAAAGGCAAGAGAAAGTTGATGATTTATTCAATGTTTTGTTGAAGTCCCCACCCCCCTGCCAGCTAAACGGTTGTTACTAGAAATGTGAAAAAATTCACAGTAGTAGTATATATGATGAAATTAAAATAATTTTAAATTTAAAAGTTAAAATAATTTAATAGAAAAACTATCCCAGCTAAGTAGACTTCACAGGTTAATGAGCTATAGCCGAAAAAATAATAATAAATTAAAAATTATTAAATAACAAAATACCCAACTGCTTAGCACAAGAGAGGAAAACAAGCTTAAATCTATTGGATTTGGTAACTTGAATTGTATAAGATACTGCAGGCGGGGCCGAGCTGTTTTTTTTTAAGCTAAGAGAAGGAAGTATGACATTTGTTATTTTTTCTAAGTCATATATTTCTCAATGATATACACATACACCTACAAACACCCTTATAGAACCCTGTTGGATCAAGCCCAATAATGGCATACTAGCAACAAAACGCCGTCACGCTACTAATGCTTCTATTCCTTTCTATTATAAATATATAAAAGGCAAACCTGACTGACTGATCTGTAAACGCACAGCCGAAACTACTGAACGGATTTCGCTGAAGTTTGGCACACAGATAGTTTTAGTCACGTAGGCATCCGCTAAGAAAGGATTTTTGAAAATTCGCCCCTTAATGGGGTGAAAAAGGGGCTAAAAATGACGGACTTCTTGAAACTTTGTTTTTTGTGTCAGTTTCAAATTAAATCCTCCTTATTTATGCTCTGCTGGTACCTTTCATTTTTATGCCCCCCTTGCAGATTGATGATAAGCACCAATAATAATTCGAAAATGGGGCAATCCAAAAACCTTTAAAAATAACTATGTACCCAGAAGTACTAAAAGTTTCTAAAATATGCCACTCAAGTAAAGATACTATTGTGACATTAATGATATTTTGTGACATGAGGCGCAACCGAATGTCACAATAGGCAGCACGAATGAATTTTCTAAGACCTTAACTATGAAAATAACAAATAACGTAGATACGCAGGGCAGCAAGGAAGTGGTAACAAAACGATCGGCTAATCTTAAGTTCGTGTCCACAACTATATTTAGCCGTAACATATAGATTACACCAAGCAGACGTTTAAAGGTAAAACTCTACCCTACTTTGACCTTAATTCGCAATAATCAATTGTATGTCAACACCTGGAGGGATGACATACCTACCTATACACTTTCAAAAAGAGTGGCTAACAAACGTGCTCGATAGGGAGGAGTGGAAACGTTAGGGGGAGGCCTTTGCCCACAGACATACCTTAGCATTCTTATAAATCACAAGCTCTTTTATATATTTAGATAATGGGCAATTAAACTTACGTCCCAAAGAAACAAGAAGGGTAGTTAGTTTTTGTTTTTAATAAAAAAAAATTAAACACTAATAAAATAATACAAAACTCAGGCAATGGGCGTAGCGGCTCATTCATTTTCTAAGAACGCGCGTAACTTCAGCAAGAGGCGTGTTGTAAGTGCCCGGTTTAACGAGGTTCACCAGCTGCTCAGCGATCTCTTGACCCACTCGCACCTGGGCTTCCTTTGTGGATGCACCTGTAAGAAAAAAATGTCTAGTTAATACAGAGGCCAAACAGAGGCTCAGGGTCGTTTCCAACAACACTGAGATTCTGTATCCTCGATAATAGCTTATCTTTTATGTCTTTTTTGATATTGAAATAGTACGTAAGTATTTTTTTATTGTGATTCAAGTTATTGTGTTTTTGCATTTTTTTTTGTAGTTTAAGTTACTCTATGACATCAGGGCATTACATGCGACAGCACTTCTGAGCTGTCGCTTACTTTAACTTAATTTAAGCCCTTTTCAGACACTGGTTTATTCCGCTTACACAGTGGCTTACACCTAGATGTAAAAAATAAAACTTGTCAGCAACACAATCTTGATCAGTTTAAAAACCGGTAACTTGAATTGTATAAGATACTGCAGGCGGGGCCGATCCTCGGCGAGCTGTTTTTTTTTTAAGCTAAGAGAAGGAAGTACGAGTATGACATTTGTTATTTGTTCTAAGTCATATATTTCTCAATGATATACACCTACAAACACCCTTATAGAACCCTGTTGGATCAAGCCCAATAATAGCATACTAGCAACAAAACGCCGTCACGCTACTAATGCTTCTATTCCTTTCTATTATAAATATATAAAAGGCAAACCTGACTGACTGATCTATAAACGCACAGCTGAAACTACTGAACGGATTTCGCTGAAATTTGGCACACAGATAGTTTTAGTGACGTAGGCATCCGCTAAGAAAAGATTTTTGAAAATTCGCGCCTTAATGGGGTGAAAAAGGGGTTAAAAGTTTGTATGGAAGTCCGTCATTTTTAGAGCTAGAAGCTTGAAACTTTGTTTTTAGGTTAACGATTAGAAATAATCAGTTACGTATCCGAGGGTTTTTGAAAATTCCACCCCTAAGGTGGTGAAAAAGGGGTTGAAATTTTGTATGGGGAAACAAGATAAGTTAAACTATTTTGGTCGAAACTTCACAGGAGTACTCCTATTAATAAATGAGTAAACACATGTTTCAGGTTTTTTCAGAATACAACCCCTGAAAGGGGGAAACGGGGTGAAAATGTCTACAAACAAATATGGGTATCGTTTGTATGGTATTTCGGGTCGCTGATTACGAAAACTACAACAATTTTGAAACCTAACGTGGTGGACGTGAAATACCATCATCCCCATGGGGATGGAGTTGGGGTGCGATAGGTTTGAAATGTCTAAAAATCAATATGGGTGTCGTTTGTATAGTTTATTGGGTCGCTGATTACGAAAGCTATAACAACTTTGAAATCCAACGTGGTGGACGTGAAATATCATCATCCCCTGGGGATGGGGTTGAGGTGCGATAGGGTTGGAATGTCTAAAAATCAGTATGTGTGTCGTTTGTATGGTTTATCGGGTCGCTGATTACAAAAACTACAAAAAAAATTTAATCCTACGTGGCGGACGTGAAATACCATCATCCCCTAGGGATGGGGTTGAGGTGCGATGTCTAAAAATCAATATGGGTGTCGTTTGTATGGTTTATCGGGTCGCTGATTACGAAAACTACAACAATTTTGAAATCCAACGTGATGGACGTGAAATACCATCATGCCCTGGGGTTGGGGTTGGGGTGCGATAGGTTTGGTATGGTATGTTAATGATAGCGGTTAAATTGGCGTTAGGGGTAGGGATAGGAGCAGGGATAGGGTAGAGGTAGATAGGTAGAGGTAGAGGGAGCGGAAGAGGGAGGGGGAGAAGGAGGGGAAGGGGGAGAGGGAGGGAGTGAGGGAGGGGGCAGGGGGAGAAGGAGGGGAAGGGGGAGAGGGAGGGAGAGAGGGAGGGGGGAAGGGGGAGAAGGAGGGGAAGGGGTGGGAGGGGAGGGGCAGGGGGAGAGGGAGGAGGGGGAGAGGAAGGGGGGAGAGAGGGAGAGGGTTTTAGTTTTTCTCAATTACTTCTGCGAATTGGCTCTGTTTTGAAAGATTACATAAAGGTGTCTCTCATCTCTCTTTCTACATTTGTTAGGTTAAGTGACAACTTTAATAATACTGCTGCTAAGTTCATCTGTTCTGAGTAATTTATGAGTAACTTCAGCTGGATCTTGAATTGTACTCATTGATTTGCGCAGGGTTAGTCCCGTTTTTCCTTAGTTTAAAATTACCCCGAAATGATGGGAAAATATCTCATTGCTTCGGAAAACCGGTAACAACATAAATACGAAAACCACGCGAGCGAAGCCGCGGGCAACAGCTAGTCTTTGCATATATCACAAAAAAAGATAATTAAAAAGGTGAATTCGAAAAGTGTAGCAAGGTTTCGTCATAGAATAGAAAAGAAATGTCCGCCACATCTTAACGACCACTACTTATTTCGAAACCCAGCTTTGATTACTGTGGTAATCACGGGTCTCCAACATACGAGTTGTGTGTTACTTACTAGTTTTGCTTGCCTGCGTCGTCTTGTTCTTGTTTCGATCCGGTCCCACTCCTAGCCGTCCCTCCACCAAGCACTCGAAGTAAAAACTCAAACGCCGC
Source organism: Athrips mouffetella (assembly GCA_947532105.1). NCBI lineage: Eukaryota > Metazoa > Arthropoda > Insecta > Lepidoptera > Gelechiidae > Athrips > Athrips mouffetella. The sequence goes on along the minus strand of OX383956.1, from coordinate 27,883,830 downwards.
CATTACCTCCATTTGATCAGGCTGGCTTCAAAAGAAACAAAAGATTAAACTCTACTTAGACAAAGGTGCGGGTAGTTACATATTTATTTGCTAGTGAATATATGAATTTCTTATGTTTGATACATTGGTGTCGATTCTGGCAGACCCAAACTAAAACTAAACTAAATTTGACAGGTCTAAAAATGATGTTGTCCTTTATCAGTCTGTAGAACAAGGACAGCAACACTTTTAGACCTGTCAAATTTAGTTTAGTTTTAGTTTGGGTCTGCCAGAATCGACACCGGTTTTTTTCTCAATATTCCATATAACTGCATCATTTTGCATCTCAAAAATTGTTATTTACCATACACAGTGAAAAAAACGGGCCAAGTGCGAGTCGGGTCACGCGCATATATTTTTACGACTTTTTATTGCAAAGCAGGTTTTGATAAAGTATTTCATAACATAAACATTTTACCTCCTAACGCTCAGCGAGGTCCTAGCGCCTGATTGCTATGGCTAATTTGTTTATTTTTTCATCTATAGCTTTTCAGATTTTCAGCTATAGCTTTTTAACCTGTGAAGCATAGGTACATAGCTGTGATAGTTTTATTTTTATTTTCATCACATATAATACTACTACTGTGAATTTCTTCACATTTCCAGTAACAACCGTTTAGCTGGCAGGGGGGCATCTTGAAAAAATAAATTTTTACGGTACCTCTCCTACAAGTAAACTGGGGGTGAATTCTTTTTCCTGTCTACTCCATAGTCTTTAAAATTATGAGTCTCAAATATTTTTTGTTCAATTTAGGGATCCGTTTGCGAAATATTAAGCTTGAAAGCGCAATTTTATTGGAGTCGAGCTTAAACGGTAGTTACTGGAATTGTGAAAATATTCATAGTAGTAGCACATATGATGAAATTAAAAGAAAAACTATCACAACTAAGTACGCTTACTAGGTTAAGAAATATAAATAAGTAGCAGTCAGGCGCTGGGCTTCGCTGGTTGTTAGGACGGAAAAATTATGAAAGAATCAAAAACAATAATTTTTGCTAAGGCCACTTTACTACGGAACCCTATATTGTGTGTGGCCCGACACGCACTTGGCCGGTTTTTCGACTATGGAACCCTAAAAAGCTCGTGTTTTCAAGGTTTTCAATGAGTAAAAAAAGACTTTTTTAATTTGGAACAAACGCGAATTAGAATATTCGCGTAATTTCTCGCGAAATTAAATGAATAATTATATTTACGTTTTTCCAAAAAATGTTCGAATTCAAATTGTTAAACATTAAAACAAACTAACCGTAAACGATTTCGAGTAAATCACATGTTTAAATTTTGGTAGTACCTACTGGAACACCCTTAAATATGAATTTTCATAGACCAACGGATACTACCGCAAGATACTGGAGATGGAGATTTCTTTCATTTCCCAACACATGTTTCTTAGGGAAGTTGTTCAGTTTAGAATGCCAAACAAGCCCTTTTAGATTATGGTACACTATGTAAACTATGTATACAAGATATTCGCAAAAATTAAATATCCAGTCAGGTAGATAACCAATCCAGAATTTAAATTATAGAACATTAAAACGAATGGAACTAAATATAAGTAAATAATATGTTTTTGTTTTGGTAGTACTGGAACACCCCTTATATGAAATTACTCTGACCAATTGATACTGCCGCAAGATACCTTACATGGAGATGTTCGGTCATGCAAACTTTCAATGCTTTCAGCCGTTTCTCAGCAAAATTTAATTATTAATTTTAGTTGGATGACAGCTACCCTCAAAATGAGAGCCATCAAACCACTAAAGATCCTTTTGATACACTTGCATAGAAATCTTAAATTTTAAATATGACGTAAATCGGACTATTCGTTTAGCTACTAGGCCAGAGTGTGACTAACAGACCGACCGACCGACGGTCGTCCTTCAATACCTTTTTGTCGGCATGGCTGTAACATATTATTTTACTTTCGAGCGATGCGAAAAAGGTATTGTATCTTGAAAAAAAAAACAGGATTTCCAATTTTCTCAAACATGGGTTTTTTTTTTATTTGACATCGTAAAAAGCAAGTCCCCTGTCCGTCCGTGTATCTTACGGTAGTATCTATTGATCTGTATAAATTCATATAAAGGCAATTCCAGTTCTGCCAAAATTTACAATTTTCCCGAAATCGTTTACTGTTTGTTTGTCTTAATGTTTGACAATTTGCAATGCAAGTATCCTACGGTAGTATCCATTGATCTGTGAAAATTCATATAAAGGAAGTTCCAGTACTCATCATAACATCCCATGAAACGTCCACTACAGGACAGGGAGCTCCCTCCAGAATTCTAGCTTTTGCTGGGAAATGTGGAGGGGAAGTACCATAGTCACCTCGCTTGTTAGCGTTACGGCTGGCACAATGGACCGCGGTACCAGAACTACCAAAAGTTAAACATGTGATTTACTCGAAATCGTTTGAGGTCTGTTTGTTTTAATGTTTGACAATTTGAATTCTGAATTGATCTGTATATTTCATTCGAACATTACAAATTTAAGTTTGCGGTTGATAGTTTTTCCTTGTGTGTTGCGAGAAAGTAAGTGCAGTGCTGCTGTACCATCCCTGGTGGTGTCGTTTGATGGTGTCGAAGGGAAGGAACGATTTATTTTATCTTGTTTTGGTAGGAGGTCGGAACGAAATTGTTGCTTGATTTATTCACGAATACCTTTCTTTAAACTACGAATTGTCATGTTTACGTACGATGTTTTTCTATGCGATCGTTATCCTATACTATTAAACGAGCAATATTTGTATATATATGTATTCGTAATCGGGGGCTTTCGGGGGCGAAAAATCGATCTAGATAGGTCTCATGTCTGGAAAAAATCGTTTAACCCGTGTTTTTAAGCAACTGCGTTTTAGATCCATCCTCATTTGATGATATTTTAATGTTGTGGCGGCTATTATAGAGCGAACTTTGATCGCCCAGGTCATCATCATTACATCCCGTCCTCTGCAGGACAGGGAGCTCCCACCAGAATTCTAGATTTTGCTGGAAAAATGTGGAGGGGAAGTAGGTACCTAGTCACCACGCTTGCTAGCGTTGCGGCTGGCAGCACGGACCGCGGTTGTTGGTGACCGCAGTAACTTAGATGGTACGATACACAGACAGACGCAGCTGCCCATCCTATGGTTCATAATCCCTTAGTCGCCTCTTACGACATCCACGGGTAGAGATGGACTGGTACGATTCTTTGCCGGCACCACACGGGTCGCCCGATACTTAATACTTACTAATAAATCAACCGGTGGCAGGGTTATGGTTTGCGTATTAAAATTATTCGCCTCTGTAAGGCATGAGTAGTCGAGCGATTCATTCGAATCTATTTGTGTTCATATCTCAGGGAGTAGGCTGGGGTCAACGGAAGACCTAAACATAATTCTCGTTTACTTAATTACCTCCTGACGAACTACTTGCAAATCGATTCAATTATCTCCGAGAAAATTTTAAAAGATTTACTGAGCTTAATCCTTCTGACAATTATTTAGTACTAGCTGGTGCCCGCGACTTCGTCTGCGCAGGTTTATAAATTGTAGCCTATGAGTTGTTCTGATGTATAAGCTATATTATTGCAAAGTTTCATTAAAATCCATTTAGTAGTTTTTACGTGAAAGAGTAACAAACATCCATACATACTCACAAACTTTCGCGTTTATAATATTTCGCTTATATCTTCGGTTAGATGAGTTTTAGCTAGAAATGTGTTTTACAGTGTTGTTGAGAATGAAATTTCCTATTAATATTAATATATTAATTATTATAGTAGGATAGGATTAGGAAATTTTATAGCCAAACGTGTTAATGAAACTAATCCCTTGTAAAAAATACTATAACATAATAAATTTAATTACTATCCCTGATTTGCAAAGCAAACCTCTTAAAGAAATACCTCAACGACATTAAAATTTCTTTAAATCAGTATATTTTTAGGGTTCCGATACCAAAATGGTAAAAAAAAGGAACCCTTATGGTGCCGCTCTGTCTGTCTGTCTGTCCGTCTGTCTGTCACACCTCTATATCTCAGCAACCACTTACGCTATCGAGCTGAAATTTGGAATAGTTTTAGAATATAGTTGCCCAACTTAATTGCACATGAAATTTTTTTGAAAAAAGTATGATTATTAATGTAAAGGGGGCCAAAATAGGGGGGGCCAAATTTCAAATTGTCGCTACTAGGTCGAGTGGGGTATCATATGAAAGGGCTTTACTTGTACATTTTAAAATATATTTTTGTATTTTTTTAAGTTTCTTAGTTTTCAAGTTATGATGAAAAATGTCAAAAAAAATACCATTCCCCCCCCCTTATCTCCGAAGTTTGAGTAAGGGAAAATCTGAATTAATTACAGTTGACAGAGGTTTATGTAAACTTTACAGCAAAAATAAAACGATCTTTCTAAGTTGCACAGTTTTTCAGAAATCTGCAAAAAACCTTTACAAACAAATTTAGTTTTGCGGTCCTGAAAATGGACTTTATTGCTTCCAAAAATACTATAGGTATATCGGAACCCACGGCGCGCGAGTCCGACTCGCACTTGACCGGTTTTTTTTTATTCGAAATATACTGGAAATCCTTAATACTCGACGAAGCCATCAATGTTTTCTACGATACACTTGTTTTGAGTTCTTCATACCCATTTCTACTACGAACAATTACTATCCAATGTGGCGTATTGCTTCGCTTACTTCTTTTCCTGTCGACGCAAATCCAATTAAATTAAACCAAGAAATTAAATGAATTTTGCCCAGTACTAAAATAATCAGAGAGAAATTAAAATTTCATCCGACATGGAAAAAAACGAATAATCCTAGAGACTATGACATTTTTATTCAATCATTAAGACGAAGCGTTGGCAGGCCCCCACAAGGTGGACCGACGATCTGGTCAAGGCCGCGGGAAGCCGCTGGATGCGAGCAGCGCAGGACCGGTCGTCATGCAGATCTTTAGGGGAGGCCTATGTCCAGCAGTGGACGTCTTTCGGCTGATATGATGATGATATTATCTCATTTCGCTCCCAACGTGAACGATTTTCGAAAAGTACTGAGACATCTTTTTCTTTTACTATTAGCAAAAGTCAAAAATAAAAAAAGCATGCCTTAATTTACGCCCTTGGAGGATCAGTTAAGGAAAATCCTTTCTGATATGGTGTTTGTATGCAATAAATTAGCATATAAAATATCAAACGTGTAGCTAAAGTGGATTAGCGTCAGTCAGTCAGTCGGGACATGTTATTTTATTGGAATTTTAGTGAACTATTTGTATTCCAAGTTTGACGCTCAAATTTATAACCGTTCCGACGATAGAGCAAAAAAAATACATTTCTTGTATGGCGTGGCGACCCCACAATTTTTTTATTGTTTGATTTTTTTTAAATTATTAGGTGATATATTTGTCTCAAAAATACATATTCTTTGAAATTTTCAACCAGCTACGTACGTATCAACATAAATTTTGCCCCACTACTGTGGGTCTCCGTCACATTCTGATAGATTGCACCAGTTCATAAGTATTTACTTGAATCATACCAAGTTTCATCCCAGCAGGTTTTCCGCAGATCACTCCATAGAAGCTCGACCTTGGGTCTAACGGTACATTAATAGAACCCCAAGAAAAAAAACTAAAAGCGATTGGGATCATCCAATTCCCTTGAAAGTTTTTTGGTCTATCCTCTTTCTAACGGTATACAACATGCTTTTAAAAAATATTAATAACTAAACAAATGCGCTAAATTAATGCATCGGGTCATTCGGATTAATTTTGCGAACTAAAATTTTATCTCCTATCTCTTTTATATGGTTTGTGAGGTCGGTCATCGACCTTGCAACCCACACGATATGATGATGATATATGGATTTAAATACAAATTAAAGATCAAAATAATAATTTTAATAATTTACTTTCAAGAGGTTTGCTTTGGTTTTGCTCCCGAATTCTAGTGGTTCTACTCGTACTCGTGAAAAAAGGCAACTTTCTCGAAAAATATTTTTTGAATCCAAACTATTTTGTATGGGAAGTTAAAAAGTTTTGCCGAGTAAAATTTTTTATCTAGAAGAAAGTTGCTTGGTGTCATAAGTAGAATCACTGGGCTTTGGAACCAAAACCAATGAAAATTCACATTGTTTTGACGATATTATCCCAATTCAAAAGAAATAAGTAATGAAAAGTTTAAATGGAAAAAAAAATCAAAAGGTAAGTCAAAGTGTAAGCCAATATCGCGAGTTACGTCCAGTCGCCGGATGAGTCGCCGAATGAAGTCTGAAGCTTCTTCCCTGGTGATGCACACGACGCGAGACCCCCCGTTCCGGAAGTTGACGCCGTAGAACTTGTGAGCGTGCTCCAGAAACTCGGGGTGGAAGGTGGTGGTGATAAATTGTGTAGACGACGACAGCTCGTTGATCATTTCCGCGACGGCTGTGCGGTGCTGTGCGTCTAGTGCGCCTGCCACAAATATTAGCTATTATTGATACAGTATTTCAAAACATTATAATATCTAACAATTATCAATGAATGAAAGGAAAATGTGCCATCAAATTCAGGACGTTCGGCCAAGTCAAGAATATCCTAACTAAACCGACGAGCTTGTATAAAAGAGTTGATAAAAATATGTTTAGATCGCTGCAGGTGAAAAGATGGAGTCTCTGCCTATAGAATAAAGGCATGATGTTTGTGTTTGTACATTATTATCAATTTCAATTTGCAGCTGTGATAAATAAAAAGACCGGCCAGGCGCGTGTCGGACTTCTCACATTTAGGGTTCCTCTGGTTTGTAATAGGAACGATACGAGAATTTCAAAAAAAATCTGATTTATCAATATGTTGGTATTTTATAGTAAAATATACGTAATAATAATCATAATCAGCTAATTTCAAGTTCATAGGTGGATAACTAAAATATTCTTCAATACGATATTTTGAAAAAATCTGACTTATACAGTATTTCTCTACTCAACGAGCTCTAAATAACTATACCCCACTCCATGGGGCCATAGGCCAAATTTCTTTTTTGCGCCCCCCTTCAGCTATATTTTATTTAAAACATTTACAACAATTTTTAACAATTTGTTTGCTTACTAATAATTGTATGCTTATACTGTGAACATTTGACGACTGTTGCTGCAACCGTTTGGCTGTAAAACCTGCGTAATAGATGAAGGACAGACAGATGGATACGTGAGTGACAGCAATAGGACCTTTTTGGACCTTCGGCTACGTCTGTCTGTCCGTCAGGTTCAGGCGCGGTTCCAGCCCTAGATTTTGGGGGGGTCATCGAGGCTGATCCTAACCACAACATTATTTTAACCCACACAAAAATGAGCTTAGGTAGTTTTATGAGCAAAGAAAAACAGATATCGCATAATCAGAGAGACAGGCAAAGATATATTGCAAATTCACCATCGAAGCGAGTTCGAAATTTCACGTAATAGAGCTAACAAATACTGATAATAATCTAAATATATAAAATAGCTTGTCCTGACTTAATGACAGATTCATCAACGCCGAACAAACACCGTACATAGGTTTTTTGCATTTCAAAACCACCCACTAAGGAAGGATTTTCCAAAATTCATCCCCATGAGGGACAAAAGTTTTTTTGAAAGTCTTTGTTTCTTGAGTCCGATTCACACAAATTAGAATTTAAGCTTTTGGTAAAAAATAAAGAAACACGTGTTTAAGCTTTTCTAAAAATCTCCCTTCAAGGGGAGAATTGAATTGAATTGAAGGGGATGATTTTTTGCGTATGTTGGTATATAAGTCTTTCATTTTTAAAGGTAGAAAATTTTGTCATGAGGTGCTTGAAAATTAAAATTTAAGCTAAGAAACAAAGAAACACGTGTTTCAGAAATTTTGAGATATCATCCTGCAAAGAAATAAAAAACATAAACATTTCTTTCTTTCTTTGTTTCAAAGGGGTGAATTAAGAGATGAAAGTTTGTATGAAAATCTTATTGCTTTGACATGCGGTACTTGAAAATTTGGAATTTAGCTAATAATAAGAAACGAATAAACACGTGTTTCAGTAAGTTTGAGATGTCATCACCCAAGGGGGTAAAATAAGGGATGAAATTTCGTATGAAAATCCTACAGTTTTGACATGAGGTACTTGAAATTTGGATTTTAGCTAATAATAAGAAGAAAAGAAACACGTATTTCAGTAAGTTTGAGATATCATCACCCAAGGGGGTAAAATAAGGGATGAAATTTCGTTTGAAAATCCTACAGTTGTAGAAGTAAAGAAACACGTGTACGGAGAGCTCAAAACCAAATTTGTATAATTCTACCCTTAAAAATTAAAGACTTATAGGCCAACATACGGCAAAAATCATCCCCTTTTTCACCCCCGAGATTTTAAAGAAATGCTTAAACACATGTCTCTTTATTTTTTACCAAAAGCTTAAATTCAAATTTGTGTGAATCTAACTCAATAAATAAGGGACTTTCATATAAACTTTCTTCCCTTATTTCACCTAATTAGGGGATGAATTTTGGAAAATCCTTCGTTAGTGGTTGGCTTTGAAGTGCAAAAAACCTGTGTACAAAACTTAGATCTGTAGATATAGCGGTTACGGCTCAACGTTGATAAATCAGTCATCAAGTCACGACAAGCTATTTTATAACGGGTGAAAGGGACAGCCCTCCGAATACTGAAAGGGCATGATCAGTCAACGTAATTAAACAACTTTCAGTGAACAAACTTTCAGGAAACGAATAAAAAAATTGGCCTCTCCATACAAAGTTTGCAATTTCGTATGGAGAGGCTGATTTTTTCTTTCATTTCCCGAAAGTTTTATTCGCTGAAATATGTTCAGTTACTTTGACTGATCATGCCCTTTCAGTATACGGAGGGCTGTCCCTTACACAAAGTATATATTTAAGAAAGAAGAAAGATCTGAGGAAAGTTCTGTATTTTAGTTTGTTTATTTTTATGTTTGTAACGAATAAACTCAAAAACTACGGAACCGGTATTTTTTTTACACTATTAGAATGCTACATGCTATATTAATTACTAGAAAAAAATAGGAAACCCTACCAAACTTCAATAATGTAACCCAAGGTGAAAAAAATTGCCATACGATGTCTTTCTTCGCATGCGCTACGGAAACTATTGATGATAGAATAAAATAATGTTCTAAAATATTAAAGAAAATAGGTATTAATATCTAAAAAAATCATCATTTTGTCCAACCAAAATCAGAACTTGTTATCGATACCTTTGTATTAATCCTTATTCAAATAAATTATTTCGTATTCAAGACTGTTTCAATACGTGTAGACTACTTTTTAAAATTCAAATCGGAAATTCCATTCAAGGTACTTACAGAATAGGTAACTAAACAAAATAGGTACTTACAGAAAAACATGTTTAAGCATTTGTAGATAAACAAACATCCCGCAAAACTAACTACACTCGTGCGAAGCCGGGGTGGGCCGCTAGTATTAATATAAAATTACGAGCTTTAGCCCGCGACACTGTACAAATATTGTACTGTGAAAGTATGTTTGATTCTGTTTAAACAGCGTGTAACAAAAAGGTGTGACAATACTGAAGGGTGTGAATCTGCCCATGAAACTGAACAACTTTTCCCAAGGAACATAGGTCGGAGTACGAAAAAAAAAAATTTACCTCCCATACAAAACGCCCAATCAGCTGATGCAGTTTCTATGGGAGGTCAAAAATTTATTTTGTTCTATGACCTAGTCCCTTGGGAAAATTTGTTCAGTTTCTTGGGCAGTATTATAACACCTTTCCGTTACACGCTGTATAGTTTGGGTACCGAGTTTTCTAGTTTAACGTAAAAAAACTGTTTGGATTTCGGGGGGGGTCATGACCCCTGTGACCCCCCCCTGGATCCGCGCCTGGTCAGGTTTTAAATAACTTACCATATTAGCTACCTTGTTCGCATATTACAACACTAGCAACTATTTATCCGTATGTGCTCTAAGTGGAATACACCATATTTGGGCCTCCTTTACAATAATAATACTTTTTAAATTATTTCATTTGCGATTAACTTGGGCAATCATATTCTAAAACTATTCCAAATTTCAAGTCGATAGCATGAGTGGTTGCTGCGATATACAGGTGTGGCAGACAGACAGACAGACGAAGTCGCACCATTAGGGTTCCGTTTTGACCATTTTTACCTAATTAGGAACACAATTCACAAAACAGTTTGCGGCGCCCTAATTTTGCAAACGAAAAATCCTTCAGATTACACTTGACAATCTTGCTTTTATTGGAAATGAAAATACCTGGTCAATCTCGTCGAACACATAGAACGGCGCCGGGTCACACTTCTGTAATTTTTTTAACTGTGCACTTCGAGTTGTCAAAGTCGTTATGTTGGCAGCACTGAACTCACCCGCCCACCAACTCCCTCACCCCACCGCGGTCGCCCTTTTTTCAGTACGGTCAGCACTCTCGTGTCGTTCGCAATTTCGCATTATTTTCGTTAGCTTTCGAGTATTGTTTTATTTGTGTTTCGTTATTTCGTTTGTTTTTTGTTGAATTTCTTATTGTTACGTAATTTAATTGTTGTGTTTTATTAGTTTTATTTTGTTGACTGTTTTTGACTTAGTGCGTGGGCGAGTTCTTGACGCAATTTCAGTCGCGCGGCGTGGCGAAGCCAGCGAACTGGCGAAGCCATGACCGGACGTGCAAAAAAACTGCGCCCCAAGCCCGTAGCATCATATACAGTGTAATAAAATATTTTTAAGATGAAAAGCTTCACAGGAGGTCGAAATTTTTGGTCGAAATAAAAATGTAGCAGCGGCTAATGGGATAAGTGAGCGCATTGTAATTAAAATTCGCAAGGAAGGTCGCCTCTAAATATTTTACATGCATTTGAGGTTATGATTTTGTTTACTAAACACCTGACCTGACCCTTTCATGGACTCTGGTATACGTAAAAGTACCGAAAAGCACGATCCCAAAAGCAAAAAGTCAAATTTAACATTAAAAATGTGGACTGATTTTTTTCATACAGTCAAGAGCAGAATGTAGCTTGACACTCACAGCTCACAGCGCGGGCCCCCGTCACCCGCTCAAGGTCACGCGCTATGCGCCTACTATAGCGCGTTCAGGATAAGTTTGGTTATGACGGTTATTTTCTGCGCATGAGTGACAGGCGGAGAGTCAATGAACGATTCGCTCGCCTCCCTCCACATGCCGCGCTCACCCCCGCGACAAATTTTTCGACTTCTGCGTATTAACGGTCATAGCCCGAGTTATTTTGTACGTCATAGCCCTGAGAATCGCTAAACTAAAGTGGCAGTGGGCAGGGAACATCGCAAGAAGAACCGATGGCCAATGGGGCGTAAGGGATCTAGATTGGCGACCACGTACCGGAAGACGAAGCGTTGGCAGGCCCCCCAAAAGGTGGACCGACGATTTGGTCAAGGTCGCGGGAAGCCGCTGGATGCGAGCAGCGCAGGACCAGTCTTCATGGAGATCTTTTGGGGAGGCCTATGTCCAGCAGTGGACGTCTTTCGGCTGACACAATATTTTCTACAGTAAAATTTAATAACCGTGAGTTCTGTTCAAAGATGGAAATAATAAAATAGAGAATTTTATCAAATTATAGCACATTTAAGTCAACTGCTTTCCTCGCATTTACTCCATTGCATTCATTATCCTATACTATTAAACAATTTATTAATAAAATTAGGTCATAAATTGTATAATTCCATTATAAAAATTATGATTTTAGGATTAAATAAAAATCCATTTGAAATTTTTGAAGTAAGAATTTTTTAAAACAAAACAATATAAAACCAAAACCTGTACTTGCAATAAATAAAATTATGGTTCTGCTGACCGTACCAATGCTGCCACCATGCAAATATTTTGACAGCTCGAAGTGCACAGTTAGGCTTCCCGCACACAACCGAGAATCGGTGACCGATTTTTTGTCGGCATCCCGCTCTGACGTGTTATCACCTGAATCTTCCGTCCTTGTCCTGGCCGATAATCGCCCACCGATTCTCGGTCGTGTGCGGGAGCCCAAAATGTGCCCGATAATCGGACCTACAAAAACTCGGTCGTGTGCGGGAGCCCTTAACAAAATTGGTTGATGAGCGCTAGAGCGACGAGTGACTTCTGCCCTCCTGAAAGCTGGTTTATCTCTAGCATGTCACCCTCGCCGCCGGTGAATGACACTCGGATGCCCACTCTCGTGAATTGGTCCACGGTCGCGCGCTGAAATATAAGTATCGGAATATTTCGTTAGACCTATATTATATACTGTGTAATTCAATTAAATCAGACAAACTCACCAGAGTGAGCTGGAACATTTTCAAGCAATAGGATTGCGACATTTTTGTAGTTAAGAGTTGCGCTTGAAAATTGAATTATTGGTTGAAACATTTCCAAATCACAGCTTAACTGCCACGCCTAGTTTTGGTGGAAACCCTAACAGTTTTCTAACACAATCGCTTTTTTCTTGTTTCAAACCCGGTTATTTAATTACTTTCTGAGGCATAAGGAAACATAAAATATAAATTATATTCAGCTTAACGTATCCAATCAGGTAATCTGCAGATTACCTAGTTAATGTGCATGCAAATTGACATACTCCGCACATACAAGGTGTAACAATACCGACCCTGAAAGATATGATTCCGCCCATACAACTTTTCCTAACAAAACCTCCTATACAAAATGCACTATCGGCTGATTTAGTTTTTTTATGAGGTCACAATATTTTTTCGTATTTGTACCTATATTACTTAGGGAAAGTTGTTCAGTTTCATGGGGAAATTCACATCCTTCTGGTTTGGTTTGCCCCTTTTACACTCTTGTTTACAACTTGTATAATGTTAGCTTTATTATGTAATCATAAATTATCATAATTATAAATTTGTTAAAAAACTGAAACGTAAAAAAAAGTATGATACAAGAAAATATTGTTTTCTGAAATTTTTAATATTATAGTGATGTTCATTATAATAGCCGTCGTCATATGCCACCTACCTGACCTACCCTTGAAAAGCGATCATTAGCTTTAAGTGCGAAGTGGCATAGTAATATGACCACGGCAATCATCTGAACATCACTATGAATATAATCTATACCTTAGATTATGAATAACGGCAGCTTACTGCCTATGTCTATGATCTATACATATAATAAAAGAGTAGAAACCGCGTGTCTGTACTTTTGATAAATTTATAAAAAAATTAGTGTGAGCGATAAGAAACGACTAATAAAACTCAAAAATATGTTTTCTGAACTTTTTGTCTGTCTGTCTGTATGTTTTCGATAAACTCCGAAACTACTGAACGGATTTTCTAGCGATTTTCGTAGATAGATTAAGCTTAGATCTGAGCAACATATAGGCTATGTTTCATTCAAATCGGTTCACTCAATCAAAAGCTACACCAATGTAAAGTATTAAATTGTCTGTACGACAATAACTCGCAAACCGATTCAAACTGAGTTTTTAATTACGAATTCGGCTTACTTTTGTGCAACATAAAAGTTTAGTTTCATTGCAAACGGTTCACTCAGACAGAAGGTACGCTAAGTTTCATGCGACGGCGCAAATAACTCACAAACTATTGAACGGATTCAAACAGGGTTTTGAATAAACTGTCAAGCTTACTTCTTTGCAACATATTAGATTACTTTAATTGAAAACGGCTCACTCAGACAGGTGCGCGAAATTTCCAGCGGAAGCGCCAATATCTCACAAACAACTGAACCGATTAAAACGAGGTTTTCAGTAATGTATTTGGCTACTCCATGCAACATGTATGCTTAGTTTCATTACAAACGGTTCACTCAGACATAAAATTCACTAAGTTTCAAGCGGCGGCCCCAATAACTCACCAACTACTAAACGGATTAAAAATTTTCAATAACGTGTTTAGCTTAATTCTTTGCAATGTATTAGCTTACCTTCATTGAAAACGGTTCACTCAGACAGAAAATGCCCGAAATTTCAATAGACGGTGCCAATAGCTCACAAACTACTGTACCTATTCCAACTGGCATTTCCATGACGTGCCAGTTGGAATAGGTACAGTAGTTTGTGAGCTATTGGCACCCTTCATCACCCTTACTATAAGGTAAACTAACGCAATCTAATCGATCCTTGCTCGGGATATCGGGTAGGTTGGGTTTACCGTGGCTAACAAACCTAAAATGCAACAGTGATCTATACCCCATTTACAATCTGCCGACGCCGTTTCACAATTGTGCGACCGTTTATACGAATTATATACGATATGCCTGCTACATTTCAATCAAGAACATTCTGACGTGTCCGATCTAAAGATTGACAAGGATTATTGGCGATTGGATGACAGCGACAGGAGGGATCTGCTGTCATATATTTGCTCAAGTGTCAAAATTTTAGGGCAGCGGCGTTTGTTCCAACTTCATACACATGCCAACAGATCCTCGTTTCCTCCTCCTTTATGAACTAACGCACAATTTTATCGCTATCAGCGAACTGTGGTTCAGTTTCATCTTCTGAATAAATTAACATACGAAAACTATGCTTGAATGTGTATCTCACCTGCAGTCGAGTTCTTCCTTTTGTTTGTAAAGTTTCTACTTTGTTTGGTGAACGAGTTGAACTGATCGAGCGCTTTCTTGTTCACGTGGGTATACTTCTTGAGGTGGGCGTTCACTTTTTCCAGCTCTTTGAATAACTGCACACTGAGAAATAGATTACAAAACCTTTTGTTTGAGACAGATTTCGGTGAATTATTGGCTTGGCCTATCTGTCTGTGTTTATATAATTTTATTTAATAAATGTTATTTTCGAAAACAAAGCAGTTTTTTAACACTCATTTACTATTTCATCTTTAAAGATTTTCGACCAAAATTATATCAAACCAAAGTAAGAAACACTTTTCTATCCAACTGTATTTTCTATTGTTTACCTACAACTAAGGAATTCGTGATCAGATGGCACTTTTTGATGGCTATTTTTTAAACGTGACTAGGCGGGACTGTGACTAAATGGAACTAACTCCAAAAAATTGCACTTTCAAGCTAAATATTTCGCAAATGGATCCCCAAATCGAAGAATGATCCTTCCAGACTCACAGGATTTTAAAAAGACCTATCCAACGACACCTCACACGATGGGGTTACTTTACTTGTATAAAACAATATTTCTCAATATTTTATTTTACCACTTTGTCGGCATATGTGTAATGTATAGGTATATCCGTAATAAATTACAGCTTTCTAGTACTTAGGGTCTCTGAGCTAAGCTGCGGACAGACAGACAGACAGACGGACATGACGAAACGATAAGGGTTCCTTGTTGACTACGGAAGTATATATGTCGCAGGGATATGACAACGTTAGGGATTTTTTCTACCTCCTAAGGGATTCGATCAAATTCCGGGAAATGATAAAATAATAATGTAATTTTAACATATCAGTATCGTAAAACACGTCAGCTCTTCCTCAAAAAACGGAAAAAGACAAAATTGTTCCTTCATTTGATAATAAATAATTCGCTTCTGGCACTCGCCGAATAAAGAGAAAAATCGGCCTATTCAAAGTACCTATACAACTGATCATTCAAGTTTAAGATAGCTGAAAAAAACGGTAGAAGACTAGGCCAGTGATGATATACTTTATTTTGGAAAAACAGTTTGTATTTTTCAGGGTTCTTTATGTACCCTAAGTCGTACCCAAAGCAAATAGGTACTCAGCATACGTTGTGCATGGGTCTTAGTGGTGTAAAAATTAGTTGTTTAGTATCGTGAGAGCAAAGCCGGTAACTAACAGTGTTTATGCTAATAAATACACTTTGATTGTGGAGCTATAAGATTTTGTTTGAAAAATTATACCGGGATCATATTTAGTAAAAGAATGTTGATTACTGACTTGATGTCGACCGGTATATAAAAACAACAACGAAACAAGAATGCCTGGCGCAATAATTCGCAACGTATTGTCTCTTACTCCATTAGTACCAACATTGTGGCAAAAGCCTCGGATGCCGGGCGATGGCAACGCACAGCCGAATCTGTATTGATCCGAGACCCTCAGTCCATTCCCGGACCCTCCCTCAGCGGGCACCCTTCACCCCCGCTACCAACCCCCTCAGTATCAACCGCTGTGCATGCTGGACTAGATATATTAGACAATATAGCTCGCTGTTTTTTGGATTTAAAAGTGCTTCATGGAGATTTGTGCCCTAAAAAATATTGTGGTTGTAGAGACAAAAATGGTAAGTTGTCAAATTCTCGCACGTTGTTGCTTTTTTCGAGTATTGTTTATTCTGTAAAGGTTCTCTAACTCACGATAACTAATATTGCAGGATACCAGCTCTATGTCCTCGTCAGGGCTTTTGGAATGGGAATTTTCTCTACCTTCAGACCAAATAATTTCTCATGGATGGTATCACGGAGCTCTTAGTCGCACAGCTGCAGAGAACTTACTGCAACAAGATCGAGAGTTTCTCGTACGAGATTCCTCATCACAACCCGATAACTATGTGCTCAGTTGCCGATCGAATGGACAACACCTGCATTTTGTTATACAACGGGTGAGTGCATTGTTATTAGGAAAATATTATTACTAAGTACGAAATGAAATTTAACTCAGCTTATTGCTGCCGTTATAATTTTCGCTTATTCAATTATTTTGTATCCTCTAATTTCAGATTGTAGTACATCCAGATACAGTATACGAGAGATATCAATATCAGTTTGAAGACGAAGCGTATGATACTGTTGCAGATCTAATAACTTCGTATGTAGGTTCAGGAAAACCGATCTCCGCCGCATCTGGCGCAAGAATCCAATATCCCGCCAACCGCGTGGTTCCCCTTACAAATTACATTCCATGCGCTGATGGTAATTCC
This sequence comes from Athrips mouffetella, assembly GCA_947532105.1. Taxonomy (NCBI): domain Eukaryota; kingdom Metazoa; phylum Arthropoda; class Insecta; order Lepidoptera; family Gelechiidae; genus Athrips; species Athrips mouffetella. The sequence goes on along the minus strand of OX383956.1, from coordinate 27,866,964 downwards.
GTAGTGTCCCCTATTGAGGACATTGCGGGTTATGGGAACCCTTACAGTTTGTATAGCCACTTTGCAGCTAAACCAGGACTACAAATGCGAGTACCTTTCAAAAAACAGCGGTCACATTCGCTCACTCCTATCGATGTAAACCAACACAACAACCACGCAAAAAGTGCAAGTGCTGATGGGGTCATACAAAGTCAGACTAAAAAGCAAGGCAAACATTTTTCGGGTGAATCTAATTCAAGCTCGAGCACGTGGGATGTAAACTTACCGACCAGTCCGCCAGCAAAGCCCGCCAGGTACGACGGACCAAAAGCAGATGACAGACGTTTAGAACTGCAAAGACTTTACCACGTCTCAGGATCAGATTCTGGAAACGGCTCGGGAGACTCTACACAAAGCTCTGCCCATAGCGATCCCAATAAATCTAGGTTGGAATCAGATTACAATCTGGTAACACCGACTATAAAACAACAGTTCGATTATGATTTATCGGAAGCTAGACTCCTGCAGTCCGAGAATTTGGATTACTGTGTGGAGTCAAGAATCAACCTTGAAAAGTTTCAATCACAGATTATACCAACAGGGCTCTCAAAGCCATTAGAATCAGAAACCTTGCACAACATAAAACTGCTGTTACGCACTTCAGGTCCACGCATTCTCGCCAACCATTTGACAAAGGTCGATCTCCACTTTCTGTTAGACAACGCTCCACAGATAGAAGGCTTGGATAAGACGGCGTCTGGATTAGAATTGTGTTTCTTACCACAGGGACGATCGCTTCGTTTGGATGTTATTGAACGGTTCGTTAGCCTGTAGCATTAGTTAAAATGACTGTTACGTTTAAGGTCGCTTGTTTAACTTAAATAAATATTTAATTCCACAGAATCGAAACATTCAGGCTTTTGATAGCAGTGACGATACTAACATGTCAAACGGACCGGCAACGGGCTGACACTATCAACGATTGGATACTTTTAGCTGTGGAAACAAAAACAGCTTTAGGAAACCTTTACGGCTTCTCAGCTATTATGTTTGGTCTATGCATGCCACAGGTGAGCATTGTTATGTATGAGCAATTTAAATCATCTAGCTAGTGGAAAAAAAACCGGCCAAGTGCGAGTGGGTCTCGCTCACCGAGGGTTCCGTACAAACCTGAAGTAAAAGTTATGATATTTTTGTTGCTAAATTTTTTTATTATTTGATGCAACTAAAAATTTAAGGTTTCCGAAAATTTTCCTTTCTGTGTGCTATAAAACGTTGCTTCATGCCAAATTTCAAGATTCTAGGTCGACAGAACTTCCCAAACTTATTTTAACTGCGACGCCCTTTACTTGGGAAGTTGCCATATTTTTGCAACGTCCTGGCCTTCTTGCCATACATTTACCTACTGCGAGTAGTTGTAGTTCTAGCCTAATAACAATTTGTCAAAAAAGCTCCAAATAGCATCTAAATCTTTTATTAGAAAATAAAGAACAAAACATTAAAAAAATTTAAGAAAACTAAAAAGATAAAAAGCAAGCACGCCCTTTTTTGTCTTTTTTCGTTTGGTAGTAATGAGAAAAATGGCTTGCTTTTCTGAGCATAGTTCCTCAAAACGAGGCTCAAGTTTCGAAATTGCCACTCTCGTCTCTAAACTCAAAAAGCAAGGAGGTCTTTGTTCTGAGTCTAAACTTATTTTCGATCTATAATGTCTGTCATTCCGTAAGAGGATCGCCCTCATAGAAAAAAGCAAGGAGGTCTTTGTTCTGAGTCTAAACTTATTTTCGATCTATAATGTCTGTCATTCCGTAAGAGGATCGCCCTCATAGACATAGGCAGTAAGCTGCCGTTATTCATAATCTAAGATCGCCCTTGAACTTGTTCGGACTATGATAAATCTTTGTTTATTTCTAGGTGGAATGTCTCGAAAATGCTTGGAATCTATTAAGGCGATTGTACACTGATAACGCTTTTATGTTCGAAGCCAAGCTAAGACCTTGCTTCAAGAGTATGAACGAGGGAACAAATCCATTGCCGCCTAATACAACTACACCTTATGTACTGCCCCCTATTTTATGCTTTCATCTTTTCGGTAAGGATACTTAAAATTATATACCACCCACCCTAACCAATACGTTGACCATTTTATAAAAGTTCCTGTAAACCAATATTCTTTATTGTATTATGCACTAGAGTTATTCTTTGAAAAGTATATGGTTTAAGGCGAAAATGTTAAATTTTGTAAATGTTAAATGAATAAATTTGGTTTTCGCACAGATGGCGAAAGTGGCGGGTTAATGCAGCCGGATGATACCTTCCAAACGAGTCTATTTAACAGCCTCGACTTCGACTTCAATGCAACCGCAGCGCACCTAGAAGCAGCCCGCCACTTCCCTGTGCAGGTGGAAATGTTCAGGCGAAATGCGAGGACTGTCATACAAGAGATGTCATCACTTGGCCCTACTTTAGACCCTACCCTTCTAGAGTTATTCCGGACTGAGTTTCATATTAATTTCCTGTGGGGCGAACGCGGAGCGTTGACTACTCCCAATCAAAGATTTGCACGTTTAACTGACATATTAACTACAATGGCGAACAAACTTGCTAGCCAGTCAGCTGGGATCGACGAAACCGAATAGGTTAAAAATAAACATATAAACATTATACAGCGTGAATTTGTATTGGTTTCGCTCCCGAAGCCCAGTGATTTTAAGATACTCGTGATAACAAGCAACTTTCCCGAAAAAAGAAACGTTTACTAAAAAAAAAATTACGTTATTGACTTATTTTGTATGGGAAGGCGAAAAATATTTTTCGAGTAAAATGTTTTTTTCTTCGGGAAAGTAACTTGTTTTCATTAGTCGAATCACTGGGCTTTGGGAGTAAAACTAATGAAAATTCACGCTGTATAATAATATTCTCAAATTCTCGTCAAAAGCAAGACGGTGGTAACCCTTTGAATGACCCCATGAGACCGCTGCGCTGTATTACGTAGCAGTGTTAGCGCTGATAGAACGCAGTGGAAGTCTCTCCACTGCCGTTCGGTTGACTGTACTACGCCGGGAACTTTAAAGCAGTTAACTTGAATCTAACACCAAAATAGACGGTGGAAACAACGCCAAAATCAATTATTACTTATTATAATTGCATATTATCTGAGCATATTTTGAGCAAAGTTTGCTCTGTACGTGTTCGTTCAATCAAACATGTATGCTATACTATTTACATACCATAATTAACTAGAAGCCGTACATTAGCTGATTTAAAACTATGGATTTTACTGTCTTTTATATATTTTTAAAAGGAGAGCTGGCCGTCGCTAATCCAACCTCATCGCTAACCATAAGGGTGAATTTCCAACTGTGCTGTGCGAGGGAGCTAAACTGTGAGCTAGAAAATTCCAACCAATAGGATTGCTCAGGAATTTTAACCATTTTTTGACCAAACCCAGACATTTAAAATTACTAAGCGGGAACTTCGCCAGTATGAATTCCGTCAGGGTCGTTCTGCTGGTGACCTTCTGATCTACTTGACCCATAGATGGGCGGAAGTGGTTAAAAGCAAGTCTGAGGCCTTAGCGGTCAGTTTGGACATGGCGAATGCCTTCGATCGGGTCTGGCATAAGGCGTTTCTCTCGAAGTTTCCTTTCTATGGGCTGCCTGAGAAGCTGTGCAAATGGGTCTACAGCTTTCTTACGGAGTGTAGCATAAAGATCAAATCAAATCAAAAAAAATTAGAGATTGTACTATTTACGTCGTCAAAATTTGATTGTTGTCTTTTGACTTTAAAAATCAAAGACGTATCATCTGCAAATAGTACTATCTCATTCTTGTCCTTTACAAGGTTTGGCAAATCGTTAATGTAGACAATGAACAGGAATGGTCCCAGGATTGAGCCTTGTGGAACGCCCATACAAATTTTTGATCCTAGTGACCTTTTCCCATTTACATCAACCTTCTGGATCCTTTCACTTAGATACGACTCCAGAAGGCTTAGAGCCTGGTCTTGATCGTTGTCGATTGCCCGTGAACGCTGGTGTCCCACAAGGCTGTGTGCTATCTCCTACGCTGTTTCTTCTAGCATTCTTCACTATGCAGATGACAGTACGGTAGATGTGTCATATCACGGCCTTGCAAACCTTTCACAGGTGGACGTGAGTGTCGGAACAAACTTGTGTCTGAAATCGAAACTACGTTAGACCTTGTCTCGAATTGGGGCCATCGTAACCTGGTGCAATTCAATCCCAACAAGACACAAGTTTGCGCGTTCTCCGCAAAGAAAAACCCCATTGTTGCATGCCCTCTGTTTCAGGGCACTTCCCTTGATACAAAGCCAAGTATCGCAGTTCTCGGCGTCGACGTATCGAGCGCTGTCCAATTTCGGGGTCATTTGGAGGACAAAGCCAAATTGGCCTCCAAAAAACTAGGTGTTCTTGGTAGAGCAAGACGGTACTTCACTCTGGCACTTCACCTTCAACTATATATAAGGCTCAAGTTAGGCCCCACATGGAGTACTGTTGCTACCTCTGGGCCGGAGCGCCTCAGTATCAGCTACTTCCTCTTGACCGCGTTCAACGCCGAGCGACTCGACCGTCTGGCACTGCGGAGAGATATTGCGTCGTTTTGCATCTTCTATCGCATGTATCGTGGGGAGTGCTCTGAATAATTATTCGAGCTAATACCTGTTGTAGAATTTCATTACCGTACCACTCGCCAGAAGTTGAAATTTCAAATTAAAAATCTCAGATGTATTAAAAAAATAATATGCGTTATTTATGACGATTTTAGGCACGCTCAAGGAATTTCCTTGAAATTCCAGTTTTTCCAAGATTTCCCGGTTATACCACGTGGGAGGTCCTGGGACTCATCCTGGAAGGTGTCCGATCATATTACAAAAGGTTCCGTTTAGTAATTAAAAAAAAAGAAAATAAAATTTTTGTAAAACCTAATTTTCCTGTACTAATTTGAAAAGCTAGGAAAATGGCGCAACAATAGGGTTGGAATCTACCCAGCTCACAGCTTAGCACAGCACTAGTGGAAAAGCAGCGTTAAAGCGAACAAACTAGGGTGGATGTACAGAAAAAAGATGCGTCTGTAATACAGGGTTGCCCAAGCCCAACCTGGCAAGTTTAGAAAAATCACAGAAGAGTTTACCTACAAAACGACAATTTCATAGTTAAAGACCCAATACCTCAAGAAGTACTAAAATCAAAATCCTGGTATATTAATGATTTGCGATTCCATACTTTGATTATTTTATCCAAAGAGAATTAAACGTACCTATAGTGGATTTTATCGCACAAAGTACAATGCGCGGAGCGGAGCCAAAGATTAGACTTGACGGAACACGTGGTTAAGGTGATCCGTTTTCCATACAAAAATTCAAATGACTTGCATGCTTACGCGGGACATAAAATTCTGTTGAAAAACGAACGAATACTGCTATTTTTAGTTAAATTTTTCGCTAATTAATACAAAAATATAGTTCAAGTACTACTTTTTTAGCAATTTTTGGTTCAATATTACGACTGTGGGCGTGCGGTCAAAACTGTACGGTTGTGCTTTGTGTGCATGTGTGAGTGATCGTACTCATGTAAACACGGACTGACGAGAGTAATTGACTTTAGTGGACATATGGAGATATTTTTCTTATCGAAATTGTTGTTAGGCGTTGAAGTTGCACGATGAAATTTACGCGAATCAACTTTTTGCACGTATATAGTTGGTACTTATTGCATTAAAAAATAAAACCTTATATTTGCAGCAGTGGCTCCATCTAGTTGCGTTCGGGGCTAAGCTGGCCGTCACAGATCACCTTAACCTGCGCAGTAGATAGTTCGCAGTTCATCATATTATGTACCTGCGCAACATCCCCTCTACTTTCATCTGACAGGTCTCATCTTTGGCTGCGCGCATTGCTAAGCTGGCCGTCACAGATCACCTTAACCTGCGCAGTAGATAGTTCGCAGTTCATCATATGTACCTGCGCAACATCCCCTCTACTTTCATCTGACAGGTCTCATCTTTGGCTGCGCGCATTGTACCAGGATTGTCGTGGAGAGAACCCGGTTGATTGAAGTACTTCTTGATAAGTTCTATCGGTTAGTACTTACTTGGCACTCCTTTACTGAAAAAAACGTGTGCCATGTTGCGTCCAGGTATACCCTCTATTTTTAAATGTACCTTTTTAAGATGCAGCAACCTAGGTTGGTCGTTGTGTGGTACACGACGACGAGGCGGTAGCCGACTGTCCGCTCTTATAGTCTACTATTGATAACTTAGTAAAAGTAAAAATAATTGTAAGAAAGTGTTGTTTTTTTTTCCTTAGTACCTAAACTGCCATAAATAAACAGAACCTGGGCGACCATGCTAAATCGAGCACCGCGGGCCAACTGATGTCGCTGTAGGGTTAACTGAATCGCGCTAGTTTTCTCTCGAAGCAATGCTCTAAAACATGGAAAAGACGAAATTCGCCAGGAGAACTGTTTAGCTAGCTAGACGACTACCAACATGACTGTCTGGCAAATGAACGACACGATCTAATCTATAAGTCGCAGGCAAATTGTAATTCGCTGCTTTACATAATGCCTAGGCATTTTAAAAAAACGGCGCGTAATTTGTTTCTGGCACTCGTCGCTCTCTGCCGGGGCGGCGTTGTTGTCGCATGATAATCTAACCTAAGCTAACGTCAATAACGTCTAATCTAACATAACCGTATACCCTTGGCTAACGAACCTAAATTGCACCAGTGATTCAAATCCATTTACCTCTACCAACGCCGTTTTACAGTCTGCCGGCCGTTTGTGATCGGCGAATTATACGATACGCCTGTGTCACTTTATGATAGTTTATAATCTACCTGCGCGTAGCGTAATATTGTATATTCTTTGTTGTAAAATGTCGAAGTCAAAAGTCAAAGTATACTTTATTCGTATTAGGATTCTAGTACGAATAATATGACAAAAAAAATTAAACCGTACGGGATTCGCTTCTGGCTATCGCCGGCTGCTGGCGCAGCATGCTCGCTCGGTTCATGCGTTTGGTCGCAAGAGAACCTAACATAATCTAAGCGTTAGCGTAATAACATTATATATTCTTTAACCTGATGGGCCTTGAATGGGCCTATAGATCACCGTCTACATAAATTAAAAACTAACGATGTTCATGATCTTGCGGTGACACAAAAAGCATGGTGAACGCTAATTCGCTGGGTCAATATTATACTACAGGGTTCTATGTTACATGAAAGTTAGAATTTAAATCGCATTGCAATCAATTTTTTTTTTAAATAAACAATTTGGTATTTAGATAGAATTTCGTAATAATAATTTCAGCTTCCAAACAGACCCAAAGATCTTCACACTTGAAACTCAAGTTCATACATACGCCTGGACTTGACTGTTATAGCGACTGCCACAAGGACTCCACCACCACCCTTATTAGAAACTGTATACCGGGAATCGAAAAGCTCTGAATCGGTTTTAACATTTAAAATAAGCTCATTTTAAATGTTCTATAATTTGTATTCTGAATTGGTTATCTACCTGACTGCATATTAATGTATTATTATAACTTAAGTTTGCAGGTGGTACATTTACTCTCCGCAGCCTCGAGGTTCTAGCTACAAAAAGAAAATCTTAGAGCTGGGATATTTATCTAGGTCAAACCTTTTTTTTATTGGCCTAAAACAGAAAAAGTTACGAAAACAAAATACATGTAGTACTTTATGATGCTTAATATCATCGCGGCGAACATCGTTAATAAAACTCAGTGGTCTAACCACTGAGTTTTCGGGGTTGTCTAAAACAGGAAATAAATGGTACAGCAGCACTGCACTTACTTTCTCGCGATATACGAGAGTCATCATTCAACAGTGTCACCGCCGGGAGTCGAACCCAGAACCTCCGGATCAAGAGCAGAATGCTCTAACTACTATATTATAAAGGCTGCTAATAGTAATGAATGACTAAATAAGTACCAACTGCAAACTTAAGTTTATAATTCCATACAAATAATATTCAAATACAAACTTACTTATACCTACTAAATTTATGTAAAAATGATTTAATGAAATATGCAGTCAGGTAGAAAACCATTTTAGAATCCAAATTGTAGAACATCAAAATAAGCTCAACGAAACCGATTTTGAGTAAATCACATTTTTAAATTTTAGTAGTAAGGGAACACCCCTTATATGAATTTCTACAGACCAATTGATACTGCCGCAAAATACCATAAATAGAGATGCTTGGCCATGCAAAGTTTCATCAAGATTGTACGAGATGTTGCGAAAATAAAAAAAATCATTGACGTTGTATGACTACCCTCAAAATGAGAGCCAGCAAGAAACCACTCAAAACCCTTCGATGGATTTGCATAAAACTCTAAAATTCAAAATATGGTGTCAATCGGACCATTCGTTTAGCCGCTATGCCAAAGCGTGACGGACAGACCGACCGACGGACGGACATTTTTGAGACTTGTTTTTTATGATGAAGTTATAAGTGAAGAAAAACATTTTTTTTACAAATACACTCGCTCCGCTCGAAAGTAAATAAATGGTACAGCAGCACTGCACTTACTTTCTCGCAATACTCAAGAAAAACTATCAACCGCAAACTTAAATTTGTAATGCCATACACATAGTATGGAAATACAAACTTTTATTTACGTTTTTCCAAAAAAATGTTCGAATAAAATATACAGATCAATTCAGAATTCAAATTGTCAAACATTAAAACAAACAAACTTCAAACGATTTCGAGTAAATCACATGTTTATCTTTTGGTAGTACTGGAACAACCTTTATATGAATTTTCACAGATCAATGGATACTACCGTAGGATACTTGCATGCACATTTTTTTTAATTTCCCTACACATGTTCCTTATGGATAATTGTTCAGTTTGGTCTACTGAGCAAGCCCTTTCAGTTTTTGGTACACCCTGTGTACTAAATTTTATTGAAAAAAATCATTAATAATATCCAGTCAGGTAGACAACCAATCCAGGATTAATATTATAGAGAATTTTAATAAACTCAATGGAACCAATTTTGGGTAAATCACATATTTACGTTTTGGTGGTACAGGAACACCCCTTATATGAAATTACACAGATCAATTGATACTGGTGCATGATATCTTACATGAAGATGCTTGGTCATGCAAAGATTCATCAAGATTCTATGAGTCGTTATTGAGAAAATTTCAATTTTTCATTTTCGTTGTATGACAGCTACCCTCAAAATGAGAGCCAGAAGGAAACCACTCAGAACCCTTCGATGGATTTGCATAAAACTCCTAAATTCAAAATATGGTGTCAATCGGACCATTCGTTTAGCCGCTAGGCCAAAGCGTGACGGACAGACCGACCGACCGACAGACCGACGGACGGACATTTTTAGGAGACAAGTTTTTTATGATGTATAAGTGATATAGAACACATTTTTGAGAAAATTAGAAAAACTTTTTTTTTCACGAATACAATACCTTTCTCGCTCCGCTCGAAAGTAAAAATGAGATGGGTTCAATTCCTGGTAAACGATAATTAGTTTTGGATCTTTTCTCGTGCATTTTTTATTATTTGTAAACTGTGGTAATCAGATGCTAGCAATCGCCTATAATTGCTCAGCGAAAATAGCGGTAGTTAGGGCATACTCGTACCCTCCGGCGTACTAAACTGAAGTCAACACAGCGTCAATAGCCTTCGAATGGCAGCCGAGTGGTAGACGAAGACCTGGCCGTCCCGTACACACCTGGCGACGCACCATCGGGAGCGAGCTCAAGGTTGCTGAACTGACGTGGGATGAAGCAAGGAGGACTGCGCACGACAGGTGAAACGAACGAAGAACGAACGATGGGTCTTCCGCACTGCGCTTATATACCTAAGGACAACAACATCACTACCGACAGGCGACGAGCTACATAATATGCTCTGTATAATCTTAACCAATGCAGACAAACAGATGGCGCTGTAGGATTTGCTATTCAAAGATAAAACCAATAATTCAAAATAAAGAATTTATTGAAAAAATATTAATAAATTCATAACCTTCTTGCGTATTACTAATCTTAGTACGTAAAAAAACTCATTTAAAATTAGTGTGCAATAAGAAGAAGCTAGACATACTCGATCGACATGTATGTAGGTATACGTTTTACATTAGTAATACACTACGAATAAATAAGACTTATATTATTTATTCATAGGTAGTACATCAGAATAAGCAAATTAAAATATAAGAAATAATTGCATCATTGAGTAAACTTTTAAAAAGATTGAATTAAATCAATGTGTTAAAATAAGTCAGCCTTGACATAGGTTTTATCAAAATGTAAAATATCCTGGTTCATATTATACTAGTTACTTATTCAACTTCATCATTTAAAAAAAAATGCTCATAATAATATTATATTAATCACTATCTTATACGAGTACACCAACCCATATTTATTGCTTAATGTACAGGATAAAAAAAAAAACATACGCTTCACCACTGGCCTCCATAATATACTCCTAAACTGAGATAAACAATTTTGTATTCCTGTATAGTATTTGTTTATTTAAATTAGCTGTCACTTGTGTAGAGGCCTGTCCAGGAGATCAGTACGCGACACGCAGTAAAATTACCTATTATCTAATGAAGATACCAAATTGTACTCTTTAGTTTTCTTTGAGTGAAATTGGATATGAAATTTTTTTAGGCACTACGTCTAAATATTTAATACTACGTACTTAAACTTTTGCGTCAATAGGCACACGGTTATTGCTGTCAATTTTACTTCCCTAAGCGAGTAACCCTTCTGCAGACGAATGCAGATTTAAGTTTATTAAAACACAGGAGTACTAGCGTCAAGTACAATTTCATAACTTTATTAAAGATAATTTTCTTTAGATAATCAATGATAAACCCTGCCTCACACAACATGATATTCTCTTGCGACATTCATCAATCATGATAGACTTTAAGGGCACTGCGTGTTATCCTACGTCATCGAGTACAAGAAATTTGCAACTTTGTACTCTGCCAATCCGCAACCTGGCAGGTTTTGTACAGTCACAGCGAAAAGTGGGTTCGTGATAGAGTACACGAATGAAACATATTCGTAGAAAAAGAATGTACCTATATTATATAAGAAAAAACAACAGGTCTGCCTTGCATCCTCTTGGCAGTTTCGCTAGTCGGACCACAAATGTGGTTGGATGTGAACTTATATAGGTACCTTCTATTTCTACGAATAGGTTTCATTCGTGCACTCTATCACGTAACCACTTTTCGCTTCGACTGTACAAAACCTGCCAGGCTGCGGATTGGCAGACTAACGTTTTGTGGACCTAGTAGGCCACTACTATCGCTACAAAGTTGCAAATTTCTTGTAATCGATGACGTAGGATAACATGCAGTGCCCTTAAAGTCAATGACGACTAGGTGCGCTTTTTAAGATTGTAATTCATAGATTGTAAAAAAAAGTGATCCCGACTTGTCGAAATAAACCTCCAATAAGAGAGCAGCTTTCTACTTATATTATACCTCATGTAGCAAGATTGAAGCTGATTTTATTTAATTGTAAGCACCAGCTATGTACCTACATAATTAGCTACGATTTCATCATTATCAAAGTAAATAACTCCCCTCTTCACTCCTAAAATCAGACTGCACCGAGGGTGAGCATCAGAACTTAAGGGACTTGGCAAACAGCGCAACTGTGGCTTGGGTCTTGTCGCCATTAAACCGGCGCAGTTCCACAATAGCCTGTAACAAAAAAGAATAAGTGCTTTTTAACGTGCAATCCACGTAAAGCAATCGATAAATCCGCTTAAAATTACTTTTTCTACTCCCATTTATTAAAATTCGAAATACGAAACCGAAAACAGTATCACAAACATTGCCTTTCCTACAACAGTTGCGTAATATTTTTAAATGCAACTGTCTACAATACGGTAATATAATGTTTTCACCTTTTTGTTAGATTTGGCAACAAAATTACGTTAATACTATGTTGTATTGGATGCCATCGGCAATATGCTAGTTACCAAGCCATAAAGGACAAATTCAAAGAAGAATTTATGCACTTATGAACTAAACCCCCCCAAACGCAGTATTATATGATGGCTGGCCGAGAGGGATGCAGCATAGATGCAGTGTGAAAAAAACAGAAAGATATACACTGTAATACATGAACGTAGTGATTTACGTTCTGATACATATGTAGTGATTTACGTTCTATATCCATTTTATTCGTTCGCGCTTATTTAATCTGTCAAAAAAATAACTTTTAATTTATAATTTAACGATAAACATCTTGATTTCCATTGAAAATTTGTAAATATGAGTAAAATATTCCCGCCGACCGAAATATTTAAGGCAGCTTATGAAACTCACAAGAGGCTTTATTGCCAAAAAAGTAGAGTTATTCTAGTGCTCTACTACTACGTAATCAAAGTTGGTATGTTATTTTCTTAATGATTTTTATGCTCGTAGAAAAAGTAATTTAAGCCACTGATTGCAAACTAGTCATTGTAAAATTCGTGCTGTCTATTGCGACATTCGTCTGCGCCTCATGTCACAAACAAGCACTTATATTACAATGACTATCTTTACCTGACAGTGGCATAAACTACTATTCTGATCTTGCAATATTTTTCATGCTATTCTTATTTTTTTATTACTAATCTCATTTACCTGTTCTCTCGTGAAGCCCAACGCGACGATTTCTTCTACTTCTGACTCGCCGAAAGAATCAGTCGGCAGTATCGTTCGACTGGGATCTCCGAGACCTGGGCAATGAATAAAATGGTTACAAAACAAACCAGTCATGATGTGTAGTTAATAGCTTATACTTTACGACAGAAGTTTTACAAGTGATTGCCAGTAGGGATTTGAAAAATGGCCACTATATGGACCGGGAGGCGAGAACGTTTTTTCCACGCGATAATCAATCAGGGCGAATAGGAGATGTCTTAGTAGATGGGGGATAAGAGGATCACAAAACACCATGTGAGATGTTCCAGTCCGGAGCCCGGAGTTCAGGAGGCCTTTTTCACATTTTTAAGCCGGTCTATTTAAGCTCAAGCCCCAAACTTTCTTGTCTGGCAAATGTTTTTCAGTATCACCATAAGCTACTCTATCACCGGCAATCACTTTCTTTCGCCCTGAAAATCACCATGATATTTCCACCAATTGTCTATCTTAGATTTTCAGGCTTGTCTGTTTGGATATAATGTTAATATTCAGGGCGAACAATAGTACATTACTCAAGAGGGAAGAAAGTGACAGTTCCATACCGAGATCATGGCATTTGCGCCACGAGCTTGCGAGGGGCGCAAACCATTCGAGGTATGGAACTGTACTTTATCCAGAATGATGTATAGTGCTTTTTATTACACCTACGAGGAAAATAATAGATATAAGAGCCATCGCGCACTAGCGATTTTTAGTTGGCCGACAGTTTAGTCGCAATCGTACTTTCTATAGACAAATCGATCGACAAATGCGCGCACTACCATAGAGGTACATACTGATTCCCAGAACAATCAAACTATCGGCCAACTAAAAAATCGCTAGTGCGCGGTGGCTCTAAATGCGGAATACGGTCAATTTCGGATCCTCCTTTATGTTGACGTTATTTCTTTTTAAAATTGTGCTTCCTAACATAGAATGCAAACTATGAATAGCCTATATCGTGCTTCGCTTATATTGTTTTGCTTTCTCACTAAAATATGAGAGCATTTTCAGAAAATGAAGAGGTTTTCTTTACCTTTTGCCAACGTATGAAATTTTCATAACTATTGTTGTATCTGTATATAGATTTTTCCGGCAACAGGCCGCCTCTAATAGTTCTGGCGGTGTGTTAGGGATAGCATCATCACTATCACTAGAAGAAAACATATTTAACAAAAAACACAATAGTAGGAGATCCAACAAGGCGAACCTCGCACTTTAACCTGCTGGGATGAAACTTGGCACAACGCAAATTCAGAATTCAAATTGTCAAACATTAAAACAAACAAACCTCAAACGATTTCGAGTAAATCACATGTTTAACTTTAGGTAGTACTGGAACACCCTTTATATGAATTTTCAGATCAATGGATACTACCGTAGGATACTTGCATGGAGATTTTTTAATTTGCCAACACATGTTCCTTATGGATAATTGTTCAGTTTAGTCTACTGAGCAAGCCCTTTCAGTTTTTGGTACACCCTGTGTACTAAATTTTATTCAAAAAAATCATAAATAATAATAATATCATCCTCATCATCATAAATATAATAATATCCAGTCAGGTAGACAACCAATCCAAGATTAATATTATAGAAAAAAACTCAATGGAACCAATTTTGGGTAAATCACATATTTACGATTTGGTGGTACAGGAACACCCCTAATATGAAATTACACAGATCAATTGATACTGGCGGAAGATATCTTACATGGAGATGCTTGGTCATGCAAAGTTTCATCAAGGTTCTATGAGCCGTTTTTGAAAATCTGGAAAAGGCCTCCGGAACACCGGGCTCCGGTCTAGAAGTTCTCAAATGGTTTTCCTTTATCGTTTCATTGTCCCAATCTACTGAGACATCTCGTTTTCGCCTAGAATATCACGTGAAAAACCAAGGAAAAAAAAAATTCTCGATTGCCGTACATAATTTGGTTGGGAAACTGTACTAAAGTATGCTTTTTAGACTGGAGCTGTTCGTTTGGTATTCTTTTAATATGATAAAGTTTGGCTTACCTATCCTCTGGTTGCCAGTCTGTGAGCTGGACTGCAGAGCAGACGTGGCTGCAGACTTTTGCTGACTACCTTCTGCACAAGAATTCTTTATTAGTAATTATCAAAGTAATACATTCTTATAACTCAGTAAAAAAAACGAAAAATGTCAAATGAGCAAGAGGCTAATTAGGTGCCAATAAAATCTCCCAGACTATTCATTCAAGTTATACTTGAAGACTAAGCCGCCGCCGCCGCCGTAGCGATACAAACTACTCATTAAAAGAATCTGTGCCTTTTTTAAAAAGTTATTTTGGGATAATTAATGATTAACCCACAGAAAAAAGTACATACCAGCGATATTGGAATTCTTGCATGTAATCTTAAGCACATCATGTACGTATTCATTAACTGCAAGCCTTGTCAGCATAGAGATAGAGACTGCACATGTATGTTTAAAATGAAATAATAAAATTACGGAATTGAATCTAACCAGTTTCAAAAACCAACTTTCTAATAAAATACATTTATTTTAACATTTTTTTACATAATCTCCTCAAAATTTCTAGCTACAAAATAACAGCCGCAAGTATTTCGATTTTTATTATAATTCATTATATTTTGTACAATTTTTATGTACATTTATGGCACTGAGATTCAAAGTTTCTTAGATTTCTTAATTTTACTTCTTTTTTCCATGCCCACCTTGCTTTGATTTTTCTAGTGCTTGTTTTACTTGCTGGTCATCATGGTCTCTCATGGATTGGTTGACTATGTCATCTTCTGAGTAGCTAGAGAGTCTAGCACATTCTGGAAGTTCGGACTCTGGCAAAAATGGTGTTTCAGTCCCGGTTGTTCCAATGCGCAGAACATTCCGCTTCAAATCAATGTTGCACTAAAGAAAAATATCAATATTACGTGAGTTAGTCACAGACAAGAAAAACACATTAAAATCTTTAGCCCTAAATTCAACATACTCTGTTTGTTAACTAATTGACCAGTTAACTAACGGATAGGTGCCACTTTACATTTACTTTGTTAGTTAACTAATTGACAATTACTAAACAAACAGAGTACAAGTAGCCGTGATTTCACCAAAATTTCTTAAATCAGACGTTAGTCAATCTTTTGTTAAAGTTAACACTGTTGTTAACATATTATGCGTTTCGCGAGGAAAATCAAACAGACGTTCATTAAGAAAAACTCCAACCGAATGACTGCAATCAGGCGCTAGGACCTCGCTGAGCATTAGGAGATATAAAGTTTAATAAGTTATAATATGAACGCTATGAAATACTTAAACAAAACATGCTTTGCGATAAAAAAAATCTACAGAACCCTATACTGCGCGTGGCCCGACACGCATTTGGTCGGTTTTAAAAATTTTTGTTTTAGAAATCTGCATATTACTCGAACTTCCACACAGAGACGTCACATTGAAGAGGACAGCATGATACTAAACTGGAGATGAACTTGAAACAACATCTCTTAATACTGCAGGTAACATCCAGGCGGACAGAATTGTTGTTCATTACAACAAATTAAGTTTTTTGCCGGAAATCAAGGAAGAAAATACCGACCTACAGAGTGTCTATATCAGTTTCAGTGGAAAACAATCCAGTAAGCCTAACAACAGGAAAAAACATTGCAAAAGGATTCTGAAAGGAGTGTGACAGGTCCCAGAGCAAGAGACAGAGTAAAGAGGACATAGAGTAAAGGGGCCCATGCAGGAGAACTCAGAGGAAAAAAGATCCAGCGAGAATAGGACCCTACAAGAGGATCCGGATGAGATCCAATGCAACCATCAGAATTTAAATAAACTATACATGCAGCGCGTAATACTTTTTAGGGTTCCGTACCCAAAGGGTGAAAAACGGGAACCTATTGATGTGCCTTCGATGTCTGTCTGTCTGTCTAATGAACCGTAATAGGTAGAAATTTGATAATTTCACAAATTGTATATATCTGTTGCCGCTACAACAACAAATGATAAAAATAAAAATAATTTAAAAATGAAGGGGGGCTCCCAAACAGCTAAAAAAAACTTTGACCTACCCCATCCAGTGGGATATCGTTGTTTAGAGCTCGTTAAGTAGATAAATACCGTATTTGTGTTTTAAACAATATTTCACCAAAGTCAGATTTCTTTTATAAAATTTTCTTTGGGCTGTATCTCATAAACAGTAATAGGTAGACAGTTGAAATTTTCACAGATTATGTATTTCTGTTGCCGCTATAACAACAAATACCAAAAATTCAAAGAGGCTTCCCTACTACAAGCATGTTTTACGATATTTCTCTATCGTAAAAGCGAAAACATTTATAAGGGTGAAAATTTGTATATTTATAGTGCATAAGTTACAAAATAACAACAAATAATAAAAACTGGTCAAGTGTGAGTTTGAATAAAAAAATCTAGCACAGTTACTGAAATTTCAACTAATACAATTAATAATATGTGGTGGTACGGAACCCTCGGTGCGCGAGTTCGACTCGCACTTGGCCGGTTTTTTGCTGATGTGGCATCATTTAGCAAAGGGCATCTTCTAAAAAAAATTACAGTAAGTTACTTTACCTGATGTCTTTTCAACATGTCAAGGCCAAGCAACATGTCCATAGGTTGTTCTTCCAGAACAGAAAATGAAGTTGTTAGGAAGTCCTTCTCAATTCTCATTTGCACCATGTGGATGCGACCTATTATTCTTTGGACACCCACACCTTTTGCAATGCCTGCCCATCTAAAAATACAATTTGCTTTCAATATTCAAAAGTTATAGTTGCAACATGGCATTAAATGTAAAAAGTTTACCTGGTATCAACCAAGCGCATAATATTACACCTTTCTGCACAAGCAGCAGACATAATTGTGGTTTGGGCTCCTGAATCAATGAAAGCTTTAACAGGAAATCTGAAATAAAGATTTTATAATTGAAGAGAATGCATTACTAAATATTTCTAGAAGAAATTGAGGATGACATCTTTCTGTATATTTAAATTAAATAAACTTACCCATTTACATGGCAATTTATGTACAGCATGACCACAGTACCAAAGGTCTCGGGATTATACTCCATAGCAGCCTCCATGTTTGCTTCAATATTCTTTTGTCTTATTTCCTCCGCAATCATCCTCTGAGCTTCTGTGTCAAATGGGTCTGAATTCATCATTCTGGAATCATGATGTTTTCTAAAACTTTGATTTTTGTAAAAACTAATAAACATAAAGTAAACATAAGTCAGCTGCAATAAATTTCAAATTTTACCTTATTCTTTGCTGTTGGCGCTCCGTTCTAGCAGTTATTTGCTCACGGAGCACAGATGCAAATGTATCTATGAATATTAAACAGAGTTATAGGAGCAGAACAAAAAATAGCAAGTGTGTCATGACATCACAAATAATAGTACAGCACATGCAATGAATCAAGAGTGTTGCTGAAGTGGAATGGGTAGACGCAGAGGTAATTTTTTCCTAGAATTCCCATCTACTTACATAAAAAAACCATAAGTATACTATTCTATACTATTGTAAATACCTGATATTGTAAAAAGAGCTTCTAACTATTTCAGCCGCCTAGGCAACCGAGTTTTGCAACATGTTGCGTAAAAGGATTTTTTCTTCATTCTTGACAACTAGTTGCGGTGGAAGAATGTTTCTTCCTAATTCACTAACAGTTTTTATTTTTTATGTGACAAGTGAGCTAACGAGCAGGTGGGCCACCCGATGGAAAGTGGTCACCACCGCCTATGGAGCCCGCTGTCTTATTAGTGGCATAACTTGACACTAAAAGACAGCAAAGCACGTTACCCACCCCGAGAACTAAGATAGTGTATTTAATGCCAGTAATTTCACCCTTCAAACCGAAACACAGCAGTGCAAACACTGCAATTTCACGGCAGAAATAGGCAAGGGGGTGGTACTTCCCCAGACGGACTCTGCACAAAAGCGCTACGACCTTCAGTTGCAAGAAAGAATAGTTAAATAATTAGCAAACATTAATATTAGATTGAGAATAATAAAATATTGTTATCTTGCAACTTATTTAAAGTTCAAATATAAAACAATAACTCATTTTACACCCCTAATTTCAAGCCTTCAACATGGATCTTGCATGGGAACTAGGCACAATAACGCATTCTCTTGATGTAGAAAAACTTTTAGAAGAGCTTCAGATGCGACTTGATAAAACTGTTGATAAATATGCACCCCTCAAGACAAGACACTAAAAGTCAAGCCAATGAACAAACCTTGGATATCAAAAGAAATAAAAAAGATGGCAAACGAAAAGAAAATGCTAGGGGATCATTATAGAATGACGAACGACCCTGAGGACTACTCTAAATACAGAGATGTCAGTAATAGGTAATAGGTGCAGAGACACGTAGACGCCGGTTTTCACATGAGGCAAAATTCTTGACAATGGAGATAAACAATTTTATTCTCACATACGCAGATGCATGGCAGGTAAAGTCAGTATCCTCCCAGCAGTCAGGAATGCGAACGGAGACCTGGTTACAGACCCATCTGACAAAGCAGAAGCTTTTGCTGAGGAATTCCAGAAGGCATTCTCCCTTGAGCCCCCAATAACAGGTCAGTTGTCCGTTGAGAAGATTGCCCGTGTTGAGGCTTCACTTACAGATATTTCGTTTACTGAGGACAAGGTAACCAAAATAATGACAAGTTTAGATATCAACTCATCATCAGGGCCTGATAATGTCCCGGGAATAATCCTTAAACGTTGCGCGCCTGTTCTGGCTCCAGTTGTGACCGAGATAATGAAAACTTACTTTGAAGGTGGGAAAGTTCCCCAGGTATGGAAGCATGCTATTGTCACACTGGTATACAAGAAGGGTGATAAGATGAATCCTGCAATGTACAGACCAATTAGCTTGACGAGCATTCTCAGTAAGATAATGGAGAGGATAATATGCAAGAATTTAACACTGTTTCTTAATCGACACAACATTGCTTCCGTTCGCCAGCATGGGTTTCTTGTTGAGAAAAAATCAACTGTCACTAATTTACTAACATCTGTTCACGAATGGATAATCCAGTTAGACAACCGCAATTTAGAAGACGTCATTTATCTCGATTTTGAACGCGCATTTGACAAGGTTCCTCACCAAAGATTGTTGATAAAATTGGAGCACTTTGTTATATGTGGTAACTTATTAGAATGGATTAAAAACTACTTGAACGATAGAACGTACCAAGTGAGAGTAGGGGGTGTTGTGTCTTCAAAGAGAAATGTGCTCAGTGGTGTCCCTTAAGGATCTGTTCTGGCTCCAACAATGTTCAGTATTTTTATCACAGACCTGATCGCCATTATTGAGTCTCAGTGCAGTTTCTTTGCTGACGATGGGAAATTCTTTGGGAACCCTATTAAGAACTCCGTTAAATTGCAGTCAGATATCAACAGGCTACACACTTGGACGAAAGAATGGATTGTTAAACTGAATGTTGCCAAATTGTCAGTCCTCCATCTTGGCAGCAACAACCCCCAAGTTAAGTACACAATTGAAGCAATCACAGCTGTCAACTCACAAAAAGACCTGGGCGTTTTAGTAACGAAAGATCTCAAGTGGGGTGAACATGTCAGCATGATAGTGAAAAGAGCTAATTCATTTCTGTATGTTATAAGACGGTCCTTCCAACACATCACAGAGGAAGTCTTTGTCAAATTATACAAAACGTATGTGAGACCGCTACTTCAATATGCTGTTCAGGTGTGGAACCCTTACTTCTGCAAGGACATAGACTTATTAGAGAGTGTTCAGAGAAAAGCCACGAAGATACCATTTTCTTTAAAGAAAAAAAAACATATGAGCAAAAACTGGAAATTCTCAACCTTCCCACTCTAAAGCATAGAAGGCTAAGAGGAGATCTGATCAAGACATATAAAATTCTTACTTCTAAGTGTAATCTGCGCATCTCAGACATGTACTCAATGAGATCAAGAACACAGCAGGGGCACAACCTGCAAATCGACCGCACTCGTGCAAATACAAACGTCGCCCACCACTTCCTTACTAACAAGTTGCTACTGTATGGAACAGACTTTCCGATGATGTTGTTTCGGCTCCATCAGTGAACTCATTTAAAAACAGACTGGACAATTGGTTTAAAAAGTCTAATTGGTCTAAGTCCTTAAACATTTAGACTGTGTAAACTGTGCTTCTTATGAACAAGAATAATAATAAAATAGTAATAATGAATATTAATATTTATAAACTAAATTATAATAATAAAAAAAAACCAACACTGAAGGACTCGTCAGCAAAATTGCTGCCTGTCCTATATTTAATAATAATAATTGTGTTCAATCACATATGTTCAATTAGGGGTTTAAAATGAGTTATTGTTTTAATATCATAATTTTGGTCCTTTTAAGATACTAAAATAGCAACTTACTGGCCTAAGTCAACCATAAACGAGAGGCCATAAGCGTAACTGTACAAAATTGCAATAAAAATACCATTTGGTGAAACGCCCCATTCAAAATGATGGTTTTGTAAAAGGCGCACTACTCGTTTTTTTGTTATTTTGTGACTGTGTTCTGTTATAAACTATTAAATATATACATGTCTTAAGGCGATCCGTTTTCCACTACATTATAGATCGCACACCCACAATGGTAATATTGAACCAAATATTGCAAACACAAAACTAGTACTTTCGAGTTTCGGTGCATTAACTGTATCTTTCTAAAAATTGCAGTATACACTCGTTTTTCAACAGAATTTTATGTCCTGCATAAGAAAGCAAGTCATTTGAATTTAGTATGGAAAACGGATTGCCTTAAGTAAAATATCTTACAGATGGTTGCATATCAAGAAAAGTTCTTTCCTATCATAACTAGACTTTTCGGGACATTACTGGACTGGTAGAAAATTAGGAAGAAACATTCTTCTAGCACAACTAGTTGCCATGGAAGAACTCAGTTGCCTAGGTGGCCGAAACGCTTCTAACACCTAGAGAACTTACAACTTTCCACAAGTTTATAATAAGTGAAATAGTTTCAAGTTCCAAATAAGAATGCATATGCCAAATAATGGGAGGCAAATAAATAGTCTAACATTAATATATGCTAACATCAATATAGGCTAAAATTGATAATGTTTGCATAGAAACAAAGAGAACTTAACTGATGAATTATTTAGTCTCCGCTTTCTTCAGAACTTGCATCAGCAGCATATTACAATTTCAGCTCATGGCCATGTAGACTTGGATTTTCACTGAAAAAGATTTAGACTTCCAATTCACTCACCAAGGTTTCCACTGAGTAATGCGTCAGCTAATCTAGGATTGTTTTGCTTGAGTAGTGCTAGTTGATCTGGGTTGGCGAGAAACATTTCCCTAATAATCCTTGGGTCTTCCTCAACAGGGGGATTTCTAGCAGCCATAGAGGTACTAGCTCCTGTTGGTACACGTATGTTACTAAAGTCTAGATCAGCCAAGCCTGTCGGTAGAGCTGCAAGGTAGATTTTTAAAATTTTGATAATTACTCATATAAATTTTGAAACAAAAACATTCAAGACATTTTAACAAAAGTCAAGCTGACACCATACTTTTTTATGGCACTTTACAGCAACATGACAGCAAAACCCAAAACCAACCTGAAATAAACCAAAAAGTGGGGCGAAAACAAAGAGATTTTAACATTACTGACAGTAACGTCACGAATGACAATGCAGTTTCAAGTCATGTAAGCAAACACATTGTGGAATACATTTTAGTTTGATACCTTGATTTGCGTCGGTGAGGTTAAGCTCAGAACCAGACTGCACCATGTGGAGGAGCACAATGACGTCTCCATCGTGGACGCCAAGAGCTTTCAGTGACTTCTTGTCGTCGAGCAAAGGCCGACCATTGAAGTTCAGCGTGATTTCTTTTGCAGGAAAACCGGACTCAATTTCACAGAATGCTTTAAAGTTTTCTAACTCTAAATCCTCGGACACTTGAAGGACGAAAATATCGTCGTTCAGAGTAGTTACTGTAACTTTCATGATGGAATTTTGATGGTGTACCGTCTACGAGTCTACGAGTGAGCGACGATTGCGGAGGCAAGACAACTGTGTGGCGTGATGGTTATTTTGGGTGCATGACTGTCCACATTTTACTGAACACACATTTTTGTTAATCTACAAAGAAAGGACAACACGAACAAATAGAACTTTGTGCTCGCACTCGTTTTGTAAGTCAACTTATATTTGGCCGACAAAGAGAAAAAGCCACAGCGACAGCAAAATCGTACTATCGTACGTCAGTAGTTAGTGTTGCCAGCCAAGTCTGTCTGGAGTTGGGCTGGATGATGGCATAACGGCAAAAACAATCGTATAAAAATGTGATATTTCTTTTATTCCTGTGTTTTAATCTGTGGTTTTAATCATTACATATTTTCTTTCACATGTGGCAGTACATAAATTATAAATTTACAAAAACGTCAACACACGCGATGGCCCATCAAATGGCCCATGAAATGGCCTATCAGATGGCATTGTTTTTTTTTATTCATCTCTATAACAGAGCTCATCACACAGAATAGGTAATAGTACTAGCGTACAGAAAGAGCACTCTCGAACAAATTGCAAGTTTAGGTATAAAAAATTGCCTACGCCACCTGCCTGCAAGCGAAATTGAAACATTTTTTTTTTTTTTTTTTACTATGTATGGGCTTACTCTTGACCTCGATCTAGCCTTGAGGACAGAGATGAGGTCGACGATGGAACGAGCTTGCCCAGAAGAAGCCTATTCACTCGCGACTTAAATAGATTCGGGTTATAAGAGCTCGGGAACACAGACGCAGGCAGAGAATTCCACTCCTTAGCTGTGCGCATTATAAAGGATGTTTCAAAGCGCTTTGTGCGAATGTGTGGAATATCAACCAGATATGGGTGATATCCTGCGGTGCGTCTGGATTCCCGATGGTAGAAGGGGGATGGCGGAATAAGCTCATGGAGCTCTTGGGCACACTCTCCGAAGTACAATCTGTAAAAGACCGACAGACATGCAATTTTGCGCCGGTGGGCTAGGCTGTGAAACTTGGTTTTCACTAGCATCTCATCACCAACGAGCTTCTTGGCTCTGCGATCGATCAAGTCTAGAGCGGCTAGTTGGTATTTGGCTGAGCCATCCCAAAGGTGGCAGCAATTCTCCATGCAAGATCGGACTTGTGCTTTGTATAAAACTAGCAACTGTCCAGGAGAGAAATACCGCTTAACCTTATTGAGGATACCCAACTTTTTGGCCGCAGTTTGAGCTTTTGACTCAATGTTGGCGCCGAAGTTCAGGTTTGCACACAGCTTCATGCCAAGAAGCTCGAGGCTGTCGGTGACCGGTACAGATGTACCTCGAAAAGTAGGAGCCAGATTGAATGGACTCCTTTTGGCAGTGAATAGACACGCTTGTGTTTTGGTGGCGTTGAAACTCACCAGATTTTTGTCACCCCAGTCGGAGACAAGACTTAAGGTTGAGTTTATACGCTCTACCGTGGCCTCTCTCAAAGAACGTATTTCGTCACTGCTGGCTTTTGCGCTTGACATATATCTCTCGACGACAGTACTGTCATCTGCGTACCCAACAATATTAGGACCAAGTAGGTCGTTGATGTGCAGCAGGAAAAGAGTCGCAGAGAGAACAGACCCCTGAGGAACCCCGGCGTCAATAGCCATGAGGTCAGAGGAGCAGCCATCAAGGACTACTCGGATCGACCGTTCACTCAGGAAGTCAGAAATCCAAGAGCAAAAGTCAGCGGGAATGCCGTATGCAGGAAGTTTGCTCAGCAGACTTGCGTGCCATACCCTGTCAAAGGCCTTCGAGATGTCCAGTGATACGGCAAGGGCTTCGCCGTGTTTCTCGATGGCCTCGCCCCAGCAATGCGTAACATACACTAGAAGATCCCCAGTTGATCGTCCCCGGCGGAAGCCATACTGACGATCACTGAGTAGGTCGTTAGTTTCTAGGTAAGTCAGCAATTTTCCATTTAGTACCCTTTCCATAACTTTGCAGAGTATGGAGGTGATGGCGATCGGACGATAGTTGGTGGGGTCGGCACGACTACCCTTCTTGGGTACCGGCTATACATTGGCAACCTTCCAAGGTTTAGGCACCGTTCTTGTTTTAAGAGAGAGGCGGTACAAACGCGTCAGCACAGGAGACAACTCAGGCGCACAGTTCCTCAAGACTCTTGCTGGTATTCCATCAGGACCGCTAGCTTTGTTCACTTCTAGACTTCGAAGTACTCTACGAACCTCTTTTGAGTGTATTGTGATCTCCGACATCGAAGAATCACAGCGAGGAATCGTCGGTGGCTGATTAGAGCCTGCATCTAGGCGAGAATTGCTCGCAAATAGAGATGCAAATAAATTTGCTTTCTCTGTTGCGGAGTGGGCTAGTGACCCGTCTGGTTTCAGCAGGGGAGGTAATGTAGGACGGCAGAAGTTGTTTTCGACTGACTTGGAAAGGGACCAAAATTGTTTACTACCAGAGGGGTAGGATGCAAGTTTGGTCCCTATGCGACTGACGTGGTCGTAACGGGCCTTCCGGATCACCCGCTTGCAGGACTTTGCAGCAGCATTAAATGCTCTTTTCTTCGCGCGAACCCGCCGAGCTCGAACTTTGCGGTCACGGGCTTGAACCCAGGCTTGGTATGCAGACTGCATTCGAGCCTCAGCGCGAGCGCAGTCTGCATTGAACCAAGGTCGGGCTTTGTGACCGAGCGGTATATCGGAGAATGGAATATAGTATTCCATTCCCTGCCGTATCACATCAGCAACCGCTTCAGCTGAACAGGTGGGGTCGCCCGAAGAAAAACACACTGGCTGCCATGGGTAGGACGCAAAGAAGTGCCGCATCTCATCCCAGTCTGCTGACTCGTATCGCCAAACTCGCCTCGTGCCTCTTGGGCTATCATCCGGAGGAGAGATGATCGACACGGACTTCACCAGACAGTGGTCGGATGTTCCCAGCGGGGCTGATACCGACACGGAGTGCCTGTCCGGATCTGTAGTCAGCAGCAAGTCCAAGCAATTGGGCGTGTGTCCGTCAACGTCTGGCACCCGCGTAGCAACATTCACCAGCTGGGTGAGATCTAGCGACAGTGCTAGTTTGCGCGCCTCTCTCCCAGCATGGTCAGTTTTCTGGTATGGGAACAACCACTCGCTGTGGTGGGCATTAAAGTCCCCCAGAAAATGAAGCTGCGCTGTTGGGTACCGTTGTTGGGCACAATCCAAAGAGCCCGGATGTCTCCTCGTCACTGCTGTGCGACCGATAGACACCGGCGTAGAGAGATTTCTCGACCCCGGTGTCCACCAGTAGCCAGATTGTAGAAAACCCGGAATCCTCAAAGCAACGGAGACGCCGATAGCAAATGTCATCGCGAACGTACACACAGACCCCAGCTCGTTTTTTGAACTTGTGTTCCAACGAGTATCCTGGGTAGTTGAGGTACGCCGCGTCCGACGGTGTTCCTATTTGCGTCTCCGTTAAAAAGAATAAGTGCGGCTTCTCGGTCTCGAGATGATGGTGGACCGGGTCGATATTTGAGTGCAACCCCCTGATGTTTGTAAGGTGCACTTTAAGCGGGAGGAAGTGCCGCCGTTTGGTAATCTTAATTCTTTTCGTACTTTTTTTCATTTTGAGGAGTGTGTGGTGGGGAAATGGAAGAATGGTCGAGACGCTACTCCTTTTTCCAATTGGACGCTTCAGCTCATTCGACCTGTGGGGAACTCATCTGGAGACTGCGGGGACGCCCGAGCCTCCCCGAAATGGGTCCATCGGGTCCTCCCGTCCAGTCGCCAGCTGGCACGATGGAGCATTTCGGGATTTTTCGCTAGTTGGCGGGGCAGCCTTTCCCACGTCGGCTTTCGTGGTACTTGGGCCCCCTACTACCTGCGGTCGGCCAACGGCAGGGACCGTGCCTCGGATCCCGCTACCCTCCAGTATGAGTTACCCGGTACAAACTTGCTTAGAGACCAAGACCGAATCAGAGCCGCGCTACTGACCACCTCCCATCCCCCAATGGCACTGGCACTCCCGCACTCCGACGGAACACAGCTAAGCTGTTTGGCGTCGGGCTCCGGCGGGAGGGTGGTCGCGAGCCAGGCGGCCAAAGCCTACCACCGCTGTGAGGGACCTTCAGCCGCCGCCACAGAACATAGTGTCCCGCGGCGCCGTTGCCCGGGGTGGACCGCTAGGAGGTAGGCCCCTACCACCCCAAAATGCGTTGCGTTATTTGCTTATTGCGTTGGACGAGCGCTCATATTCGGTTAAGTATCCTTGACACGCAACTGGTCTAGCGGCTATAGCACAGGGGTGACTCGCTCGCCGATATTAATTATTTTAAAGTAAAACATTAAGCATTCAATAAATAAGTTTAAATGATGACCTGCTCGCCTACTTAAACAGAAAACGTTAGTTTACTATTATTTAATCTGTGACAGAACAATAAACGTAATATTTCTTTTAGTGGATGTCATTGTGAAGATTTACGTAAAAATTACAGCCTCAACAAAAAAGGAGCGGCCGGCCGAGCACGCAGTTGCCAGCCTACTGCAATACTGTACCGAGTGCAGGCGGTGGCCAAAAGTACCTAAAGTGTGGAGTAACACCCCCCAGCTCATGATGAAAGAACGCCAAATTTTGTAAACAAACATTTTTCAGTCAAGAAAAGATTTAATTTCAATTAAACGAGGTACGCACTGCAGGAAGCACTTATAAACAAAACCAGAGACCCGCTAATATTTCCGTTGTACTCGTAGAATGATTTTTTTGGTAGAAGCATAGGTGTGCTGTCACATCAATAAATGTTTTGTCAGTTGTCTTTCATGTTTATGTGCCACAAAGTAAACAATATATTAGAATAAGATAAATTAAAATAAAATATATAAAAACATTCGATTTTAAAATTATTTTTATTTATAAAAGTTTATAGTTTGTAGTACGCTGCAGTACCATTGTAAGTGCCATCGTCAGGCCCCCGTCACTCGCTCTAGGTCACGCGTTTTGTGCCTACCACTTAGTAGCTCGTCCCGGAGCCGATCGCCAGTGGGCTGTCGCACGCGAGATAGAGCCCGCAGTGCCCGCACGGCACGTTTCCCGCCAAAACGCAGCAATACTTACGTGTAATATTATGAATATAAAAATTTTGACTAACGATACGATGCTGAAATTATTATGAAGTTGTTAGATGTCACAGTCAAAAGACAAATAAAAAATTGTCTATTTTTCATTGCCTAATGATGAAGAAAGGTACATTACGTTATTTGAAAGTAGATAAATAAAGTAGATTAACTACATAAATAATAAAACTTCACTTCAGTCATTTCGCTTAATTTATGTTCTTTGTACAACCCTGACGATTGCGCTCGATGACGAACCCACGCGGTGTACGCGGAAATGTCGACTCTCGGCGCGCGTCCGAAGAATACGTTTCTTCTTGCAGCGTCTTTTGTAGGTTAATATACTTAAAACTGATAGTAGAGTAAGTGCAGCAGTGTTTATAAGAGAAAGTAATGATCACAAATAATAAACAATATATTAGTACAAATTTACAGAAAAGTCCATTCACAAGTGACAATCAAAAATCTAACAAACAACAGTTGCTAAGAAACCAACATGTCACATTGGTATCACATTGTCTTTGCTCTAACACCTTCTCTCAATGTTCAGACCAATACTATCCATAAGCTTCCGGAGCCTTGGCCTGGCCATAGGTTTCGTTAGAAGATCCGCCAACTGCAGTTCACTTGTCGTCTTCTTGACTGACAATTCACCACTTGTCACCAACTCTCTGACAAAGAAATGACGAATTCTTATATGCTTCGTTCGTCGGTGAAATTCTGGATTCTCAGCCAATCTAATAGCAGCCTCATTATCCACTAGTAGTGTAGGCACATCCTTCAGCTTAGTTAGATATCCAATTAGCCGCAATAACCATAATGACTCTCTGGCACCTTCGCTAGCAGCCACAATCTCAGCTTCTGTTGTACTGATAGCCACTGAAGTCTGTCTCTGGCTAAACCAAGAAACTGCACCGCCACTATATAAACATAGTACTCCAGTTGTTGATCTTCCTGTACTAACATCACCACCGTGATCGGCGTCACTGTAACACTCGATTACACCTGGTTTGTAATTCCTCTTGTATATTATACCAAGATCAAGAGTGTACTGTATGTATCTCAAAATGCGCTTTACTTTTACACAATCTGCTTGACTTGGGTTCTCCAGACTTCTCGATACGACACTCACTGCGAAAGCAATGTCAGGTCTCGTTCCGACCATGAGATAGGCTAGTGCTCCAACTACCTGTCTGTAGTTCTGTAGAATGAACTCATCCGACTTCGTATCATTCTGTACCACATCCTCCTTTACTATGGGCGTAGAAACTGGACGACAATTCTCCATCCCAAATCTGCGTAAAATTTTCTTCGCATATGATGTCTGATGAATGACAATTCCGTCATTACCTTCTCTGCTTTCAATCTCAATTCCAAGGAAGTAACTTGCAGGTTTTGTAGTTATCTTGAAAGTTTGTTTCAGTTCTTTTAGAAAGTCATCTATAATTTTCTGATTAGTGGCAGCTACCAATCCATCGTCAACGTACAGGGCTACGATCAGCTTGCCACCCTTGTTCTCTTTCTTAAAGAGGCAGGGATCAGCCTCACTAACTTCAAAACCAGTTGCTTCAAAGAAATCAAGAATTCTCTTATTCCAACATCTTGGAGCTTGTTTCAATCCATACAAGCTTTTCCTCAGAAGACAAACTCGACCAGATCCATCGTCGTAGCCTTCCGGTTGCTTCATATAAATTTCCTCGTTATCTAACGACCCATAAAGGAATGCAGTCGAAACATCAAATTGGCACATCTTCAAATTTTCCGACGCTGCAATGCTCAAAACTGCTCTCACTGTTGATAGTTTTGCAACAGGGCTAAAAGTTTGATTATAATCTTCACCTTTCTTCTGGCGAAATCCCTTTACCACAAGCCTTGCCTTGTATTTATCGACTGTGCCGTCAGCATTCAGCTTAACTTTAAAGACCCATTTGCATGGTATTGCCTTTCTGTTTTTTGGTAACTTTTCCAAAATCCATGTTTCGTTTTCCTTTAACGAATTTATTTCACTCTCCATCGCCTTTACCCAGAGTTCCTTCTCTTTGCAAGATACGGCTTCCTTGTAGCACGTAGGCTCAACGTATCCGTCAGTTGTCATGACATAATCTTTGAATTTTGCTGGAGGTTTCAATAATGAACGATCTCTAAGAATCCTGATGCTTTGTTCATTGGCTAAGTTTTCAATTGTGTCATTGTTCTCATCAACGTCGCCAACAGCTTCTTCATTTTCATGATGGACCTCTACATTATCCTCCTCTAATTCAATAGATTCTTCATGAATCGATAATGCATCATCGTATTCACCTATCGATGAAGTTTCCGCAACGATTTCATTATTTACTTGAGTCTCTTGTATTGCTATGGGAGTTTCTACATTCACTTCATATTCCTTTCGAACTTGAAGAGGAATTTCCATTTCATTGGTTTCATCCTGCTCAGTTAAATCCTCTGTATCCATTCTGGATTTAAGTGGCATTTCATCAAAGCTCACATCTCTAGACCTTACAAGAGAATTCGACTTCTTATCCCAAAGTCGGTAACCGTCATCATTATCATAGCCAATCAGTACACACTTTATTGCTTTCCTCTGCATTTTCTTCCGTTTCTGTTTGGGAATATGCACGTAGCAACTCGAGCCTATAATCCTAAGATGTTTTATCTGGGGTTTCTTCTTCAACCACAGTTCAAACGGAGTCTTAAGATCCACATTAGTTGGTCCGGTTCTGTTTAAGATATAAACGGCCGACTGCACTAATTCAGCCCATAAGTGTTGTGGCAACTCTTCATGAGCATGCATCATAGCTCTAGCTGCCTCTACAATTGTACGGTTTTCTCTCTCTGAACAGCCATTCTGTTCTGGTGTATAGGGCATAATCAGTCTTTGATGAATTCCATATTTCTTCAGCTCTTTCCTTACTTGCTCGTTATCGAATTCCCCACCGTTATCGCTCAAAAATTCCTTTATTGTATGGCCTGCCACTTTAGCTTCTGCCAGCATTTGTCGAAGTTTCTCAGGTACTTCGGACTTTTGTTTCATAAAGTAGACATAGCGAAAACGAGTAAATTCGTCTTTGAAAAGAACAAAATATCTTAATTTTGAACATGAATATGGGAAAGGACCGCACACATCAGAGTGAATCCGCTCTCCAGACATGGTAGCTTTCTCTCTCACTCCGAATTTCCGTCTATGTGCTTTGCCAAAAATACAGCCTTCACACAAATCACCATTGTCCTTTACTTTAACATTCAGTTCCTTTTCTATAAGGCGTTTCACATGCCTTTTGTCTTGATGACCCATCCTCTCATGGTAAAGCTGTAGGGTATCCAGCGTATTTGTAGTACAATTCACGCTTCGTACTGGTACTATGGGAGTACACTTCAACTTATATAATCCACCATTTCTCTCTCGGATTCCTGTCACCTCGGTTTTGCCGTTAATCTTCATAATACATGAAGTTACTCGTGACTCAAACAGGCTTTTAGCATTACAGTCATGTGCAGCTAAAACAGAAAACAGATTCTTGCTAATAGTAGGTACTAGCCAGACATCCCTCAGAAAGAAAATATTTCCACCTTCGGCTTTCATCTTGATGGAGCCTTTTCCAGAAGCTGTCACCATCTTCCCGTCTGCCGTGGTTACTGTGTGAGGCTCAACGAAATGTTCAAAGTCTTCAAAGAGATCCTCTCTCATCGTGACGTGGTGTGTGGCTCCGCTATCCACGAACCAGTTCACACGATCAACTCTTGAGTCCGTTGAATTAACCAGTGTAAGCATCATACTAGTGCTTGCGGCACTGCTACCTCCATCTTTCTTCTTGGGGCAATCCCGTTTAAAATGTCCTGTTTCTTTACACAAATGGCATTTAAAACTTTTCTTCGAAGCAGTTTCCTTGGGTTTCTTACTGCCTTTTTTATTTGTACTTCCAGTGACAAGTACTTCCACGTTCGACGATTCATCTTTGCTGCCCATTAATGCCTTCTCATGAGCACAAAGTTGACTAGTAATATTCTCGATTGTCCGTTCCTTCTTTGACATTAACATCCAACTCGATTTAAATGAAAAATATTGTTCTGGAAGTGTGTCCAGAATTTTACAAATAAGAAGAACCTCCGGTAACTCTCCAAAATCATCTAGTTTTTTAAGTTCCGAGTTCAATTTGTGCCAAATATTCTTCAATTTAGAAATGTGAGTAGCCATGTCATCGCTGATGTCCTTTTTCAGTTGGAAAAACTCCATACATATCTCATATAGGCGATTGTCGTTCACGCCTTCATATAGCCTGTGTAGCTCGTCCCAGACATCTTTCGGATTGGTGAATCGAATTACTTTGTCGAGCATCTCGTCACTAATATTGTTCGTAATCATCAATAGAGCGGTGCTCTCCAGTTTGATATAGTCAGCTAACTGCTTGTCATACTCCACCGAGGCTGCTGTTCCGTCACCAGCTTCAGCACCAGTCACCACAGACCTTTCCGGCTTTTTCTTTTTCCCAAGCACGATGTCCATGCACCCATCCATGCCCCGCAGCAGCGCAGACATACGGTACTTCCAGGACACCCAGTTACTACCATCAAGCTTACTGATCGAAATCTTGCACAGCTCCATAATTATTTTATTTCTCTTATTTAAGGCATAAAAGGGTCCATAACCACTTAAAACTGATAGTAGAGTAAGTGCAGCAGTGTTTATAAGAGAAAGTAATGATCACAAATAATAAACAATATATTAGTACAAATTTACAGAAAAGTCCATTCACAAGTGACAATCAAAAATCTAACAAACAACAGTTGCTAAGACCCCAACATGTCACATTGGTATCACATTGTCTTTGCTCTAACAAATATAAAGTAGGTATTTTAGCTTTTGTATCGGAGTGATTTATCTGTTACGTAGCAACTATTATCTAATCTGTGCCATCGCCCTCTGCACGGTGGCCCATCATGGTGGGCCAGCATAATGGCCCATCGTGTAGAGAGAGCGAGCTGTCTCACTGCTGGCTGCTGCCACTTGCTTGCTGCTGGGGCTTTTTGGCGGGAACTCGACATGGGCGTTTGCCTGCTTAATTGAAATTTTGTTTTTTTGTGCATTTGGTGATTTAGTGGATGATAAAGATAGTGTGTTATGCAGTAAATTTACTACGGAGTGCGCAGCTGATGAAGATTTCCAGTGATCTCGTGTTTAGGCCCCGTTTGTGTTGTCCCAAAAAGTCACGAACATTTTCCTTCGTAAAGTTCACTATCGCTTTACGAGGGGAGCAAAAAGAAAGATTAAACACATCAGACATGGCTCTATGGGCTTTGTACTCTTTGCCTTTCCGAAAGGAAGAATGAAACCAAAAAAAAAAAAAGTGCTTGCTGCTGGCAACATTTTACCAAGTTCGTTCCCAATCATTCTATACCATTTATAGTCGAAAATTTAATAATAAATCTGCAAATCCCTGTACGACTAATAAAAATAAATTAATTATTAATTAGTTCTTACGAGTTAATGATATTTTGCTTACAGTGAACAGAACAATGTGAAATCGCCTGTGGACTGATCTAGAGGAATGGTGAGTGTTTTTATTAGAAACTAGACTAGACGAGTCACAATCATTGCACTGGTATGATCAGAAGATATTTTTATTTGATAGCGCACTGCAAGGCAACAACATTGTGCTGTAAAGAGTAGAAATAAACAAAGTACCTATTTTGATAAACATTCAAATAAAAATAAATTTTGGTAACAACCATAGCTATTGGTGGACTAACAGACTTGGAAATAATGGATCAGAATCCTTTACGACTGTAGTAGTTACGACTTTTAGTAAAAAATATATTGTAAAATTATTGATCCAGGAAGATCTGTATTCTTAATTATTTGTTTGTGAATAAACAAGTGTTTGTTTTAGAAACCAGTCTATCAAACAAGAAGTGATTAATTGAATACAAAAATGTCATTAGTTGGTCAACTGGTTCCTCAAGTGACACGGAGTCCCCCTAACATGACGATTAAGTATAATGGACCCCACATAGAGGGTTCGTTTTGCTCAGCTGTTGATTTAAGCTATGATCCTATTATAAGCATCATTTGTGCTATGTATATTGCCTTCGGGGTAGTATACACACTTTTTGGTAAGTTGATATTATTTTCTTTCTCATTACTTAAATTTTTAGTTTTATTTGGTTTAAATCAAATCTATAATGTCTGTATTTTTATTTTCAGGGTATCGTTGTTTCAAAGCTAGCATGTTTCTCACAGGCTTTACATTTGGATCTGCTATTGTTTATTTAATATGTCTGCAAGAATACCTATTGCCACCTTATGGAAATGTTGGTAAGTAAAAATTCTGAACATATTTTTCAAAGCAATTTATAAATAATACAATTGATTAGCATACTTGTTTGTTTTAGCGGTTGCATTGTGTGCAGGCCTTCTGTTTGGTTTAATAACAATGCTCATTCAGTATGTTGGCCTATTTATGACTGGGTTTCATACTGGACTCCTCTTGGCCTTTGGTGGCCTGGCCATATATGACCATTTTCTGGACAGTCGGCCAAAAACAGTAAGTATATTTTTCACATTTATTTTACAGCTGTGTAGCTGTAACATTTTGTTTCTAAAAAAAGGTTAAGAGAAACATTTGAATATTCCTCATTCTTTGCAAAGACTAAAACATATCACACTGCTAAAGCTAAGATTTAAATTTATTATTTTTTTGCTTTTTTATTATAGTATAGGTTTCTATTTAGGACTGTACTGATATTATGTTGTCATATTGAATTCAGATTATATAGGTGCATATTACTCTCCAAAACTTTATTTAAATAATACTTCATTAAACTTTATTGTTATACTTAAGGGTTGCTAGTATTTACAGACATATTCATTATCAATTTATCACTAATGCATCCCAAAAAGTTAACTGCTGGATACAGAGCTTCTTGAAGAATTTTACAGTAAAAATGCATAGTATATTGGAGGGGACTTATCTTATTCACTATGTTTGTTAGCATTGAGGCTGGCATATTGGACCTTGGTGGTTGTTGATCACATTACCGTGATATTCATATGATATGCAAATGACGCTGCCGCTCATCCTATGGTTTAAGATCCCTTACAGATACTTTAATGAAATCCTTAAGTAGAGATGGGGTGATACTATTCTTATCCATATTATACAATTATTCTATTATTGGTTCAATTCATAAATTGCAACAGTATGTGCATGCACTTGATGCACTCTGGTAAGCCAATCATGTTCCGGCGATCTCAATTGCACGTTGTAATTTGTGCTAAATGTTCATTGTGGCTTCACAACAATGCGACGCCCGCGTTCACGCATGTACTATTTTAGCTATTCTTCTGTTTACTCGAGCGAAAATACCTTCCGGTAGCTAAACGTGAAATTCGCATGAATACTTTTTTACACACTGGTGCTGAAGCGAAAATGCTGTAATGAATGACCTACTCAAATGAGGGTCAATTCACACTGAAGTATTAGCGTCCTATCGAGAAGCGCTGAAAGTGTTCTTTAGGCCTGTTCCACAGATGAAGAATTATAACTGACCTCTACTAACCTGTCATTTAATTTGATCTTATTTATTGTGTATGACTTCTTTTCAAATTCATTTATTTTTTCTGTTTCGATTTCTATTTATGTTCTAAGTTATAGGTAGGCAAACGAGCAGGTAGGCTACCTGATGGTAAGTGGTGACTACGGCCCCTAACACCCAGTGCTTTATTGGTGGCATACTTTGACACGAATTAGACAACAAAGCGCGTTGCCCATCCTATGGTGTGGTATGGTAATTTCACTTATTCCACTTGATCCCTTACCTTTGAACCGAAACACAACATACATAACATCACGCCTCTTTCCCGTCGGGGTAGGCGGAGACCACAGTCCTCCACCTGCTACGATCTTGACATACTTCCCTTGCTTCCTGTACTTTCATCAATCCTTTCATACATGCTCGTCGGTTTAGGGTACTTTTAACCTGGCCTTTATTCAGAATGTCCTGAATTTGGTCCTGGTAACAACATTGCTGCTTTACGGCACCAATAGGCAAGGGGGTGGTATTTGCCTAGACGGATTTTGCACAAAATCCCACTACCTACTTACGACTTTTGTTACTTGGGAAAAGTTGTTCCAAAGAACTCCAAAGTATTCATCGTAACACTCGGTATAAAGATGGTCGTTGTGTAATAAGATAAGTTACAGCAATAAAAAAGCAAGTATTCTGCCCGGTTCCCGTCGAAAGAAGAGTGAAAGTGCAATAATTTATAAGTGAATGTAGTTTTAGCTTCATTTGGTTTTCAATTGATAGTAGTTGAAAAGCCAATAATTGTGCTCTGTGCATTCGTAAAAGCCATTTTCAGTGCAATGTGGTTGTCATTATCATAGTCCACCGCAGGACAGGGATAGCTAGACCAGGGAGAGTTTCTTCCAGAATTTCACGTCTAAAATGCTTGGTATATTTAGCGCTTATTAGCATTTCGGCTGGCATCATAGACCTCAGTATGTATGATAGTATCCCATCCTCCGGCTCAAACTCCTTTAGTCGCCCACGGGTAAACCCACGGCTAGAGATGGATTGGTAGTTGGTACTATAACCGACATGTCTATTGTTTTCTAACCGGCAAATCGACTCTTCTTATTTTCCTTATTATGTAATATAAGTCTAGCAAAGCGAAATTTCACTTATGACGCAAAGCGTCGTCTGTTTCGGCATGCGAATTACAATAAAAAATTGCTTAGTTTAGCAATACTACTTACAGATAATAAATTAGTCATTTTATAATAATTAATACGAACTGATATTGGGTCCTTATCTCGGCTTCAGGATCAACTGAGATTAGATCCCACTGAGCCCGCGGGCTAAGTTGACCACTTTTTGTTATGTTCATGGTCGACTCGACCATTCCGGTTCAGCATTTCGCTGCCTCAGTGTGCCACTTCCAACCCCTGAAGAGGCAACTTATCCCGCGGGCAAAATCAACCGCTTTTAAACACTAACCACTTTTAAACTCGTAACACTTGTGAACTCAGCCTGCGCTATCTACTTTCTATCATTTTTGCGGTCTATTTAGCTTACAATCCTGGCACCCAGCCCGTGGGCACAGCTCGGCTATGCACGAGAGTTTGTACGAGTATTAACCTTAATCTTATCTAAACCTTAATAAAAACCTTAATTAAAACGGCAACAATATTTTCTGTCTCGTAATAATTACCTACATCTATTCCCTGAAACATAGGTCTGTCATCAAAATCGGGCTGGGTGACGGAATTGTAAGCTAGGTTGACTGTGAAAATGGTAGAAAGTGGTCGACTTAGCCTGCAAGCTTAGGTTACTTTCCCTTAAAGGGATGAAAGTTGTCGATTTTGGGCGATGGTGGACTAAGTTGTCCTTTCAGGGGTCGGAAGTGGTCGACTGAGGCCGCGGGCTCAGCCTAAGAGCCTGAAGCTCTTATCCCATATCTTAAAGTTTCTTGCGGTATAATGAGATCATAATTGTTATAATTAGTATATTTGAATGTTGATTATCAATTTACGTATTAAATAATGGGTCTTTACCTATGAAATTGCCGTATTGTATGGCGAATTTTAAGTGAACTCAATTTTCAGTACTAACATTTTTGCATTTTTCTTAGGAATTATAAATCCAATTTTTTTTTTGAGAAATATTGGGAAGACATTAGACTAACAGAAGCTTAAATTTAATTTTCGAAAAATATTATCTGTAAAAAAATATAACAAATCTAATGATGAAATCGGACGACATTTAAGAGGAACAATTTTCGAACCTTTAATTTTATATATCAAACTAAAAATAAAAACTTTATTTTATGCGTAAATTGATAACCTTGAAGTCAACTTTCAAATATAAGACAAATGAAAAAAATAGTATTAGAATTATAGGAATTATGATCTCATTAATCTGTAAGAAAATTTCGGCAATTTCATAGGTAAAGACCTATTATTGTTTTTATTTTTAGTTATCTAAAATTAAAAGTTCGGAAATTGTTCGTCATAAATGTCGTTTGTTTTCATTATATTTGTTATAGTTTTTTACTGATGATATTTTTCGAAACTTAAATTAAAAATGCTGTAAGCTTAATAACTTTCCCATTCATGCTTAAAAAATTGTAGTTTGGATTTGTTATTCCTAAAAAATACAAGAATGTTAGTACTGAAAATTGAGTTTACCTAAAATTCTTCATTCAAAACACCAAATTAATGTAAGACCTAATACAAAATTAAACATTTTCAGTACTGGATATGCGTGGTGGCGCTTTTAGGATTGGGCATTTTCTTCGCTGTGATAAATTTATATTGGAAAAAAGGTAAGTATCGTGCCATCTTTACAAAGCATTGAAGCTGGGCGTATTCTGAGACACTTGACGCAGCTCAGAGCAGAATGCCTCTTCCCTCTCGCTTTATTATGAAAAAAAACCTGAAGGAAAGAAATATCGTACTGTGATGCGCTGTCATCTGCGTCTCAGCATACGCCCAGCCTTAGATTTGCATCTTGTATTTTGATAATATGATTGATGGTGATGATAAGTAATAAATGATTTTTTTTATAGCTTTGACGATTTTCGGCACGAGCATTTATGGTGGCGCAGTGATCGCTACGTCTCTGGACTACTTCTTCGAGAGACTGATGATGCTCAAATGGGTATGTTTGTAATGATTATGCTCAACTAGGTACTTGATATTTAAGTAATCTTAGGCTTCTCTCACACAATGAATAATCTTTTAAAAATTACATAGTAGTAGTAAATTCGTTGCGAGTAAGAGAAAAAATACTTTTTAAAAGCTTTTATTTAGTTTCACCTGTCGCGGGTCTGTCTGTCTGTAACCAAATTTGACCTACGTCCCGGTTTCCGATTGAGATGAAATTTTGCATACGTATGTAAATCAGATGAAAATGCAATGTTATTATGACTTCTGATGATGGAGACGGAAAGTGGACATAGAAACGTGAGAAAATACCGTGCTTCAAAAAATCTCCAGCGCTATCTGTCGGTGGGTAGCATGGTTTGCTCACCTGGTAATATTTGAATGTTAAAACAACTCTTTGAGGTTTCTTTAAATAATATTTGTATTTAGCGAGGCCTTTTGAAGAATTTTCTCTAAAGTAAGAGATCCAAAAATCGCAAAACCTGCTTGCTGGGATGAAACTTGGCCGATTAAAGTACATACCTATAGGTAATATATAAGAAGTGGTGCAGTCCGGCAGCACACGCGACGGAGACGCACAGTGGGGCATACATAATGTCAAACATATGTCGTTTTTTAATAGGTTCAAGGTTGTATCTTTTGAACCGACATATAGGTGAAAATTTCACGGAATATGTGTTTTTGAGACAAATACTAAAAAAATATAAAAAATAAGGAGGATCGCCACTCGCCATACAAGAAACGTATTTTTTTTGTTTTTGCTCTATCGTCAGGACGGTTATTATTTCGAGCGTCAAACTTGATATGAAATATAGTTCGCTAATACGACAACAAAATGACATGTCCTGACTCACTGACTAACTGACTGTTTGACTGACTGACGCCGACCCATGACGGCTACACGTTTGTTTTGAATTTTTAATATTATTCTAATATTTTCATTTGAGAACTCACGAGATTTATGGACGATCCGTAAATATTATAGGTGTGGGAGCGGGCAAAGCTGGAGCCAGTTGTGCCGCCGCCGTGCCGGCTGTCGTGGCTGACGCTGGCTGCGTGGCCTGCCGCCGCAATAGTGGGCCTCACTGCTCAGTGTGCTCTCACCGCCACCGGAATTTACCACGAACAAAGTTTGTATAAAACCAACTAAAGCAATCATTTTATTGTTTCTTGTTTAAGAATGACTTGAAATGAAAAATCGCAACTGAATTACCTCACGCAAAGCTTGAGATTCCATGTATATCTAAACTTCTTCTTTCGCCTGGTTGCCCACAAATAATATTTTTGCTTCTACAGCAACAGGTTACAAAACAAAGTTGTCAATACTGCTGCAAAATCTTGACACTAAAGAAAAGAAGGCTCACTAGATTTTTATTCGTGGATGCAAAATGTCCCTGTAGATTAGAAAATGAAGTAGTTGACCCCAACATAATTCTCTCGGGCAGATTTTATTTCAGAGGATGATGAATTATCATGAATTCTCCTCTTCCCTTGCGAACACCGTCGGTGACGGTCGTGTCCAAGTAACTTTATTAAAACTAAAAATTTAGCTGTTTTCCGAAACTCAACTTGTGAAAGTGAAATTAAGTATAAATTTTCTTAACGACTCGATTGCAGTGTGTGAGTCTGCGTAGTGACGGTGACAGTTATATGCGCCCCACATGCGCCCGCGTTTCTGCTTATTATCTTGTGTGAGAGAGATAGGATCACGTTGTGACGGAGATAGCTAGCGTTTGCGTCGTTTGGCTTCGTAGTAGTGCCCAAGCTTTTCCTTAGATCCCGCCCACACTGGATTTACGTTTGCCGACGGACTGTTTACATTTAGGCCTACGCACGCAATAAATCGATCGAATTATGGCTGCGAATCAAAACTTAACCAAACAATTACAGACTTGCGGTGGGTCTGACCCAGAGTTATACGACAAAAATGCGGCTGAAGTGGAATACGATCCCAAGACCTCGAAACAAGCCCCTCAACGCTTCAAAAGACCAAGAGAAGACGATTTATTCATCTTTAAGGAAGAGATGAAATAGTATATTATGCAATTAGTCAATAAAATACGGATTTAAAGCGAGGGCCAGAGATCCTGAGAATCTTGAGCGACGCGAGTGATTCATGGCCCTTGATTTAAATACCTTTTATTCAAGAGTTGTATACTATACTTTATACCATGACTACGAGAAAAAGAAAGATTTAAGCGAAAATATACATTTAAGGAGGTTGTAGCATTAAGATGGAGGTCGAATATATTCATGTAACAAATATTTGTTAATAAGGCGCGCATCGTATTATTTCTTTTTAGCGGGCACAGATTATACGCATATTTGAGAGGTATAGACTTAACTTCCAAACAGCCATCAAAAATTTATATCGAATTTATTGTTGATTAGTTGTTTAAATATCATAAAATTAATATACATTCATCATACCTTTTCGAATTCAGCTTAATTTACTGACCACCTTTTTTACATTTATGCTCTCCTAGTAGGTACTTTTTATTTTATGCCCGTCCAAGCCTCCAGTTGCTGTCCTCCTCTTGAAAATTCATGTTCTCCTGGTACTTCGGATTGAGTCGCTGCTCTTGGTTGAGATGGAGGTCGATATTGATTTGTTCTAAATTCAAACAACAAAACCGTTAAAATGAATTTATTTTAACACTTCCAGTGTTCGGATAGATCTACAACGTAGAAAACGCAGAAGACGCAGGTTCGAATCCTGCCTGTGGTTGTGAAGTTTTGTGATTTTCTACTTTGTAAACAAAATCGTGATTAAAAGGGCTTTTTATTCACTGTTTTCAGTGAATAAAATAATCATTTTAGAGGGGGAATGGTATAAAGTATGATACAATCACTTTTTCTAGAACAAAAGCAAGAGCTTATGCAAGAATTTACAGGATTATATGACAAATTAAAGGAGATTCGACAGACGGTCGATTCGATGTTGAAATAGTAGATTGTATCACAAGGCTGTAAAATAATATTTTTAAGGCGAGGGCCCTATTTTGAATCTAGAGCGAAGTGAAGGATTCTTGAGTAGAATACCGAGCACGGCGAGGGATTCTAGAGTAGAATCCTGAACGTAGCGAGGGATTCAATAGGTCGCCCAAGGTAAAAATATTTTTGAAGCCGCGTAATACTAAATATACACTCTACTTTTCATCTCTCTCTATGAGAAAAAAATAAGAGGCTCATTGAGACACACACTCGTCATTAATTTTAAATATAAAATACCATTACAATATTATTACTTGATGAAACAATACAAAAATCATATTAAGTATTATTTGTAACAACTGAAAATGTTATTGACATTTTTGTATCAATTAGGATAAAAAAAAACCTCTTTGGTTGGTAGTCTTGTTTACATTTAGAGCATATTTCTTTTTTTATATTCATAATAATTTTAATAGTACAACCGGCCAGTATCATTTTTCATACAATATTTTGGTTCGACCTCTATGTAAAATGTCGACCTAAATTTATGTTCGAATTTTAAATCCCATTTTTACCCGCTACGAAAGTCTCTTGGAGAAAACAGCTATTTTATTCGCCTTTATTGACGAACCGTTTAGCGATTTTCGAATAGATGAGATGAAAAATCTATTTCCACCCTAACCTCTCAAAACGAAGAAACCCATAAAAAAGTTGGACAGCTTACTCGTAAGAGACAAGCTACTAAAGACCGAGAATATATTCTGATTCTAGAAGAAATAAATGATACGAGTACAGCAGCACTGCACTTACTTTCTCGCAATACTCAAGGAAAAACTATCAACCGCAAATTTAAGTTTTTAATGCCATACACATAGTATGGAAATACAAACTTTTATTTACGTTTTTCGAATAAAATATTTGGAAAAACGATCAATTCAGAATTCAAATTGTCAAACATTAAAACAAACAACCCTCAAACGATTTCCAGGAAATCACATGTTTAACTTTTGGGATCAATGGATACTACCGTAGGAGATTGCATGGAGATTTTTTTAATTTCCCATCACATGTTCCTTATGGATAATTGTTCAGTTTAGTCTACTGAGCAAGCCCTTTCATGTTTTGGTACACCCTGTGTACTAAATTTTATTCAAAAAATCATTTAGAATATCCAGTCAGGTAGACAACCAATCCAAGATTAATATTATAGAAAATTTTGATAAACTCAATGGAACCAATTTTGGGTAAATCACATATTTTCGATTTGGTGGTACAGGAACACCCCTTATATGAAATTACACAGATCAATTGATACTGGCGCAAGATATCTTACATGGAGATGCTT
Source organism: Athrips mouffetella (assembly GCA_947532105.1). Classification (NCBI taxonomy): domain Eukaryota; kingdom Metazoa; phylum Arthropoda; class Insecta; order Lepidoptera; family Gelechiidae; genus Athrips; species Athrips mouffetella. The sequence goes on along the minus strand of OX383956.1, from coordinate 27,824,217 downwards.
GGTCATGCAAAGTTTCATCAAGATTCTATAAGCCATTTTTGAGAAAATTTCAATTTTTCATTTTCGTTGTATGATAGCTACCCTCAAAATGAGAGCCAGCAAGAAACCACTTAGAACCCGTCGATGGATTTGCATAAAACTCCTAAATTCAAAATATGGTGTCAATCGGACCATTCGTTTAGCCGCTAGGCCAAAGCGTGACGGACAGACCGACCGACCGACGGACCGACCTACCGACCGACCGACCGACGGACGGACATTTTTGGGAGACTTGTTTTTCATGATGTATAAGTGATATAGAACACATTTTTGAGAAAGTTAGAAAAACTTTTTTTAACACGAATACAATACCTTTCTCGCTCCGCTCGAAAGTAAAAATTGAGGATCAACAGAGAATCTCTCGTAAGACGAGTGTTGAAATCAAAAACGTCCCGGAAAAGCCCCAAGAAAGCAGAGAGGACTTAATTCAAATGGTGCTATGTCTTTTCAGAACCTTACGTTGACTGATCATGCCCTTTCAGTATTCGGAGAGCTGTCCCTTACACCCTGCATTTACGACCCATGCGAGTTCGATTTATTTGTCATGTAACTCGCTGTTACACAAACATACACAACCTTCCACCCACTTATGCTTATAAGCATATACAATCACACACACACTTTACATTCACAAACTTTCATACAAAGTGCCTAAGCTATTCAATACGTAAATCATATAAAAACGAACGAAACCTAATGATTACTATGTTCAACACTCGAAAAGACTTTTGTAGTAACTTCCACTGCTTCTACGGGTAGTTTTGATACAATACAGGAATTAGATCAAGTGCAAGGTGCCGACTCAATTAAATGTAACATTCAAGATTTGACGAATTACATAAAAATATCAAATAATAATTTAAATATTATTACTCAAAACATTAGGAGCATCTATAAGAACATTGATGATCTACAAGTAACTCTATCGCAATTACGAGTATTATTTGAAGTAGTAGTTAATTAATACTTACAGAATGCAGATTAAACTATTTAAAACCGATTCCACTTATTCAAAACTATACATATTACCACTCTTCCAGGCTAGTCAATCAGAATGAAGGGGGAATTGTTTATATCAAAAATAAATATCATCCTAAAATTACCGAGCCAAATTTGGTCGATGCGACTGGTCTACAAATGGAGGTTCTCAACTTCACTTTACTAGGAATTTACCGGTGTCCATCTTACTCAGATGCATATAATTTTATTAGTTCCTTAGATGCTCATCTAGAATTACTTTCAAGTTGTAAAAATATACTAATTATGGGTGATATCAATATCAATCTACTAATCTCGCCTAATGAACAATCGCATGAACGCAGTAATTGACTCAACTATCTTAATGTACTATCTTCGCATCGCATGGCCTTCTGCCTGGGCATACTCTCCCCACGAAAATCAACAGCTGCCTTGACCATGTTAACATTAAGCTCAAATCAAAACTCGGCCTTCATTGCAGTTTTGAACACCACTGTGACGGACCATGATCTTGTTATACTGGCTATATCGCATACATACAAACAAGAAACACCTAAAAAACTTAAAACAATAATCGACTTTAATAAGGCTTATAAAATGCAAATAGTTGCAGATGTTACGCACTTCAATATCTATAAAGATCCTAACCTATGGCTTGGTTAAAACTACACTTGATACTACTCGTAACTCCAAATCAGTTCTAGTCACTAATAATAACAGGGCCCTAAAACCCTGGATAACAACTGGAGCACTCCGTTGTATAAGACTTAGAAATCATTTACAGTTGAAGCTAAGATTAGACCCATCCCCATAGTAAGAATTACTTTTAAAACATATCGCAACTTCTGTAACAACCTTATAAAGAAATTAAAGCGATGGTACCACAAAAATCGCATACTTAAATCTACAAAAAACTCTCGAGAACTCTGGCTTACCATAAATGATATCACTACAAAACACCTAAAACTGCGAATGTAGACCTACTAAATATAACTCCTACACCCCAGACCTCTGTTAACTACGTTAATAATTTTTTTGCTAATATTGGTTGGGCACTTGCAGAGTCTATCAAAAACGGTTCTGTCACAGTCTCAACTAACTCAAGCTTTCCGGCCCATCTTAGGAATTCATCTGCTTTTGTACTTCTGGACACTAATCCACAAGAAGTTGATAGTATACTCGTACTTATGGGACTCGACTCGGGTAGTGCTCCCGGCTTGGATGGAATCCCTACTAATTTCCCAAAACTTTCTAAAGACTTTTTAGTTCCACTCATTAGTGAACTTGCTAATCTATGCTTCAGCACCGGTATCTTCCCTACAACAGTCAAGCGAGCTATAGTTACCCCTGTACACAAGAGTGGAGACAGATCCGATGTGAATTACTATAGGCCTATTTCAGTCCTAACTTCTATCTCAAAAATCATAGAGAGACTTTTTAATAAAAGACTAGTTAGTTACCTTAATAAATACAATATATTATCAAAATCTCAATAAGGTTTTAGGAAAGGACTGTCTACTCAAGACGCTATCTTAGACCTTACATCTATGATAGTCAAGGAAATAGATAAAAGTACTAAATGTCTCACAGTTTTTATATATCTAAAAAAGGCCTTTGATACCGTTTCTGTCCCCACTCTTGTGCAGAGGCTGGATGCCATTGGTATTCGGCACACTCCTCTATCCCTTTTTAACAGTTACGTTCATGATAGAACACAAGTAGTAAAACTTGTTAAATTCCTAAGTCAGGAAGAAAACGTTACTTTTGGGGTTCCACAGGGGAGTGTCCTCGGTCCAATGCTCTTCCTCATTTACATCAATGAGCTGCGTAACCTTCGATATTTTGGAGAGAAGATATTCTGCTACGCCGACTTTTTACTGCTAAATCGTAGGATGCTGTAAAAACAATTGCGGAAAGTGGCCTAATGAAAGTGTCAAAGTGGTTAAATGACAATCTTTTAACCTTGAATATTGAAAAAACAAATCTTATCTGTTTCTCTCCTTACTCAAACACACAACCTGAAACTAATTTTCATATTAGAATTCATAGCTATGTTAATAGGGACCCCTTGTCTTGTGATTGCCCTTCCTTAGAAAAAGTAAGCTGCACCAAATATCTCGGCGTCATGATTGATCAAAGAATTAGCTGGCATTCTCACCTAGAATTGATTATGAACAGGACAAGAAAGTTAATCTGGATCTTTAAATCACTTAGGCATGTAATGTCTAAAGAACTGTTCAACAATGTATATACTGCACTTGTGGAATCAGTCATTACCTAATGCATCCCACTCTGGTGAGGTGCTACTAAGACCAAACTTTTGGATCTTGAACGTGCGCAAAGGTCCCTTGTGAAGGTTATGTACTTTATGCCCTACAGGTACCCCACAGATACATTATATAAAATCAGCAACCTCTTATTGGTCAGGAAGCTTTATATTCTTTACCTTGTCTTAAAACTCCACAGTTCATTAACATTCAACCACAATTTACTCAATAAAAGAAGGAAGGATATTGTAGCAACATCTCACCCTGTCCGTGCTGCTATTGCTGGCCAGCAATATGATTGTCAGTCCGCCTTTGTATACAACAAAGTCAATCGTATAATTAATATAATCCCATGCAATTGTACACTTGCAAATAAGTTTTAAAAGAATGGTTGGGTACACTTACCTACGAAGAAGTTGAGTGTCTTCTGATTAGAATAGTATAGGTTGGTGCAAACACTATTTAATAATATACTATCATAAATATATAAATATTCAGCTACACCTATATGCGGACAAAACGAGGCGCTCCTAAGGAGCCTATGCATCTGTAAGGCATATAGGTGTATTACTGGCTTATATACATACATATATACACACACATACACACATTAACATTTACTCCTATCCTATACACAGGTGTAACTTCATGTATTAATATTAGAATAATCTTATGTTTCAGTAAAGAATTAATTATTTTTGCTCAACTTATTGTTAGATAAGTACCGCAGCCTATTGTGTAATTATTACCTAATTATTTGTTAGTCTCTAAGCTCCACAAGGGAAGTTGCGAGGCATTCCCTCCACAAGTATCGTTTGATTACTTCCTGGGAAGTCTCCATCGCATGAATTGTATTGAGATTTTAGAAATAAAACACATTTTTATTTATTATTATTATTTTTTAATAAATGTCAATACAAAATATTAAAAAAAAATCAACGAAAAATATTATTTGTACAGTTTTGTCTTTTTTGTGTAGAAAAATTATAAGGACCGATTTTTTTAAAATTTTTACTTTCGAGCGGAGCGAGATCATTAGGCAGAGAAATGACGGTTTGTGGCTAGAAATTCTTTCAAGACAGATGGATTTTGCTGAAATTTTGACAGTAAGTAGGCATACCCCAAGAAGCAAAGCCTACAATAGTGTAGACTTTGCTTCTTGGGGTATGCCTACTTACTGTCAAAATAGGCCAAGGTGAGTTTTTTTCTCTGGGGGGTGAATACCACCCCAACTAGAGGGTGGTAATAAAAAAAAACTCCTGGAAATCGATAAAAGGATGGATTTTAAGCTAAAAATGTTCATAGAAGTTTTTCGAAAAATTAATACTTTTTGAGATATTCGTATGAATTTATTTTTCCAAAATAACCAAGTTTTTAGGGTTCCGTAGTCAACAAGGAACCCATATAGTTTAGCCATGTTCGTCTGTCTGTCTGTCTGTCCGCGGCTTAGCTCAGAGACCCTTCGTAAAAGAAAACTGAAATTTAGTATGGATATGTATTTCATTCACGCCAAAAAAGTGGTAAAATAAAATGTAAGAAAATATTTTTTTTAGGGTACTTCCCCTACAAGTAGTGGGGGTGATTTTTTTTCTTGTTCACCCCATTGTGTGGGGTATCGTTGAATAAGTCTTTCAATAATAATGTGAGTTAGTGAAAATCATTTTTCGATTTAGGGATCCGTTTGCGAAATATTCACCTTGAAAGCGAAATTTTTTGTTGGAGTCGAGTGTCCCCCCCCCCCCCCCCACTGCCAGCTAAACGATAGTTAATGGAAATGTGAAAAAAATCGTAGTAGTAGTATATATGATGAAATTAAAAGGAGAACTATCACAGCTAAGTAAGCTTCACAGGTTAATGAGCTATAGCTGAAAAACTGGAAATAATGTAAATAGCAGTAGCAATGATTTTTTCTATTTTTACTTGATGCTTTGTGAACTCGATGATATTTTTTTATCGCAGGTATAAGTGCGCAGAAACGTCGCCTAAAAGCGCAGCAGTCACGACCGATAACGCGCGAGCAGCGAGCCGAGATGAAACAACGCAAGTATAGATATCTGTACCAGGTCCGCACTGCCCATGGAGACGTTATATCCCAGGTGAGGCTGCCAAAAACATCAATTTAAATAAAGGCAGATACAAAAAATACTAACTTTAATTACAATATTTTATACGTCCATTTCACAATTTACCTAAGCAAAAAAAGATTGTAATGCGAAGTATCCCACGCAGGTTTCACCTTTGGTTGGTTGCATTTGAAGAAAAAATTATATATCTAGATAGCAATGTTGAAAATAGTTGAAAAGTGATCTGATGGAGATGGGCTGGGTACAAGGGAAATCAAAAGAATATTCTCGAAAGGTTTTGTCCGTGTTTGACATTGTAACACACCCAGAAACATTTAGCCTTTCTACCAAAAGAAAGCGAATGTGGTATGATTTTCGTAACTAGCGACATTTTTTATTTTTGTAACAAGTGAGCAAACGAGCAGGTGGGCCACCTGATGGTAAGTGGTCTCCACTTTGCCCTTTGGCAAAGTTGTTGTTTCATGTTCTAAGTAACATTCTAAAATTTGACCACGAATCCAAATATAACCCGGTATTGATGTTACCGGCCAAACCCGATTTTAGGATTAACTAGTCTGTCCTAGGCCATACCAGTTCAACATACATGCGATAGGATAAACCGGTACAGACTAGGCTAAACTGGTTCGTCCTATAGCCGATAGGATGAACTAGTTTAACCTGGGCTGAAATGGTTGAGCCTAAAATTAATAACTACACTTCAGAATAAACTGGTTTGGCCTAGTCTATACAAATTTTGCCTAGTCAAAAATGTTTAAGTGATTACCTACGAATCGAGACCTGCGCATGCGGGAAATCTCCCGATCGTATTTCTCACGCCCCGCGCGTTCCTAGTCAAACCAGTTTATCCTGAACTGTACTCCCAAGCAATAGTTATCGGTAGCAGTAGACTCAGGGCCAACTTAGAATGGGGTTCAGTATCTGGACTTACTTACGCTGGTGTTTTAATCCCTTTCAGTAAAAAAGTAAAAAACTTGGGCCTGATCATGGACTGCAATATGTCTTGGACATCTCACGTCAACGACGTTAGTAGACGTATGCATTACACTTTCCACTCTCTCAAGCGTCTCCAATTTTTTCTCCCTTTCTACACCAAAGTTATGCTTGCGCAGTCACTTCTCTTACCTATCCTTGACTACGCTGATGTCTGCTATTTGGATGCGACTGAGGAGCTACTTAATAAACTGGAGCGTCTTCAAAACCTTGCCATACGCTTTATTTTCGGGTTGCGGAAATATGACCGTGTTTCTAACTTTCGTGCTCAACTTAAGTGGCTCCCTATCCGCCTTCGCCGAGATATGCACATCCTATCTGTTCTCTTTAACATCCTCAATGACCCGCACTCCCCTCCTTACCTTCGTGCCCGATTCCAACTTCTTCCTCCTCCCACTCGACCTAGGCGCCCTTGTATCACCACGATGCTTGAGGTGCCAAGGAGCAACACTAATTTCTTTTTTCATTCCTTCTCTGTTCGTGCTGTTCAACTATGGAATCGCCTTCCCAAAGCCATACAAGAGAGTACCTCTATTGCCTCTTTTAAACAGAAAGTGAAAGAGCATTTTCTTCTTCAAACCGCTATTTCGTCATCGTAGTCGTAGTCATCATTGTGAATTTCGTCGTTGTATTTATTTAAATATTTATGTACATATTTTTATATATCTATTTATATGTATTTATATTTATTATATATATTATGTATATAGTGTTTATATAGTATATATTTTTATATACAGGTATTAATTATTTACTATGAAATTGTAGGTATTATTTATTTATTTTTGTTTTTTTTCCATTTACATGCACGATTGTATCCCGCTATGAATATTCTCTCTCACAACCATGGGTTGGCTGGAAGAAATCTCTTGTAGAGATAAGCCCGCCTTTGTAAATGTCCTTTTGTTTGTTTACTTTTTGTATGCTAAATGTGCAATAAAGAATATATATATATTCATATTAGGCTCGACCAGTTCAGCCTAAGTTAAACTAGTTTGTCCTATCGGCCATAGGTTTATGTTTCTACCGGTTTATTCTATCGCATTTAGAATGAACAGGTTTGGCCTAGGACAAACTAGTTTATCATAAAATCGGATTTGGCCGGTAACATTGACATAAAAATAAACAGAAATTTAGATCCGCTCGTGCATTTGAGACTAAATCGGTCGATATTTTTCTAGTTTTAGCCTTGATTTCACTATACTCTGTTAATTAATTGACCTGTTTCAAAACAGACACGGTTAGGTTATTGAGTGCCATAAAAGTATAGGTGTAATGTTTTCAGATTTTAGTCAGTTCGATTCCTGGGCGTGGCAAGCGAATTTTCGATAATCTTTGAATGCATTTTGTTTCTTTTTAAAAATGAAGGAATGGTTCCTTTGAGTGAAATTCAGTCTTTAGAGTACTTTCCCTCCAGGTGGCGTTAAAATACCCTGTATAAATAAAATTTTCACTTTCAGTCATACGTGCAAGCGCTGCAGAAGAAGGCGCAGTGTGGAAACTGGAGTGCGGGCGAGTGCAGCACACTGCAGAGCGACTCGACTCACCTAACTGTACTGGCCGGATCCGAGCTCGCGCCACCTACTGACTCTGACGACGATCTCAACCAGATCCGCGCGCAACGTTAGTCCGCCACAGGTATAAAGGACTAAAGTCGAATTAGTGCAGCTTGATTATAATGACATTGTCCGTGTGGTGCTGGAATAGGATAGTACAGTCAGCATCAGATATATACAAGCACGCAAAATCTATAATCCGCCAATCAAAGGTTTAATGCGTGGCTAGAGGCGAGTCTATTCGTAAGCGGTCTCAATGCCCTGGACCCAGGTTAAACCAAAACAAAGCTTCTCAAATAAAATCACAAACGGCGGCGATGTGGTTCGCAACATGTCACGTCCCTCGAGTCGCTTTGCTAAAATGAATGTCAGATGTGGAATGAATGGCAAAAAAGATGAAGTATGTCTGATGATGCATGAAAGGCGAATAGATTTTCTCTGTGAGCACGGCCCTTAAACAGTGCACTGGTCTGTTGTTCCCAGTACCAGCAGAGGCTGTCAGGGAGTTTTAAGGTCAAGAATGGTCGGAGTGTGTGAGCCCAAACTCATCTAAGTAAAAAAATATATATGTCGTCTTCTGGTACGTGGTCGCCGCTCTAGAACCTTTACGCCCTATCATCGGCCATCGGTTCGTCTTGAGATGTGCCCTGCCCAATGCCACTTTAGTTTAGCGATTCTCAGGGCTATGTCAGTTACCTTAGTTCTTCTGCGGATCTCCTCATTTCTGGTTCGTACCCGCAGAGATACTTCGAGCCCTTTCCATAGCCCATTGGGTGACTAAGCGTAGGCAAGCCCCAAAGTGGAACGAGGATTTGGTCAAGGTTTCGGGAAGCCGTTGAATGCGAGCAGCGCAGGACGGCTCGTCATGGAGATCTTTAGGGGAGTCCTACGTCTTTCGGCTGATATGATGATACATATGTAGGAAGTCGTTAAATATTCTTGTTTCTTACGTTTTCTTACTAAAAATATCTAGTGATAATAGAATAGAATAATAGAATAATAAGATTTATTTGCTTCAAACATGGTTGATACGATGGTAGAATATAAGACAGATGTCCTCTTGTTTTGCCAGTACATTAGCATGCAAAATATAATACTAATACATTATAAATTAATTGACAATTGAAACAAAAATATAAAATATGAATCCACAATGTCAAAATTATTTAAAATTCAAAAATTCATTTACTGAGTAAACACTTTTGTCTCTTAGCCACACAAATAACTTATTTTTAAAACTTTCAAAAGAGAGCAATTTGATGTCATTGGGAATGGCATTATAGATTTTCACACACATTACGTTGCACTGTATTTGATAGAAGGTAAGTTTTGGAGCACTTCTGTACACTAATTTGTCAGGTTTTCTTACATTTATAGTATGAACATCTCTGGTTTTAATAAAAAGATTAATGTTTTGTTTCACAAACTTCAAAAACTTCAAAAATGTACATGCAAGGAAGAGGCAGAACACCAGACAATTTAAAAAGAGGCTTGCAAGACTCTCGAGACGACTTGCCATATAATGCTCGAACACATTTTTTTTGAGCTATGAATAATTTTTGACTATCTACTGAGTTTCCCCAGACCAAAAGAGCATATCTGAGTAGAGACGATTCATAACCATGGAAGGCTGCAAGATTAGTAGAAATACTGGACATGTTGCGTAGCCTGACCAGAACATGAACGTATCGATGTAGCTTATCACGCAAATACTCTATATGATGTTTCCAATCGAAGTTTTCGTCAATTATGACCCCAAAGAATTTTGTTTTATCCACTTCCTGAATTATAGTGTCCTTATATTTAATATTTAGAATTGGTTTAGTTTGTCGGTTTGTACCAAATTGTATGTAATTAGTTTTATTCAAATTCACCATTAAATTATTTTGATTTAGCCAATTAATAATTAAATATATTGTATTGTTTATATCTCTTTGAAAATCAAGTAAGTTTTCTTTAAATGGTATGACTACTGATACGTCATCCGCAAAGAGTATGCACTTATGATGAGTTACCTCGGGGAGATCATTGATATATAGCAGAAACAATATTGGGCCAAGAACACTCCCCTGAGTTACACCATATATGACAAAATACTAATACAGTATCAGTGATATGTTCTTTCACTAAACTAAATGTAGTCAAATGACAAAATATTAGTAAAATTTAAATCCTCACAGAACCTAAGAATCTTATTTTCTAAGATTAGGGTCTTCTACCGTGATACCGTTGTATGCCTAGGGATTTCGTGAAAACCTTGGTATCTTCATTTCCCTATGACATACATATACTTGGCATGTAGAAAGGGTGCTAATTTAATTGCGTTCCATAGCTTAGGGGGGTGTTTAAGTAACGGTAAAGGAACATAATAATAAATAGTAGTACTGTAACATCGTAGACGGCGTAGACTCGCTCTATTTGCATTGTATTCTGCATGACATTCAATAAGTATTCTGTAAAGAATCTACATTGAATAAAATTATCTGAATCTGAATCATCCTATAAATGAATTTTCACAGATCAATAGATACTACCGCAAGAGACTTGCATGGAGGTTTTTGTTCATTTCCCAACACAACTTAGGGAAAGTTGCTCACTTTAGTCTACTGAGCAAGCTCTTTACGTATTTGGTACACCCTGTATACTAGATTTTTGCATATTAATTTCGAAGAGAATATACAGTCAGGTAGATAACCAATTCCAGAACTAAAATTAAAATAAATCTAATGGAACCAATTACGAGTAAATGACATGTTTACGTTTAGATAGTACTGGAACACCCCTTATACGATATGACACAGACCAATTGATACCGCCGCAAGATACTGTAAATGGAGATGCTTGGTCATGCAAAGTTTATTAAAAAAATATTTGAGCCGTTTTTCAGCAAATTTCAATTCTTCATTTTAGTTGTATGACAGCTACCCTCAAAATGAGAGCCCGATAAATTTGCATAAAAATCTTAAATTTATATTATGGTGTCAATCGGACTATTCCTTTAGCCGCTAGGCCAAAGCGTGACGGACAGACCGACAATTTTTTATTTATTCGTATGGCTAGAAATTATAAAACAGAGTTAAATGTCTAGTTTAAATGCTTTCAGCCACTTCATAGCGTTGTCTTTCTCAAGACTGATCAGGTCCTCAAGGGGGCCATTATATCGTCTCAAAGGGCACTCCTTCATGATGTGGTGCATTCTTTGCACTTCGGCTCCGCAGTCGCAGCGCGGTGAATCTGTCCACCCACATCGGTGCTTGAATTGGGCGCAGCGACCGTGGCCTGTGCGTAGCCTATTGAGTTTGCACCATTCGTGCCTTGGCAGATCAAATCCCTTTAATTTGGTACCAGGGACTATGTGGCAACCGAGGTCATTACCACTCATTGAGGCTTGCCATGATGTTACCCACTCCTTCTTAACATTAAACTCACTTTCCGCCAACTCAGCAGCTCCACTGTAAGACGGGCGTCTGGAAATCAGTCTATGCTTTGGGTGGTTAAGGAACTCTTGGTGCATTGGTAATTGGGTATTATTCTCAACTTTATAGAGATCCTTAAGTAAAGCAGCCTCTTTCCTTCTTAGCTGGGGAGGAGCAATTTGACTGAGCACGGGTAGCCACTTTGTGGGGGTGCATCTTAAAGTGCCAGATACACAACGCATGGCCTTGTTAAGCTCAATGTCTACAATTTGTATATATTTTTTAAGTACGATTTTTTAAATACATTTTTAGTATTTCTTTATCGTTTCTAAAAGACCCTAAGCTAAAAGCTACGCAATTAAATTAACACCCTGTCTATAAATTCCATTCAATTAAAGTGTTGAACTCCCAAGTGTTGCTGTTCGAATGAGCGGTAAATGCAAAGTCAATGCAGCCTGTCACAATGTTATGTAACCGCTTACCTTCCTTGTTTTAGAACGAGAGACGACGACGGTAATTCTGCTCTTCTACGACGAGGTGGTGAGCGAAAACAATTTTTTTCCGTTGACGCAGTATTATCCATTATTTGATAAGTAAAATCTTCTCATATTTATACTTATATTTAATCCTTGTATTCAATGGAAGTATTGCATTATGTATGTGAATATTTTCACGTGTGCAGCTGACAAGAGTTCCAAGCATATTTTTCTCTGAATAATAAAAAAACAAAAAACAAAACGCATTCCATTAGATTTATTAATAGTAAAAGTCAAATTAGACGACAATGACGATATTAATTCATGCGTACTACCACTGCCATTATATTTATCGTAAACATTGATCGTAAACAAGATTTCTAGTTATTCTATCAAAAATAGAAATAAAACGTCGGTAGTTCTAAACTAACTGTCGCAATAAAGTAAAGAAATAATACAGTATAAGTTGTTGCTAGTTATTTTTAGCTTTATACCAGCCTAATTTTACAATCGGTCTAGCACATAATTACCATTCTTTAGCACTCGTATTTTTTTCTTTTGGAATTCGAATAGTCTTTTAATCGCCTACATTTCTTTAGGGACCTGCGTTTTTTTTAAACACAATTTTGTCAATCTTTTCAAATGAAAACAACAAACACTTGTTACCCACAATAAGTGAAATTCGAAATTACGCGGACAGAAGTTAGTAATTTAAAAAAGATATCCGGATTTTTTTAAGTTGATTGTAGAATGTATAGTAGTTATTATTGCATTTTCTCAGTGAACATAATGATTTTAAGAGGAAAGATAATTTTAATATAATAGAAGTAAGAAAGTAAGTTAACTGATTGATAAACGGATGCTTATCCTTTTTGAAATGTCGATTTCTTAGTCTATTTCTATTGTGGATAATTCAGGTTAATCTTCTAAACGCACCTTGAATGTCACCGGGTGGCTAATGGGATTAAAAAAAATAAAATAGCCCCACCCAACTTTAAAAATTAAAATATAATACAGGGTGAATGAAATATCCCCCGGAAACTGAAAATGTAGATTCAGACCATCAAAGTTCGACATAGCAAGAAAAAAATCGACTTACATACAGTGCGCTATACTGTCACGTGACGCAGTATCTGTGGGATGTCTTTTTATTAGATATGTGTTTATGAACAATCGAACACTATTTTGTACTTTTATTTAGGAGTTATCGGGGCTTTCTAAATTTTAAATTTCTCGTAAGTCACTCGGTAATTTTAATTAATTGAACCGCTGGATCATGATTAAGGTTAAATTACCTTTGACGAGTGGAAAATGTATATTTATATTTCTTGCCAAAATTCTTACAAGAAAAGGGCTAAATCATCCATTTTAAGAAAAAATTCACATAGTACCGTACCGTCTTGAAAGAAACTGTGAATAGCACAAAGCAATTTAGATGTGATGAATGGGTAATAACTCTTATAAAGAGACTAGAAGTAAGTTATTATCTACGGATTTAAAAAAGTCAAGATTCTTGTAAAAGACGTATCATACTTAAAAAAATATTAAACAGGATAATCATCACGTTTTGTTGATTATGCAAGGCATAAAATATACTTTCACGAGTGCTTTATAAGTATTTGGTTGTTTTCGATTGCCTATTTTATTATTTTTATTGTTCTTCTTGTGATAAGTTTATAATTTTAGCCAAAGTTTATGTAGTTGTTATAGTGCTAAGAGCAGCAATTTTATCGCTTCAAAACTAGTAAATAAATTAATGTCCTGTAAGACGATAATTAGAAAAAATATGTACCTACTACATATTAGTTATCATTAATTTATTATTATTATAGTCATCATTTATATTTCTCACAAAAATCACTGCAGTAGGGTGATTCGATCAGTAGAAGCTAAATATTGTTCGATAGAAGTATACGGGGTATTTGGTATATGTCTGCAAACCTACTGGACAGTCGCTCTAACCATAAAACTGAATAACTTTCCCTAAGGAATTAGATCGAAATATGAAAAATATATTTGACCTCCCATACAAAATACGCTTTCAGCTGATGCAGTCTCTGTGAGACGTTCAATTTTCTTGTTTCGTATTTCGACCTATGTTCCTTAGCGAATGTTGTTAAGCTTCATGGGTAGAGCAACCACCTGAGAGGTTTGCAAACATATACCAAACACCCTGTATATCGAATGATATTTGATGTTGTGATGAGCGATTTACCGTCTAATATCTCATCATCAACCCGAATACATATTTTCTCTGATTCTTTTCCTAAAAGAATAAATATCAATAATTGTAGAATTTTAAGAAAACCTGTTAATATTTTAGGGAAAATTATTCTTAAAACGAGTCGCGGTTTGAATGACCTAATAATGCAGCTATGTGAAGCATTCGCGTACAGATAATAATGTCCTGTACTGCGACGCAGATAAAACTTCGTTTAGATCAAGCACTTTAAAAACTAGAATAATATGTGGCCAGGGAAAGAGAGTTTGATTTTAAATATTTTACAGTAAATAATACATACTTTAATAAATTTTGTAAAAATTGTAAGAAAATTCCTACCTCTAACGGCTTACAAGTAGCATGATTTACCACCATTTATCATTGAAGTTAATCCTTATTTAAATTCATATTGTCAGTTTCTTTGTCAGAAAACTGAAACAGTAAAATAAGACTTAATCATTTAATCTTAATGCGACATTTAATTAATGGTATTTTCTGCAACTCACGCTTAACTGAACGAGTGAATGGACATTGTTTTTAAACGTCATCGATAAGTTGGATCGATGTCATAGTGCTTGATTTAAGTTGCTTGAATAAGCCAAATACTTCCTTTATAAAAGCTTGTACATTAAATAAGTCTATATAAGGTAGAATAAGTAAGTCTAGGACTAAAGTGGCGTTAGGTTTTAATTTTACATTTTTCTTACTCTACAATCTGTCCACTGAAAGCTCAATTTCTAGTCTTATGCATTATAGCTACTCGTATGAACAGGTCAGCTGTTTCCTTTGCTCATAAAATAAAATAAAAGTGTGAAGAGTTTACATTTGCACACATCGAGATGGTTGAAGTCACTTCGAAATCGTTTAACGTCATATATTTTTTTAATTTAACTATATTTTAATAGTACATTAAGATGCAAGTGCGCTATTTTGGTGATTACGCTCGATGCTCGAGAATTGCAGCCCAAGCCGCAGACGAGGGCGTAATGGAGTCGAGAGTGTAATGACCAAAGCGCACGCGCTTCTTACGTTGTTTTTCAAAACTGTGAATAAAAACAAGTAAAATTTGCTTACCTACCTTTTTTCCCGAAGGAACATCTCGTACCGGAAGTTAGGTGTTTTTCCTTAGATATCTTCGTACACCCGATTTAGGTTTTGTGTCCAAATATTTTCGACGTTGAGAAACTACATTAATTACTGTTTTTTAGGGTTCCGTACCTCAAAATAAAAAAACGGTACCCTTATAGGATCACTTTGTTGTCCGACTGTCTGTCTGTCTGTCAAGACCATTTTTCTCACGAACGAGAAGAGGTATCAGGTTGAAATTGATAACAAATATTAAAGTCCATAAACCACACAAGATCTGAAAATTTCAATTTTTTTCAACGACGCAATCAAAAGATATGGCTTTTTATGTCCTCATCTCCATACATTCATGCAAAAAAGCAAAACCTACAGGGTACTTCCCGTTGACCTAAAATTATGAAATTTGGCAAGAAGCTAGGTCTCACAGTACAAATAAAGGGAAAAGTCTAAAATCATTAAATATTTAAAATTTTCTCACAACTAATAGTAACCAATTAAGGTGAGCTCCCGTTTCTAGAACCTTTTTATAAGAGAGGGGTCAAGTTGGATGGTCGCGGAGTTTTTAAAATCAAAGAGCAAAAGCTTTTAGTATATCATATGGTAGATAGGTACGGAACCCTTAGGGCGCGAGTCCGACTCGCACTTGGCCGGTTTTTATTTATGAAAATAATTACAACAAACACTACAAATATTTGTAAAAATGGCGCGCGCATTACTTTTTTTAAGCTAACACAGATTATACATACGCGCGCAGGAGGCACGTTGGCTAAACTGCCGAATAGCCTTATCCGTGAATAATTTAAAATCAAATATTTTCTTATCTAAAAGACAAATTTATTGTTAGTTAGTTGATTAATTTAAATATTTCATGAAATGAACTTTCTTTTTCATAATATTCCACCATAGGGAGCTCCAGTAATGCTGGTGAGCGCGCTCCTCTAAACAGAATATGTAAACAATATAATAAGGAACTGGCTTGTGTTGACCTGTTCAGCAGTAATTTAAAATTAATTTAAAAATAAACTTGAAAACTTATTAGGCACAAAAAATAATAAAAATAGGGCTTTAAGAATCACGATTGTTAGATTACATTACTTAATTTAGCGTTTTTTTTTTGTTAATGGTATTAATAAGTTTGCATGAACTAGTTTAAGATAGCTCTTTTTGTTATATATATTTATTTTCTTCCAACCTGTAGCTTAAATTCTCTACCATTTTATGTCTTGGTGAGAATGTTAAGGAAGTAGTCTTACATACATAACATCACGCCTTGTTCCCGTTGGGGTAGGCAGAGACCACAGTTCTCCTGGAAGTAGTCTTGACCTATAAAAATGTGTTTAAAAATGTAATCAAGTACTTTATAAGGCTATTATCTGTTGATTCTCCAATAAATAAAATAAAAATAAAAAATAATATCGAACACAGTTTATTTATTCATGAAAACATTATGAACGTTATAGAATTAATATTCCGTGCTACTTGCTGAAATAAAAAAAATACACAACACAAAATACAACACTATAGTGTAGTTTTTTTTTATTTCGGCAAGGAGCAAGGAGTTTTTATGTCTAAAAAATTTTTTACATTTTCATGAATAAATAAACATTGTTCGATAATATGATCAATAAACATTCATTTCATGAAAATATTTATATTAAACTTAATTATTTTTTTAATTTAATTTATTTAACTTATTTACATTACACAAATTTGCCTTATCTAAACATCGCCAAACTGCAAAGCAGTTTGTAGGCGTTGCGCTCAAACCATACAGTTTTTATCTTATAGGCTAACTTAGGTACTATTTACTCGATAAAATCATTACTTAAATATTATTACATTTTACTAATATTAATATCTTATTTACTATATAAGGTGTAATTTAATTAGACCCAAATATTGTTAGGGTTATCTCAAGCATCTAAATGAATACCATTGGTGTTATTTTTATTGATTTCTATTCGCTAGTTTTCGAGAAAAATCCCAAAAACAATACCACTAAAATTCGTAAAATGAACACTCTGTAGTGTCACGTGGCACCATCGATACATTCACACTAATAAAAAATATGAATGAAATGCAGTGAGCGGTGCGTAAACCCCGCCCTCTTTTTGTCCAACCGCCAACACACGCATGCGCACGCGCGACCGGCCCGGTGCATCGTGCCGCCGCCGCCGCGTGCGCCCGCCCGCCCGCCTTCAGTTGCTCTACTTACCTTGTGCATTACGCATACGTCTTATGGCCGCGATTGATATTTGGCAAAATGCCTTACGGTTTTACGAACCAAGAATACCAAAACATGGCAATATTTTACCATGAAGTCGGAGAAATAGTGACAAGTGCTGTAAATTTGTACCGATGAATGCACGTTCACTCGTGTAGGGATGTTCAACATCCATAACGCCCATTACTGATGTGACCACAACCCGCGAGTGATTCGTCCGGACCACTTCCAATACCGGATAAGTGTCAATGTGTGGGCTGGTGTGCTGAACGGGGTGTTATTAGGACCCTGGTTCCTCCCAAGACTAAACGGGGCGACGTACCTGGACTTCCTGCAGCGTGTCCTCCCTGAGCTGCTGCTGAAAGTTCCGGTGTGGAACCGCCGCTGGTTGTATTTCCAGCACGACGGCGCGCCGGCGCACTACGACCGGACGGTGCGGAATTACCTGACGCAGGAGTTCCAGGGGCGTTGGATCGGGCGCGGTGGTCCAATCGCCTGGCCAGCACGTTCGCCGGATCTCACGCCGCTAGATTTCCACGTCTGGGGTAGGGCCAAGGACCTTGTGTATGGCAATGACGGCCATACTATTCGCACCGAGGAGGAACTGCGCGCCCGCATTACCAGGGCTTTTAACTTCATGGCCAGTGAAACTGATGTTTTAAGTGAAGTGCGCAGACACAGCATTGACCGTGCAAGACAATGTATCCGACAAATAGGTGGTCACGTTCAACATTTTGATGTGGTGAAAACTAAAGTGACTCGTGTAAATAATTTTGTAAATAATCTTGTAAAACTGATTTAGTAGGTTACACTACAGTAAGTAACACGTTGGTAGGTATAGGATTTCAAATTAACTACAATTACCTACTTTCGTTACTTAAGAAAATCAAGTTGTATTAATTTGACAGTCCAAAGCCTGAAAGTGTGATGGGAAGTTAAAGTTATGTCGATTTCATAGCTTCACCTTTGACAAATGCCGCCCGCACGTGTGCTACCGCGGTCAAAGCATGCCGACAGAGCCGCCGAGCCGCGGTCCCCTATTTGACTTTACTTGTTTCGAATAAATATTAATCAATCAACCGACGCTAAAAACCTGTAATACCTACCTACCAGAGCTTGTCAATAAATAAATAGGTACCTACTACAAAATTGTTTTACTACGGTACAGTCAAGAGCACATCAAGCTTGACACATTGGACTTTGTACCGTTCTTATTTCAATCGCCGGAGGAGCTAGAGTCGCGCTGCAAGTGTCAAGCTTGACACTGCTCTTGACAATACCTGCCTTCCACAAAAATCTAGATAATTAAATTACCTACCTACTGACACGTTAGGTACAGTCCGCGCGACGAGTAAAAGCTGGACGGAGTCTGGACGGGAGTGGAGGGGGTATGTGCAGTAGAACCTATTTTGCTTGCAAATATTGCAACTGCGCATACCCCCTCCACTCCTCCCAGAGGCCTTAAGTAACTCGTCGCGCGGCCTGTAAGTAGGTAGGTACTTACACCTACTATTGATTGTCTAATTAAAAATGGAAATGCAATGTAAAATGAATGATACAAAACAACTGGGAGTCGTAAAAAGCGACTAAGGGATATCCAACTACGGGGGCTTATCGTACCTACCACACCATACTACGGTCACCAACCTCTGCCGACCATTGTGCCAGTCGCAACGCTAACGGCGCGGCGGCGGCGTGGTGAATGTTGTAGGTAGTTATTTCCAAATGTATTTAGATAGATACCAGCTAAGCATTCTTTTATGTGAATATCTGCGTGGATTTTTTCGTCAACTTGTTCGATCCGATCTTGGTCCAGCTAGAACGAGTTGATAAAAGACAATGTTTCTGTTCCCGTGTCGTCCCACAATTTGTTTTTCTACTCTTCAGGTAAAGTTGATAAAAAGCTTAGGTAACCAAAGACAATCCATACCTCCTCATGCTTGTTCCGCTGATTCGATTTAGATAAAATTTGCTTTTACCCTGGGAAGGACATCTTTAGGTAGGTACCAGCTAAGCATTCATTTATGTGAAATTCTGCGTGGATTTTTTCGTCAACTTGTTCGATCCGATCTTGGTCCAGCTAGGACGACTTGATACCAGACAATGTTTCTGTTCCCGTGTCGTCCTACAATTTGTTTTTCTACTCTTCAGGTAAAGTTTAAAAGAAAGCTTAGGTAACCAAAGACAATCAATACCTCCTCATGCTTGTTCCGCTGAACCGATTTAGATAAAATTTGCCTTTACCCTGGGAAGGACATATCTAGGTACATAGTACCTATCTATCCCGGAAATCTTCTATGGGAGTAAAAAGGGGTGTGGATGTTTGTATGGGAAATTATTTCTCAAGTAAGTGATATAAAACTCATCATAATTGTACTTTTGATAAGAAGTGAGGCAAGATTACCCTGGCCTCCGTACTGTAGCTAGCCGCCGTCTTGACCTGGAACGGTACGAGACGGTACCTGTCCAAGAGCTGATGTTGTTTATCCTCTGTTCTGTTCGTCCATGCGTGTACCGGCGCAAGAATAGCACCAACCCTTTCTCCCCATGCATGTCGTAAAAGGCGACTTAGTCGCCGGCGGTATCAACCAGAGGGCGGGCAGTAGCGTGCTACCACCTTGCTGCTGCGGTCACTAATAAATAACAGCTGTCCGTTGTGCCAGCTGCAACGCTAATAAGCGTGGTAACATAAAACTCATCATAATTGTACTTTTGATAAGAAGTGAGGCAAGCTGCCCCTGGTCGATTCTGGTGCAAAGGTGCCCATGGCACCAGGAACGACCCAAAACGGGCGTCACCACCTTGCGCCCTAAGTCGACGCCCGATCTCCCTGGCCTCCGTACTCCAGCTAGCTGCCGTCTCGAACGCGAACGGTACGAGAAGGTACCTGTCCAGGAAGTGTGCCAGCTGCAACGCTAATAAGCGTGGTGACTTTTGTTGTCGATGTAAAATTAATTGTAGAGCAACTAAGGGGGGTGTATTTTGAATTTTATCAACTCGTCCCAGATGGTCCTAGTTCGGATCGGACGAGTTGACCAATAACTTTTTATGGGATCTTATGATAATGATATCCTAGTTCCTTCTCATAAGTATGGTAGGTTAAGTAAACTGATGGACGTAGCAAAAACGGTGGTAAGTAGGTAGGTAAAGATTACCTACTCTGATACCGTCGTAAGAGCTTAATTGAGAGAAGTAGGAACCTACGAACTTTTCTAGTTTTAATTGGATTGAATTGAAAAATAGGTTCTTGAATATCTAGGTACAGCCAGGAGCAAGTCAAGCTTGACACGTTGGACTTTGTACGGGCTAATCATGATGAAACTATGAAGCTTGACTTGTTCTTGACTGTACCTAAGGTCCTTAACTATGGTCCTTAATCATGTACAGTCAACGACAGGTCAACCTTGACACTCGCAGTGTGACTCTAGCCCGAATGTCTATTGAAATAAGAACGGTACGAAGTCCAATGTGTCAAGCTTGATGTGCTCTTGACTGTACGTGCGCACGTAAGAAGAGGTATAGGACGCAACAGCTCGGGATTGCGGGCGAAAAGTAGGTAGGTATGACGTGCCATACATTTCGACCGCAAGTAGGTACAGTCAACTACAGGTCAAGCTTGACACTTGCAGTGCGACTCTAGCTCGTACGTCTATTGAAATAAAAACGGTACAAAGTCCAATGTGTCAGGCGTGATGTGCTCTTGACTGTACTTTACGTACGTATTATAGCAATAGGTACTTGTAAATTTGTTATGTACCTACAGCCTCCGTGGTCTAGTGTTAGAGTATGTAGTACTATTATTAATTCTGTGGTTAGAGTGCTTGGCTCTCGATCAGGAGGTTCTGGGTTCGTTTCCCGATGGGGACACTGTCAAACAAAAATATTTTTGTGCGACCAGCCCAGTTTGGTTAGGATATTGCAGGATGAATCACCCGATTGTCCGAAATGTTACATGATTGCTTCGGAGGGCACGTCAACCCGATGGTCCCGACTATTACCTATCTACGGATGTAGTCGTTAATGAGCCATGTCAGAGGCCTTTGGCATCTGGCGGTACCAGGGTTTGTGAGTACGGTCATCAACCTTGCAACCCACAACGATATGAATAAATGAATGAATTTGTTATGTAGGTACCTAACTACCTACTCCTCAGGCAAGTAGCTGCCTAGGTAGGTAAGGCTCCTTCCTCCCTCTGCCCACGGCACAACCCATGGTCCGTTTATAGGACAGTTAGGTACCTATGTAGACGATGGTAGGTAAAGGTCCGGCCTGTCGACGCTCATCCGATCCTGCAAGGCGTAGCACGAGGCGCGAATTCTAGGTTTCTAGTTTATTTCGTAGGGACTCGGTCGGTGCGTGCGTGGCATGCGCGATCCACACAGAGCGTCCCGCGGACTCCCGCGGCCGCAGACGTCGTGGTGCTTGCCCCCCCCGCGCTGCCGCCCTTTGAATTAATTGAATGAATAGTCGTAAGCCAATCGCGCGCAAGGCGGCCGATCTTGTGTGTGTGAGTGTGCAGATGCCATACTTGTAGTACGGTGGAAATCAATACTACAGGACGATTGCAAATATTTATTATTTTTTTGTTTGAAAATTACAAAAAAAAAACCAGCGAGTCGATTTCGCTAAAACTTTGAAAAACCTGTTTCTTTATCAAAGTTACACCACCCCTAGAAATATTTGGGTCTAATTAAATTACACCTTATATAATAACATTTTTAACATGCATTCCTTGATCTTCTTTTTTAATGTAAATTTACTCAAACTTTTGTTTTCATCTAAGAGTATTGGAAATTTATTACATAATTTAATAACAACATATTCTTCTTTTAAGTAACAAAATATAGACTAGGCCGTTTGGCAGTTTTGGCATTGCCTGCCTGCTTTTGTATAATCTGTGTCCGCTAAAACAGCACGCACCATTTTTACAAAATTTGTGGTGTTTACATTATGTTTATTGTAATTATTTTCAAAAGCATCGACTCCTACTGTTAAAAAAATAAAGTAATTAATGTGGTTCCTCAACATAGAAAATAACACGTAACACAAGTCTGGAGAATAGGGTGTACTTAGAAATCTAAGTAAAAATACGTAGCTTCTTGTTTACGAATTTTCCTTCAGAAAAAGAGGTGAGCAAATTTTACAATTTTTTTCGCATATGTGTTAAAAAACGTCGTAAGAAGCGCGTGCGCTTTGGTCATTACACTCTCGGCTCCATTACGCCCTCGCCTGTGACTCGGGCGACAATTCTCGAGCCTCGAGCGTAATCAACAAAATAGCGCACTTGCATCCTAATGTACTAATAATAGGTCTTTACCTATGAAATTGCCGAAATTTTCTTACAGATTAATGAGATCATAATTCCTATAATTCTAATGCTATTTTTTTTTCATTTGTCTTATATTTGAAAGATGATTTCAAGGTTATCAATTTCCGCATAAAATAAAGTTTTTAGTTTTAGTTTGATATTTAAAATTAAAGGTTCGAAAATTGTTCGTCTTAAATGTCGTCCGATTTCATCATTAGATTTGTTATATTTTTTACAGATAATATTTTTTGAAAATTAAATTTTAGCTTCTGTTAGCTTAATGTCTTCCCAATAACGCTTATAATAGTAGTTTATGCAACTGTCATATAAAACTGGTTATTAAAACACGAGTTTGGGTTTATCACACGAGGCGCAGCCGAGTGTGATAATAGCATCAAACGAGTGTTTTAATACCATATTATATGCAGTTGCGTATACTACTTTATCTTCACTCACACAATAAGTAGGTACTTACTTATAAAAATTAAACAAAGTAAGTAAACAACAAAGGCAACTTATATTATGTATACTACAGTTCTGATATAAGTCTATAGAAGCCGCCTTAATATATCCGCTAGGTCTTCTTTGAAATATACAAGCAGAACATTTCCTTAACATGGTTTTCTTTTAGATTTTCATTCTTTCCCAATTCATTGTAGGTTATGTCGTAAAATGTCCTAGACTAATATGAGAGAAGATCATAAGTTATTGAGTATCTTCTGGTGTGAGTGCAGTATCCTGACTGCACCACTTTATCTACTTTTTCAATAAACTTTCACATTACTTTCACGGGCACAAAATACTTGAAAAAGGTAAATGTTTGAAAATAGCGGCAAATCTAATATCTATTTCCAAGTCCTTTCTAATTTCAGGCTGCGCGCGCATATTTTGAGCCACAGATGAAATAATTGTAACTATAGTAACTGTTACTCTAACTGCTCCAAAATAATAGGTTGTTTATATGGTACACTTTGTAATATGCTACTGATATTTGACAGCTACTAAGAAAAACTGATATATTACTAACGGGCTCTCTAAAAGACCTTCTATTCAGTCTTCTTAAAAAAAGTTTAGATTCAAGGAGAATTGTATCCAAGTGTTATGTAATGATTAAAAAATTAAATTACGTAACACCTTTGCAAAATTTTCATACAAAAATCGTTACGTAATGGTAACTTTTTAATTTTTTATATATACTCTGCGTAATATACAGCCTTACGTATCAACTTTTTGAATCATATTTCAAAGTTTACGACATGAGTGTAGATAAAAATAATTACAAAACGGCAATTTCATAGGTAAAGACCTAATATTTATTTATACCGGCTTTCCTGGTTTTCAAACTTTTCAAAGTGGTTTAATTTTTATTAAGATGTGTGCGTGTATGAATTAACGGCCTTAAGGTATGGGTAGTGATGTTGTTGGAGCCTAAGAGCATATTTTTTAAGTTTTAGTGTATCGTAGCGTTCCATGTATGACATTATTTTTAATTTACGTGTATAACTATCAGTAGTAAATCGTAATATTTATGTTATCTAGGCTATAAAAGTACACCAAGTCTTAAACGTCAAGATACGATTAGCCCATTTTGTTTAGCTTTTTAACCTTGTGATTTCAGACCAGAACAACATATGCAAATAGGATGTAAATAATTTTTTTTCCAGTTTTAAATCTCAGATTTCAGAGCTCAAATTATAGATGTAATCAGGACTAAATAACTTAACATGTCTAATAAAATAACAAAAGTGTTGTAAAATTATTGTTAAACATTATAAATTCGTCGTTATAAGTTTGTTTGGTATAATCATTCATTGTATCTTTTTATTGCAACCTTCCTTATTTGTCATGAAAATGTTAAGTTATGATTTTGTTACCTATTTATAATTATGTTAGGCCTTTCACATTTTCGACCTTATTTAATGTAGTCATTAATCAGATAATATTGAAGTCATGTATACTCGTTTAGTGTTAGTTACCCTTCTTGTTAGGATGTCCAATTATAATTTTTTCTCAATATATTCTATTTTATTAATTAATTATTCTTGACTTTTTATTGTCATTATATTTGCAAAAATATATTGTTATATTCATACCTATTTTATTTTATTTTTTATGTTTGAAATACGTTATAGTTTTTATTGCTCATTCTGCTTAAACACATATATGTTCACATTTATTCAAGAATTGATAATGTAATTTGAATGTAAGTGTAAATGTAATTAACTAATATAATAATGTGGCGGTATGATCAAAGGGTAGGGCAGTCGCTCCAAAGGTGCAAGTTTTCGTCTACAATTTACGTAAATGAATAAGGAAATGCATATAGGTATTTATGCACTCTATTTTTGTATAGAGAACTTAGTTGGATTATATTTTCAGGTAAACTAACGTAATCTTGACTTGCAAATACTTAGAAATAGCATGAGTTTGAGTCTCTTAAAGAAGTAAGATATTCAGTTTTCCTACCAAAATTTTACATTTGATGTTTACTTTCTCCATTTTTTTTTGTTTAAAGGCAAACAAGAGAAATCGTTCTATTGGTTTCTCGATACTCGTAAGTCGTAAATATAGGGGTGGTATAGGAAGGGAGGCGAACAACATATGTACACTTGCAGTATCAACCAACATCTTTACAGCTGTAAGCTGCAACTGAGAGGCGTTATCTGCCTCGCTTATGATAGTAGAAGATAACCGATAAATGCTTCTATTGCATTTTCGCTTTAACTGTCACTGCGCAACCTAGCAGAATCTTACTGCAACCCTGTTAACGGTTCAATCTGGTTTCAGTCTATTTTTATCATGTAGCAGTCATATTGAGTTTTGTATTATGTAAACCCTCGACGAAGGCGAGAAAGTTATGTAAAAGATCGCGCTGATCTTAAGATTTGATAAAAAAAGCTATCCAACAAATGCCAATATCAAAAGTTCTACAACCAAAATGCTCAATTTATTTTTTCCGCACGGGTTAGGTGTAAGAAAAATCGATTCGGAGCTAAAAAAAGCTGTGGAAATTACTCTTGGAGGTACAGACGGCTGTAGTTCAGTGGTATCACTATGACCTCGAGCGTGTCGCTGGTTTGTAGCGCAGCTCTGGTTCTGCTTGAACTGGTTTTGCTACCACTCATCTGCAGCCGTGTGCACTACCCTTTTTGTTCAATCAATGTAGTAAATAGTTAAATCGAAAAATATTCTAAAATTTTGGTCTTGGTACCAGATGTGGAAGACAATGTCTTTTCTTGCCAACACTGTAATTATAAATGTTATTTTTAATAAAATAATTAAATGTCATTCCAATGAGATGATTTTATTTTTTTCCTCTAGATCTTATCAAGTTGATAAGAACATTATTTATTATATCTTGCGGCCTTTATTGAAAAATGTTTTCAATGTGAATGTGTTCTCTGAAAAATAAAAAACAAACATTTACCACACTGCTTTGTGTGGTAAATGATTTGGTTTGTGTGTGTGTGGGTATCCTTTGTTTTTCGCGATGACTATTAGCTATTTATTTACTACCGTTCACTGTCGTTACATAGAAAACATCAACTATACAACTATACAGCTCTATTACCTTTTCGGAAAGTTATGTTTATTCAGAATAGTTTACTTTCTTCTTTAGTCAAAATAAAACTACTTCGGGTTCTTAAACATTTATATAATATTAATCAACACTTTGGTTTATTTTTATGATATTGTAATTTACACATATAAAATAAGCAGGGATAGACACTATATATTCTGTATCAGGTAATGTTGGTTCACGACTAATAGACATTGATTTTTATTAGTTACTTTTGCAGGAGAACGTTCTACCCCTATAAAATCATTAAAAATATATAAATATAAGTTTTACAACCTAAAGCTATGTAGGTATTATAACAAGATATATCGTTTAATAAACTTGATACATTCAAGTAGGTATTTTTATGAATGTTATCATTTAGTATTTTGGCATTATTTTTCCCCAACAGTATCAAAAAGTACAACAGGGACAAATTACTTTTATTTGTTTGTATATTTGGTTTATAAATTGTTTTTATGCTTGCATTGTATGCATTTCGTTGTATGGACACACGCACACAATACAAAAATATACTCGGCTACAAAGAACCGGGTCGCGGTTTTGCGCCTTACATTTTTACACAATCAAAAACGCGACAATCTTTCTTTAACCAAATAAAAATTCGAGGGGAGTGCAAAAAGTATGTAGTGACAATGAACAACATTCTGGTTGTGAAGTTTTTTAATGTCTGAGTATTTGACACTTTATTTCAGAAAAAGGTGGTAAATTAATAAATAAGTACGTAAAGTTTAACAAAATCCAGCAATCAACGTGAAAATTAAGAACAACAAAAGCTTCGATTGATGCCATTCAACAAGCTGTTTTTTGAACAAGTTAACCACTCTCCCTACTTACCAGACTTGACTTACAACTAGTCCTCTAGACATAGTATTTAACGTCTATCTGTTTCTCAAGATAAAATAAAACGAAAAGGAGAAACAGATACTCAAGCAAAATTTAAGTCATGAATCCCATATGGAGAGCTTTATGTAGGGCCTTTATTTTTTAAAGGAATCGACGCTTGGGAAAACTGCAGAAGTCTTAAGAGATTTTGAAGCTACTCGTACGTAGAAAAGTGCTTTATGAATTTATCATCATCATAACATCCCATGAAACGTCCACTACAGGACAGGGAGCTCCCTCCAGAATTCTAGCTTTTGCTGGAAAAATGTTGAGGGGAGGTTCCATAGTCACCTCGCTTGTTAGCGTTACGGCTGGCACCATGGACCGCGGTTGTAGGTGACCGCAGTAAGTAAGATGTAAGACACAGGAGGATGCTGTTGCCCATCCTCCAGTTAACCCTTAGTCGCCTCTTACGACACCCACGGGTATGTATGGGTTGGTACTATTCTTTGCCGGCACCACACGGGACATGAATTTTGAATTTATCAATAGTCGTTAATTTTCCACATCATTCTCCCTAAAAGTGAGATCGTTAGAGACAGCAATTTTGTCAAAGATCATCCATCCCTACCAGCAATTTAGGAAAGTCGATGCAACAAGATGTAATAAAGTTTTTGTAGGGATACGCTGATTTTCTTGAAAACTAGTTTGTAATCTTTGATAAAATTGTTAACAAGAGCCTCATCTAGCGATCTCTATTAAAAACATGTTTTATTTAGTTAAGGAAAGATAATTATTTATTTTGCTGTTTATTTTATTTTTATTTTATTTATTAATTTCGATTGTTTGGTCTTAATCATAGTAAGAAAACGTGTGTCGGAAAACTCATTTACCCAGTTTCTTTGCGGCCCATTGTAATATGGAACGTAAGATAACTATAAGCTAGCTTTCCACCAGAACTGTGTGAAATAGCTAAGCTGCGAGCTGTAAAATTCCAACCAATAAGAGTGCTCCATTAGACTGCGCATTAGATTATCTAGGAAAATGGAGCAATCCTATTGGTTGGAATTTTTCTAGCTCACAGCTTAGCTGTGCGAGGGAGCTAAACAGTAAAAAAACAGCTAGAAAAAATCCAACCACTGGTGGAAAACCACCCTAAAAACCGTATTCAAGTACGGACGAGCGAGCGCAAGTTCCCATCTTGTTAGCAACAAGCAGTCTTAACCACAATTTCTACAAAAATATAGCTCATCGAAGCGTTTTATCTACGCTGCCTCCTTCATACGCAGAAGCCTGATATAATTATCTCTCTATTAGGAATAAATTTAAACAAATTTAGAAAATCATAAAATATCAACGTACAACAAATACAGGGTGTAATAAAAAGACATGTCCCGGAAACGGAAACTGCATTCTGCCTTTGAAACTGAACAACACAAATATGTTTACTTCCCATAAAAACTAAATTATCGTGATAGCTCGTTTTGTATAAGAGATCTAAATTATTTTTTGTTAATTCAAAAGTTCATGTGTCGAGAGGTAAGTTGTTTAATTTCATGATCTAATTTCTTTTTCCACCCTGTATTATATATTAATGTATGAGTATTGCCTTCCGCGTTAAATACACTCAGCGGCACTTGTTTCGATCGTAACTACAGGCCCCTACCTGGGTCTATATGTCCCAGGCAAATAGTATAATTCGCCGCTTCACAATGCCTTGGCATTTTTAAAAATGCCCAGATTTTTTAAAATTCTTCATTATACATAATGCCTCGGCATTTTACATTACGTCGCGCAATTCGTTGTGGTCGCAAGATATCTATATATATAAAAGAAGAAGGTGACTGACTGACTGACTGACTGACTGACTGACATATCAACGCACAGCCTAAACCACTGGGTCTAGAGATTCCAAATTTGGCATGTAGGTTCCTTATGAGGCCTAGGGGTGCACTAAGAAAGGGTTTTACAAAATTCCACCCCTAAAGGGGTAAAATAGGGGATGAAAGTTTGTATGAAAGTCCGTCAGTTTTGAAGTTAGGATCTTCAAAATTTGTATTTAGGCGGACGACTAAAAACTAATAATTACGTGTTTCAGGGTTTTTCAAAATTCGACACCCTTAAGGGTGAAAAGGGGGATTAAGTTGAAAATTCTTTATTTATAAAGTAAAATCCTCATAATTTATTATTTAGGCATTAATGATGTAATTCTATGCAACGTTCATCACTGTTATTGAAATTCCACCCCAAATTCAACCCCTTAAAAAGGGAAATGGGGTGAAAAAGTCTAAAAACCAATATGGGTATCGTTTGTATGGTTTATCGGGTCGCTGATTACGAAAACTACAACAATTTTGAAATCCAACGTGGTGGACGTGAAATACCATCATCCCCCTGGGGATGGAGTTGGGGTGCGATAGGTTTGAAATGTCTAAACATCAATATGGGTGTCGTTTGTATGGTTTATCGGGTCGCTGATTACAAAAACTACAACAATTTTGAAATGCTACGTGGTGGACGTGAAATACCATCATCCCCCTGGGGATGGAGTTGGGGTGCGATAGGTTTGAAATGTCTAAAAATCAATATGGGTGTCGTTTGTATGGTTTATCGGGTCGCTGATTACGAAAGCTACAACAACTTTGAAATCCAACGTGGTGGACGTGAAATACCATCGTCCCCTGGGGATGGGGTTGGGGTGCGATAGGTTTGAAATGTCTAAAAATAAATATGGGTGTCATTTCTATGTTAGGGATAGCGGTTAAATTGGCGTAAGGGGTAGGGATAGGGACAGGTAGAGGTAGAGGTAGAGAGGTAGAGTGGTAGAGAGGTAGAGAGGTAGAGAGGTAGAGATGTAGAGAGGTAGAGATGTAGAGACGTATAGAGGTCGAGAGGAAGAGAGGTAGAGGGGTACAGGTAGAGGGAGAGGGAGAGGGAGAAGGAGGGAAAGGGGGAGAGGGAGGGAGTGAGGGAGGGGGAGGTGGTGATGAAAAGGGATAGGGAGGGGGAGAGGGAGGAGGAGGAGAGACAGAGGGAGGGGGAGAGGAAGGGGGGAGAGGGAGAGAGAGGTAGAGGGTTTTAGTTTTTCTCAATTACTTCTGCGAATTGGCTCTGTTTTGAAATATTACATAAAGGTGTCTCTCATCTCTCTCTTTACATTTGTTAGGATACTGCTGCTAAGTTCCTCTGTTCTGAGTAATTTATGAGTAACGTCTGTATATTATATAAAATTCAGCTGGATCTTGAATTATACTCATTGATTTGCGCAGGGTTAGTCCTGTTTTTCCTTAGTTTAAAATTACCCCGAAATGACGGGAAAATATCTCATTGCTTCGGAAAACCGGTAACAACATAAATACAAAATCCACGCGAGCGAAGCCGCGGGCAACAGCTAGTAGATTATATAACGTAGGGTGGCTTGCACCATCTAACTTAAGCATATCCGACGATACTCTTGCTCTCTGCAAGACGCGTCACGCGTATATTCGATTTTGGTTAAGTCTAATGGTGCAACCCATCCTAACTAATCTACCAGTAGTGATCTAACCCTGTTTACAATCTGCCGACTATTTGAATGGTTCTTGATGGATTGAGCAGAGGCACTTTTAAATAAGACACACTATTAATAATTCACATTATATTATAATATTTCAGACACGTTTTAGTTTTACATCTTTCGAGGCTCGGGCTACAGACTACAGACTAAAAGTCAGCTGTCAAGTGAGCTGTCATGGTTGACGTTTGTTTCGTTTCAATCATACTCATAACACCGACGTCGTCTACAGTTTGCCAGCCGTTTGTCAACGGCGAATAATACTATTTGCCCGCGATACGACAAGTGGCTGTCGTAAACGCCAGCAGAAAGCGTTAAGGCTCGGCGATAAGGTGAGTTAGTATTGACGTTAGCTAACGAAATGTCACGTGACAGCTGACGTCAATCCCACACATTTGTATTTCGTAGTGCGTCACGGATATTTTTCCAGGTGGATTATGTTGTCAGGAGGGCGCTGCTGTCATACATTTTGCTCGTTAAATGTCAGTATCCCTTTGCAGTGGCGTTTTGGTGGAGTTAGTTCCGATTTTGTCCACCTGCCTACATAACCGCGTCGCACTGAGACTGCTGTACAGCTTGACCAACTTTTCTGTAGAATGGCCAAAAGCGGAACTACTTACGTCATTTTGACAACCTCAGAGTAAAAATGATATGACGGACTAGTCGTGTTAAGCGTCTCCTAGTCGACTATGACAAGTCGGTCAAAAAACTAGGGTCTAGGTAACGTTTTACAAATCAAACAAATCGAATGTTTCATCCAAACCTTGTAATATGCGAAAGTAAAAATATATCTTTTTAACTTGTGAATTGAAGCGTAAATGATCCGTAATAGCCAAAAATGCGTGATTTTTAACAGCGTTTTTTAGGGTCCCGATACCAAAATGGTAAAAAAAGGAACCCTTATCTTATGGTGCGACTTTATCTGTCTGTCTGTCACACCTGTATATCTCAGCAACCACTCATGCTTTAGACTTGAAATTTGGAATAGTTTTAGAATATGGTTGTCCAACTTAACTGCACATGAGATAATCAACAAAAAGTTATGATTATTAATGTCAAGGGGGCCCAAATAGGGGTGGGGGGGGCAAAATTTCAAATTGTCATTACTAGGTCGAGTGAGGTATTATAAGAAAGGGCACTTCTTGTACATTTTAGAATATATTTTTATATTTTTTACAACTCTTAGTTTTCAAATTATGATAAAAAATGTAAAAAAAATACCATTCCCTTCCCCTAAAAACCATCTCCGAAGTTTGTGGAAGGAAAAATTTGAATTAATTACAGGCGATAGAAGTTTATGTAAATATTACAGCAAAAATAAAACGATCTTTCTAAGTTGCAGTTTTTAGAAATGGACTTTATTGCTTCCAAAAATACTATAGGCACGTCGGAACCTATCGGAATCCGCGCGAGTCCGACTCGCATTTGACCGGCTTTTTTCTTGAATGGTAAGTATTCTTACCAGAAAAACTGTAGTAACAAGATTATTACTTTTAAGCTATATATTTCTTAAAGAGAAAGACAAAACTTTTACGTTTTTGGGATATACAAAAAATTTCATACTTTTTAGTATGGAGGTCCCTTGCTAGAAATGGATACGGTTATGGCTCCCTCCTTAGCATAAAGAGCTGCTACTTAAACCTCCTTGTGTCAGTCAGTGTTGCCTGTGCTGTTCTTGTTTTCCTGCATATTTCCAAGTATTTTATGAGAAAGTCGTACCAAAAGCGATCGAAAGTGGTGTGCGAGAAATTATTCTCATAATGACATCGTTCTTTGATGCAGAAAAGGAGCAAGAATCTCCAATAACACCATTTGTTCATGTATACAAACGGATTGCTGCCGCTCCAATATTGATCCAGATTATTATTGCAGTAACAAGTAGAAGCACTAGTTAAAGACCTGCGTAAAGTTTCATTAACCTAGGTTTAAAACTCTAACCACTAGAGCATTTTGAAAATCTCAAATTTTGCCAATTGTAAAAACATGCTGCAATTCCGTGAATTTACCTTGTACTTGATAGGAACGGTACCATCATCACTTTTTAGATATTTCCAATAAGATTTAACTTTTATTTTCTTGTTTTGGAGAAATTTTGCAAATTATCAGGAAAACAGGTGCTGCTGGGGATTTTTGAAGTGAAAACTTTTTTAGCGGCGCCCAGCACTTTTTAAGATGGGAAAAAAATTATAAATTCGCATCAGATGACGCGTCTTTGTCACGTCAGATCTTATACCAAGTTAGAGCAGGCTCAATATATACGAAAGTTCTAAAGTGTGATAAAGACCAAAACATCTATTTTGTCTTTGTCGCGTCAGATCTTCAGATATCGGATGAAGTATAGGAATGGATTTGCAAATAAGCATACCAAGTTAGAGCAGGTTCAATTTATACATTCAAAAGTTCTAAAGTGTGATAAAGATCAAAACATCTTTTTTGTCTTTGTCATAGTCTCGGCTCTTTTTTTAGCAGTCAAACTAAATACAGTTGTCAAACTAAAAATCGCTATAACTTGAAAACTACTGACCCTAGACTACTCATGTGCTGAGACAAATGATAGGTCTCGATGAGATCTACATTTCGGATGACAGCTGTCAAACTAACAATCGCTATAACTCGAAAACTACTGACCCTAGACTACTCATGTGCTGAGTCAAATGATAGGTCTCAATGAGATCTACATTTCGGATGACAGCTGTCAAACTAAAAATCGCTATAATTCGAAAACTACTGACCCTAGACTACTCGTGTGCTGAGACAAATGAAAGGTCTCGATGTGATCTATATTTCGGATGACAGCTGTCAAACTAAAAATCGCTATAACTCGAAAACTACTGACCCTAGACTATTCGTGTGCTGAGTCAAATGATAGGTCTCAATGAGATCTACATTTCGGATGACAGCTGTCAAACTAAAAATCGCTATAATTCGAAAACTACTGACCCTAGACTATTCGTGTGCTGAGACAAATGATAGGTCTCGATGTGATCTACATTTCGGATGACAGCTGTCAAACTTAAAATCGCTATAACTTGAAAACTACTGACCCTAGACTACTCATGTGCTGAGTCAAATGATAGGTCTCGATGAGATCTAAATTTCGGATGGCAGCAATTCAAAATGAACTGTTGTAATGTACCTATAAATTTATAATTGAAACAAATAACAGGCTTGGTTATTTTCTATTACTTCACTTAGTTACTGATTATTAACTGTTATAGTTATTTTATACTTTTTATTGCTAAAAGAAACCTTGCAAAACTTTGAAGAAGGTGTGTAGTTTTTTTTAAAACTATTTTTATTCAACGTAAAGTTAGGCATTTGACCGCTTTTAGTATAATTCTACAACTATTCCAAATTTCAATATAGCATGAGTGGTTGCTTTAATACAGGTGTGAGTGTGACAGACGGACAAACAGACAGACAAAGTCGCACCATAGAAAAGGGTTCCTTTTTTAACCGTTTCGATATCAGAACACTAAAAAGGTAGAATTTGTTTATTTTTGTAATAGGTGGCAATCCTTTTCGATCGTAGCGCCATCGTAAAATTCTACAGATAAGTTGGTCAAGCTGTAACTAAAGTTGACACCCTTTTGACACCTTAATTGATTTATTCATCTAGCTGCCGTTATTCATAATCTAAGGATTTATTAATCACTCGGACAACGAGATTAATCAGAGCAGGTATCTCAAGTCCGAGTCTCAAGTACGTGACGGCAGATGGTTCAGCCTTCGTCAATCATTGATAGTAGAAGATCCAAGTCCGAGTGTGTATGGGGAGTTCTGCTCAAAACCTGCTAGGATAAAACTTGGCACGATTCAAGAAAACACTAATATATCACATATAAGAAGTAGTGAGTGAACTATGCGCATACCAAGTTTGATGCTGACACCGGGCTCCGGTCTGGAACTTCTTATATAGTTTTTCGTGATCCTCTCATAAAGCCCCATCTGCTGAGACATCTCTTAGTCGCCCTGATTATCACGTGAAAAATCCTTTTCGGCTCCTCTACCATCCATACATGAGCGTTCTTTTACGCCTGAGCTAACACTCTACCAACGCCAGATTAAGTTGTAGGTAGCTTTTAGTCGTCTTTTATAAACCTTTTTACATGTAATGTGTCGCTTTGTTAGCCTGTTCTGTATTAGTTGTAGGAAGTTCTTATTGTTGACCTTTTAAATGTTCTGTAACGTAAACGATGGTCATTCCTAAGATTAGATTGGTAAGATTATATTCACATCTAGAATCTATTCAACTCGCGAGTGAATAGGCTTCTTCTGGGCAAGCTCGTTCCATCGTCGACCTCATATATGTCTTCAAGACTAGATCGAAGCCAAGAGTAAGGCTATTTAATAAATACATTTATTTATTATTATTATTTCTCATGTAATTTTATATCTTCTATATAAATTTATTTATCATGATGGACGCCGAGGCAGAGGAAGGCCCAAGAAGAGGTGGAGAGATGATCTGGATGCTTTTAGAGACCAGTGGCCATAGTCGCAATAAATAGGGAGGAATGGAAATGTATGGGGGAGGCCTTTGCCCAGCAGTGGGACAGTATAGGCTAGTAAAAAAAAAAATATAATATAAAAAAAAACGGCCAAGTGCGAGTCGGACTCGCGCACTGAGGGTTCCGTACCACCACATAAACATAATTGTATTAGTTGAAATTTCAGTAAGTTAATGTACTAGATTTTTTGAGTCCGACACGCGCTTGACCAAATTTTATTATTTGTTGTTATTTTATAGCCTATGCCCTATAAACATACCAATTTTCAAGTTTGTAAGTGTTCCCGTTTTTAAATAGAACTAAAACAAAAATCGCCTCAGCAACCATCCAACTTGACCCCTCTCTTATATGAATGTTCTTGAAACGGGAGCTCACCACAATTGGTTACCATTAGTTGTGAGAAAAGTTGTAATATTTAATGATTTCAGACTTTTCCCATTATTTGTACTGTGAGGCCTAGCTTCTTGCCAAATTTCATAATTTTAGGTCAACGGGAAGTACCCTGTAGGTTTTTCATTTTTGAATAAATGTATGGAGATGAGGACATAAAATGCCATATCTTTTGATTGCTTCGTTGTAAAAAATTGAAATTTTCAGATCTTCCTATATATGGTATTAATTTCAACCTGATACCTTTACCCGTTCGTGAGATAAAAGGTCTTGACAGACAGACAGACAGACGGACAACAAAGTGATCCTGTAAGGGTTCCGTTTTTTTCTTTTGAGGTACGGAACCCTAAAAACATCAACTTAAGTTTGTCCTATGAATTGCTGGTAAATTTAAGGATTTATCACTGATCGGGCTCTTTATATTTTCCTTCGTTGTTTTATTATTTTCTGCGAAAACTTTCATCTCCTTTCCCAGATCACTAAACAAACAGATAGGAGACAAGAAAGAACACGAAGCTAAGCTCCGCGAAGATCTCAAACGCGACAGCGTCATAGTGGGCGAGTTTTTTATTTTTTTTATTTATTTATTAAGAAACAAACAGTCACACATATTTGTACATAATACAAAAAAAAAAGAAAAATAATGATTGTAGACTTACAGTTTCATTACTAAAGTAAATGCTAAAAATAGCTTAGTTATATAAAAAGAGTGTTTTTAATTATTGCAAATGGAACAAATTAGAATACAATAGGCTGCCTTAAACTAAAGAGAAATAAAAAAAATACATTAAAAAGGTTCTTATCCAAAAAAATTAACATATTTTTATTTTTGAATGAGAATATATACAAAATAGGTGCCTATTTCTATTGCTGCTCATCGGTAGTACACTGTAGGGTTAGTCGTTTAAAACTACTCAAATTTTCACCAAAAATATCTACATCCCCAAACTTGTCATTATACGACCTACAAGCCCTTCTAATAAAACTGTTATTTACATACGATGTTCGCCCACGGCGGATGATAAAAAGAGGTTTCTTTCTGCATGTTCTCTCACAACGACGAGGTACTCTGTGGGAAAGCGCATGTAACAACGCAGGAGCATCAATCTGATTATTTAGAATTTTATAAAGAACTAATGCGTCAATGCGTTCTCGACGGCCACTTAAGGAAGTAATGTTTTGTCCCTTCATAGCAGTGACATAATCTGAGTAATTGTTTCTTGTGCGGTACTCAACGGCCTTAACAAACTTTTTCTGCACTCTCTCGATTCTGTCACTATGTATCTTATAAAGCGGATTCCAAACGCCGCATGCGAACTCCAAACGACTACGAACGTAACTATTAAAAAGCACCTTATACGTTAAAAGCCTCTTAAAGGGCTTCCCTACACGCAAGATAAAACCCAGTTGTTTAAAAGATTTATTTAAAATATTATCTATGTGTGGTACAAAGGTAAGTTTAGAGTCCATGATAACACCCAAGTCGCGAATCTGACTGACACGAGTTAGTTCTTGATTACAAAGTTTATAATTAAAATTAATATTAGACTTTTTCCTACTAAAACTTATAACAAAACATTAATCAGTATTTAAGAATAGATTGTTTGAATGACAAAAGTTCTCAAAGTTAAGTAAATCATTTTGTAGCATGTGGCAATCATTGGTATTTCGTATAACTCTAAAAATCTTAGTGTCGTCAGCGTATAAGAGCATGTTTGAGTTTCTCATACATTCAGTAATATCATTAATGTACAGAATGAACAGTAATGGTCCTAAGTGTGACCCTTGCGGGACACCTGAGGTAATGGGTCTGTATTGTGAAGTATAACCACCTAACGCTACAGCTTGCGAACGATTTTCTACGTAGGATTTTATCCAGCGGAAAAGATCGCCTTGTATACCGAGTTGCCAAAGCTTCAGAAGTAGGCGCTCGTGACAAATTTTATCGAAAGCCTTGGCAAAATCGATATACACTGCGTCCACCTGACAGTTGCCATACATTGCGTCCAAAATAATCTCTGTGTATGATATTAGGTTAGTGTCGACGCTACGTCCCTTGAGGAAACCATGTTGGTTGGGAATGATATGACAACGCAAAGCGTTAGACAATTGATCGGTTACAATTTTTTCCAAAATTTTACCATATTGACACAATTTTGAGATTGGCGTATATTTCTCTATTTCGTTGCTAACCTCTCCTTTTGGTATCGGAGTAACGATTGCACGTTTCCATATTGAAGGCACGACACCTTCCCTGATTGATTTCTCGAAAAGTAAGGTCAAGGGTATAGCTAACTCAGATGAACATTTTCTAAAAAGAGTTGGAGGCCACGCTAGAAGGTATGTTCAACGAGTGCGAGAGACAACGTCTCGCTATAGAGGAACACAACAAATACCAAGAGGAAGGACCAAGAGCAAAGAACGAGGAAGTAAGTAACATCTGCTTTTTCCTTTTTCAATTAATCAAAATGTTAGAAGGACTTTTATGACAGCAACGGAAGGGTTATTGGTGTAGCATGCTCAAGTATTATTTTTCGTGATGTACTACGAGGTGTGTCACGATTGGTGTATGAAAGAAGTTTTGAAATTGCATAATTGTATTTTATAATTCTCTTTCAGTGAACTATGGCGAAAAGAAAACCAGTTGACACAAAATTTGTCTTCATTGAAAGAAGACCTTGCCAAAGCTGATCAGGCCCTGAGCTCCATGGTAGGAAAGGTGAGCATATGGTTCATCATAACATCCCATGAAAAACGTCCACTACAGGACAGGGAGCTCCCTCCAGAATTCTAGCTTTTGCTGGAAAAATGTGGAGGGGAAGTACCATAGTCACCTCGCTTGTTAGCGTTACGGCTGGCACCACGGACCGCGGTTGTAGGTGACCGCAGTAAGTAAGATGTAAGATACAAAGAAAGATGCTGCTGCCCATCCTCCAGTTAACCCTTAGTCGCCTCTTACGACACCCACGGGTATGTATGGGTTGGTACTATTCTTTGCCGGCACCACACGGGACATATGGTTAATTGACCACAATATAATACAATAATTTACAATCGTATACCCACCAGTGCATGCGTGTTAAAAATATATCAACATTCATAAAATTGAATGAGTATAGTGTGAAGTTTCGTTAGATAGGTCTTTTAAAAATATGAGTGTGCAAAATAGTTTATTTACACTCACATCGTAAATCCTCATAGTAACCTACATAATGTCACTCAGTACGTTGAAACACTTATCTGTTCTCATTTCGTAAATCCTCAATAATGCGTTCAGAAATTGTAGGTCGCCGCCAACATAATCAATTCTTAGTAAGTTAGTAACTTCGCCTCATGGAGAATACCGAGATTATTGGGCGTTACAGTAACCCCTTCATTGGATACTCCACATGATAGGTTTTAGTAAAAATATAAAAATTTCTTACAAAAAAAATGACGTCATAACTCTCCCATACATCAATCGATTTACAAATTGCTCCGACTCATATCACTCTAATAGGAAAGAAGTGCACGAAGTAACACAATACTAATATGTAGCACCATGTGATTACACCAGCCTCTCCCACTAAGTAGGCTTTACAGGTTAGCGAGTAATAGTCGAAAACTGAAAGTAATGGAAATGGCAACCAGGCGCTGGTCTGGACCGCGCTGGGCGTTAGGAGGAAATAAGTTTGTATGAAAACAATCTAAAACTGCGTGTGGCCCGCATGCACTTCGTCGGTTTTGTATTTCCATTTTGTATCATCCAACACTCATCTTCAACTTTATTTCTATACAGTCATGTAGGTAGTTTATGTTTAATATTTTAGTAATTTCATACTAAATGGCTTGTTATTTTTGTTATAAACCGCTTATCTTCTTTTAGCTATAGTAAAACAATATTTTCTCCTAAACAACTACACTACTACTATATTTGACAACTTTGCATATTGTTTCAGCCAATCCTAAATGGCAGAGACAGTGTGCAAAAGGTGTTACAAAAATTCCAAGAGCGAGGCGGTGAGTGGGCCGAGATCACTTCACAGTACTGCGGGCTTGTTTTAGAGAACTTCTCTTGTGAGAAGGCCGTCTATACTGCTGTCGAGGTAAATATTTTACAATTAAACATTCACTAAATTTTATGACGACCTTATGTGGATGTCTTTTTACATTTGTAAAAATTGTTTGTTATGTTTTCATAAGAAATAAAGAAATCTAATCTAATAAACAAACAACTAAGAACGCACTCACAACCTCACATCAAGAAACTGCATCACGTGATATTGCATTGTATGGGAGGGAAGTATAAATAAATTCACATTTCCATCTATGTTCCTTCAGTAAATTTGATCAGTTGCATGGTCTGAACCAAAAAAACAAATAACCAAACTGAGAATGAGACCCAGAAATCTGTTTATGTGAAACAGATAAATCTATGTACGTACAGGTAACGTATCGAAAACTGAAAGGGCTTGCTCAATAAACTGAACTGAACAATTTTTCCTAAAAAACCTTGACAAAAAAACGACGAGTTTAAGAAGCTTGTATGAAAAGTCGAATTTTTTATTCAATTCCCAAATCATGTTTCTTGGGGAGAGTTGTTCAGTTTTGTCTACTGAGTAAGCAAAGAAGTTTAAGTTTTCCGTACATCATCCCTATCAATCTGTATAAATTGAGTAAAGGAAAGGAAAATTGAGGAGGAAAGTTTAGAAAGGGAAAAACTAAAAGTGCCTTTTTCTATAGGATTATTTTTTTTCTTTTCTAAAAATTGGTCACATGCGCTGCATTTTGTGTGCCGTCCATAGGCTGTGCTGAGAAAAACGAACAAACAAACAAGAAACTGTGATTGGGTGTGATGTGATGAGAAAAACAGTGTTTAATAACTTGGTTTGGTGATATGATTGTAATTGTTTGCACAGGTAACAGCTGGTAATCGTCTATTCCACCACATAGTTGAATCGGAGACAGTTGGCACGAAAATCCTAAAGGAGATGAACCGGCAGTTACTACCAGGCGAGGTCACATTCATGCCACTAAACCGTCTGGTAGTTCGCGACGTAGTGTACCCTGACGACAACGTGAGTCCTATTGCTATTTGTAACTCTCTTCCATTATTGTCACATATTAGAGTTGGACTCAAGATACTTAAGATGAACCGTCAGTAGCTATGCCACTAAACCGCTAGCAAAAACATACTGTAATGGGTGATTTATACGGGACAATATGTAGTGGCCTCTGAGGGATGCATATACTAGGTTATTTTTTTTGGACCTGATATGCGTATTCGTGCGTTTTTAGCAAAGTCGTAGAACAAAAGTTGTTGCTTTACGCATATCAAGTCCAAAAAATAACCTTGTATAGGAAAGAAACATGGACTCGCTTTTCTTTCTTTCCAGCTCTCCGAGGCGCTAAAATGTTGCCTTCGTGTATATCAGCCATAGAGGCAGATTTATACACGGCAAAAATTTGGCACCTAATTTTAGGAGGGGCAGTGGCCACGACACGCAAACATCTTAGGCATGCCAAAAGGTGTTTACACAATGTTTTAAGTGCCGTGCTTCCCTACTGCCATGCCTGAATCTACGTGCCGAAATTTTCTGCTTTAAGACAAAATGGGTCATAATGCTGTCTCTTTCCCTCTCACTATCATTGTCACAAGTTAATAGAACACGAGATTTTCTCACTTTTATTAACTAAACTCATGTTAAAGAAAGCCATAGGCATTCAAACAATCAGACTTTTAAAAGGAGATGATTTTCATAATTCGGAAAAGAAAATGACTAAAGTAAAGAAGAAAACGTCTCCAAGTTAAAATTTACATTTCCGTGCTATGAAATTTGATAACGGTCAAAATAATGCAGCTTGATTGAATGATAGTACACACGGCCGCACGTCGGTGGAAACACTTTGACCTTGAGCGGGTCTCTGGTTTCGGGCGCTTGTGGCGTAGCGCTAGTTCAGTTTATACTGGTTTTGTTTCTACGTACAGACACACCCCGACACTACATGCATCGAGCGCCAATTTAAAATTAGAAATTGAAAGGTCGCGTAGGCCCGCATATTCAGTACAAAAGACCTACAGAAGGACCACGAGAACCTCGCGGGCGGGTGAACGCGGGGGTGCGGGGTAGATTGCAAGGGGGGCGGAATGTGTCCGTTCTGTATGATAGTACTATTACTTTATTAAGTGGTGCAGAGGAGGACAGAGCAGGACGGAGCGATACGTGTATCTGTCGCTTCAACTTCTTACGTAGCTACATTTCCGAATCTACTGTAGGTAAGTGAGACAAGTAAGCAGGACTTCGTTGAAATTTAGGTAATGAAAGTAGACCTGAATTGTTTTTGTATTTTCAGAATGCGATACCAATGGTTGTAAAGCTGAAATATGACCCAAAGTACTCGAAAGCGATAAAGTACATATTCGGGAAGACGCTAATCTGCCGTAACCTGGAGTGCGCCACTGAGCTCGGGAAACGTCGTTATCTCGACTGTGTCACGCTTGAAGGGGACCAGGTACATCATCATCATTGCCCTAGCGTTATTTTGACGACGACACTGGTTTTTACACAGAACGATTGCCATCTGACCTCCGAAACCCAGTGCAAACCAGACCCAATCCTAGATTAGACTTTGCCAGGTTAGTGGCAACCTGGCTGTTAGTCTTCAAGCCGCCAAATGACCTCTGACTTGGCTTTACGGTTACTCTCATTGACAATAGCCGGGACCTACGACATAACCTGCCTTTCGTGATTAGAAAGAAAAAGTAACGACCACTTGGCCATGAGCGCTTCCATTGGACCAGATACATCGTTATTCATATTGCAAAATTCCAGTTTTGGCTTTCCCGTACAAACCACGCGCTGGCGTTAGTGGTATTTTTATGTGACGACCAAATTTTTTTTTGTGTGTCTACCCATGCCTCTTTGGGAAAGTTGTTCAGTTTTTTAATCTGAGTAACATTCTTAAATCTGGAGAAGGATCCCTGTTGATGATTTTTCACTTAAAACCTATACATATAATAAAACAGTAGAAACCGTGTGTCTGTACTTTTGATGAATTTATCAAAAGATTAGTGCACGCGATAAGAAAAGACTGGGTGTGTAATAGATGATATAATAACTTTTAATATAACATTTAATTGATATAACAACGTTTCATATAATAATTATTTCGTATAATCGTCATTTCACATATTTTCATTACATATAATTTCAAAACGTATAATAAACATTTCCTATAAAAATGTTTCTTAAATCATCATTTCGTATAATACCCATTTCATATAATATCAGTTCGTTATTTTCATTGGTTAGTTATAATATCCACATTAATTATTAAGTAAATGAACAAGCAAGCATGCATTATGCAAAAAAAGCAAGCAAAGGCGAGCAGGCATGCATGCAAGCAAGCAAGAAACAAACAAGCAAGCATGCATGCATGCAGGCAAGCAGACATGCGCATACATTCATTTATTTATTTATTTATTCTAGCCAAAATATTACATTTTATCAAAGGTGAAAGTTGGTAAATACAATTATTACATAAATCAACGCATAATAGAGAAAATGTCATATCAATTGTCTTCACAAATGTTCAAAACATTCCTTTTTAAAATAGACCAATCATCCACAAACACATCCAATTGAGGTTGACAGATGAGGAGCTCATTCAAAGATTTGATGGCTCGACTGACTGGAGAGTATTGTCTCGCAACGGTGCGGGCATTAGGTGCAGCAAACAGGCGCAGAGATCCCAAACGAAATCTAGTATATTTATCCGGCACATGGAAACGGCATACTTGGTTATGCAGTTCCGGTGCATCGAGGCGGCCACGCAATAGCTTGCAGGCTGTAATAACCTGGTCATAGAGTCGCCTCGTTTCAAGGGAGTTGTACATTAAAGTTCCTTGTAGGAACTTCGTTGGGTACATAAAGGGGTAGTACCCATATCTTTGTTTGTAAACAAAACGCAGGAACCTTTTCTGTACCTTTTCCAATATTAAGGTGTAGGTCTTTTCATGTGGATTCCAGACGCATGCACCAAATTCTAATTTTGTTCGTACAAGGGCCGAGTACAGAAGCTCTGTTACTTTAGGGTTATCAAAATCCTTGCAATTTCTGGTTACAAAGCCCAAACGTTTATAAGATTCAACTGCAAGGCTTTGCACATGATCATGGAAATTGAGTTTAGGATCAAAAATAACTCCCAAATCTTTGACGCTGCACTTTCTTTCAATCGGCGTGTCGTTAATAGAATATTGCGCCATGATTCCCTGAGGAAATCTGGTAAAACTCATTATCGAGCACTTTGAGGTGTTTATGTACAGATGGTTCTTATCACTCCTAGCAGCGACCCTATCAAGATTTTCTTGCATAATACGACAGTCAGCTTGCGACTTTATCCTAACTACTATCTTGAAGTCATCAGCATATAAAAATCCCATACAATCATGTAGACAGTCAGGTAAATCATTCACCACGATTGCAAATAAGAGTGGGCCCAGGAGAGACCCCTGACTAACACCTGACTTAGTGTGATATGGCTTTGAATTTTGGAACTTTAGAAATTTTGGAAGTTTTGAAACTTATGTGGGATGATACCTTTGGGTGTGTTGTTCAAAACTCATAACTTTCCCCTTCCCTCCACCTGACGCTTCACCCCCCCTCACCGTGATACGAGTATGTGTCCCGTTTACCGGTTTTTTAACTTTTTTGCGATAACTGTTATAGATATGAAAAATGTTTCAAGGAAGAAAATATTCCTTATGAAATTCTTAACAAAACATCGGTCATACATTTTTAAGGTTCCATATCCAAATGGTGAAAAACGGGACCCAATTAATACGCCTCCGATGTCTGTCTGTGTATCAGTCAGAAGGCTGTATCTCATGAACGGTAACAGCAAGACAGACGAAATTTTCACAGATTATGTATTTCTATTGTCGCTTTAAAACTAAATACTAAAAATGGAAAAAAGTAATAAATTCAGTGGGCCTAAAACCCGTTTTTAGGCGATTTTTGCTCAATTTTTGTTTTAGCTCTATCTTAAAAATCGGAACCCTTTTAATCATGAAAATTGGTATATTTATAGTGCATAAGCTATAGAATAACAACAAATCATAAAAATTGGTCAAATGTGTCGAAATCGCGCATTATTAATACACTTCTGCGTG
Organism: Athrips mouffetella; assembly: GCA_947532105.1. Lineage (NCBI taxonomy): Eukaryota > Metazoa > Arthropoda > Insecta > Lepidoptera > Gelechiidae > Athrips > Athrips mouffetella. The sequence goes on along the minus strand of OX383956.1, from coordinate 27,779,562 downwards.
ACTGCGCGTCAATCCATTGGCGCAGTCACGAAGAAGTGTATTAAAAATGCGCGAGTCCGACACAAACTTGACCAGTTTTTATGATTTTTTGTTATTTTGTAGTTTATGCACTATAAATATACCAATTTTCACGTTTGTAAGTGTTCCCGTTTTTAAGATACAGCTAAAACAAAAATCGAGAAATCTTAGTTATTGACGCGTAGTCACGCAGAAGTGTATTAAAAATTCGCGAGTCTGACACAATTTTGACCAGTTTTTATGATTATTTGTTATTTTATAACTTATCACTATAAATATACCAATTTTATAGAGATCTCTTCCAGCCAACCTAGCTGGTGTGAAAGAATGACATGAAAAGGGGTACAAGAATGTGCATTTAGAAGTGTGAAAAGAGAATAAAAAAAAATACATATGTTTAAAATAGCAAACTGGCATAAAATATGGAGAAATAAAAACCTACTTATACTACACACTAATATACATAAAATTGCAATATAAATAATAAGGCATATATATAAAGAAGGATAAACATACTCGTACTTTAAAAATACATACATACATAAATACTTACATAAACTAAAAATAATATTAAAATGGTTGCGATAAGTAGTGCTCTTTTACTCGCATCTTAAACGATGTTATTGAAGGACTGCTTTGTATTGCCTTGGGAAGTTTGTGCGAACTGAAATATTTTTTTGTACTTACAGACTAAATAGACATGGACAGGGACATAAAAAGCTGTTGAAAAATGAGTGTACCTATACTGCTATTATTAGTTAAAATTTTCGCTGATTAATACAAAGATATATCTTCGGCTGATTTAGCTCAGAGAGAGATAGAGAGGAATAGAAACGTTCGATACTTAGACTATATAATACTAACGTAATTCGAAAGAAAGAAATGATATAGCTGCTTGTATTTTAATTGCAGAGCCAATGATTTTCCTTCATAATTAACAGGCTTAGGACTGTCAACTTAAATAAAAACGTGGCGCGCTTATTTAAATTTCGGTACTTACAGGGTTTCCTAGAAAAACATTTTATCTTTTACGAGCAAAGCATATTTTTGCTTGCTCCCACGACGCAAACATGCAACAGCTATTTATCTGTCTTTTACGTACGAATTGTGTTCTTCGTCTGTCTCTCTCCATCTCTGCTGAAGCAGTGAGCCGAGCCCACGCCGAGCCGTACGGAGTCAACCAAGAATGCGTTCTTAGAGCGAGTTCCAAAACAGAGATATTTACCCTTTGACAGCAGTCTGTCTCGACCAAACCGATGGACGTCATATAACCACAGACCTAGCAAAAGCGCGCTAACGCTTACTATAACGCTATCCTGCTGTCAGTGTAAATTTTACAGCAGTCTATCTCGCTCGACCACACACATGGATGCGTTCTCGTTCACTAAGCTAAGCTCAGCACATTCCTTCTAAACCAAAACTTTGAAAAATATCTTTTTTAGGGTTCCTCCCTTACACGAAATAGGGAGGGATTTCTTTTCTCCTGTACCTATCCCATAATGTAATACTAAATATTATTACCAAATAAAAGAATATGATGTCGGGGAGGGGTCGTTAGATAAATCTTTTAAAAATAATGTGAGTTTGAAAACATAAATTTTCGATTTAGGGAACCGTGTGCGAAATATTTAGCTTGAAAGCGCAATCTTTTGTTAGAGTCGAGTGTGCCCACTCCCTGCCAGCTAAACGGTTCTTATTGGAAATGTGAAAAAATTCACAGTAGTAGTATATTTAATGAAATTAAAAGGTAAACTATCGCAGCTAAGTAGGCTTCGGAACGTTATGAAATCCTTAATGAAAGCCTGCTTTGCGATAAAATATCGTTAAAACTACGGTATCGTATACTGTGCGTGGCATGATACGCACTTGGCCAGTTTTCTGGCTGATTTAAGATTTATCAAGTTAGCTTCTGGCAGTACTAAGAGTACCTACCTACCTCACCTAATGGATACTACTTTCGTCACGGTAAATAAACCAAAACTATAAAATTAAATTAAAAATATTGCGACAGCTTTCTAAGCCCGTCTCTTTAAAGGAGTGATCACACCTAGCTGAATTCAAAGACTAATTCGGCATACATTGCTGGGAGGCTTGGTTATGTTAATTGCAATATCCTTACTTTAACGAGCAATGTATGCCGAATTCGTCTTTGAATTCAGCTAGGTTAGATCACTCCTTTATCTAACCAAACCTAACCGATTTAAATCCTAATTATGCACTTTACCGTATGCTATGTCTAACCTGCAGATTACCTAGTTAATGCATGTGCGAACTGAAATATTTTTTGTACTTCACTATCACTACATATTATAAAAGAACTAGCGGCCCGCCCCGGCTTCGCACGGGTACTAATCTACGGGTAAAGGTGGTGTCCTTTATTGCGATATATGACGTAGCCTTCAACTTGCTACACAATTTATAAAACATTCTTTAATATTTCGTTGTACTGAGGGACGACATACAAAAAAAAAAATACCTAAAATTTTAAAAATCAGGCTTCGGACGATCAGTCGCAACGACGTGTGCCCAGGCTACGTTCGGCTATCAACGGAAATACGCATCGATTATGAAGCTCATTCTAGGACTTTAATTAGAGTGATTTTAATACTACAACAATTCTTTCATACATAACTTTCATATCATTTACGCAGCGCACGCCCAGAAAGCTCTCTAGAGGCACGTTTTTTTCCGACTCGATCGACAAAGATCTTCACAGTTCAGTTATATTTATAAATTATAGCTTAGCCCAGTAAACCTTCCTATTGAATTAATCTATCTATTAGTGAAAACCGGATCGAAATCGACTGAGTTTAGCGCTCACAGACAGACATGATGGATGAGGAAAGAAAAACGTTTCGGGGGACTTTCTTTTATAATAGGTAGTGATGAAGTCCCCCGAAACGTTTTTCTGTCGTCATCATGTCTGTCTGTGATCGCTAAACTCAGGAACTACTATATTGATTTCGATCCGGTTTTCACTAATAGATAGATTCATTCAATAGGAAGGTTTGAGGCTATAATTCATAAATATTGAGTGCAAATTAACTGAACTGTGATGATGTTTGTCGATCGAGTCGGAAAAAAACGTGCCTCTTGAGAGATTTCTGGGCGTGCGCTGCGTAAATGGTTCCATTTACATGAAAGTTATGTATGAAAGAACTGTTGCTCATTTGAATTTAGAAAACGGATCCCCTTAACGGACTCAGCTCATACAACATTAACGTTCAGTGCCAAGCAGGTTGAACATAAATTTTATTTGAAAAATGGCCGGTTGTATAGGTATTTAAGAATAATAATAACAAATACGCTCGAACCCAAGGCTCGAACCATGCTCGAGCCGGAAACAAGATTACCCCCAAAGAGGTTCTATCCTAAATAATACAAAAATGTCAATAAAGTTTTCAGTTGTTCGAAATAATACCAACTTATTATTTTGCTATGAATTTATTACTATTTCTTAACATTGTAATACTATTTTGTATTTAAAATTATTGATGAGCGTCTGATTCTTTTCTCATAGAGGAAGATATGACGCGGCTGCAAAATTATTTTTTACCTCGGGCGACCTACTGAATCCGTCGTTACATTCAGGATTCTACTCTCTCGCCTTAAGGGTATATACCTTCCTGAATGAACTTGAGAATTAATAACTTCGTAACCACTTTGTACATTAAACATAGCATTTATTTTGACAGAAACGTGGTAACAAACAAGATATGAGTAGTGATGTGGTCGAGATAGAATTTTAATTTAACTTGGCAGCTGTAAGCGGCAAAGTCCAAGTCCACAAAGTCATCGGAACAGAGACAAGACAAGCCAAATTTTTGACTGAAGCTTGTGTAGTCACAGTGTTCACCTGCAAAAAGCTCTTAACTTGGCGGCTGTAAGCGGCAAAGTCCAAGTCCACAAAGTCATCGGAACAGAGACAAGACAAGCCAAATTTTAGCCTGGAGCTTGTTTAGTCACAGTGTTCACCTGCAAAATGTTCTGGGCAGATGCAAGCGACAAAGTTCAAGTCGGAAAAGTCATCGGAACAGAGACAGGACAAGCCAAATTTTAGACTGAAGCTGTTCACCTGCAAAATAGCCTCCAATACAAGGTGTAACAAAAAGGGTATATCAACCCTGAAGGATGTGATTCTGCCCATGAAACTGAACAACTCCCCAAGAAACTAGGTCAAAAGACGTTAAAAAAAATTTACCTCCCTTACAAAATGCGCTATCGACTGATTAAGTTTCTATGGAAGGTCTTTTTTTCACATTTCGACCTATGTTTCTACAGAAAGTTGTTCAGTTTCATGGGCAAATTCACATCCTTCTGGATTCACCCTTTCTGTAGAAGCCAAGTTTACGTGTTTTGGTACCTAATGAGTTCAGTTATTGTGAATGGTACAGTTACATTTAAAAATAAAGTTACATAATTTGCAATAGGTTCTGCATATTCATAAAAACTGACCATTCATTTGCTTAAAGTAAACTGTGCCAGTACTATCAATTGTCGACATACTTCCTTCCGCTAAACTTTACCTGAAGTAGGTATAATGAAAACAATTCCTCGTAATTAAAGTCAACAACAGACGAAGTGGTGCGATTGAAATGGAGTGGTGTCAGGAAAACAACTCATTGTTGAATATAAGTTTTCTTTAAACATTTCATAGGGAACCCGAATCATTTGTAAAGAAGTTTCGAGCATGAGTGTTGGTAAAATAAGTATTTGCGTTATTTTTATATTTCTTACCCTAGAAGTCAATTGCTATGAGAAAAGTAAGTGTGTCCTGTCATGTGACCCTGAAATTTTAAAAGTTTTGGTGTAATAGATACTTTATATAACTTTTATTTGTTTTGGGGGTTTGCATTTCAGCTTTACGCAAGATCGTACGGAGTCAGTCAAAAATGGTTCAAAGACCTTTTAGTGAAACGGGACCTGCAACTTCCAGTTGTGGCAATAAAAGGATGAACATGTCCTATGAGACCAGTGATGCCCTCATGTTCTCTGGACATTCGCAAGTGAAGAAAAAGGTTCACAAATTGCAGCGGCCTAAAATCTCGTCATTTTTAACTCAAAACAAAGGCAGCTTAGGAAAGACACGAAGCAAGAGTTTACCTGTCAAGCCTTTAATTGGAGGGAACACTCTGCCGACTGAATTCAGAATGACCAGGGATATAATAACAAATATGAGCAGTACTTTACAAAAACTTAATATATTTCCTAAAAGCAACGACTTAAATAAATTCTCCAAAAAAACCTATTCCGAGGAAATAGCTATAGATAATTATTACGAAATACCTCAGCAAACAAAAACAAAACAGAATATACCAAGAGATAAAGAGCAAGAACACGTTGCAACTGAGGAAATCATCATCATACCAAATAATAGTATGCCCAAAGAAAATAGTAGTTTGTTGATGAAGGGCGTATTTTTAGCAAATTCAGATAATAAACCTATTATGAATCCAACGAATTCGGGTTTGGACGTAAGCTCCGACGCAGACAGCGATAGAGTAGACTTTTTAATACAAGGGGAGCCAGTTGAGTCTTTACCTAATACTGTGTTTAGTTACAACGTCTCTATGAATAATTATATATGCGTGCCAATGCAAGTATCAAAAGCTGATATTGTAGTTCAAGAGAAGTTCGCAAGCCTTGAAATAGAGGTTGGTTATAATATTTAATGCAATTTATCGATCAATAATTTTAAATGTGAAACTTATTTATGATTTTCCCGTGCAGCCTACTTGGGCATCACGAAAACACTACTGGAACAATATCTTTGAAAGTCGCTACGCATCTCTCATGAGAAGTCCTAAATGGCCTCCACTTAAGGTAAGTTTTTGGTATTTTATCAAATGTTTACAATAACGACCCTCCCACCGCCCGATGCAGATCGTGGCAAGAGAAATTTTCCCCACCCGTCCATTTCGTGCCTTCTAAAGAGAGACTCCTACCTGGTAGACATGAGTTGCCGTGGCTGACCTGGAAGTCTCTTAACAGACTCCGGACTCAAGTCGGCCAACCATTTATACTTTTCAACACATTTGCTCATAAAACAGCTCTATTTGCACTGAATTAAAATTCATAATCCAGCTTATTAAACACGCGTGTTTTTTTTTTCATTATATTACTACGCTGCCGCTATTCATAATCTAAGACTACAATAGTGTTTTATTTTTTAATCTCGGCCAGGAGCAAGGAGTTTTTATGCTTATTACCTACGTTAGTAAAATTTTCAAGAAATTCAGCTGACTTCGAGAAAATATCATAAATAAATGTTAATTTTATGAAATTATTTATATTAATTTACTAATTAATAATAAATTTCATTTCAAACATAGTCAATTTTTGATAATTTATTTCAAGGTTAATGGAATAGACTGTTTGGAATGTTTAGTCTATGCCTCTCAAATACGCGTATAATCTGTGCCCGCTGAAAACGAAATAATGCGCACTATTTCACAAATATTTATGGTGTTTATTAATGTAACTATTTCTAAAAGTTTCGACTTCTACAAATAAAAACTGTTCCTGAACCGTCTAAAATACTCATACACGAAATACAATTTTCTTTTTTAATTTTGACATAATGTTCCGGTGGACGTTCGGTGGACATAAGGTTAGCAAAGTTTATTATTTTTACTCGTAAATGTGTTGAAAATCGTCTTGGCTCCATTAGCCCTCGTCTGCGGCTCGGGCTGTAATTTCCGAGCCTCGTGTGTAATGAGCAAAACCGCGCACTAGCATCTTAATGTACCTTTGGTTGACCTTTCATTACAGTAAGTATGGGTGTGTACAGGTGTGACAAACAGATGAATTTGCACCTTAAGGGTTCCGTTTTTACTATTTTGGTTCAGAACTTTAAATATAAAATAATGATGAAAAATAATTTTTAAAACAAGCTTTTATTAGATGTAAAAAAAGCACTAAAACGTTATTCACAGTCTCAGGTTTTCAAATAAAAGCGTTTACACCCTCTTTTTAGGGTTCCGTAGCCAAATGGCAAAAAACAGAACCATTATGGATTCGTCATGTCTGTCTGTCTGTCCGACCGTATGTCACAGCCACTTTATTCCGAAACTATAAGAGCTATACTGTTGAAACTTGGTAAGAAGATGTATTCTGTGAACCGCATTTAGATTTTAGAGATTTTAGGGTTCCCCATACTTATAACTGAAACTTCAAATATTTTTTTTATTTAGCCCTTACGTGTGGCGTATCTATGGATAGGTCTTAAAAAATGATATTAAGGTTTCTAATATAATATCATTCTAAACTGAATAGAGTGCGCGAGAGACACTTCCAAAATGGTAAAATGTGTGTCCCCCCCCCCCCCTGTAACTTCTAAAATAAGAGAATGATAAAACTAAAAAAAATATATGATGTACATTACCATGCAAACTTCGACCGAAAATTGGTTTGAACGAGATCTAGTAAGTAGTTTTGTTTAATACGTCATAAATCGTAAACCGCAATTTACCTTTCATTCAATCAACTCAAATATAAATTTTAGTTACTTACATCACTAAAGTTTTTTTAACAATAAAATACCATAACTTTTACTTATAAACGTACAGGTTTGTACGGAACCCTCAGAGCGCGAGTCCGACTCGCACTTGGCCGGTTTTTTTCTTTATGTCTCTCTTGCTGTTTTATTATGTAAAACGCTTTTATTTGAAAACCTGAGACTGTGATAACGTTTTTGTTTTTTTTTTCTACATCTAATAAAAGCTTGGTTTAAAAATTATTAATACTATTATTTAATATTTTAGTATTTAAAATGTCAAATACTAAAAAACAACTATATCAGACACCCTGGAATCAGACGAGTCCAAATATAAGATATTTTTCTACGTACAGTCAAGTGCATAAATATGTTTCTACGTCAAGTGCATAAATATGTTTCTTGAAATCCATTGAAATCCATATTTATATCAGTTAGATTGGATGCTATAATAATAAACATTCAATGATACATCCTTTTGAAACGATAGTTTAGATACATATTTATGAACTTGACTGTACACCCAACGGCACGTCAGTAGAAACACTTTGGACTTTATGGCATAGTAATATAGTTGCAAATGTTTCCATTCACGTGCGGTCGACCTTTCATAAAGTATGGTTCAATTAGTTAGTCGACATAAAAAAACAGCGCCTCTAGTGTGGAGTACGTTTGATCCTCGCTGTACAAAGAGGCAATGCTGCTAGCCTGCTTGGCTCTTGGAGGAACTGTCTTGCGGAGACGCTCTCGAGAAAATATATAATTTAAAAATGTAGGTTTTGACTTAAATTATATTTTAATATGTTACATGTAATGCAAAACATGTTAATAATGGGTTTGCAAATATCATTTTTCGATTTAGGGATCCCTTTGTGAAATATTTAGCTTCAAAGCGCAATTTTTTGTTGGAGTCGAGTGTCGCCTTCTTGCATCTAAACGGTTGTTATTGGAAATGTGAAAAAATTACAGTAGTATTATATATGCTGAAATGAAAAGGAAAACTATCACAGCCAAGTAGGCGTCTCAGGTTAATGAGCTATAGCCAAAAATCACGAAATAATAAAAATTGCAATAGCAATTGGGCGCTAAGACCTCGCTGACCATTAGGAAGTAAAAATTTTGTGTTATGAAGAACCTTATGAAATTCGTAATCAAAGCCTGCTTTACGTTCAAAAATCCTTAAGGGGCTGATAAGAGCTAAATACGCTTCACTTGAGCAGGTTTTTAACGAAAAGCGATGAATATATGGCCGTGAAAAAAAATTATGTGATAATTAAGCATCTTCCCAAGAATATGGCCGACTCCGAAACACGATTAAATATATTTTGTACGCCATAAAAAAAATCCAAAGTTAAAACGCTGCTTTTTGCTTTTAAAGCGTTTCTCTTAAGTACCCATTAATCTATGATGCCAAAACTTTAACACATTATTCAATACATTATGCATAATAATATAGCTATTTGATAAGAAAAATGCAAAAATAAGCGAAAAATGTGAAACAGTGCGAATCCGCTCCGTTCTAGCACGCGCATTCTGCCCTTTGTTAGAAAAGGAGGTAATTTAGCTCTTATCAGCCCCTTAAAAAAACTACGGAGCCCTATACTGCGCGTGGCCCGACACGCACTTGGCTGTTTTTTTTTGTATGAATCAGGTTAGAAAAAATGCAACCACGGGCAATAAATCGTTTGATGATTAAGATTCAACAATTAAATATACATTGTAGAGTTTCAAATCCTTTTGTTTTAGCACAGAATATAGTCTAGTCGCTTAACGTCTTAAATCGCTAAATTCACCGAATTTCACAAAATTGCACAAAATGTACTAAAATTCTCAAAATCAAGTCTCAAAATTTCCATAGAAAATTCAAGAATTGGCTCCTATCAAAAATTGAAAGCTATGTACCTAACTAATAACTGGAAAAAAATTGGTGAAATTATAAGGCGTGTCTACGTGAAACAGCTAATCGACCGCACTAATAAGGTTGTTAAATAAATAGGTAGATATCTGTACTAAAGCTGATATTTGTTTTGTTGGTATTTTATTTTTAGACCTGTAAGTACTAACCATGTTAATAATAACTAAATGTAACTCTCATGATTAGGTAATTTTGGTACCTCGAACCCACGTGGACGGCATTTGGAAAAGAACTTTCGAAAGGGGCCATAATGACACCGTTCACCGAATAATTTCAAACATTGTGAAGAAACTACAATATTACAGCAACCTCACTTTCACATGGAATGAAGTTTCTCATTTATCTCAGTGGTGGAAAACTGCTGCATCTAAAAGCCGAACGGTAAGGTTTCATTTTATCGCTCGCATATTATATCGCATAAAAATCGCTCTACGCTGCGCATCTCTCTGAACTAGCACTACGTTGCTTACTGGTTAGTCTGGCGTCCCGCCACTGAATCAACAGCACCATAAGATACTCAAACGAAATTAAACACTTACAGCCGGTTTCTGAGTTGAGAATTCTAGCAAAACTCAGCTGAGTATTACTTAAATATTTGATTACAATTTGAGTTTTTTGGGTTTACAATTCAAAATTTGGTTTTCTCAAACCACTTTTAGCTAAGCATTTCTCTAACTATACTTGTTTAAGTATTCAGGTTTTACCTCAGAACAAAAACCTCCTTATGAGGTCAAATTTCTTTGGTGACATTACTGATATACCTTTCTCTTTCAAACAAAATAAAGGCGTTGCTAAATTGAGATAAAAGCTACCCTAAGATGCTCCCAAGATACTGTGACCCAACAAAGGACACCCACTAACCCTATGGGCATAAAAGTGGTTGTACAAGATAACAACTAGTGGCAACAATATTTCCCATCAAGCTAACCTATATTATTGATTCCAAAAACTAATATTTAACCCCAAAATGTGATGTTTTTCTAAAAGCATTATCTTATTTTGAAATCTAGTTAACATCATATGGCCTGCGGCCGATGTAAAGCGGAAGCAATTCTGTGGCAAAGCTAGAAAAATACACGTCGTCATATCAGCTACAAACACGATACTTGAGCCTGATCCAGACCCTCTATCTAAATACATATGATTTAATAATAGGTGTACCTATGTTCTTCCCCGATAATGAAAACTGTGACATTTATCCTAACTAAACCCACCTTGTATTGAAATTACTAGAAAAAAATCTTTAGAAAGTTATGTCTGTAGTATACACTTTAGCTAAAAGAAAATACCAATACATACTTTTTTACCGTCATCATAACACGTTACCTGTACCTTCAATTACCAAACAATATTACCGTCCATAGGACATACCATTACCGACAAAATCATTTTACCTTTAAATATTTTCTTTTTTTCTCCGATATATCAGATATGAAATGAAATATACTCATGAATGATTGTAATTAAATCATAATTACAAACATCCAAAAAACACCCCGTTTTTCTTTCCCAGATAAAGTTGCAATCGTTCGCAATTACAACCCTAATGAACAAACCCAAAAAATAAATTTATTAATACATGGATGGTAATATTAAAACAATCTTCTTTTTTGAGATGGCTGAAGAGCTGCTTGCAGCCTTCCATATAGCTCTGCTGGCGATGCGATGGTCGGAAGTAGCACGTCCGCCATCAGTCGTCAGTCAGGATAGCCATCTTAGTGGTGTCGCTCATGGTTAGCGATCACCGATGTGGACACGCTGAAGCGCATCCAAGGATATCAACACTCGATATCACAACTCATTGAGCATAGTATAACATGAAAAAGAGAATTAGTGTTAAGTACAAAATAAAGTTAGGACACCATGAATACATGTTTTTGGACGTCTTTCATCTATACATACATCGTCAATTAAAACATTTATAACTCACGCTTTTAACTATATGAGAGGTTCTTTGACGAGAAAAGTGAAAAAATATAATGAAAACCTGCTAACAAAGATTTTAGTACAAAATCATGCATATATCTTCTTTATATTTACAATATTGCGTACAATGCATTTATAATCATAATAAGCTTATCTATATTTTTTTATAGGACAATATTTCGTGATTATAGGAATAATATTGTACACGTAATATTATCTACGCAATATGAACAAATATTATAAACAAACAAAATATGACATGACATCTTTGTCAGATTGTCATCCAAAAGACATGCGCAGTTTCTCTGTCGCCATCCGTCGCCTTGGAGACTTGCAAACACAAATTATTACGAAATTGGTACGTTTGTAACCAATTCAAGCATGACAAACTATAAGAAAAAACTTTGATGAGGTTGATTCTCTGCTTTAGACAATACAAAATAGCTTACAGTTGTACGGCACGTGTTATGCGTGCCGTGTCCATAAAAATTGGCACTCATAAAGTATGACGCGTCGTGGTCATCATATGGCATCATCTTCTTCACATACAGGTCATCATCTTCTTCATTAGCATCTTCTTCTCTTACTTAGGACTGGTTTGTCGAGTCGCGCAACTGTAACACTTTACATAAAATGGCAAAAGGGGCACGGCGCCTCCACCATTATAACGAACACGAGGACCGGAGTTATTATAAAATAAACGTAATGAATCGCATTCAGGTTTTATATTCTTTTTTTTAATGCAAGCTAATATCAACGTCCGTACCCAACCGTAAGCAGGAGTTGACTGGCGATTGTTTTCAGAACGTGACGTCATTATTCGAAATCAAATTCAATTTTAGAAATACTCGCCAGCCAGCTCTGCTAAAAGAAGGCTTTCGAGGAGGATCACTACATTATTATTCTTTGTCGGCACCACACGGGACACGGGACCTACTAAAGTAGTTTTCAACAATTGCAGCTCTTTTTTAGGGTTCCGTACCTCAAAAGAAAAAAACGGAACCCTTATAGGATCACTTTGTTGTCCGTCTGTCTGTCTGTCTGTCTGTCTGTCTGTCAAGACCCTTTATCTCACGAACGGGTAAAGGTATCAGGTTGAAATTAATACCATATATTAGAATCCGCGAACCACACAAGATCTAAAAATTTAAATTTTTTACAACGACGCAATCAAAAGATATGGCATTTTATGTCCTCATCTCCATAATAAATAAATAAAATAAATAAAAATAAAAATAAAATAGCCATTTATTCCCATTTGGTACAATTTGTTGGTAAAATTTAACCTAAAAAAACATGCGCATTAAATAATTCTTTGATAAAAATAAAATAGAACATTATAAAAACATTAATTATTTTAACATTAATCATTAATTATATAACATGCAAACGATATCAACATTATTTTAGTTTATTAATAGTATATATATATATTCATTGTATTTGTCTATGCAGGTATGTATTTCTGTATACTATTATTATTATTTTTGTTCTTCATTGTCTTTATTTGTGGTGGGAACCCATTTACGGGTGTAGGCCTCCTCCATCTGTTTCCATCGATCCCGGTCCAGCGAGTCGTGTCCATGTAGCTCCTCCTACAGCGTGGATGTCGTCTCTCCAGCGCGCGCGCGGTCTGCCGCGGCCCCGCGTGTGATCGCGCGGGTACCAGTGCAGCACGCTGGTGCTCCAGCGCTCGTCCGTGGCGCGAGCGACGTGCCCCGCCCACCTCCATTTCAACTTGCAGGCGAGCTCCGCTGCATCGATCAGTTTGGTCTTAGTTCGGATTGTAGAGTTTCTCTGTCTGTCTTTTAATTTGATACTTAGCATGCTCCTCTCAGTTGCTCTTTGAAATACTTGTAATTTATGTATAATTTGTTTTGTTAGGGCCCAGGCTTGACATCCATAGAGTAGAGTTGGTAATATTGTAGAGTCCATGACTTTCTTTTTCAGGGATATGGGTAGCTTTGATTTAAATATGTGCTTCATTGACCAATATTTGTTCCATGCTATTTTGATTCTTCGTTCAACTTCTTTAATAGTATTATTTGTGAAAGATATGTTTTGTCCCAAATAAATGTATTCATTAACGTAGTTTATTTGTCTCATGTTTATTACGATAGGTATTTCTTCGCTATTTGTCATCACACATGTTTTGTCTGGATTCATTTGTAGTCCACACCTTTTACTTTCTTGTTCCAACGTTACAAGCATGTAGTGTAGGTGTTCGTAGTTGTCACTTAGCAGAACAATATCATCAGCGAACCTGAGGTGATTGAGCTTTACTCCGTTTATTTTAATTCCAAGGTCGTCCCAATCTAATTTTGAAAAGATATATTCTAGCAAGGCAATAAAAAGGTTTGGCGAGATCGGGTCTCCCTGTCTTACACCCCTCTTTAGCTCAAATGGAGTTACTAGGCGTTGTAGTCTTACTGTCGCTTTACTCCTGTTATATATTGTCCACAGTAATTTTATGTAACCTCCTTCCACTCCTTGACTTTCAAGAGCGATCCAAAGGGATTTATGCAAGATAGAGTCAAACGCTTTCGAGTAGTCGATAAAGGCTACGTATAATGGTAATTTGTACTCTGTATAGCGCTCTATCACTTGGGTGAGTGTAAATATGTGATCAGTAGTGCTATATTTAGGCCTAAAACCTGCCTGTTCTTTTGGCTGGTGAAACTCTAGTTTGGTTTTCAGTCGCCTTAGTAGAATATTAGTAAATAATTTATATATCGATTGAAGTAAACTTATTGGACGATAGTTTCCAATTTCAAGGGGACTTCCTTTTTTAAATATTAATGTGATAACAGCGGTTTCCCATTCTTCGGGTATGCAGCACGTGCGTAAGATTTCATTAAAAAGTTTTGTGATTACTGGAGTCAGTGGTTCTACTATAGCTTTCAGGACGTCGTTGGTAACACCGTCATCTCCAGGGCTTTTTGAAAGCTTCAGATTCATAATGCTCTCTCTAATTTCGCTCTCTAAGAATGGCGGTATTAGGGCTCTGTCGCTAGAGATGTACTCGCTTTTATCGTTATTCTGGTCATCGTATAGCGCTCTATAGTAATCTGATGCTATCTCTATAAGTTGATTTCTATCTGTAGCCTTTTGTCCGTTTTTTCCTGTAAGTTCAGTTATCCACTCTTTGCCCTTGTTTAATTTACTTTCAGCTCGTTTTACAGATCCCTTGTTTATTATTTCTTTTTCAATTGTTTGATAGCGTTGTTTATGTAAATTTTTGGTTATCTCTTTTTTTATTTTTCGATATAACTTATTTAGGCTTTTCTTTTCCTTTTTAGTCCTTTTAGTTTTTTTCTTAAGCTGTTCTCGCTCTTCAATTAAGCTTTTCAATTTATCAGATATTATATCGTTCTTATTCTGAGAGTCGTTCCTCCTTGGTAACTGCTTAACGCTTGTTTGGATATCGTTTATTAATTCAGAATATTTTTGCTATACGTTTTTGTAGTAGCTGTCTTTCTTCATTAATTCAGAGAAACAGTTTTTAATAGATTCTTTTTCGATAAGTGTAAAATCTGAGGTTTTCTGGGTGTTGAAGGTTAGGTCTTTTGGTTCTAGAATTAAGATTGTACGCAACTCGAACTAATCTGTGATCTGTAGAGAATGTAGTACCTATGACTTGGGTATTTGTTATGGCTCTGATGTTATTTGTGAGGATATAGTCTATTTCATTTCGTGTTGCTCCGTCTGGAGACACCCATGTCCATCTCATTTTTAGCTTTTTCTTGAAAAACGTGTTTGTTATGTAGAGCTGATTTTCCAAGCAGAAGTTGATTAGAGTTTCGCCACGTTCGTTTCTTGTACCATATCCCCACTGTCCCATTACTCTCCCATCTTCATGTTTAGGCTGACCTACTTTTGCGTTGAAATCTCCAAGTATTAGTGTATTAGGGCCACTCGAATGTAATGCTGTAGTCAATATATCATAAAAGGTTTGTAATTCGCTTTCTGTGGCTCTTTCGGTAGGCGCGTATGCTTGTATTAAGGTAAGGTGTTTATTGTCTATTGTAATTTCCAGTTTTGCTACTCTGTCGGACAAAGCTATGAAGTTCTTTATATTGCTTTTTAATTTCTTTTTTATCATAAAACCAATCCCGTTAGCTCCTTTCTTAGTGCCATGGAACATAAGAATAAACTCTTCGTACTCTATGATTTTTGTACCTTCTCTTTTTATTTCTGACAGTCCCAGGATGTCCCATTTTATATTTTTTAGTGCATATTCTAGTTCTGTTTGTCTATGGTCTGCTGCCAGAGATCTAATATTATAAGTTGCAATGTGTAGATGCTGTCGTTCGATAGAGGGTTGTGAACTACTACTCCCACGGGGACCGGCCGGACAGGGAGAGTCGCTCTTGTAAACAGTATTCTCTGTTTTATTTGATGGTGGAGACGCCGTTGTTTGCTATATACGATTTTGAGTTAGTGGTTTATTTATCTGTGCTGAAGGCTTGAAGAAGTGGGTAATATTTTTCTTTTCGGCTGTGCTTCTGGGTGTATTTTCGTCCAATACGGATATTTTATTTTTCTTCATGATTGGTGAATCATTTTTGGGACTTGTTTGTTTATCCTTTGCCTTATCGGTCTCTCCATTGGTTACTTTTTTTCATCTCCATACATTTATTCAAAAATGCAAAACCTACAGGGTACTTCCCGTTGACCTAAAATTATGATATTTGGCAAGAAGCTAGGTCTCACAGTACAAATAATGGAAAAAGTCTGAAATCATTAAATATTACAACTTTTCTCACAACTAATGGTAACCAATTGTGGTGAGCTCCCGTTTCAAGAACATTCATATAAGAGAGGGGTCAAGTTGGATGGTCGCTGAGGCGATTTTTCTTTTAGTTCTTTTTTAAAACGGGAACACTTAAAAACTTGAAAATTGGTATGTTTATAGTGCATAAGCTATAAAATAACAACAAATAATAAAATTTGGTCAAGCGCGTGTTGGACTCAAAAAATCTAGCACATTAACTTACTGAAATTTCAACCAATACAATTATGTTTATGTGGTGGTACAGAACCCTCAGTGCGCGAGTCCGACTCGCACTTGGCCGGTTTTTTTTTTATGTTACAAGTGAGCAAACGAGCAAGTGGGCCACCTGATAGTAAGTGGTCTCCACCGCCCATAGCACCCAGTCTTATTAGTGACATACTTTGACGCTAATAAGACAGCAAAGTGCGTTGCCCACCCTGAAAACGAAGATGTTATGTCTCATGTGTTTGAAGGGTAAGGAATCCAGTGAAATTACTGAATTTCACTGGATTCCTTACCCTTCAAACTGAAACACTGCAGTATACAAACACTGCTGTTTCACGGCAGAAATAGGCAAGGGGGTGGCACTGCCTCAGGCGGACTATGCACAAAAGCCCTACCACCTACAACTGGTCGCAACGTTTTGGGCATGTTGATTTGGCACTCGCATACTTCATGCACTTCCAGAGCTGCCAGTTCATCGGCTTCCATAATATTACCATCCAGATCTTGGGCCATATTATGTAAGACAGCGCTTGCCACAAATTACCTTTAATACTTTGGGCCGTTTTATTTGCATTCCAGAATGAAGGCATAGGAATCTTCTTTTTAGTGCTCCAAAACATCTTTCTATAATAATGGTTATTTCAGCTCGGTTAAAAGCTTCCTGTGATGGTATTGATGGATTTAAAAAGGATGTAATGAATGAGATTACTGCTTTTCGCAGTAGTTTTAGATACCACGCTACTAAGATATGGAACAATATCCCACCACCTCTGCGGAATACTACGTCAGTGAAATATTTTAAACAAAAGTATAAACTCTTTCTGCTACAAGGTGTAAATAGTGGAGTGGAAATCTAAAACTATATGCTTTAGTTGAACTGCAAATAAATTAATTACTTATACACAACATAATATTTTACTATGCTATTTCGAGTCTTTTTTTTTTATTAGAATGAATATTATATGTACAGTCAACAGAACATCTGTGGAAACACTTAGGACCTTATAGCATGGTAATAGAATTTAAAAAGTTTCCACCGACGTGGTTGACCGTACGTAAGTAAGGGTTTAGATTATTTATGTTTTTAGATATTTATGTATACTTATATTATTATTTTTATTATTATTTTTAGATATATATTTTGTATTTATACATATATACACATATTAACTTTATTTCATACTTTTTTTCATATATTCTTTACTACTTATGTTCCTATTTATCATCATATTTAAATTTATGGCGACCCTCTTGTTTCCTGCCTGAGGTGCGGGCAGAATCATCAGCGTCGTAGCCCCCCGCTACGACATCATGCTGAGTCCGGACCTTTTCTCTGGCACAGTACATTCAGATGGTGACTCACTAATATTATGTTCTTACCTGGCTTATTTCTGTTTTGTGTCTGTTTTGTACTGTGTTGGAAAATAAATGTGTTATCTATCTATCTATCTATCTAGATACCTTAGGCAGGGATAAACACTCTCTTCCAATATGAGGTAGGAGCTAAATCTGCCATTTTCAGATTGAGCCGCTAGCGGAGAATCATTCCATATTGTTGTGTCATGGACTGACCCGGGCCAACGAGCAATAATGCTGCGTGATGCTCTTAAAGTGGCATCGCAAACTGTTTGTACAGGGTGCCCGCCGGCAGATTTTATACTTAATAAAATTAAATAATTTAAACCATGAATACCATCACAGTCATTGATTTATTATCTTACACAAGAATAACGCGGATTTTTTTTAAATAACCACTTAAATGGCGTCCTTCTTGCTTTAACATTCTTGTAATCTTTGCTTCATGTTGGCAAACCAACCAATCATGTTAAAAATCTTTTTCTATTTCTGTACAATTCTACCTTGTTGCCACCGGGTGAATTGATTTTTATGTGGGTGCAGTCTAATGCTCCAAGTACTCTTGGGAATCCAGCAATTTAATAAAATTTGGATATCACAGATGGTCGTTCTGCTATCGTTGGCATTTTAACATATTGCCGCCTTAGCAGGGCTATAGCAGTAGTCACCGATTCCGTTACTCGGCACACTGTCGCTTTGCAGACGTTGGCAATGTCTCTCACGTCGACAGCTTGGAAGATACCAGTTGCGTAAAACCGCAATAAGTAGCTGCAGCATTAGTGAAATACAATCGAGTCTTTGAATTCTGCGAGGTGGCAAATTAAGCCTTATTTCTTTAAATATAAATCCCACTGATTGTTTGATGAAGCGAAACCGGGGTCTTTGAACTGCTCGTGGTCGAGATTTCTTGCTTGTCTTCAGCGCCGTTGTCTCTGTTGAGGCTCCTTCATCAATGATAACGAAGTATCGTCACTAGACATTATTCAGCACTGGATTTTAGTCAAAAAGGGAAGTAAAAAACTCGTAAGTACAGTTTAAGTACACCAATTCGGCTACTTAAATGACACATTTCTAACTCAGAAGTGATCACAGTTTGAGTACTGTCAGTTGTATTCAGAAACGCAAATTTCGAGTTAAGCACGAGTTGATGTGGCCTACTGTCACCCGACTGTCAAATTTGAGAATACTCAAGGACGTTTACTCAAACCATAATCAAACTGAACTCAGACACAAAAATATATTTAAGTAGTACTTAAGTATAGTTTGATTTGTTCTCAGTGTCAAATTCTCAACTCAGAAACCGGCTGTTAGTGATAGTAGATGCTTAGTAACACACTTTTTCTCTGCTGCTCAAATTCCGTAACCTGACAGAAGTAACCTGCTTAAATAGAACTGATTTTGGGTCAAAAATTATATCATACATAAAATACATGAACCCAACTTTAATATGGTCGGTCATCGACCTTGCAACCTACACGACATTATGATGATGACTTTAATATGGTGAATGGAAAACTAGTAGCAACCATAATTGCCAACAGTTGCCACGCTACACTTCCTCCTGGCATATTCTTCAATCAGCTTGGTTGAATATTCCCATATTGAAGTATTCTTTGGCATGAGAGATTTTAAACCAGTGTAAAACTAGAGCCCTGGAGGTCTTCCAAGGTTGCCTTGCCTCAACCTTGAAGTTTTTCAGATCAGCCAAAATCAATGATATACAGGGTTTAAAAAAGTACGATCATCTACATCACGTACATTGTAAAAGAAGTATAAAAAAAAATCACCCATCTATTCAAAAATCGCTGAACGGTTCGTCAATAAAGGCGAACAAAATAGCTGTTTTGGTTTTCTCCAAGAGACTTTCGTAGCGGGTAAAAATGAGATTTAAAATTCGAACATAAATTTAGGTCCACCACAGGGACCATACAATATTTTAGGTCAACCATAGAGGTCGAACAAAAACATTGTAAAAGAAGTACAAAAAAAAATTCACCCATCTATTCGAAAGTCCCGTGTGGTGCCGGCAAAGAATAGTACCAACCCTTACATACCCGTGGGTGTCGTAAGAGGCGACAAAGGGTTATAAACTGGAGGATGGGCAGCAGCATCCTCCTTTGTATCTAACATCTTACATTCTGCGGTCACCTACAACCGCGGTCCATGGTGCCAGCCGTAACGCTAACAAGCGAGGTGACTATGGTACTTCCCCTCTACATTTTTCCAGCAAAAGCTAGAATTCTAGAGGGAGCTCCCTGTCCTGTAGTGGACGCTTTTCATGGGATGTTATGATGATTCGAAAATCGCTGAACGGTTCGTCAATAAAGGCGAACAAAATAGCTGTTTTCTCCAAGAGACTTTCGTAGCGGGTAAAAATGGGATTTAAAACTCGAACATAAATTTAGGTCCACCATAGGGACCATACAATATTTTAGGTCAACCATAGAGGTCGAACAAAAATATTGAATGAAAAATGATACTGGCCGGTTGTATTTTTAATATTATTATGAATAAAAGAAATACGCTCTAAATGTAAACAAGACTACCAACCAAAGAGGTTCTGTTCCTAATTGATACAAAAATGTCAATAACATTTTCAGTTGTTACAAATAATGCTTAATATGATTTTTAGTATTGTTTCATCAAGTAATAATATTGTAATGGTATTTTATATTTAAAATTAATGACGAGTCTGTGTCTCAATGAGCCTCTTATTCCTTTCTCATAGAGGGAGATGAAAAGTAAAGTGTACGCGGCTGCAAAAATATTTTTACCTTAGGCGACCTATTGAATACCTCGCTACGTTCAGGATTCTACTTTAGAATCCCTCACCATGATCGGGATTCCACTCAAGAATTTTTCATTTCGCTCTGGATTCAAAATAGCGCCCTCGCCATAAAAATATTATTTTACAGCCCTGTGATACAATCTACTCTTTTTTAATATTTCTTTTAATTTTAGGTGATCATGAAATTTGATTTTCCTTCGAATAACATTACAGTAATTTATTGAAATGCTACACATGGCCGCAGGTCGGTAGAAACACTTTGACCTTGAGCGGGTCTTTAGTTTCGGGTGTTTGTAGCGTAGCGCTGGTTCAGTTCATACTGGTTTTGTTTCTGCGTGCTTGCTGCCATGCTTACTTGCTAGTGAGTTGATATTATAACAAAAAACAACTTTGCATCGCCAGCTAATCATTCCATCATCATCTCCATGTATCAGCTGCACACATTTAAAACTACATTTTTAAGAAAAAATATTTTTTAAAATATTTTTTATACAATCTATTAGTGATGTCCCATGTGGTGCCGGCAAAGAATAGTACCATCTCATACATACCCGTGGGTGTCGTAAGAGGTGACTAAGGGTTATAAACTGGAGGATGGGCAGCAGCATCCTCTTGTTTATTATACCATCTTACTTACTGCGGTCACCTACAACCGTAGTCCATGGTGCCAGCCGTAACGCTGACAAGCGAGGTGACTGTGGTACTTCCCCTCCAATTTTTTCCAGCGAAAGCTAGAATTCTGGAGGGAGCTCCCTGTCCTGTAGTCCAGGTTTTTTTTTCATGGGATGTTATGATGATGATGATTAGTGTTGTAGAATCACCCCTTAGAAGGATCATGGTACTTTTTTTACATCAAGTATACACAGCGGGTAAAAAATTCTCTTTCCTAAAATAAGTAGTATTAGCTCAAGAATAAGTGAAGCGCCTGGAGGTTTCAATGACCTCTATGATCAGCTGCCATAATATTCAGTCACTAGCAAGTAAGTACCTACTCATTTCAATAAATTTATGTAATTCGAACGAAAATCAAATTTCACGATCACCCAAAATAGAAAAAATAAAAATAAGTATTCAGTTTTTTTTTACAATCTATAAGCATTTAGAAGGATCACCGTACTTTCTTTTACACCCTGTATTAACGGATCTCGCACTTCTTCCAGATTACGGGCTAAGCACCTACTATCATTAAAACATAGTTTCGTTTATGTATCTTATCAGGTAGTTGATTCAGCAAAGGGACACAGACACAGATTAAATAATAGTAAACTAACACAGCACAGTGTGGTTTATAAGTGAATGGTTGGTAAGGTTTGGTGTATTGTACATAATTTTTTGATCTAAAATTACCGATTAATTCTTATTTTCGGCTTAGATAAGGTCTAGTAGACGGAGAGCGCGTGGTCGTCAACCCTACCTCATCGATTACCAAGATGCGACTAATCTAGGGTGATGCACGTTAAAAAGTTATATCCGAATCAACAGAGTTGCCTGAGCGCAACCTGGCAGGTTTTGTACAGTGGGCAAAAACCTTGTCATTTTTTGGGCAAAAATTACCTCATCGAATACTAAATAGGTACATAGTAAATTCGATAGTACTCATCAAGGAGTGCCTAAATCAACAGGGTTGCCTCACTCAATCCTGGCACATTCGGGAGTCGGCCTGATTTTAAGGTGGTCAAAAATTACAAAAATTACCTCATCAATTACCAAGTAGGTACTTATTACAACTGATAGAGCTCTTCAAGAAGGGGCCAAATCAACAGGGTTGCCTCGCCAAATCCTGGCACATTCGTGAGTCAGCCTTAATTTTAGGTTGGAAAAAAATACAAAACTTACTTACGATGATGATTAATTAATATAAACTTGAAGGTTCTAGACATCTTAATAATATTTGCTATAGTATGCCGACACTTAAACTCATGTTTCATTATTATACGGGATAGAAAGTTAAGATGGGGTACACACGGCAGCTAATATAAGCATAATAGCTCCAAAAAAACTTAGTATAGAGACTAACCCTAACTTTTAGAGATATTTTGGTCTACATTCACAGATTTTGGAAAAAATGTACAGTCAACAAGAAAAATGGCAATTTCCACATAAAGTTTTTTCATTCCATTTTGATCTTCTTATAGATAAAGAACATATTTTCTATGGGGTCAACCGAGAATAATGTATTAGAACTGTCAGAAAGCACAAAATTATTTTCCCATACATATAATAGGAGGAATAGAAATTTTCATGTGTCTTTTTTACGAAACATTCTATCTTCTTGTTATTAAGAAACAGAAGTCTGTAAAAGGTCCACCAGGGTCAAGGTAATTATAATTATCAGAAAATACAAAATAAATGTTTACCTTACTTTAAGGGCGATTTGCATTTGCTTAGTGAACAAAACTTTTTTTGGGTAATAATTACCTGCACGAATGTAGATGTAGTGGATGTATGCGTGTGTCTGAGTGTGTATATTTGTTTGTGTGCATGTGATGTCTGTGTAGTGTAGGATGTGTGTGTGTATGTTGACACATTCACTGCGTTACGGCAAGCATTTTGCCGTATTTGACTTCCGAACTGTGCGACAGCCCGTTTTCCTTGTCTTACGCTCGGCGCAGGGCCTGTTTATTTTGTTTTGACAAATTATCGCGAAAAAATACAAAAAAATTATGAAAAGTTCAAAACGAAACTTACCATGAGTAATACCATAAAAACTGAAGGCTTAGAAGCCCGAAAAAATATGGTCCAGTGTAAAAAAAGTTAATATATTAGTGTCCCCAAACCCGTCAACGAGCAAAAAAGAAATACACGTTGTTGACAGTGTAGTGATAAACAAATATAGTAGTGATATGCTTAGTATATACAAATCAGGAAAGGGGGCAATTCAAGTCAGTGATTCGGAGTAAGTTAGCTGAATTCAATTTTCTTAAGTCCATCAACCAAAATTAAACGGGGCTATCGATAAAAATATTTTTGTTCAGTCTTCGAGTGTTTCCCATCCCTAACATTTTTTTACTTCTATGCTATACGGCAAGTATTTTGCTGTAAATCACTTAGTTACAAACAGTCCTGTATCTTTTTAAATATTTTACAGAACCCCGTGCTACGGCAGCTGTGTATACTCAAGGATGTAACCTATCAGTCATCTAAAAATTTATCATTGAATAATGAGTTTCCACGTCTTGGTAGACCTTGGAAGTCAGGCCCTGGTACGGCAAAATAGAAGGCGTAACGCGTAGCGGGAAAATTAGATACGGGCAGTATATGTCTCGTAACGCACTGGCAGTAAGTTAAGTTTTAGCGCCACTGCAGTGAACGTGTTAAGAAGTGGCAAAATCTACACGGTTGCCTCGCTTTCCTGGCACTTTCGGCCTGATTTTATTTTATTACTAAATGAATGACTGATATATCGATGCACAGCCCAAACCGCTGGACCTAGAACTTGAAAGTTTACACATATATATTTATTATACTTTCTGTACTATACTGTCCCGCTGCTATTCACTTTCTCACTGCTTTAGGTTGGCTAGATGAAATCTCTTCTAGAGATAAGACCGCTATTTTGTTGTTTTGTTTTACCTAAATTTGCAATAAAGAGTATTAACAAAATTAATAGGGTTACCTCGCCAAATCCTAGCACTTTCGTGACTCGGTCTGATTTTAAATTATTAGTGGTCGTTTTTATTTTATCATGCTGATGTCATTAATTTCATTTTATTTATATTATTAAGTTCGATTATTTTTAGGGTTCCGTACCTCAAACAATAAAAAAATTTACACTTACAGGGTTACTTACCTATCTATTTTTCTGCCGATGCAATGTCTGCCATTTGGATCAGACCCCCATATAACTCTGAAACTACAGTTCCTAGACTACTCGTCTGTTAGGACAAATGAGAGGTCTCGTCGAAATCTTTATTGTGCTTTATAGCTGTCAAATTCAAAATCGCTGTAACTCTGAAATTACTGACAATGGACTACTAGTATGTTCGGACAAATGATAGATATCGTCAAGATCTTTATTTCGTTAGACAGCTGTCAAACTTTAAGTAGCTGTAACTTGGGAACTACTGACCCTAGACTACTTGTATGTTCGGACAAATGATAGATGTCGTCAAGATATTAACTTCAGTTAAAAGCTGTCAAAATAAAAACGGCCATATCTCATAAACAAGGATCAACCGAGGTCAAAGTATTAGTATTCTCATAACTCTCGGAATTGGAATTGAAATGGAACCAAATTGAAAATAAATCAGAACAGAATAAAAAAATTATTGGAATTGAATTATTTTGAACTTTAATTGGAATCATGGAATCCTAGTCAATTAGCTCTTGAAGGAAAATTATAGGTCTCGAGGAGATCTTCATTTCGGTTAATATCAGTCAAACTTAAAACCGATATATCTATAACTACTGTCCCTAGACCATTCATATATTCGCACAAATGACAGATCTCGTCAACATCTGCGGTTGACAACTGTCAATCTTAAAACCGCTACAACTCTGTAACCACTATTCCTGGACTACTCACATGCTCGGAGAAATGATAGATCGCGTCAAGATCTTTATTTTGTTTGACAGCTGTCAAACTTAAAATAGCTATAACTTAGAAACTACTGCCCTTAAACTACTTGCATTCAGGGACAAATAATAGATCTTGTCGAGATCTTTATTTCGTTTGACAGCTGTCGAATCTAAAACCACTATAACTCAAAAACTACTAACCTCAGAAAAATTATATATCTCATCGAGCTCTTTATTTCGGTTGACAGCTGTCACACTCAAAATCGTTATTACTCGGTAACTTCTGACCCTAGACCACACGTAAGTTCATACAAGTAATAAATCTCGTCGAGTTCTATATTTCGGTTGAAAGCTGTCAAACTCAAAATCACTATAACTCGGTTACTACTGACCCAAGACTACTCGTATGTTTGGAATAATGCTGGATCTTGTTGAGATCTCCGTTTCGACTGACAGCTGTCAAAATTAAAATGGCTATATCTCGTAAACTAGCGATGAAAGACTAGCTCTGGTTGTGGGAAAAAATTGTATTCTTGACTAGGTCTTCACTTCTAGTGAAATAAAGTCTCACATCTCGTAAACTAATATGAAAATACTTAATGTAGGAAAAATATTAATTTGATACTTGTATTGTAGATCTGTTTGAGACATATATTTTTTCGTTAAACAGTGTTAGTCTAGCATAGCCAGTTCATGAGATATAACCGTTTTTATTTTGACAGCTTTTAACTGAAATTAATATCTCGACGAGATCTATCATTTGTCCGAACATACAAGTAGTCTAGGGTCAGTAGTTTCCAAGTTATATCTACTTAAAGTTTGACAGCTTTCAAACGAAATAAAGATCTTGATGATATCTATCATTTGTCCGAACATACTAGTAGTCTATTGTCAGTAATTTCAGAGTTACAGTGATTTTGAATTTGACAGCTGTCAAACAAAATAAAGATTCCGACGAGACCTCTCATTTGTCCTAACAGACGAGTAGTCTAGGAACTTTAGTTTCAGAGTTATATGGGGGTCTGATCCAAATGGCAGAGATTGCATCGGCAGACAAATAGACAGGTAAGTAACTCTATAAGTGTTCATTTTTTGTATTTGAGGTACGGAACCCTATAAATAATTGAACTTAATAATATAAATAAAATTAACTTAATGACATTAGCATACTAAAATTAAAATTACTACTAATCATTTAAAATCAGACCGACTCACGAAAGTGCCAGGATTTGGCGAGGTAACCCTATTAATTTTGTGTATATTCTTTATTGCACATTTAGGTAAAACAAAACAACAAAATAGCGGTCTTATCTCTAGAAGAGATTTCTTCCAGCCAACTTAAGGCAGTGAGAAAGTGAACAGCAGCGGGACAGTATGGTACAAAAAGTATTATTAACACCTATGTGCATAATTTCAAGTCTCTAGGTCCAGCGGTTTGGGCTGTGCGTCGATATATCAGTCATTCATTCAGTAATAAAATAAAATCAGGCCGAAAGTGCCAGGAAAGCGGGGGTGCCGTGTTGATGTTGCCACTTCTTAAATAGCACTTTATCAACATACACATACACACACACAACCTACACTACACACACACATCACATTCACACAAACACACATACACACTCAGACACACACAAACATCCACTAAATCTACATTCGTACAGTTAATTATTACCCAAAAAGGTCTTGACCCCCGCTCCGGCTCGTTTCTTGTCCAGAGGTTGTCCATTGCGATACAGCGTGGTAATGCTAGTAGCGTGATGGGCACCTTTGGACCGGGTGCGACCTGGGGCGGTCTGTTTCATTGACTGTTTGTTTTTGTGTTTTTGTGTTGTAATTTAGTTGACATGTTTTTTATTTCAATAAATGATATCTTTATTTTCCCAAAAAGTGTTTTGCCTACTCTAATGCTAATCGCCCTATAAGTAAGGTAAAAAATTATTTTACACTTTCTGAGAATTCTAACTACCTTGACCCTGGTGGACCTTTTGCAGACTTCTGTTTTTTAGTAACAAAAGGATAGAATGTTTCGTAAAAAAGATACATGAAAATTTCTGTTTCTCCTAGTTCTAATACATTAACCTCGGTTGACACCATACAAAATTATGTTCTTTATCAATAAGAAGATCAAATGGATTGATAAAAATGTATCTGGAAATTGATATTTTTCTAGTTGACTGTACATTTTTTCCAAAATCTGGAATGTAAATCAAACTATCTCTAAAAGTTAGGGTTAGTCTCTATAATAAGTTTTTTTGTAGCTATAATGCTTATAGTAGCTGCCGTGTGTACCCCATCTTAACTTTCTATCCTGTATAATAATATGTAACATGAGTTTTAGTGTCGGCATACTATAGCAGATATTATTAAGATGTCTAGAACCTACAAATGGTATAAGTTTATATTCATTACTCATTATCGTAAGTAAGTTTTGTATTTTTTTCCCAACCTTAAATCAGGCCGACTCACGAATGTGCCAGGATTTGGCGAGGCAACCCTGTTGATTTGGCCCCTTCTTCAAGAGCTCTATCAGTTGTAATAAGTACCTACTTGGTAATCGATGAGGTAATTTTTGTAATTTTTGACCACCTTAAAATCAGGCCGACTCCCGAATTTGCCAGGATTGAGTGAGGCAAGTCTGTTGATTTAGGCACTCCTTGATGAGTACTATCGAATGTACTATGTACCTATTTGGTATTCGATGAAGTAACTTTTGCCCAAATAATGACAAGTTTTTTGCCCACTGTACAAAACCTGCCAGGTTGCGCCCAGGCAACTTTTTAACGTGCATCACCCTAGAATAGTCGCATCTTGGTAATCGATGAGGTAGGGTTGACGACCACGCGCTCTCCGTCTATAGATACATAGGTACATTTTCATTCATTCATACATAACATTCCATGACAGGTAGAAATAAGATTATTTGCCGTGCACTAGCGCCCCCATCAGTTAAAAAAATATTACTCGCTAAATACAAAACTTATCGAAAATCTGGAAAGACAGATTGAAGTTTACTTCACCATTATTTATATAAAACCTATTCACTCTGTAAAATAAAGTTTGCTGTAGTTACAGATACAAAAATTCACAGATTTCGTGTCTCACACGAGAATGGAGCACATTGGAAATGAATCTTCGGAATTCGAAAAAAAATATTAATAAAACTTATTACTATTAAAAGAACTTTTTTTAAATCAAGCTTTTATTAAAAAATTCAGTTGTGCTAATATAAAAAAATACGCAAGTCGTGCTGATAGATCCTTGTTGACTTGGAAGGCCTCGGCTTCGCCTCGGCCATCCAATATCACTCGGGCGATAATTGCTTTATTTTCAGCCTTAACAGTAATGCATTATTTTTTTAATTTTAGTACAACAGATTTTTTTAATAAAAGCTTGTTTTTAGAAAAAAATGCTTTTATTAATATTTTATTTCAATTATTTAGTTTTGTCTTAATTGGTGAAATTATGTGAATACCGTCACTGCCAAACTCTATCTGGACTGATAGTAAAGCTGTGCTCACCGACAGCAGGGTCAAATTATTTTGGTCACGTACGAGTATCCAATGGCACTGTTCACTAAACATACATACATACATACATAACATCACGCCTCTTTCCCGTTGGGGTAGGCAGAGACCACAGTCCTCCACCTGCTACGATCTTGACATACTTCCCTTGCTTCCTGTACTTTCATCAATCCTTTCATACATGCTCGTCGGTTTAGGGTACTTTTAACCTGGCCTTTATTCAGAAAGTCCTGAATTTGGAATTATTCAGAACGTCCTGAAGTTCACTAAACCTTTCGCTAAATCACCAATGACAAACGAGCTGAAACTGTATAGGATGGCAACATTTATAACAAAGTTGCTTCCTGCTCAATCTTTAAACCCCGGAATGTTTAGAGTATTTGCTAACCCAAATCAGACGAGACAAAATACAATGGGTCTATCTTATTTAGTTTAGAAGTTCCTATGGCCACCTTTCGACTTCATCATCTGGACCCTAACCATCATCTAGGACCAAAGTGCTTGGGAATACAAGTCTAACGAACCAAAACTCGACGGGTCTATCTCATTTAGTTTATTAGTTCCTATGGCCCCCTTCTGACTCCGTCATGTGGTCCCAAATCTTCATCTGGGACCAAAGTGCTTAGGAATACAAATCTAACGAATCTACATTCGACGAGTCTGTCTCGTTCAATTTAGGAGTTCCTATGGCTACCTTCTGACTTCATCATCAGGACCCTGGTGATCGTTTGAGACCAGAGTACTTGAAAAGACAAATCCAACGAACCCAAACTTGACGGGGTTACGTTGTTCCGTTTAGAAGTTCCCATGGCCACCTTCTGTCTCCATTACCAGACCAGCTCGATGATACCATAACATTGTAATGTCACCGAACTTACATAAGTATGCCTTTCAGCCCGATCGAATAATGATAAGATTCTGTTAGACTAGATTTGTCCCACAGTAACAAGGCAAGTTTAATAAAATCTTGTAATAAAAAGGTTAGGCTACAGGGCAAACCCTTAACCCGATTGTCTTTGTTTTAGGCTTAAAAATTGTAGCTTACTAAATTGTCCAGAGGATTTTATATCAAAATTTTGATATCATTCTTCGTTTCCAAAATATCGAGTGCCAAAATTAAAATTTCGGAAAAAAATTCATTTTTTTTTTCACTATTTCGGCTATAACTTTTTTTTGGTTTTTGATTTTCTCAAATAATTATTTTTAAATATTACAGACCTCATTTATACGCGTCTTTTAAGCTTTTTTGAATATCATATCTTCACAACTCTCCGAGACATAAGGGGATCGCACTTTTTCGTGAAATCGGGGCCTTGGAACGAACGAAAAGACATTTCCAATGTTTTTGTCACATTTTGTATCTGTAACTACATTACTACATTTTTCAGAATTGATAGGTTCTAAATAAACTAGGGTACCTTCACTTCGTTCTGTCTTTCCGAATTTCCGATAAGTTTTGTATTTAGCGAGTAATATTTTTTTAACTGATGGGGGCGCTAGTGGACGGGAGGTAGCCACTTAAGGGGCTGATAAGAGCTAAATACGCTTCATTTGAGCAGGTTTTTAACGAAAAGTGATGACTATATGGCCGTGAAAAAAAATTATGTGATAATTAAGCATCTTTACAATAATATGGCCAACTCTGAAACACGAGATATATTTTGTACGCCATAAAAAAATCCAAAGTTACCTTTGTTTTTTGCTTTTAAACCGTTTTTCTTAAGTACACATTGATCTATGATACCCAAACTTTAACACATTATTCAATACATTATGCATAATAATATAGCTGTTTCATAATTAATATTATGGGTACAGATTTTGAGAAAAATGCAAAAATGAGCGAAAAACGTTAAACAGCGCGAATCCGCTCTGTTCTAGCACGCGTATTCTGCCCTTTGTTAGAAAGGGAGGTAATTCAGCTCCTATCAGCCCCTTAAGTACTTGTCTCGTTTAGGCTTTCCGCCGGTTAGTAAGACAAGGGCGGCTGGAAATAGCAGCAGCTGGAATGGTAGAGACGGACGAAGCCACGTCGCATATTTTTGGGCTAGTTCACCAAATTCTGGAAGGTATGTTAAGCTTGTAGTTTAATTTCTTATGAAGATATGTAGAAAGTTATATGACCTCATTGATTGACTATTTATTTATTCTCTTTGTTGTGGTTCTCTTCCATATGTACAATTATTTTGACATGGTATACATTTTGTTGTTTGGCAAGTTGACTCGTTTGCTAGTGAAGTGACCTTCTGTCCCGTAAGTCTCGGGTTCGATCCCCACCCACGACAAACATTTCTGTGAATAACATAGGTTTTTGTTCTGGATGATATTAGGTACCTACTAGGTATGTATCCTAGCCAACTGCGTTCCTTTGAGTATGTTACTCGGACCACAAACTGAACAACTTTCCCTAAGGAACTTAGGTCGAAATTCGAAGAAAAATGTTTGACCTCCCATACAAAATGCGCTATCAGCTCATTCAGTTACCATGGGAGGTCAACAATTTTCGTATTTCAGCTTATGTTTCTTAGGGAAATTTGTTCAGTTTTATGGCCCGAGTACTCGTAACATACTGAAAGAAACACAATTGATTAGGAACCACCCTATAAGCACAGGGTGTATGGGACAGCCTTCCGAATACTGAAAGGGCATGATCAGTCAACGTTATTGAACAACTTTCAGCGAATATAACTTTCAGTCAGTACAAAAAAAATTCGACCTTTCCATACAAAATTGCAAACCTGATTGGACAGTTTGAAAGTTCCAGGAAGAAAACAAAAATCGGCCTCTCCATGCAAACTGTCCAATCAAGTTTGCAATTTTGTATGGAAAGGTCAAATTTTTTTGTACTCCCTGAAAGTTATATTCGCTTAAAGTTGTTCAGTTACAACTTTCAACATTCGAAAGGCTGACCCTTACACCTGGTATAAGTTCTGCTAAATAAACGTATTCCATATTTATTTATTCTGTCTACGTCTCCAAACTCTAAAAAGTCTCATATTATCGTTATGTTTGTGCAGGTCAGCAGTGGCTAAAAAATAATCTCAACTATGTACCAGAGGTAGCCTGGCTAACCAACAGCATTACACATAGTCCAACTATGGCATATCTACTGTCCGCCTGCGGGATAAACAACATTATATTGACTAACGTTCATTATTCTTGGGAAGAATATTTCGCTGAATACCAATACAGTGACTTCATCTGGATTCAAAATTGGGAAAGTGACAATTCTGTGCCTTCAAAGTTAAATACTCTTCTGGGAAGAATTGGAAAGGACCGTTATCCAATACACGCGGTTCATACTCATTATCTGCAATTCAACTCTGCAGATTTTAAAGCATGTGGTCCAAACCAAACAGCATGCACAGAA
This sequence comes from Athrips mouffetella, assembly GCA_947532105.1. NCBI lineage: Eukaryota > Metazoa > Arthropoda > Insecta > Lepidoptera > Gelechiidae > Athrips > Athrips mouffetella. The sequence goes on along the minus strand of OX383956.1, from coordinate 27,747,650 downwards.
TTTTATAACTCAGCTAAGGCAAGCCAAAAACTTGATGTAATATCATCAAATATTAAAAAAAAAGCAGAAGCATTGCTCGAGCAGTATTCTAAAACTGGAACAATCACGCCCCATAATACAATCATAGCGCCATTGGGTGGTCCATACCACTTTGAAAAACAGGCAGAGTTCGATTACCAATACAACTATTTTAAGACACTGGCTGATTACGTAAATTTACATCAAGACGTTTACAAAGCCACTATTGAATTTGGTACTGCCAAAGATTATTTTAAGAGCATATTTAACACTTCAAAATCATACCCAACTCTAAGGGGCGATTTCGTTAATTTCGCTGATCTGCAGAATGGCACACCTGCTTACTGGACGGGATATTTTACTTCTAGACCATGGCTTAAAATTTTACTCCGACGTCTTCAATCTTCATTGCGTAGTTCCGAAATTCTATTTTCCTTTGCTATAAGCATGAACGTATTCCAAGGGTTCGATGTTACAGATTTATTGAAACTTTTGGTCCACGCGAGGGAATTTGTTGCACGGCTTCAAGATCGACATGTCGTAGGCGGGACTCTTACTTCAAATACAATAAAATATATTTACAGGCAAATTTTAGCGACTATTAAAAATTGTTGGTACATTCAGGAGACTGCAGCAAGTTTATTAAGTGTGAAACCCAATAAATTCATTCAATCGCCATATCTCCAAAAATACGTCTATCGCGATGGGGAATTTATTACTTTATTCAGAACTGTTAGACCAGGTGACCAAGTTTATGTGTTTAATTCACTATCCCACGAAAGAACGGAAATTATAGAATTAATGGTAAGGAATCCAAATATTAGAGTTGTTGACCACAACAAAAAAGATGTAACAGTCCAGATTAACCCAGTCTGGAAATACAGTTCTGACAACTTTGTTAGAATTTCTAATCTTTTTTATAAAATCATATTTGTAATATCAGTACCACCTCTAACGCTAGAATTGTATCGAGTCAAAGAAACTTCGGACAGCTCTATGAACGTGGCTGCTATCTACTGCTCGGCGTGCGTTGTGGATGACTTGCCAAAAAAGAACGCAAACATTCCTTTCACCATTCTACCAGTTGAACCCGGTGACATACAGCTTGAGAGCTATAAGCATAGATTAATCTTCGACGAGCACACCGGTTTTATGAAACTTGTAGTAGAGAAGACAACTGGCGTTGAAAAACTGGTTGTAATTGATTACGGTGCTTTCAAAAGTTCCGACGTAAACTCGGGAATGTTTTTATTTAAGACTAACGCCTCTAAACCGCTACGAGATATTTTAATGCCGTATCGGGTCGGACTGAAACCAAAAGTTATTCTCATTTCATCAGGTTTCGTAACAACAGAACTAACGGTTATATACGGCCGGTTACTACAATCCACCGTCAGAATATACAATTTATTGAACAGTCCTCTTTCAAATGCTATATATATTGAAAGTAAAGTAGATTATGAAGCTTCACCAAAGAATAGAGAGGCTGAAATGTTTTTGTCTATACAAACTAATATAGGCAACGGCAATCCTCCAGAAATATTTACTGATAATAATGGTTTTCAGTACAGTGCTAGACTATTAAACATAAGCAGACGAATTGAGTCAAATATGTATCCCATGACTACTATGAGCTTCATTCAAGACAAAAAAAATCGCTTGACTGTTATAACCGACCACGCACAAGGAGTAACAGCTTTACAAGAGGGACAAATGGTTATCATGTTAGATAGAAGGGTTTTGTTTAACGACGAAAGAGGCACCAATGAAGGCTTGTCCGACAGTAGTGCAACGTGCCATAGAAATATGATTTTATTGGAAAAATTTTTTGATGGTGGCGGGCATGCGTCTTCAAACAATTATTTGCAGTTACCCAGTTTGTCGGCGATTCACCTGGCTAATTCTCTCGATTATCAAATGGACATATTTATAATTGATAGAATTAAATCTGATCTTTGTTACTATGCATTCCTACCTTTAGTAAAAACTTCATTTCCTTGTGATGTTTCTTTGATCAACTACAGAGTTAATATCGATAAAGTAGTAATAACAAATCAATACCCGTCCACAACTTTAATGATATTACATAGGCAAAATGTGTGCTGTCATATTGACTACGATGTTCATCTCAACTGCAACGGAGATATAAGTTTTTCGTTGGAAAATATATTAAATAATATAAAAGCTGTTTATAAAACTAATTTAAGTGGTACAAGTAAGGGTATTCCGGTCACAATTCTAAATCAAGTAAATTTTCCAGCAATGGAATTAGCAACCTTAAAAGTTTATTTTTAAACGAATTTTAATGTAATATTACTAAAAGTGTAGGTTCTTAATTTTAATAAAGTTGTAGATATGTACAAGTTATTGATGTCATTAATAAAAGTCGTTTAAAGGCACAACCTTTAGAACTAAGTTATGAAACTTCTCTCAGATATTCATGAGGTCAAAAAGCCTGATTAAGATCGGTACCCCACGGGAGCGGCCCCGACCTGGGACTCAATTCTTGAATATCACCGGGTGATAAAATATCACTCAAAAAATTCAAAATCACAGATTTTTCTTTTCAAAAGTGAAGATTGATATTCTTAAAATATAAAGCAGTCCTTGATTGGTAATTTTTATGTATTCTGATTTACCTTTCAACAGTTTGTCAGGGCAAATGTGAATTTTCAAAGTCTCAAAAGTGGTATTTTCAAGAAATGAGTCCCAGCTATGTGGCTCAAACCGGATGGTACGTTGGATTTTAACTAACAAGGTAAGGTACCCAACTCTCTACCTCCGATTTGATCTAAATTTCAAGTAGTTTATTGTATTTTCATTGTACTATATTTTGATATGTGTTTAGAGTAGCATAAAATAATAGGTCTTTACCTATGAAATTGCCGAAATTTTCTTACAAATTAATGAGATCATAATTCTTCTAATTCTAATGATATTTTTTTCATTTGTCTTATATTTGAAAGTTGACTTCAAGGTTATCAATTTACGCATAAAATAAAGCTTTTATTTTTAGTTTGATATATAAAATTGAAGGTTCGAAAATTGTTCGTCTTAAGTGTCGTCCGATTTCATCATTAGATTTGTTATATTTTTGTTACAGATAATATTTTTCGAAAATTTAATTTAAGCTTCCGTTAGCTTAATGTCTTCCCAATAATGCTAAAAAAAAATTAAAAAATTGGATTTATAATTCCTAAGAAAAATGCAAAAATGTTAGTACTGAAAATTGAGTTTACCTAAAATTCGCCATACAAAACGGCAATTTCATAGGTAAAGACCTATTACCAGACACATATTTTTTTAGATGCCCAAATTCAATCTATCGGGAGAAATTGACCTCCAAATTACAAAAAAAGTGGCAAAGCCTCTAATTTTATTTATGCAATTAAATTTTTTCTAGAAAATTTTTCTTTATGTATGAGAACATAAAAAAATAAGAAACACGTGTTTTTTGTACTCATATTTTTTGTGTTGGGGAATATAAAGTGTCCGTCTCCCCAGCAACCCGTGCGAGATATGGCCAAGTGGCATACACCAAAATTTAGTGGAAATTGGTTCATTCCATCAGTAAAGTGTCAGATTCAGTGCATCAAAACTGATGACACTACGTGGTGAAAACTTTGGGTGGCTGTAGAGACGTCTCGTCAGCCAGCCCATTCTATACAGGGAAAACTACGAAGATTACATAAAAGCAAAATAGTTCCACATTTACTGCATGTCTAGTGCAATTGATTGTAAAAAAAAAAAAACCGGCCAAGTGCGAGTCGGACTCGCGCACTGAGGGTTCCGTACCACCACATAAACATAATTGTATTAGTTGAAATTTCAGTAAGTTAATGTGCTAGATTTTTTGAGTCCGACACGCGCTTGACCGAATTTTATTATTTGTTGTTATTTTATAGCTTATGCACTATAAACATACCAATTTTCAAGTTTGTAAGTGTTCCCGTTTTTAAATGGAACTAAAACAAAAATCGCCTCAGCGACCATCCAACTTGACCCCTCTCTTATATGAATGTTCTTGAAACGGGAGCTCACCACAATTGGTTACCATTAGTTGTGAGAAAAGTTGTAATATTTAATGATTTCAGACTTTTCCCATTATTTGTACTGTGAGACCTAGCTTCTTGCCAAATTTCATAATTTTAGGTCAACGGGAAGTACCCTGTAGGTTTTGCATTTTTGAATAAATGTATGGAGATGAGGACATAAAATGCCATATCTTTTGATTGCGTCATTGTAAAAAATTGAAATTTTTAGATCTTGTGTGGTTCATGGATCCTAATATATGGTATTAATTTCAACCTGATACCTTTACCCGTTCGTGAGATAAAGGGTCTTGACAGACAGACAGACAGACAGACAGACAGACAGACAGACAGACAGACAGACGGACAACAAAGTGATCCTATAAGGGTTCCGTTTTTTTCTTTTGAGGTACGGAACCCTAAAAAGCCGAATCGAAAATGTCCATATGGTAGGAGCACTTCATCAATAATTATGGGTGGCTGGAGAGACGTTTTCCCAGCCAGCCCATATGATATCTCGGAACATATAGTAGGTAGGAAGATGAAACAAAGCTTAATATTTACTACCTACTCGGAACAGTAGGTAGCAAATATTTCAAAATCCTAGCTCCACTAACTTTTGAGATATTTGTATTTTTTCATGGGCTTGCTGGGGAGACGTCTCGCCAGCAAGCCCATGCTGTAACTCAAAAAGTACTGCACGTAGAATGCTGAACGATATACCAATAGAGAGTGCATATTTGATGCAATAAGCACCAAGAAAAGTGAGTCCCTAGGTCTTATGGTTTCGATGCTAGAAACAAAAATCATTTTCCCGCTGAAAATTTGGAATGCATGATGTGAAGTGCAACGTTGCCGTTCTGTGCAATTCTACATGTTGCTGTTAGAGCATTCAAAAATCAATCTTGTGTCCTTATAGTTAAGAGGTCCTGTAGACGCACGTGTAGATTATTTGTAATTTGAGAATAGTTCGGGAGACGGTGTACTTAAAAGGCTGATTGGTTAACAAGAAGTTTTTATTTATTTGTGGACAACATGTGAAGAACAAAAGTCATAATATGTATTTTGGCTCACGTATTTATTTAATAAATCAGTTTTCTTAACTTATTAATTACAGGACAATTTAAGAATACTTTAAAAATTTTAGTTTGTTACTGAGACCATTAAACCTACATCTCCTCCTAGAATACAGTTGTCACGGTTGCTAAAAAGAGATTGAGGCACCAGTTAGTCTTCACGTGAGCTAAAATACATATTATCTCTTTCGTTCTTAACATGTCGTCCACAAATAAATAAAAACTTTTTGATAACCAATCAGTCTTTTACTAAGTACACCGTCTCCCGAACTATTCTCAAATTACAAATAATCTACACGTGCGTCTACAGTACCTTTTAACTATAAGGATACAAGATTGATTTTTGAATGCTCCAACAGCAACATGTAGAGTTGCACAGAACGGCAACGTCGCACTTCACATCATGCATTCAAAATTTTCGGCGGGAAAATGATATTTGTTTCTAGCACCGAAACCGTAAGACCTAGGGACTCACTTTTCTTGGTGCTTATTGCATCAAATATGCACTCTCTATTGGTATATCGCTCAGCGTTCTACGTGCAGTACTTTTTGAGTTACAGCATGGGCTTGCTGGCGAGACGTCTCCCCAGCAAGCCCATGAAAAAATACAAATATCTCAAAAGTTAGTGGAGCTAGGATTTTGAAATATTTGCTACCTACTGTTCCTAGTAGGTAGTAAATATTAAGCTTTGTTTTATCTTCCTACCTACTATATGTTCCGAGATATCATATGGGCTGGCTGGGAAAACGTCTCTCCAGCCACCCATAATTATTGATGAAGTGCTCCTACCATATGGACATTTTCGATTCGGCTTTTTTACAATCAATTGCACTAGACATGCAGTAAATGTGGAACTATTTTGCTTTTATGTAATCTTCGTAGTTTTCCCTGTATAGAATGGGCTGGCTGACGAGACGTCTCTACAGCCACCCAAAGTTTTCAGCTCGTAGTGTCGTCAGTTTTGATGCACTGAATCTGACACTTTACTGATGGAATGAACCAATTTCCACTAAATTTTGGTGTATGCCACTTGGCTATATCTCGCACGGGCTTGCTGGGAAGACGGACACGAATATAAATGTGTTTATATTTGTGTCATGTACTCAAACATGTAATCAAAACCTGCACATAAAAAAATTTTGCTCGAAATAACTTCATTATAGAAGCTTAGTCACTTTTAGTACTTTGGAGGTCATAACCATGGTCACAAGAAGTTTAATTTAGTGTAATAAATAAGTGTCAATTATTTTAAATCGAATCGGAACACCGCTACAAATAGGCGCAAATGACAGATAAGAAAATAAGGAAAATTAAGTAGAATCTCTACGACGACGTAATACAAAATAGGTACTTAAAATGATGCTGGCCACCTACACTTTTCTGAAAAAACCATACATACATACATACATAACATCACGCCTCTTTCCCGTTGGGGTAGGCAGAGACCACAGTCCTCCACCTGCTACGATCTTGACATACTTCCCTTGCTTCCTGTACTTTCATCAAACCATTAATTTGAAAAAAGAACGAAACCAAAATGTGGAACGAATACGCGCGCGCGCGCGCGAATTAGGTACCTATTCTTGAAAATCAAGTGTGATAAAATCTTACTCAATAAAATTTTCTGTTTTTTTCTTATCAACAGGGAAAAATTATAATGCATAAATATAAATTAGTGTTTAATTGTTAAATTTTATAAAGTATTACTAACGTTTTAACACTATCAGGGCAAAATTAAAAAGTTTGAACCTCCAAGCGAATAAAATATTATCACCCAGTGATTTTCCAAAATTTGACCCCTGTTTTCTTTACAAAGTTGTTGGAAGTTTTATATGTAGTTTTGTTTGTGCGTGCTTTTTACCAAAAATGTCGTTAAATAGTGACAGTGATGAAGAGTTTTTGACGCCGCTAGAACTACAAGAAAGTGTGCAAGCGGTTATTGATTGCCTGAAAAATCGCGAAAAAATACAACAATGTGATAGTTTTATATGTTGAAGAAGCGAGAAAAAAGCGCATTGATTTTCGGAAACTGTTTTGCTTGCTAATTATAGTGAAAAAGCGTTTAAATATAAGCCAAGTCTTTGTATTCCATGTTGAAAAGTACCATATTGGCAAGACATGATATCAATATAAGGGAATACAAAAAACTTACATCATATCTAAAAAGGAAATCTGAAATATTTTCCTCGTAGGTGAAGTATAAAGCACTATGTATCACTCGAAAGAAAGTGCGATTCCCAACTCGGGTGTATTGAGCCCTTGTTGGGAATCGGTCACTTTCTCCTCTCGATGAACAATGTACTAATCCTATGACACTTCTCTGATTCCAGTAGTGTCACGGTATTGGTATCGGTAACAGTATCGGTAACGGTATCGGTAACGGTATTGAAATCGGTAACGGTATCGGCAAAGGTTACGGTATCGGCAAAGGTTACGGTATCGGCAAAGGTATTGGTATCGGTATTGGTATCGGTAACGGTATTGGTAACGGTATCGGGAAAAGTATTGGTATCGGTAACGGTGTCGGTAACGGTATCGGTAACAGTATTGGTAACGGTCTCCGTAACGGGTTTGGTAACAGTATTGGTAACGGTCTTCGTACCGGTATCGGTAACAGTATTGGTAACGGTGTCGGTATGGTAACGGTATCGGTAACGGTATTGGTAGAAGTATCGGTATTGGTAACGGTATCGGAAACGGTGGTAACGGTAATGATACTGATACAATACCGATAAGGTACCGATACGATACCGATACGATACCGATACGATACCGAACGATACCGATACGATACGATACCGATACGATACCGATACGATACCGATTCGATACCGATACCCCATTATTAAATTTCGTTAAAAAGTCACCTCAGGCCAAAAAAAAGGCATTTTCAGTTTTTGGCCGCCATCTTGAAAACTGTTAGTATGTTATTTATGTAACAAGCATATGTGAATTCGGCAGGGTTGTATTGGTCTAAACACACCCTAAAAATAAGTGATGTTCTATTTGCGTCTAAACGCAAAACAGAAGCCTTTTTCTCAAATATTTCCCTGTGTAAACGTTCATTTTGTAAAAATACCAAAGTTTAATCTAAATCCTGTGCTGGCAACTGTTAGAGTGTGACACCACCACTGGCGCATGCTGTCTCATGCGGCTTATAGCCCCCCTTACTTTATTGCATTGTGATAAAGACTATTTTATAAATAGTAAACAGTCCTGATGTGTTTATACTTAATGTGTCGATGAGTTTTACCAGTTTTACACAAATGAACGAATACGATACACAAAAAATTGCAGATTTTATTCCGAGCTAGCATAATGACAAATTTGAATCTGGTCACACTGAAGTTGACGTGACGTGAAGACACTGTATTATTATTGAATGATGGGAGGCTTTTTTTTTTTTTTTTTTTGGTTCGTTTTTCAACATTTGAAGATGGCGGTCGTGTTTCTATTTCAATTTTAGTTTTATTTGTTTATTGAAGAGTTTAATGAATAATTTAATTGGGTGTTATGCAGTAAACGTCTTTGAAAATAAACATCTATTAGAAGATTGGAATACATGCATTTATCAAGATTTTTGGATGGAGAGAAGCGGCCCATCGAGACTTCAATAATTTTCCCCATCAACTTATCGGAGTCATCATAGTACACAGGCCCTCGTCCTCGTGATGTGGATTCCTGTGTAAATCTTCCACTTGACATTGGCGAACTCGCCATATTTTTATAATAATTTGTTAACTTGACATTGTGCAAAATACATCTTGGATGTGACGCCATTAAATAAATATCTATTACTCTATTATTACTCTCTGGGAGGCTTTTATGGCGGGCTTTTGAACGGATTGTCGCGAATTTTCAAAAGTTTTTCAAAAACCTTTTAAAAACTTGTAAATTGTGTGTAAATTCATTTCTTTAGTGTAAATATAGATAAATTTTACTGTATATAGTGTGCACATAAAAAAATTCATCATGTCCGAGGGGACCGCCGCCAGCGATCCCCCGGATAAGGACAAGGACAAACGAAAATTTGCTAAACGTAATAAAGACGAATCTTCCGATGGTGGAACAGTGGATGAGGCTTTTTATAAACCCTACAACAAACCTGGATACAAACGGGTTTTTCCAGAGAATGCAAATGATGCGGAATTTATGGTATTTGTCGAAAGTACCAAAGATGAGAAGATTGGGAATAGCAATCCCATAATAATGGCCAGTCTTTTCAAACATGAAGTTAAGGGCGTTAAAAATATAAAACGCATAAATGCTACCAAGGTGGGCGTTATTTTTTCCCAAGCGATCAATGCCAATAACTTCTTAAAGAACGACGAATTCCTCAATAAACAGAATTTGAAGGCGTACATTCCGGCTCGGGCCGTTGAATCAATAGGAGTATTACGGTTTGTGCCAGTAAGTGTTAGCAATGAAGAACTTTTCAGGAAACTGTCATCGGACCGATGTGAGATTGTTAGCGTTAGGCGCTTCAGCAGGAAAGTTAATGGTGAAATTAAGCCCTATGGTTCTGTAAGTATCACTTTTCTATCCAACTCTCTGCCGGATTATGTATTTCTGGACATTTATAGATTCAAAGTCTATGAGTATGTTGCTCCTCTGCTTCAATGTTATAAATGTTTCAAGTTTAACCACGGAGCTAAAGTTTGTAAATCGACACAAAAATGCTCAATTTGTGCAGAGGAGCATCATTTCTCCCAGTGCACCAACGGCAGTGTTGCCAAATGTATCAATTGCGGAGGACCACATCTGGCCATATCACGGGAATGTCCTGTAAAAAAAAGGAAAATGGAAGAAAAACAAAACAAAGATACATACGCTAAAGCGTTATCTCATCAGTCAAATAATTTATTCAAAAATTATGAAAAGGACTATCCAGGAATAGTGCCCAAAACACCTAGACCAACATTTCCCCCATCAGTTCCACCCAAACCATCTAAAATTGATTCAGTTCAGATTTCTAATACTACCAAAACTCCAATTAACACAAAACCACAACAACCTTCCCTAGAAATATCTAGAGAAACCCTTATTGAGAATATATTGAAAGATGACTTTATACTTAAAGGACTAATAGGTTCTTTGGTCACTATTGGAAACAGTAACCAAAAAATTTCAACCACTTTCATAAAAGAAGTTTTATTGAAACAATTTAAAGATGGATAATTATTTTAATATAAGTTTTGTTTATTCACTAATAACAATAGCAGTTATAACATTTTTAGTTGACATTCCTGTGTGTGGTGAGAGACAGTTCAGTATCAGCATTATTTTATATAATTATTGGGGCTGGCAAGATATCTGTACATATGTATATAGTGTTAAGTTTGATTTATATTTTCCTATTAATATTGTAAATAATGGATCAAAGTCTACGTATTGTACAGCATAACATACGAAGCATTAATAATAAAAGGCCTCTTTTAAAATCTTTTCTATTTGAAAATAAGGTAGATATCTGTCTCCTAAATGAGACTTGGTTGAAATCTTCTAGTATTCCAGTTAATTTTCCAGGCTATAATTTTGTACATAAAAATGCTAAGAATGAACATGGCGGCGTAGCAATATTGATACGAAACTCTCTGAAGTATACATCAATAAACACCAGTTTTTATGAAGATATCCAATGCATTGCAATTTCAGTACAAACTCAGGCTGGACCTATTTCAATTTTATGTGTATACAGTCCCCCAGACCGGAGAATCAGATTAAATAAATTAGAGAATATTTTAAGGAGCCTTCCAAGACCTTGTATAGTGGCAGGTGACTTTAATGGTCATCATGTAGCTTTTGGTTGTTCTACTACTAACTCCAGAGGTAGAGAATTGTATAATAAATTTGATGAAGCAGATTTATGTCTATTGAATACTGGTAGTGCTACTACTGTTCAAGCTCCTAATAGACAAGCATCAGCTATTGATCTTACGTGGGTTAGTCCAGTCATTGCTCCACTATGTGAATGGTGGGTAGGAGATGATACACTAGGTAGTGATCATCTGCCTACTTTCACTGATATACATACGTCGCCGTCACAATATCAAGTTAATGAAGCAGTAGAAAAATATTTATTTAACAAAACAGACTGGCATAAATATTACGAGGAATCAGATAAACTAACAGAAAATTATGAATTCGACCATCTTGATCCCTTGGTATCTTATGATAGATTTTGTGATATATTAAATAAATTACGAAATGACTGTGTACCTATATTTAAACGCTCTAGTATATACATCTCTAAAGTGCCAGCTCCGTGGTGGAATGATGACTGTGCAAAGGCAGTTAAAGATGCAAAAGAAGCTTTGTCACAATATAGAATACTTAATACTGTAACAGCTTTCATAGAATACAAAAGATTAAATGCATTTAAGAGAAGAGTAATAAAAGAAGCTAAAAGAAAAAATTGGTCAGATTTATGTTCCTCATTCAATAGATATACTCCAGTATCAGTTGTTTGGAATCACATTAGGAGATTCAAGAAAATTAATATATGTAGAAATATTTACAAAAATGATGAGTGGATTCCAGAGTTCTTAAATAAGTTATCTCAATCAAGTCATAATGCAAATACATCTCACTTAAATCATATTTTTGATAGTAATAATGATACAGAAACTCATGATGCATTGTTATCTCCTTTCCAAATTGAAGAGTTCAATACTGCATTAAATTCAAGAAAAGATACTACTCCTGGAGTTGATAATTTCCCTTACATAATGATAAAGAGACTTCATCCAAATTCTAAAAAAGTACTGCTCAATATTTTGAATTCTCTCTGGACCAGCCAAATTATACCAGAGTCTTGGAAGGTTCAATGTGTTATACCCATTTTAAAACCAGATAAACCGGCTAATGACTTTAACTCATATAGACCTATTTCATTAACATCTTGCATTGGTAAACTAGTGGAACAGATGATTAAGCAAAGATTGGATTATTTTGTTGAAAAGAATAACTTGATACCAGCTACACAATTTGGATTTCGAAAAGGACGAAGTGCTTCAGAGAGTTTTGTTTCTTTTGTGTCTGATATGAAGAAATGTCTTCTTGAACGCTCATCTGCCATTTGCGTTTTCCTTGATATACAGGGCGCATATGACAACGTGGATTTATTCCAATTAGCGGATGTTCTTCATGAGCTCAGCATACCTGGAAAATTAATAAAATGGATATTTAATTTTTCTTATGATCGTACTCTGTATGTTAAGTACAATAACATACTCCATGGTCCTAAAAAAGCATTTAAAGGTTTGATGCAGGGAGCCTCTCTCTCCCCATTACTTTATAACTTGTACACTTCCCAAATTCATAAATATATCACAGCTGATGTTCAGGTTTTGCAGTTTGCAGATGATACACTTATTTACTACGTACATAAAAATACTATAACTTCACAAATAACAGTTAATACCGCAATGGAACAGTTGTTTTCTTATTACAAAAGCAAACTAAAACTGGACATCAACTGCCAAAAGAGTTCTGTATTATTGTTAGGTGAACCTGATTGTGATGTAAATATTGTATATAATAACATAACTATCCCAATAGTACTAGAAAAAAAGTTCTTAGGTGTTATTATTGATAGTAAACTTAAATTCACAAACCATATTAACTATGTAATAGCTAATGCTATGAGAGGTGTAAATATTTTGAAATGCTTAGCAGGAACATTCTGGGGAGCTGATCCCAAAATTTTGATAATGTTATATAAAAGTATTGTGCGCAGTCACTTTGACTATAGCTGCTTAGCTTACATTAATAGTAGTACTACACTTTTGAAAAAACTAGATGTTGTTCAAAATATGGGTCTTAGAATTGTAAGTGGTGGAATGCGTTCCACACCTATTAATTCAATGGAAATAGAAACATGCATTGAGCCACTTATAATTCGCAGGCTATACTTTGCTGAAAAGTTTTGCGTAAAAATGTTAACGTCATCTAATCCTGTAGTGTTAAACAAAATTCTTATACCTGAAAATTCTTTTCGACGCTCTCCAGATTCTTCATATGTTACACCAACTAATATGATTGCTGGATATTTCCCTGAAATGTTAGGAATAATGGACCATATTAATAAAATGACTTTAAATATGCAAAAAAATAGTTTGTGGCCATTATACAATGTTCATTATAACAGTCTATATCATAAGGCAAATGTTGATCTAGAAAAAGTAAACACAAAAGTGGACTATTCTGAATTTTTGGATAATAATCCTAATTATTATAGATTGTATACAGATGGATCTAAAACAAATCAGTATGTACGATCAGCCTTTTATGACCCTCAAAGGAAGCTCACTAGAAGTTTTAATATTGACAAAGAGTGCAGCATATTCACTGCTGAAGCTTTTGCAATTTATCAAGCACTTATGTATTTGAATAGTATTGAAACTGACAGTGAATTCCTAATTGTCTCTGACTCAAAGAGTGTTTTAATGAGTATTTTAAATATTAACCTCAATTTTAAAGTAAATTACATTGTATATAATATTAGAGAGAAGTTGTATAGTCTGTTTTTAAGTTGTAAATATGTTAAGTTTAAATGGGTTCCGTCACATGAAGGAATTCAGGGCAATGAAATTGTGGACTGTGCAGCGGCTGCTGGTTTTGATGAAGACCTTTCAACAACAGTAAAGGTGCCTTTCACTGATATGTATGCAATTTTGAAAGAGACTATGAAGAAGTTATGGGAAAATTATTGGCATGAAACCATTAAAGAAAAAGGAAAGTGGTATGCACAGATACAAGGTCGCCCGCCCGCCCAACCTTGGTTTAGCAAAGTCAAGAATGTAGAAAGCAGGAAATATATCACTATAATAAATCGAATGAGATTTGGCCATTGTCTAACTAAAACACACCTGAACCGCTTGAAAATCGTTAATGAAACCAAATGCACAACTTGCGATGTTGATGAAGATCTAGAACACGTTGTATTGAAATGCACAAAGTATGGTGTTCAACGACTTTTACTAGTAGCCGATATAAAAGAGGTGTGTGATGAAAATGAAGATATTCCGAACACTTTGGTGCAACTTTTGTCAAAAACAAAATATTACAAGCCGATTTATAAATACATCTGCTCCACGGTTGAGAAAATATGATGACGATTTGACGAACGAAATTAATGAAGTTTTGAACGTTTGAAGTGAAGATGTGCAAATGACAATGAAATAAACGAGAGGCTCAAAAGGACTAGTGTTCAGAGCCGTAAAACAAATATATAAAAAAAAAAAAAAAAAAAAAACGTGACGTGAACGAAAAGTGAACGAACGAGCGATATGACGCGTATAATGTTTTCGGATAGGTAATTAATTAAAATTAAAATAAGTTTTCCACCAGATCTACCTTAGATATAGGTTCATTGTAAAAGAAGCAAAGCAGAGTTACATACTATATAAATTACAAAATTCTGAGAACATAATGAATAATCGAATTTGTGAAAGTATGAAGACAGCAAAGTAGTTGCCTTTACAATCTGTGTTGCTTTGCAAAATGGGCTTGTTGATTTCTAAAATATGGAGCCTGTTCGGAAACGAGGGTGAGTTACCTACTTATGTCTTTATGGATCATATCAGTAGCATGATAAGATCGAGGCCACTTTCATCTTACTAAAGGCGTGTTTCAAAACGTCAAGAATTTCTTAAACCCTGACAGCAGGATAGCTTTATACGACGTCCATATGTGTGGTCGAGACATACTAATGTCAAAGGGTAATTTTACATATTTTAGAACCCGGCCTAATGAATGGCCCATCCACTGTAGTCCCAAGACCATAATTATCCAATGATAACTATCACCAATTCTAGATAATGTGTCACATGGCAGATATTTTCAGAATAAACTATTCCACTAAATGGTGATATAATGCTTTTCATCTTCATATCTACTCATTAGTACC
Source organism: Athrips mouffetella (assembly GCA_947532105.1). NCBI lineage: Eukaryota > Metazoa > Arthropoda > Insecta > Lepidoptera > Gelechiidae > Athrips > Athrips mouffetella. The sequence continues at coordinate 27,732,614 of OX383956.1, read as the reverse complement.
TAGGTACGGTCAACCGCACGTCAGTGGAAACATTTGCGACTCTAGTACCATGCCATAAAGTCAAAAGTGTTTCTACCGACATGCTGTTGGGTGTACAAAAGCCATTTCTCAAAAACCTAAAGGAAATGCTGTTCATCAGACTTAACTTGACCCAACCAACTACTGGAATGTACTTGTTCAGCCTGTTCTTCTAAACATGAGAAGTGACTACTTTACATCCATATGGAAGGAATGGTTATGTATGCATGTAATATTTTTTTGTATAGGATATAATTTTTTTTGTTTAAAACCCTATTATACTGCATATATTGTATGGACAGGCCTTGGTTAGCTGATTTTGCAAAGATTCATTCAGCCATTTTTTTAACTGGAGGAGTTTTGATTCTTCAGGCCCAAATGTGACAGTTTATTTTTAGAATCAGCTTAATAGCCCTTTCATTCAAAATGCCACGTCTTAGGTTTCAGTTTCATAAAATATATTTTCATACAATAAAATTAGGACATCATAACTCTTGCTTCTAGAAAGAAAGAGCCCTAACATGTACAAAACAGTAATCCGTAGGACCAAGGTGAGTGTTGCGGAAGAAAATGGTGAAAAAAGCCATAGAAGTTTGTATGTGATAAAATTATGGGTCTTAGCAGAGATATTAAATTGAAAAGCAGTGGATAAACGAAAAATAATGTGTGCTTTATTGTACCATTTGTTATAAATAAAATTTTCATTTCATTTTCAAGAAGCCTCACTTCAATTTGGAACTCTAATAATAGTGGAGCGCCGTAAGGCATAAAAATTGTAAAATCTTGGAATCCAGGGCCAGTCAATGAATCTTCATAAAAACTGTTCGACTGCATTGTTAAACGCTCAAATAAAAAAGTCCAATAAAAAAATGGCCGATCTTGATTACAAAAATTTATAACAACAATTTACTGAAAAATGAGAGGGTTTAGGAAAATCTTTACAGTAAAGATTTCAATTTATACCTAATAAATTATATTTGCACAGTAACTTTAATGTTAATTTATTAATATATAGCAAAAAATAACAAGTAAGAAAAAATCTATCAACTATACAGGCTGTTAGGAAAAGTACCGATTTCCTTTTAACCACATGTTGTATAAGTAGAATAAAGTACATTAAACATACGCGGCAGCGGCCAGCGAAGTGCCAGAAGCAAATATGGTGATCATTTAATCATTTTGTTAGACAAAATTTGGTGAACATTTATTTGGTAAAAATTTACTCATATTTGGTGGCACGTTAATACACAGCCAAAAAAAGTTCAAGTTGCCAACCCAATTCTAAGAATCACAACGCGCTCCCACGTCCCAGCGCGGCGCATTAATTGTAAACGAGTAAAATAGGTACCTACATGCGCGCCGCGAGTTTGGCTAAGGTTAACACAATTAAATTTTAATATAATTTTAATGTTTCCGTTTTTTTTTTAAATTCTTTTTTTATTGTTTGAACATGCTAATTGTTCTTTATTCTACTTATAGAACATGTGGTTTAAAGGAAATCGGTACTTTTCCTAACACCCTGTATACATTTCTACATTATTTTTCATTATTGTCGTCGTCATCGATCTCATTGAAGTGGATTAGTACAGCTGTTACCATTGCATTCCAAGCAAGCTACAGTGCAATTTAATCCACTTTTCCTGCACCCACAAGATGCTCCACCTTGTAGGGGGCCTGCCAACGCTTCTTCTTTCTCTCATTCTCAGGGCTAAGTCAGTTACGTTAGTTCTTCTGCGGATCTCCTCATTTCTGATTCGATCCCGCAGAGTCGAGCTGACGTCCGGGATATCATCGGTATGGTGTCGGGTTAGTCTAGCTCTTGGATCGTTGGACAGACTGCTAACGAGTGGGCCGGTTGACGTGTATAACTGTCCATAGAACTTCTCGACTTCCCTCAATAGCTCAGGCTTGGACGATACGGTTCTGCCATCTTCGGTCTTCAGCTTCATCAACTGGCTCTGCCCAATAGACAGCGAGTAATGTACATAAAAAACAAATACTTACTATCTTTGCCACCATTTTCAAAGTTTGTAAAACACAATTATGTTCAGTAATTAACTTTTATCGTATTAACTGCACAATAATAAATATACATAACTTGCAAATCAACAAAAATAAATTTTTTTTTCTCAAAACGCACTATAACAGCTACGTATTTAGCCTAGGTAGGTGCAACGTATACTAATCTGTTAGGGACCGCGTCAACAATGCCTAACAGCTGTCCCTTCTATAATTCCCCCTACCCCTCACCTTTGTACCTGCGGTCCCTTGAGGCCCAAGGACAAGTTTGTAATAGTTCTCCTTTTCAAAATATAACTTTAAACTAATAAAATAAAATAAAACTCCGAAAAATTAATAATTATTTATTTTAATAATTAAAAAATTGAGATCGGGCAAAATATATCTTTTTAAAATTTTTCTATATGCTGTTAAAAACACATTTCAAAAATTTATATGAAGATTCATTGACTGGCCCTGGATTCCGAGGTATAAATCTTACGGCGCTCCACTATAAATATGTGTTGGGTAAAATACTTGTTTAGTACTTTGTCATTGTACGTTAACAATTACCACCAGATACATGAAAAGGTGTGTGTTCCATTCCATCTTCCATCGTATATAATTACACTATGCTAAATCATGTTAACTTGACAAAGCACATTCTTTCCAAACCTCTTTTTTTTTTCACTGGAATATTATTAAGTTAGATTGACAAGGTATGAGAAAAACCTCACATTAACATGGTATTTCCATTTGCAGAACACAAGCTGGTTTTAGTAGGTTTGGATAATGCTGGAAAGACCACAATCTTATACCAGTTGTTACTTGGAGAAGCTGTTCACACAAGGCCCACAATTGGGTCTAATGTTGAAGAGGTAGTATGGAGAAATTTACGTTTTGTGATGTGGGACCTTGGCGGACAGCAAAGTCTGCGCTCAGCATGGAACACTTATTATACAAATAGTGAGGTAATCTTGGTTTTGAACATCTTTGCTATTTAGTGTGCAGTATATTTCATAAACCTGCAACCCTCAAACATCCTAACACACTACTTATCCCACAGAACAGAACTAAATAAATGTATATATATTTTTATTTGTTATATAAAAGAGCATGTCCTGACTAATTTTTCATCAACGCCGAGCCGTAATCTCTGTAGCTACAGATGTAAAATTTTGAACAGAGGTTTGTTGCACGTCAATACCACCGAAAGGATTTTCCGAAATTAATGCTCAAAGTGGTGAAAAAAGGGATGGAAGTTTGTATGTGATAAGATTATGGGTCTTAGCAAATATATTTAATTGAAAAGCAGTGGTTAAACGAAAAATAACGTGTGCTTTATCGAAGCTATTGACACAGAGAGAACAACAGAAGTCATTCGAAAAACAATAAGCTTATATAAAACATGCAGCCAGAATCAAAAGAGCACTCCACCCCTTTAACACTCCCCCTGAATGTTCACTTTATACACCAGCATTCCCAAACTATCACGTAGATATCCATCATACCGCCCATTGTTCTCATAACGGTCCATCGTTCTCATATATAGAAGGAAGTATAAAGGACTTACCAATTGATCAGACTTACTATTTCACCATTTAGAGGACTTAAGTTTACATAGAAAGAGCCCTAACAAGTACAAACCAGTAGGCCGTAGGACCAAGGTGACTGTCGCGGAAGAAGCCTCACTTAGATTTGGAGCTTACCATAATAAATAGATGCAGGGTACACAAAATACTTGTTTAGTACTTTGTCTTTGAATGTAAACTATTTTATTATGATTATTATGACATGATAGCCTGTATTCTCATCTGGCGTGTTTAATTTTTGTCCATTAGGGCTCAGGCCAACTGATCAGACTTACTATTCTACCATCTAGCTAGAGGACTTATGTTTACATACAAGTCCCTTTGTGTCTAATCTGGGTAAGGGCTCCGTATACTTTTCTTGTGTATTATAATTGAAAAATGCACATCTCCCAACAAACTGAGTCATCTGCAGCTTTTCTTTAGACCGCTCCACTACTGTAACACACCTTACATGGTATCTTATACTTTGTGCATTCTGTTGTTTCAATCAAAATACATAAGTTTCCAAAAATTTATTTTCTAACTTCGCGTTCAACAAGCTCCGATGTATGAGCTGTTTCATAAGCATCCAGTATAGCCTTTGACACAGATTAAATAATAGTAAACTAACGTTTACAGATCCGACAATCCTAGGCGGGGTGCCGACAAATTTCAACCTTACGGTCTAAGCATAAAGTCGATACTTGCAGTGCACCGCTTAGGACACGTTTTTAAATCGCGGGTGATCGCGGACAGGTGGGCTAAAGCGGTGATTTTGTCACTTTATGAGATACTGAGCGAGATGCAAGTAGGTATGTAATATTGTTCAATCAAACATGCAAATACTTACTTACCTATTTTGCCGCCATAAGCTTAAGATGACATAAAGAAAAGTAAAATCGACTGCCTCACCCAGTCGACTTCTAGCGCCGCGTTGTATACCTAGAGTGCGGAGTGTCACAGGCCTGCTTTGACAACGAACTGGCTTCATCACAGGACATGGCCTACTCACATGAAGGTTCAAAAATCTCTGTAAAATTAGCTTCTTCAAACTGTCTCGATCTCAGATTGCACCGCGTTTCTTCAGTAACTTCCTTCTCACTCCTCGGTGTACTTTTTGTCACATTTTTTTCATAGAAATCTTCAAATGACTCGTAATCATATGATTTTTCCTCATCATCAAGACATATAAAATACTCTGAGGCACCTGTTCCTTCCTCTGGAACATCTGGACTTCCATCCTCATTCTCATTAAAAATCACATCTCGTGACACTGAAACCTTCCTGGTCCCTGGATCATACAATTCGTAGTTGTCCAAATAGCTATCATATCCCACCAAGAATAGCTTCATGCTTTTAGGATCTAACTTGTTCCTCTTCTTTTTTGGAACATGCATATAAGCGGCACAACCAAATGTCCTGACATGTGATAAAGAAGGATTTGAATTTGTCCACAACTCATAAGGAGTTTTCTCGTTATTCGACCTTCTATTCATCAAATATGCAACTGTCTTTTCATGTCAACAATCTTTTCGCATAATATGTTATTGAACGAGCTCCTTCCATGAGTGTTCTATTCCATTCTGTTGTGGAGTATAAGGTGCTGTACATTCCAATTATATTCCCTTCTCACTGAATCGCTCTTCTTGCGAAACGCCAATCCATGTTGCTTCCCAAGCACACAAAAAGTCGCTGGCAGAATCACTAACCAGAGGTAACTGTCCATTCCGAATCTTGGGATTGGGCGGGTCAAGTGTGTCGGTTGCTCCCGGATAGATGGGCCAAATGCGCCACGGAATGGGTACCATACGACGGACGCCGAGGCTAAAGAAGGCCTGAGAAGCGATGGAAGAATGATCTCGACGCTTTCAAAGCCGAGTAGGAAGGAATGGAAACGCCTTTGGCCAGCAGTGGGGCTACTTAAAAAAATCCTTACTTATAACAATTGATCTAGCTAGAGTGTACCATCAAAATCAATAGTACTACATTACATTTGTGCAAGTGGCTGTGGACATGGGATATTAAAAGTTCACCCTTTATTTTCGAAACTTTGCGTAAATTACCAAAAATCAAAATTATTTTTTCATTTGCAGTTTATCATCATGGTAATTGATTCCACCGATAGACAACGCCTCAATATAAGTCGAGAAGAACTTCATCGGATGCTCACTCACGAAGAACTTAGTAAAGCCTGCCTTCTTGTATTTGCAAATAAACAGGTAAAACATACCTTTACACTGTGTCTGGGGACCGACTGTACACTCAACAGCACGTCAGTAGAAACACTTTTGGACCTTATGGAGCTGTAATAAAGTTGAAAAAGTTTCTACCGACGTGCGGTTGACCGAACAAACTTAAGAGGCTACCTCCCGTCCACTAGCGCCCCCATCAGTTAAAAAAATATTGCTCACTAAATACAAAACTTATCGCAAATCCGGAAAGACAGATTGAACTAAAGGTACCCTAGTTTATTTAGAACCTATCAATTCTGAAAAATATAATACACTGTAGTTACAGATACAAAAAGTGCGAAAAACAGCCACTTTTAGCAGTTTTTATATCTGTAACTACAGTGAACTTTATTTTATAGAGTAAATAGTTTCCAAATAAACAAATGAACCTTTACTTCAATCTGTCTTTACGGATTTTTGATAAGTTTAGTATTTAGCGAGTAATATTTTTTTAACTGATGGGGGCGCTAGTGGACCGGAGGTAGCCCCCTTAAACAGTAGATTATCAAGAAACTAAAAGCATTCCAAGAAACATAAAAATTTCGACCTCCGATACAAAACGTGCTTGGCAGCTGTTGCTGTTTGTACGGGAAGTCGAATTTTTTTTTCCTGTTTCGACAAATGTTCCTTACGCAAAGTTATTCAGATTTGCGGTTAGAATCTACCGTTTATGTTTGTACAGACGGACACCAGACACATTGTGTTACTCTACTATACAGACAAGTGTGTTACTCTACTATACAGACATGTGTGTTACTCTACTATACAGACATGTGTGTTACTCTATTATACAGGGTGTAAAAAAAGTAAGATGATCCTTTGAAGGGGTGATTCTACATGACTAATAGATTGTATAAAAAATATAAAAAGATACTTTTTCCTACAAAAAGTAGTTTTAGCTCAAGAAGAAGTTAAGCGCCTGGAGGGTTTAATGGCCCCTATGATTAGCTGTTGATGTTTTTTGTTATAATATCAAGTCACTAGCAAGTACCTATTCGTTTCAATAAATTCATCATCATCATCATCATAACATCCCATGAAACGTCCACTACAGGACAGGGAGCTCCCTCCAGAATTCTAGCTTTTGCTGGAAATATGTGGAGGGGAAGTACCATAGTCACCTCGCTTGTTAGCGTTACGGCTGGCACTATGGACCGCGGTTGTAGGTGACCGCAGTTAGTAAGATGTAAGATACAGAGGAGGATGCTGCTGCCCATCCTCCAGTTAACCCTTAGTCGCCTCTTACGACACCCACGGGTATGTATGGGTTGGTACTATTCTTTGCCGGCACCACACGGGACAAATAAATATAAATAAATTACTGTTATGTAATTCAAAGGAAATAGTAGATTTTACAACAAGTGCACAAAACGAACGGTTTTGTGGACGAGTTATAAACTCTGCTTTTCACTTTGATTGCGAGGAAATAAAACGTAAAAGTACTCCTAAATGTAACTGAAGAATGAGTTGTTCTGCTTTAGTGAAGAATATGTTGACGCGGGGTGTGCAGCAAACCCGCGCGCAGGGCGTACACCACCGCGATTACTTGCATGCCCGCGGTGCACAAAATTCGATTTTGTGCAGCCTATATCCTGCACAAAGAAGCACTTTCAGAGCATGAGAAGTGAAAATTAAATTTCATGGTCACCCAAAATAAAAAAATAAAACAAAAAGTATTTCCTTTATATTTTGTTACAAGTAATGTCGAAACACCCTTTAGAAGGATCATCATACTTTTTAGTTAAATCTCAGAAATATACTGAGTTTGTGCAATTGACAACTAGTTTGGGTTTATAATGTTTCAGTTTTCTTGTGTTTATTATCTAATCTAATGGTAATGAATGATATTAAAAATAAATAGTACGATAAAAAGATCGACTTGTTAACTTGTTTACCCAGAGATAACAGGCTGAAGATTAGTTTTTGTACTAAAACAGGTTCCAAGGTTAAAATTGTGGCTTTTATAAATGAAACTACCTCATCAGAATATGAAGGTATAAGGGTGGATTTCCAGCACATGTGCGAGGGAGTTAAGCTGTGAGCTGGAAAATCCTACCAATAGAATTGCTCCATTTGAAAGTGCATTTGACAAGCTAGGAAAATAGCGCAATCCTATTGGGTCCCTCGCACAGCACTGGTGGAAATTCACCCTTAATAGTATTAATCTTTTATCGCCAGGACATAAAAGGGTCGATGACTGCAGCAGAGATATCTGAACAATTAGCTTTGACTTCCATCAAGCAGCACCCCTGGCACATACAAGCTTGCTGCGCACTCACGGGAGAAGGGTACGTTTCTCACTTAAATTTAAACATCCAAGTATTATTTGTTGACAATTTTATCATCGTGTCAGTATCGGCGCTGTAGGCTGAGATCTTAGACAGAAATCGTATGAGGAATCTTGCGCTTTAACGTCATCATCATCATAACATCCTATGAAACGTGCACTGCAGACAGGGAGAACTCCAGCAAAAACGCGTAGTAACTTGGATGGGATTTACTATAGCCACCACGCATGTAAGCGTTGCGGCTGGCGACCGCTGTTGTTGGTGACCGCAGAATGTAAGATGGTACGATACACAGAAAGATGCTGCTGCCCATCCTCCGGTTCATAAGCCCTTAGCCGCCTCTTACGACACCCACTGTTAAAGATGGGTTTACTATTCTTTCCCGGCACCACACGGACAACAGGTCCGGTCTGAGTAACAAACTGAAATTCGTACTATAACACTTTTTTACTCCTGCACTATCAATTTAAGGGTCCCCTGGAGCTGGGACTTCTAATACAAATTAACTTTTGCGATAACTTATCCGATTGTATGTACAACATTTTGTCATAATGTGTTTTGTACTTTAGAAATTATCGCAAAAGTTCGTTGGTATGGAAACTCACAGCTTCATGGGACCCTTAACCTGCTCGGATGAAATTTAGCACGATTCAAGCACATAACTACCTACATTTTGATTGTCGTTTATTATCAGGGGAAAGGGTTATATCTTTTGAACGTAATAGGTAATGTTTTTTTTTTATAGAATATATTTTATCATCATGGCAAATATGCAAGAAACGATTTGTTTTTAATTTTTAATTTGTCTTAGTACAGATGGTAATACATAGAAGCGTGTTAGGCTAAGAGTGGGCAGTTGGCAACCCTACCTTATCGGATACCAAACAGCTACCCTTATCTAGGCTGCTTCACAATGAAATGGTGAGTCTAAAAAAAACAGGGTTGTCTGGGCGCAACCGGGCATGTTTTTTACAGTCGGCAAAACTCTGTTTACTTTTTTTTATCAAATCGTATACCAAGTATAGTGCTTGCAAAAGTACTAATGAAGAAGTACCAATAACAACAGGATTGCTCTGTTCAACCATGATTAAGTTGACATAACCTAAAAATGACATTTCAACTCTGTAAATTACCGGGTGTAGGCGTTATTTTGGTACACATTAATTAGTACTTATGCATGTACTATGTACTTGGAAAAAGAAGTGGTAAAAAATAACCAATTTTTTGATGACTGTACAAAACGTGCTACCCTATTTTTAAGACTCACCATTTCATTGTGCAGCAGCCTAGATAGGTCGCTGTTTGGTATCCGATGAGGTAGGGTTGCCAGATGCGCGCTCTCCGCCTATGTAACTGGTTCGTGGCAAGTCTAATCGGAGCAGGAAAGTGGTCCGCCACTCATAGATGTTTTAATTAATTTTGAGTCATCTTCTTTCAGGTTACACCTAGGATTAGAGTGGATAGCAAGCAGAATAAAGAAGAAATGATGTTGTTTTAATGTATTTGTCAGCATATCTTAGTCCTAAGTGTGCGGTGACGACGATGCAACGTAACATAAAACATGTTATGTGAATGTTATTTTTGTTTATGTGTAGGTACCATATGTTTACTATTTAATCTATTACAATTTAGATAATCAAAATATTTTTTTATAAAAGAAATTCAATCTAAAAAATAAGTTGCAATATGAAATGTATAGAATTATGCATTGGAGGCAGTGGTGACGACGACGCAACTTAATTTAAATTATGTTGCCTATGTTAATGTTATTTTAATTTTTGTGTAGGTACCACATGTTTACTATTGAAACTATTAAAATTAGATAATCAAAATATTTTTTATAACTGAAACTCAATTGACTAAAAATAAATTGCAATATGAAATTAACAGAATATGGAATATGCATTGACCTGTAAAATAAGCTTGCACTAACTTAATATTTAACATCACAGAAATAATATTGCGTGGATAGTTTCTATTTGGGACTTCCTTAATTTTATAAAACTATTTTATGTCGTCTGTGGTGAAAAAATCTTGAATAGAATTTGTACTCGTGCATAATTCATGAGTAGGACATAATACATATTCCATAATCTTATTTGTTGCGAATTTATGGCATTGTTTTAATGATGAAGGGAATTAAGTATTAGGTATTTCAATAAAGCATTAAAATTGTATTTGATATTTTATTTTCAACTAAAAAATAATAGCAAGAAAAACATATGTAGTACTTAATTTAACAAAAGGTAGGTTATTTATTATAAACTTTATACTTATAAAGCTAATACAACCAAAATTACAGGAAACAACAACAAGGACGAATATAGGCAAACGAGCGCGGCATTTAATGTGACTGGCAAGAAAAGCTAAAATATATAATAGTTCTATTTTACAGTTTAGAGCTAAAGGACGAATAATTAAAATGTGCTTAAATGATTTTAAATGCAAAAAACTTGTTACAATCTTTTCCAAAAATATTGATAAATTTATTATCCGGCTCTATTTCCTTACCTGCAGTAAACTTTTTGACACTTAAAGCTCCTGTAAGTCTATTCCTGACACTACATTAGTCAACAGTAGATAGACAGGGTAAGGACTCTTTCTGCTACTGGTGGTTAGCCTCATAGTATTAAATAAATTCTCGAACGGCGTCCAAAGTAAACATTAATAACTGTGTTTTTCTAATTCTATGAGGCCAAGGTAACTAAGATACAATTGGCCGGATAAAAGGTAGCTTTATTGAAAAATATTGTAAAATATGTTAAAAACAATAATAATATTAGGGGACATTTCACACACGGTCATCTTATTGTACTATGGGTTCATAGAGAACTATGGGTATCAACGTGTTAATGGAATAAGCGAAACCTTCATACACCCCAACTGATATTTTACTAAAATAAATCCATTCCCGTTTAATAAAATTAGAAAAAGATTTTTTTTCTTGACATTGTTATTTTAAGTTTCATCATAATTCTAGTTTCTTAGTTGTTCTAGTCCGCGCACGCCACGCTCACTTCCTTCCCCTCCTCACCGCTCTTGAACCGCGCGCCTCGAATAGAAGCCTCTATTAGAATAGAAGCGGCAAAAATTTAAATAATAAAAATTTAAAAAAATTACCCCTATCAAAAAGCAAACAAACTATTTTCTCAGTTTCGCTTATTCCGTTAACACGTTGTATATATAACACCCAGACACAGAACAATCACCTGTGTTCATCACACAAGTGTTTGTCTTGGGCGAGTTTAAAACCCACGGCGTAGAAGGCAGGTTCACTACCAACCACACTAACGGGCCAGTCAATAAATAAGTCAATTGTCCTGATCATTTAACACTAAATTATCTAAAAAAAAATGCTCAACTGGGTAACGAATATGTAATTTATTCAAAATCAAGTGTAGGCTATATTTCACACCTTTTTGGAGGGGGGGGGGGGGGGGTCATTTGTTTTATGATGCATGCGCGGACATCTTGCAATTTACCAGAATAATGAAACAAAGAACATTTGATTTTGTTGAATAAGTTTCGACGTTTAATTGAGTAAAACAAATTCGGGGTCTATGAGGGCCTCGGCTATTTCGTTAAGAGGTTATAAGCGTCCCTGTCTATCGGGAAATATAATACATATTATTTGTATCAACTTTACTGGTGAACTGGTGGGTGAGGGTTGTAAGAAGTATGGGTTGTTGCAAGGTTTTTATTAAACCTATGCTTTTCAGCTTGGGTATGTGAGGGCTAACGAGATAACCGTTAAAATGCGAGGGCCAATGACTCACGGCTAACGAGATAACCGTTAAAATGTGAGGGCCAATGACTCACGGCTAACGAGATAACCGTTAAGATGTGAGGGCCAATGACTCACGGCTAACGAGATAACCGTTAACATGTGAGGGCCAATGACTCACGGCTAACGAGATAACCGTTAACATGTGAGGGCCAATGACTCACGGCTAACGAGATAACCGTTAACATGTGAGGGCCAATGACTCACGGCTAACGAGATAACCGTTAACATGTGAGGGCCAATGACTCACGGCTAACGAGATAACCGTTAACATGTGAGGGCCAATGACTCACGGCTAACGAGATAACCGTTAAAATGTGAGGGCTAATGACTCACGGCTAACGAGATAACCGTTAAAATGTCAGGGATAATGACTCACGGCTAACGAGATAACCGTTAAGATGTGAGGGCCTATGACTCACGGCTAACGAGATAACCGTAAAGATGTGAGGGCCAATGACTCACGGCTAACGAGACAACCGTTAAAATCTCATGACTGTTGTCTCTACAAAAAAAAAAGATACTTAAAGCTATATTTTACATTTCCCACTAGTCACCCTTTACAAAGCAGGTGGATAATTCAACAAAGATCTTATAATAACGCCTAAAGGAGTCATTACAATATCAATGATTTAGTATCTCTGATCGTCAGAAATCAACCTAGGATAGGTAGCCGACTTCGAAGAAACTAAATAGGCTAATAAGGCAATGATGCCAGTGTATTAGTAGTACTACATTACTCTTTATTCATGTAATAAATTAATTGGAGCTGGTTTTTCCATATATTTTGCGCTCGTTGCAAAATAGATTTTATATTCTGACTTTCATTTGCTGCAGTAAACATGTACAAAAAAGATCATAACAAAATATACGACGTGGCTACAGTAAAGAGCGCTGGGCGAAAGTGGAGGGGATATGCGCAGTAGTATATTTCTTGCAAATATTGCAACGGCGCACTCCGCCCAGAGCTCTTAACTCGTCAAGAGGACGTTCGTAATTATTGACAATTGTGATTTCAATAACGCAGGTATACGCATACGAAATAACCTTTACATAAATAACAACTTCATAAATTATATTCAGTAAATCAATGGAGTGACCACCCTTGCAATCGTTTATTTTTATGAATTATACGGTACCGCTATTCGCAGAAAACTGTTTGCAATTGTACCTCCGTTAAATCTATACGTTCGTTGTTAATTAAACAATAAGTGATGGAAACATAATAATGGGAGGTTAAACTAACTAGGTTTAGCTTTATGTAAAAGTCACTGTGTAAAAAAGAAGCGCTTTTGAACTGCACGCACAGCGATTTGAACTGAACGCACAGCGAAAGTTTAAACTATCCTGAAAACCGATTTTAGGTCCAACTATTTAGGCCTAGCTTAGGCTATTATACTTGACTTTTCACGGCCTTCGTCGCGATTTTTTCCCGAGGTATTTATAATTTCCTGAATTTGTTCTAGGTACGTACGCCGAAGCATTCTCCTTTCGATATATCCATTCACCCTTATGCCTTTTAGATCTTTTTCTTAAGTCTACGAGTACATTTTCAATCTTAATTACTACCTTTACGTCACAAAGTTCTCTTAACACACTCTTTCTTATCCTGTCACTTTCACAGCAATATACTCCTCATCACTCATTTCTTTTTCTCCTGTTTCTTCTCATTCACAGCTTTGGACACCGACACACCTCTATGCATGAAATTTAAAATGTTTCAATCATTCTTTTTCAATACCACTTCGCATTTTTCCAAAAGCGCGTTTCACATAAGTCATGTTTGCTGTCATACGTTTTAAATGAAAGCCAACATGACGGGAAGGGAACTCTTTTTTTTTTTTTTTGGATGAGGACTTCTGTTGTTAGCCTGAATGGCTGTCACAACCCCAGATTAGTAAGTTTATGTACAGAGTAGTCACAACTTCACCGGACGGTTGGGGAGCCGAAGGCTCTACCCAGAAAAACTAACCTAAGTAGGCAAAATGCCTAAGGGCGCCTCGAAGGGCTCGAATCACGGCTTTGGTTATTGCCGGGGATCGGGGAGAAGGGGAACTCTTGTTTGAAACGCGCTCTACCGCGCTTTCTGAAAGGGACTAGCGATGGATCGCCGCACACGACGACACGGCCTCAAGTTTTAGCGGAAGGCGTTACGTACCTACGATGGCGGGCGGTCACCCCGCAATTTACGTCGTCTGGTGGACATGGACTTAACTTATAAATGAGAGTAATAATCATAAGAATAAACTTAGAGCCTAGCTTGATGTACCTATGTTGTACTTATAAAGAATGTATATCAGTTACAATTTGTATAAGTAAATAAAGGATTAAACAATAATATTATAAAAGGTAGTATCGCATCTTTGTAAAACATATAAAATCTGGTATTTTAGGTAGGTACTTACTTATCCATTACAATTTTGTGGATTTCCATTCAAGCAAACACCATAACCATAAACCATATCTTATATTTTGAATGAAATACTCCATTTTTATTCTGATATTATGCAAAATAATGTAATCTCGACTGTCAACAACGAAGAAAAAAAAACTATTAATTATTGACGCTTATGATCATTGGAATCAATATTAGAATATTCTTAATTTGGATTTGTGTTTGCCAGAATTACCATCGATCGAAGGTGAGAAAATGACTTTGCCATATTAAATAAATTTGTTACAATCTAAACATCACAAATGTTAAAAATTACACCTAGCGATTTATAATAAATATTCTATTGACGGGGGTTTACATTATTCAAGATTTAGCATCTACTACTCGTAAAGGATACTAAAAACATGATAATGTAATTTATGTAATATGTCACCCCCAATCCCTATTTTTATACAGATTGTTACTTCGGTCGTGTGTACAAGAAATGTTGGTGGTTAAATTTACTGATTGAAAATATTAAAATATTTTTCATGTTTCGCTGTTACTTGCTACATAGGGGTACTTACTAGTAACTTATGCCGCATACGAACGACCAAAGTAACATCTATGTATGTACATACATACAAGGTTTTAAAAAAATTGTAAAACATTCTAAAGGGTTTCTGAGGCTGAATCCAGTAACTTTAGCTCTAAAATGCCTTTAGTTCTACTATTTCTTGAAATAAAATAAATTCATTCGTACTACCTGTTCATACAAAATGCCTGTCTGATTAGTCTGATTCAAACGAGCAATACGTCAAGAAAATAGTTAGCAAATTTCAAAAAGTCGTAAAAAAATCCCTTTTAGGCTGAATTGCTCCTTAAAGTTTTACAAAAATTTTGTTACTACCTGTACATACTTAATGCATGGTTACATCATAATTGTACTATTATATTTCTTTCAACATTAGTTCAGATCTTTGTTATTTCAGGTGGGACCGGTTGGACCTTTGTACCTATCTACTTGTATAAGTGACGTGCATGGCTTTCTATCGTACATTATTTACTATAAAATAGGTAGTAAAGTGCATTCTCTGACCAACTTTTTATCGAGTTGATACTGAAATATAAGTTATCAAACTCTTTTTGTTTGCACCTACATTGGTTTAATTCGTTTTCTTGCTAACCGAGATTAGAGTTAGTACTCCGTACTTTTTCTCTAGTGGTAGGTATGTACGGACACAATACATTGTTATGTTCCTACTTTTGCAAGAATACGAAACAAGCACAAAATGTGATAAACATGAGATAGCTTCAAGTGTGGGTGAGGAGGAGCTGAATGGAGACATGCAAATCAGACAAACGTTCACGAACGAGTCACCGCGGTCTCTGATCTGATTTGATTAGTCTAATTTTGGTTTTGTTTTAGCTTCAATTGGTTTAGCTAATGAACCTGAGAAATTACATTTATAACCGGATATTTTACTGTCCATTACAGTAATTTTGCACTGTCTATAATTTAGTTACTACAACAGCGAACAACTGACAATAAATAATGAAGTTTTTTTTTTATATTAAAGAAAGTAAAGAAGGTAAGTGAGTGCTTGTGCAACAATAATTAGGACGCGTTTCGTATTAGGTAGAAATTGCTATGACAGCAGGATCGCTTTATATGACATCCGTATGTGGGGTCGAGACAGACTGCTGTCAAAGGGTAATTATATGTATATTAAAATCTTTTTCCAACTTATCCAAACGTTAAAAGCAAGAATGTTTGATTGTTAGTCGTCATAGAGATAATAATCGATTATATTATAATAATCAGTTTTATAGAATCTTTACATATTTGACAATTTATCAAATACGTAAACGGTTTTTAAAAACTGATTTTATAAGTTTTAACTTCCATAGTATCCAGTTCAATATCCTCCATTGTCGATAAAGTCTGGTACGTTTCTAGACCGGTAAGGCTCACTGCCGTCAGATTTTTCATAAGCAAATCGTTAAAAGCGCTTTTAGATATAAATCTAATGGACTTATTCCTTAATCTGTCTTCTTGGGAGCAACTGTACCCAGGCCTTTGGAGCACCATGAAGCACGAAGAACTAGGAAATTGTTCAAGAATGTCATCCGTAATAGTTCGCAAAGTTACTAAATGCAGCCCTGTTGGAAAATCGTTCACAAAACTGTGATGTGATTTTAATTGGATATCTTCAACTTCACTAGTATCTAGCACGTAAACATTAACCGGGTAATTGAGTGTCCTGCTCAAGTACTCCGCTGATAGTGATGGTAGTTGATACTCGGTTACTTTTTCATCGGGGCTAAAATGTCGTTCTTGGACTCGTTTATACTGTCTTTCGCTAGTATCCCTTTTCATTCTTTCAGGTTCAGACGTGGATTCTAACAATAGCCAGTTTTGGAAAGTAGTTCGTTTGTTGTCGACCATTCCTTCAGATAAACCCCTCAAATCATCATATAAAGTGCGTCGATCAAGCATTACTTCCAGCCGACCGGGCTCAAAAGCGGCTGCACCTTGCGCGTGATTTGTAACCAGTGTCAAACGTGATTGATCATCCTGCAACCACGCCATTGTAGTAATGGGATAATAATTTGCGTAGATTCCTAACTTTTCAATTTTTACTCTTTTCTGGTATTGAAATCCATTTTGATCCGTGTAAAACTCTGGTAACTCACCATTCTGTATATTGGTGTTGATTCTCATAAAAAGTTCAGTTTCTCTATTTTTAGGCGGCTTTTCGAAATCGACTGTATTTTCGATAAAAACACCACTAGACAGAGTACGATCGCCGACGTTGTATATTTTAACTACGTGTTTTAAGAGAGGCTGGTATAAAGTTTTGATTTCCGTCGAAACTGGTCCTGAAGTAATAATTATATGATTTTGCTGGTTCTGTAAGTTCGAATAACTATTCAATATATTTTTCTCGGGATTATCTAAGTCTGGCATAAACAAATAGGCTCCCGAGTGTCTTTGGGCGCTCTGGTATGCTCCAATTTGTATTTCCACAACATTTCTCTTTTTAATATCTTTTCTGTATATCTGTCTCAAAAAACCTGTGTTCCTATTAATAAGCAATTTTAACACTGAATTTTCTAACTGAATGTCGCCCGGCATCATATGCTTTACTGAAAACAGATCTTCGTGTTCGTTCCTACAATTGTTACAAAATACTATACTATGATGCGATTTATTGGTGTGCTCCTCCAAATTAAAAGTGACGGCACTAAGACCCGGTATAGAGGCGACGAAGGAGACGTCAAAATTAGTGCCGCTTATGACGCTCTCCCCATTTTCGCCGAATTCGAAAATTGGTGAGACTTGGTACTGTACGTATTTATTTGCACTCGTGTCGTAAATGCGAACATTGGTGGTGTTTGAGGTAA
This sequence comes from Athrips mouffetella, assembly GCA_947532105.1. Lineage (NCBI taxonomy): Eukaryota > Metazoa > Arthropoda > Insecta > Lepidoptera > Gelechiidae > Athrips > Athrips mouffetella. The sequence continues at coordinate 27,714,942 of OX383956.1, read as the reverse complement.
TTGTAATTATTTCAGTTCTTGCTTCTGTTAGCGGATTAAACAGTACGAGTTTCTTCTTACTGAGCAATGTAATGAGCAATTTCCGGGGAGGGCTTCCGTAGGTCTCCCACTCGGCCTCGCTCTGCAGCACGGTGTGCGCGCGCGCAGGTTTGCCCGCCTCCGGGACCATCACCGCCGACAGAGCTACTTCTTGCAATCTAATGCAATGATACATACTAGTTAATATTTTGGTCCCATAGTCGTACATTACACCTGCTTTAGAAGTGCCTGTAATAGCATCATGATGTTGAAATAATCCCAGATTTCTTCTTGCATTGATCAACTGCTCGTAAGACTTTTCCAGTATTTTTTCTGAAGCAACCAAGTTACTTTTGTTTAATTGCTTCATAGTATTCGATACTAATGTAAAGAGTATTTCCGATGCTCTTAGTTGATGTTCGAATTGACGAGCGAGAATTTTCATGTAAGGTCGTGTTGTGAAGTAACCCGACCAATAAGCCGGTTTGCCTTCACTGTAAATATCAGAGTACACAAAGAAATCGCCTTTCAGTGTCGGTATTGCCTTGTGTCTCTCTTTAACAGCATTGAAATAATCTAAGGGAGTACCAAATTGAACGTCAGCATGAAATAAATCCTTATGGGTATTAATGTAATTAAATATTTTCATATAATTAACATACTGCATATCAAATTCTGCAGCATAACTGTATCGAAAATCATCTCCTACAGGTACTAATACTACGTTGTGTGGAGTGAGAGATCCAATGCGAGCATACTCTTCGATTAAAGTTTTTGATTTACTATGGACATTTTGATCAGTTATTTCTTCATGTTTAGCAGTGTATTCATTGTACTCGCCTGGTATTGCGCGAAAATCATAACTTAAACATACCGATGGATGAGGTCCACAACTATGTTTAATTGAATATATATCAAATGGTAAGTTGTGTACCACGAGGGACGGTTTTTGAGCAGACCACGTAGGGACCCAGAAGAAATTTTCAACCTGTTTTTCGGCAAACCACTGCTTCCAAGCGTAATGGATTCTTTGAATAATAGTACCTTCGAGACCACTTTTGTCTAATAAGTAAGGCACTGTGGGTCCGTGTCCGAACGGGTCCACGGACCAGCCAGTCTTAGGTGCGACATCTAGATTGTTTTTTACCCATTGATGACCTGAAAAAGACAAATTAAAAACATTTTAAATACCAAACCGAATTGAACGGGCTTTTCAATAATTATATACCTATTAGTTTACCTAAGCATTTTGTTCCTTCAGAATACAACGTGTTAACGGAATAAGCGAAACTGAGAAAATAGTTTGTTCAGAATCGAGAGTGGATTCAATTTCACGGGTTTTTAATCGGGGTATTTTTTTGTTTATCACTTAAATTTTAACCGCTTCTATTCTAAACATTTCTGTGGACACGCGCGCTGGCGGCCTGGCGCCGCGCGCTTAATGAGCGGTGAGGAGGGGAGGGAAGAAGTGAACGTGGCGTGCGCGGAGTGCGCGGACTAGAACAACGATGAAACTAGAACAGTGATATTTCTTTTATATTATTTATTAAGGTCTACCAACAGTTGCTTACACTATTACATACGTATCGAAAAAGAGTGTTATTAATACATATTAAAGAGTAACAACTACTTAAAGGTAAACTCCGCATGCACACTAATGATTAGCTACAACGTTACAAACAAAACAACGAAAGAACTCGTCATTGTTAAATTGATTCTAAGACTAAATTTTATATACCTATTTAAATTTACAACAAAAATAGGCAAAACGTATGAAAAAAAAACATGATCCGTTACAAAATTAAGCATGCAAATTAAAAGTTATAGAGAAACTAAAAGTAATACTACCTATATTAAGTTAAAATTAAAAAGAGAAATTACTACCGTAGCAGTAGTAAGATATTTATTATTTATTTAACTTTGAGAGGTTCTACTTAATACAATGACTTATAAAACCTTGGTTTAGAGTCATTATAAAGGTCAAGAAGATCGCTGCAGTCATTAATAATCTTACACATAAAACTTTAAAGTAACAATATCTAGATAAAAAAAAAAAATCGAGATTTTTTTTACGGGAATGGATTTATTTTAATAAAAATCAGTTGGGGTGTACGAGTATAAGGAGTTTCGCTTATTCCATTAACACGTTGTACAAGTTTCTTTTCTATGAAGTCACTGAACGATCACGGCAGATAGTAGAGTGCACGGGCTACTTATCTCTAAAATGCACTCGACAAAGTAGTCAACAACATCTAGTATTAAATAAATAACAGTTGTGAAAGAACTTAAACTCACCTTCGATAAATTGATCAATAATCGCGTAGACGTGAGTGCAAGCTTCGTCGGGCATTACCCAGCCGCCCGAACTAATTTCAAGTCTTCCTTCCTTAATTAGTTTTTTTAGTGCCTGGAATATAATATTACAAACAATTATGAATATAAGCTAAGCTAATTGTTGTAAGCTTCTTTCAAACACTAACACTAGCTTACCGAACTATCGAACCCCAGCAATAAAAATATTTTTTATTACTTCTATTCGGAAAGATGGGGCACTAGTTCGTTAAACGTTCGACTAAAATCGTGTTTTCATCCCTAAGGGACTAAAAGTGATTTGAAATAGAAATGTGGATCAAGAGCTAGTTTGTTCTACGTTAACAGGGACTAAATCACTTTAAATCCCTAAGAAGTGATTTGAATTAAGAATGTGGATATTTTTATTAGCCTCTAATTATTTCTATGCCATGTCTTACATAGTTCTTCTGAAAATAAACGTACTTTTCTTACACATTCATAATTGTAGGTATTTACTTATTTTCTCATAAAGGGTGATAAAAAGAAGTGTCCGCCTCGGGAGCAACACTATTTTAAAGCTCGAGAGACGTACCTTGAATCCCTTGCTGCGCTCTGGATTCAAAACACGCTCTTGCCCTTAAAATAGTTCTTTGATCCCTTGGTATACAATCTGCTATTTATATATGGCTAAACTTCAATGCTAAATCCTTGTGGGGAATTACATCTCTTGCATATTTCTGCCGTCAAGCAGCAGTGCTCGTATTGAATGTGTTCCGGTTAGAAGCGTAAGGGAGCCAGTGATTGACCCGCACACGAGACATTCCATCTTAGTCCACAGGGTCAAAGTAGGTAGGTATATATCACAAATAAAACAGCCGTGCTAGATGGCTAATATGCTTGTTTGCTCACATGTGATATAAAATAAATACAAACCACGACACTTACTTTCTGCTTCACTGGATGGGACCTCTCCCACCATGCATTTAGAAACGATATTTCAGTCCATATGAAGGTCATATTTGGATATTGGTGAAGTTTATTCACGATATTGTTGATAATTGATTTAGTTTTCGTTTCAAAGTATTGTTCGAAAGTCTTGAGCCAACCTGGATCATTGTGAGAATGTGGTACTACGATCACCTGTATATGTCAAAGCAAAAAGTCGATAATATAATAATCGTAAAAAACAACTAAACGTGAGATATAATAGTACATTAAGATGCTAGTGCGCTGCTTTGCTCATTACACACGAGGCTCAGAAATTGCAGCTCGAGACGCAGGCGAGGGCGTAATGGGGCCGGGAGTGTAATGGCAATGCGCACGTGCGTCTTACGACGTTTTTCAACACATTTGTGAGTAAAAATACTAAATTTTGCTAACCATATGACCACCGCACGTCCACCGGAACATTTTGTCGGTTGCATATGTTGGTGTTTTCCTTAGATTTTTACACCTATCGAAATTGTATTTCGTGTATGAGTATTTTAGACGGTTCAGGAACAGTTTTTTATTAGCTAAAGTCGACAGTTTTAGAAATAATTAGATTAATAAACACCTCAAATAATTGTAAAATGGCGTGCATTATTTATTTTTCGGGCATAGATTTGAGAGGCATAGACTATACTCCAAACAGCCTATTCCATTACCCTTGAAATAAATTATCAAAAATTGAATATCTTGTTACGAAAATGACAAATTTATTGTTAATAAGTTAATATAATTTAAAAAAAAAACTTCATAAGCATAAAAACTCCTTGCTCCAAACCGAGATTAATAAATAAATAAATAAAACACTAGTGCGGTAATATAAAGGCTTGATCCTGTTACATAACTATGTTAGATAACCAGTAATCTAAAAGGAAAAATAAAGTATAACACGCGTGTTTAATAAGCTGGATTATGGACCTTAAAACAGTGCTAATAGAGCAGTTTTATGAGCAAATGTGTTAAAAATAAAGCTTTTTAAACACGCGTGCTTTTTCCATTATATCATACGTCCTACAAAATAACTCTGGCTAAGACCGTTAATGAACAGAACTCAAAGAAATATTCGAAGGGGTGAGCGCGGCAGGTGGGGGGAGGCGAGCGAATCGGTCATTAGCTCTTGGTCTGTCACCCATGCGCAGAAAATAACCTTCACAGCCAAATTTAAATCCTGCGCACGCTATACCGCACTAGTGTTTTATTCAAAGATTTTAGAAGGAGGATTAGAGAAATAATTCGTCACTAGGTGGTGTAGGCGTTTTTCTATAGATTTGACAGATTGTTTTGAATATTTTCTATGGATCATCGATGATGGGGTTGTGACATGTTGGCAGATGTTATCTCCTACTAAAATAAATTAGCAAGGTATCTATTCCGTTTTATTTTAGTTTTTTTATTTTTATTTCGGCATAGAGCAAGGAGTTTTTATGTCTATAAAATTCATATTTACTTTCGAGCGGAGCGAGAAAGGTATTGTATTCGTGAAAAAAAAAGTTTTCAAATTTTTATTTTCTCAAAAATGTGTTCTATACTCGTATCACTTACACATCATAAAAAACAAGTGGTCGGTCGGTCTGTCCGTCACGCTTTGGCCTAGCGGCTAAACGAAGAGTTCGATTGACACCATATTTTATATTAAAAATTTTTATGTAAATCCATCGAAGGATTCTTAGTGGTTTTTTGCTGGCTCTCATTTTGAGGGTAGCTGTCATACAACGAAAATGCAAAATTGCAATTTGCTCAAAAACGGCTCAAAAGATTTTGATGAAACTTTGCATGACCAAGAATCACCATGCAAGGATTTTACAGCAGTATCTACTTGTCTGTGGAAGTTCATATAAGGGGTGTTCCCTTACTACTAAAAAAATTTTAATTTACTTAAAATTGGTTTCATTGATCTTGTTCTAATGTTCTACAATTTGGATTCTGAATTGGTTATCTACCTAACTGGATATTCTATTAGATTTTTTTTGCAAAAATTTTGAATACAGGGTGTACTAAAAACTGATAGGGCTTGCTCAGTAGACTAAACTGAACAACTTTTCCTAAGAAATATGTGTTGGGAATCTATATGCAAGTATCTTACGGTAGTATCCATCGATCTATAAAAATTCCTATAAAGTCTGTTCCAGTTCTGCCAAAATTTAAGCTTGCAATTTTCCCGAAATAGTTTACTGTTATTTTGTCTCAATGTTTGATTGTTTATTATGATGTATTTCATGAGAATAATTTTTTTTTAAACCTAAATTTAAGTTTGTATTTTCATACTATATGTATAGCATTACAAATTGAAGTTTGCAGTTGATACTTTTTAATTGCCTATCGCGAGAAAGTAAGTGCAGTGCTGCTGTACCATTTATTTTTTCATGAATAAATCTACTGTGTTCGACAATATGATAAATAAACGTTTATTTCATGAAAATATTAATCAACTAACTTTAAGTAAGAAAATATTTCATTTTAAACAATTTAAGGATATGGCAGTTTAGTCAGCGTCCTGCGCGCGCATGTGTAATCTGTATTTGCTAAAAAAAGTAATGCGCGCACCATCTTTACAAATATGTGTGGTGATTATTTTAAAAAGAATCGACTTCTCCAAATAAAAAACCGGCCAAGTGTGAGTCGGACTCGCGCACCGAGGGTTCCGTACCACCACATAATCATAATTGTATTTGTTGAAATTTCAGTAAGTTAATGTGCTAGATTTTTTAAATCCGACACGCGCTTGACCAAATTTTATTATTTGTTGTTATTTTATAGCTTATGCACTATAAACATACTAATTTTCAAGTTTGTAAGGGTTCCCGTTTTTAAAATAGAACTAAAACAAAAATCGCCTCCGCGACCATCCAACTTGACCCCTCTCTTATATGGATGTTCTTGAAACGGGAGCTCACCACAATTGGTTACCATTAGTTGTGAGAAAAGTTGTAATATTCAATGATTTCAGACTTTTCCCATTATTTGTACTGTGAGACCTAGCTTCTTGCCAAATTTCATAATTTTAGGTCAGCGGGAAGTACCCTGTAGGTTTTGCTTTTTTGCATAAATGTATGGAGATGAGGACATAAAATGCCATATCTTTTGATTGCGTCGTTGTAAAAAATTTAAATTTTCAGATATTGTGTGGTTTATGGATCCTAATATATGGTATTAATTTCAAGCTGATACCTTTACCCGATCGTGAGATAAAGGGTCTTGACAGACAGACAGACAGACGGACAACAAAGTGATCCTATAAGGGTTCCGTTTTTTTCTTTTGAGGTACGGAACCCTAAAAATGGTATAATACGTGAATCTAGTTCACCTTTCGCGAATCCTATCATTCTAGATCGAAAAAAGACAGGGGATAAAAGACTTTGTATAGACAATAGGGCTTTAAACCGCAAGACTATTAACATCATCCATCATCATATCGTGTGGGTTGCAAGGTCGATGACCGACCTCACAAACCCTAGCGTCAGAGTTTTTGAGCTGCCAAAGGCTCATTAACGACTACATCCATAGAAAGTAGTTGGGACCAACGGCTTAACGTGAAATCCGAAGCACGGATTCATCTAACTTTTCGGACAATCAGGTGATTCATCCTGCATTGTCCTAACCAAACTGGGGAGGTCGTACAAAATCTTACTTGCCCAAAAAGCGTCCTCGTAAGTGTAAAAAAAAAGTGTCCCCACCGGGAATCGTACCCAGAACGTCTGGATCGAGAGCCGAGCGCTCTAACCACTACACCGCGGAGACTGTTAAGATAGTGTTAACTTAGGTGAGTAGGTAGGTACTTAGGCAGGTTGTACCTTCCTACTCCTACCTACCCAGATTTTCGCAAAAGCTGTAAAAGTATTCACACCCAGCCACCCACTTAACTAGGACTTGCGTGTTGCACTAACCTAACTAGAATCTAGACCCTTGAATTGATAATAAGCCCTAATAAGCCGCCAGCCAGAGGTGAGAGGGTAGGGTAGTTGATAAAAAATATTGCTGCAGTTTATCCTGTGACCTTACGACTTACCTCCTTAATTCGATGACCTAAGATTTTATTTTACCTCCCGTCGGGACAAGCAGTTGCTAATCTTTTGCCTGTTTATCTTGCAACCATTGATGTAATAACCATCGCTCTCGCTACCTACCTACTTAGACCTTCTTCCCTCACTTCTTCTATTCCTGGACGTAGACTCTTATTTTTATATTTCGATGAGAAATTATTCACTAACCTGCATTTTAGCACTAAAATCAAGCAGCAGACTCCAAAACAAGTCAAGCAGCAGACTCCAAAACAAGACAAGCAGCAGACTCAAATTTGACTCGAACCAGAAAAAAACCGGCTAAGTGCGAGTCGGACTCGCGCACTGAGGGTTCCGTACCACCACATAAACATAATTGTATTAGTTGAAATTTCAGTAAGTTAATGTGCTAGATTTTTAGTCCGACGCGCGCTTGACCAAATTTTATTATTTGTTGTTATTTTATAGCCTATGCCCTATAAACATACCAATTTTCAAGTTTGTAAGTGTTCCCGTTTTTATATAGAACTAAAACAAAAATCGCCTCAGCAACCATCCAACTTGACCCCTCTCTTATATGAATGTTCTTGAAACGGGAGCTCACCACAATTGGTTACCATTAGTTGTGAGAAAAGTTGTAATATTTAATGATTTCAGACTTTTCCCATTATTTGTACTGTGAGACCTAGCTTCTTGCCAAATTTCATAATTTTAGGTCAACGGGAACCCTGTAGGTTTTTCATTTTTGAATAAATGTATGCAGATGAGGACATAAAATGCCATATCTTTTGATTGCGTCGCTGTAAAAAATTGAAATTTTCTGATCTTGTGTGGTTCATGGATCCTAATATATGGTATTAATTTCAACCTGATACCTTTACCCGTTCGTGAGATAAAGGGTCTTGACAGACAGACAGACAGACGGACAACAAAGTGATCCTATAAGGGTTCCGTTTTTTTCTTTTGAGGTACGGAACCCTAAAAACAGTAATTAATGTAGTTTTTCAATGTCGAAAATACTGAGACGCAAAAACAAGTCTGGGATATCGGGTTACGAAGATATCTAAGGAAAAGTACCTAACTTCCGATACAAATTTTCCTTCGGGGAAAAAGATAAGCATATAATCGATTTTATTCGCAAATGTGTTGAAAAACGTCGTAAGGAGCGCGTGCGCTTTGGTAATTACGCTCTCGGCTCCATTACGCCTTCGCCTGCGGCTCGGGCTGCAATTCTTGAGCCTCGTGCGAAGTCACCACAATAGCGCATCTTAATGTACTATTAACGTCCATTAGAGTTCATTCACCTTCAATTTTGGATGGTTGGAATCATTGCGAATTTTTTCATAACGTGCTTCGAAGTTCTCATCCCAAAACTCTCTGGTCTTTACCCAATTTGCCTGTAAATAAAAATAAATCGTTATATAGCCGGCTTAATTTAGCTATACCCGACCCCTAGCCAAATTTTAGTATGTTGCCACAGATTAAATAATAGTAAACTGACGTTTGTTACTCAAAACGCAAATCTAAGAAAACCGGTCAAGTGCGAGTCGGACTCGCGCGCCGACGGTTCCGATGTGCCTGTAGTATTTTGGCAAGCAATAAAGTCGATTTTTAGGAACGCAAAACTAAATTTGTTTCTAAAGGTTTTTTGAAGATTTCTAAAAAACTGTGCAACGTAGAAAGATCGTTTTATTTTTGCTGTAATATTTACATAAATTTCTATCGACTGTAATTAATTCAGATTTTTCCTTCCACAAACTTCGGAGAAAAGGGGGGGGATGGTATTTTTTTGTAATTTTTCATCATAAATTAAAGTCGTAGAAAAATACAAAAATATATTTTAGAATGTACAAGTAAAGCCCTTTCATATGATACCCCACTTGTAATCGACCCTCGAAAGACCCTCAGAATATCGCGGGCGGGTGCGCGCAAGTAGATTTCAAGGGGGGGCGGAAAGTGTCCGATCTGTATGATAGTACTGTAACTTTATTTTGTGCTGCTACTGTAAGATAGTTTTGTTAGCTCTCTCTCTTGTTGTCACAAGTCAACAAAGTTAGGCAATATTTCAATTTCACTCGCGTATCGCAATTTAAACATAATATTTTACACAAAATGCCATAGCAATAAAATTGTAAGCTGAATACCTCTCTCTCGACAAACCCACTCATAGTAAACACTTGTGAATTACCGGTGTATTGAATGGCGAATGTTACTGTTGACCCTGCCCACAACATTTGACTACTGCACAAAACATCAGTTAAGCTTCCTTTTGAGTACACTTTGACGATGAACTTTCTCGAAATTGAAGATATTATATAAAATTCTAACTGATAACTTGTCTTGTATTCAACTTTATTTTTGACGATTATTACTGTCTACTAATTTAATTTAATTATAATACTGTTGCCAAATATGGATAATATTGCTGTGCCCGCCCACCTATAATTGGCATACATATTGCGGAGCCACTCTCGATTTCAAAGGGCAGTTAGTACCTTTATTTAGTAGCAAACCAGCTGATTTTGTAGGACAAATTCTGGAATTTGTAGTAAAATGTATAAAAGTGACACTAATGTAAAGGTGGCTCCTCAATCTGAACGTCTGAATCGAGGAGCCACTTGTAACACGTAAAGTAATAGATGTACGTTTTTGAAAATTTTGTAGCATTTTGTAGTAATTGTGAATGGTATGTAGAAAAAAATTTGGGTCCAGTAGTGTAAAAGTTCAAGGAAATACAAAAGTTTTAGTGTGGCTCCTCAATCCATACACAAGAGCTTAAATTTCCATGACTATTTTCAGTTAATTACTACATTCGGCACTGCGATCATTTAGTAGTAGGTGCGTTCGATTTTGTAGTATATTATCAAAACGGCAGGATAAAGTGAATTCGGTAAAAAAATGCATTTTCTTTGGCTCCTCAATCCTGACGTTCTGCAAATAAATAAGCGGTCGTACCTACTTCAAATCACAACGGAATCAAAAGCCGAAGACACTAGCATTTAGTAGCAATGCCTACTAAATATACATGAACATTTCAACGCTGTACTTGTTCAGCATTAGAAAAAAAAAACCGGTCAAGTGCGAGTCGGACTCGCGCGCCGAGGGTTCCGATATACCTATAGTATTTTTGGAAGCAATAAAGTCCATTTTCAGGACCGCAAAACTAAATTTGTTTGTAAAGGTTTTTTGCAGATTTCTGAAAAACTGTGCAACTTAGAAAGATCGTTTTATTTTTGCTGTAAAGTTTACATAAACCTCTGTCAACTGTAATTAATTCAGATTTTCCCTTACTCAAACTTCGGAGATAAGGGGGGGGGAATGGTATTTTTTTTGACATTTTTCATCATAACTTGAAAACTAAGAAACTTAAAAAAATACAAAAATATATTTTAAAATGTACAAGTAAAGCCCTTTCATATGATACCCCACTCGACCCAGTAGCGACAATTTGAAATTTGGCCCCCCCTATTTTGGCCCCCTTTACATTAATAATCATACTTTTTTCAAAAAATTTTCATGTGCAATTAAGTTGGGCAACTATATTCTAAAACTATTCCAAATTTCAGCTCGATAGCGTAAGTGGTTGCTGAGATATAGAGGTGTGACAGACAGACGGACAGACAGAGCGGCACCATAAGGGTTCCTTTTTTTTACCATTTTGGTATCGGAACCCTAAAAACGACTTTTCGTAATCCCTCTTGAATTCGCTATGGAGGGTGACCATATTGTATGAGTGAAACTAGGACAAGTAGTTTTTGACATGGAATCTTTATTTTGCGTCTTGTTTCGATTGTACCAAAAAAGACTTTGGTGCGCTCGCTTGGAGATCGTGTGCGTCAGGATGGCGGGTATACCATCGCGAATTTTAATTTAATGAGAGTTAAGTACCAAAAATCTTCAAACAAAGTATTTATCTGCGGCCATGTTTACGTAAAAGGTTTTAACTTTTTCGTGACTATTATTTGACTTAATATAATATACAGTCTAAAATGAAAAGAAAAAAAACTTATCTTCGAATTTTTCTAAGCGAGAAATCTGAATTATTATTCACAGTCGACAGAGGCTTTAATAACAAACACAATATTTTAGAAATCAGCAAAGCCCTTGCGAACGAGCTTAGGCGGTCCCAAAAATGAACTATGCGTCCCACCAGAAACAGTCCAACTCGCACTTGTCTTATTTTAGCACCCTTAACGGGAAAAATAAAAAAACAATTCAATAACTAGAACCTGACTACTGGAAAATCTTGCTCTAAAAAGTATTGGCTTATAAATACGTAATAAAGCTAACAAAAACAAGCTAACAATATTAATATATATTGAGCAAGATTTTCCAGTAGTCGAGTTCTAGTTTTTTTTATATATATCTGAAGTATTGCAAATACAAATATTTGGAATTTGCTGCAATTTGATGCAAATTCCATATATATATGTATATTTGAAATTGAAATTTGCTCATTAAGCCCTTTCATTTGATACCCAACAAGGTATTATAAAAAAGAACTTCTTTTCGTTCATGATTTAACCTCCTTTAGAGGGCGCCACATTCAATTAAATATCACGTTTTATATCCTATACAATGATCCAGCGGATGATCAGGACCCTTCTAACGATACCTCCTTTGTCAAATTACGATAAGTAGTTTAGAAGTTATGAGGGAATAGATGAACATTCATACATACATACCGGTCGGCATAACTCTACCAGAGAAGTAATTAAGAAAGACGATACAATAAGTATAATAGTTTGTTCCCCTTTAAACATACCTGCACATTTTGTTACTAAATACAATCAAATTATGTCCCATAAAAATGCATCAACAAATCAGCTCCTAGCAATAAATGCAATCACAATTTTTGCCGTAAACGTGTCAAATGACCAATTAAAAATAATTGATTTTGCCTTTCTTTATCTTGAGAACGTTTGCAGTCATAATTTGAATTGTACGTAAGTATCGGTTTACCAATTTAGATAAATAGATATATGCAGTTACCTGGAAATCGAATGTTGGGTATGTTGCAACGGTATCTATATCAGCTGAATTCTCCTTAAGAACTCGACACTGGTTGTCGCCATTACTCTGAAATTAGTGATATCCTTTAATTGTCGCCCGGCCCATAATTTTCTTGTAGGTATAGTACAACCAATTACATATTGACGGAGCACAACGAAGTAAAATGGCATATATTTAGCATCAAAGATTCGAGTGGTAAAGTGAATTCGCAAAGCAAAACGCCACTAAAGTATTTACAATCCTACAGCAAAGGCACTTACTTTTTCTGGTCGTATAAACTCACGGAAAAAAGACGGGGACTTCAGGTCCAGATCCTCGCTGTTAACTACACTGTTACCTGCAAAACGGAAATAGAAATCATAAAAAACAACATAATAGTTCCTATTCTGCTAAAGAATTATTTTTAAATATCACCGGGTGATAAAATACCACTCAAATAGTTCAAAATCTCTGATTTTGTTTTCAAAAGTTATGACTGATATTCGATAAATATTAAGTAGTTAGTATAGTGCTTCATTTTTATCAGGATAATATAAAGGAAGATGCTTTATTTTTCTCCACCCAGATAAGAACAATAGTACTTATTAAACTTATTCAGATTAAAGCTGTTAAAAAGCTGGCAATCATATTATTGTTTATTTAAGATTACATTGACACTTATTATAATTGCTCTACAACTTAAAGAAATAATTTGTTATTAATCTAAAAGTACTTGTAGACTTTGCAAACCCATGCATATGTGCATGGCATGATTGAAAGTTATATGCAGCTATATGTCACTATTTATTTGCAGTAAATCCGGAATGTGTAAGCGAGCGTTTTATTCCAATAACAATTTATTTTATCAGTTTCACATCAGTGACTAACTATAGAGCACTACAACCATTTCAGATTTTTTTTACACGCGACAATCATAAAAACTTACGCAAACACACGTTTTAAATTCGTGGTACTTTATAGCTCTGTTGAATGATTGATGTAGTTAATATTTATAATACATATATAAGTAAGCATATCGAGATTTTGACATTGTTCAGATCCTGTGGCGCCTTAACCAAGTGGTCTACTCTTAACGTTAGACATCTAAAACGACATCGATACAATACTAGGAATTTCGAAACAGTCAAAAGCAAAACGTTGTTCACTGACAGGAGTAGAGTACAATATTGGTCTCGGACAAAGATTATGGAAACCGACGCGTCAATGGTTTCGGATGATTGAATCTGTCTATTTCACAAATCATTCCACCAAATTCTATTCTATTGTTAGTGAACGAAGTCTAAAATTTGTTTCTTTTGAAGCATATTTCACGATGATGTACTTGTTATTTAAATGTAAAGATATGTTGTACACTCTACAGGATCCACCTCTTTTAACGTTGACCACTGTGATAAATGAATACAACATAATAGTCGTAGATACATAACATCACGCCTCTTTCCCGTTGGGGTAGGCAGAGACCACAGTCCTCAGTCGTAGATGCATTTATTTAAAAATAAATTTCAAAAACTTTATATGGACCAACATTTCTAACTTCATACGATTTACCAGTGAGTCGATATTGTTATCAATCTCGCAGTTGCTGTGGACTATGTAAACATACAAGACTATTCCAAGAAGATAACCTATTTGACCTTATTTGGTCATTACTGGTTTACTGATTTATTTTATACCTAGGAATTTTTTGCTTTTCACTGATAGCTCGATGGTTGGTACTTTCTGGAAGGGTAAGCAAAAGTTATAATATCTTTGGGACCGCTTTAGATCAAGCAGTTTTTCAGGTTAAAAATTTGTAGCATTTCGTTACAAGTGGACTATATAATAAAATTAGAGTTCCATACCGAAAGTGTGGCTACGGGACCCTATTACTAAACATACGCCACCGTTTGTCTGTATGTTCGACTTTTAAAGACTGTACCTTTTGAAACGTACCCAAGAACGTACTTAGCTGTCGGCTGATTTTTTTTCACTTACCACCAGGTGGCCTACGTGCTCGTTTGCCCACTTGTGACATTAAAAAAATTATTGCGGATTTCTTAACATACACTCACCGGCAGAAAAAACCGGCAAGTCTGTTTTCTTTCATATATTTTCATACAAATATAGAGGCAAACGAAGCTTCAATATCTTACCTAAATTGAATAAAAATACAAATCTGATTGATGAGGTGTTTAGATAAGAACCTTATTAGCAATATTGTCAAAGATTAGGTATATCTAAAATGCTGAAGGAAACCCGTGCCACACTTAAAACATTTTAATTCGCTAAATGTAAGAGATATCTGACGAAATGACGTAATTTTTTTTCAGAATGATGCACGGAATTTCCTGGATACCGTGCACAGGTCTAATCTTCAAGAATCTTAGTCAGATACCTTATTTAATGATCTCACTGTTTATTCACGGATATTTATTTCGTTTAGGAAATATATTGACGCTTCGTTTGATTCCTTACTTGTATGAAAATTTACGACCGAAAATAGAACGGCCGATTTTTTTGCCGGTAAGTGTATAATAAAAACAACAAACGCCATCATCATTGCCCTATCCTTATTTGGGACCCTAATTCCCTACTACAAACGTGTTTTTAGGCGATTTTGCTCGATTCCTTGATTTAGCTCTATGTATCATAAAAACGGGAATACTTACAAGCGTAAAAATTTGTGTATTTATTGTGAAAAAACTTGTCAAGTGCGAGTCGGACTCAAAAATCTAGCACAGTAAGTTACCGAAATTTCAACTAATACAATTTATATTATGTGGTGGTACGAAACCCTCGGTGCGCGAGTCCGACTCGCACTTGGCCGGTTTTTTTTATCTCAGCCACCACTCATGGTATAGAACTATAGACTCATGAATATGGTTGCCCAACTTTATTGCCAGCGAAATTACCGGCACACGAGACACAGTATCTTAGTTCCCGGGGTGGGCAACATGCTTAGATGCTTTGCTGTCTTATCAGTGCCAAGTTATGCCACTAATAAGACAGCGGGCTTTATGGGCGATGCTGACTACTTTCCAACAGGTGGCTCACATGCTCGTTTGCTCCATTGACGTAAGAAAAACGCTGGCGTAGTTTCCAAAATCTTTGGTTTGCTTACTTGTCACTATAAAAAATTTAAAAAGAAACCAAAGAATTTACCAATTGTGGTGAGCTCCCGTTTCAAGAACATTCATATAAGATAGGGGTCAAGTTGATTGGTCGCGAAGGCGATTTTTGTTTTAGTTCTATTTTTAAAATGGGAACACTTACAAACTTGAAAATTGGTATGTTCATAGTGCAAATAATAAAATTTGGTCAAGCGGTGTCGGACTCAAAAAATGTAGCACATTAACTTACTGAAATTTCAACTAATACAATTATGATTATGTGGTGGTACGGAACCCTCTGTGCGCGAGTCCGACTCGCACTTGGCCGGTTTTTTTAAAGCATCGGCCACTTTCAAAGCAACCTTTTTAGTAAGATGCTGGCTGGTATTTTAATACATAATTTTTTCATGTTCATTTGTTCAAAGTTCTGTCAAGATTTGAATGGATGACATCAATCAAAGACAGTTGCAGTCTCAGGAGACGCTTTTTGAAGCGTTCGTATTGGCAAGATTCGTATACGAATCAGTGATATCGCTATTTTTGAATATTTATATCTGTGAATTCTGTCTGACCAAAGATTTTGGAAACTACGCCAGGGGGCGTTAGAAGCGCAGCGTTTTTCTTACGTCAATGGGTCTGACCCACTCGTTTTGAGCACCCAGTAGACGTTGGCCCAACCGTTGGCCGCGCCGGCTCGGCAAGCTTGTTGACAGCTTTCACACGTTGGTGCGGCTCATTCCGTGTAGGTCTGTCAAGCAAGCAAGATGGACGTATACGCGGAGAATATCGCTGCCGCTGAAATATACTTATACAGTGCTTTTAAGTTTTGTTTCCAGCTGCACCATATATGAAAACAAAAAAAATTACTTATTAAGAATAAAATAAAACGTCCCTCTGCTCCTACGCACTTATTTGAAATAAAGGCACGACCAACGTGTGAACGCCGTTTGCGGCTCGTCGTGTAGAGCCCGTGTTGGATTTCTACCCTTGAACATTTCTACCACTCGAAAGTATATTTAATCTGTGATAAGAACGATATTGGGCGCACATGGTCAAACAGTTTCGCGATCAGACTTCGCGATCATTATTATTTCTCTTTCTTTCTTATAGCTGCATCTCTACCGGATCGCAGGATCGCGGATTTAACGTGTGCGGGCACCCGACGTTTCCTTCACACATTGGGTGCGCGCACACGTAACATCCGCGATCCTGCGATCCGGTAGAGATGCAGCTATAAGAAAGAAAGAGAAAGCTATAGGACCATAGATACACCTAGTCTATGGTCCTATAGCTTTCTCTTTCTTTCTTATAGCTGCATCTCAGCGGATCGCAGGATCGCGGATTTAACGTGTGCGGGGGACCCATTGAGATATCAACTTTTTAATTAGCGTTCCATTCCTACGCAATTTATTACCGGTTTTTAAAATCAATGAATAATTTCATTCCGGTGTTTATTTTTTTCTGAGTGAAACGAAATTATCTATGTACAAGTGCGACAAGGCTTATTATGAACGTGGCAAAAAAAGGAACTAACACCGCTACCTTGTGAAACGTCACTTTTGAGTGTTCTCCTTATACAAGCCAGCGCCCCCACCCGCGTTCATTATAAGCCTTGTCTACTTGAAAGGAGAAAGTGAATTAGGACGCACCCTATATTGGGGATATGATTGATTTAGTACGAATTTATAAAAATTAATATTTCTTAAAATCAGTGAGTAAATCGTCTGCCAATTTTTTGTTGTCTTCAGTGAAACCAAATGAAGCGAATAAAAGCAACTAGAATGATGAGCAAATGGTTTAGTAGAGCCTTTTTTTTTACATATTTACTAGTACTTCCCGTGATAATGCAGAGCCCTATACGTCTGCCTCTTCGATTTCTTTAATTTTTAGGATGTTTCTGACCAGCAGCTCCATTGGCAGACATGAGCAAATGATTTAGTACCCTTCTTTTTTTTACATTTTTGAAAATCTGAAACTCAAAAACGCAGCGACGGACAGAAAAACTTTACTGAACCAAATCAATTTGTAATAATCTAAACTATCATCTCTAGCGATATGAAATACGTGCAAATAATATAGCGAAATATTTTTCATCTCCCTTACTATTATTAAAATTTAACTTTAGCTTAGAACCTCTTTGCATCAGTCTCATTTCGGAACGAAGCGTCTTCTGACAGCCAGCCGTCACAGAATGTCAACGAAAAGTCAAGATGACAGATAAAAAAGCCCTAGGGCGCATTTTAAAACTTTCCGACCGCAATACCTGTATAGATTGCGGCTCATTGCGAGCAAATGTGATGAAAAAATTATTATTATTGTTGTAAAGGAGTCTCAATTGTCGGGTCAAAATTTTAAATTGTCGTTATAAGGTCGGTCACGTGAGTGGGGTATCACTTGTGCATTTGAAAATAGATTTTGGTTTTTATTTACGACTTCGTTTTCAACAAAAATGTTAAAAAATACCTTATCTCCGAAGCTTGTTTAAAAAAAATATTAATTATAGTAGATAGTTGTTAATTTATGTAAATATTACAGGAAAAATAAAACGTCTACTTAAGTAGCACAGTTTTTTTTTAAATCAACATATATCATTAGAATCATTAAAAACAAAGTTAGTTTTATATCGGAACCCTCGGCACTCCAGTCCGACTCGCACTTGACTGTTTTTTTACCAATGAACTAGAAGATTTGACGAGGGCACTGGTTTTTACGCAGAGTTACTGTCATCTGACCTTCACAACCTCTCCTCAACCCAGAGAGGCACAGCAGACGGCAGTCTTTTTGTCCTGACCTTAGATTATTATAAGTACCTGGTCGACCGAGCTTCGCTCTATAATAGCTACCTCAACATTAAAATATCATTGGGTGAGCAAGCTATGCTACTCGCCAACAGATGGCGCTGTAGGTTTCTGCCTAAAACGGGGTATTTTTTTTAAATGCTTAAAAACACGGGGAAAACGAATTTTCCCAGACATAAGACCTAGATCGATTTTTCGTCCCCAAAAACCCCCGGATACTAAATTTCATCAAAATCGTTAGAGCCGTTTTCGAGAAACCGATTACAAATATATATATTTATATATATATACAAATATTGCTCGTTTAATAGTATAGGATACAAGTACTAACGTATAAGTCCTGACAGTCCGCCGCCAGTGTGGCCGGTACTGCAATTATTTTCGTATTATTATAGAGATTGACATGACAAAAACGCTTCGCTTCTATGCGCGTATTATTCAAAATCTTTGGTTTGGAAGGAAAACAAGAAGTTTTTCAGTCGTAAAGATTGTTCAGATTGATTGTTATAATGTAGTTTAAAACGTAGAGCAATTCTGCAAGATGATAAGTTTGAATTTTATTCTGATAATAACTGTAATTTTCGCATTACCGGCCAGGACAATGTCCGAGACTGTCCGTTTCTGCCCGCCCCTTCATCTGCTGAGCGCCAGACAGGGAATTAGACCCAGTCCTAGATTAGGCTATATCCTAATTTTTAACTGTATTTTTACTTTCGAGAGGCGCGAGAAAGGTATTGTATTCGTGAAAAAAAAGTTTTTCTAATTTTCTCAAAAATGTGTTCTATATCATAAAAAACAAGTCTCCCAAAATTTCCGTCCGTCGGTCGGTCTGTCCGTCACGCTTTGGCCTAGCGGCTAAACGAATGGTCCGATTAACACCATATTTTGAATTTAGGAGTTTTATTCAAATCCATCGAAGGATTCTAAGTGGTTTCTTGCTGGCTCTCATTTTGAGGGTAGCTGTCATACAACGAAAATGAAAAATTGAATTTTTCTCATAAACGGCTCATAGAATCTTGATGAAACTTTGCATGTCCAAGCATCTTCATGTAAGATATCTTGCGCCAGTATCAATTGATCTGTGTAATTTCATATAAGGGGTGTTCCTGTACGACCAAATCGTAAACATGTGATTTACCCAAAATTGGTTCCATTGAGTTTATTAAAATTTTCTTTAATATTAATCCTGGATTGGTTGTCTACCTGACTGGATATTCTTTACGATGTTTTTGAATAAAATTTAGTGCACAGGGTGTACCAAAAACTGAAAGGGCTTGCTCAGTAGACTAAGCTGAACAATTATCTAGAAGGAACATGTGTTAGTAAATTTAAAAAATATCCATGCAAGTATCCTACGGTAGTATCCATTGATCTGTGAAAATTCATATAAAGGGTGTTCCAGTACTACCAAAAGTTAAATATGTTATTTACTCGAAATCGTTTGAGGTTTATTTGTTTTAATGTTTGACAATTTGAATTCTGAATTGATCTGTATATTTCATTTTAACATTTTTTTTTGGAAAAACGTAAATTAAAGTTTGTATTTCCATACTATGTCTATGACATTACAAATTTAACTTTGCGGTTGATAGTTTTTCCTTGAGTATTGCGAGAAAGTAAGTGCAGTGCTGCTGTACCATTTATTTATTATTTTATTGAAATGAGAGAGAGAGCAATTGACAGACACCTCGTATTGAGAAACCGGAATGTTTAAGAGACAATGATGAAGTTTTACTGCTAGCAAAAAATAAGGCAGCTAGATAATACTCGTACAAGTCACATACGAGTACGTAACATAATCAAACAAGGAAATCCCGACGTTCTCATGGAATTACTTAGTTAACGTTCATCAAAGAACCTCGTTTGTAAATATTTATTGATTATATAAGGTCCTGATGAAATAGGGAACATGATTTTAGTATGTCAATCAGACCATGAAACTGAACAACATTCCCCAAGGAACATAGGTCTGAAAAATAAATTTTGACCTCCCATAGAAACTGCATCACCTGATAGCGCATTTTGTGTGGGAGGTCAAGGTTGTTTTTACGTATTCCGACTTTTGACCAATGTTCCTATGGGAAAGTTGTCCGGTTTTATAGTCTAAGTAACATGTTTAAATTATGTCCACTATATCAGTAGGATACGATTACTGGATCGAAATCTATTGAAAAGTAAATCGGGTAAGTCAGTTAGCTCTTTTTACTAAGAAAAGAAATATAAACTGCTTTGAAGATTAGTAGACACGACTAAGGTTTCACGTCCATGCATTATTTTAACCTTCAGTTACATTGCTTTCGATTTTACTATTAAAATATTAAAAAACCGGGCAAGTGCGACTCAGACTCTCGCCCTAAGGGTTTTGTCCATATCATATTCTTCAAGTTTTTGACTTTGAGTTTAAAAACTCTGCGTCCACTCTAATCTGACCTTACTTTAATATGAATGTACTTGAAACGGGAGCTCATCATAATCGGTTGTGATTACTTGTGAGAAAATTTGTAATATTTACTAAAGACCTAGCTTATTGCCAAAATTCATTATAAAATTCATTTATGAACCAAACCTGTTATAGGTTTGGTTCATAAATGAATAGTGATGAAGACATAAAAGGCCGTGTCTTTTGATTATGTTGTCGAAAAAGCTTGAAATTTTTACAGCTTCAAGGGTCTATGGATTTAATATTTGATATTAACTTAAACTTGACAGACAGACGGATAACAAAGTGATTCTTAGGGGTTCCTTTTTTTTCCTTTTAAGGTACGTAACCCTAAAAATGATAGTAAATGGTCCTATTTAAACTACTTTTTGGTGCACTAGATATCATTAACTAGAATAAACACGAGAAAACGCAATTTTTAGACGATCTTAATAATTTTAGGATGGGTTGCACCATCTTACTTGACCATAACCGAATATACGCCTCTTGCTCTATCCACTCAATGAAGAACAAGCCGTTTATATTCGGTTATGGTTAAGTTTGATGGTGAAAATCCCCTTTAATGTCGAGCTAAGCTGATAAAAAATGCCTCAGACTATTTGTACTAGCCGACATACAGGAAGGAGTATCAAACAAAATAATGATCTTTTTGTTATTTAGTTAATTAGCTAATTTATCATTGTTATCATAACATCTCATGAAATGTCGACTGCAGAACAGGCAGCTCCCTACAAAATTCCATCAAAAATGTGTGGCAAAAATGTATGCCAGAATGCCAATACAAAGCCAATATATTTTCCCCGCTAATTAACCTCACCACAGGTCTTAATGGTTGATGTCTAGCTAAAAGACTTTTACGGTGTGATACTATAGAGACCAACGTTTTTAAAAAAAGATAAGCGGTTCTTGGACAAAGTAACGAACATACTTTTATTTAACTAACAAACTATGTTTAAAACCGGATATCTCCTTTTCGCACTACGTTGATTTATTATTTTCTGTGAATTTTCAAGCTTATAGTGGGAGAGCCGACTGTAAAAATACCTACCTCATCGGGTGGGTATTAGGCTATTTATAGATCGTTAATGGACACTTTATCACGTAAAAAAGAATCTGGCAGAGCTGATCCTGCTTTCAACGCTTTTCATTCAATCGCGCGAGAAAATTGCAGTTACACAATGAAAGTCAAAAAATTACGTTTGGCCTTATATTAGGTCTTTACCTATGAAATTGCCGTTTTGTATGGCGAATTTTAGGTAAACTCAATTTTCAGTACTAACATTTTTGCATTTTTCTTAGGAATTATAAATCCAATTTTTTTAATTTTTTTAAGCATCATTGGGAAGACATTAAGCTAACAGAAGCTTAAATTTAATTTACGAAAAACATCATCATAACATCCCATGAACGTCCACTACAGGACAGGGAGCTCCCTCCAGAATTGAATGTGGAGGGGAAGTACCATAGAAAAACATAATCTGTAAAAAAATATAACAAATCTAATGATGAAATCGGACGACATTTAAGACGAACAATTTTCAAACCTTTAATTTTATATATCAAACTAAAAATAAAAACTTTATTTTATGCGTAAATTGATAACCTTGAAGTCAACTTTCAAATATAAGTCAAATGAAAAAAAATAGCATTAGAATTATAGGAATTATGATCTCATTAATCTGTAAGAAAATTTCGGCAATTTCATAGGTAAAGACCTATTATATTCTTTTATCTAAGGGCTTGTGCTGAGTTAGCTGCTAGATCTGTTGAAACATTATCAGGGGCATCTTAGTTAGTAGGAACAGGGTGTCACAAGGGTATATTTTAAGGGAATGCCAAGTACTTCCACCCCACCTTTTTTTTATCAATGGTACTGTTGCCAGTACTTTAATTTGGGCACCTTATGACGTAATTATAACGATTATTTCGATTACGATTGTTTTCGTGTTTCGTCATAAGCGGCTCCGGCAGTCCGTCTCTGTAGATGTTTAAGTGTCTGTTAAGGGACAAAAGATAGCCTACTGGGGTACTCCATGAGGTACATATTTTTGCAGCCGGCTCACCCGCCAATAGCTATAGAGTCAAAGGAACCTCGCAGCTGAAAGTGGTTAATATTGTCAAAATTAGTATTAGCTCGCTCACACACACAGGATTTCCTGCAAAAAAATTGTGATAGCAAATCAACTCTTTAACTTTCAATGATGCGGCGTGGGTTTCCAAAATCTTTGCTTCTTGTGTAGGAAATTAAACAATACAAAAATTAGCCTACCGCTATAATTCGACGCATGACAGTACAGAAAATTAGGAAAATTATTAGCTGTTTTCGGCTTGATTATAGCTAAAGTGTATTATTTTGAACATTGGAATGTAAAATAGATAACCAGTAGAGAATTTTCATAGTTGTTATGATGAGCCTAATTGTGGCGGTAGGCAAGTATTCTTCGTACAAAATAACTCCGGATATGACCTTTAATGCGCAGAACTCAAAAGATGAATCACGGGGGTGAGCGCGGTAGGTGGGGGGGGGAGGAGAGCGAATCGTTCATTGGCTCTCCGTCTGTCAGCTATGCGCAGAAAATAGCCGTCACAGCCAAACTTATCCCGCGCTCGCTAAACTTTTTGATTAATAAATAAAATAATTTGTAGAGTTGTAGAGCTATAAAAATAAGTGTAAGTGTAATCTTAAACATTAATGTAATTTCACCAACAACTCTTATTTGTGGCTACGACTGAATGAAATTATCTTAATTAATTTGATAAGTTCTATTATTTGAATCTAGGTAGGGAAAAATTAGGCATTCTATTTTGGAGGGAAAGTACCATAGTCACCACGCAGCTAATTTATAAAACCCATTATTTCTCTCCCATACAATATTTTCTCATATTTTCTGTTTCAAATTTCATGCTTCAGACTCACCGGTAAAGGATATACGTTGTCTATAAGCAGTGATAGTTTTATTAAATGGACTAGATGTGTGTACTATAACAATCTAAGAGATGTGTGCCCGGGCCAGTATGACCGGATTTCTTTCATTTCATTCTCAAATTTCATTCTCTTTTTAAACACCTTAGGCAAAGACTATACAATTTATGCCTAAGGGGATGAATTTCAAAACTGTCATGAATATAAACGTTTGTTTATAAACAGAAACTAAGCTCTGTTTTCGAATTTCTGCCTTTAAAAATTACGAACTAACATACTAATTATCTCCTAACTTAGTTCCTATGACACCCTATTTGACTCTTTAGTTGGAGGGTGAATTGAGTTGTTGTACGCACGGCAATAAGCACGTACAAAACAAAATCAGCAAAAGCTGAACCAACGCTACGCTACAAACGCCTAAAACCAGAGTGACAGGATTAGAAATAGTGTGATAAGAGAACGTTGCGGCGTAAAAGAAGATGTAGTGACTAAAATTGAGAAAGCAATGATGAAATGGTTTGGTCATGTAGAGGATGAATGAATGAAGATTGACGATAGAGATATTTCCTACCACGCGAGAGTGAATGGAAACGTTGTAAGGAGAAGGCCTCGTTGAACGTTTCAGGATGTTCTTAATAAAGGCCAGGTTAAAAGTGCTCTAAACTGGTGAGCGTGTATGAAAAGGTTGATGAAAGTAGAGAAAGCGAGGGATCCGAAGTATTTCAAGATCGTAACAGGTGGAGGGCTGTGGCTCTGCCTGCCACAACGGGAATGAGGCATGCATTATGTAATGTATGTATATGTACCAGAGACCCGCTCAAGCTCAAAATGTTTCGACGAGCGCCCGTGTGTACAAAAGGTTAGTGTGCGTTGCCTGTCAGATATTGGTCAGCAATCAATGTATTTCAATAAAGACCTACTAAGCAAGCCGACAAGTTTATAAGTCAGGTGATAAGTTCTGTTACATGAGGTTTTGTCCGCCACTTCGTCGCATAGTCTGTAAAGTGTAGATAGTCCTTGAAAATCGACGACTATCACACTCATTTTGTACAGGAAGTTTAAAAATTTTCTTCGTGTAATAATTTCTTTTCTTCGACATTTCTTGCTTTAAGTATTAGTAAAATCACTGGACTTCGTCAGTAAAACCAATATAAATTCACATTATTAACTTACTGTTACTAGATCTGCTGTATGAAGGTGTAGTAGTAAAATAGTAGCAGTAAGCTCCAAAAGCAAGTACCAGGATGAATAAAGCCAAGAGTCTGGTGATGGGACGACAGTGGCGAATTCTGGTCCTCATGGTCAAATCTGTAAAAATAAACCTACATTCCATCAAGTCTATTGGTGGCAATTGAAACCCTACCTTAGATTTTCATACAAACTCGCATTGCCTTGTATAAGTCTTCGTTTGTTTTTTTGACCGACATTTTGAAGGTGATCCAGTTTAGTGCGGTCAGTTAGCTGTTTCACGTAGACACGAATTACAATTTCACCAAATTTTTTCCAGGTACATACTAGTTAAGTACCTACATAGCTCTAAATTTTTGATAGGAGCCAATTCTTGTATTTTCAAAAAATTCCCATAGAAAATTCAAGAATTGGCTCCTATAAAAAATTGAGAGCTATGTACCTAACTAGGAATTTGGCGATATAAGACTATAAGGGACCGGACTAGTTATAGTGGTTTCAAAATAAAGTTCAAGCCCTGCTCTGTGGTTCAAGCAGAGTGCATCATAACAACACATTTAAGAAAAACATTAGTTACAACGTAAAGGAGCCGTTATGTTTGTGTATGTAGTATTAGTTCAGCAACTCAATAAATTCTTCATTTCAAATACATGAATAATTATTTTCTTTGAACTTTTATTTTTCTTTCTTTTTAAAATTTTCTTCGAATTCAGGGTAGAATGATGGCAAAAAAACTTAAAGTATAAAAAATCCAAATGTAAAATAAAGTATACAATCATGCTTTCTACATGGCTACTCTACTTCTACTATCACATTATCTGTTTTCACTAAGTATAGGAAATTAAAACATTTTCAAAAACATTCAAAACATTATGATTTCTTTTAATAATGATTTTAAAAGAAAATATTTAAAAATTATTGTATAAAAATCCAATTAAATCCAATCCATTCAAAACATCATGATTTCTTTTAAGAATGTTTTTAAAAGAAAATATTTAAAAATTATATATAAAATCCAGTCCAAATTGTTAAAAAAGCAAACAATCATGCTTTCTCTATGACAACTCTATTTCAATTTGTTTTTACTAAGTATAAGAAACTCAAATATTTTCAAAACATCATGATGACTTTAAGAATGATTTTCTAAGAAAGTATTTAAATGCAGGCATCACAACAACTTCAACTTGGAACGTGGCATTAATTCATTTAGGAAAAGTGCCTAAAAGTGGGAGACTTACAAGCTAAAAGTAGACATACAGTAAAGTAAAAAATGTATGACTAATCAACAGAATATATAGAGGAATGAAACTGAACAACTTTTCTCAAGGAACACAGATCGAAATAAGAAAAAAACATCTACATCCTATAGAAACTGCATCACTAGCACTTTTTGTATCATCAAAACATCCCATGAAAAAAAACCGGCCAAGTGCGAGTCGGACTCGCGCACTGAGGGTTCCGTACAAACCTGTACGTACATAACTAAAAGTTATGGTATTTTTATTGCTGAAAAAAATTATTATGTGATGTTAAGTAACTAAAATTTATATTTGAGTCGATTGAATGAAAGGTAAATTGCGGTTTACGATAAATGACGTATTAAAAAAAACTACTTACTAGATCTCGTTCAAACCAATTTTCGTTGGAAGTTTGCATGGTAATGTACATCATATATATTTTTTTTATCATTCTATTATTTTAGAAGTTACAGGGGGAGGACACACATTTTACCACTTTGGAAGTGTCTCTCGCGCAAACTATTCAGTTTAGAAAAAAATGATATTAGAAACCTCAATATCATTTTTGAAGACCTATCCATAGATACCCCACACGTATAGGTTTGATGAAAAAAAGGTTTTAGACTTTCAGTTCTAAGTATGGGGAACCCTAAAATTTATTGCAATAAAAATACCATAACTTTTACTTTTATACGTACAGGTTTATACGGAACCCTCAGTGCGCGAGTCCGACTCGCACTTGGCTGGTTTTTATTTATTTCTTTGGTTCGTAGAAAAAGTAACCGCAATTCTTGACCAACCGATTTTAAGTGTTGTAAAAATTTAAATAAGCCCCTAAAATCTTTTAAAACGTAAATAAAAATAGTATTAAAAACTATTAATAAAAAATATTATTATAACACCTTAAACATATAATATCACCAGGTAGGTAAGCAAGCTATGCCATTCATCAACAGATGGCGCCGTTGGGTTTCTGAAATGCACTTTTTTTTCAAGAAATGGTCAGAAACATGGAGAAAACGTTTATCCCAGATATGAGATCAAACTATATCCATTTTTAGCCCACGAAAACCAAAAAAGAAAGAAAAATAAAAGAAGAACAAAAAAATTTCATTGAAAATATTAAAGCCGTTTTCAAGAAACCAATTACAATTGCTCATTTAATAGTATAGGATATATGCAAGTTGCCCATGTCAAGTCATTTTATGCATGTTCTGTGGGTTCAGACAATGTGCCATTTAATTTCATAATATATACATACAACATACGTAATTCATAATAAAAAATTATTGATCTTTGTATATCATTTCTATAAAATGTTTTAAATAACCATGTATTTGTCTACTAACTTAGTTTAAGAGAATTTTGATTTATTTTAACAAGTTGTTGTTGTTGCCAAACAAACATTAAAATTATTATTATATTTCCAAAACTTGGGCCCTCACTAAACAACTTGGAGAAAAGTTTACCAAATATCAAAGAGCTATGGAAAGAAGAATAATGGTCAAAGTCAGAAACAGCAATCTTAGAGCAAAGCCAAAGCTAACAGATATTTAAACCAGAATACACCAACAAAAGCAGATAAAGAACACTCATATAATGTGCAATAGAGATACCCAAGAAAAGTGGAGCAAGACAGTAACCTATTGGAATCTAAGAATTGGCAAACCAAGGGGGTAACAAGCCACTAGATGGGTAAATTATTGTGTAAATTTAGTTTGTAAAATGTATTTTTTATGAAATATAGTACTTTTTATTTTATTTATTATTTTAATGGATATCCTTAGAGGAGACTTACTGAGAGGCATACTGAAATAAAGGAAAATCATATTATTATAAGGCTATATTATTAAAACATTGGAGTAATTCCAAGCAAGAGGTAATTCCAAAAATTATGTTTCACTACCTAACTACTTAGTTGATATTTTTTCCTCTGGATACAATAATTTTGATGTCACTTTATTATTTATTTTCTAATTCTCTCCTCATTCAGTATCAAGTGCCTCCTCATTCAGTATCAAATGGTTTGGTAACCATTTATAATTTTTCGATTTACCCCGTGAACAAAATTACCCCAATAAACTGTAATTATTTGTTTCTACAGTATTTTTTTGTAATATTTTACCTAACAATTTGAAAAACGCGCAAATCATGGGCGTTAGCTGGAATTAAACACTATTAATTAAAAAGTATTTGTCTCAAGATGAACAATTAATTAGGTATACCTTTGAACAGGTATAATTATTAATTAATATTTTTAAAAATAAGATTGGCAAATAAGATTAAGATGTGATATTGATGATCAAATAGATACTTACAAGCATATAATTGGGTTTACCAGACTAGGATTACCAATGTGAATGTTACAATCAATTAATGTTCCTAAATACAACTTAGTTGGGTAAAACAATTTTTTACGAGCTTCTATGCAATCAATTTAAAAAAACAAATGAAAATTATTCGTTCAGGAAATTAAATCGTTCGATAAGTTGAATAGTTTTTTAAAAAATAAACCCACCAAAATTGTACTTACCCCTCACATTATTTTCTCACTGATAATTATTTATTCTCTAAATAAATAAAGCATAGTATTTAATGATTTCGGAATAACAAAAACACTTTGTTTTTTGCTTTTCTTCTCAAATGCTATTGCGATTACTCTATGCACTCATGACAGACAAGGGCAGAACGATTTTTTTTTTTGGTTTTATTCTTCCTTTCGGAAAGGCAAAGAGTACAAAGCCCATACAGCCATGTCTGATGTGTTTAATCTTTCTTTTTGCTCCCCTCGTAAAGCGATAGTGAACTTTACGAAGGAAAATGTTCGTGACTTTTTGGGACAACACAAACGGGGCTTAAACACGAGATCACTTGAAATCTTCATCAGCTGCGCACTCCGTAGTAAATTTACTGCATAACACACTATCTTTATTATCCACTAAATCACTAAATGCACAAAAAAACAAAATTTCAATTAAGCAGGGAAACGCCCATGTCGAGTTCCCGCCAAAAAGCCAGGGCAGAACGAACGAAACGAAACGAACGGCTCTTTTTTTTTTCTTATGGCATAGTCAGACTGTGTGCCAGTCTTAGACTATATGTGCCAGTGAACGGCCTCTTCAAACGTCGGTAATTCAGCTCGCACTAAGTTGGTGCTGCCAGTAACGGATGAAAAAATCTAGACGACGTGAGCGAGCAGAAAACATATTCTTTAAAAAAATTATATTTAACATAAATAAAACCTGTACTATACTTACTAATCTGGGAATAAAACAATATTCATTCGCACTTGCGCGACTTATAAGAAGATTGATGAAAGGGTTTTTTGCATGTTATCAGTAACGGAACAATTAAAAAATTGGGTGTAATGAAAACAGAACGAGCATGCTCAGTCAACGAAACTGAATAACTTTCTAAAAAAATTACTGCCTAGTTGCCACGTAAAAGCCCCGATAGTATAGCCAGATGCGCACCATCCATCATGCACGATGAACAAAAAGAGATTTAGTTACAGGAGAGAAACAATTAATAGGATAGGTACCTACGCTATACTACTACTTCTTTCCATCACACATCGTGCAAAACGATGGTACGTGGCATAAGCCAGCTACGTATGACGTTTGTTCAAGCTTATATAATAAATTATTGCTTAGCACTTACAATAATTTATTAAATAAGCATGAACGAATGTCGTAAAAAAGGGATGGAGGCCATTGGAGGATGACGAGATGGTTTCAGAAGTAGGTTTAAAATTACTGTGCCAAACTTTGTCAAGTCCGACTCCTGCTTGACAAATTTATAACGTTTCATGAATTTGGTCAAGTTTCAACTGTTGAAGTTCGTTCGTTCGTGTTGAAGTTAGCAGTCATCTTTGCTTTGTACTTATTTGTGTATTGCACAGGGAATTTATCCAGAGCATTTGAAAAGAAAGTATTAGAAATAATGCTGATTGAAGTCTGATCGCGTGCGATCAAGATTGATTGTGTGCGAATTATAGATTATAATAATATTATGAGCCCTGTCGCTAAAAACTTAGCGAAAGCCAATATTTTAGAGTGGCAACCCCGAATAACGAGGCGCGTAAGCGAGACAGAAATAGGTAGTGCTAAGATTGTGCTGTCAACTTCCGTCACTATATAAGGCCATTTTGGCGGCAATGCGTTTTAGTTCAACGCGCGCCATTGACCAGTGAAGTCCTCTACGTACGAATGTAGATGTCACCGCCACGTGAAAGCGATGTGTGCGGTCCCACATTACTCATCACTGCAGGAATAATGAAGCTAAGCCGTGGCGTGCACTCCATACATGAAAAAAAGCTCTGCATACCCTGTCGTCCCAGACCATCAATACAAACGTGCCCCTACATGTAAATGATATGATAACTTTACTATAATAACTCCCGTAAAATTAAAAACCCCCGTCAAAATCTCTTTGAATCAGCGTCCCGTATTACGCGCCATCTATTATACTTAGCGGTGAACACTCGCGTGTAGCACCGCAGCGCTCTGCAACTACGGCGTCCCGTGTGCAAAGGCAGTACTAAACGCTGCTTATTTTTCATACAAAGCATCTCGTGAAGTCTCGTGTAGTACACAGCAAAAGTTTGTCTGTGTGCGTGGAAATGTAAGCTTGTGTAGCGCATGCAGAAGCACAGCTTATAGTGCGACCCGACCGAATTGAGAAGCCGTCAAAGTATTGCTTATTTGTTGAATGGAGAGGGTCGACTTGTTTAGTCGGATTGACCATCATTGTGTTTTGAATGTAAAATGATTATATTAATTATATCAATATCTGAAACCGACATAGCAGTTTTTACGGCGAAGTTTTGTAGAACAAAAAAAAAATAAGAGGAAATATAAGCGCGTTGATTTGATAAAAAAATTTAAATCAGTAAAATTACGTAAACATTACCTACAACAATATGAAATAATACGTAACTTAAAATTATTTAAATATTTTATTAATTAGCGGAAAGAAAACGCAAGTTATCAATCTTTGGATATTATGGACCTGTTAGGGTCGCGTTTTATTTTTTATTTTATTTTCATTTATTTTTATTTAGTTTTAAAACAGTGAGAATTTCCCTGACAGCATGATATCTTTATTATAACATCCACATAAATTGGTAAAAAATTTTGTGCATACCCTGTCTAAAATCTCTGTGCACGCCACTGAAGCTAAGTATATCTACATAAGCTAGTGTCGATCTAAGAGATTAAAATGTGATAGGTAACGCATTAATTATGATGGTTCTTTATAACCTAGATTACGGAGACTGGGGTGACGAGAGAGGGGCCCCGAAATCGAAAGGACCTGGACTAGATTCCAGGCAACTTTGACCGGTCAGGGCTCGGCAACGAGGCTGAGCCTGGGACCCAAGAGACGGCTCCAGCCTAAGGGTCTTGCGTAGGATGGCGTAGCCCGTGACCCAAGAGTTTGCTCCAGCCTAAGGGTAACGAGGGCGTAGCCCGTGATCCAAGAGACTGCCTTAGCCGAAGGATCTTGCGTATGGAAAACCTAGAAGAAAGTGAACGTCACACGGGTATGTTTCCTCGGCAGATCGATAGATTGTAGAACTTAGTTTAATGTGGTGATTAAACACACAGATGGTGCATGAACGCGGGCTTCCTGGGACGGACAACGCCAGAACGGTGCCGAGAGGATCGGCGACATGCGAAGCAGAGAGACCAGCAGGCCAGGTACCCGCGCCGCGCCAGATGCTAGCAACCTTCACAGCCTTTACGAGAGCAACAATTCAGGTATGACAAGATTATATTATTGTCGTGACGTCATCCTGGATTCCCCCCAACCCAGGGGGCGTCACGACACACCCCAAGGAGGTTTAAGTAGCAACTCTTTCTGCTAAGGAGGGAGCCATAAGCGTAGCACTTTCTTGCGAGGGACCTCCATACTAAAATGTATGGATTTTTTTCAAATCCTAAAAACGTAAATTTTTTATCTTTCTATCTGAGAAATATGTAACATGGGACTAATAAATGCTACTACCACAGTTTTTCTGGTCAAAACACTTAACCATTAAGGAAAAAATCTGTCACGCATAAAATGGCTATTACGGATTATTTACGCTTCCGTTCTTAATATTAATGATCAATTCACAAGTAAAAAACGATATATTTTCACTTTCGCAAACAAAGTTTATACTAAAACATTAAATTTTTAAAGATTTCTTGGTTTTTGTAAAACTTAATGAGTTTTTTGACCGACTAGTATGGGCGACAGTGAGACGCTTTGCACTTCACTAGTTCATACAGAATATGTATATGACGGACTCTATAGTTTTTTACTCTGAGGGGCACCCGGTGACCTTTTTAGGGTTCCGTACCTCAAAAGAAAAAAACGGAACCCTTATAGGATCACTTTGTTGTCCGTCTGTCTGTCTGTCTGTCAAGACCCTTTATCTCTCGAACGGGTAAAGGTATCAGGTTGAAATTAATACCATATATTAGGATCAAAATTTAAATTTTTTACAACGACGCAATCAAAAGATATGGCATTTTATGTCCTCATCTCCATACATTTATTCAAAAATGCAAAACCTACAGGGTACTTCCCGTTGACCTAAAATTATGAAATTTGGCAAGAAGCTAGGTCTCACAGTACAAATAATGGGAAAAGTCTGAAATCATTAAATATTACAACTTTTCTCACAACTAATGGTAACCAATTGTGGTGAGCTCTCGTTTCAAGAACATTCATATAAGAGAGGGGTCAAGTTGGATGGTCGTTGAGGCGATTTTTGTTTTAGTTCTATTTAAAAACGGGAACACTTACAAACTTGAAAATTGGTATGTTTATATTGCATAAGCTATTAAATAACAACAAATAATAAAATTTGGTCAAGCGCGTGTCGAACGAAAAAAATGTAGCACATTAACTTACTGAAATTTCAACTAATACAATTATGATTATGTGGTGGTACGGAACCCACAGTGCGCGAGTCCGACTCGCACTTGGCCGGTTTTTTTATTTGGCAATCGTCAACCTACATTTGAGGTCATTTATGCCAGTGTTTTGTTTTAGAACATTCTTCAGTTTATGGAATTTCTTTAGTTTTTCGAAGTTATAAATATGGCGAACCGCTAGTGTCGAGTGAAATAATTACACAATGCTCCCCTTTTAAAGCGATAGTGGACTTTACAAATGAACATGTCGGTGACTTTTTAAGACAACTAAACGGGGCTGTTTAAACATGAGACCACTTAAAATATTCATTAGCTGCGCACTCCGTAGTCAATTTACGGTTTAATACCCACACTATCTTTATTATTCACTTAATGCACAAAAAACCAAAATCTCAATCAAGCAGGCAAACATCCAGTCCCGAGTTCCCGCCATAAAGTTGGTTGTTCTATGAAACTATATGCTTCTTTACACGTTGCTGAAGCAGCTCACTACCTAGCTTGGGGCTGCCAAGCCTACCAGAAAACAACGATTTTTCAACAGAACATTCTGCAAACAAGTACGTACCTACAATTCAAGAATTTTGTGATTCCAAGGATAGGAATGAACTTGACATGCTCGTCTCTTGGTCCGAGATCACAAAGGCGAATATGTTTTCTGTAAAATAATAAACAAAAAAAGAAACTTATAATAAAGTTTCAAAAGAGCTAGTTAAAATGTTAAAGAAATTAGAGCAGTCTATTAACTCTAATACTTAACTCTAATACTCGTACAAGAAGTTAGTATAGTTTATTAGAGAGATTTTAAAAAGTTGAATTTGAAACCAGTATCTATTCTTGTTTCACAAATATTTGTAGTGATTTGAAGAAAGAGAGGATCATAGGAACACACTTAGATTATGAATAACGGCAGCTTAGGAACACAGCTACTTCCCTTTTCCCAGAATGTCGCCACCAAGGAGGTTTTAATCCACGCTACGCTCTAGGAAGGAGAGATGAATGGCCAAAAAAAGCGTGACGACGAGTATATCCAATAGTCGCGGTGGCATCTCTTTCACACAGTAGGGTGACCTAACTATTTTACGCTTGGGGATGTAATATTATTAAAGCCCTCTGGAACAGCAGCTTCATTTTTAATATTTTATTTGGCAGGATATTATCCTTTAGTTTCTACCTGATAAGTTGTGCTTCCCTCGGCAACAAAGTGTTTCGTGTCTTAAAATCCTCGCAGCGCTGAGGATTCTTCTTTAGAACCACTCGCTTGGGTCGTGGCTCAATTATAGAGTCATAGAGGTAAATGAAGTCAAGTCCGTTTGGTGCCGGCAAAGTATAGTACCAACTACCAACCCATCTCCACCTGTGGGTATCGTAATGTACGTACAGTGTACGTTTCATGGGGTGTCATGTACAACATGAGAATATTATTCAAGCATGGTATGTGCATGTCATGAATATTATTCAAGCATGTCATGAGTACCTTGGGCTCAATTCTTGAATAACACATGATAAATAATTATCACCCGAAAAATTAATTTTTTTTTTTACAAAAGTGCAGAATGATATTCGTAAAATATAAAGTAGTGATTGATTGTTACTTTTCATGTAATATGGTTTACATTTTTAACAGATTATCAGGGTACATTTGATATTTTTTTATGTTTAAAGTGAGCAAACGAGCAGGTGGGCCACCTGATGGTAAGTGGTCACCACCACCGCCCATTCTTATTTGATGTCTCAAAAATTATATTTTATCACTCGGTAATATTCAACAATTGGGTCAGAGTTTTTCAAGCAGCAGCATTCTTTTTGTTTGTTTCCAAAATAAATCTTTTTTCATTTCTTTCTTCTTGCTTTCCAGAAAAGCCCAGGCCTAGTTTTGTTTTTATTTTCTTTTACAAAGCCTAAGTTAATCGCTGAAAAATGTGCGCCAAATCCACTCTCATTTCCATTAGAGACAAACTCATTAAAATCAAAACTTAAGAGACATCAGCTGGCTGCAAATGTGTGGGATTTTATATGTGACAAATCGATTTTGACATTAGCGCTTTCACTGCTCCACCTATTTGACTAAAGCACTGATATCAGAAACGATGACGTCATCAATGACGTAAGGCGGTGAACGAGCAAGTGCTTTAGAGCACGCTTTTGGTCAATTTGGACCGACTTAAGCGCGCTCACAGTGCTCTAAAGCAGTCTGTTAGCGCAATATGGAACGCACAGTAAGTCGCACTTTACACAATTTATAAATGATCACCAGTTTGGTGATCACGCAACTGTCAATGCATCGAATGGTGGCCCGCGGACTTCTAAACGACGTTGTCAAAATAGTGTTATCTTCTTTTTTCAAACGGGCAGTTGTAATTTAGACTAGAAAAGGAGTGAAATAAAGTTTTTAGCTCAACTTTTAAAAATCCCTCTAATAATTACTCCATGCACTAATTAGTCGTCCTTGTCTTTCAAAATGTGTCGTACTGCTCGGATGTCACAAAAACGTGACAATGTTTTGAGTTTTTAATCTATGGGCCTAGATAAACTGACAACTGCAGCGTGCTAAGCGGGCAGCGGCTCTACCGCTGAACACAATCGTCTTCACCGAAGATCTTGA
Source organism: Athrips mouffetella (assembly GCA_947532105.1). NCBI lineage: Eukaryota > Metazoa > Arthropoda > Insecta > Lepidoptera > Gelechiidae > Athrips > Athrips mouffetella. Next base: position 27,679,433 of record OX383956.1, on the reverse strand, counting down.
ATGCTTAAACAGCACCGTTGAGTGAACGATTTTAGTACTATTTGACGTTTGAACACCGGTATTCGCTACCGCCGATAACTAAAAAAACTAACGCAAAACTTGATTGCGATTTCAATCGCCAAACTTCAAATGAAGCCGGAGCCTCATCGCATCCACTTATTCTTTTGTATGGAGACGCAAAAAAATATTCCGTTTTCAAATGTGAGAACAAATGTTGCCCCATTTCATGGGTAGAGTACCTATTAGGTATAATAATCTCTCGGCAGAGAGTGTTCTTTGAGTATGGTTTGAAGATGGCAGAGGTATACCAAACAAAACACCCTGTATAGCAGAGCAATCATTGCGTAAAATGTGCCTACATTTGCAAAGAACGAAAAGAGATTTATTTATTTAATTAAGATTTACAGACGTGTTTTACTAAACTGAATTTTTATTGCTTATTTATTATGAACCAAATTAATAAACTGGATGTAAAAAAATTACGATGATCCTTAATTCTACTTCACTAAGTTGTATAAAAAAAATACTTTTTCATAAAAAAAGTAGTTTTAGTTCAAGAAGGAGGGTTAAATGACCTCGATGATCAGATGGTGATGCAGGCAAATATGTTTTTTTTTATAATATCCAGTCACTAACAAGTACCTATGTATCCAACTAGGGTCGATTGCTGCGAAGTCGCTAATTTTAAGCCTAAAATTTTATAGATCTAAAAGAATATACCTGTCCATGCCTATCAAATTACAGCTTTCTAGTTGAGCTAAGCCGCGGACAAACAGACGGACATGACGTAACTATAAATGTTCCTTTTTGACTACGGAAACCTAAAAACATCAAATATAAAAAAAAACGGTCAAGTGCGAGTCGGACTCGCACCCTAAGGGTTCCGAACCTATCAAAGATATGATATACTAAAAGCTTTTGCTCTTAAAAACTCCGCGACCATCCAACTTGACCCCTCTTTTATAGGAAAGTTCTTGAAACATTAGTTGTGAGAAAAGTTGAAATATTTAATGATTTTAGACTTTTCCCTTTATTTGTACTGTGAGACCTAGCTTCTTTCCAAATTTCATAATTTTAGGTCAACAGGAAGTACCCTGTAGGTTTTGCTTTTTTGCATAAATGTATGGAGATGAGGACATAAAAAGCCATATCTTTTGATCGCGTCGTTGTAAAAAATTGAAATTTTCAGGTCTTGTGTGGTTCATAGACCTTAATATACGTTATCAATTTCAACCTGATACCTCCCCTCGTTAGTGAGAAAAAGGGTCTTGACAGACAGACATACAGCAGACGGACAACAAAGTGATCCTATAAGGGTTCCGTTTTTTTAATTTGAGGTACGGAACCCTAAAAATGTATTTCTTTAATATTTTTTTACAATCTATTAGTGATGTAGAATTATCACCTTCACCATCAGAATTTTTTTACAACCTGTATAGCTGTGCCCACCACTTCCTTATTTGCGTTCTCTGATCTAGACCCCGGCAGCCGCGCCGCGCAGCGGGCGAAGAGCCGAGAGCGATCTGCGCGGCGGCGCCTTGTGAAAAAATGTTCATCACCTTTCAATTTGGTTTCCCTTCTGCGACTACGTGAAGTAAGCTACGAAATAATTGATTTCTTCTGCCGCCATGTTGGCTACCCTAAATATCCTAGATGACTGTCATCAACTTCAGTGCGGTGATGCGACAGTGATTGCGCGTAGTGTTATTGTTTTGTGAGAAAAAGTGTGAATTATAACTCAATTTTATATTATTTCGATATAGTTTCGGTATAATTTTGTTTACTAATTAATGTGACTCCTTATATTCTTGGAATATGACCTTCACGAGCGGGGTAAGTGCAAATAAACTACATCAACATCAGCGTAGGGCGGTGCGATTGTAGAGTGAACTTTCGGAAATTTTTGCTATATAGACTTAAAAATATAACTAAAAACAGTTGCACCCCCCTTTTATTAACATCAAAAATGATATTTCAGTGTGATTTATGTGTAAATTTTCGTTTTAAAGCCATTTTTTCGTCACTTCGGATATGCATCCTCCATATTTTACTGCTACGTGCATGGTATACGTTCTATAGATATACATTTTAGATCACGGTGAAGAAAGACAGTTTTTGTTGAATGCATATTTTTTTCTTCATTTGTTGTTGAAATAACATACAAATGGTCTCTTTATTATGTTCAACATGTGTCCATGTCATGTTTGTATGCATTGGGGGACCCTCATTATTGCTTTGAGGGGGGACCTATATAGCAGAAGACCTAATTGGAGCAAGTACTGTGACAATTTTGTATACCTAGGTACTCTATGTGCTTCTAGTTAGGTTTGTAAAGGGAAGGCAAGTTGTAAAATTATGAAGAACTCAAAGAGTAATTGGATGTGATATGATCACAATGTTACCTGTTTAATTTTAGACTCCATCATATGTTTAACGCCAAGGCTTTATGAGGAGGTACTTAGGGATGCGAGTGGGACCCATTACTAAGTCCATGCAACCTAACTGTTTGTTCTAACTAAAGAGCTCTTTTGAACCTAATAGAAAAAATAATTTAACATAAAAAAAAGAAAAGAATTATCAAGCTTTTACTAAATGGTAGGTAGTAAAAGAACTAAAACATTATTACAGTTTCAGGTTTTCAAATAAAAGTGTGTTATACCCTCTTTTTAGGGTTCCATACCCAAAGGGTGAAAAACGGGACCCTATTGATATGCCTCCTATGTCTGTCTGTCTATCAGCGGGCTGTATCTCATGAACCGTGATAGGTAGAAATTTGAAACAACAACAAATAATAAAAATAAAGAAAATAAAAAATGAAGGGGCCTACCAAACAGCTAAAGGGGGTGCGAAATAAAGTATTTGACCTATCCCATTGAGTGGGGTATCATTGTTTGGAACTCATACACACATATATACATACATAATATCACGCCTTGTTCCCGTCGGGGTAGGCAGAGACCACAGTTCTCCACCTGCTACGATCTTGACATGCTTCCTTGCTTCCTGTACTTACATCAATCCTTTCATACTTGCTCGTCGGTTTAGGGTACTTTTAACCTGGCCTTTATTCAGAACATCCTGAATTTGGTCCTGGTACGTTCGCCGGGGCCTTCCCTTTCCGTTTGGAACTCGTTGAGTATTTTTTTTATTTTATATTTATTTGGGAATGCCAACAATTACATGATGTATATAGGAAGGTAGAAAAGTTTGCGGCCAAATAGTGAAAAATAAAGTTATTATTAAAAGTATTATTTTTAATTTTCGACTTAATCCCCTTGAACCTGAATACACTTTTCATAACGTTTTTTCAATGCTCCGATCCCATAAAAAAACCAGTTTGAATCTATGCTCTCAAAATACTCAGTAACGGCGGCTTGAACCTCTTGATTGGACGAAAATCGCATATTTTTAAGCTCTCTCTTCAGATTTGGGAAAAGAAAATAGTCACTCGGGGCCAGATCTGGAGAATACGGTAGGTGGGCGAGCACCTCGAAACTGCAATCCCTCAGCGCACTCATCGCAACATGTGACTCGTGAACGGGTGCGTTGTCTTGCAGGAAAAGGACACCGCGACCGACAAGTCCACGCCTTTTCTCAAGGATGGCGACCCGCAATTTTTTAAGTAAATCAGCATAATAGACGCCCGTAACAGTGGTCATATTCGGCAAATTATCAATTAACAAAATCTCATGTGCATCCCAGAAAACTGACGCCATGATCTTGCCGGCACTGGATTAGACCTTGAATTTGATGGGAGCAGGGTTTCCGCGTCGCTGCCACTGCATGCTTTATTGTTTTGTCTCGGGGTCGTAGTGGTGTATCCACATTTCATCACATGTTACAATACTCGTACGATAGAAAATATTTTCCGGATCGACCTTACAACTATCGAGAAACGCATTCGCAGCCACCAGTCGCTGGCGCTTGTTTTCGACCGTCAGCATTTTCGGCACCCAACGGCAACTGACCTTACTCACGCCTAGTTTTTCGTGCAATATACGCAATACGCTTTCCGTTGAGATGTTTACGATCTCGGCTGACTGTTTCTTGGTCAACCTATATATATATTCTTTATTGTGCACAATAAAACAAAACAGTAGTGATAAAAGAGGTTCACAATGGCGAGCTTATCTCTATGAAGAGATCTCTTCCAGCCAACCAGAGCCTATTGTTCTCTAAGATGAGATCTTCAATTTTTTCAACGATGCAGGGGTGGAAAATGGTCAGTAAAGTCAGTAAAAGTCAGTTTTTTGACGAAGGGCAGTAAAAGTCAGATTTTTCGAAAAACTGTCAGTAAAGTCAGTATTTTGAGGATTTAAGACCAGGGGCATTATCTTTCCTTCATCAAAGTGTAAAATTTTCTGTAAAATTTGGTGAAAACATGTGGTTTTTGTTCATTTCATTACAAGTCTTGTTTTTTCAATTGTTAAGATTTTCGGGACTTTCCCTCGCACATATTTTTTTAAATAGTTGATGGGCTTACTCTTGACCTCGATCTAGCCCAGTAGAAGGGGGACGGTAGGATAAGCTCATGGAGCTCTTGGACACACTCTCCGCAGTACAACCTGTAAATGACCGACAGACATGCAACTTTCTGACGGTGGGTCACTCTGTGAAACTAGGTTTTCACCATCTTATTACCAACGAGCTTCTTGGCTCTGCAATCTATCGAGTTAAGTGCAGCTAGTTCTCCATGCAGGATCGGACTTGTGTTTTATATAAAACTAGAAGCTGTCCAGCCAGGTTTGAAGTAACGCTTAACCTTTTTGAGGATACCCAGCTTTTTGCCGCAGTTTGGGCTTTTAACTCAATGTTGGCGCCAAAGTTCTTTGCACATAACTTCATGCCAAGAAGCTCAAAGCTGTCGGTAACCGTTACGGTTGTACCTTGAAAAGTAGGAGCCAGATTGAACGGACTCGTTTTAACCTGTGTTAAGCACTAATCTGACTTCATCAGACCACTGTTAGTTATAACAATGTGAACTTAATTCAAGTCATCATCATCATATCAACCGGACGTCCACAGCTAGACATAGGCCTCCCCTTAAGATCTCCATGACGACCGGTCCTGCGCCGCTCACATCCAGCGTCTTCCCGCGACCGCCACCAGATCGTCGGTCCACCTTGTGGGGGGCTTGCCAACGCTTCGTCTACCCGTACGTGGTCGCAACTCTAGAACTTTTACGCCCCATCGGCCATCGGTTCTTCTTGCGGTGTGCCCTGCCCACTGCCATTTCAGTTTGGCGATTCTCAGGGCTATGTCAGTTACTTTCTGCGGATCTCCTCATTTCTAATTCGATCCCGTAGAGAGACTCGAAGCATAGCCCTTTCCATAGCCTTTTGGGTGACTTTGAGGTTCCTGATAAGGCCCCTCGTGAGCGGCCACGTCTCGGTGCCATGTGTCATCACTGGCAACACAAACTGGTCAAAGACTTTCGTCTTGAGACACTGCGGTATTTTGGACGTGAAGATATTGCAGAGCTTCCCGAACGCTGCCCATCCGAGTCGGATACGACGAGTTACCTCTTTCTCTAATTGTATTTACCCAGCCGGACTGTTTGTCCCAGGTATACGTATTCATCGACAACTTCGAGCGTAGAGTCTCCAACTTTGAGTGGAGTGGGTACAACAAGGGCTAATTTTCGTCTTATCCATGTTCACTTTAAGACCCACTTGTTGTGAAAAACTACTAAGGTTATTGAGCATCGTGCCGAGATCTCCAGGATCTCAGCCATTACGACAAGTCGAAGGTGTGTCACGTACTCGCCATTGTTATTAATGCCAAGTCCTTTCCAGTCTAGGAGTGTGAAGACATCTTCCAATGCAGCGGTGAATAGTTTAGGAGATATTACGTCTCGCTGTCTCACTCCTCGCTGCAATTGGATAGGTTTCGAGTCCTGGCCCTGAAGACGAACTGACAAAGTGGCGTTTTTGTACAGATCCTTCAACCCTCCAATGTACCGATAGCCGACTTGGCTCCTGTGGAGAGATCTTAGCACAGCACACGTCTCGCTCTCGATCGAAGCGAAGACCGTCTCACAGTCCAAAAACGCTAGGCAAAATGGCTCGTTATACTCTTCGGTCTTCAGTATAACTTACCGTAGCATATGGTCTATTTTACTGAAGCCTTTAGGGAAACCGGCTTGTTCGGGAGGCTGGTAGTCGTCGAGCCTGCGCGTGAGACGGTTCGTAATGACTCTCGAGAACAGCTTATAGACATGGCTCAGAAGTGAGATCGGTCTGTAATTCTTCAGCAGGGTCTTATCACCCTTTTAAAGAAAAACACCACCACACTTCTGTCCCATGCCTGTGGCTTTTTCCCTTCGAGTATGACAGAATTAAACAGCTTCTCAAGAGCTTGGTTGTCCGCCTGCTTTCCGAAGCTCAGCCGTAATTACATCGTGCCCGTGGGTGCCTTGTGGTTTCTAAGCTGTTGAAAGCCATACTAATCTCGTACAATCTGACGTCCGGGATATCATTGGTATGGTGTAGGGTTAGTCTGGCTCTTGGATCGTTGGCCAGACTGCTAATGGGTGATAGGGCTAAATATTGGGTAAGAATTTTCGGTGAACTGGTAAACGCATGTTTTTATTAGGTTCGTCATATCTTTCAAGTACGTAAGATAGTGGAGGGGCCCTAGCGCTAAGCCTTAAGCTGTGCCTTCCTACTGCTACACTGATCCTTATAGTTTGTTCCCGAAGTATTAAGTTGCTTTAGTATCACATACATATTTTGATGCTAAATTGACCGACGGAAGGTCAGTAAATAGTCAGTTTTTCAGAGTGTTCGAGTCAGTAAAATCAGTATTTTTAGCTATGGAATCAGTTTCCAATGTCATCTCCAGTCGCCTCTACCGGTCGTCCACTGCGTGGGTCGTCATTCAATGACTCCCTACCAGGCTTTAATTGGCGTGCCCAGAATTTCACAGTAGAAAACGATGGAGCATTGGTCCCATAAACTGCTTGCAAGCGCTCATTGATTTCGGTAGGCGCTTTTCCCTCCGTAGTCAAAAATTTTATTACAGCACGATACTCCAATTTATCCATATTCCAAAAATTACCGACTTACTTGCTTCAAATCAAATAAAAAATTTGTAATATGGCTTCAATCGGTAGTTTTTATTTTGACACTTACGAATTTGGCGCCAATGGTGAAATTTCTTCCAAAAGATTGCCAGATTTAAAAAATATAACCACTGTCTAATCAAAGCGCCATCTCTATGTTAGGCCGAGAACTTTTCCCTAGTATCTTACTGGAGTAGATAAATAACATATTTTTTGTTTAAAAAAAAATTTATTAACAAAAGAAAAGGTGCCACCGAAGTCAGCTTTTAAAAAAAAATTGTTTAGGCTGTATCTCTTTAAGGCCGGTATTTCACTGGGACACCACGGTGGCGCGACTGGTTGCGCCACTGGTGTCCGTAACTAGACACCAGTAAAGACACCAGAGTCGCCACACCCTGCGGCCACAGAATTAAGGGCTATATTTCACTGGGAGTGGTAGCGCGACCAGCGTCCGAACTGGTCGCGCCGCCAAATTGGTTGCGCAACCAAACTGACACCAGGTGAGTAACTCTATAGAGCTGCATACATTTTGTTGGTAGCGGCGACTGGTTGCGCTGCCATGGTGTCCCAGTAAAATACCGGCCTAACAGTAATACGAGTAGGTAGACAGTTGAAATTTTCACAGATTATCTACTTCTGTTGCCCCTATAACAACAAATACTAAAAATAAGAATTAAGGCAGGCTTGCCTACTAGAGACGTGTTTTTTAGGCAGTTTTGGCTCTATTTTTTTGTCTCTTTCTTAAAAACGGGAACATTTACAAGTGTGAAAATTTGTATATTTATAGTGCATAAGCTATTAAATAACAACAAATAATAAAAACTGGTTAAGTGCGAGTCGGACAAGAAAAATCTAGTACAGTAATTTACTGAAATTTCAACTAATTCAATTAATATTATGTGGTGGTATGGTACGGAACCCTCGGTGCGCGAATTGACTCGCATTTGGTCGGTTTTTTATTTCTCTCTTGCTGTTTTATAATATAACACACTTTTATTTAAGACTATGATAACATTTTAGTTCTTATATATTAAATGCTTGTTTTAAAATTTTTTTTACTAATATTTTATTTTTAATAGGTCTTTACCTATGAAATTGCCGTTTTGTATGGGGAATTTTAGGTAAACACAATTTTCAGTACTAACATTTTTGCATTTTTCTTAGGAATTATAAATCCAATTTTTATTTTACTTTTTAGCATTATTGGGAAGACATTAAGCTAACAGAAACTTAAATTTAATTTTCGAAAACTATTATCTGTAAAAAAATATAACAAATCTAATGATGAAATCGGACGACATTTAAGACGAACAATTTTCGAACCTTGAATTTTATATATCAAACTAAAAATAAAAACTTTATTTTATGCGTAAATTGATAACCTTGAAATCAACTTTCAAATAAAAAAAAATGAAAAAGAAATTGCATGAGAATTATAGGAATTATGATCTCATTAATTTGTAAGAAAATTTCGACAATTTCATAGGTAAAGACCTATTACTCGTATTAAGTATTTATGATGTCTGTACTAACAAACAATCTACATACCCAAGAATTAGACGAGCCCAAACCTCAGCGGGTCATTTAAATAACTTTAGACTTTATGACATGGTGGTTGCAAATATTTCCATTGATGTGCGGTTGACCATTCGTAAGGTTTGGATTGGATACATACGTAAGACAACAAAAAACAGCATGTCTAGTATGGAGTAGAAAAACTACAATATTGTACAAAAGCGCGGGAAATTAAGTCATTGCTTTGTATGTACAAACTTATAAAAAATTCCCAAAAAGGTTAGCTAAACCCAAATAGCTATTTTATGTTTATTGGTTTAGTTTGACATTTTTCACTTATTTTGACATTAAATATTATAATTACAATGAATTTGCTTTGTTTTACCTGTCTTTTGACATACTTTTATTTTGTTTGAATTATTTTTATTTTATTTCCAATATTATTGACGATCATATTATTCATTGACATCTGAACAATCTATGTAATTTTGAATTTGATAATATGAAATAAAGAAATCTAATCTAATCAAATATTTTCTAAAGAAACCTCAGAGTTTTTAGGGTTCCGTAGCCAAATGGCAAAAAACGGAACCCTTATGGATTCGTCATGTCTGTCTGTCTGTCTGTCCGTATGTCACAGCCACTTTTTTCCGAAACTATAAGGACTATACTATTAAAACTTGGTAAGTAGATGTATTATGTGAACCGCATTAAGATTTTCACACAAAATAGAAAAAAAAAACAATAAATTTTAGGGTTCCCCATACATATTATTGAAACACAAAAACTTTTTTTTCATCAAACCCATACGTATCTATGGATAGGTCTTCAAAAATGATATTGAGGTTTCTAATGTATTTTTTTCTAAACTAAATAGTTTGCGCGAGAGACACTTCCAAAGTGATAAAATGTGTCCCCCCTGTAACTTCTAAAATAAGAGAATGATTAAAAAAAATATATGATGTTCATTACCATTCAAACTTCCACCGAAAATTGGTTTGAACGAGATCTAGTAAGTAGTTTTTTAATACGTCATAAATCGTAAACCGCAATGTACCTTTCATTCAATGAACTCAAATCAGCTTATTTAATAAATATAATGTGGTGGTACGGAACCCTCAGTGCGCTAGTCAGACTCGCATTAGGCCGGTTTTTTAACATTAAAATATTACCAGGTGAGCAAGCCATGCTGCCACAGAGGGCGCTGCAGGATTTCTGAAACGCGTCATTTTAACTTTCCATCTCCATATCATCAGATCAGCTCCAAGTCATAATATTATTGCATTGTCATCCGATTTACATACACATGCAAAATGTCATACAGACAGGCACAGACACCGCAACAGGTGAAACTAAATAAATGCTTTTAAAAACCAGATAAAATTTGTTTTTATTTTATTTATTTATACATATACTAGCTGTTGCCCGCGGCTTCGCTCGCGCGGATTTCGTATTTATGTTGTTACCGGTTTCTCGAAGCAGTGAGATGTTTTCCCGTCATTTCGGGGTAATTTTAAACTAAGGAAAAACAGGACTAACCCTGCGCAAATCAATGAGTATAATTCAAGATCCAGCTGAATTTTATATAATATACAGACGTTACTCATAAATTACTCAGAAAAGAGGAACTTAGTAACAGTATCCTAACAAATGTAAAGAGAGAGATGAGAGACACCTTTTTGTAATATTTCAAAACAGAGCCAATTCGCAGAAGTAATTGAGAAAAACTGAAACCCTCTCCCTCTCTCCCCTTCCTCTCCCCCTCCCCTCCCTCCCCTTCCCACCCTTCTCCCCCTGCCCCCTCCCTCTCTCCCTCCCTCTCCCCTTCCCCTCCTTCTCCCTCTCCCTGTAATTTACCTGTACCTGTACCTCTCTACCTCTCTTCGTCTCTACGTCTCTACGTCTCTACCTCTCTACCTCTACCTCTCCCTATCCCTACCCCTAACGCCAATTTAACCGCTATCCCTAACATAGAAACGACACCCATATTTATTTTTAGACATTTCAAACCTATCGCACCCCAACCCCATCCCCAGGGGATGATGGTATTTTACGTCCAACACGTTGGATTTCAAAGTTGTTGTAGCTTTCGTAATCAGCGACCCGATAAACCATACAAAACGACACCCATATTGATTTTTAGACATTTCAAACCTATCGCACCCCAACTCCATCCCCAGGGGGATGATGGTATTTCACGTCCACCACGTTGGATTTTAAAATTGTTGTAGTTTTCGTAATCAGCGACCCGATAAACCATACAAACGACACCCATATTCACATTTCAACCCTCTTGCACCCCAACCCCATCCCAAGGGAATGATGGTATTTTACGTCCACCACGTCGGATTTCAAAATTGTTGTAGTTTTCGTAATCAGCGACCCGATAAACCATACAAACGATACCCATATTGGTTTTTAGACTTTTTCACCCCATTTCCCTTTTTTAGGGGTTGAATTTGGGGTGGAATTTCAATAACAGTGATGAACGTTGCATAGAATTACATCATTAATGCCTAAATAATAAATTATGTGGATTTTACTTTAAAAATAAAGCATTTTAAACTTCATTCCCCTTTTCACCCTTAAGGGTGTCGAATTTTCAAAAATCCTGAGACACGTAATTATTAATTTTTAGTCGTCAGCCTAAATACAGATTTTGAAGATCCTAACTTCAAAACTGACGGACTTTCATACAAATTTTCATCCCCTATTTTACCCCCTTAGGGGTGGAATTTTTTAAAACCTTTTCTTAATGCACTCCTAGGTCTCATAAGGAACCTACATGCCAAATTTGGAATCTCTAGACCCAGCGGTTTGGGCTGTGCGTTGATATGTCAGTCAGTCAGTCAGTCACCTTCTTCTTTTATATATATAGATTTATTTGGCTTGCAAGTGTACTCTGTTTAAGTACAAGGAAGACATGCAATATTTAAATCTATGTATAAAATTACTAATAGAAAAACCCATCATATAATAACCTTAAAATAAGTAATGTCAATAATTATTAAACCACCTGCACTATACCCATTAGGAACTAAAAAAGAATAAACAAGCCATATAAGACTAGTTTCGATAGATGCTACTATTGCAATATAATTGATGAAAAAAAAAAAGACTACAATGAACAAGATTCACTACTAACAATAGTATTAGGTCAGGGTTACGCTACACCAGAACACTACAGGCTCCTTCTGCTGACATCTACATCGAAGATATAATTAGCATAATTGAAGACAGCAGAACTCAGGAACATTAAGGCAGGATAAGCACTTTGAGGTCCACTAACTTGGAACTCAGCCCTACATATTATAAGATAACAATACCTTTGGCCACAAATCCTACACTCTAGCCCTAGGTAGTCAGCACAATTTTATCTCAGCTAGTGGTATTAGCTACATTTAGGTCATAGTCATCATCAAATCAGCCAAAAGACGTCCACGTCCAAGTACATTTTTAATTCATTTTAATAAAGCAAAAACACTTTCATGAAACACTCAAACAAGTTTCTTTATATTTTACCATATAGTAGGATAACTAAGAAGGCGAACCTTGCACCTAAACCTGCTGGGATGAGGAGTCAAGTACATACCCATAGGTAACATATTGAGGGATCAACACAGAATCCTCGGAGAAAAAACCTGCATAAAAATTTATTTTGACTATGCCAAAAAATAGTCATGAAATAGTCATAAATAGTCACCATAAGGAAAAAAACAGTCGCGTTACAATTCTAGAGTTATAGCTATGGTTTGCTGAGGATTATGGGCATAGGCTATAATACACAGAATCCTCACCTTTGATGCAAGCAAACCGTGGGGACTATCGACTTGGTTTTTATTTAAAAAAATAGTCATGAAATAGTCGTCATGACTTCCAAATTCTCGAAAATAGTTGTTCATGGATTTCAGAGTTACAAGGGTAGCTTGCTGAGGATTCTGTGCATAGCATTTCACGGACGCTGATTCCAACAGAACGTTTAGGTTTTTCTGTTTGATACTGATGTCAAAAAATAGTCGACAAATAGTCGTCTCAAACCATAATAACTTCGGTCTGGATTACCTAGTAGAAGTATGTTAAAAATGCATGTTAACTTCGCCATACATTTTTTCTTTGTACAGTCGCGTACACAAAATTATTTGATATTGATTTCAAGTTGTCAAAGAAAATGGATTTTGATATGTTGTTGCATACCCTATTTTTGTGTTATCTATTTTTATTAGGTAAATAAGAGATAAACCGACTGACATATCAGTGCACAGCCCCAACCTTTTGGTCTAGAAACTTATAATGTAGGTTCCACGTTTAATGAAAGGTTAAACTAGAATATCGAGCTTACACCCAGATGCATATAGTAAAAAAAATACTTTAATACTAATTGGTAGGTTCGCAAATATTACTAAATTAACTACTAATTTCTTGATTGATCAATGTTGTTTGTCTACGCATTTAACTATTTATTAAAAATTAAAATGTCGCTGCATATGTCTTTCTTTTACCCAATAGCACATCAGTAGAATAATACAAATCAGTGACTTAATGTCATAGTAACAGAGTTGGAAATGTTTAACGTCGATCGTATAATAGAAAAAGCACCAATATTCTGCGACGAGATATGTTTAACCAATAGCAAGGCGGCGTTCGGCTCGGCCGAATTGTATGACCGAGCTAGCGCTCGCTGCCGCCGGCGCGTATTTAAGTGCCCTACAGTGTTGCTATTACAACGACAATTGCCGTGTTCTACGGTAATTATATGAAATGTAAAGTTATATATATAGTTACAGCCTATGGAAGCAGTAAATATACAACGCGTTATTCCAAATTAGGATTTCCATTTTTTCAATAATCCTACTTAAAAATTGGATGTAAATTTCAAAACTAACAGCGGCTGACTCGTTAAAAGCACAGCCTCGGTCGGGCCATTGCGCTGCGGGTTATTGCCTTGGGTTATTGCCCTGTGCGTAGGGCTAATTTTAAAATTTTCAGAATTTTTTGAAAGCAGATTTTTGTTAAAGATTTTTTTGTGTTCTTTATCGTTCCTGAAACACCCCCTAAGCTATCGCACGCAATGAAATTTCACCCTGTATTACTCATTTAACCATTTATCTTACATAAGTACGAAAACTGTGATTTATACAAAAAACCGGCCAAGTGCGAGTCGGACTCGCACCCTAAGGGTTCCGTACCTATCTAACATATGATATACTAAAAGGTTTAGCTCTTTGATTTTAAAAACTCCGTGACCATCCAACTTGACCCCTCTTTTATAGAAAAGTTCTGGAAACGGGAGCTCACCTTAAATGGTTACTATTAGTTGTGAGAAAATTTAAATATTTAATTATTTTAGACTTTTCCCTATTTGTACTGTGAGACCTAGCTTCTTGCCAAATTTCATAATTTTAGGTCAACGAGAAGTACCCTGTAGGTTTCCTTTGTTGCATAAATGTATGGAGATGAGGACATAAAAAGCCATATATTTTGATTGCGTCGTTGTAAAAAATTTAAATTTCCAGATCTTGTGTGGTTTATAGACCTTAATATTCTTTATCAATTTCAACCTGATACCTCTTCTCGTTCGTGAGAAACAGGGTCTTGACAGACAGACAGACGGACAACAAAGTGATCCTATAAGGGTTCCGTTTTTACTTTCGAGCGCAAAAAAAAGTTTTTCTAATTTTCTTAAAAATTTGTTCTACATCACTCTCCAAAAAACAAGTCTCCTTAAAATGTCCGTCCGTCGGTCGGTCTGTCCGTCACGGTTCTAAGTGGTTTCTTGCTGGCTCTCATTTTGAGGGTAGCTGTCATACAACGAAAATGAAAAATTGAAATTTTCTCAAAAACGGCTCATAGAATCTTGATGAAACTTTGCATGACCAAGCATCTCCATGTAAGATATCTTGCGCCAGTATCAATCGATCTGTGTAATTTCATATAAGGGGTGTTCCTGTACCACCAAATCGTAAATATGTGATTTACCCAAACTTGGTTCCATTAAGTTTATTAAAATTTTCTATAATATTAATCCTGGATTGGTTGTCTACCTGACTGGATATTATTTATGATCTATTTAAATAAAATTTAGTACACAGGGTGTACCAAAAACTCAAAGGGATTGCTCAGTAGTGTAGTGTATGACGCGCGCCCTAGATTATTGTGCGCATTATGCAAAGTAGTTAGTAAGCATTTTTTAATGAGATTAGCATCTAAGTAGATATTCAGAGACTTCGATCTAAGACACAGCGCATCTCCGCTACCACATCACCCAACTTCCAGGCACCAGTGGCACCACAGTAGACTTAACTGAATAATTATACATAAGGAACATGTGTTGGGAAATTAAAAAACTCTATGCAAGTATCCTACGGTAGTATCCATTGATCTGTGAAAATTCATATAAAGGGTGTTCCAGTACTACCAAAAGTTAAACATGTGATTTACTCGAAATCGTCTGAAGTTTGTGTGTTTTAATGTTTGACAATTTGAATTCTGAATTGATCTGTATATTTCATTCGAAATTTTTTTTGGAAAAACGTAAATAAAAGTTTGTATTTCCATACTATGTGTATGGCATTACAAATTTAAGTTTGCGGTTGATAGTTTTTCCTTGAGTATTACGAAAAAGTAAGTGCAGTGCTGCTGTACCATTTATTTTATTTTGAGGTACGGAAACCTTAAAAACTAACTTAAAAAAAATCTTTTCTGAATATATTCATTAAGATTTTTCTAAATATTATTTTAGTTTAAAACCAATTATTGTAGTTTATTAAGCTTCATTGTTAAACATGAAAACAAATAAACTTCGCTTTTTATTACAGAATTAATTATATTGCATGGGTCCCAAATACATTAAAAAAATTTCAAGTAACTAAATAGTTACCATCAAAGATGATATGCATTTTGAACACGACTGTACTAGAGTTGAAAAATGTATGGCGAAGTTAACATGCAATTTTAACATACTTCTACAAGCTAAACCAGACCAAAGTTATTATGGTTTGAGACGACTATTTGTTGACTATTTTTTGACATCAGTATCAAACAGAAAAACCTAAACGTTCTGCAGGAATCAGCGTCCGTGAAATGCTATGCACAGAATCCTCAGCCAGCTACCCTTGTAACACTCTGAAATCCTTGAACGACTATTTTCGAGAATTTGGAAGTCAAGACGACTATTTCATGACTATTTTTTTAAATAAAAACCAAGTCGATAGTCCTCACGGTTTGCTTGCATCAAAGCTGGGGATTCTGTGTATAGCCTATGCCCATAATCCTCAGCAAACCATAGCTATAACTCTAGAATTGTAACGCGACTATTTTTTCCTTATGGTGACTATTTATGACTATTTCATGAAAATTTTTTGGCTTCGTCAAAATAAATTTTTATGCAGGTTTTTTTCTCTGAGGATTCTGTGTTGAGGGACATATTAGAGTGGTGCTCCCCAGCAGGACGCGACCGAGATGCACAGTGGGGCATAATGTCGAAAATGTGTAGTGTTTTACTAGGTTGAAAATTGTATCTGTTGAACCGACATAGGTAGCTGGTTGAAAATTTCACAGAATATGTATTTTTAAAACAAATATATCACCTTAAAATTAATTTTTATACCAAGTTTGACACTCTAATTACTAACCGTTCTGACGATAGAGTAAAAACAAAAAAAAATACGTTTCTTGTACGGCGACCCCCTTGAATAATACAGACAATCAAGTGTTACGAGTACACCTAGGAATTTAATTTCATTCACATTTTCTACAACTAATCCATTATAATTCACTATTATGTTTATGGGACGCGACTGAGGTAAGTAAAATTGAACATATTTTGTTTTATCTAGGTTTGCAACCAGGTTATTACATTGAAGCCACTCCATTGTATCCTTCAGTGCTCTATTAATGTCGAATTCGTATTTTTCTGGGTCTGTTCATTCTGGTCGTACTTTTTTCATTGCAATAACGGAAAACTTTTTAACACAAGTTGTATTTACACATATTTTTAATAGTTTTGCAATGAAATATGGGATAAAAACGTTTATGATTCGCTTTTGGGTGTTTTTAAAGCAGCTAGGAAAATCGATTGAGAGTTATCACCAGAAAAAGCGAAAAATATTAAGAAAAGGTATTTTTTTATACACATTATATACACGATACTAGAGTAGATAAAAGTTGTGTATGCAACTCCACATAATTAGGTATAAAACACTCGTGTCATTTATTATAAAACTTGGCTCGATACGGTCGCCTGCGTCCCACACACCGACACGAGTTTTATACCCCTCATTGTGTACCGTTGCATAAACTACTATTACTTATTTAATTGAAATACTTTGTCGTACGACTTCGTCTCGAACAACCTGAACTTTTGTGAAACTCTTGTGAAACTCGACGGAAACCCAACAACGTCAAAATACCTGGTATTTGTTATTTGCCGCAACGTGATCAGTTTTTTACCATTTTAAGTTGCTACATTTTCCTGTTTGTTTTTAAGAACTGTTTTTTTATGCTTATACAGGGTGTCCCAGGAAACACTATCAAGCGGTGGTCCAGAGGTGGACCACCCCTTAGGCTACCCGAATCACCCCCATGTATGTTCCGCGATTATTTGTAGTTTTCGAGTTATACATTATTTTATTCATTTTTAAAATTTTCTGCCGAAGGAAATTTAAAAATTCATATCTTTTTTTTACTAAACATTTTTAATTTTTTTTTTTGTGTCATGATTGCCTTGAACTTTACTTTCATACATAAAATAATAAACCTCCTAACATTCCTACTTGTTACTCAAAAAGTATGGTAAATAAAATTTTCGAACAATTTATTGGGCCGATAAAAATTTTGATCATCAATTTTAAAATACAAAAAGGATGTTCCATAGATTGTAGTTGATTTTAAAAACTTTTCATGTCTCT
Organism: Athrips mouffetella; assembly: GCA_947532105.1. Taxonomy (NCBI): domain Eukaryota; kingdom Metazoa; phylum Arthropoda; class Insecta; order Lepidoptera; family Gelechiidae; genus Athrips; species Athrips mouffetella. The sequence continues at coordinate 27,661,949 of OX383956.1, read as the reverse complement.
AGGCTACCCAAAATATAAAAAATAAATGGTACAGCAGCACTGCACTTACTTTCTCGCAATACTCAAGGAAAAACTATCAACCGCAAACTTAAATTTGTAATGCCATACACATAGTATGGCAATACTAACTTTTATTTACGTTTTTCCAAAATGTTCCAATGAAATATACAGATCAATTTAGAATTCTAATTGTCAAACATTAAAACAAACAAACCTCAGACGATTTCGAGTAAATCACATGTTTAACTTTTAGTAGTACTGGAACAACCTTTATATGAATTTTCACAGATCAATGGATACTACCGTAGGATACTTGCATGGAGATTTTTTTAATTTCCCAACACATGTTCCTTATGGATAATTGTTCAGTTTAGTCTACTGAGCAAGCCCTTTCAGTTTTTGGTACACCCTGTGTACTAAATTTTATTTAAAAAATCATAAAGAATATCCAGTCAGGTACACAATTAATCCAGGATTAATATTATAGAAAATTTTAATAAACTTAATGGACCCAATTTTGAGTAAATCACATATTTACGATTTGGTGGTACAGGAACACCCCTTAAATGAAATTACACAGATCAATTGATACGAGTACTGGCGCAAAATATCTTACATGGAGATGCTTGGTCATGCAAAGTTTCATCAAGATTCTATGAACCGTTTTTGAGAAAATTTCAATTATTCATTTTCGTTGTATGACAGCTACTCTCAAAATGAGAGCCAGCAAGAAACCACTTAGAACCCTTCGATGGATTTGCATAAAACTCCTAAATTCAAAATCTGGTGTCAATCGGACCATTCGTTTAGCCGCTAGGCCAAAGCGTGACGGACAGACCGACCGACGGACGGACATTTTTGGGAGACTTGTTTTTTATGATGTATAAGTGATACGAGTATAGAACACATTTTTGAGAAAATTAGAAAAACTTTTTTTTTTCACGAATACAATACCTTTCTCTCTCCGCTCGAAAGTAAAAATTGGTGCTTAAGGTGATCCGCTTTCCATACAAAAATTCAAATGACTTGCATTCTTACGCGGGACATAACATTCTGTTGAAAAACGAACGAATACTGCTATTTTTAGTTAAATTTTTCGCTAATGAATACAAAAATACAGTTAATGTACTGAAAGTACTATTTTCGTTAGCAATTTTTGGTTCAATATTACGATTATGGGCGTGCGGTCAAAACTGTACGGTTGTGCTTTGTGTGCATGTGTGAGTGATCGTACTCATGTAAACACGGACTGACGAGAGTAATTGACTTTAGTGGACATACGGAGATATTTTTCTTATCGAAATTGTTGTTAGGCGTTGAAGTTGTACGATGAAATTTACGCGAATCAACTTTTTGCACATATTGAATCCAATAAGTAACAACTATTATAGTTGTTACTTATTGGATTAAAAAATAAAACCTTATATTTGCAGCAGTGGCTCCATCTAGTTGCGTTCGGGGCTAAGCTAGCCGTCACAGATCGCCTTAATGGGGAATTTTTCGCTGAAATTGGCGTTTAAAATTTGAGAGGGGAAAAAACCCTGAATGTTAATTTAGGCTCCAAATAAATAATTTGCCTATTTTGGTGATTCCTATCGCAAATTATGATGGTGGTAGGGCTTTTGTACAAAGTACGTCTGGAAAAGTACCGCCTTTTGCCTGTTACTATCGTAAAACAGCAGTGTTTGCACTATTGTGTTTCGGTAGAAGTTTAAAGACAGCTGTTAACATTTCAGGCATATGAGCGATTCTATTTTATATCTTAGGGTGGGCCTTCAGGATTTGGTTGTTTTTTCCGTAAGAATGACTAATTGATAGGGTATTTTGAAAGTATTTTGATACTTTTAATGGTATTTTTCGCTGAAACTGGCGTTCAAAACATGTTAGAGAAAAATAGGATTCTTAATTTAAGTTAAAATAATTATTTTATTAATTTTAGTTACCTATTCTTTTGGCAAATTTTGATAATTGTGAGACAGACTTTACAGAATAGCCCCACCACCTTCAAAGTTGCCACAAGAATAACGAAAATTGTAAAATTTATGATTTTAAATCTCAGGTTTTTCCCTAGCATCTTTTGAACGCCAATTTCAGCGAAAAATATCTTTTTAAGTACCAAAATACTTTCAAAATACCCTATCAAGTAGTCATTCTTACGGATAATACTACCAAATTCTGAAGGTCCACCCTAAGAAATAAAATACAATGGCTCATGTGCCAGAAATTTTACCAGCTCTCTTATAACTCCTACCGAAACACAAGAGTGCAAACACTGCTGCTTTACGACAGAAACAGGCAAAAGGCGCTACTTCTCCAGACGGACTTTGTACAGAAGCCCTACCACCATCATAATTTGCAATACGAATCACCAAAATAGGCTAATTATTTATTTGGAGCCTAAATTAACATTCAGGGTTTTTTTCCTCTCAACTTTTAAACGCCTATTTCAGCGAAAATTACGTCATTAAGTACCAATTTTTTTTATGTTTTGGGTAGCCTAGAGACCTGAAAAGTTTTTAAAATCAACTACAATCTATGGAACATCCTTTTTGTATTTTTAAATTGATGATCAAAATTTTAATCGGCCCATTAAATTGTTCGAAAATTTTATTTACCATAGATTTTGAGTAACAAGTAGGAATGTTAGGAGGTTTATTATTTTATGTATGAAAGTAACGTTCAAGGCAATCATGACACAAAAAGTAAATTGGAAAAATTTTCAGTAAAAAAAAAGATATGAATTTTTAAATTTCCTTCGGCAGAAAATTTTAAAAAATAATAATATAATTTATAACTCGAAAACTACAAATAATCGCGGAACATACATGGGGGTGATTCGGGTAGCCCAACGGGTGGGTGGTCCACCTCTGGACCACCGCTTGACAGTGTTTCCTGGGCCACCCTGTATAGCCACAGATGACTAAATAGTTACTTCGTAACAGATACCTCACTCCCGTACAAAAGCGAAAGTACCTATGCTATAATAGCCTACAAAATCTTAATAATAATACTAGCTGTTCGCAGCGATCAAAAATGTACCATTAGTACGCACACAGAGAGTTGAGATTGTTTTGCCCGCCGCACGACCCACGTGCGAGCGCGTCATCGAGCGAATGTGCTAGGGTTGTATGTAGGCAGCTAACACGTTGAAACAAAACCAGTATAAGCTGAACCAGCGCTACGCTTTAAACGCCCGAAACCAAAGACCCGCTCAAGGTCAAAGTGTTTCTACCGATGAGCGTCCGTGTGTACCTATGATGATTTTGGTAATAAAACGAATTTCGTAGAAAATCAATTATTTTTTATTTGTTGATCAAATATGTTTCAGTTTAATAAAATGATAGATGCATTTTTCCCTTCCCTGAATTCCCGATTTTTAAATGCTATTGTTGAAAATATCCGAAACCGCGTTAATAATTTTAACAAATAATCAAAAGGGAGACATAAGCAAAGCGGAGGAAAATCAATTGTTTTTAAAATTGCACAATAAAAAATGCGTAGTTTCGGCATTTCAATAGTCAGCGCGGTAAACGTGACGTCGAGCTCTCAAGCAGGCGTGCGGCAACCTACTGTCGGTTGTATCGTCTCCGATACGCGAAGCGGTAGGCATATAACGCGTGACCTTGAGCGAGTGACGGACGCCTGGTATAGCTTTTTGCTTCAGCGACCTATCTTGACTTGTTTAGGAAATGTCTTAATGAATGCCATCATCTAAGCGAAAAGTTACTATTATATACAACAAATTAAAGACCATCAAATTCTACGTCTAATGAGTACCAACACTTAATAATTCGGTCAAATAGAAGAAAATCATGGTAAAAAAAGGAGGTTTTCCTGAACTTTCTAAATAAGTTGAATATAGGGTTTTAAGCGTCTCCAAATCGCAAGTAGGCACTCTTAGAAAAAATCTCACAAGATTTCAGTACTAAAAAATCAAATTCTGCGTGTACTGAGTACCACATTTGTTAGATTAAGTCAAACACACCAAAACACACACACACTATTTCTTGCAGTTGGCCTTTTTACTTAACCACAATTTACAACGCATCAATGTTAAGAATTTACAGATTAGAGATGTGCATCAGAATAGTTAGGAGAAAATACAAAATTCGAGTTATTGAAGTTAAATACTAAGATACATGTAATAACAAATGAATAAGTACCAAATAAACAAAGGATTGATATAAATAAATAAAGTTTTGGAGGAAAACGCACTGTGAATAGAGTGATCATCACTTCCTGAGCCGCTTAGATGGCCCCGGTTCTTCTACTGGCGGCTGCGGTGGTGGTAGGAACTTTTCATCCTGCGCTTTCTCGGGCAGCTCGGGTGGATGCTCATCGTCGTCGCCAACTAACTGTGGTGACGAGTTCTCGCATCCCCGAGTGCAGCAGTGCTTGCACATAAACCAGCAATTTAAACCTGTCTTGCGACAAGAGCAGGCTCCATTGCAACCCATCTTACAGGCACACTAAATTGTTTTTAGGAGAGGCAAGGGAGCAACATCTCTGGTGGTTTGTTGTGGCATTAGACACGTGTTGCTGCATGTCCACCCACACTACTCTGGGTCCTTGGTGTTTCCCAACCATGTCTGCATTTGATGGAAACACCGGTAAGAGTGGTAGCGTGCAGTGTCGTAGGTAGGTGGCAGTCTTACAAGGTTCACTCTCCCCTTGGCTACTGCTCGTGCGAACGATGAGTAGCGTAGTTCGTCCAGAGATGGATTGGTGGAGTCGCCAGCGTAGACAGCCGAAAAAACACAGTCAGCGATTTCACCATGGCTAGTGAGGGTTGAGGAAGCGTCGAGAGGTGGCTTTTAGGTCTTCTGATTTGGTAATGATGCTGCACAGCTTCATCTTCCCTTGGCCAAAGATGGCAGATGTAGTATCACACCGAGTGAATGAAAAGGATGTGCTCTTGCTCGAATTTGAAAAAGGTTGAGAAATAGTAGGTATTAGCCGCACTTCCCCTTCCAGGCTTCAGAAAGACCAAGTTAGTTCATAGGTGACCAAGCCCAGGCATCAGCACCAGGAGGTCTTCATCCTCTTCTACTACTGCAACATTGTCGTGCTCCTTGGCCTTTGAAATGGCGGTCTTGACAATGAGCAAATAGGCATGTTCCTGTGCTTGATGTACTTCAATGTCACAATCCTCAAAGTGTCTTTTAAGGAGTTCAATGAGACGGCTCTTGCTTTTTTCATTGCTTAATTTTTTTTTATTACTTGGTTCATTGTATTCTTATCAATGATTACTTCTGGGGATTGATGAATCCTCATTCGCCGCAATCTCTTTGTTCTTGTAGTACCGCTTTTTGAAGCATATCCGTCAAACACGATCGCAACATGCGTGTGCCCTAAGTGTTCTTTTTAGGGTTCCGATGCCAAAATGGTAAAAAAAGGAACCCTTATGGTGCCGCTTTGTCTGTCTGTCTGTCTGTCTGTCACACCTGTATATCTCAGCAACCACTCATGCTATCGACTTGAAATTTGGAATAGTTTTAGAATATAGTTGACCAACTTAATTGCACGTGAAAGAATTAAGAAAAAATTATGATTATAAATGTAAAGGGGGCCCAAATAGGGGGGGCAAAATTTCAAACTGTCGGTACTAGGTTGAGTGGGGTATCATATGAAAGGGCTTTACTTGTACATTCTGAAATATTTTTTTTTTATTTTTTTTTTCTGAAATATATTTTTTTTATTTTTTTACAACTTAATTTTCAAGTTATGATGAAAAATGTAAAAAAAAATACCGTGCCCCCCCCCTTATCTCCGAAGTTTGTGAATGGTAAATCTGAATTAATAACAATCGATAGCAGTTGATGTAATTATTACAGCAAAAATAAAACGATCATTCTATATTGCACAGTTTTTAGAAATCTGCAAAAAACCTTTACAAACAAATTTAGTTTTGCGGTCCTAAAAATGGACTTTATTGCTTCCAAAAATACTAAAGGTATATCGGAACGCTCGGCGCGCGAGTCCAACTTGCACTTGACCGGTTTATTTTTTCAAAAGAGTAGTTCTTGGCTATGGTTGCGAAGGAGGCATTGCGCGGCCAAACGATTTTATGAAGCAGTTAGCCTCAATCCACTACAGCAAAATATTCTCTTCCTTCTGTAACATTGAAGGGAAGCGGGGTTAATGCTGCATATAAAGATGACTTAGTTCTTTTCCTCAAGGTTCCTTCTGCAAAGAGTGACGTTGGGTAGGGCGCGAGTTTTTATGTGAAAAAGTTTTTCAAGTCATCATCTGATTGTTTCAAAAGTGCCGTTGAAATTAATATCAGAGGATCAATAACAGGCACTTTGACTTTTGAGGTCCCCCGTTGAAATACAGTTTACAGCAGATGCTAAGGTAGAGTAACCTTGTCTGTCCTTTTAAGAGGATATGGGAAAAGATAGATATTTGACAGTGCGCGCAGTCTTTTCGCTTGAAAGAAAGGGATAAAGTGCGTAATCCGCAACGCATTCGATTGCGACAGATATACTGTGCGTGTTACCAAAACTAAATGACGTAAGCGCCTGATATAAAATATCGACTTTTTGTAAAAACTAAGTATTAAAATAAAATTTTAGGTTGGTCAAACCCTAGCAACTACAAATACCTTTCTGTATACTTAATTTCACTACTTAAAACACCTCAGATTCCACAAAAAAAGGAATGAATGAAAATTGAAGAGGCAACTTTGGATTTTTCTTTTGTCGAGTCGATTTTTACTAATCATGTTTTGGTCTTGGTGATTCCCTCACTTAAATGGTCAAGAAACACATACCTGAAAATCACGGCAAGATACTTAGTATATAAAAAGATATTTGTCTTCAAAATACCCAAAAAAATTTACATATCGCCTTAAGGGTGACCTTCTTGAAGTTGTCGTAATCAACCTCAGAGTAAAAACTATAGAGTCCGTCATATACATATTCTGTATGAGCTAGTGAAGTGTATCGCGTATCCCAGTCGCCTATACTAGTCGGTCAAAAACTTAGTTAAGTTTTACAAAAATCAAGAAATCTTTAAAAATCTAATGTTTTAGTATAAACTTTGTTTGAGATAGTGAAAATATATCTTTTTTTACTTGTGAATTGATCATTAATACTTTGAACGGAAGCGTAAATGATCCGTAGCCATTTTATGCGTGATTTTTAACACCGTTTTTTTCCTGAATGGTTAGTGTTTTCACCAGAAAAGCTGTGGTAGTAGCATTTATTAGTCCCATGTCACATATCTCTTAAAGAGTAAGTAAAAAATTTTACGTTTTTAGGATTTGATAGAAATCCATACATCTTTGTATGGAGCGTTTTTAGGATTTGATAAAAATCCATACATTTTAGTATGGAGGTCCCTCGCAAGAAAGTGATACGCTTATGGCTCCCTCCATAGCAGAAAGTTCTGCTACTTAAACCTCCTTTTAATCAACCATCTAGGCTAGCCCATTGAGGTCTATTTCCAGAGCCAAATGGCAGTTTATATTTGCACCTCCAACGACACCACTGCTTAAAGAAATTATATCATCTCAGTCCGGAAATGGAGGATGCTGCACTAGCCACTCCTTTAGCTTGATTGAGTCCCTTGAATCTCGGCATCCACATGTTGCTCTGATGTTTCAAAAGACACGTTGCAGTAATATTCCACAGCCTCACACACATTTTGCATGGATTCCTGTGCCAAAGTCCATTTAGCCAAAACAGTCTCAGAAAATCCTCTTCAATGTACTTTCATTGTCCTCATGACCACTTGGACTGATCTGTCCAAATTCCAGACCAAAACTTCTTTCGCTGAATTTACCTTCTTCAGTGAACTTTTTGAATTCTATTGGATCCATCTCATCTTTCAGTTTCAGCATATCTTGAAGGTAGAGATGTGCACTTTTGGTGTACAAGAGTTAGCCTGCTGCTTGGAAGAACGGCAGCATCTTTTGAACGGAGTCAAGATGGAGGTTCCAGTTACCAGAGCGCTCCGCCTCAATAAACTGTTTAAGGAACGTTGTCATACGAAAATAATGTATCCATAGCTTCGCAGTGGGCCGCAATAAATTGTAGACAGTAATTTTCTGCACAAGCTGTAAGTAACGCGGGTCGATCTCCATCAATAACAATATCAGTGAGAGTATTCATTTCATCATCGGTAAGCTCAATTGTTTCCCACACCATGAAACCCAAGGTGCTATGCATCAAGAAATGTGCACGCACAGCACGGGAATAAGCATTATTTTCAGCGTATATAGTAGATAACAGTTGGTGCAGACCACTACAAGACATGATTGTTCCAATTGCTCCCATTTACGACATTATGAGATAGAATCCTCCCAGTCTCACGATGATATTAGCCAATTCTGGATGTCCATTGCCAAAAATATCCCTAGCTTTTAAATATAGTGGTATACACAGTGTCGATTTGAGATGGAGGATTATTGATGAATGGAAGGCAGACGATCCGTGATCGCTTAAAACTTTCTCTGGCTATCACTTGTTCCATATAACCATTCAATTCTGGAACACTTGAATCTTCTTTCCACTTACTGTACAACCCAAAGAGATTTGAACCTCGCTACGCCGGGCGCAGCGAGGTTAAAATCTCTTTGGTACAACCACACCAAATCAGTATTCAGCCGAGCAATTTCATTTGAAATGGGGTTTTGGTTTTGCACATCCTTTACCGTCACGTCTCCTAAACCACCTACTCTTCCGAACGTCTGCAGTGAAACAAGTCCTGCCTTTTTAATTGATTCTGCTGAGGACTGTTCAGTTAGACGTTTGACGCTTATGTCTGGCAAAGCTGCATTGTGAGGAGTAACTGCCATCTCACCGCCCATGGTATGGAACGTTCCAGTACCGTCAAGTGTCCTTATATTTACATCCGCATTGTCAAAAACAAATTGGCAAAATGCTCCATCTTCTATTTGCGGTTTTTGGGGCTGGAGGACGACAGAGGTTTCCAATAGTGAAGTTTCACCGTAGGAACACCCAAGATAGGATAAGACTTTGATTAAATGTTTGGAATAAAACTTTCTGTATAGTTAACCGCAGACCCCTGTGAGAATTGACGACACAGAGGATTGAGACCCGGCTGCATTGATTACAGCGTGTGAAAAAGCTGTACACTTTTTTTTCCATTTCTCAGGTTCACCTTTTTATGCTTCAGTATGACGGTCTCCATTAGTAGATTCAGAGATTCAGGAATGACCCGGAGCGGAGCTGAGCTTTTGTCGCGGCGGAGGGCGAGGGGTGCGGTGTGGAGTCCCATAACCTGGCCCGAGTGACCGGGCGTCTCATTTCTCAGTCCGCCGCGCGCGCCGCGCGAGCCGAACGTTACTGCCTCGCCCGCGCTGTTTCGAGCTGTCGCTCTCTATCGTTTTCGACCATGGCTTTTTACTGAATCAGTGTGGGTACTCATTAGACGTAGAATTTTATGATCTTTAATTTGTTGGAAAATAACTTTTGACTAGGAAGCACCGCATAGAAGTTATGAAGGAAAAACCAAAAAAAGACCTAAAATTAAGTTGTCCCAAGATGCCTCATGTAACCATTTTTGATATTTACTTAGTTGCACCCATATCTATCAAATAAAAAAAAATAAAAAATTCTACACCACCGTTTGCATCATACCCCTCCCCTTTGAGTCTCTACTGACTGGCTAGTATAGGATTTTCTGGCAGCCTTTGTATGGGAGGTGTTAAAAACTGATATTAAAAGCTGAGACTAGGCATACTTTGTTAATTAGATGTACTAGGATGGATTTCCATCGGTAGCCACCAGGAGCTAAAGTAAGCCTCCTCCGCGTTCCATTTTGGACAGTATGTCTGCTTTCGTGTCGCTACTATAGTAAATTTGGTGTCATTTTCGTATAAATCGTGAATGCTGCTAAGCTTAAATAGACGTGTTTTCATAGTAAAATATAGACTTGCAATATTATCTGTAAAGGTGTACCACAAAAAAATTCTATCATCGTCGATAAGTTTTGCAAATAGAGAGATATTCACTTTATAAAAATATGTAAAGGAAGCCCCATTCATCCACATTATATAAAAGTAAAAATGTTTGTTGTGTTAAAAAACAATAAACGGTTTGCGGAGCGCGGCCTGCGGAATTTTCTACTTTTGATATTATATTAAAACCTTTCATATGTTGTCCCGTGTGGTGCCGGAAATAAATAGTACCATCCCGTACATATCCGTGGGTGTCGTAAGAGGCGACTAAGGGTTATAAACTGGAGAATGGGCAGTAGCATCCTCCTGTGTATCATACCATCTTACTTACTGCGGTCACCTACAAACGCGGTCCATGGTGCCAGCCGTAACGCTGACAAGCCAGGTGACTATGGTACTTCCCCTCTACATTTTCCCAGCAAAAGCTAGAATTCTGGAGGGAGCTACCTGTCATGTAGTGGACATTTAATGGGATGTTGTCATGATATGTGGTGCAAGGGATACTAGTATAACGTACACTGTTCATTCGGGTATCAAGAAACCCGATTAAGGGTAATATTTTGGCAATAAGCAGCATAATGCCCTATAAACATAGCATTTAGTACTGCGCTTAGCAACCAACCTGCAACGCGTGGTGAGTATAACAATGCTATTGCAAGATTTGCAAGCTAATAAGGTACCTTAACTGTCACAGCTACACGAAAATGGTATTAGGAGACTATCCATAAATTTTTCTGGAAGTTTAATCCCCATTCAAACATTCAAAAACTGTGCAGTTAGCAAGAAAATAACCCACATTTTACACCAAAAAAAATTGATGGTAATCGTTCCTGTTTCTAATACTGATCAAAAAACGTCTATGGGACCAACCCAGGTACTGAAAACGTCAGAAATTACAAAAAACTTTTAACATAGTTTTTGTATATTACGTAATCTATTTTCATGTCAATCGATCCTGTTTCTAATACTGATCGAAAACTTCACTGGGACCAACCCAGGTTCGAGTAGTCTAAAGTCAAAAATTGCAAAAAACCGGCCAAGTGCGAGTCAGACTCGCGCACTTGAGGGTTCCGTACCACGACCCCAGTTCGACCAATTTTTATGATTTGTTGTTATTCTCAAAGAGATTTGAACCTCGCTGCTGAGGTTATTTGTTTATTTTGTTTATTCTATAGCATGCACAATAAACATACCAATTTTCACGCTTGTAAGTGTTCCCGTTTTTAAGATAGAAATAAATCAAAAATGGAGCAGAAATCACCTAAAAACACGTTTTTAGTAGAGAAAGCCCCCTTACTTTTTATTATTTGTTGTTATAGCGGTACCAAAAATATATAATTTGTGAAAATTTTAACTGTCTACCTGCTACGGTTCATGATATACAGCCCGCTGACAGACAGACATCGGATAATAGGGAGTCGTTTTTTCCCCTTGGGTATGGAACCCTGAAAAGCTTAAACACGTATTTTTAAAAATATTCTAGGGGCACAAATTAAAATTTGTGTACATGAACTTTAAAATTGAGAGAATTATAGACCAACAAACCGACAAAAATACGTCCCCTATTTATCCCCTTCGAGAATGATTTTCGCTCAAGACGCTCAAACATGTGCTTCTTTATCTTTTACCATAAGCTACCATAAGCTTAAATTTAAATTTGTACGAATTTCTCTATTAGTATTATTAGCTTTGCCCGCGACTTTGTTGGCTTGGGGTCTGCACTATTTCAGAAAACAAAAATTACTGAATTGATTCGGCTTCACTGCTTTTAACTTAGTGTCACCGTATCTTCGTTTAGGTGAACCGATTGCCATGAAACACAGTTTGTATGTTGCATAAAATTAAGTTTAATCAGTGATTGTACTTTCAGTGTCCACGACAAAAAGCATTAATATTTCTAAATTGTTCAAAAATTGTTCTAGAATGATCCCATAATACAGGCAGTCCGATTTATAACTTAAATTTTAGTTCTGGCATAATATAACTACAAACATGCAAAATGTCTCCCCTGGCGTGTCAAATTAACACACTGTATAAGGGTAGGGATAGCGGTAAAGATAGGGATAGAGATAGGAATACGGATAGGATTGCGGATAGGGATACGGATAGGGATACAGATAGGGATAGGGTCGGGGACGGGAAAGGGGAAAGGGTCGGGGTAGGGAAAGGGGTAGGGACAAGGGTACGGATAGAGGTAGGGGTAGGGGTACTGATAGGGGTAGGGACGGGGTAGAGATAGGAGTAAGGATAGGGGCAGGGATAGGGGTAGGGTGATCCGATAGGACAAAAGTTTGGAGCTACGGATTGGAGTGCTATAAGTTACTTTTTACAGCGGGAAAATATCTCTTTCAATGGGAAAACACGTTATAATATAAAATACAAAATCCACGCGAGCGAAGCCTCGGGCAACAGCTAGTATCAAATCATTTTGTGTACGCGACTGTACAAAGAAATAATGTATGGCGAAGTTAACATGCATTTTTAACATACTTCTACTAGGTAAACCAGACCAAAGTTATTATGGTTTGAGACGACTATTTGTTGACTATTTTTTGACATCAGTATCAAACAGAAAAACCTAAACGTTCTGCAGGAATCTGCGTCCGTGAAATGCTATGCACTAAATCCTCAGCAAGCTACCCCTGTAACTCTGAAATTCTTGAACGGCTATTTTCGAGAATTTGGAAGTCAAGACGACTATTTCATGACGATTTTTTTAAATAAAAACTAAGTCGATAGTCCCCACGGTTTGCTTGCATCAAAGCTGAGGATAGCGACTATAAGGAAAAAAATAGTCGCGTCACAATTCTAGAGTTAAAGCTATGGTTTGCTGAGGATTATGGGCATAGGCTATACACAGTATTCTCAAAATAAATTTTTATGCAGTTTTTTTCTCTGAAGATTCTGTGTTTGGGACATCTAGTTTTTGCTTTAGTGTATAAATGTATGGAGATGAGGACATAAAATACCACATCTTTTAATTGCGTCGTTGTTAAAAATTGAAATTTTCAGACCTTGTGTGGTTTATGGACCTTAATATAAGTTATCAATTTCTACCTGATACCTCTCTTTTCATGGGATGTTATGATGATGATGACCTCTAACCGTTCGTGAGAAAAAGGGTCTTGACAGACAGACGGACAACAAAGTGATCCTATGAAGGTGCCGTTTTTTTTATTTTGAGGTACGGAACCTTAAAAAAACTAAGAAAAATTACCCCGAGGGCCGAGAATTGCAGCCCGAGCCGCAGGCAAGGGTGTATTATAGACATAATACTCCTTGCTCCTTGCCGATATATAAAAAAAAACAAAAATAAAACACTAGTGCGGTAATATAATGAATATAAGCGTGTTTTATAAGCTGGGTTATTGACCTTAATACAGTGCAAATAGAGCTGTTTTATGGGCAAATGTGTTGAAAACATTTTTTGCGTAAATAGCACGTGCAAAGCAGGTACGCACGCACGGCACGGCCGCTAGTCGGTGAAAACACTTTGACCTTGAGCGGGTCTCTGGTTTTGAGCTTTTGTAGCGTAGCGTTAGTTCAGCTTACACTGGTTTTTTTTCTACGTGCTTGCTGCAGTGCGTACTACCTGTTATCTCACTCTTGCTAGCAAAAATCTCTCCCATCTCCTTAAATGGGTTTTGCTAGAAATTAAGGACCAAATTAAAGGGTTGGATCTCATTTCTTTTGTCTTCCGTAGTCAACAATGAACCCTCATAGTTTCGTCACATCCGTCTGTCTGTCTGTCCACAGCTTAGCTCAGTGACCCTAAGTACAACGAGTAAAAAGCCGAAATTTCAAAATTTCCATGCAAAACTATACAATGCACTAAAATGGTTCACACTAATTGTATTGTTATTGTATGAAAAGTATATTTGTCTGTTTATATCTTTCTCTGATTACACAAGTTTTACTTAAAAATCAGTTCAAAAACTAGAACCCGACTAATGGCAAATCTTGCTCTAAGAAGTATGAAACAAGAAAATATTGTCATCTGAAATTTATATGTACAAACTATGGTTTTTAATAAATATTCATAGTGATGTTCAGATAATAGCCGTGGTCTTATCAATTTCAGATGACTATATTTTCTTGTTTCATACTTTTTAGAGCAAGATTTGCCAGCTTAGTCGATTTCTAGTTTTTGCACTGATTTTTTATTTACATTATTTTGGGGTTATGAGTGCGTAATAAAGCTAATAATATATATATTTGAAATGTTTAGCTATATATTTGAAATATTAAGCTCTTTCATTTGATACTTAACACGGTATGATTAAAAAAAATTGTTTTCGTTCATGACTTAATCTTCTCTAGAGGGCGCCACATTCAATTAAACGAAAATTCTTGTATCCTATAACCAGCGGATGATCTGATTTATCAAAATACAATAAGTATTTTATAAGTTATGAGGGAACAGTGAACATACATACATACTTATAAACATACATACCGGTCAAAATCATAACCCTCCTTTTTGCCGTAGTCAAGTAAAAAATAAGGTTTTGAACGTTGGTTTTCAGGGTTAATACACATTTAGATTATAAATTACTTAATGGTTTACACAAATTGTTTACAACGACTTGTTTACACCTCTTGACATGTCAATGACTAATGTTGCAGTGACTGTTACGTCAATGTTGGGGTGGTCTGGTCACGTCACAAATATACGAGTATAAAGGAGAAGGTCTGGTCACCTAGGTTTTTTGAATAAAACCTTATTCTCTTCTTTCGTTAGCCAGACTACTTTGTTGAGAAGATATAAATATATGTCCGGTTCCCATTGTTAGAGTAAAATAAAATATATACTAGTGTTTAAGTATATAAAAGTAATAAAAATTTCATTAAAATCGATTTAGTAGTTTTTGCGTGATTCTCGAACAAAGAAACAAACAGAAAGACAAAAGTCTAAAAATCTGTGATTTGGTTTAGGAGCTACAAAATAGCATAACGTGATTATTTTTTTAATATCTTCAATGTACTGACAAATCAATTTACAATTTTATAATAGTAGAGATCTTATTTTAATGTTTTGATTTTAATTAAAACTGCTGTTGTGTCCGCAAAAAGGTTTTTGTGATATTAGTACTCGTTCTATGGTAACTAGGTATAAAATTCAACACATTGCTACAATTTCCAATCTTTTTGTACTTTACATTACTATTTTTAGTCAGTAAGGCTGTGTCGTCCTTAGTCCCCAGTGACGCACGTGCATAATTCGTTCGGCGCTCATCTCAATGCTTGCTTTTGATAACTATCATCAGTGTCCCTGTGAGTCTCCATCGAGCGTCATCAGGACTCGGGAACTTGTTTCAATTATTTTGTGTACATGTTTTGTAATTTATAGTTTAGTAGTTTGTTTATTTTTCTTTTTTTTCATATAGTGGCTTTCTTTTTCAGTTTCTTGCGATGGCATTTCAACAATCGGGCAGCGACGAAGTCCCGTTCTGAAGTACTATAGTGGTGTTTGCGTATTAACTACAGCAAGGAGAAGGCG
Source organism: Athrips mouffetella (assembly GCA_947532105.1). Classification (NCBI taxonomy): domain Eukaryota; kingdom Metazoa; phylum Arthropoda; class Insecta; order Lepidoptera; family Gelechiidae; genus Athrips; species Athrips mouffetella. The sequence continues at coordinate 27,646,524 of OX383956.1, read as the reverse complement.
CCACGTGTGGGCCTGCGTACAACCGGGGGCGGGCGCTCTGCGCCGCCCCTCAACTGCATATGTAAGTACATTATTGCACGCACATTTTATTAACTCTGCTGTGCGTGGCCCTAGTGATCTAAGGACTCGAATTACTTAGATATAATTATACGTTTTAACCTGCTACTGCGAAAATTATGCTTGGAAACTATTTTAATGCATTATTATTCATTTATTTATGTCACTATCTTTGCCTTAAATTTTTTTTTTTTTAGTTTTGGGCTAATAAATTTACATTTGGGCACTATATCTGACCATATGACTTTAATTTTGTATAAAAATAATCGACTATTGATTAGTACATACTGTTTTATTATAATGTTTATCTGCTGCTGTGAACCTGCCTGTACGATTTGTTTAGCGATGGACTTGCAAAAATGGCATTAACAAGAAACTGCAGATGTAAATTATAACAAAATATACTATTGAACTGATTTTCAAGGCTAGTGTTACGTATCGCTCCAGTAGCGAATGCCAGAATTTGAAATTTAAAACTGAAAAGTACATTGACGGAGGTGCGGTACACGCAAGTGAAGTCACTGCTTATTGATGTTGATCTCGTTCTATCTGTAAATCAGTTAATTAATATGAATGGTCGTGGCTTCTGCTTGAAAACTTGTTCATGAAATATTATTTATATTTACTCGATGCCAGGCGAAATTTTAGACAGTAAAATTGCTACTGTAGGTTCAATTATGTCATGTAAAATGTCATTGATTTTAGTCAGGTCTAGCTAGTTGGTCTATGTTCTATGAAATTTACGAAATTTTGAGTAAACTTCTGTGCCAAATTTTTAATATTTTCTGTTATGTGGTGGCACCGTGGTGCACACAGTGTAAATCGCGGGTGATCGCGGTCAGGTGGGCTAAGGCGATGATTTTGTCACTTTATGAGATATTTAGCGAGATGCAAGTAGGTATGTAATATTGTTCAATCAAAAATGCAAATACTTACTTACCTATTTTGCCGCCATAAGCTTAAGATGACATAAAGAAAAGTAAAATCGACTGCCTCACCCAGTCGACTTCCAGCGCGGCGTTGCATACCTAGAGTGCGGAGTGTCACAGGCCGATTAAGATAAGCTGTACCCTTTAGATGTTAGACGGAGAGACAGATGTACAAGTATTAGTAATAGGATTCCGTTGACAACCTTTGGGTATGTATCTAATAAAGAACCCTTATGGTGCGATTTCGTTCGTCTGTCTGCTTGCCCAACTTGATTGCAAATGAAAGAATAAAAATAAATATTGCAGAGGGATCCGCTCTCTGCCTACTTTTTTATCATCTCCCACGTTTGCTCAGCGAAAAATCCGAATTCGTAGAAACTAAAATGCGCTGAGCGATGTATAAGCGATTAATAAATCTGCCTAGTGTTACGAAATTTAGCTGCGCTGGTTATACTTGAATTACACTTTTCTTTTATTAGTACTAGCTTTCTGCCATGCTGCGTCACTCTTAGTTTTTATGGATCCGTACTTTAAAGGGTGTATACTTAGTAGTATGTATGCATATATAACAGTACATAACATAATAAAATTTTAATCTATAGAATGCGTCCCGTTGATATCGCTAGAATAACAAAGTTGAAAAGAAGCAAGTTGTAACAGCCCACCTGCGAGCCAATTTTTGAAAGTTACCGGGTGATATTCGAGATTTTTAAAATTAAAACAAGCCCTGTTAAACTCCTCAAAAGTAAGAATAAATATTTGTTAAATATAAAAAAATGTTAAAATTTAAGTTTTGTGAGTTTATCGTGGCTTTCAAAAATTGGCTCTCTGTAGGATGATATAATCTTGGTCATTGATTTTTCTTCACATGCACACGTTAAATTGATAATTTGAATATAAGTTGAATAAAATAAAATAGAGACTGTATTTTATCATAATCCTGAACAGCTCCCAAGATTTTATTATTAATGTTAATCGTAGAGTTGTTTAAAGGACCTTTAGGAATAATGATTAAGATTTGAAACTTCTCTCAGTTGTTCATGAAGTCAAAAGAGCCCGATTAAGATCATTTCCCCCACGGGAGCGCCACGCGCCGAGACGGGATACAAAAGGGCGCTCTGACCAGACGCTAGAATATAGAGTGGAATTCTCTGCCTGCGTCTGTGTTCCAGAGTTCATATAACCCGAATCTATTCAAGTCGCGAGTGCATAGGCATCTTCTGGGCAAGCTCGTTTCAATGTCGCCCTCATCTCTGTCTTCAAGACTAGATCGAGGTGAGAGGTCAAGAGTAAGCCCATTGACAAATAAAAAAAATAAAAAAACTTCCACTGGGCCACGAGCGCTTCAAACTATCGATCAATACGTAACTTAAATTTTAAATAATTATCCTCCATCTCCTAACCGTTAAGGAGTTGTACCTTCCATCATCAGATCATATGAATACCAGACGCAAATACTTGTATAGTTTTAAAAAATATATGAAACACGTAATACGTGCCTATAAAATTTGAGGGTTGCCCTCGATTTCCCTGATCATCAGATCCTGACTTGGTGACAATGGGACCACCTCAGAAGAATACCCTTTTGGATAAAAAAAGAATTTTGAAAATCGGTTACAACTGACGAAGTAATCGGTAAACATACATACATGAACAAATAATACATATAGTGGAACATAAAACCTCCTCTTTGTTGTAGTCGGTTAAAAATAGTCTACACATATGGAAATGTCGTTGAATACGAAATGATTTATTTGAATAAGGATTAATAGAAATGTATGGATACTATGGATAACATGGTCTGATGGTGAAAAAGTAGTTATTGTGACTCCAACTCCAATAGTATGGTCTCGCGAAGTTTTCTTTAATATTGCAGAACATTACTTTGTTCTATCATCAATAGTTTCCGTAGCGCATGCAATGAAAGACATCGTATGGCAATTTTTTTCACCTTATGTTACATTTTGAAGTTTTAGTAAGGATCCCTACTTTTTTCTAGTAATAAATGTAGCTTATGTTACTCAGGAATAATTTAGCAATGTAATGGTGGAAAACCATCTCCGTACACGTGTTCCTTTAGTTCTTATTATTAGCTAAAATCCAAATTTCAAGTACCTTATGTCAAAATTGTAGGATGTTCAATAATGTTCATACGAACTTACATCCCGTATTTCTCCCTATTGGGTGATGGTATCTCAAAATTTCTCAAAAACGTGTTTCTTTATTTCTTATTATTTATAATAAAAAATAAAGAAACACGTATTTAAATTTATTTAAATCCAAATTTTCATATACCTCATGACAAAACTGTAGGATTTCTGTACAAATTTTTATCCCTCATTTCATCGCGTTAGGGGATGAATTTCGAAAAATGCTAAAACACATAATTTTTAATTTTTTACGGAGAGCTCAAAACCAAATTTTTATAGGTAATTCTACATTTAAAAATGAAAGGCTTATAGACCAACATATGGAAAAAATAATCCCCTTTTTCATCCCCTTGATGGGTAATTATTATGAAATGCTTTAACACGTGTTTCTTAATATTTTACCAAAAGCATAAATTCAAATTAGTGTGAATCTAACTCAAGAAACAAAGGACTTTCATTCAAATTTTCATTCAAATCCTTCCTTAGTGGTTGGTTCTGAAATGCAAAAACCTGTGTACAAAATTTCAGATCTGTAGCTATAGCGGTTACGGCTCGGCGTTGACGAATCAGTCAGGCCAATCTATGTATTTTATATATTTAGATTAAAAAATAGACTAAGAGAATAATCTGAAAAGCCTTTTCCTTCCGATTTTGAACGGCATCGATTGTAACTATTAGACACCGGGTTTTTGTTTAAGACTAAATTGACCCTCCTGAGCTCTATTTTGCCCGGTGTCAGACCAATTTCCCCCCCATCCCCCTCTTTTTTTTATATGTCCCTCATAACATAACGGTTTTTTCAAACTTAAACAAAAACTATTAGATTTGGGAGAAAATTGTCTTCGAAAAAAATTATCTACACACGCCACTAATTTCACTTTTATAGGTCTTATAGTTTTTGAGTCACATCTTCCTAAACTAAAAGAATTCTTCAAATTTGGAATTTTAACTCTATTTTCGCTATTTCTATAGGGAAACCGCTGAATTCGGAACAAAGTGTTGTATGCACTAATTAATCTTGATGTATTGACCTACAAAACGAGACCTCATTGATAGTCGTACGCATTTTTGTTTACCTTCTACGGTTAGCAATAGCTAACCTGCGAGATATTACGTAGGTAAAGCCTGTTGGGGTATTTGATGAGGTAGGTATTTTCTGAGCGGCTCTCTCTTGATTGTTTACAGCTAAAAGGTATTTATGTTTTAAGCTTACCGGTAAGATTTCACAAATTTTAAATAATTTTCGATAGTCGCCTTTACATTGATTTTTAGTTTTGTTACTAGGAATCTAACTTGCAGTGATTCAAGTTTCTCTATGTACGTTTTAAAGGTAAGGCCGTAACAATCAAGAGCGTAACCCAGTATTGAATCAACTAATGAGAAGTATAAACACTTAAGTGTACTAATGGGGACCTTAAAGCTTAAATGATAGAATTTCCCAAGCAATGTTCTTAACTTATTACAAATATAATCAATATGATGAGACCAGGAAAAACTAACATCGATTTTAACACCAAGGTAGGTTACGCAGTTTACTCTTTCAATAGGTAAGCATTGGCAGCCAGATAATTTTTTATGGTAACATGAAATTTTATGAGTAAACATGGGAGGTGGAGTTTCTGTAAGACACAAATAAGGTGAGTGGATTATAAGAAGCTTTGTTTTATCTGTGTTTAAAATGATACCATTATCGTGCGACCACTTAACGACCGCATCTATATCCTGCTGGACTAGGTGACACGCATCGGCAAGACTGGTACCGGCACGGAGTGTGCACAGGTCGTCTGCAAACATGTAGGATGAGCAGTGTCGTATGACTCCACATAAACTGTTTACATGCATTAGATAGCACACTGGACCGCATCTGATGACTCCATCACCCAATATGTCAATTTAGTCAACAATAGTAGACTCCTCTCTCAAACCTCAATCTCGGTCGCCCCCAGTTTAGTTCAGTCCCATACTTTGGGAACTACCGGCATGTCCCAGGCCGATTCTCTCCGATCCCCGGCAATAACCAAAGCCGTGATTCGAGCCCTTCGAGGCGCCCTTAGGATTGTTGCCTACTTAGGTTAGTTTTTCTGGGTAGAGCCTTCGGCTCCCCAACCGTCCGGTGAAGTTGTGACAGCCACTCAGGCTAACAACAGAAGTCCTCATCCAAACAAACGATAAGAACGTGACGTAAGGTAGTCACGGAACCAGGCGTTAAGTTGATGACTAACACCACGTTCGTCCAATCCATTCAAGAGTGTGTTTGTTTCTAGGGTGTCGAAAGCTTTTTTAAAGTCATAAAATATTGCTACTACGATTTCTTTATTTTCTATTAATTTCTTCTGTAAACTTTGTTAATAGGGTATTTGTGCTTTTTCCTTTTTGGAAGCCATGTTGGCACTCATTTAAAATTCTATTTTGATGAAGAAATGTCCCAATTTGCGTAACAATACATTTCTCTATAACTTTATCAATACTCGACAATATTGATATAGGTCTGTAGTTAGAACAATTCTTATGGTCACCTTTTTTATGAATTGGACGAACAAGTGCTTCTTTCAGTTTATTTGAAAATTTGTGGCTACTTATCGATAAATTAACTAACTTGGCTAATACAGGACTAACTTTATCTACGACAAATTTTAAATCGGACATGCGTACGACATCGCTTCCAGGTGATTTATTTTTATCCATTTTATTTATGATGCGTTTTATTATACAACTACTCACCGGTTGCCACCTCATACTCACGCTGGATTCATTGACATAGGTATTTCTATCTAACCACTTATCACTACACACGTGTTTTATCTGCTCAATATCGTTAGAGAAATTAAAAGCAAACTTATTACAAATATTTTTTATACTGCCTTGTTTGTCCATGTTTTGAAGAATCACATTATCTAGAGACTGTTTTTCGTTACCTAAAAGACTATGGATTTAATCCCAGATTTTTTTAATGTTTTTGTTAACGGCATGCGGCACATCGTGTTTTGCCCTAGCTGGCAAATACGATCTGCCTACGACACGTCATACATCACTTCGTTCCAAATTCAGCTATAGAAATAGCATAAATATTGATAAAATATAAAATTCGAAAATTTCTTGAAGTTTGGTAAGATGTTAGTCAAAAACTATAAGACCTGTAAAAGTAAAATTAGTATTGTGTGGTAGGGAATTTAATGTAAATTATTTTTGTAATTTACAGTTTTCTCCTAAATCTAATAGCTTTTGTTTAAAACGAAAAAACCACGATGAGGGACGTGTTTTCAATAAAAAAAAGTTGGGAAAGAGTAGGAACGGGGGGAAACTGTTCTGACACCGGGCAAAATAATAATAATAATAATAAAATCTTTATTTGCAAACAACAAGATAAAATAGCTAGATGTACACAGTAAAAACAGTAGTTTGCCTTAAGATAATACATAATAGTTTTGCCAGCTAACATCTAAGCTAGGAAGAACCTGTGTTATAGATGTTAGTCATCCGAAAAATGTCAATTAGGCTTTAAGACAATCAGCGGAGCGGTGCTGAAAACGATATCAAGAGTGCGAGAGTGTTTGCGTGTTTAATACTGTAAGTGTGAAGAATGTGTGTTGATTGTGTGTAAATTGTGTGTGTTGTGTGTATGAGACTGCAGGTGAGAAATAAAACGTGCGTGCAAGTGTGAGAATGGTATGAAGGGGGAAGTTATACAATTCGGGTTAACAATTTTTCAGTTTCGTCATACGTCAAGGTCATTAACCAATTCTGTAGTTTGCTTTTAACCTCAAATTTGTTCAATGGGTATATATTAAGTTTTTTATTGGCTACATTGTATAGCATACTGCTTAAAGCTGAAAGTTGACGTCCGGCAAAGGCGGTACGGAATGTGACACAGCTGACAGGAAAGCCTATTCTTCTAGATGAGCAAGTCTCATTCAGAGGGAAATGTCCATGTCTATGCAATACAGCTCGAAGTATGAAAAGTTGTCGTACGGTAAGTATTTGGGCTTCCGAATATAATTTGCTGGTAGAGTGATCCCGTTTTTTAGACAGCATTACTTTAATAACTGCTCTTTGGGCTCTTTCAAGGCCCAGAAGATACGTCTTGTGGGAACCACCCCAGATGGAAATTGCGTAGGACAGAATAGATTGGCACAAGCCAAGATAGACCATGTGTAAAGTGTCTGGGTCAGCGGACGTTCTCAGATTCTTGAATAGATAGATCAACCTTCTAGTACGTGTGCAGAGTAAGTCGATATGAGAGTGCCAGTTTAGTTGATAATCCAAGAGGATTCCTAGGTATCTCACGTTTTCTACCATCTCCAAGGTAAAACAGTTACAAAAATCGTGCTCAGCAGGGTCAAATTAGTAAAAAAAAAAACCTGGTGTGAAATAGTTACATTCCATGCCGTCCAAAGACGTTAAATAAAAAAAATATCCTAGTTTAAAACCACTTCTCCCATACTTTAGTTTCCGGGTCCTTTGTTAATAGAGAATCTATAAAATAACCTTTCATTTAATATCACATTGTTTGTGTCAGGTGTTAAGGAAAAAATATATGGAGCATCCAATTTCCTCACAAGTAATATCCTTACAAAGTATTTGTTTACTACGATTTACTATATCAATGTTATTGATTGGTACATTGTTACAAAACCTATTAAATTATTTCTCATTCAACACCACCTTTATTGTAGCAGTTCTTATGGGAAAATAATATGGTCCAGCCCATTTCCTCATCTGAATTTTATGTCCTGAAATAGTACATTGCTCATCGAGAAGAGAAAGGTACCGATTCCCAAAGAGGGTGTCGTTTGAGTTCGTAAGTAAAAACGAGACTTCTTTAACATTAAGAACTTCATTCTCTTCTAATATTTTTTTATGGCTTTCACATCTCTCTACGAGTATTTCGCCAATGTCAAAAAGATTTTAAATGATATTTGTTTTTTAATTTCGGAAAAGTGCAAATAGCCAGTATTATTTCGCGGACTTAGAAAAAAAAACTTTTTGGCTTTTGGCGTTATAATGTTAAAAATAAGGCCATCAACCGACATTGACCTAAATAAAAAAAAAACAGCACGTTAGCAATGGATTTTCATACAATATTCCATCCCGCATATTTGTACCATAGATAGATAAAGCGTTTATTTGTGACACCAACGATAGCAAAGATGTAAATTCTTCCTCATTTTTTTTTTGAAAAAGGACTTGAAGCACGAAGAATGGCCCTCCTCCAATCCAGACTTGAATCCGGTGTATTATTGATGATTTGATTGATTGATTGATTACAAAATGTGGCAACATTTGGAGGAGAAAGTCTGCGCTAAACCTCACCAGAATTTGGAGTCTTTCAAAGCATCCCTAATAGGGAAACATGCACGAATTTTTTTTATTTAATAAAAATATTCTCATTTATGTAATAAACAGTCTTGTAAAACTATTTTTCGAATAACTGTAATATTAAAAAAGATATAAGCCATCGAAGATTTGTTTCTGTCTCTTTCTAGCAAAACGAAATTTAATATGGAGTTAATATGGCCGTTGTGCATTGTAACGTCACTATTCATGTCGGATCTCTTTGTTTAATTAGTAGTTTTAATGCTTATATCGGCTGTATTTTTTAGCCGGTTTTATTTTTAATTTCACTTTTTGTCATTTCTACTACGGTATTTTCATATTTTGTTATTAAATGCGACTAAAAAAAATTATGCATGTTCCCTATTAAAGCAGCAGCTGATGAAGACATGAAAGTTGTGCGTGCTGCGATCGACGACTGGTCAACGGTTGAGAGCCTGTATTCAAAATCAGGGAGGTCATTTCAAATAATTTTAACAACATTTTGATTTACTTTCAATTACCTTTCTTTTCATTCATATATAAATTTAACAGTCGTACAATTTATTTAATAAAGTATTTTGACAGAACTTATGACCCGATCTAGTATAGAGGTCGCAAATTTCATAACGTCTAGCCCACGGTAGCCCAGTTGAAAGAGACGTCTCAGAAGACGAGGGTTCGAATCTTGATGTGGGTATAAATTTTTCGATTCAGATTCAGATAATTTTATTCAATGTAGATTCTTTACAGAATACTTATTGAATGTCATGCAAAATACAATGCAAATAGAGCGAGTCTACGCCGTTTCGGATCGTGCTATGGCAGCTTAAAAGAAACGGCAAGAAACCACTGCAGCACGGCCTACTTTAAGAGTCGGCTTTTTACAATGTGTTTCTTGTGTTTCGCTGGAATATCAGAGCACCATACCTCCTTGTCATTGATATAGTCATCTAAACTTTTTTACATAATGTTTGCTTTACACATTCTTTAAACTTTCTCTCAGGTAATTGCACTATATTGTCAGGTATTTTGTTGTAGTATCGTACACACGAAATTATAAAAAATGGCAAAAACTCTAACGTATGCAAACCTTCTTCTAATTTAAAGATTAAGATTATCGATTCGCAAAACTGATAATGATACATTTTGTCCAAAAGTTTACACAACGTCATTTTCGATTTATATATTTTTTAGATAGTTGTAATTACAGAGACTTACTGTAAATCTATTGAATGCTTCTACATAACAGAATGTTCTTATGCCATTTGTCACACTACTGCAATAGCTACATAACTAAAGATATACCTACCTTCTGAATACATTGAAGGATCCATAATAAAAAAGAGTGATTATAAAATTCTCATAGAACTTAATAACTAACAGATAACAAACTATACACAGTTAAAAAGAAAAAAAATTAAATTGGTCATAATTCAAGAAAAGGCTTACGAGTAAATCACGTCTGATTTCTCAGTAATTACCATATTGTCAATCCGAGATTTTTATTAATCAGCTGATTTTGATTCTAAAGTCATTTAGTTGTTGATAAAACCATAGTATATTTACGTCCTTTTTTTATTTAAAAAAAATCGTAAGACTATCAAAAGTTTACTTTAGTTCTTTTTCCATTATTTATTCGTATACGTTTAATTAATATAAGTGCACATTTGTCTAGACGTCATATTTTATATTACATTTATTAACTTGCGGTATTATTTATATTTATTACTTTTGGTGGGCCCCCTTTACTATATTTAATTATTGGTACATAATACTGAGTCGACTCTTTTTATTAAATAATTGGCAACTTGTGCCTATTTGTGGGTCGTGCGCACGCCCTTATATTAGAGGTCATGGTTTAAGCCTTTATCCGACTCCAACTTATCTCACGGAGCAAAACTCGTTGTCACCATGATCGATAGAAGGATCTGTACCTCACTGTACCATATAAATAGGGTCTAAGATTTAAGACTTCTATGGTCTCCAACAGTTTTCCCAAATGGAATCTCGTTCGCTTTTTGGCTGAAGGAACTAGCCCTATTGTACCGCATCACGCGTCTACGCGTACCGCTTACTCATAATACTCATATTTGAGCTACATGTATGGTAGGTTATCACTACTTACTAAACCCCTTTACCTACAAATTCACGTAAACTGCACTCCATTTTCAGTTCTATTTACTTTTCCCATTTCATTTCAATCACACAAAACTTTCACTCACTCCTTTGAATATTTCGATATCCAAGTCTTGGCTAACAAATAACAATCGTCGTTTGGGTGATCAGTCCAAATGACTGCTAAGACTCTGTATACCGAATTATCCCCATACATATTACTCATACTCAATCCATAAATACTGCTACATAACGATCACACAAATCCAAACTATATAACTTGTCTATCTATACATTCCTCGTCCGATCACTTTACTAAGTTTCAATTTCATACCTTTCGAAGAAAGTACCTAATCGTCACTGATGGAACAAAAAGTTTTTTAACACAGTCTCCTAATAAACCTTTCTTAATGCTTTCCTTATGTCAATGTTTTAATTTATTTTTCGTAGGTTTTTATCGTCAATTGTGGCCTTTAAAACCTTTTGTCTCTTATCTGATTCATTGTTAATCTGTTATACTTTTAGCAGTTCCATAATATTGCGTCGGTATACTACTTACTATGTATTTTGTTTCAATATCCCTCGTTTACTATTTATGCTACAAGTTTTTCCTTTACAAACATCAAAACAGGATGATACTAATATTACACTAATGCCTGATACAAGTCTTGTTTGGTTTAATTTATATACTAAAAAAGTGTTACAATCTTAATCATTTTGTAATTTTAAAAATGAGTGATATAATTTTAGCGATACTGCACCGGCAAATGGAATTGTTTTTGTTCTGAGCAGCAGTGTATACCTATATGTAAACAACACCATATTAGTTGCTAAGTAATGGAATGTTACTGAATCGAATAACTTACTAATGAATGCTCTATTTCGTGGAGTTTCTACAATCGACATTATAATTTATTATTGGTATCCATTAAAAAAACAAAACTTTAAGTTTTTGGCTTATTGCATAGGCTAGTAATTTTTTTTTGTGTCATTATTTGTCTGATTTCATTTACATTTATTGCATTTTTATGTCAAATACTATTTAATTAATTACTCTCTAAATATTTTTTTTTTTTAAGTTTTTGCCGGTTTTAAAATTAAATACTTCAGAAAACAACGATCTAACTAAAAATGTTTAACAGTTTACAGAACAATTACAAGGTACTAAGTCCTATCGAATTTAAATATTCAAGACACAAAATACTGATATCAATTTCAATTTATTACTTTAATTTAATTTATTACTGTGTATTTATTTTTATTTATCTAAGTAGGAAAAAAGTCTTGTAAATATTATGTAGGCATTTAATCTTAATTACTTTTATTTAAAAATTCTAATCATAATTTTATTATTTCTAAGAAAATGGCCATATTATGTACGATTTTTTTTAAACTGAGGTAGGAGTCCAATTCTATTAGTATTTTTTGTTTTGAAAAGACTTGCAAAATCGATTAATATTTTTTTATGTTTTTATTTATACACATTTCCTTCAAACAAAGAATACAATTTTCCTATAAATTATTCAGCTTATTTATATATTTTTTTTTTACCCAACAACACATGATTTGATATTTTTTTTTTTATTTTCACAATTACATTGGTCCGTGATTTTGAGTTTAATTAAAACAGAAACGAAATTTGAAATTACGTAAAATAAGTAATTACTTAATTGAAAGCATGATAAAAATCAGCACAAAATGAACGAATAAGAAAAAAAAAATATATAATAGAAACAGACATTAAATATCACTGGTTTTTATAAGATTTTAACAATTTTTAAGACGATTATAGAATCCCAATGTTATTTATGAATTATACTATAACTACATTTTTATAATTTTGTTACACTCACAAAAAGAAATATTTTTATGATTTTACCTGACATTTAGATTTTTCATTGATTTATTTTGAAAAATTGTTTAAAATTAAAATTTTCTGATATGTCTGTTTTTACCTAACTTACCTTATTTCATCCGGTTACGAACTAAATTAAAATGGGAAAAATACTGTATCTGCATCGACGGCTAGGCTAAAAGGGATGAAAAAAATATTATTGATAACAAACAAACATTACGACCTGATTTTTGTACTAAGTAATTTTTTTTTCTTTAAAAAATGTATCGATCTGCTTTAAGAAAAATAATACTAAGAATAATTTGTAAGAATTCAAAATTAAATCCAAAAGAAATACATTTTAAATTATAAAAAAAAAATATTTAGAAGCTAAATACAAAAACTTAACTAAATGACCGACTTTTTCTTCCAAATTCCAAAACAACTTGTCAAACTAATTAATGTTATTGAATTTGAATAATTAGTCTACTGAAAATAAAATTATCGGTTAATAATCGGTTACCAACTTGACATTCTTGTTAAAACTTTGATGAGCATGGTTTTTGAGTTTTTTTTTTTATATAATTACTTGATTGTTTTGAAAAGAAAGTTTTAAGCTATGAATGTAATCAAATTAACAATTCGCCGTTCCCATGCTTACAATAATATCGTATTTCATATTATCAGTAATCGTTGCTAACAGTGTCACCTTTTGCTAAATAAGTACTTTTGATTTATGTAAAAGAATACCTTACCTACTATATCAAGGTTTCAGGCGCGATAAATAAAGTAAGTAAAATAAATGATTTACTTAAATAAAGATTATATTGGGGAAAATAATACGTAATTTTCCTTCCTGGCGTAGCGATGACAAATATAAACAAACTTCGTCGGCAAAAAAATTTCTTCCAAAGTGGACCAAAAGAATTTTTAACTTCACCCGGCGGCAACTCATCATCAAAATTGGATATCTTGATACATCATAGTATCTTACTTTTCTTCTCTTCGCTTCATAATGTCGGCTCGTAAAACTTGGATTTCTTAATTCACCATATCTTGACTCTTCTACTCTTTGATACACAATCTTCACTGCCTAACACTTGCTTCTTATTCAAAGGAAAAAAAAATCTTCTTTTTCCATTTCGCGGCTCCTAATACTCGTACTACACTGATCACACATAACTACTCCCGGCAGCCTACTGTAACCATCAACCATCAGACCCGAACTTCTCCCGGCGCCCTGCTTTAACCATCCATCATCCGACACCAACATCTCCCGGCGCCCTGCATCAGCTAGCCATCCATCCAATCGACACCAACAACCGCCCTGCGCCCTGCTATTCACGCCATTCCACACATCCACCAGCCACTTTTTTATAGTTCTCAAAATTTATTTTTCTACACGTCTTAAAAAAGTATCTGATTTATCACATCGCGTTCGCATTATAAAAAAAAATTAAATCACTTCTCGATAGTCCAAAGTTCATATATCACCGTATACCGTATTACATTTCGAGCTCCGCACTGCGCAGCGCTGCCCATGTAAGGCAGCACTGGCAGGGTCACCATGTAAGGTGGCTGTCGGGAGCGGCACAAAGGAAACGACTGTCTCTCAGAAGATTCGTATATTGACTACTTAATAGGAGTACATGGGTTCTTATAATATAGCATATGTATGTGGAGGTGCGTCACACACTACACTAGTATATGGCTGATCAATTTTGTACTTATTTCTATTATTAAAATTATGTCTGTCACAAGTTTTAGGTAATAGGTAGGTAGCGTACATAATGTTTTTATAAATATACTGGCATGGCACTGTCATAATGTTGATCTCCTTAAACAGTTCTCTCAGGGAATCACGAGTCTTCAGGCAATAAATTGCTCTTGTTACGACTTGAGAACCCTCCTTCTTATTCTCCTGTCCAAGTTTCTTTCCTCTCCTAACATACCAGTTGTAACCGCGTTACCTCAAACGAAACGCGGCTTCAGTGCACCTGTCAGCTGTCATCCTGGCTGTCAACGTCTGTCAAAAAAGATCGGTATCGCGGCCGCGGGCGCACAAGCTAATTGCGCAAACTAATTACGATATCAAGGGAAAATCTACACGCAGCCCCCTGGAAACCTGTGAGTACCTTCCCCTTTATCCCGTTTTCATGTTCAAGTATTTTCCTCCGCTTTTTACCGCAGGTTTAGATTTTATTGCATTTTAGATCTAGGTCTGCCCAAACTAGAACAACCGACAAGTGCAAACATAATTTCTGGTCCTAACGAGCGCGAATACCTATGGATTCGTACAGTATTCTCTTATTTCGTTAATATTCAGTACATTTCATTAGAAATACTTCAATATTTCAACGAAAATAAGCAAAATTTTATCGCCGGTTGTATAACCCGACTAAATTCGGTGGTTCTAGTTTACACTGTAAGTGTTCGGAATAGTGCGTCAACACAATTTGGTAGGATTATACTAAACACGCGGTGTGCAATAGCCAAATTTTACGATTCGAATGTTAGCTAAATATCTTTTTGACAAAAATCAAAAGTATTTCTTCAACCTTCGTCGTATCTAATCGCCAGGAGCGTTGCATATTGTTTTTACGCCTAAATAAATCATTTTACGTGAATGAGGTAGGTAGGTAAATAAACTTTGTCGTTCCGAATCAAAGTTGAACCTTCAACCTTCTTCGTACCTATTCACTATATACTTTCATAGACACCTTGAACTATGGATGACTCAAAACTTAAGGTTTTGGAATCACAGCGCGAGTACATTTTCCGCGCCGTTCAAATAATTTTTGATCTTTCTAAAAAAATCGAGTCAGACGCTGCGTCAGAAAGAAGTTTTCGATCGCGTATGTCAGCAATTGAAACTCATCGAACTGATTTTCTCTCGGTAAACTCGCAAATTAATCTACTGAAATTAAAAATTAATCCAGAAGCTAAGTTGGATAACAATGTCTTGCATTCTTTTGACGAGTTGTATTACAACGTGTTAGAGGTAAACAATCAACTTATAGCGATGGATCTTGAGCTACAGCGCGAACGAGAGCGCCGCGAACGAGACGAGCGTGAGCGAGAACGCGAGCACAGGCGCGATGAGGAACGTTCGGAAAATGACTCTAAACCAATAAATGCACGTTTGCCTAAAATCGAATTACCAAAATTTGATAGCAATGTAGAAAATTGGCCAACGTTCTATGACACATTTTCAAACATAATTCATAACAATAAATCTTTAACTTCGATTGAGAAATTTCATTATTTGATCCAATGTTTATCGGGTCCCGCTGAAGCCATTGCTAAAGGTGTCCCGGCAACGGGTGATAATTATCAACACGTTTTCGATACGCTTATTGAACGTTACGAAAATAAACGGTTATTAGTCGTGACTTATTTGGAAAAAATACAAAACTTTCCCCAAATTAAAAATTCGAATTTTATAGAATTACAGCGGTTCTATAACACTCTTTATGAGTCTAGTAATGCTCTTAACTCCTTGAAAGTCGAAAACTTAGGCGATTTTATTTTATTTCATACCGCCTCGCGAGCTCTGGACGCAGACACGCGTAAAAGATTCGAAATTCAAAATACGTCGCAAATACCTTCCTTTCAAGAACTTTTGCAGTTTCTTCAAGATTATGTTAAGGTCTTAGAAACTACCCAACACTCAAGTAACAATCCGAACGCGCCGCCTCGGTCAAGTATACCTCCTTCGTCAACGAAGTCGAACAGAACTTCCGAGTCGCGGTCATCTAGCGGCGGCCAAAAGCGCTCTGCCTACACGTCGCAGACGAACGCTAAGTCCCCCATTACATTTGAGTGTTTATGTTGTGGTGCAGCGCACTGTATCTATAAGTGCCCCACGTACCAAGCAATGAACGTGCAAGCGCGGCTAGCTATCGTCGCCGAAAAAAAGATGTGTTCAAACTGTTTACGTACAAACCATGCATCCGGTCAATGTATGTCTAAACTAAGATGTCACGTGTGTGGATTGCCTCACCACACGACTTTGCATACTGAAAAAATTGATATTCAAAATCCTAAACCGGTGTCAACCCCTCCTCCGGTAGCTAGTGACCAGTTTAAAGCTAGCCAAGCTACTACCAGCGTTCACGTTGGGCGCAGTCAAGATTCGTCGTTAGTGTTACTAGGGACATGTATCGTGTGTGTAAACGACGCGCTCGGTGCGCCTCGTAAGTTACGAGCGCTTATCGACAGCGGCGCTCAGGATTCTTTTATAACTTCTGCTTGTGCCAACAAGCTAGGTTTGCCGCTCCGCCGCTGCCGTTTAAACGTCGCTGGCTTAGGTGAAAATACCGTGACTCAAGTAAAGGGGAGTACACACTGTACAATTACACCCTGTGGTTCTAATGAACCTAAATTCCATATACGACCTATAGTTATGGATAAACTGACAACAAACATGCCAGTTATTGAGCTGCCCCCTATCGTGAGAGAACGGTACAAACACTTAGTACTCGCGGACCCGGACTTTGACAAACCATCTGAAATTCACTTATTACTTGGTGCGGAACTGTTCCATGATATTTATGACGGTCAACGTATCAAGCTCGAGCCCGGCTTGCCTGCCGCTCTGCATAGTATTTTCGGGTGGGTTCTCACCGGTCCGCTGAATCTTTCGAATTTCACTCCTCCTTCCACGGTTTCGACTTTATTTGCTTCGACTCTCAATCTTGACGAGGCAGTTAAACGATTCTGGGAAGTCGAAGAGCCACCTCGAGTCAGCCTTTGCTCCCCCGAGGACGCAGAGTGCGAACGCTTATACACTGAACTTACATATCGTGAACCGGACGGACGATACGTCGTACCTATTCTCTTAAAAGGGCCTCAACCCAAGTTAGGCGAGTCCTACAATACGGCTCTGTCACGTTTACGCTCTCTAGAAAAGCGTCTAAACCGAGACGAGCAATTAAAAAACGAATGTATGCAATTCATGCGTGACTACGAAGGCTTAGGTCACATGGAAAAGAAGGACTCTGCCACCCCAGCAAAGTGCTATATCCCATACCATTGTCTCGTCAAAAACGAATCTACTAGCATAACTAGCACACGGTTAAAGAGAGTCGTTTTTAATGCGAGTTCCCAAACCTCAAATAAGTTGTCGCTCAACGACTTGTTGCACACGGGTCCCAAGTTACAAGCCGATATCGTTGATATCATCACGGGTTTTAGACTTCATAACGTGGTTTTCACGTGCGATATATCAAAAATGTACCGGCAAATTCTTATCAGACCGGAAGATCGTACATGGCAACACGTCTTGTGGCGCGAAAACCCCATTGATCAGGTGCAAGACTACGAGCTGCGCACGGTGACGTACGGCGTGACTAGCTCTCCTTATCTGGCCATTCGAACCTTACATCAATTAGCTGAGGATCATGGCACAGAGTGGCCACGCGCTGCTGAGGCTCTTCGTCATCATACTTACATGGACGATGTCACGACCGGGGCATCTTGCCTCCAAGAAGCTCTGGAACTCAAAGACGAACTCGTCAGTCTTCTCCAGTGTGCTCAACTTGAACTTCGAAAATGGACCAGCAACAGTCCCCAATTTTTAGAACAATTTCCTGCTGAACATTGCCAGCTCCCAAAAGCCTTCTCAGAAGACGATAGTCGCGGCACGCTTAAAATTTTAGGAGTCCAATGGGAACCTCAAGGTGATTATTTTACCTACTCAGTTTCGGCAGTCGACCCTGTCTATACGAAGCGATCCATTTTGTCGAATGTCGCTCGCATTTTCGATCCGTTGGGTTGGGTCACTCCCTATGTTTTAACGGCAAAATTGCTCCTTCAAAATTTATGGCGCCTGCAGCAAAATTGGGACGAAATAATTCCTCGAGATTTATCTAAAGATTGGAAAGAATTTGTCAACGATTTGGCCAATCTTCCGAGAATTCAAATTTCACGCCAAGCGTTACTTTCAAACTTTGACAATGTTCAGCTGGTTGGCTTCTGCGATGGGTCGACCAAAGCTTACGGATGTTGCGTTTACATACGCACCGAATCGAACCAAGGAGTTCAAACGAGCCTCCTGGTTGCTAAGTCCAAAGTAGCTCCATTAAGACCCCTGACGGTCAATCGACTTGAATTATGCAGCGCGGCCTTGCTCGCTCGTGTACTGCAGCATATGGCTACTTTGCTTAGCACCAAGCTCAACGTCAATCAAGTACTTGCGTTTACTGACAGCTCTACTGTGTTGTCGTGGTTGAACACGGAGCCTCATAAGCTTAAAACCTTCGTGTCTCATAGGGTGGTAAGGACGACCGACCTTGTTCATCAATCACAATGGCGGCACGTTTCCACTCACGACAACCCAGCTGACTATTGCAGTCGTGGCCTCTCCTGTGCTGAACTAGTTCACTGTGACTCATGGTGGCTAGGACCAGATTGGCTCAGAGATGATCCATCACAGTGGCCTGCGCCGGCTAAAATGGAACCATCGGAGGCTCTTCCGGAGTTGAAGTCAACCTCACTCTTGTCTCACTCAGTGGAACCAAGGAGTGTCGAGGTGCTTCAAAACCTCCTGGAGCGTTCTTCATCATTATCACGACTTCAACGTGTCGTAGCATGGTGTCTCCGGTTTTATAACAATGCTCGATCTGCTGCAAAAAAAGAAAACGCTCAAATGCACGGATCGTTAACTTGTTCTGAGCTGGACACCTCTCTTGAGCTGCTGATTAAACACACGCAAACTATGGCTTTCGACATCTCATCCATTCAGGCCGGCAAAACACTCCCTAAAAACCTAAAAAAGCTATCTCCGTTTGTCGATAGTCGCGGATTCGTCCGAGTGGGGGGACGTCTCGAAAACGCCGACTTGCCTGAACACGTAAAACATCCCTACCTTCTACCTAAAAAGTCTACTTTGTCAAACTTGATCGTAGACTTTTACCACCGAAAATACCTACACTGTGGACCTCGCACTCTACAGTCTCTCGTCCAACGTAACTTTTGGATTCTAGGGATTCGAAACCTAATCCGATCGCGACTTGCGAAATGCGTAACATGTTTCAAAATAAAACCTGTTTCTTGTCAACCTGTCATGGGCGACCTCCCTTCTTTGCGCCTGCAGGAAGGAAGCTGCTTCCAAAATGTAGGAGTTGATTTTGGAGGACCTTTCACAGTCAAAGAAAGCCGACGACGTAACGTAAAAACATACAAGGCATATATCTGCCTCTTTGTCTGTCTTTCCGTGAAAGCCATACACCTGGAACTGGTTACAGAATTATCAACAGAAGCGTTCATTGCCGCACTAGATCGTTTCGTTGCGAGAAGGGGCTTGTGTCGTACTATCATATCGGACCGAGGTACAAACTTTGTAGGTGCCAAACGTTATCTCGCGGAAGTTACTGAGCTTCTTGTTTCGGAAAACAGCGCGATTTCTGAACAACTAGCATCTCGAGGTATATCTTGGCAACTGAATCCTGCTTCGGCGCCTCACTTTGGGGGTATTTTTGAAAGCGGAATTCGAGCAACCAAGTACCATCTTAAGCGCGTGATCGGATCTCAAGTCCTCACGTTCGAGGAATTTTACACCTTACTTACAAAAATTGAGGCGATGTTAAACTCACGCCCTCTTTGTGAACTTTCAACCGATCCGAATGAGTTGAATGTTCTTACTGCTGGACATTTCTTGGTTGGTCGCCCGTTGGTGTCTCTCCCTGAGCCAGTATTTGCCGAGAATGTCACGCTTCGCTCTCGGTGGCAGATGCTGCAGCGAATGTCGCAAACCTTTTGGCGCATCTGGCAACGCGACTATTAATATTACATACCCTTCAACAAAAGAAGAAGTGGTATACAGACGGAAAACTTAACCTCGATGTAGGTGATGTAGTTATGATCAACGATTCTAATTTACCGCCTACCGAGTGGCGGCTCGGCCGCATCGTTCAGATTCATCCCGGCGCGGATAAGGTGACTCGCGTCGTGACTATCAGAACCACGAAAGGGTTGTTGGTTCGGCCAATCGTTAAAATTTGCCCCTTACCGATAACTTCTACATCTAACTAACATTCTACTCATTAATATAAACTCCTTAAATTAAAATTACTTAGCCTAGTTCAATTAGTTTAAGGTCATTGCACACTCGCTTGCATTTTTATTTCTAAATCTTAAATTACTTTAGCCTAAGTTAAAATCTTATCTTATCTCCGAACACTTCGCTGTTTTCCAGATCTAGTTTCTGAAACAGCAATGATTATCTTGTGAAATCCCTAGACGATTTCAAGTGGGGGGAAATGTTACGACTTGAGAACCCTCCTTCTTATTCTCCTGTCCAAGTTTCTTTCCTCTCCTAACATACCAGTTGTAACCGCGTTACCTCAAACGAAACGCGGCTTCAGTGCACCTGTCAGCTGTCATCCTGGCTGTCAACGTCTGTCAAAAAAGATCGGTATCGCGGCCGCGGGCGCACAAGCTAATTGCGCAAACTAATTACGATATCAAGGGAAAATCTACACGCAGCCCCCTGGAAACCTGTGAGTACCTTCCCCTTTATCCCGTTTTCATGTTCAAGTATTTTCCTCCGCTTTTTACCGCAGGTTTAGATTTTATTGCATTTTAGATCTAGGTCTGCCCAAACTAGAACAACCGACAAGTGCAAACAGCTCTTATAGCCCTCTTTTGTAAAACGAATACTGAATGGATATCAGCTGCCCGGCTCCAAAGCAGTATGCCATAAGACATAATGCTATGGACTTCCATTAGTAAGTTTAAGACTAAATTGTTGACAATAAACCATGCATGAATCTGTCAAAGTGCATCATTAAACCTCGTTATAATTGTGTGATTTCCTACTTACATTAAATATTAATAAATAACACAATCTTTGACAGATTCCTCACTACCAACGTACTACATAAATAAGGAATACAAATGGCCCTAATATGGACCCTTGAGTACACCACTTTTGACTACAGATCCCAGTGACTTCGTCCCGTTTACTTGTACCTTTTGAATCCTATTGTAAATTAAGTTTTTGGGAGATAATAAACACAATTTTTAGTAATATTATTATTCTCCAAATATTACTTAAGGAGTGTAAGTAAACACCGTAATGTTCAAGTTTTAGCAACAATGTGCTATCTACGCAATCAAATGCTTTGGATAGATCACAAAAGATGCCAAAAGCATCTTCAGATTTTTCCCACGCGCAAAAGATGTATTTTAAAAGTGCAGTCCCGGCATCCGTTGTACTGCGTCCTTTCGTAAAACCAAATTGATGGTCATGCAGTAAGTTATTTCTATTGAAGTGCGAAAGCATTTGAAAAATTTTACTCAGTACAGGCAAGACTGATATAGGTCTAAAATTACTGGGATCCTTTTTGCCACCTGCTTTGAATAATGGAACTACTTTACTTTTTTTCATTAAGTGAGGAAAAGTACCAAGATCGACACAATCATTAATCGCACTAGTACGAGTATATGGAGATATAGTATCAATGAACGCACTACAGACTATAACTGACATTCCCCACAGGTCCTCAGTAGTTTTAATTTTAATACTTTTAAAGGTTTTAACAATTTCGTTAGGGGTGACATGTTTGAACCCAAATTCAGTTTTGCGGGCGTAAACATTCTTTTGAAGTAAATCGCTAGCAAGTGAAGATGATGAATTGAAAGACTGTTGTTTTCAAGGAATATTAGTAAAACGTCCACTACAGGACAGGAAACTCCCTCCAGAGTTCCAGCTTTTGCTGAAACAATGTGAAAGGGAAGTACCATAGTCACCACGCTTGTTAGCGTTACGGCTGGCACCATGGACCGCGGTTGTTGGTGACCGCAGTATGTAAGATGGTATGATACACAGAAAGACGCTTCTGCCCATCCTCCAGATTATAACCCTTAGTCGCCTCTTACGACACCCACGGATATGTATGGGTTGGTACTATTCTTTGCCGGCACCACACGGTACCATACTTGGTTGATATTCCACACATCCACACAAATCGATTTGAAACATAATGCGCACGGCTAAGGAGTGGAATTCTCTGCCTGCGTCTGTATTCCCGAGCTCTTATAACCCGAATCTATTTAAGTCGCGAGTGAATAGGCTTCTTCTGGGCAAGCTCGTTCCATCGTCGACCTCATCTCTGTCCTCAGGGCTAGATCGAAGTCAAGAGTAAGCCCATACATACACAGTAAAAAAAAACTTCCTACTGATTACCTACTAGCAAGCAGCTGAACCAAATTTGAATAGTCCAAATGAGTAGGATTTTGAATTGACAGCACAGGTTTTTGAATTCTGTTCCCCCCTCCCCACCCTCAAACAGGTCCCTGCTTTTAGTTTTTTCATTAATCTCAGATAAAGATAGATGTGAATCATTAACGTTACTTTCAGAGTTTATCTAAAACATACAGACAGACAGACAAAAAGTTCAGAAAACATATTTTTGAGTTCTATTAGTCGTTTCTTTCGCCCACACTAATTTTTTTATAAATATTTATCAAAAGTACAGACACGCGGTTTCTACTCTTTTATTATATGTATAGATATTTTCGTATATTTTCGTATTCCGACCTATGTTCCTTGGGGAAAGTTGTTCAGTATCATGGGTACATTCATACCTTTTTCTATCAAGAACTAATTAAAAGTCACCGTAATAATATAAATACATATATAAAAATTGCTCGTGTACGAGTAGAAATTCTGGACGTTGCTCTTTTGACTTTAAAGCCACATGTGAATTGTCAAGATTGTAAATCTATTAGGAAAACCGAGTGGAAATAAGAACATATGAGTTCCATTTATCGTGGGCTCTTTAAATGATGTAAGTGAAGTTTATCCGTAGTACTTATTTTATCTTTCACTCTCGCATTAAGACTTTTTAGTTGCTTTAGAAAATAACTTATTCTACAAGTTACACTTTCTTGTTATAATAAGTTGGTATTTTTTTGCATTTTCTGAGTTTGAATGTATGTTTACGATAATCACTGAAATTATTGAATTGATTCAATAATTTATTACTTATAGGTACTAAACCGTCAAGTAAATAAATACGTTTCTCGAGAAATTGCTTAAAACGGAATAAAGAGCTGCTAATGCTAGTTGCAATACTCGTATTATTACACACGGGCGCACGTTGTGGAAACACTTTGACCCTGAGGTTTCGAGCGATTGTAGCGTAGTGCTAGTTCAGCTTATACTGTTTTTGTGTCCACTTCAAATGCTGCCGTGCGTACCTATAATAAGTATTCTACAATGTGTCGGAATTTAAAATAGAATGTCGTCTTGGAGATGGCATGGTACGAACGGCAGCAAGCACGTAGAGACAAAACCAGTTAAAGCTGAAGTCCGTTGAACCAGTGCTCCGCAAAAATCGCCCAATACCAGAGGTCCGCTCAAGTGTTTCCACCGACGTGCGGCCATACCTTTAAGTGGGTTACTGACCATTAATTTTAGAGATTTAGATTTTCCCTACTAAAGAAATGCAGCGTGAAATTCTTTTAGCTTTTTAGTGACATCGTGATGTAGACTGCGACTCCAAAATCAACTGTTTTTGTAAATTAATAATTAAAATAAAAAACATAGGCTTTGGTTATTTTCCATTATTTCACTAAGTTACTGATAGTTAACTACTATAGTTGTTTCATACTTTTTAGTGCTAATAGATGGCTTGCTAAATTTTGTAGGAGGTGCGTAGTTTTTGTGAAAATTATTTTCTGCATAGATTTAAAATTTGTAGTGGTTTAAATTGATTATTCGTAGCCGATTTTTATATCAGAAACTAAAACTACCTGCTCAAGATAATAACAGAAATGAATTTCTCGAATAATGATACTAAACTTAACCTAATAGCTAGAGTATAATACAAAAAAACAAAACTAAAAATAAATCAAAGCGTCAATAAGCGTAAAAAAAGCGTATGTATTTTTTAAGTTACTCCGTTCAGGGCGGCCTTTTGTGGCCCCACTCCCGGCCCGGAGCGGAACGCTCCTGTGGGATACCGATCTTAATCAGGCTCTTTTAACCTCGTGAACAACTGAGAGACTTATCAAATCTTAGTCATTATTTCTGAAGGCTTGCCAATTTTTTGTTAGACAAGCAATTTCTCTATAAGAACTAAGATACATAGGGTTTTTGCAATCAAATTTTTTAACGTGTATTATTTTGTCTAGATACCCTCCTGATGGTTTATTGACACACAAAGCTTCTAAGCATGATGTAGACCTCGACCCACGCATCATCGCTTCAGACTCTTTCATATCAGACGAATGGTTAGATGACTTCAAGCCGGTTAACTTCTGCCTACTGACGACGTAAGTTGCGTTGCCCTACCTGTGTCAACGATTTGATAATCTGTATATTCCTCTGAAATAGTGCACACAATTTTAGTATGTTGCTTAGAGTACGATAATTTTTGTTATTATTACTAGCACACACCACCGCCCCACTGCTCGCTGCGCTGTCCCTTTGCCCTTCTTTACTTCCAATGCATCCCGGTCTTGTGCCAAGCTACGTCATTGCAATAAGGCTCTTCTTCCGGCAGCTTGGACGCACGCTTGTTTATGCTTCAAAAAAATGTGTGAGCGGCGTTAAATGAAGCGAACACGTGCGACCGTCCGATGCGCCCACTCTAGTTTTAACTGGGGCCGTGAATGCATCCAGTTGGTCGCGCCAGCGTTTTCGAAAATGACTACGACGCCCCACGTCGTAGCTCTTTGGGGATCTATTTGGTTACTGCCCTCGCCTACAGCTCATGAAATTAAATGCTCATTTCTCTTTGGGGATCTATTTGGTTACTGCCCTCGCCTACAGCTCATGAAATTAAATGCTCATTTCCTGCGGATTTTCTGACTGGATTTAATGGTTAGGAACGTCGTAGTCGAAGAAATTTTTCGACTTGAAAAAGGAGAAATCTTTTATCGTCCCGTTCAATCAAAGCTATCAACTTTTTGCTTTTGCATGATTTTGTTATTAGGTAAGGTTGATTAGTGTATGGCCAGAGTATCATACAAAAATTATGTGCACTATTTCAAAAGTATGTTAAATCTAAAAAAACACAAATGTTAAAAAGGAATGCAATTCTAAGTTTTCAAATTATAATATCTGTTTTTAGGACTGAGGAGCTAACCATGAATACTAGTGAAGATGAACCATCATCTAGTTTAAATGGAAGGTTGAGACCCAGGAAATCACATGTCCCCAGTCCACAAAACAAGGCCAAAATCAAATCGGAAGGCAAGACTTCGCTGGATAAGCCTAAGAGAACGAGCACACCGTCCAAGGCTTTGACAAATAAACAAGATGATCTCGCTAACAACTCCGACGCTCCATCTACTCCACTCTTTTTGTGCACTTTCTGTGACAGAAAATTTGCTTCGAAACAAACTGTTACTAAGCATGTTCGGCGCATACATTACTTAACTTCAAAGCAGGACGCGTCTTTTCATTGCCTTTTCTGTAACCACACTGAAGCTGACTCTAACATAATTCGTCATATGGTCGACAGCCATCCTAATCAATACTTCGCTTGCCTAGACTGTCTCACTCGGTTTCCATCTACATCGGAACTTGCTGAGCACAAGCTCAATGTTTGCGAAAAGCAAAAAGTTACCTACCGTACCAAACTTCGACAAAAAATTGTACGTGGTCCTAAAAAATCCAAGAAGGTAATCGACGACGCCCGCAAGAGCAAATATTCCAAAAATGACAAAGATTTTCAAGAAGGCCATGATTATGACAGAATGGTCATCGCTTGTGAATTTAAACCACCACAAGGTCACGTTGGAGCAGATATTGAAGATAATATAACGACAAATTTAATTTTGCCGCCCAGTAAGAACCTGGGAAACAATGCTGTGCTGGAAAAGAATGCCGTGATTGTCTTGGATGATATACGAATCCCTCACAACTTCGCATTTCATAATTCAGATCCAGATCAGATACTGTCGAGGTTAGGCGTAGTACACAGGTCGCCAAGAACTGGAGACTCTACTAAGAAAGACTGGTTTAAAGCACTTGATGAATCCACCCAAAAATTTGAAAGATGTTTTGATACCAAATTCTACTCTAAAGTGGCAAGTAATGTACAAGAAAACTTAGCCAAATTTCTTGATGGATCGTTTAATTTCAACCCCGATCCTGATAGTACTATTAAAACTAGAAAATCTAAGAACAATGTCGTAATTAATACTGCTGAAGGTTTTCCAATACTTCTGGCTAATGAGCAGTATTCACGCAGTGTGTTTGATATCTATATGCCTCGGGCCATAGCACCCAAGCATAAATGGAAATGGGACAACCTGGAAAATGACAGAAGCCTAATGACTGCTGCGGAGATATTAAAGAGAGACTCCCACACAAATAACTGTATTATAACACTCGTGTCAAGTTTGGATATCTGGACCCAACTGAGTATGCGACGTAAGTTCGAGGATAAATTTCATATCCAGCCGATTGAGAAAAAGACTGAAAAACAAAACATAATTAGTAAAGAGCTGAAGGAGATATTAGAGAGCAGAGAGATTCCAACGTCATCGCAAATAGTAAAAGTGTGTGCAAGCAAACCCTCCCCAAGGACTGACGTGGAGTTCCCCTTATCCCTGGGCCTGGTAACCGCAACGCCGACGTATGAGGTGCAGCCCGCCGTGCTCAGCGGGGAGTGGGTTCGTCCCCGTTGCTACGTCTGCTGCGCGTGCGGCCATCAGACTACCGATCCTAAAGGACTTTCCGCGCATATTTCGACTCAACATCCTAATGCTCATGTACAACACTATGAAATTGTCGGCGATCAACTTTTGAACGCTGACATTTTGAAACACCTTTATGTGCCACCTAGCCAGGTGTGTAACAGGACAAGACCGCCTCGAGGGTATAGAGAGTGTACGAAATGCAATAAATCTGTAACACTGGACGATTTGCATCAGCACATGCTTGACTGCGCCGGAGATACTCCAGCTGTACGCCGTCGCCAGCCCCGCCAGCGCCCTTTTGGTGTACGCAGGCGTCGCTCTAGAATGCCTGATACTACAATCCGCAAGAAAATACGCAAACGTATAAGATCGCGGCAACGAAGACAGAAACCTCACATCGGGCCAAGACCGCGCATCAGGACCGAAGTTGGTGATGGTAAGCATGTTTAATTATATGTTGCTTAACGTGTTGTTAAGAGATTTTATTTTGTTTCACCCGTCCCTTTGTCTGTGTGTCTTTTTATCCTAAAAAATCTAGTCTCGACGCATAATTTCCTAAAACCAATAATTGACTTGAGCCATAAGAATAAACAATGACCTAAATGCAGAACGAAGTTAACCTTTTCCGAAGAACCGTTGCCCGGTTCTTTGCGTGTGTATGTAATTCCGATGGCAATGCAATATTAATATGACATGGAGCTGATCTGATGATGGAGCCGGAAAGTGGCCTTATTCTTTTTTTATGTACGCTTTTATTAGATTAATGTACCCACTTTTTAGGGTTCCGTAGTCGACAAGGAACCCTTATAGTTTCGTCATGTCGGTCTGTGTGTCCGTGGCTTAGCTCAGAGACCCTTGGTATTAGAAAGTTGTAATTAAGCATGGACATACATTTTATCCACGCCGACAAAGTGGTAAAATAGAATATTGTAAAAAATTTTTTTAGTGTACCTCCCCCACAAGTAAAGTGGGGGTGAATTGTTTTTTGGCTGTTGACCCCATCGTGTCGGGTGTCTTTAGATAGCTCTTTTTAAATCCATTTGAGTCTTCATATATCATTTTTCGTTTTAGAGATCCGTTTGCGAAATATTCAGCATGAAAGCACAAATTTTTGTTGGAGTCGAGTGTGTCTCCCCCCCACTGCCAGCTAAACGGTAGTCAATGGAAAAAAAATCACAGAAGTAGTATACAACGTGTTACTTAAATAACGCAAAACCTTTCGGGTGGTGGCTCTGGACATGAAACTGAACGACTTTTGAAAATTCTCAAAAAAATATTTTGCTTTTTCATACAAATTGGCTTGGTGAGCTTATCGATTTGTATGAAGGAGCAATTTTTGTTTTGCGAATTCTCAAATTCTAAAGTCGCAGAACAAAAGTTGTTTAGTTTCATATCCAGAGCCACCACCTGAGAGGTTTTGCGTTATTTAAGTAACACGTTGTATATGATAAAATTAAAAGGAAAACTATCACAGCAAAGTAGGCTTTACAGGTTAATGCGAAATAGCCGAAAAACTGGAAATAATAAAAGTAGCAATAGCAATCAGGTGCTAGGACCTCGCTGAGCGTTAGGAAGTAAAAATTTTAAGTTAAAAAAACAAACAATCAGGAAAAAAAAAATCGGCCTCCATACAAAACTGCAAACTTGATTGGACAGTTTGTATGGAGAGGCCGATTTTTATTATTTCCTAAAAGTTTTATTCATTGAAAGTTGTTCAGTTACGTTGACTGATAATACCCTCTCAGTATTTTCTAACCTGTCCCTTACATCCTGTATATGGGGTAGACAAAAAAAATTCACCCCCACTTTACTTGTAGGGAAGGTACCTTTAAAAATGGTTTTCAAGATTTTATGTTACCACTTTGTCGCCGTTGATGAAATGTACATCCATACTAACAGCTTTCACAAAAAATTAAGATCTCATCGAGATTTGTCCCTTCACACTTGTAGTCAAAGATTGCTAGTTTCCGAAATGTGGCCGCTTTGACTTTGACAGCTGTCACCCGAAATGATGATCTCGCCGAGACCTATCATTTCTCCCTGCACACTTGTAGTAAAAATCACTAGTTCCAGAAATTATTCCGTTTTGATTTTGACAGTTGTCACCCGAAATGAAGATTTCGACGAGACCTATCTTTGTTCCTACACCCTAAATCGAGAAAGGGATGCTGAGATGGTTTCGTCATGTAGAGAGGATGAATGAACGAAGATTGACGAAAGAGATCTATCAGGAGAGAGTGAATGGAAATGTTGGAAGGGAAAGACCTAGGCGAACGTACCAGGACCAAATTCAGGACCTTCTAAATAAAGGCCAGATCAAAAGTACCCTAAACCGACGAGCATGTATGAAAGGACTGATGAAAATACAGGAAGCAAGGGAAGCATGCCAAAATCGTAGCAGGTGGAGGACTGTGGCCTCTGCCTACCCCGACGGGAAATTGTCGTGATATGTACGTACACCCTACACACTTGTAGTCAAAGATCGCTGGTTTCAGAAATGTGGCCGTTTTGATTTTGACAGCTGTCACTGGAAGTGAAAATCTCGTTGAGACATGATTTATCCCTTATCACTAATTGTATCAGCTATCTGTCTCCTGACACCAGCCATCTACTATCACCTGTCATTAGCAATCTATCGCCTGCCACCTGTCACCAGCTATCTATCTATCGTCTACCATCTGTCACTAGCCTATTTAATTAGATGATATAATAAATTCCATCTATAAGCTATCCACTGTCGTCAGCTATCTATTCATTATTTACGGCTGGGCATGAAACCAGTACATTTAGTGAATTTAGACCCATCTTTCGATACAATAAGATCCTTCACAGAGAGGCATACTGATTTATATTTTTGGTTAGTCAGTTCTGATGATGATCAGCTTAAAGATATCTACACAATCTTGTGGTGGCCACGTTCATCCAGCGATATGTATTTGGAATGGCTGAAAGTCAAACCATTGCTGACCACCACATGTTCTGCGGTCCCATGTTTCGCTACAATTCGGCTGATCTCCATTTTTGGTTAGCCATATCTCCGAAGTTTTGATGATCAACACGAAATTTTCTAGACAACCTTGGAGCAACCTTCACCTAGCGATTAATACACTCGGAATAGCTGAGAGTCAAACCATTATTGATAACCACATGTTCCACGGTCCCATTGCCGTTAGGTTTTTTCATCACTTCGATGTTCAAGCGAACGCACCTAGTCTTTTTTTGATACTATCGATGTAAGGCATAAAATAATGATTCCATGTGAAAAGTTATCACAGTCACAAGTTTTTATGAAATTGGCGAAATTTTTATACAGATAAATGAGATCATAATTCGTATAATTCTATAGGTATTTTAATTACTTGTTTTACATTTGAAAGTTGATTTAAAGTTTATCAATCTACGCATTAAGTATTGTTTTTATTTTTTGTTATAAAATAATTAAAGATTTACAAAAGTCAAGAAATAATTGGTCAAAATAAATAAATAATAAGTAATACTAAAACTTACGCACACATTATTAGTCAAATAGTCCGCCACGGAGCGCACCAGGCTCGAAGGTTCCCATCACGCTGGCCGCGTTGCCTCGCTGGTCGGCCAGCGAGATGTGCTGAACCAGGTACGCTCCGGATATTGATATCTCATAGTAAAAGTACGAAAATTGGCAAAAAATGGTGTAAAAAATTAAATTAGTAGTATATCATAACATCCCATGATACGTCCACTACAGTACGGGTGCTCCCTCCTTTCGAGTGAACAATTTGGAGGTGAAGTGGAGGTGAAGTACCATAGTCACCATGCTTGTTAGCGTTACGGCTGGCAGCATGGACCGCAGTTGTTGGTGATCGATTAGATGATACGATAAACAGAGGGATGCTGTTGCCAATCCTCTGGTTTATAACTTAGTCGCCTCTTACGACACCCACGGTAGTAGTAGTATCTGTAGAATCTTGGAAATATTCCCTTCATCAAAAAATATTTTGAATTTTTTTAACACTACTTTTTGTTTAGAACTTATTTTCTACCAATATTTATCAGAGTTATAAGGCATAAATTATGTTCCAATTAAGTAATTTATCCTTAGTAAGTCATTTATCCTTTAATAGAAAATTATAAAGAGGATTGATTGGATTGATTAAGAGTATTGTATTGTATAAATTTATTGCACAGAGTGGTGTACTTTATTCACATTTTGCCTGTTAATGTAGTAAGGCGGGAATTTTCATCACGATACCTGATCTTCGGATGACTCCGCAGCCGCTGAGTTTCGACCACTGGTTCCATGAGCAAATTTGCTCCACATGAGTGTCAGAATAACCCCCTTTCAGGAATACGTCGAATTTCCAATCTCCCTGTATATGATGAAATTTAAAGGAAAACTTTCACAGCTAAGTAGGTTTATCAGGTTATAGTGGACGGTGTACAAAGCTAATCCTAATAGAAAACCGCAAATCGATGTACAGGATTGCCATCATGGAGGATTGAATCATGTTGATTGTTGTAACCTAAAGTACCTGTGTACCAAACGGCAATCCCGTACATCGATTTGCGGTATTATTTTTCGTAGACCGACCACTATTAGTGAGCTATAGCCGAAAAACTGAACATAATAAAAATAGCAATAGCAATCAGGCGCTGACCTCGCTTATTATTAGGAGGTAAAAAGTTTATGTTATTAACGTTAGAAATACTTAATCAAAACCTGCTTTACGATAAAAAATCGTGCAAATACTACGGAACCTTATACTGCGCGTGGCCCGACAGCACTTGGCCGGTTTTTTTAGCACATCCAAAGAATGTTTCTTTGGGAAAGTTGTTCAGTTTCATTGACCTAATAAAGGCGTGAATTTACATTATAAAACAGCAAGAAATAATTAAAAAATAGGGTGTGACATGCTTTTATTGAAAAACTTGAGACTGTGATAACTTTTTATTTCAATACGTTTACTTATTTTTCAGTAATTACATTTTTATTTTTTCAGCTGAAACTATTCGAAAAATGCTTGCGGATCTGCCGGCTAAACGGCATCGTGTTTTGGTCAATCCTGTAAACCTGATTCAAAGACCACGCAGAAAACTTGATATTCAAAGGAGTAAAATTTTGACAAAAAAGTGCTCGAGAGAAGAATTGAAAAGTAGAAGACAAAGTGCTAGAAAAGTGACACCTGAAGAAAAAAATGACTGCTACAAGAATACATCTAGTGTAGATGATGATGAAGACAACAAACCGCTGAGACCTAAAGTAAAATTACCATCTAATGCGTCTGTAAGTCGTCGCGAAACTTTGAAGAGGCAAGTTGTTATGAATAAAAATAAAAGAAAAAGCGTTCGCGTGGCAAAGAAAAGAATTGTTGTCAACGCAGATAAAGTTTCTGATGCACCTCACCCTTTAGATGTTCAAGAAGCGTCTTTGGATAGATCCCCAGAACGACTAGATATCAAGAATGCATCTTACATTACAAGAGAGCACGCTAACCGTGGTGCGTCCAACAATCGAGATGACCAGAGACCGGGTTGTAGCGGGTCGAATGGACCTGCCAATAACAACTGCGCACCGCCTCAAAATGTTCCACTCAAACATTCTATTGCCCGATTGACAGCTAACTCGGAAACTCATGATAAATCTGTACAGTTCCACCATTCTTTCTTGGTGCAGCAAGAATGTAACAACACAGATCAACACGTGCCAACAGGTCAACGCATTCTATTTGAAAATGAAGCCGTCGCCTCCAAGCTCGATAAGCCGCCCTTAAACTTATACCCGAAGGGGTTTTATGATCTTAACAAAAACAAGGCCAATAAACCTCGTAAAGGATTGAATGATTGTATAGCAATGCTAAAGAATAAGTTAGTTGATCCAATACCCGGCCAGCCCACTGATCATGTTTCTGTGCAGTGTGGCAGTGATGAACCCATAGATGATGAGCCTCGAGTTTCGGATAGTGTCACCGTAGAGAAAGATTTTTCTGTACTGAGCGTAGATTTGCATTCACAAATGTTACGACAAGAAGAAATTTTCTTATCACCATACGAACAAGAATCAAATAAAAAATCAAGCCTAGTTTCTGACGACTCTCAACAACTGGAGAATTTGACTTTTGTCGCACAATGTACACAAGAAAATCTGCAAACATTTAAACTTACTCCAGATAGTGCAAATTCTCAAAATAAAAATAAGTTTGCTTCCAATTCTAAGCATGATGCTACACCCAAAACCAAAGATTCTTCTTCAAGTGTACAACTCCAAGAAAATCGTAATGTGGTGCCGAAAGAAAGTACTCTTACGTTGAAACAAACCTCCGAATGTGTCGAAGCGGCGGATAATTTGGTTCTGCATAATAAACCGGAACCTACAAAAAATATTTCTTATCATGCAGAAAGAACACAAGTAAATGACAGTTTTAATTTTATGCCACAGTATCGACAAGAAAGTACAGAAAACACTAAGCAAAGTCTGGAAGTTGCACAAATTCACGTAAATATGACTTTGTTACCCCAAAATCAAAGTGAACACAAAAGGTTATCTCCACATGAAAAAACTAGTTTTGACGATGAATTTTCTAAATTTCATACCAGTGATGAAAGTGTAAAAACTAGAAGCCAACGTGATTTAAGCCGTAGTCAAACACCTGAGTCAGTAAAAGAACATGGCAAACGTCGTTCTGTTGACGTATATTATGAAAGTGATGCCACTGTAAAAGACAAATATGAGAGTTGTTCAAAGCCCCTTGATTTGCCAGGAAAGAGTGCGCTACCCAAATCTCTTGAAGTGCTTCCATCCAAAGGCTTAATTTCAAAAGCTGTGGATATTCTGCCGCCTAAACCTGGTGCGCAGGGAGTCTTCCCGGCAAAATGCGCTGTGCCAAATAATTCTCTTGACGTGTTCCCATTAAAGAGTATGGCGCTGCCCCAATCACTTGAGGTGTCCCCTACAAAAAATTGTATACTTGACAAACCCTACGAAGTGCCCCCCACACAAAGTGGTTTATTACCTAAATCATTGCAAGTCAACCCAACAAAAAGCTGCGTGCTGCAGAAATCTGATGAATTACTTCCCACAATGAGTGGTATGATAACTAGCGGTGTGTTGCCTACTAACAATAATCATTCTATTCACAATGCGACTTTACTGAATAAACCTGAAATCCTGTTAGACAATGAAATACCAGCACCGACAAGAGCAGAAGCCCGAATGATGGACATTCCCACAAATATCCCTCCTGCCCATGCTAGTACTAAAGCAGAGTCTATCATATCGGCTCCTTTAGATTTGTCAAGTAAAATGCTCTATTCCACTCAATTGCCTACCGTAGATAACTACGAAACATTAGACTTGTCCAATAAAAAAATTGATAAACCTGCAGTTCTGATGCCAGTTGAGGAAGATATTATCGTTGATTTACGAGTGAAACCATCGCACCTGAGGGGTTCGCCAATTACATTAGACCTTTGTCTAAAATCATCGAACAGTAATATTGCTAATAAATTTGATGCAGACATTTGTTATACTTATCCCACTGACTTATCTGTAAAAGGAAAAGATTCAAGTTCGTCGGAAAAATCCAGCATAATATCTGGAGGTGTGACTGTAATCCAAGATTTTTCTGGTTCAAAAAGCTTGCCGCTTCCAGACACCGTGTGCTTGGGGCTTAGTAAGGAACATATATATGTAAAAGATTTATCAGAAAGTACAACGGAAACGGTTAAAGCACACTTAAATAAAGAAACCAGTGAAACAAATACTGTATCAAGAGATTCCACAGATTCTGTAACCGTGAAAAGTCATATATCTGAATCACCAGATGGTTTTGATCCAAAGGAGTGCTCGGAAAAGCAAGAGCTTATGAAAACAAAGCCAAAATTTGACCAATCACCCAAGAGTGAACTATACAATATCCCTGAAAAAAACATGCCGTCAGTCGAATCTGGGATCGTAGATAAGCTGCCCCTACAAATGCAAAAACATGTTTATGATCCAACTTTGAAAATACCTCAGTATAAAATAAGAACTAACGCTTCTGTGACGGAAAATACAGCATTAGGACTGATAAGTGAATCTACTTGTATATCATCCACTTCTGTCGCTTTGACAGTATCACAAGACCAGATAAAAAACTCTTCTGGAGGTATACAAGCTTTTGAAAGCTCTGCAATATCACCTCTTTCTGCTTTTAGTGACTCTAGACCAAGTACAGAAGTTGAAACCTCGACTGTCTGCAGAACAGAGAGTAATACCCCTGTATATACTTCGGCGAATATTTGTAAAGCTGTCACGAAAATTGAATCATCAATTTCAACTGTTTTGACTGATATGCATTTGAGTAATCCGAAACCAAAAATAATTAGCACTTCATCTACTTACACGCTTAAGGACACATATGTTGGTTCAACTTCTAAATTTGACACTGATGTTGTTCATGGATCTGTTCAAAGCCATTGCCCAACTAGTAGTCGTACTAAAGACGAATTAAATAAGATAAGTTCAGAAGATAATGCCAACCGGTCCATTAAAACTGATTTGGTCATTGATCATGATCCAGAAACGGCAAAAAAGATTGCTTTACTTCCGAAAGAACTTGTTGAAATTTTAGGCAATATGCCAATAGATCACAGAAATCAATTATTGAACGTATTGCCACAATATGTCTCTACAAGCGTTACTAATTCTATGACAACTGACACGAATAAAGCAAGCATGGATACACCTACCTCTGTTTCGAAGTGGTTAGAGTCACCTGCAAGATCGAATAAACGTATTAATGAAAAGGATGCCTCTATTTCCGGGCATCACCATGCGCCTGTTCATTCTGGTACTCCTGATAAAATTTACATTCCTGCTCCAACATTAGAGAACTCTGTTATAGATCAAAAACAATCCGTACCTAATGTGACTCCTACGGTTTCGGCACATAATATAATTGCAGACAAATGTCAATCTGTAAACGAAAACATCCATTCTTCGCCAACACAATCTCAACATTATTCAAACGAAGAAATTGGTAAAGCAGAAATCGAAATAACTTTAGTAGAGCCATCCAAAATTAGTTTAAATGCAGACAGTGATCATGTTCAAGACTTTTCTAAATCACAAGATAAAATTATTGACTTGACTGAAGATGAAAATGTGTCGCCACGAGTGGTGGATGTTATCCGACCAACAATAATTCCATCACAACTTCCATTAAGTGGAGTCACAGTTATACAAGGCAAACAAAAGAGTAATAGCGATAAAACTGCTAGCTTGCGAGCTGTGCGTATTAAAGCACCATCTGAAAGAATAAAGAATATTGAAATGCTAAATCGAGCATCGCTAGAGCAAAAATCGGCTCCAAAAACGAATGATTCAGACATTACTGAACTACCCAAATCTTCTGAACTTATAAAGTCATTAGCTATTCAGCAAGCTGAGATTAGTAGCACACAACACAGTAATAAAACGACTACTATTGTATCAAAATCGGCTGCTATAATACTGCCGGTAGATGAGTCAAAAACTTGTAAAAAACATGATGAACTTTTAACAATTGCGAGCGATGCAGATGACGAAAAAGAAAAACAGTTAGATATTACTCCCGAGAGCGCTGCCATGAAACCTAGTATTGTAACGTCATCCGTTCCAGTCTTATCAGTTGAAAGTTTGATAACTGAAGAAGAAAAGTGTAAAGCGGTAAAAACTATTGATGTGGCTCTGAATTCTGTCCCAAATGCAGATAGCAATGAAAAATATACTGATTTAGACGTAAAACTACATGTAAAAAATACATCAAAGGCACAAAAAGAAAAATTAACTGTAACACAAGTAGAAGACGACTCTGAAGACGATATGATTTTAGCAAGTATTGTGAAACAAAATCAGAATGTAAAAAATATTACATCACGGAATAAGCGAGACATTAAGAAAAATAAAAAAAATAAGAGGTCTAAGAAAGTTATAGCAACAGAATCAGTTATTAAAAATAAGATAAATGCACTTAGTCTTGAGCAGAAATTGCCTGAAACTGTAAATATTTCATCTTTCGCAGAAAATGATAAATTAAAGCGAAGATCTAAGAAAGGAAGTAGTAAGGAACTTAACGATCAAACAAGTAAAACAGATGCAGTATCTTCTACACCAATTTATTTGAATGAAGAATTAAAAGACTTGGATAACTCGGTACAGGCTGATCTTAAAAACTCAGTAACGTCTTTAGAAAATGTCAAAGAAAACTGTAACATAACTAAGAATAATACGAACGCGCAGGTACAAACTGAATCAGATAAAGTACCCAAAACAATAGAGTCAAGTATTCACAATGTTGTGGAGCAAGAAAAACTTAAAAATCTATCACATGTTGTCTCTTTAGAATCAGGAAGTGTTGATAAAGTTATTGTACCGAAAGATTGCGAATCACCTAAAATTGTAGGCTTAGACGATAACTTGCAGCTTCGTGAAAAAGAATTGGAAGAGAGTAATAAGCAAGATAATTGGAATAAGGAAGCTCTCAAAATAAGTCGCTCCAAACAAACACTGCATGAAATTTCACTCCAAGACAACACTGAAGAGATCAACGAGCCGACTGCGACCAAGGATGTGGATATCAACCTGACTTTAAGGCGAAGTCGCCGTGGAAAATCGCTATTCGTGGATGGATATTTGTCTGCGCATGAAGGTCTAGCTGACATCGTATTAGATCAGAAAACGCCACTAACCAAAAAACAACTTATATTCTCCAAGTTATTACTTGATGAAGAAAATAATACAAAATCCGTCATTTCGAGTACTAGGATTGAAATGACTTCTGTAACAAAAAATACTGGTGCAACAAAGACATTATCATCAGCAAATAAGTGTCCTGAAACAATTACTACTACAGATTTAATTCCAAAAGAAAACAGTACTGTGGAAGATTTGACAGAGAAACCTAAATCTATAAAACGAAAAAAGTCACCACAGTTAAAAAGAAAGTTCAAGAAAAAGAAGTCTATTGATTCTCCACAAGCATCAGAGAGTAAAAGTGTAGACACATTGCAAAGTAACGATAAAACGAATCTAGACATATTAATTTCTGCTGTAGAAGTTCAATCATGCAAGGAAAATATAGTATCAAATGAATCAGCTCAAAAATTACCTGATACTACTAGTAGTATTGAGACGAATAACTCATGCCTTAACGAAACAGAAAGCAGCGATAGCGTCGTAGACGACTGCAAAAATATGAATCAATCTGAAATCAACACCAAAAGAACGGGAAATACACTAGAAAAAAGAAAGATATCGAAATCAATGACTAAAATCGATTCTGATTTAAGTTCTAAACCAAAAAAGGCAAAGTTAATCAACAATAAAGAGACTGCTGTCTGCGAAGAAATAGAAACAAAAGATAGTCACATTTTAAACCCTGAACTTACAGAATCAGAACCAGTAAAAAATCCCGAAACCGTTGTAACAACATGTTATGATATACCTGTACCATCAAGGAGAACTCGTTCGAAGTCTGTCGTTGTTAAATCGACTAGTGTTGAATTGTATGACCCGTACAATATAGATTTAGAAGACATGATTCAGAAACCTGAACCGTTAAGGAAAGTCAAACAAGTAAAACGAAAGAGCAAAAATTCTTGTAAATTGACGGATATTAAAATATCTCAAATGAATGAACAAGAGACTGATTCAAAGAATGTTGTTACTGATCACGCTAAAAGAAACAATGATATACTCAAGTTGGAGCCGGTGCCGTCAAACAATGAAAACAAAAGTGCAACAGACTTGTGCTTATTGGAATCATCTTCTGGTGAAAAGGAATTTGTGTACAAAAAAGCACTGAACACTTTAGACCATTACTCGAAAGAAGCCGCAAGCGATTCAGACGAATCGTCTAAGAGTGACGTGCCTCTTAAAAAATATGTAGAAGAAAAAGCTAGGAAAATAACAGAAGGTTCTTCTTCGCTTAGTATAAACGTAGATAATAACAAACACGACCCTGACAAATCAACTAACAGCTGGTATCATAAAAAAATAAACGTACCATCTACGAGCAAACATTGTGAAAGCGCAGATTTTTCCAACGAAATTGAAGAGCAAATGCGGTCTGAACAATTCATGGAAAGCTTTGGATTCTTTTCTGAAAGAAAGCCACGTAAGTCGAATCTTCTGGCTTCGAAGAAAATATCAGAGACATTCCACATAATTGCCAATGATAGCGACGACTTGTATTACAGCTCTAAGGAAAGACCGTCAAAAAAAAGTATACATACAGATTCAAAGAAATCAAGCGAATCAAATATAGAACCATCTTCTTCGAAAAAAAGTACAAAGCGTGGCCGCAAAAAGAAAGAGAAAGATGATGAAAAAGAAATTTCCTGTTATTGTCAGGTATGTAAAAAAGAATTCAGGCGCCCTGATAATATTTTAAGACACCAGATGACCCTCTTACATATTGCGAAATTGGCAGAAGTGGAAATGAAAGTGAAAATTGTGGCGGTTCCAGAAGAACCGAATTATTTAATTGCCTTTAAACAACACATGGATCGTCTAAAAATACTAACGGATAAAGCAGCTAAACAAAAGAAAAATTCCAAGACTAAAATAGTACTTCCTACTTTAGATGAAATTTTGGCAGAAGTTTTTAAAACTATAAGAGATCAGCAGCTTGCGCGTCATGGACTTAGCCGCGATGAGGCCTTGTTCTTAGATTGTTGTGAATTATTAAAAGAATCTCATAGGCCAGACGTACCAGCTCAAGTAACTGCTAGTCTCAATAACTATGAACACGACCAAACACCATCTTCTGCAGATTTAGATTATGTTAAAAAAACAAATGATAGACGTGACTCAAAGAGTGAAGGTGATGTGGATTCTCTCACTGCCAAAACGATCTTGGAAAGCGAAGAAGTACGAAACTTAGAAAACTACTTGATTTCCGGTTTCAAGGAAGCTGCCAGTGTAAAGAATGCTTCTATGAAAATGGAATATCATGCAACACCTTGTACTATGACTATACAGCCGCATGAAATTTCATCAGAGCTGTTTTCAAGATCTAACTGTGACTTACACTGCGAACAAATTAAGGTACACAAACAAGATTCTGTGGCTTCTGCCGAAAGTGACCCAAAATCTAAGAAGAATCCAGAATATAAGGAAAAAATGTACCCGGACATTATTGAAGACATCGACATGTTCGAAGATAAGTTTGATAAGATCAAACGGAAATGTAGATCTCAAGCAGCAGCAGCTAAACAACTTCAGAACGTTGCAGAGCCTTCTTCCAGGTATAGTTATTACACCTCTATTACTTGAATAATAGGTCTTTACCTATGAAATTGCCGAAATTTTCTTACAGATTAATGAGATCATAATTCCTATAATTCTAATGCTATTTTTTTCATTTGATTTATATTTGAAAGTTGACTTCAAGGTTATCAATTTACGCATAAAATAAAGTTTTCATTTTTAGTTTGATATTTAAAATTAAAGGTTTGAAAATTGTTCGTCTTAAATGTCGTCGGATTTTATCATTAGATTTGTTATATTTTTTTACAGATAATATTTTTCGAAAATTAAATTTAAGCTTCTGTTAGCTTAATGTCTTCCCAATAATGCTTAAAAAAATAAAAAAAAATTGGACTCATAATTCCTAAGAAAAATGCAAAAATGTTAGTACTGAAAATTGAGTTTACCTAAAATTCGCCATACAAAACGGCAATTTCATAGGTAAAGACCTAATATTTTAGATGGAGAGCTGGCAACGGATTGCGTTGACTACTTTATAGAGCAACGAAATCACCCTAATTAGTAAGCCCTACTACCATTATTCATAGATCCAGGCGCCTACCAGCTGTGCGTTGGTAGGGTTGAGAGCGGTGGGGAAGCAAAGCTGTTGAAAAATCAATTGAAGTTGAGCCATTTATAGAGCTCTTTGTTTGATGTGGTATTATAGCTAGTAATTCATTGAATCGAATATAAAATTGGCAGCCGTTTTAGTCGGAGGAAAAGTAGTGGCAGGCGCTGAAAAGCCCGTCTCATGTCTGGGGAAATTCGTTATCTAGCGTTTCTTAAGCATAGCGCGTTTTAGAAACCCTACAGCGCCATATAGAGGGCTTTGGTAAATATTATAAGGGAGAAACTGGCTTGTCAGCGCCTGCCACTACTTTTCCACCGACTAAAATGCCTGCCCATATATTCCAGCCGGTAAGTAAAAATAAAGCGGGGTTACCTGGAATCAATTGCGAATTTAATGTAATTTGTGATGTTGTTTTAGGACAGTGTGGGGTTATAGAACCTAAGTTGTTGACCTCGAGGAACCTGTGGAAACTTGGGGGGGGGGGGGGGGCAAAAACCTCAGAAATGTCGGACTTTTTTTATATTTTCAGTTCCATGCGCTTCTCTAAAAAAGTGTTGAAGACAAAGTTGTATAGCATTAAATTTCCTTTAATTTTGGTTCATAAAAATATTTTTTTTGTATTAATACTTACTGAGATGCAGAAGATCAAATATTTAACAATTTTTTTTTGTCATAAATGCACCTCATAACTTCTGTTTTCTACTATACCATATGATGAAAAAGATGCAAAATATGAAGAAGAAGCAAAGATGAAAAATATTGTCCAGTGCACAGCGTCTTCTTCTAGAGGCTATACTCCGGAGGCTAGGCTCCGCCGTTTGGTTGATCTGGATAGTGCCTTATTAGCGGTAGCTTCGGAGCGTATCGCCGCTTCTGGATGTCTGCTTGCCGCAGAGCACCAGCTCCTGCGTCTCGCGAGCGCCTCAACGGCTGGGTCGCGACAGGTCTTTCTGCATAGAAAAAGCAGTGGGGCCCCCTATGTCGGCTCTTCGCCGGCACCCCAAGCGGTGAAGGGGGGCATTGCTGATGTTCATGCCCGGGATCAGGCTACGGTCTTACCAGACAAGACTATAGCTTTAACTACTACGCTTTAGTCCAGCCCGTGCCCTGAGCGCGTCGCCACATCCAAGCGTGTGCTCGCCGCAAAGAAGCAGCTCCTTTGTCTAGCCAGGTCTAGTTGCACAGTAAAAGCAGCCATTTTCGGACCCTCGCCAGCGCCCCAAGCGACGACGGAAGGTATCGGTGATGTTCGTGCCCGGGACTATGCTTCCGTTCCCCCAGAGACGACCTTGGCTTCATCTACCACGCCTCTTGCCAGTCCGGTAAAGCTTCAAGATTTCACACCCACATATCATTTAACACCTTGTCTACATGTACATTATCAAAAAACATTTAAAACTTTCTAACCCTCTTGTTCTAAGGGAGGGCCCACTGCCTCCTCCGTCAGTCCGCGTCCTGTAATTTTAAACACTCCGTCAGAGCGCGTTGAGAATTCGGCAAGCTTCCTCTCCTCTGAGGTTCGTCCCTCCAAGGTGGTGAGTGCCCACTCCTTTTAGGTACGTCCCTCCCATGAGGTGAGTGCCCTCTCCTCCGAGATACGTCCCTCCCAGGAGGTGAGTGCCCTCTTCCGAGATACGTCCCTCCCAGGAGGAGAGTGCCCTCTCCTCCGAGATACGT
Source organism: Athrips mouffetella (assembly GCA_947532105.1). Classification (NCBI taxonomy): domain Eukaryota; kingdom Metazoa; phylum Arthropoda; class Insecta; order Lepidoptera; family Gelechiidae; genus Athrips; species Athrips mouffetella. The sequence continues at coordinate 27,603,974 of OX383956.1, read as the reverse complement.
CCCTCCCAGGTGGTGAGTGCCCTCTCCTCCGAGATACGTCCCTCCCAGGAGGTGAGTGCCCTCCTCCGAGATACGTCCCTCCCAGGAGGTGAGTGCCCACTCCTCCGAGATACGTCCCTCCCAAGAGGTGAGTGCCTGGAGTTTTATAATTTTTGCGTAAGGCTACAGGACAGTAAGGCTCAGCGCAGACAGAGAGGAGCGCATCGAAGAGGATTTTATTAAGGTACTCGAAAATCAACTTTAACTTCATTTAAATAAAGTGCATATATGCTTGAACCCGCCAAAAAATGCTCGCGCATCCTCGAGGATACGCGGGCATCCCCGCGCGGGGTCGAGTAGGCGCGCGGCGTCGAGCGCGCAGTGTTGTCACTGAGTTCAAAGAGGGAGGGCGTGTTTTTTTGAGATTTACCTACCTAAAGCGCAATTATAACGATATCCCAGTCCACCATTGTTGACGAACCGCGACAAACTGGCATGTTTCGGTAGAAGATGACGGTTTACTCGCGCAGGCTCGCGCGGTCGCGCGCAGGCTCTAGCATGCGCGATTTCTCAGGAAATGCCCGAGCCCGCGCGAGGATTATTCCGTTCTGTCTGCGCTGGGCCGAAGTCGAGAAGTCATGGTGTCGGGGTGTTTCCACAGGCTCCTCGAGGTCAACAACTTAGGTTCTATACCCCACACTGTCCTTAAACAACATCTCAAAATTACATTAAATTCGCAATTGATACCAGGTCGAAAATACCTGACGACTGGATTAATATCATTATTCAAATTAATTGAACTTTTAGCTATAATACCCCAAACACAGAGCTCTATAAATGGCTCAACTTAAATTAATTTTTTAACACCTTTACCGCAACCACTGTTCTATGAATACTCGTAGCTTACCAACTAAAGTGGTTTCGTTGCTTTATAACATTGCCAGTTCTCAATAAATTTTTTCAACTGTTTTACATTTTTGTCACAATTTTTTTTTCTTTTTAGGCACAAAGGCCGAAAGAAGGCTGATAAAAAGAAAGGAAAAAAAATATCAAAAAAGAATTATCAAAACACTGTATTGACAAAAGGAGCTCTTAAAGGTTTTGATGGCATTAAGGTATCTATTCCCACGTCTGATATTAATATGTCTGCAATAGTGCCACTACCCCATGAAGTTTCTCCTAAAAAGAAAAGAAAAACAAGCTCCAAGAAGAAAAGAGAAAAAAGGGATTCTGAAACGAGTAGCAAATGCGACAGCGACCATCGATTTAAGGATTGCACTTATGCCCAAAAGAAAGTTGATGTTTATGAGTTCATGGACAATGAAGATGCTGAATTATTCGAGTTTAGACCATCGACACTAATGGAAAGGTTTAAGAGCTTTAACAAAGAAGCTCCTAGTACCTCAAAACGTGATGCATTGCCAGATGAACCTGATAATTCGTCCGAAACCGCTTCCGATGGCGATGATTTTGTATACATGTCAGATGATTACGTTTGTAGTGATGATGAAACTGAAAATAGTTTACTGTCTGAACTAGGGACAGTCAAAATTGATCCTAAGAAAGTCACCCCATTAAAAAGGAAGGATATAGTAGAAAAGAACGCAGTAATGGGTAAAATCTTCAAATTAAATGCTGTTCGAAATGAAAAGAAAATTGTGAAAAGCAAAGAGAGTCTTAAACCAAAAGCTAATTTGGACCAATTATTTGACAGTTTGTTAGAAGAAGAACCAAATTCGTCCGTGCAGAATGAGTCAGAATCTCCGAAACGTGAAGAAACAAATTCTCCAAAGCTATCATTGGAACAAAATCACAAATCACGTCGTTCTTCTCTGTCACCGGATAAGAGAAATACGATTAAGTCAAGCCCTTCTTCCAAGGAATATGAACTACTTGCCAGACAGAACGATGTTTCCAAACAATGTAAATACGGGCCTTCGACTTCAAAACACAAAGATCTTGACATATATAGCCCAAGCACTTCCGGAACTAGCGATATAATCGCCGGAGATTGTAGTGTGACGTCAACTAAAAAGAATAATTCTTCACACACTAATAGACGTGATAAATCTCCAAAACATCGTCAATCGCCTATTTTAGTAGATGAGATGTCGGAACTAAAACAAACACGTGATAAGTCACCATCGGACATCTTGCGTGAATCTGAATATAGTGCCGAACTTGAGGAAGATACCGGTGTCGCTCGACACAGGGCTCGGCGAAAATGTACAGTTGGAAAGCAAAATGTTTTAGCTGAAACTTGGAGCTCAGAATCGGAACCAGACGGGCTGCCTCAGCGACCCACCAGCGCGGAATCAGTGGTCGCAGGAACCGGTCGTAAGAAGAAAGGTAGGAAAAGAGACGGTCAACCGGCAGTCAGTCGACGTGGAAAAATTGGTTTTCATAAGAAGCAAGATATTGAAAACAGGGTAAATAGCATTCGCAGCACTTCTGGCAATGTTGCCGCTAGCCATTCAAGCACTTCAGACGCTCGGTTCGACAGTGAAGAAGCGGAGAATGATAGAAACGGAGGGAGCAATTCTGTAGGTGGGAGCAACCTCAAGGAGTGTCCGCCGCCGCTGTCGCCGCCGCTGTCACCACCGCCCCCCACCGCGAACACGTCGCCGGTAGCGGCCACGTCGAAAGTGCGCCCGCGCCCCGCCGCTTACTACTGGTCCACGGAGGGCGACGACGAGCAAGAAACACAGCAGCAGCAACACGGCTGGATCGTCGGTAACAGCCATAAGAGGTTAGTTACGATGTTAGCTCATGCGAAAGGTCGTAAGCGTGACAATGATGACAAGCGTCATTTAGTCGAGTAATTTTAGCGTTATAGCCTATAATTATCTTGTAAATATATTTGTACATAATATTCTAGCTCCTCATAAAATGTCATTTTTCTTGACATTTTGACCACATTAATTTTAAATTTTTGTAAATACTGTATATCTTTCATAGCATATTTTAGTTAAATTGAATGAGCTTATGTACTGCAAGATCTGTATAAAATTTAAATAAAAAAATAAACACGGTCCTTGCAGTAAATAGGCGAGGATATTTTTATTTAAATTAATGAAAGTCCTTTAAAAGTGAAAAAATATTTGAAGTTGATTTACCACTTCTGATTTGGGGACATTTTTTAGTTAAATATAACATTATTACCAAATTAGCATATGTACTCTACATACATTATTTGGTTTAATTACTATACACTTACTTACATGTTATATGTATCGCCTTGATTTTTTTAAAATATGTTTTATACCAAATGTAGTAGGAAGGGTATAAACCCTAAATGATAAGAATCTTTTCCTGGAACAGATTTCAAATAATAAAAAAATAATTTGACCTCGCATATTAAATGCGCTATCAGCTTTTGCAGTTTCCATGGAAAAAAAATATTTCGTGTTTCGATCTATGTTCCACGGAAATAGTTGTTCATGGGCAGATTCACCTCGTTCAGGGTTGTTATATCCTTTTTTGTTACTTATTGTAGATTCAAAAAAAATGGACAGATGATCAGCTGCTTTTGTTTTGCATAATCTAGTTATTATGATCCTGAATACTGATACAGAAGTTTACGACAGTGATGGCATTTCGCTCTATCCGATGAAATTATGTTTTTTACTGATAAAATCATGTTTTTACTGACAAAATTATGTTTTTACTGACAAAATGAATTTTTAAAATGTATTCTCTCCAATCACATATTAGGTCCTGAGCGTCGATCGATACACAATAACGCTTCACGACAATGATTCGTACTTCCCGTTAAAATTACGTTTGTACTGATAAAATTATGTTTGTGCAGATAAAATTATGTTTTATAAATGAATTATCTCCAAACAACTGTCGATACAGAATAACTTCACGGCAATGATTCGGACTATCCGATAAAAATATGTTGTACTGACTCTAAACACAATATTTGGTCCTGTGCGTCGGTGGCATGATTTCTATCATCTTTTAAGTCGCTGGGTGGGTATCGGCTAGAGTACCGCGCGTCCATTGGTGCCCTTCACCACATTATAACATGCGATGAGTTCTTTGCATACAGTCAGTTGCACAAACCTGTAAGTTACAGCTCCTTTAAATCTAGTGACTTTGTAAACAAAACAAGTGTCAACAACAGACTAAAAGTATAAAGTTTCTCTTGGGCTTTTATTTTTCTTCTTAGATTAATCAGTATTTAATGTTAAAGGGAGCTACTGGACGTGCGATTCCCTCAAAAGCGCCTAATGGATAATTGTCTAGTTCGTTACATTATGTATTGTATTATAAAATTGTGTGTAGTTGTTTAATGCATAAATAGTACAATAAACATTTCAAGCTAAATGTAAAAAATATGTTTGTACACATCTCTTAATGCGATTTATACAGGGTGTTACACATATTTTAGTCAGCTGTTTGTGTCATTGAGGGATTAATCACGTTTTGTGTTAATTTTTGAGAAAAGCTGGGCTTGTACAGCAAACATTGCACACTCGTAATTGTTGCGCCCTGTATAACTTTTCTGTATAATATTCAAAAGGCTGTTAGTCAAGTGTGTTGTAATGATCGTTGTCTTTCTGGAGCGCTGACGACAGCCTTCGGGCTCGCTAGGGTTCACGTGGCGGTTTCGGTCAGGACTACGTTCGGTTGCACTGTCTTATCGGTTATGCTAGGGCACTCTACAATAGAGTTTGGTACGCTACTGCGTATCGTACGATGGTTTGGCGTAAAACCATCACGTGAACAAGTGCCCTTCCTGTGTTATATTACTTACATACAAATTGAGTGTCCACCTTGAATCAAAAACTCTGGTCGATGTATACAATGACCAGTATAATGCATATTATATCGTATGTCTTTTGACATTAAATGTGTATAATTAGTAGCATTGCTGTAAAATAAGTGTCCCTTGACTTCGAAAACGTTTATCGACTACATCAATGTGTCCCGTGGCAAAGAGGCCGATCCACTTCTTTTTTGTAATGATGACATTTCATGGAAACGGACCTTGAAAATTTTATACAAAAAAGATAATGATATTTCCCCAATGGTTTGGGGTGACAAACCAATAAAACTGTTTTATTAATTAATAAATGAAATGAAAATCTCGCCATTATGTACCTCTCGCTTGTATCAGTTGTATTCGTGGTGCAAAATTGAACTTAAGGATGGACATAAAACGTCGACCGATCGTTTCGTCCCGAGACACATCGTGTAATAATAAAAATAAATACGTGGAGACAGTTTTTCTTCATTTTATATATATTTATGTTTTGTTGATTTTGCATAATATAATAAAGTATGATTTGAGTAGAGGTTGCTCTCAGAGTGATTGATCATTGCCAAAATTTTATTCCTTTGATCATTATTTTATACAACGCACTCATAAGAATGCTAAAATGTATTTTTTGTTAGACGCACAATTTAAGCGAGCAATCACTACACACTTCTGAACTGATTAAATGTATAGTAGCAATGGTTTAAAGAAAAATTTACTATCAGGCTGATACTACATGCAGTGTGTATTTTATGTTTTAGTGTCCGCATGGGGCTGATAACGCGGGCTATGAACTTGATTTTTGTTAACTATTTTTATACCATTAGATATTTTTGAATAGGTACATAGTCAATAACTATCATTATGAAATTTCAAACATTAGTTATTGTTTTTTCTAGTCCAGTAAAGGAAAGACTATATACCCCATTATCAGCCTCGGGACTGTGATGGATGATATGATATAATGTCGATAAGACTTATTATTTTCAGGTTTACATGAGTAAAGTTATATATTAAGCTACTTATTAATTGTGTTTACGAACGAACGTAATCAAGTTTAATTCTTGAATAAATAAAGCTCAATGTTATAACTGTGTTTCATTTGGATTGTTTAGAGTTACGTACCTCCAAAGGAAATAAATACATACATACATACATACATAACATCACGCCTCTTTCCCGTCGGGGTAGGCAGAGACCACAGTTAATAAATGGTACAGTCAAAAGCACATCAAGCGTGCAAGCACTTTGGACTTTGTACCGTTCCTATTTCAATAGACGCACGGGCTAGAGTCGCACTGCGAGTGTCAAGCTAGACCTGTCGTTGACTGTATACTGCGCGCAAAACAATTCTGTGTCTGTTAATGCACTTAAGTCAAAAAATGAGTCGCGGGGTTGAGCGCGGCTCCCCCAGGGGGCGAGCGAATCGTTCATTGGCTCTCCGCCTGTCACACATGCGCAGAAAATAACCGTCATAGACAGACTTGTTTTGAACGCGCTGTACAGCAGCACTGCACTTATAGACTATAAAGGCACTGCATGTTATCCTACGTCATCTAGTACACGAAAGCAACTTTGTAGCGATAGTAGTGGCCTACTAGGTCCAAATGTTGGTCTGCCAATCCGAAACCTGGCAGGTTTTGTACAGTCGGAGCGAAAAGTGGTTAAGTGACAGATTACACGAATGAAATCTATTCTTAGAAATAGAAGGTATGTACCTATATAAGTAAAAAACAACAGGTCTGCCTTGCATCCTATTAGCAGTTTCGCTAGTCGGACCACAAGTGTGGTCAGATGTGATTGGACGACAAATTTGGTCGGACTGGCGAAACTGACAGGAGGATTTTTCTTGTATAGGTACCTTCTATTTCTACGAATAGATTTAATTCGTGTAATTTGTCATTTAACCACTTTGCGCTCCGACTGTACAAAACCTGCCAGGTTTCGGATTGGCAGACCAACGTTTTGTGGACCTAGTAGGCCAGTACTATCGCTATAAAGTTGCAAATTTCGTGTACTAACATGCAGTGCCCTTAAAGTCTATTACTTTCTAACGACTGGCGAGAGTCATTCATTACATCATCATCAAAAATGGATGACCGACCTCACAAACCCTAGGTGTCAGTTGTTGAGCCGCCCAAGCCGTCTGACATGGCTCACCTTCCATGGCGCCACTTTGTTTGTGAAGCGACCATTGACGTAAGAAAAAACGCTGCGCCCCCTGGCGTAGTTTCCAAAATCTTTGGAAGCGACGTACAAAATTAAAAATATCCAAAATTTTGACATTGAACACTCCAATTCCCATAAATTTAGTATGAGATTAGAGAAAGGTTTTAGTTTCCTTATTTTAAGTGGTCTAGTACAAATTTTACCTAAATCATATTTTATGATTACGTATGATATGATAATGATAATTTTCAAGTAGATACATGTGTAGATTAATTATCTTACCGCTTCAAATTAAGTACCTGGGCGACCGAGCTTCGCTCTATAATAGCCGCCTCAACATTAAAATATCATCGGGTGAGTAAGCTATGCTACCCGCCGACAGATGGCGCTGTAGGTTTCTGTCTAAAACGCAAATGCTTAAAAGGGGAAAACGAATTTTCCCAGACATGAGACCTAGCTAGATCGATTTTTCGCCCTCGAAAACCCCCGTATGATAAATTTCATCGAAATAGTTAGAGCCGTTTTCGAGAAACCTATTACAAATGTATATACAAATATTGCTTGTTTAATAGTATAGGATATTTTTCAATATCGTATTAATTTGAACCGGCTGAGAAGCAACATACTACAAAAATAACAAAAGAAATATACTGTTTGGTGTACGTTCTAAATTCAAAACCTATATAGCGGGTCGTCGTTCCAACTAAAACCACAATAAGCCCATCTCTTTACTTTGCTAAAACTTTTCTATTAATCTCATACTAAATGCATGGAAGTGATTAATGTCAATATTTTAGATATTTATAGTTTTATTTAAAAAAAGTTATTGATGTCATTTTACTAACGTACTTTCGATATCACTTTAAAAAATTTTATATCTGTAAAAGTTACGGAATAAGGAGTCACTTAACGATTACACCTTGTATAGTACAATAACATTTTGATTTGATTTTGACATACGACTAGCCGGGACTTCAATCAGATTTTCATAGACAGGGAAGTCGCACAAAGCGATATTTGTTTGCCAGTGTCCCCAACGGGAATCGAACCCAGAACCTTTGGATCGAGAGCCGGACGCTCTCACAACTAGATCACGGATAGAGATTGCAACCCGGTATGTTTCTCAACCCAGCCGGGTTGTATGTTAGCGATGAAACCTTTAATAGTAGTTTAAGATACAAGTTCCGTAAGTAGGGTTATTACAAACGAGTTGAAGTTTGGTAAGCCCGATACGAAGTTGAGGGTTTACCATCGGCACGAGTTTGTCATAACCCTTACGGACGTGTATCTTACGATTTTTCAATACATTTGTGAGAAAACAGGTATAAGTAATACACTTGGTAAAGGAACCAACCATTGGTACTGTCAGCCTCTTTTCGATTTATGTTCTCCTGGTACTCTCCATTTTATTTTAAATATAGGTAGGTAGTCGTAGGAAGTATTTTTACGAATTAATTTTATGATCAGTGTAAAAACTCCTTGGTATTACACTTTTTTTACTTACCGCACTAGTTCGGTAAGTAACTACTTACGAGCAATGTTTACGTCCTTGCAAGTACGTTTTTCGAGCAAATGAATTGAAAAGTACTTTTCAACACATTTGCTCATAAAACAGCTCTATTTGCACTGTATTTAGGTCCACAATCCAGCTTATTAAAAACACGTGCTTGTCTCATTATATATTATAGCACTAGTTATTTAATTTTTGTTTTTTTTTTATATTAACAAAGAGCAAGGAGTTCTAATGTCTAAAATATTTATAACATTTTCGTAAATAATAGGTCTTTACCTATGAAATTGCCGAAATTTTCGTACAGATTAATGAGATCATAATTCCTATAATTCTAATGCTATTTTTGTCGTTTGTCTTATATTTGAAAGTTGACTTCAAGGTTATCAATTTACGCATAAAATAAAGTTTTTATTTTTAGTTTGATATATAAAACTAAAGGTTCGAAAATTGTTCGTCTTAAATGTCGTCCGATTTCATCATTAGATTTGTTATATTTTTTTACAGATAATATTTTTCGGAAATTAAATTAAATTTTTTGTTATCTTAATGTCTTCCAAATAATGCTTAAAAAAATAAATAACATAGTATTTATAATTCCTAAGAAAAATGCTAAAATGTTAGTACTGAAAATTGAGTTTACCTAAAATTCGCCATACAAAACGGCAATTTCATAGGTAAAGACCTATTATATACCTAATGTTAATGAAAATATAATATATAAACAGTTTGTTGCATGAGATTAGTTAAATTTGACAACAAATTAACATTAATTGATTTTGTAAGCAATAAATTTTAAGATTTTGTACTTTTTCAATGACTACGCTGTTTGGGAGCATTGCCACTGCTTCGTCACAGCTCCTCATTTGAAAAAAGATAAAAATTCGCGCGCATCAAGTATTCCGCCGCCATTTTTCAGAAGTATTTTCATTTGCTTTGATTTTTGTGACTAACTAACAATGTCTTCGATGGTTTCAAGCAATGGAGATGAACTTAATTTTACCCCATAGGAAATAATTACTGGGGCACAAAATGCAAGTGAGAGTTTCCTTCCAGCAAAATCAAATAAAAAATACATTCTTGCCTACGAAAAGTTCATTGAATGGAAAAACAGCAAAAATGCCAATTCGTTTTCAGAGAATGTCTTTTTGGCTTATTTCAATGAGCTGGCGAATAAGTATAAACCTAGCTCTTTGTGGTGTATTTATTCCATGTTGAAAAGTATTGTGAGAACGAAAAATGGAGGCTCAGGAATTGCAGTCCGAACCGCAAAAAGGTAAGCGAATTTGATTCGTTTTTATTCGCAAATGTGTTGAAAAACGTCGTAAGAAGCTTGTGCGCTTTGGTGATTACACCCTCGGCTCCATTACGCCCTCGCCTGCGACTCGGGCTGCAATTTCTGAGCCTCGGCCGTAATATCCAAAATAGCGCACGTGCAACTTAATGTACTAATCTGATTTTCTTTTATATCTATTAGTTTTCGCAAAAATGTTGAAAACAGTTAAGAGGATATGTGAAAAGATAGTTATTTGATAGCGGGCGGTCATTTCGCTTGAAAGAAAGGGATAAAGAGCGCAATCCGCAACGCAACGCGACAGATATACTGTGCGTGTTACCAAAACTAAATGACGTAAGCGCCTGATATAAAATATCGACTTTTTGTAAAAACTAAGTAATAAAATAAAATTTTAGGTTGGTCAAACCCTAGCAACTACAAATATTTTTCGTTGTCAGGGACTCAATTCTTGAAAATCACCGGGTGATAAATAAACAGTTGAAAGGTAAATCAGAATACATGAAAAGTAACAATCGAAGACTGCTTTATATTTAACGAATATCAATCTCTACTTTTGAAACGAAAAATCTGATTTTGAATTTTTTAAGTGATATTTAATCACTCGGTGATATTCAAGAATTGAGTCCCAGATTCCACAAAAAAAGAAGAATAAATGAAAATTTAAGAGGCAACTTTGAATTTTTATTTTGTCGAGTCGATTTTCAATAATCATGTTTTGGTTTTGGTGATTCTCTCACTAGAATGGTCAAGAAACACATACCTGAAAATCACGGCAAGATACTGAGTAAATAAAAAGATATTTATCTTTATAATACCAAAAAAAAATTACATATCATCTTAACCAGGACAAATTTCACGGTGAGGGGGTTCAGAAGTACACAGGGGAAGGGGGAGTTGTGAGCTTTGAACATCACGTCTAAGGCCGGTATTTCACTTGGACACCACGGTGGCGCGACTGGTTGCGCCACTGGTGTCCGTAACTAGACACCAGTAAAGACACACCCTGCTGTCACAGTATTAAGGGCTATATTTCGCTGGGAGTGGTAGCGCGACCAGCATCCGAACTGGTTGCGCCGCCAAATTGGTTGCGCAACCAAACGGACACCAGGTGAGTAACTCTGTATAGAGCTGTATACATTTTGTTTGTAGCGGCGACTGGTTGCGCTGCCATGGTGTCCCAGTGAAATACCGGCCTAAAAGTAACTATATCATGATTTAGATACCTTAGAGCGCCATCTGTTGGTGGACTTTGAATAAGATTATACAAAGCTCGGTCACACAGGAACTAAGTTAATGAAATACCGATTTCACCAGAAAAATAACTTTATTCTTCAGGATTTTTACGTTGTCTTTGGCGTTGGCGTGGGGATCGCGGTAGTTGAAGGCATTTTCTTGACTCTGATAATAACCAATAACCCCAGGATCAGTACCAGAACAGAAAGAGCAATAAGTACCGGAATTAGAATGCTGACTAGTCGTAGCGGCACTAAAAGTTTACTAGTAATCTCTTCTATAAATTCCTGTGGCAGGTCCATACCCTGAAAATAAACAAAATACCAAGTAAAAGCAAGCCCAAGCAAGTAAATTTTTCGTATCGGAAAACGTTCCTGTCGTCAACCGGGCTGTCTTTGGAAGCCATGCCAATATTTTTGAAGGTCGCTAAGAAAATGCACCTGAACAATTTTTCCAGAGACCATAAGTCAAATAACGAGAAAATCTTTTTCGTCTCATACAAATCCCATTATTGCCATAAGACAAAAATAAAATTTCGTTTTTCGTTTCATATTTCTTTGGGAAATAGTGTTCTGATTAGCATACAAAAATTCGGCTAGGGGTCCAAATAGACAAGCTCGACAAGCCCGTTGGTGTGGTTGGTAGTGAGCCTGCCTTACACGCTGTGGGCCGCGGGTTCGATCCCCGCCCAGGAAAAACATTTGTGTGATGAATACAAGTGATTGTTCTGTGTCTGGGTGTTATTTATCTATTTATGTATGTATATCAATCTCTGATACCCATAGTACAGGCTTTGCCTAGTTTGGGATCGATTGACCTTGTGTGAAATGTCCCCCAATATTTATTTATTTATTTAATATAGCCCAGTACCTATAGGGTTGAATATGTTTCTCACTGTCAGACCATAAAACTGAACAACTTTATCCACTAAGAGATGGCCTTCTGTACACCAGGCTCTGGTCTAGAACTTCTGACATAGTTTTTCGTGATACTCTCATAAAGCATCTTCTATTGAGACATCTCTTTTTCGCCTTGACTATCGCGTTAAATTTTATCAGGTTCTCAATAGAAAACAATTTAATGGTCTGGTTTGCCAACAGTCTTCAGATTTTTGGCAAACCAGTGTCTGGTCAAAGTTTTTATATCACTCCTCATCAGCCCTCATCTTTTGGCATGAGAATTGTTTTTGCTGAAGATCACGTTTTTCTGTTCCTTTTCATTTCCAGACAATGGCCTCCTGAACACCGGGCTCCGGTCTGGAACTTCTTATATAGTTTTTCGTGATCCTCTCATAAAGCCCCATCTACTGAGACATTTCTTAGTCGCCCTGATTATCACGTGAAAAATCCTTCTCGGCTCCTCTACCTTCTTAGAGCAAAATCAAAATATCCGTACTGGTTAAAAACATGCGAGCAGCGGTCGGGAAAGTTAGTATGAAAATCGGCTAACGCCTCTGCCCACATTATCACGTTCGTCCCTCAATACCCGTTTTTTCGACCGCTGCAGTAATGTACTATAGTTTAATAGGTTTTATGGTCCGAGTCATTCAGTCAATTGCGAACCACTTTATGTTGAAGGTTTTCTTCGGTGACCATAATTCATCTACTCTCACAGTGATTTGTAAATTAGGATATTTATTTAGGTACATAAAGCTTACCTCTTCTATCCAAACAATTGGAGTAAGTGTAGTGCGCAAATTTTGTGTTGCGGATATTCCCGTAACCGGGCGTGCGAACACATTGAACTGTGCTCGTCTTCTGCCTCGGATCAATGTGCCTGTGTTCTGCAGCAAAGTAAGTTTCCAAATAAGATTCAAAGTTGTGGTAAGAGAGTAAGTAGCCTACATAAAGCACGTATTTTTTTAGGTGCCCAATTTCAATAGTTTGGGTGCTGGCTGCCATTTGGGTAGGTATATGATTTGCTCATAATTCATATTTATAGGGATGACAGATCAGCTGAATACGAATGGATTTGGTCCTTACAAGTTTTTCTGTGCGTCGCTGCGTTTTTGAGTTAAAGCATTGTCTGTCATTGTGGCTGCTGTTTAAAATACTTCTGAAGATGTAGAAAATCAAAGAGGCAGACATGCAGAGCTCTGCATTATTATCACGGGACGAAGTAGTGGTTTTTTGCATTTTGAAGCGTTGTAACTTTACAACGCAGGGCTATTATGGTGGCAGACCATTTTTCTAGGGTCCTATCGTAGAGACGTTCGTACGTTTTGTTTAATCGGACAGTCATAGTCTGCCAGGTGTACGTATGTATGTATTGTCAAATTTACAAATGGTTAAAACTTAATTCCTCAAAAACGCATGGGTGTGGACATCTGCCAATATTTTTTGTATCTTATAGAGGATGCTTCTTATCATCAGTCAAAGAGGCAGACATGAGCAAATCATATACAATTTTTTCCGTCAGCACCTATTGGAAGAAATTGACCTTCAAAGTACAAAAAAGCGTTCTAATTTCTATAAAAAGATTTGTTCAAGAAAATTGGTAGTTTTGATTATATGTTTGAGAACATGAAAAAATAATAAACACGTGTTTTGTTTAGCGGCTCAAGCTCATATTTATCTAAAAAAAAGGTGTTATTTGGGTTCCGTAAGGAAAAAATCGGAACCCTTATAGGATCACTTTGTTGTCCGTGCGTCGGTCTGTCTGTCAAAACCCTTTTTCCTTCAATCAAAGGGCAAAAGCTTGAAGAATATGATATGGTGGATGGGAACGGAACCATTAGGACGCGAGTCCAACTCGCACTTGGCCCGTTTTTTCCTTAGAAAGATCAGTTTTTTTCTTAGAAAGATCAGTTTATGGGCAGATTAACAACCTTCAGGTTTTTTATTTTATACCCCTGTAATACCTGTTATCGAGCAAAAGTCAAAATATAGCGGGCTCGTGTCCGTACCTCGTGCTACTGAGGCCAGGTCTCCCCTTGGTGATGTCGTATAAACGCAATTGTTTCAAAACTAATTTCAAAATAACTTTTTACTTACATATTTTTTTTAATTAAAAAGAAGTTTCAACTGATACCTTATAAATAGAGTTGTTCTCTCAAATTTAATTGAAAGTGTACCTGGCTTTGAAACTTTTTGCAATAATTTGTAGAGGAAAAAAATTTTACCTGCGTCACTCGCACCAGGAAGAAATACAGCGTGAATTTTTATTCGTTTTAAACCCGAAGCCCAGTGATTCTACTCATGAAAACAAGCAACTTTACCGAAGAAAAAAAATTAATACTCGAAAATTTCACCCCATAGGTATAAAATGAGTCTTCTTATTCAGCTGATCTGTCATCCCTATTAATATGAATTATGACCAAATCATATACCCACTTTACTATGGGGAGACGAAAAAAAATTTTCGAGTAAAAAAATTTTTTTTTTTGGGAAAGTTGCTTGTTTTCATGAGTAGAATCACTAGGCTTCGGGTTTAAAACTAATAAAAATTGACGCTGTATAGCTGGTTTACTTGTGATGTGATGACGCTTTTTGTCTCTTTCGACATGCCGCCTTTTTCATATTGGGACCCATAACGTGAGTATGTAGGTACGTGTCTCAACCTGACTTGTTTTGAAAGTTGCGATCAATGGACCAGCGCTTTCTTTGGACCACCGAAGTATTTCGAAAAATAAACACGTTAGAACGTGTCGGGTAGGTTGCTAGGCAACGTTGTCGAGCCCGGCGGGTGCCCTTCAAACGCCAGTATCGCCGCACCACGCGTTGAGTAGTGACGTGTACAAATGTGTTTATGACGACGGCGATCTAAAAATCACTCAAAGAGGAAATCGATGTAAGTAATATAATACTTATGTATATTTCACACTGATAATTTTTATCTTTAGGATATTTATCTGTGTTTTAGTAGCCCGCTAAGATTAATCCGAATCTTATTCCCGTTTTTAATAGTAAAAATATTTTTGAATAAGTACCTAGTTGTTATCATTGGCCCACCGTAGTGAAGCTATAAATGGACCGGTCCAATCAACGAAACTTTTATTTCAAGTTTATATTTATTTTCTTTCCAGAATGACATCAGAAAATTAGAAGAAATCTTACTATGCTTGGAACAAACAAAGCATGAAGCTGGCCATAAAATCCGTTAGAGAAAAAACAACTGGATCAAATGAAGCTGCAAGAATTTGTGGTGTTCCAAAGGCAACACTGAAACGCAGATTTGATGGAAAGAACATGAAAGCATGTTGATTGATGGACACATCGCCTTATTTTTTAAATAAAAATAAATAAATAAAAATTTAATTTTTTTAGTTGCCACGATTGGACCCTTCGTACAAATTTTCTTAAGTCCATTGATGGCAACTTGGTGGTCCATTCAATGTAACGGTGGTCCAAAGAAAGCAACAGGTTCAAAAATAGTTTTATCACTATATTTCTAAAACTGCTAAACTTTGACCTAAAATAAATATAGTATCATAAATATGTCATAAAATGATTCAATATTTATCATTACTTTTATTGTGTCACTTATATATCATTACTAATGACACCTTAAAGTTAGGTGGTCCAATCATCGCAACCTTCCCCTAATTTTAAAGTTCATAATATCTCTTTGAAAAGTTAACGATAAGGGCTCCCGCACACGACCGAGTTTTTGTAGGTCCGATTATCGGGCACATTTTTCCCCCGATTTTACGACCGATTTTGTGACTGACCCAACGCACACGAGCGATAATCGGTGACCGATTTTCTTGTATGACGAATGACGATAGGGAGGTGATCGATCAAAATAATATCGACACACGATGTCGATGATTTTATTTTTTGTTAGTGAGATAAGATTCCATGAACATATTTTTTTATAAGTCTCGGTATTATCAAAAATGCTTCTAATGGTCATTATTTGTTAATATACAGGGTGTTAGGCTAGGATACCTATACAGGATGTAAGAGTAAGTATAAAAGGTGTTAGGTTAGAACGACTAAGTAGGTACTATACATACAGGGTGCTAGGGTAAGTATACTGGGTGTTAGGTTAGGATTATTATACAGGATATTAGGGTAAGTATACAGGATGTTAGGGTAAGTATACAGGGTGTTAGGTTAGGATAAA
Source organism: Athrips mouffetella (assembly GCA_947532105.1). Taxonomy (NCBI): domain Eukaryota; kingdom Metazoa; phylum Arthropoda; class Insecta; order Lepidoptera; family Gelechiidae; genus Athrips; species Athrips mouffetella. Next base: position 27,587,951 of record OX383956.1, on the reverse strand, counting down.
TACACACGGTTTCAGGGTAAGTATACAGGGTGTTAGATTAGGATCACTATATGTATAGGGTCTTATGGTAAGTATACATGGTGTTAGGATAGGATAACTATACAGGGTGTTAGGTTAGGATCACTATATGTACAGGGTTTTAAAGTAAGTATACAGGGTGTTAGGTTAGGATTACTATACAGGGTGTTAGGGTAAGTATACAGGGTGTTAGATTAGGATCACTATATGTACAGAGTCATCTATACCCGTGGGTGTCGTAAGAGGTGACTAAGGGCTTATGAACCGGAGGATGGGCAGCAACAACTTGCTGTGAATCGTACGATCTTACATACTGCGGTCACCAACAACAGCGGTCGCCAGCCGCAACGCCCACATGCGTGGTGACTATGGTAAATCCCCCTCAAAGTACCACGCGATTTTACTGGAGATCTGGTGGGAGCTCCCTGTCGTGCAGTGGACGCGTTTATGGGATGTTATGATGATATTACGATATGTACATCGTGTGGCCTGGAGCAGCGGCAAATAAAATTAATGGACCGTCCATAGGGTATCACTGATCGATTGACAGTACTTGCAGGTATCCTAAACCAATAAATTCTGCACAATAAATACAATAAACTTTTAATTCACTACCCGCACATGAGACATACCATCTTAGTTCTCAAAGTAAGCAACGCTCTTTGCTATCTTATTAGTTTCCAAATATCCTATACTATTTAAACGTGCAATATTTGTACAGTACCTGGTCGACCGAGCTTCGCTCTATAATAGCTGCCTGAGCATTAAAATATCATCGGGTGAGCAAGCTATTCTACTCGCCAACAGGTGGCGCTGTAGGTTTCTGAGAACGCTCTCTTATAGTAAATTTCATCGAAATCGTTAGAGCCGTTTTCGAGAAACAGATTGCAAACATATAGGTATATTTGTATACAAATATTGCCGTTAAATAGTATTTTCCCAAGGAACATAGTTCGAAATACGAAAAACCAAATTTGACCTTCCATACAAAATGCGCTATCAGCTGATGCAGTTTCTATGGGAGGTCAAAAATTGATTTTCGTGGGAAAAGTTGTTCCGTTACTGATATTGATCCCTGATCTATGTCACGCATTCAAATTACCCGGTATATATATTTGTAAACGGTTTCTCGAAAACGGCTCTAACGATTTCGATGAAATTTACAATTTCTCCCCGATTTAGACGGAAATCTACAGTGCTATCTGTTGGCGAGTAGAATAGCTTGCTTATCCAATGATATTTTAATGTTGTGGCGGCTATTATAGAGCGAAGCTCGGTCGACCAACTACTGCCACTAATATGGGTGCTATGGGCGGTAGTGAGCACTTATCAGGTGGCCCACCTGCACGTTTGCTCACTTGTAACATAAAAAAAATGGTTAAGGTTCATAAGTAATAGACAAAGCTAGATTTCTCATCATCGCATACACTCTTTGATGCTCTACCTATGGGATAAAGGCGTGATGATGCGTTTGATTAATATTAAAATAACTTTAAACATCATTAAACCAATTCCTCATAATATCTAAGAGAGCCTATACTTTAATTATTTGCCCCTGTTATGTACAGGACTAACGTGCCACACGTTGTAGGTACGAGTATATACCTAATCCGTTTCAAGCTATGGTTTCAAGAGTCAATGCCAACACTTACCAACACATATTGCAGCCATAGAACCAGACAAACCACCAAGAACCAGACGAACTAGAGTATATTTGACGAAAAAAATAACATTATGTTACAAACTTGTTTTTTTTTCTGACAGCTTTAGCTGATTACTATTGATCATGGTGCACAATAGCCTTGATATAGGTAGCTGCAAAATGTGTTGCTAAACTTTGGCATTGACTCGTGAAACAGATTATATTATATTCACTAATACCTACTCTAGCGCACCTAATGTACTTACGCAGAGCAACAGAGGGGTACTTGCGGTGAAGCGGGGGGAGGGGGGCGGGCATCGTAAATACGGATACGGAGCACCTTGTTTTAAGGGCTCCCGCACACGACCGAGAATCGGTGGCCGATTTTTTGTCGGCATCCCGCTCTGACGTGTTATCACCTGGATCTTCCGTCCTTGTCCTGGCCGATAATCGCCCACCGATTCTCGGTCGTGTGCGGGAGCCCTAAAGGTTGATAACTAAACACTGGCTCTACACGTTGGCCGCGATACCGCGCCGGCGCAGCCAACGTCTACTAGGCCCGTTTGAGTGAGTTTGCCGTTTGCGACCAACGCTCGCCGGCGTGCCGCCGTCGGTTATCGGTTTTGCCACAAGCCGCAAACGGCGTTCACACGTTGGCCGTGTCCTCATTTCCAATAAGTGGAGTAGATGGACGTTTTAATTTTTTTTAATAAGTAAAAATAATTTCGTCTTATTTTTCAAATATGGTGCAGCTGGTAATAAAAATTAAAAGCACTGTAAAAGTACATTGCAGCGGCAGTAATAGTCTCCGCGTCTACGTCCATCTTGCTTGACAGACCTACACGCTACACCTACACACACCAACGTGTGAACGCTGTCATCAAGCTTGCCGGCCGGCGCGGCGGGTTGGCCCAAAGTCTACTGAGGGCTAAAGGCTCATCCACATATTCGGCCATGACGGCCAAATATAAGCCAACACGCATGTGTAGGTATAAGGCATATACAGCGAACATAACCCTCCTGTTTTGGGGCAGTCGGGTAAAAATAACTCTTACTGTGGCGCAGAAGTCAAGAAAAGAGTCGCGGGAGTGAGCGCGGTAGTGGGAGAGGATGCGAGTGAATCGTTCATTGGCTTTCCGCCTGTCACCCATGCGCAGAAAATAAGAACCACAGAGCTCTGAAGTCCATCTACTTCTAGAGACGAATTCTTTATGTCATTCTTTACAAATCAGTGTCACCATTTACTAAAACTAACACGTTTTCCTTTGAGTGCGATAAACATAGTACCATTATCGCGAGAGAGTAATATGCAAAAAACCAGTGACAGCGTCTCTATGGCAACGAATGTGTTTATGATGTGCATTCAAAATAAGCACCTAGGAACATAAATTGGAAAGTATACCTATTCAATAAGGAACCAATGTTTATTACTATATTCGCTTCTATGGGGGGGTGCGCGCGCAGGCGGAGTGGCCCTATCGTAGTTCTGTGGTCAGAACCAAACTTAAGGAGAGATCACACCTGGCTTAATTCAAAGACTAATTCGGCACAGTATATCACGCCCCGTGTGGTGCCGGCAAAAAATAGTACCAACCTATCTCTACCCATGGGTGTCGTAAGAGGCGACTACAGGGCTAATGAACCAGAGGATGTGTATCGTATCATCTCTCTTATATTCTGCGGTCACCAACAACCGCGGTCCATGGTGCCAGCCGTAACGCTAACAAGCGTGGTGACTATGATACTTCTCCTGCACATTGCTTTAGCAAAAACTGGAATTTTGGAGATAAGATAAAGATATTTATTTGCTATAGAAATTTAGGGAGGGAGTTTCCTGTCCTGTAGTGGACGTTTCATGGGATGTCATGATAATATTACGATATACATCGTAATATAGTAAAGGGGCTTTTATTTTTAAGAAGATTTCTGCAACTGGCAGTAAGACGCATATTTATAGAAAAGTGCCTACGTACAGTTGACCGCACTTCAGTGGTAACACTTCGTCCATTGCGGGTCTCTGGTTTCGGGCGTCCTGTTTATGTTTTGACTGACGTGCTGTTGACCGTACCTACCTAGCAAAGCTATCCAAACCTGAAACGAAACTGGAAAAAAAAAACAATGAAAACCGGTTGTTTCGGTTGTTCCAGTCCAAAAACCGACCCTACCCGTAAATAATCCGTTCTTAAATTTTTTTTCGTAGGTCCCTCGGGGGGTACTGGGAGTGTAAATTTAAAAAGGAGACTGAATTAGGCTCCCGTGTATATTCGAAAAATGGTTTATTTTTTCAAAAAAATGGTTTTTCTTGAATAACTCGGCCATTTTTGATTTCACAGTAAAACCGTACTGACAAAAAATGTAGGAAATTTGAATTCCTACAAGTTTAGTCCTCACAATTTTTCTTCAAGGATCGATATTTTAGAAATTAAACCTGAAAAACGCAACAAATTCAAAATATTACCATTATCTCCTATGTTCCACGTTTTACGGCATGAATAAAAAGAAACAAAGTTGTAGAAAATCAAATTCTGAACAATTTTGGTCCCTACCTTTTTTCTCCCAAAATCGATATTTTGGAAATTAAACCTGAAAAACGCGACAAATTGAAAATATTATCATTATCTCCTATGTTCCACGTTTTACGGCATGAATGAAAACAAACAAAGTTGTAGAGAATCAAATTTTGAACAATTTTGGTTTCTACCTTTTTCCCCCCAAAATCGATATTTTGGAAATTAAACCTGAAAAACGCGACACAAATTCTAAATATTATCATTATCTCCTATCTTCCACGTTTTACGGCAAGAATGAAGAGAAATAAAGTTGTAGAGAATCAAATTCTGAACAATTTTGGCTCCTACCTTTTTTCCCCCAAAATTGATATTTTGGAAATGGAACCTGGAAAACGCGACCAATTCAAAATATTATCATTATCTCCTATGTTCCACGTTTTACGGCATGAATGAGGAGAAACAAAGTTGTAGAGAATCAAGTTTTGAACAATTTTGGTTCTTACCTTTTTTCCCCCAAAATCGATATTTTGGAAATTAAACCTGAAGAACGCGACAAAAATTCTAAATATTATCATGATCTCCTATGTTCTACGTTTTACGGCAAGAATGAAGAGAAACAAAGTTGTAGAGAATCAAATTTTGAACAATTTTGGTAACTACCTTTTTTCCCCAAAAATCGATATTTTGGAAATTAAACCTGAAAAACGCGACACAAATTCTAAATATTATCATTATCTCCTATGTTCCACGTTTTACGGCATTAATGAAGATAAACAAAGTTGTAGATAATAAAATTCTGAACAATTTTGGTTCCTACCTTTTTGCCCCCAAAATCGATATTTTGGAAATTAAACTTAATTAATTAATTAATTACCCATTAATTAATGACAACTTAAATTGTTCAGAATCTGATTCTCTACAACTTTGTTTCTCTTCTTTCATGCTGTAAAACGTGGAACATAGGAGATAATGATAATATTTTGAATTGGTCGCGTTTTTCAGGTTTCTTTCCCAAAATATCAATTTTGGGGGGAAAAAGGTAGGTACCAAAATTGTTCAGAATTTGATTCTCTACAACTTTGTTTCTTTTCATTCATGCCGTAAAACGTGGAACATAGGAGATAATGATAATATTTTGAATTTGTCGCGTTTTTAGGGATCCGTACCTCAAAAGAAAAAAACGGAACCCTTATAGGATCACTTTGTTGTCCGTCTGTCTGTCTGTCTGTTTGTCTGTCTGTCTGTCAAGACCCTTTATCTCACGAACGGGTAAAGGTATCAGGTTGAAATTAATAGTATATATTAGGATCCATGAACCACACAAGATCTGAAAATTTAAATTTTTTACAATGACGCAATCAAAAGATATGGCATTTTATGTCCTCATCTCCATACATTTATTCAAAAATGCAAAACCTACAGGGTACTTCCCGTTGACCTAAAATTATGAAATTTGGCAAGAAGCTAGGTCTCACAGTACAAATAATGGGAAAAGTCTGAAATCATTAAATATTACAACTTTTCTCACAACTAATAGTAACCAATTGTGGTGAGCTCCCGTTTCAAGAACATTCATATAAGAGAGGGGTCAAGTTGGATGGTCGCTGAGGCGATTTTTGTTTTAGTTCTATTTTAAAAACGGGAACACTTACAAACTTGAAAATTGGTATGTTTAGTAGTGTTAAGTTTAGTGCATAAGCTTTAAAATAACAACAAATAATAAAATTTGGTCAAGCGCGTGTCGGACTCAAAAATGTAGCACATTAACTTACTGAAATTTCAACTAATACAATTATGATTATGTGGTGGTACGGAACCCTCGGTGCGCGAGTCCGACTCGCACTTGGCCGGTTTTTTCAGGTTTAATTTACAAAATATCGATTTTGGGGAAAAAAGGTAGAAACCAAAATTGTTCCAAATTTGACTCTACAACTTTGTTTCTTTTCATTCATGCCGTAAAACGTGGAACATAAGAGATAATGATAATATTTTGAATTTGTCGCGTTTTTCAGGTTTAATTTCCAAAATATCGATCCTGGAAGAAAAATTTTAATATACAAACTTGTGGAGAATCAAATTTTCTACAATTTTTGTCTTCATGGTTTTACTATAAATTCAAAAAAACAAAATTAAAAATTTTGAAAAAACCCACGACGGTTGTTATTGAAAAAATATTAAATAAGACTTTTGAAATACCCCCGACTTAAAAGGAAGAAGGTAACGAAATATTACGAAGAAAGTACCCATGAAAATCCGTCGGGCTGCCATTCCGTGTCCTACGAAAATTAATATAGAATTTAATCAATATAAAGTCTATACGAGCTAGTTATTAAATAGCTTTAGTTGGCTACAGTTATGTATAAATTATGAAAACATGGCAATGGCAACCCCGACGGATTTTCATGGGTACTTTCTTCGTACTATTTCGTTACCTTTTTCCTTTTAAGTCGGGGGTATTTCAAAAGTCTTATTTAATATTTTTTCAATAACAACCGTCGTGGGTTTTTTCAAAATTTTAATTTCGTTTTTTATTTTTAACTTTTAAGAGAGTTCCCACTTTACTGATTATTACAGCGCCCCCTGGTGAGTTGACGCCACAACTCTAGTCTAAAAATAATCACAAATAAATCATAAATTCTTTACTGAAAACCGCATCTAAATCGATCAAATCGTTTTAGAGATAAATGAGAACATTTGTGTAAATAAAAGTGATTATTACAGCGCCCCCTGGTGAGTTGACACCACAACTCTAGTCTAAGAACCGTCACTGATAAATCATAAATCTTTCACTTAAAACCGCTTCTAAATCGGTCAAACATTTTTGGAGATAAATGGGAACATTTGCTTAAATAAAAATTATCATTACAGCGCCCCCTGGTGAGTTGGCGTCACAACTCTAATCTACAAACCATCATTGATAAATTATAAATCCATTACTGAAAACCGTATCTAAATCGGCTAAGCCGTTTTTAAGATAAAAGGGAACATAACTTTGCACACACAAACGAACAAACACACAACCTCTCACCCTAAACGCATACACCTTCTCCGTTCCGTCACAGTAAATATATAAGCTAAAGCAGTATGGAAACTCGGGCCTTTTTTTGAAAAAAGAACTATTCTGCGTCAGAGCGTCAGGGTTGTAACCCAGAAATTTGAAATAAGAATAGTATGATGAACTCAAATATTGGGGTGCTTCTATCAACTTAGTGCCTTTCAGCATGTTTTCGGACCGTAAAACCAAACAATTTTTTCCGAAACCCTTAGTCGCCTTTTACGACTCAAGGAAATATTAAGACACTTAGTCGCCTTTTAGCACCTAAGGGCAGATCGAAACACTTAGTCATCTTTTACGACACAAGGAAAGGTTAAGAAGTCACTTAGTCGCCTTTTACGACACACGGGAAGGTTAAGTCACTTAGTCGCCTTTTATGACACAAGGGCAGATAAAGACACTTAGTCGCCTTTTATGACACAAGGGCAGATGAGGACACTTAGTCGCCTTTTATCACGCAAGGGCAGGTTAAGATACTTAGTCGCCTTTTATCGCACAAGGACAGGGACATACTTATAGGGACTCTATATAGGGTGATCTTTAATTAGTTCTTGATAGAAAAAAGTATGAATGTACTCTACTCATGATACTGAACAACTTTCCCCAAGGAACATAAGTCGAAATACGAAAATCAAGTTTTGACCTCCCATATAAAACTGCATCAGCTGATAGCGCATTTTGTATGGGAGGTCAAATTTGTTTTTTCGTATTTCAACCTATGTTCGTTGGGAAAAGTTGTTCAGTATCATGAGTAAAAGCATATCTTTTGCTATCAAGAACTAAATAAAAGTCAGCCTCTATGTACCTATTTGTTTGTATTATGGTTTTAGCACCCACGACTTACTTCAGCGCGAAAACTGCTTATTTTCCTGTAGCGGTGTGCGCATGTGTGAGTGTGCCTGTTTTGGACGTTTGTTAGGAGTTTCCATACTGCTTTAGTTTATATATTTACTGTGGTTCCGTCGTGGGTAAAAATGGTCGAGTTATTCGAGAAAACCCATTTAAAAACAAAACATTTTTCGAATAAACACAGGAGCCTGATTCAGTCTACTTTTTGAATTTACACTCCCAGTGACCCCGAGGGCCTACGAAAAAAAAACCAAGAACTGATTATTCACGGGTCATAAATGTCATAATGATTGAACTATTTGTTATTATCTCCAAGCATACAAACATAAAAAATCCGGCAGTGCGAGCGTTTCATATTGTTTTACTAAAGTTTCTAGAACCTAGCCTAGGCACCTACCTAAGTACCTTTGTACCACAAAAGATGTAAAAACAGTATAATTACAACTACCTACAAGGTGAGCACAGTAGCAAGTAAGTGTGAACAAAGCCAGTAGGTACTGTGCACTTGCGGAACCCTAAAAAAATTTAAATGCATAAAATACTATTTACAGGAACTGTCAAAAGTTTAGCTCGATATGATTAGAAAAGAAATATGACAAATGGGGGGTGTTGTGAGAGAATTGGGGCCGTCAAGAAAAAAAATTTGGAAAAAAATGGAGAAAAATGGAAGAATGGAATCGGTAAACGCTCCAAATATTCTTGTTATTACTTTGAGACGTCTGTGAGAGGAAAGTCGATAGTAAGCTGGTTTTCTGTGAGTTATAATCTTTTATTTTGTAGCTCGCGAAAAATAGACTTCATACAGCTGATGTGACGAATCTTTTGAAGGAGGCTATGATCCTGGATTGTGGGTTCCTTCAATTGAGATAAAGATAGGGATTGCTTCGTGTAGGATATAGTATAGGAAGGTTTATTTGCGCATAATTTCAAGACGCTAACATTCAGGGTTTGATTCCAAGGTGTATAGAATAAGTGGAGTGAAACTAACGTTATGTAAGTATTCAATTTTGTGGTTTTCCATCTTTTATTTATTTTCGGTTCAAAGTTGTTGTGTGTATTTGAGATAAGGTGAAATGTGACTTAATGAAATTTATAGTTTCTTCCAGGTTGTGTGAGCTAATTAACGTTGAGAAAATCAGATTTCAATGTCAAAAGAGGAAGAGTTGAATGGAGAATATTTGCAGCTTTACAGATCTACCTGCGGGATCATAAGAGGCTTGTACTGTGTGATACTTTAAGTAAATTGTTATTCCCTCTTAATGATTTTCTTTTGTAAGCATTAATAACTCTGCGAGAATTATAACATACTGTGTTTCTAATCTGAGTCGTTATTTGTAGATAGTAATAAAGATTTCCTTTTCCCATAATTAAGTATAAACTAGTTCTGCAAATGTCTTTGTTCGCGTATAGCTAGGCAGGATAATGTTCTATTTCTAAACAGGTACAGGAATTACAAGGAACATTATAGACATGGAAAAGCAAACCACAAATGATAATACGTGAAGGCTAAAAAAGGTATTGCTTGGATTGTAAAGGTAATGTAAATTTCATTGTGTTTAATTTTTTCCTTTACAGAGAAATTGATTAAAATAGTCCTTGGTGAATTCATAGAAACTGGACTCTGATGTATATTTTGTCATCGTTTCAAGGTGGCTTTAGATGTTGTATATTTTGTCAACATTTCAAAGTGACTTTAGACGATGTATATTTTTATCATCATTTCAAAGAGACTTTAGACGATGTATATTTTTTATACTTTTTTAGGTAGAATTGTCTATTTGACATTATTGTCAAATAGTCAACAAATAAATCATTTTTGATTTAGTTTTACTCAAAGCTAGACGCTATTTTTGAAATCTTTATAAATTTTTTATCTCTTTAACAAAAAATAAATCAAAACCCAAAATCAAAATGGAAGAAAATATTAATACATTAAATAATTACCTTTTTAGAAAATAATATAAAATCTTTGGCCCTAAATCAAAATTCCAGTTTTAATATACTAGTGTCATCATATGATAAAATTTAAAAATATTCCGTCAGATCAAAAGAATTAGAACGTCAATTCAAAATCTTAAAATAATATATCTGAAAACTAAAACTTGAATATAGTTTGTGACATTTTATTGTGAAATAAAGGGTAAGTTTAAGTAGAGTGAATATTATAAATAATATTATTTCAAATAATAATAAATTGTTTTGATAGTGATTTTGAATCTTTTGCCTCAATTTCCCAAAATTGAAACATGCTGAGAACATTACTACATTTCAGTACTCATGTTCATAGGAGGTGCTTATCTTTCCTTTTACTATCATTCTATAGGAGTCCCAGATTTTGAGATTAAGAAATACCTGCTCTCAGGTTTATTTAGTTCAACCAAGCATGGATGGATGCCCTCGTGACATGTGTCCCCGATGTCCACTATATTGGTTGTGGCAAATGTATGTCGCGTGTCACTGGAGTATCTGTCTAAGTCTATCTGATAATATCAACCTTCGGATTTATTTATTTTAATCATTCATGGGCCGAAGCCCTCAAGCCTAAAAGGGTCTGATTCTAAAGTTCTTCTCGTTCTATTTGTGTGAGGTTTCGCTGATTCATCCTGATTTCCCCCATCTGTATGTGTGGGATGAATTGGTGTTATTCCGGTACAAATGGAGGGATATTAGCAAGGTGTTTTAACGTTGGATTTTGGAATTGGTGTTTCTTGTGTTATGTGCTGACAACGCTCGCCCATTATTGGATGCGTCATTTGAGTGGCATATACCACGGGAGAACCTCCTGATCTTTGCGTTGGGCTACCAAATGTAGAGTAGTTAGAAAATTTAAAACCTCCTTCTTTTGTGTAGGGACATTCTAGTTTAGTCTAATGACATTAAATTGTTTATAAGGAATAAATTAGAATTGTCTTGAATCAAAAGGAAGAATATTCTTGATGGAGACATTACGTTCGTTCGTGGGTTGCTTCTTGTAAAGTGTGTTGACGACGTTCGCCCGTAAGGCTGCGACGGCTGTACGACACTCTGACCTTGGGGGACCTCTGAACTTTATGTGTGTCATCCTAAAGTAGTTAAATAATCTATTTAATCTTCATTGAATCATACAGGAATCTAAACCTTATAAGATTCTAAGTTTTATTTTTCCTTAATAAACCTTGTCATAATTTATCATACTTAAAATTATACTTTGACTCGGTGTGAAACCACCTTTAATATTACTAAATAGATTCTTGAAAACAATAATGGAACAGAGATTATAATGTTTAGTTTCTCTCATTGTAGATAAGTTCCGAATATTTAAGTATATACAATAATCCCATTTTTTATACTTCTTTTGAGTCCTCTTTTTAAAGAACATCGAGTTTTAGCTAGTGTTGTTTACGCTAAATTCTCCCAGTGTTCTTGGTTTTGAATACTCGATGCTTTTGATTTTTCCCTTAAGATCTTAAATCATAAAAGTTTGGCCCAACCTAGCTTAGATACTACTATCCCGTATCTTCTCGGTTCTGGTCATCAAACTTCACTTTTATTTAAGGATTACCTTCAGTAATCTTTTGTCATACTTACTTCTTATATGTTCTTCTTCGAAATATGCTGGGTAATCCCATTATAGTTTAGATGCAATTCATTTTATTTAAATGAGTGTTTAGACTGGGGTTACTCTACATAATCCTTGTCCTGCGTGGGTTGGTAACGGAAAAGAGATTTAGCTACGCATCACAAGTGAGAGCTATGAAGGATATACGGAGACCTTGTTGGTGCAATAAAGTCACTCAGTGACTGGGGGGAGGGAAATTGCCCTTCAAACTCTTTATGTCTCTCGTTATAAAACCGTTATTGATCTAGGCTGGCCATGCAAGCAATAATACTATACCCGTATCTAGTACAGACTTCACACTTGGACGTGTGGAGCTGGCTAATTATTTTCAGTTTAACTTATTTCAAAACAAACTAAGGGATTCGATGATGTCGATCATTGTCTGCCCGGAGGGATTACAGGAAGAGCTCATTTTGTAGGAGTGCCTTGTTTTCCTAAAGGAAGACTGTATGCTTCGTGTGCCTGGCGGGCTCGGTGACCAGCTCTGGTATGGGTGACTAAAAGAAATAGTCAAATACCCTGTGAACCCTGGATGAGTCAGTGATCGTCCCTTAAAGGTGGGCCACGTGGAAGTCGGGTTTTGACGCGGGGCATGAACATACCGGGGGGAGACATCATCACCGTCTGGGTTGTACTGTGGTTAGTTAGTTCCACTCTCCACATACATTAACCCTAGTCTTTACTGTAGTTTAAGTTTTCGATGGGATATCCAGCTCCGCGAGGATGATCAGAATCCTGACGATCCAGTTGGATTGTTAGGGTAGATTAGCGTCATGTCATCGTGAGCTGGGTGATGATATGCCTCGGACCTAGGACTTAGGGTAGAGGAAGCCTAGGACGAGCTGTTTGGGGCGAAGGTGGTGCTCCAAACCTGGGGATTGTCCCCACATTATTTTTATTACTTCATTTATATTAACATAGGTTTCCTTTCAGAAACTTAACGGCTATAATAATATTGCATTGTAAAAGAGATGAAACCTTTCCTAAATTGATGAATCTACATGAGTTCCGATGAATTACTCCAGTCAATATGAGACTAAATTTAAATAAATAGTGATCCAATATAAAATTAAATAACACAAATTAGACATGTAAAGATTAGGATTATATTCTAATATAAGTATTAAAATAACAAGTGTGTTTTTTTTTCATTCTTCTATTGCCACTCTCCACCGAGCAGAATCTGTAAATTACAAAATATTATAAGGATATAAAACGGAATGACGTAGGATTCAGAAAAAATATAATATTCTTAAAGGATATTATTCTAGACGATCAACCTTGGCCAAAACTTTCACGTATCTGACTTGAGGATCCTATATAAAGGGACTTCAGATCTGTACAGTACCTATAACTAGAACCAGCGCTAAACTACAAACCCCCGAAACCAAAGACCCGCTCAAGGTCAAAGTGTTACTACCTAACGTGCGGCTGACTGTACCTACCCACTACGGCCGCGGTTGTTGGTCAAACATACACAATCACTCTGATGATGACTAGGTAGGTTTAGGTTACCAAGAAGGTATATTATTATACAACTTGTAATTACCAATACGCAAAACCTCTCGGGTGGTAGTTTTACTCGTTCTACTCATGAAACTGAACAACTTTATTGGAAATTAGAATTAAAAAATTGAGAATCGGAATTTTGTATTTTATTTTTGTTGAACAAAAGTACCACTCGAGAGCTTTTGCATACATTGTATATCTCACGGAACTGTTTAATCTACAGGGTGTAAAAAAAGTTCGACTATACTTCTAAGGAGTGATTCTACATCGTATAAAATATAAAAAAATATTTTGCTCTATAAAAAGTTGTTTTAGCTCAAGAAGAAGTGAAGCACAAGGGTTAAACGACGCAGACAAGGATGTTTACTGTTATTTAATATCCACTCACTAGCACATTTCAATAAATTACTGGAATGTAATTCGGAGGAAAAACTAATTTAATGATCAAACAAATTAGAAATTAAATATTAATTAAAGTATTTTTATTTTACAATCTGTTAGTAATGTACACACGGCCGCACTTCGGTAGAAACACTTTTGGACCTTATGGCGTGGTAATACAGTTGAAAAAGTTTCTACCCACAAGCGGTTGACCGTGCAATCACCCCTTAGAAGGATCATCCTACTTTTTTTTTACATCCTGTATTCACATTCGTCCACGGCTGGCAATGTTGATCGTAGTGGCACGACAATTTCTGTAGGTAGGACAAGGATTTCCAATTTCTATGAGGTAGATACTTACCAAGAGGTACTTAGGTATGTAAACCTACCTAGAAAACTAAACGTGAAGCAAATCTAGAATAAAATAGGTATATAATTTTACTTATTTATCGTTGTTCATTCGTCCGGCGGAAAACAGAAAAACGTTCGGTTTTATTTTTGTCTGAGACTTGTCTTCATACGTTGTTTATTACCTACACGTAACACAGGAATCAAAATCTCGATGTCAATATCCATCGTGCGTGATTCGACACGCACCTCTCCCTAGCGAGTGTACGGAGCTGACTGACGAGACCGCGACGGCCGGCGACGGTGAGTCGTGTGCGTTGAAGTATAGATTTACGTATGTTCTATTTCTCACCGACAAACGGATCGGCCGTGACGGCCGATTTTATTTCTCACCGAGTTTTTGTCGGTCGTGTGCGTTGAAGTATGGCAACCAGTACGTTCCATTTTTGACCTACAAAAAATCGGTCACCGATTCTCGGTCGTGTGCGGGAGCCCTAAGATCGAGACAAATTCCTTTAATGGTGTGTTTCCATCATAGCTATACGAGGAAGTTAAGCCGTGAGCTGGAAAAAATTCAAGTAGTAGGCTCCATTTTCCTAGTTTATAGCTGTATAGCTTTGGTGGGAAAGCACCCTAACTTTTTGTTCTTCACCAAAGGTCGGCACGAAGCTCGCGGACAGTAACACCTGGACAACACTGTCTATGACGTAAGTGATTTACCTCCTCTCTGACACTGTCTTCTAGTGAGCTATCCGAGTAGAGGGTCCAGGGCAGGGGATGACTGTCTAGAGTTGATGAGGAAGTGGAAGAGGAAGTGTAGAGCACAATTTTAGAGGATGCGGATGAGGATACCTACCTATTTCATGATATATTTATGAGGAAGAGGAAGCGGTTGAGGAAGAAGAAGGTTGAGAAGAGTGAAAGTAATATTTATTTATTGATAAGGTACGCTTACAGCAATACACATTAAAAACATTTACATTTTGAACTTAATAGTATGACATAATATTAGGTCTTTACCTATGAAATTGCCGTTTTGTATGGCGAATTTTAGTTAAACTCAATTTTCAGTACTAACATTTTTGCATTTTTCTCAGGAATTATAAATCCAATTTATTTTATTTTTTTTAGCATTATTGGGAAGACATTAAGCTAACAGACTTAAATTAAATTTTCGAAAAATATTATCTGTAAAAAAATACCTATAACAAATCTAATGATGAAATCGGACGACATTTAAGACGAACAATTTTCAAACATTTAATTTTATATATCAAACTAAAAATAAAAACTTTATTTTATGCGTATATTGATAAACTTGAAGTCAACTTTCAAATATAAATCAAATAAAAAAAAATTGCATTAGAATTATAGGAATTATGATCTCATTAATCTGTAAGAAAATTTCGGCAATTTCATAGGTAAAGACCTATTACATAGGGTTTTACAAAATAGTGTACAATATTTTAAGGGGATAATGAAATAAAGAAACTGAACAACTGAACAATTATTGATAGGCGGGAGAGGAGGTGGCGGGCGTGGAGGCCCGCTCGCTGCCGTGCGGCCAATAGCGGCGCTAGTGAGACCTCCTCATAAGTTCTTCTTATTTCTAAGAGGAAGCGGAAGAGGATTTTTTAACTTGCTTTTATAGGGAATCGGTAGTGGTTGAGGAAGTCTGAAAAATGCGGAACTTCCGCATGACAAGGAAGCGGAACCCTCATCAACTGTAGACTGTACGTGGGTGGGAGATTGACGTGCTCTTGACAGTACCTACCTACTTAGACGTATCCTCGTAAAAATTACGGCCATACCTATCAGCCAACCAGGGATTTCGTGAGAATATTGCAAATCAACAGTTATGGATGCAGGAAAGTTAAGATATTTGCTATACTCTCCACCACATGTTCTTTGTAGCTTACTCACCGGCTCCAGATCCAGAAATATCCTATGGTCTTCCAGTACAGGATCGACCCCTATAACGCCGTTCCTGTAGATGTCGTCAGCGAACAAAAAGTGGGGGTTTGTCAAAACTAAGTACGCGCCTGAAAACAATTTTTTTTATTACTTTCTCTGTAAAACATGTATAAGGGCCACATACAAACATACATTAAATCCACGACACACTCCATATTTTATTCCATTTATCTTGTAGTTCTGTGCTATGTAAGCGGGGTTCCTGGAGACCTGTAATACAGGTCTGACCTAGCTCAGGCTCCAGTCTCCCACCATCTCATATTTTGTAACTAAACATTTTGTACTTGTAAAAGTGGAGAAAATAAAAACTTATTTATTATTACGAGTATATTATTATTAGGTATATAAAATTTGGCAAAGGTCTCACAGCACAAGTAATGGGAAAAGTCTAAAATCATTAAACAAAACAACTTTTCTCACAACCAATTAAGGTGAGCTCCCGTTTCAAGTACACTCATATCAAAGACCGGTTCGGTTTGAATACACGGTGTTTTTAAAATTAAAGGGCAAAATATAGTATATGGTTAGGGCGCGAGTCCTTCTCGAACAAAATGAGGTAGAAATTTTACAGAGAAGCAAACATAATTGTAAAAAAAAAGATGTTTTGAAGATTAACACCCAAAATGAAAAGTGATTTGAGTAGTACACTCAACAGCACATCAGTAGAAACATTTTTGGACCTTATAGCGTGGTAATACAGTTCAAAAAGTTTCTACCGACGTGCGGTTGACCGTACTATTGAGCTATTTATTTGGTACAAATGAAGTTTTTCAATGTTGACCAAAAAGCAAGTAATAGGTAGTTGCATTATTTTTAGCAATATGTGATCTCTTCTTCCAATTAAAAACTACTTCAAATGTTATGGTTCATCTTTAAAAAAAGCATCGCTAGTTCAAAAAAATTGCTTCACTATTACTGTGCTGTCATTAAAAACTTCTCTGGCCACCTAATAGGTTCACAGGAACATAGTTAAAAACACCCAACTATTCTGGTGGGTTGCTACGAAAATTAGACTAAATTAGACATTTAAGTGTAGCGACACACCTGCGAAAAATCCGACCTAAAAATCTTTCAAGTATGACACCAGCAGAATTATTTTTTCTGCTAGATGTGTCATAAGCGGAACTCTCCGCGTCGGAAAGATCCGCAGGTGTGTCGCTATATTAAAAGAGGCATAGCTCATAAATTACGCATTTTCACGGAACATATCGGTACGGTATCGTGGTCCCCCTAACTCCAGACCTTCGCTGGTACATATATATATATAAAAAAGAAAGTCGTGTTAGTTACACTATTTATCACTCAAGAACGGCTGAACCGATTTGGTTGAAAATTGATGGGGAGGTAGCTTAGAACCAGGAAAAGGACGTACGATTTTTTTTTATAATTAGTTACACTATAACTCAAGAACGGCTGAACCGATTTGGGT
Source organism: Athrips mouffetella (assembly GCA_947532105.1). NCBI lineage: Eukaryota > Metazoa > Arthropoda > Insecta > Lepidoptera > Gelechiidae > Athrips > Athrips mouffetella. The sequence goes on along the minus strand of OX383956.1, from coordinate 27,570,638 downwards.
GAAAATTGGTGGAGAGGTAGTTTAGAACCAGGAGACGGATATAGAATGTTGTTTTTGTTTTTTTTTTATCATTTATTTTTCCAAAAATAGTTTTTTATACAAAAATAAAGTCGTGTTAGTTACGCTACTTATAACTCAAGAACGGCAGAACGGATTTGGTAGAAAATTGGTAGGGAGGTAGCTTACAACCAGGAGACGGGTATAGGATAGTTTTTTTTTAGAAGGATAAAGGATGGTTTTTTTTTTGTAACTCAAGAACAGCTGAACCGATTTGGCTGAAAATTGGTTGGGAGGTAGCTTACAACCAGGAGACGGGTATAGGATAGTTTTTTTTTAGAAGGATAAAGGATGGTTTTTTTTTTGTAGGGGAAGGGTTAGTAGAACGGTATAACTCAAGAACAGCTGAACCGATTTGGCTGAAAATTGGTGGGGAAGTAGCTTAGAATCAGGAGAAGGACATAGGATGGTAGGAGTAGGGGTAAGGACAGGGGTAGGGGCAGGGGCAGGAAAAATAAATTTTACATAATATAAAATAAAATATGCTTATATATTGGAACAAAGTTCGCCGGGTAAGCTAGTAGTTCATAAAAGTCCGCCAGTAAAGGCCTTAAGTCCGCCAGTAAAGCCCTTAAGTCCGCCAGTCCTTTGTAAAGTCCACTATCGCTTTACGAGGGGAGCATTTCGTAATTCTATCACGCGACACTGGAGGTTTGCCATATTTTTAACTTCATGTTACGTTTGATACTCTAAAAGCTGAAGAATGTTCTAGAACACGACACTGATAGAAATGTCCCCAAATATGGGTTGACGATCGCCAAATCTGAAATGTCATTTTCGATAATAATGGGATAAAAAGTCCTATATGACCGATAATGCAAAATTTTCCAAGCTAGTGAGGTGAAAAAGTATTTCATGTTTCGACATTGTTACCTACTTTGAAAAAGTTGTTCAGTTTCATGGTCTGAATTCACATTCATACCTACACACAGTTTTCAGGAGATGCCTTTTATATTATGTCACAGATTAAATAATTGTAAACTAACGTTTACAGAACCGTCACTCCCAGGCGGGGTGCCAACAAATTTCAACCTTATAGTTTAAGCATAAAGTCGATACTTGCAGTGTACCTACTTACGTTTTTAAATCGCGGGTGATCGCGGACAGGTGGGCTAAGGCGATGATTTTGTCACTTTACGAGATATTGAGTGAGATGCAAGTAGATATATAATATTGTAAAAATGCTTACTTACCTATTTTGCCCCCAAAGAGATTTTAACCTCGCTACCCGAGCGCAGCGAGGTTCAAATCTCTTTGTTTGCCCCCATAAGCTTAAGATGACATCAAGAAAATTAAAAGTAAGGGATCCCGCACACGACCGAGAATCGGTGACCGATTTTTTGTCGGCATCCCGCTCTGACGTGTTATCACCTGGTTCTTCCGTCCTTGTCCTGGCCGATAATCGCCCACCGATTCTCGGTCGTGTGCGGGAGCCCTAAAAGTAAAATCGACTGCGTCATCCAGTCGACTTCTAGCGCCGCGTTGCATACCTAGAGTGCGCAGTGTCACAGGCCTCATTATGTGGTTGCGCGAATTCAACTTGCCTTGGCATGTTTTTTTTTGTTAGGTATTTAACCCTTGCACTTTAAAAGGACCAGGCGGACAAAACCTGTCCCGCTTCTCAAATACCATGAATAAATAATTAATGTTGGTCATCTTACAAGGTCTACGTAATTAAATTTGACCGCATTTAAATTTATATGAAAAGATCAGCACACCTGTGACCACATTCGAAACATGAATATTAACGTGTTTTATGTGCCTTATCCAAAGGGTGACTGGACCTTAACAGTCCTGGAGCCCAATTCTTGAATTTGTGGTTCCATAAAAAAATTAAAGCGGCTTCAAGATATTGGAAGAAATAGATGTTTTATCTTTTAAAAAGTAGAAAGCTAAGCCGACTGTGGGTGTTTATTCTGGTAAATATGCCAACTATTTTTTTGAGGTCGGTGCCAGCCCGAATATTAAGAATAAAACACGTAAACGTTGGAAGTCGTGGGATGCAACTGTTGCAGGTAGGATGCAGGTTAGGTACGTATTTTATTTCTAATTTTAAATCTGGCACCGACCTCAAACAAAATAATTAGCATATTTGCTGAGATAAATACCCACATTTGTTTCGCCTTTACTTAAATTTACAGTATTTTTTATTACAGTGGCGATTGAAACTATTTCTGAGATATTTTTTGTTCAAGTATTTGTCTTTTGTAGTTTTAGGTGACATTAACTACTAGTGAACAAATTTTCATGAAACTTGCATTGTACCCTGAACAAAACCTAGTTCAATTAAAAAAAAAATCATTGCAATGCGACTTTTAGTCCTGAGATATGAGTGGATAAACAAATATACAAACCTGCATTCACTTATGAAATTTAAATTTGTTTAGTAGAACATCATATGCGAAAATTGAGTGTTTTTCGGCAATATTACACATATACGGGTCGAAATGATAACCTCCTTTATTTGAAATCGGTTAAAAATAAAAATTAAACGCTTCGAAAATGTCTTAAATATATATAGAAAATTAATAATCAAACAATACCATTTGTTTGATTATTGTAAACTGAAAATCTGTAATTTAGAATTTTTTGAGTGATATTTTATCACCGGGTGATATTCGAGAATTGGGCTCCAGGTTGTCGAGGACGGACCTTAACCGTAGTAGGTAGCTGGTTGATTTTTTTACTGATTATAGCTGTGTAGTGTATAAGTATTATATACTGAAAATCACCGAGTGACTTTTGAAATTCTCAAAATTAAATGAAGCCCTGATAAACGCATTAAACGTTGATTATTATTTAAGTATATTACAATACCAAACACTATTATATAATTAACAAATCATTAAATTAAAATAAGCAATGACAAATTCTTAAAACTTATATTTCAGGTAGAAAGGCCCCAGAAGCACAGATTAGATTATTACTACGATTACACCTGGTAATATTTTAATGATAAAACAACTCTGGGAGGTTTCTTTATGAAATATGAGGGCTTAGCTAGGCCTTTTGGAATTAAAATCACTTAGTTTTAACATACAAAGCAATGACTAAATTTCCCGTGCAAGATGCTGCATTCATTACTTTTGTAATATACTGTAGTTTTTCTACTCCATACCAGAGGCGCTGTTTTTATTACCGCGTTTGAGAAACCTACAGCGCCATCTGTTGGTAGGTAGCGTCGCTTGCTCATCTGGTAATATTCTATTGATAAAACAACACTGGGAGGTTACTTTATAAAATATTATATAGACATACACACACAGGTTAAACACATGACTGTTCTTTTGGGATTCGTCGCAGTCGGCTAAAAATCATGATTCACCTTCGAAGAAAATAACAGGCATAGGGTAAGGAACATATTTATTTTTTTCACACCTGCTCTGAAAATACACTCTAATTATTCCAATTAGAGAGAGGGAACGCGTTTATCCCGCCCTTCAAATCCTTCGATCACAAGGGATGGAAGTTTGTATCGAAATCCTTCCATCCCAAGGGTGGGGAAAAGGTATGAAAATCCATTACTGACCTGATTTAGTTTTTTTTTTAATTCTTCAGCAGTCATCATACATCAAAGAGATTTTGTCTAAAAATCAAATTTTAAGTAAATTGTTACTGGCCAGATCCATTTTAATTTTTTTATCGGTCACCAATCTCCTTGGTGCATGCAGAAATTAAAAACAAAAACAAAATGATTTTTGTATAAAACGCGCGAGTTCACGAAAGAAGTGGCTGCATGACCTGAAATCTTAGCCTACTCTAGAAACGAGCGAATAAAAAAACCCGCGCATATTCACAAAAAAGATCGATTGATTTAGCATTTTGTGTGTGTGATTTTTGTTAAATATGGATACTTCTAGTGATAGCGATGATGCTATCCCTAACACACCGCCAGAACTATTAGAAGCGGCCTGTTGCCAGAAAAATCAAAATACAGATAGAATACTTATGAAAATTTCATACGTTGGAAAAAGGTAAGTAAAGAAAACGTCTTAATTTTCTGAAAATGTAATACAATATAAGCCAAGTTTAGTGAGAAAGCAAAACAATATAAGCCAAGCACGATATGGGCTATGCATGCATTCTATGTTGAGAAGCACAATTTTAAAAAGAAATAACATCAACATAAAGGAGTATCCGAAATTGACCGCGTTCCGCATTTATACGAGTTGGAAGTAAAAAAATATTTAGAGTTTTCGTTTTATAATGCGCTGTGTGAGAAAATTAATAGTACATTACTCAAGAGGGGATAAAGTACAGTTCCATACCTCGAATGGTTTGCGCCCCTCGCAAGCTCGTGGCGCAAATGCCATGATCTCGGTATGAAACTGTGACTTTCTTCCCTCTTGAGTAATGTACTATTAATTTTCTCACACAGCGCATTATAAAACGAAAACTCTAAATATTTTTTTACTTCCACACTCGTATCGAAAACAACTCTTTCTGTATCTTCATCTTCTTGTTTAGTATTGTAGACGATACTGGCCCAAAAAGTGTAAGTGTTGCCATCGACACGAAATAAGAAGGAGCAGAACAGCTTGATTAGCGCTCTAGGAAATACCACGTGGACATCCAAGCAAAAAAGGTCCAGTGGTCGGCGTTTAGTTTATGAGATATACGCAGTTTTGTAAACATGTGTAAAAAAAAATTCGCACAACATACATACATACATACATAACATCACGCCTCTTTCCCGTCGGGGTAGGCAGAGACCACAGTCCTCCACCTGCTACGATCTTGACATACTTCGATTGATTGATAAAATTATTATTATTGATTGATAAAATCTTTTCAAGGTCGCCAAAATTTTGCAAGTTATCTAGTAGCACTAAAAAGTATAACCATAGCAGTTAATTATCAGTAACTTAGTGAAATCATAGAAATTAGGAAGTGTCTCAACTGCCGGCGCCGGGTCCCAAATGAGCTACCGGCGCCTGTTGCTGAAATGGCTGCTGACGCTGACTTTGTAAAAATAGATAGAAATAGTAATTGTCTCAGAACAAAAACCTCCTTGCTTCTTTGGTAATTGTAGTGTAGAGGTATATTTTTGTTTCATTCTAACAAACTAAGTTAAGCCATCAAACCCATAAATTGGTCCAAAAACTCAATTAGTCTTTATGCTTGCATGCCATTGGCAAGCTCAATAACAGAAGTCTCTAAGTTTCTAATAGTTCATGAATAGAGGGTTTTTATGAAGTAATAAAAAACCTTGTATTGTATTTTACCTTTTTTTTGTAACCTTGTATTTTGGAAGGTACCTAAATGCTACAACTTTTGTAGTAAAATATAAAATCGTCTCTGAAGTTTGGAGAACCAAAGCACAGTCTAAAGTAAACCGCGATTTATGGTGCTTCCTAATCAACTGCGAACCTTTGAGTATGTTACTTAGACTATAAACCTGAACAACTTTTCATTAGGAACATGGGTCGAAATAGGATTTTTTTTTTAAACCGGGCAAGTGCGAGTTGGACTCGCGCGCCGAGGGTTGCGATATACCTATAGTATTTTTGGAAGCAATAAAGTCCATTTTCAGGACCGCAAAACTAAATTTCTGAAAAATTGTGCAACTTAGAAAGATCGTTTTATTTTTGCTGTAAAGATTACATAAACTTCTGTTAACGGTAATTAATTCAGATTTTTCCATACACAAACTTCGGAGATAAGGGGGGGGGGGAATGGTATTTTCTTTGACATTTTCATCATAACTTTAAAACTAAGAAACGTAAAAAGGTACAAAAATATATTTTAAAATGTACAAGTAAAGCCCTTTCATATAATACCCCATTCGACCTAGTAGCGACAATTTGAAATTTTGCCCCCTATTTTGGCCCCCTTTACATTAATAATCATAATTTTTTCAAAATTCTTACATGTGCAATTAAGTTGGGCAACTGTATTCTAAAACCATTCCAAATTTCAGGTCAATAGCAAGAGTGGCTGCTGAGATATAGAGGTGTGACAGACAGACAGACAAAGTCGCACCATAAGGGTTCCTTTTTTTAACATTTTGGTACCGGAACCCTAAAAAGGAAAACGTCCCATAGAAGCTGCATCAGCTGACAGCGAATTTTGTATGGGAGATAAAAAAAAGTTCCTTATTTCGACCTAAGTTCAGTTTCAAAGTTTGAGTTAGTTACAAACTTAAAGGTTCGTAGTTGTTTAGGAAGCACCCCACCACATACACGGTTATTTTTGGACCGTTAGACAAATTTCAGTATGTAGTTCTAAACATGAAACTGAACAACTTTTCCAAAGAAATATGGGACATAAAACGATTTTTTTTTTGGCTTGCTTCGGCTATAGTAAATAAATGTGTTGATAAATAAATATGCCCTTGTTTGTCCATCTGTTGAAATAATTAATATTTGCTAATTTAAGTAAATATTATGTAAGTTACAAAGTATGTATATGTGTGTGTATATTACAAGTATTTGTGTATATGACAAAGTATGTATATTTACACGGCGTGTAACAAGAAGGGTATACCAACCCTGAAGGATATGAATCTGCCCATGAAACTGAACAACTTTCCCCAAGGAAAATATTTTGACCTCCCATAGAAACCGAATCAGCTGATAGCTCATTTTGTATGGGAGGTCAAAATTTATTTTTCGTATTTCGAACTATGTTCCTTGGGGAAAGTTGTTCAGTTTCATGGGCAGAATCCACATCCTTCAGGGTTGATATACCCTTTCTGTTACACCTTGTATATTTATGTACGATATTTACGAGTATTAATATCTACTATTACATATTTATTTATCAATACATTTACATCTATAATAATAGGCTTAAATCTAACATAGACAGTGGCGAGTTCGCCACAAGTCCAAAAAAAATCATACTAGCTAGCTTCTCTTCGGAAATGGTTTTGTATTGAACCTCCGGTGGGGGCCTTTATGCCCTGAATGCTCTTGAATGATATAGGAAGAGCTGTGGTGCCGCCGGAGAATATCTTCAAATTATAACGACTATTTAGAGCCGGCACATCGCGGGTCTCCAACTTGGGTCGTTTCGTAGGATGTAAATACAAATCGAAGACTGACTGCGTTGGTTCCACAGATCTCGGCGTGGTAGCGCTTGTTGTTTCTTTCTTGCGATAAAATTGATAATGTTTCGAAGTTGGCGTCGTGGCTGTAAACAACTTGATTGTACTCATAGATACAGGTTTAAAGAAAGTTGCTGTTCGCGGTGTGGTTACTGACGAAGGGCGACGAGATGTTAGTTGCTCTTTTGTTTTTAAAGTTACTTCTAATGCAGGAAGTCGTTCGTAACTCGGCCTTGAAATCAGTCTTGTCGATATTTTTTCACTGATAGCTCGGTCTTCTTCAAGTTTTGTGCCAAATGATATTGATACTTTCCGACGTGTAAGTGCTGGCGCAGGAGTAGATGTTGAGGTCGGTGGCAAAACTCGGAAAGTCTGGGTGGCTGATACAACTCGAATCTTCATTGGGTTGACTTCGTTGGGTTTTATAGTACTTGCTGTTCTGGCTGCAGCAGTAGCAGGATTCTTTGTCCTAAAAGTAGGGTTATCTGTCGATAAAGAATAATGTTGGTAAACTTCACTTTTCGAGGTTGTTTTCGCGGTATTTAGATAGGGCTTATACTGTTCCTTTGCTATTCTATCCACTGAATTCATGAGAGAAGATTTGGTAGTCCGAGGAGTGAACTTATCGGTAGTTGTCGCAGTTTTACTGTAGAAGGGAAGTTTGAGTTCGTCTATATTATCAATTTTATAGTTTAACCAGTCATTGGAGGAAGGCTTATATTGTAGTAAAGAGTTGATTGATAAATATGATGGCTTAAAATCGACCCCTTTTGAATGCTGCACCTGAGTGAAATTGACATTCTTATCACGAGAGCGCTTTTCATCTGTATCTTTTGATGTAGCGTTCTTTACATACATATCACAATCCGCCAAATATTTCTTGGTTACATGTTTACAATACAAGGGATACACTACCCAGGCTAAAAATCCATCGCCCTGAAGACGAGTGTGTTCTTCGTGAATTTGGAGAGCACATTTTACGTCGTCACTGATATCTTCGTCGCGGAACTCCGAACACGGAACTCCGCAGGCTTTGCCCGGTCCGCACCAATACAGTTCACTGATTTGCAACAGTCCGTGGTCTCCACTGCCGTGATTGTATGCAGCGGTGTCAAAACGTGATTCGTGGAAAGCTATGCACACCCAAGTGGGGATATTTTCTTTGTCAACTCCTAGTCGCTGCAATTCGAGTGCGAGCTCGCAGCGCTCGTAGAGGAGCGCGCGCACACCTGCGGCCGCCAGCAGTGCGCACGTCCACCACGCGACACCGATCATTGTAACTTGTTTTGCGCGTGCGCCTCACGCGCTGCCTTTTTATTTTATTTCTGCCCCGCATCTCCGAATGAACTGTCTTACATAAGTCTTACGGCTTTTTTTACTAGAACTTGGATAGTTTAAAGTGTTTAGTTTATACTTTATGAATTAAAAGGCAAGACACTTCCGGAAAGCTGACCACCTTGACAGGATAGTCGTAAAATCAAAGGAAATCAACTTGATGCGCCTATCTTTTGAAGTTTCCGTTTTCTGCTTCCTTATTAATATAAGTAACGTGTTCATACCAACGTATGTTCTTGTTCGTATTACTTACTATAAGTCCGACAACTTCGACCTTACTGCGGGGAGACACTTTCAGTCAGCGAGGGCGGGCAGGGTAACTGGGAGAGGAATCACGTGTAACTGACTTCTCTTCTCCATACAATAATTCAATACCGAAGGGAAGTTTCAAACCCTTTGACTTCACCCCGCAAAGCCTGTTGTACCGCAGAAGGGTCGCGCACTAAATTGTTTGACCAACTACTCCAATTTTTTGTGTGCGCGACCAGAGCCCACTCTAAACTAACTCTGTCGTCAGACATTTCAAGCCGACTCTAAAATGCCATGATAACCACTATGCCGATTACCTCATCTGATTTGTAAATATGTGTTAGTTATTGTCAATGTAAACAAAATTAAGCGGCTTGTGTCTGGTTTCTGCGGACTGGCTGCGCGACTCGAGTCAACAGGCAACCCATCAAAAGCTGTTTTAGTCATCTTAGTAGGTAAGTAATCATAAGCGAGTTTGGTCACAATATGGTAAATATGTTTTTATACTGACTCATTTTTCACAATTTTATAATATTACTGTATGAGTGGGTTTATTTGGACTTTTAGTTAGACACTTCTGCATTTCCTATGTAAGTACTTAATTTTGTAAATTTTACCTTTGATTTTACGGAAGGATTGCTTTATTCAAGGTCAACTGTATGGAATTGTTCGGGTGCAAGCAAAAATGAGCATATAGGTGCGCAGGCGCGAGTTCCCGGAACAGTACCTACTTGGAGTCAATTCTTGAATATCACCGGGTATAATATCACTGAAAAAATTTTCATTTTCAAAAGTGAAGATTGATATTTAAAATATAAAGCAGAATTTGATTGTTAATTTTCATGTATTCTGATTTACCTTTCAACAATTTATCAGGGCAAATGTGATGTTTTAAAGTCTATTAAGTGATATATTATCACCCGGTGATTTTCAAGAATTGAATCCTTTGTCGCAATGTAAGTAAGTGAACCTCACACCTACGAGTATATTAGGGGGCACTGCAGTGCCCCCACCAAGTCGAGAAAAAAAAAAGCGGCACGGCAGTACCATCCTTTTCTCGAAGCAGTTCAGGCCATTTTCGACCCCCCTATAACTTCGTTATGGATAAAACTAGAAGCCTGAATTTTCAGTAACCAAGCAGGCATTGTATAAACACGGTATATTTCAAATTTCATGCAATTTGTACCCGTGGTTTAAGAGTTATAACTACCCAAAGTTTCTTAATTTTGTCACTGACTGACTGACCGATCATCAAAACTCTAAGGCACTTCTAGCAGACATAGAAGCTTCAAATTTAGAATAGGGTTATTGTTTACTGGTATAAATCAAGGAAAAACTTAATATTTTTAAATTTTCGTCCAGTTTTCTAGTTACACCAACTACATAAATAACTTTGTATTCCCTTATAAATATATAGGATAACAAAGTTACATTTGCAGTAAATAAAGCAGTGTACGTGAATATGTATCATCATCATCATATCAGCCGAAAGACGTCCACTGCTGGACATAGGCCTCCCCTAAAGAACTCCATGACGCCCGGTCCTGCGCTGCTCGCATCCAGCGGCTTCCCGCGACCTTGACCAGATCGTCGGTCATATGTATAATATAATGGAATTATAGGTGTAGATAGGTACCTAGATATAATTATGTTCAAAAGTAACTTGTTAAATGGTCAACGGAATAAAAAGGAAGAATGGGACATGTCTTATGAAGTTGTACCAAAATCCCGCAATGTACCTATTAAGTAGACTAAATTATCCTAAATTTCCATGAAAGAAAGAACACTTATAACCATAACCGCGGCCGTCACGGAAAGGCAGCCACTTTCTTCCAGGCAACCTTTGGGTTTTACTGCGATATCGCAGGCATACACACAAACCTCGTTTTATTTAACTTACTAAAATTGTGTCAGTTAGTATGGGTATAAAAATGTCAATAAATTCAAGTTAATCCGTTGTTTGCCCGTGCAGGCAAAGAATAGTACAAACCCATCTCTACCCATGGGTTTCGTAAGACACAACTAAAGGTTAATGAACCTAAGGATAGGCAGCAGCATTCTTCTGTGTATCGTATTATCATATCATCTTACATTCTGCGATCACCAGCAACCGCGGTCCATGGTGCCAGCCGTAACAAGCGTGGTGACTATGGTACTTCCCCTTTACATTGTTTCAGCAAAAGCTGGAATTTTGAATCGAGTTCCCTGTCCTGTAGTGGACGTTTCATGGGATGTTATGATGAATCCTTTGTTAAGCTTGATGTTACAATAAATTTTCTGTTTGGTACATTGACAGTATTTATAGTGAATGAGAGAGATAACAATTTTGATAAGGATTTACTTTAACAGAACTTTAACTTTGTCAGAAGAAGCATGAAAGTAGAATTAATGCAGTGGAAATGAGAGCGCTAAGGAGTATGATTGGTGTTAAATTGAGTGACAGGATTAGAAATAGTGTGATAAGAGAACGGTGTGGCGTAAAAGAAGACGTAGTGACCAAAATCGAGAAAGGGATGCTGAGATGGTTTGGTCATGTGGAGAGGATGAATGAACGAAGATTGACGAAAGAGATCTACCAGGCGAGAGTGAATGGAAACGTTGGAAGGGGAAGGCCTAGGCGAACGTACCAGGACCAAATTCAGGACGTTCTGAATAAAGGCCAGGTTAAAAGTACCCTAAAACGACGAGCATGTATGAAAGGATTGATGAAAGTACAGGAAGCAAGGGAAGTATGTTAAGATCGTAGCAGGTGGAGGACTGTGGCACAGTAAATATATAAGCTAAAGCAGTATGGAAACTCCTAACAAACGTCCAAAACTGGCGCACTCACACATGCACACACCGCTACAGGAAAATAAGCAGTTTTCGCACTGAAGTAAGTCGTGGGTGCCAAAACCATAATACAAACAAATAGGTACATAATAGGGTCCCTATAAGTATGTCCCTGTCCTTGTCCGATAAAAGGCGACTAAGTATCTTAATCTGCCCTTGTGTCATAAAAGGCGACTAAGTGTCTTAATTTAAGCTTATGTGATAAAAGGCGACTAAGTGATTTAACCTTCTGACTTAACATTTTATGCAAGACTGTCTGCTAAATTTAATTTTCTGTGTAACTTTCCTTAAAGGAACCTAGGTCGAAAAACGAAAAAAAAATGCCCCCCCCCCCCATATTAAAGGCGCTATCGGCTGACGCAGAATGTTATTTCGTATTTCGACTTCTTACGGAAAGTTGTTTAGTTTTACGGTCCAAAAACATGCTGAAAGAAACAAAGTTGATAAAGCACCCAATATTTGAGTTCATCATACTATTCTTATTTCAAAAATTCTGGGTTACAACCCTGAAGCTCCGACGCAGAATAGTTATTTTTTCAAAAAAAGGCCCGAGTTTCCATACTGCTTTAGCTTATACATTTACTGTGACTGTGGTCTCTGCCTACCCCGACGGGAAAGAGGCGTGATGTTATGTATGTATGTATGTATTAACTTTAACAGATGTTTGACGAGTGCGGCCCTAAATACTCAGAATAATGACCTCCTTGCTTCGCTCGGTCTAAATCTTGTCTAAATATTACTAACTAATGACAAAAGAGAAATATTTTAAAATAAAGAAAACGGCGCGCGCAGAGGTGAATGTTCCCGAGCGAGTGACAGCCGCGCTCATAGGCGCGAGTTGGGCGCGAGCGTCCTCTTGCTGTTCGGATGTGCCTAGAAATCTTACCTATAACTTTGAGATTTTCGTTCATACTTTCAATACAATGGCTATATTAGTTTGATGACTGAAAGGCTTACTCATTGGTTTACTGATTGTTTGGGTAATTTTAAAATATATTAGTACGTTTTAAATACTAGTAGTAGTAGTCTTGTAGGTTTCGGGGATCTCTTACAGCTTCCGCCGGTAAGAGAAAAGTCACCTTTTGAAAAACTATCAACTGCTGAAACTAACAAGTTGTAAGGTTCCCTCAGTATGCCGAATCTGTGGATTGAACTGTTCATATACGATGAACTTACAATTAACATGCGACAGGTCAATGATTCTGACTTTGTTGAAATGCTAAATAGAATAAGATTAGGTATGACTACACATAAAGACCGCCACCTACTGTCGGCTAGATTAATAACTCTCACATCCGATTCAAATGAAAATAGATTAATTGAAATAATTGAACACCTCTCAAAACTTCCTGATGATACCGTTTGCTTATTACCAACAAAAAACATGTGTCAATAATTAAATACTGCAATGCTTAGATCTCTCCCACATCCTGAAATAAAACTTACAGCTGTAGATAGCATAGATTGCCCCAGATACCTAACAAAAAGAGCTCGTGAATGCATAAAAATATAAGACGACTATCCATCAGTGAATTATAAAAATAGGATCAAAAGTCATGTTAAGGAGAAATATTGACGTGAGTCTTGGTTTAGTTAATGGTTCTATCGGTATAGTGCAAAGAGTAAAGGTTGGACCAGAAAATACAAAAATAATTAAGAAAATATATAACATTTAATAAAGAACATGTTTACGAGCTTGGTCCGGTCAAAACTAAATTTGAAATTATTATCAGAGCTTATGTTCATCGCGAACAGTTTCCCATATGTATAGCCTATGCTATAACAATACACAAAAGTCAGGGCCTAAGTCTAAATAATGCACTGATGGATATCGGTTCTGCAGTATTCACATCCGGTCAAGCTTATGTGGCACTTTCGAGAGTTACAAGTCTGGGCGTCGACTTTAAAAGTATTAAAGCGCAGGAATCCTCTATTTGTGAATACAATAGACTAAGAAGCATTTACCGTCCTGACTTGTCAACAATTGTTACATCAAAGCCTCTAAGAAATAGCCATAGAGACAGAATGTGGGCTTTGAGGAAAACTGTAGCTGAAGCTCAAGAAGTAGTACCGGAAAAGAAAAAGAGGAAGACTACCTACAAAAATAAGAAAAGCGCATGACAGCCTACCGAAACCTACTCTAGGTTTTAAGAAAATCGGTTGTTGGTATTTAAGGAGTAGAACGTACCGGAGAGAAAAAAAAATAGGACTATCTACAAAAAGAAATGAGATGCCATCAAAAACATAACTTGTAAAAAAAAAACAAGTCTCGCAACTCAGTTCTTCTACCGTAAAAAGTTGAGAGATCCATGTAATACCAAGTCCGTTAATTTATTAAGTCCCTACTTAAGAATCCTTCTGTCTAAAGTTATTACGTAATTAGCTAACCTAACAACATCTTATAGTGACCATATCAATATCAAAAATCTTTTATGTTTTTTATAAATAGATTGACTTGGCCATCGCATGGAAACACAATGTATCTCACAAATAATACATATTATATTAAATTAGATTGTTTAGTGCGATTGCCAAGTCAATCTATTTATTAAAAACATAAAAGATTTTTGATATTGATATGGTCACTATAAGATGTTGTTAGGTTAGCTAATTACGTAATAACTTAAGACAGAAGGATTCTTAAGTAGGGACTTAATAAATTAACGGACTTGGTATTACATGGATCTCTCAACTTTTTACGGTAGAAGAACTGAGTTGCGAGACTTGTTTTTTTTTTACAAGTTATGTTTTTGATGGCATTGAATTAACGCGAGATATAATGGATATGTTCACAGCTTGCTGAAATGACAAAAGGTTAACAAATGAATAGTACACCTATAACTGCATATACAAGGTGTTAAATGTTAACATTTACATTTTACTTTCTTCTCACTTCCTTTTTTAGGGTTCCGATACCAAAATGGTAAAAAAAGGAACCCTCATGGTGCGACTTTGTCTGTCTGTCTGTCACGCCTCTATATCTCAGCAACCACTCATGCTATCGACTTGAAATTTGGAATAGTTGTAGAATATAGTTGCCCAACTTAATTGCACATGAAAGAATTTTGAAAAAATTATGATTACTAATGTAAAGGGGGCCAAAATAATAGGGGGCCAAATTTTAAATTGTCTATACTAGGTCGAGTGGGGTATCATATGAAAGGGCTTTACTTGTACATTCTAAAATATATTTTTTTATTTTTTTTATGTCTCTTAGTTTTCAAGTTATGATGAAAAATAACAAAAAATACCATTCCCCCCCTTATCTCCGAAGTTTGTGAAAGGAAAAATCTGAATTAATTACAGTTGACAGAAGTTTATGTAAACATTACAGCAAAAAAAACGATCATTCTAAGTTGCACATTTTTTTAGAAATCTGCAAATAACCTTTTCAACACATTTGCTTATAAAACAGATCTATTTGCACTGTATTAAGGTTCGTAATCCAGCTTATTAAACACGCGTGCTTTTTTCATTACTATAATTTCACTAGTGTTGTAATTTTTGTCTTTTTTTTAATCGGCAAGATGCAAGGAGTTTCTATATCTATACCATTCATAATATTTTCATGAAAAAGTAAACTGTGTTCGATAATATGATAAATAAATGTTAATTACATGGAAATACTTATATTAATCAACCAACTTACTACAAATTTGTCTTTAAAGTAACAAAATATTCAATATTAAATTATTCATGGGAGTGAGACTCAGAACAAAGACCTCCTTGCTGAGTAAGCTGTTTGACAGGTTAGTGTTTTATTTTTGTTTTGTTTTTTATAGCGGCAAGGTGCAAGGAGTTTCTATATCTATAACATTCATAATAATTTAATGAATTAAGAAACTGTGTTCGATAATATGATAAATAAACGTTAATTAAACGAAAATATTGATTTTAATCAACTAATTAACTACAAATTTGTCTTTAAAATAACAAAATATTAAAATAAATTGAAAAGTAGTCTGTTTGATAGCTTAGTCCTTGTCTCCTGCGCGCGCATGTATAATCTGTGTCTTCGAAAAAAGTAATACGCGCGCCATTTTAACAGATATTTCGTGTTGTGAAATGTGTTTAATGTAATAAAAAAAATAAATGTGTAGAACGTCGAAAACACTTGAACAAAAACACAAGTCCGGTGTATAGGGTGACCTGTGAGGAAAACGTCTACGAAATTTCCTTAGGAAAAAAAGGTAAGCGATTTTGATTCGTTTTTATTCGCAAATGTGTTGAAAAACGTCGTAAGAAGCTTGTGCGCTTTGGTGATTACACCCTCGGCTCCATTACGCCCTCGCCTGCGGCTCGGGCTGCAATTTCTGAGCCTCGGCCGTAATATCCAAAATAGCGCACGTGCATCTTAATGTACTATTACAAACGAATTAAGTTTTGCGGTCCTAAAAATGGACTTTTTTGCTTCCAAAAATACAAAAAATATATCGGAACCCTCGGCGCGCGAGTCCGACTCTCAACTTGACCGGTTTTTTCCACATGGCGGCACTTTGTTTGTGAAGTGACGTAGGTAGCTATTAGTTTAATTGATGTCATAAACTGATTAAATAATCTTTAACACAGTCTTCCATTTTCCAGTTTACATCCGACGAAAATAAATTGTGATGAGTACCTATTTAAATAAGGCCTCTGACAATGCTTAATATGATCAACGGGCTTATGCCCACGACTTCATTCGTCCGGACTAAATCTCGAATAGGAGGAGCTAACCATACTTGGATGTGAAAAAAACGTGTAAATATATCGATGTACAGACAACATTGAAGAGATTTTACATACCGACGCAAGTGTAGAGCTCCATTGCGCCGGGGAGCAGGCAACCGTTGGGCGCGTTGATGCCACGAGTCACATTCAGGCAGAAGCAGCCCTCGTCGTTGTCAAGAAACCACTCGTTGGCAGCATACCGCACAACAGGGACGCCTTTATACTCCGAGTCGTACTGGTAAAGGAGCTGAACAGATCTGATTAAAATAAAAACAATCCGTTATTTCAAGACGACTTTATTACAAAACGGAAATTTTGCTATGGATTTTAAATAAAGTTAATGGCCTACTGTGACGCCATTAATATTCTTTGCTGTCGTTTACTAACTCATTCACTTAACCATGTAAATTGGCAACTACACACGAAATACAGGGTCTTTTTTAAATGTCTGCAAACCTCTCAGGTGGTTGGTTACCCTACAGAAACTGAACACCTTTCCATTAGGAACATAGGTCAAATAGAAAAAATAAATTTTCAACGTCGTCTCATAGAAACTGCATCAGCTGATAGCGCATTTTGTATGGGAGGTCAATTTTTTTTTCTGACCTTTGTTACTCAGCGAAAGTTGTTCAGTTTCAAAGGAAAGAGCTAACACCTGAGAGGTTTGCAGACATTTATCAACGACCCTGTTGTATATGTCCCAGGTAAATTATAACTTACCCAGATTAATTATAATTTACCAGTAAATTGTCAATAGGCTTCGTGTCTTACAATTAAACTAGGTAAATTATAATTTCACAGGGCCTATTTTTGAAATTACACTGGCTTTTATGTTCGGTTAGGTTAGGTTATATTTCGTTAGGTTAGGTTGCTTTATAATTTACCGTTTACAATCTACCCGTTAAATTATAATTTAACGGCTCCAGACAATATCCCTGCAACATACACTTCCTAGTTTTTCAGCTGGTTTATTATAGTTGTAAACTGCATTTTATTTTATTTGGAAACATCCATACGAGTAAACCAGGAATTACCTGGTTGATTGATCCACTTCTGTTTGCGACTGTTAATGTAGTTATTTTAAGGGAGAAAGGTATAGTATTCGTGAAAAAAGGCTTTATAAAATTTTCTCAAAATGTGTTCCATATCACTCATACATCATAAAAAGCAAATGTTTTTTATGATGTGTACGAGTAAGCGATACATTTAGCGACTAAACAAATGGTCCGAATGACATTATAATATCTTGAATTTTAGAGTTTCATGCAAATCCATCAAAGAATTCTGAGTGGTTCTTAGTTTGAGGGTAGATAACTTCTTCTTCTTGCTGGCTCTCAGTTTGAGGGTAGATTACATACAGACAGACATTACTACACTTTAGGCATAACAGACTGTATGGAAAGAGACGAAACCATCGAACACGTCATTCTGGAGTGCGAAGTAATCAACACCATCAGATAAAACACACTTGGAGCAGACATAACCTTAGATCAATTACCAATCAAACTGGACTAACTGACTGAGTTCTGGCAACAATTAGGGTGGCTAAATTGATGGCCAGATAGGCCCGCACACAATGATCCATATAGGACTAAGTGCGGAAACCACAAACTTATCATCTGGTTGTCATATACTCGTATTTGTCTAAGTCTGATGTGAATAAATAAAAAAAATACAAAAAAAATAAATACATTTAAAAATACTATAAGTTAATCGGAACCCTCGGCGCGCGAGTCCGACTCTTATTTGACCGTTTTCGTATTTTGACATATTTATGTTCCTTGGGTTCAAAGTTGTTCAGTTTCATGGTCTACTTAAAATAAGTACTAAAATACTGCTTGCAATTTTTTTACACCTTGTATGGTGTAGTTCCATACTACTTGTATACAATCACCAGATATATGGCTATAAACGAACGTCAGTGAGTATACTTTATATGAGAGAATTACAGACTTAAGTTTGCTGTTGGTACTTCTTTACTTTCGTATATCGCGAGAAAGTAAGTGCAGCGCTGCTGTACCCTGTAGGTACCATTTATTTTATAGTTGTCTAGGCTTTGACCGGGTTATTCTTCGTGTCCGTACTAATGTCGTGACTAGTACGGACACGACCGAAAATCATCCAGAAACAGATTTTAATTATCATTCAGCCATTTATTACCTGGATGAGCCTAAATTTATTTCTAAAACACTCTGATTCAAAGATAACAAGAAGCTTAAATGATCATTAGTATACTTCAGCTTTAAATATAGCCCTTTCATTCAATATGCCACACACTGTATTTTATAAAAAAAAAAAACAAAAGTTGACCTCATAGCTGGAAAATGTATCAGGTGGCGGATGACTACCTGATTTAATAGGACACCTACTATGCATTTCTGAAATGAAATCTCTGTATATAATAATTACGTACCTATGTCGAGGAGCCGACAATAATTTTTCACGTGATAATCAGGGCGAAAAGGACATGTCTCAGTAGATGGGGCTTAATGAGAGGATCACGAAAAACTATGTAAGAAGTTCCAGACCGGAGCCCGGTGTTCAGGAGGCCATTGTCTGGAAGTAAAAAGTATTCTTTTATGATATTTCAGGAGAACAAAAGTGATTGCTTGTAATAGAGAACCTTATACTGATAACAAATACACAAAAACAAGACTAAAATCTGAAGACTTTTGGCAAATTGTTATCTATTGAGTACCTGATAAAATTTAACGCGATAATCAAGGCGAAACAGAGATGTCTCAATAGAAGCTGCTTCATGAGAGGATCATGAAAAACTATGTAAGAAGTTCCATAACGGAGCCCGGTGTTCAGGAGGCCATTGTCTGGAAATGAAAAAGGACAAAGAAACGTGATGTTCAGCAAAAACAATTCTCATGCCAAAAGATGGGGGCTGATGAGTAGTGATATGAAAACTTTGACCAGACAAGAAAGAATGGGGCTAAAGTCATTCCAGACAAGCTTGAAAATCTGAAAAGGGATATTAGATAGCGAACAAAATGACTAAAGCCCCCGGTTTTCTTGTCTGGTCAAAGTTTTTATATCACTACTCATCTGCCCCCATCTTTTGGCATGAGAATTGTTTTTGCGTCCTTTTTCATTTCCAGACAATGGCCTCCTGAACACCGGGCTCCGGTCTGAAACTTCTTACATTGTTTTTCGTGATCCTCTCATGAAGAAGCTTCTATTGAGACATATCTTTTTCGCCTTGATTATCGCGTTAAACTTTAATCGTCAATCGAAAACAATTTAATGGTCTGGTTTGCCAAAAGTCTTGAGATTTTAGTCCGGTTTTTGTGTATTTGTTATCAGTATAAGCTTCTCTATTACAAGCAATCACTTTCGTTAAGAATATCACGTAAAAAAAAATACTTTTCATTTCCAGACAATGGCCTCCTGAACACCGGGTTCCGGTCTGGAACTTCTTACATACTTTTTCGTGATCCTCTCTATGACCAAGTTAATTATTTTTAAAGGAACGTTAAGTCATCATTTAACAAAAAACCGGCCAAGTGCGAGTCGGACTCGCGCACTGAGGGTTCCGTACCACCACATAAACATAATTGTATTAGCTGAAATTTCAGTAAGTTAATGTGCTAGATTTTTTGAGTCCTACACGCGCTTGACCAAATTTAATTATTTGTTGTTATTTTATAGCTTATGCACTATAAACATACCAATTTTCAAGTTTGTAAGTGTTCCCGTTTTTAAATAGAACTAAAACAAAAATCGCCTCAACGACCATCCAACTTGACCCCTCTCTTATATGAATGTTCTTGAAACGAGAGCTCACCACAATTGGTTACCATTAGTTGTGAGAAAAGTTGTAATATTTAATGATTTTAGACTTTTCCCATTATTTGTACTGTGAGACCTAGCTTCTTGCCAAATTTCATAATTTTAGGTCTACGGGAAGTACCCTGTAGGTTTTGCATTTTTGAATAAATGTATGGAGATGAGGACATAAAATGCCATATCTTTTGATTGCGTCGTTGTGAAAAATTGAAATTTTCAGATCTTGTGTGGTTCATGGATCCTAATATGTGGTGTTAATTTCAACCTGATACCTTTACCCGTTCGTGAGATAAAGGGTCTTGACAGACAGACAGACAGACGGACAACAAAGTGATCCTATAAGGGTTCCGTTTTTTTCTGTTGAGGTACGGAACCCTAAAAATTAATTAATATTAGTGGCTTGTTATGTTTTTTTGTGTATCTTTACGGGAACTGTGTATGATATTAAAATCTAGTTTTTTGTAAATAAAAAATACTATCACGGATCTTACTGAAATAAGAAAAAAGCACTATTGCTGTGAAAGTCTGGAATATGGCCCTGTCCAGTAGTGGATTTGGAAGATGATGATGAAGTCGCACTCGGTCCTTTGTACCTAGCTATTTTCGAACTTTGTTCATGTTTGGCTTGCCGAGTAAGTACAGTATTCGAACAACTGTTTTAAAAAATAAATATCAATAATACTTATGTCAACGCAATAAAATGGTGACAGTAACCTAACAAGCCTGTTTTCCGAATACAAATTCCTTGATTATCATCCTTAGAATAAATAGTTTTACATGAACAATATGCACATTATTGTACATCACATCTAATAACAAGGTCTGCATGCATATGCAAAACGCATTTAAGTGTTTCCTTCTCAGTAGGCCTGACATAAAGTTTAAGAAAAATTATCTACTCGTCATTCAGCAATCGACATTGAAACCTCCGAAGTTGAAACACAAATCCAGCGAATTAATCTTTTAGATACAGGTATTAAAATTTACATTGTACGTACCTACCTACATGGCCCAGGCACTCAGAGCAAGAGGCCAAGAGGCGATGACCCTCGATGACCGAACGGAGCTTATGAAAACTTACGATGTTTTGATACGGTGACTATAATGTTTGTTATTTGTTTTAATTCTGTTCCCGATTTATTCTGACAAGAAAGTATGCCGTTTTTAGGGTTTCGTACCCAAAGGTTGAAAAACGGGACCCTATTAATATGTACCTATGCCTCCGATGTCTGTCTGTCTGTCAGCGGGATTGTCATGAACCGTAAATAGGTAGACACTTAAAATTTTCACAGGTTAAGTATTTCTGTTGCCGTTATAACAACAAATAATAATAAATGGTACATCAGCACTGCATTTACTTTCTCGCGATATGCGAGAGTCATCATCATGATATTGTGAGGGTTGTTAGATCGTGTGCGTTAGGATAGCGGGTGTACCATCGCGAATTTTAATTAATTAGCATGAGAGATTAGTACCTAATTGTACCAAAAATAATTTAAAATGACCTCTTTCGTATTCCAGAAATCTTCAAAACAAAGTATCCCGCTAACCTGACGTCAGAATGGCGGTTTTTTTTGCATTTTGAACCATTTTCAGATTTTAAAAGCTTAGGAATTTTGTACCTAAAATGTACCTTCAGAAAATATAAGGCAAGCCAGATGAAACAAAATGTAAAATATAAAAATTTCAACAAACATTTTTGGTACCGGCGACAGGTTGGGGATTTGACCATAAAAGGAGTTCAACATTTTGCAAAAGCCTGAAGGTAATCCTTTTCGTTTTAATATTTGCCATACCTTTTCAAATACTTTGAATAAATTTTAATGAATAAGACTACAAACAACTCAAACAATTTTCTATAAATAGTTTGAGTGAGGTTCAAAATAAGTATTAGCAACACGGTATTAATCATGTCACGAATGTTATTTGAGCATACGTTTTTATATATTTAACAAATAACAAAGTAGCTAGGTGTGGAGGCATCGACAGGCCAGTGATTATATTTTAAAATAAATACTTCATAAATCAACATATTGAAAAAATATTGCCAACCTTAACAGATATTGCTTGTTTTTAACTGACTTCAAAAAAGGTGGTTATCAAATCGACCCGTATGTTTGTAATATTGTCAAGAATACAGACATTATTACTATTAATTGTAAGAGCTTTCATAAGTGTATGTATGTTTTACTACGCATAATTATTTTATTTTTTTGTTGAACTAGGTATTATTCAACTTAGGAGAAAATGCCGATTTAATCAAAATCGGTTCAGCAGTATATTAAAATTGGTTTAGTAAAACTAAAAGTCGACGCATATCTCACAGGAACATAAAGTCGCATTACGATAATTCTTTTCTAGTTGAACTAGTTATTTATTACACAACTTGTTACAATGCACGGCAAATTTCATCAAAATCGGTTTATCAGTTCAATCAAAACCTGCTTTCAAACTCAAAACCCTATACTGAGCGTGGCTAGACACGCACTTGGCCGGTTTTTTTAGTCTTGAAGTTTTTTTTAATACGTTTTTATTTCATCAATTACTCAAATTGAGCCAACAAAATTTATTATCCGCTGCAATACGTATTTTTTGCATATAACTTTTAAGAGTAAAACAGTTTAGTGAGCGCAACAGTAAGCTTGTCTGCAAACATGTTTTATCACTGTCTTTGGCATAGGTATCGATTTTGAAAAATATTCTTTATTTTACTAGCGGCAACGTCAAATTGTTTTTTGTCTCATAGCTTAAGCCATTGATGTACTTACTTATGTAAAACTTGTTTGACTAATATACGTTCGCCTCTCGAGTGTGACATTCACCTCAAGAGTAAGAAAAAGAGGTTCTTGAAAGCAATCTCGCACTTGAGAGAAATTTATCAATACGAGCCATAGTTTGCGTACCTACCGGCAAATATCGGTGTTAACAGCGTAGAGTGCGCGGCTCGTGTCGATGAAAGGGGCAAATATGGCGGAGTCTGTGCCGTTGACCATATTGCAGACGCCACTGCCGCGGCCGTCGTCGCCGTCCACCCAGTACAAGAAGTACGGTAGATTTTCGTACAGCTCAATCCACCCCAACCGTGAAGAGTCCTCCGTACCTCGGTTTACAACGTAGAGACCGCTCGGCGCCCCGTTCCGCTGTTAACATAGTTATAGGTTGTGGTTTTACGAATTCGAGTAAAACCTATTAACAAGAACAGAGAAAAAAATCGAAGCGAGCTGGGCTTCAACCGGCGACCTTCGGCGTAGGTACTAGTTACCATGCTCGATTGCTGTGTCTAAGACAAACAAAAAATTACTTTCCATACAAAAAATATCATACCATACATAAATATCTGTGAAACTTAATGTAGGCGTAGTTGGGAGTGACTGCCTTCTGCGCCGGAGATCGCGAGTTACATTAGCGCCCAGGGCAAACATATAATTTTGTGTGATGAAATTAGGTGATTTTTTCTGTGTTTAAGACGATTATAACCCTCAAATTGCAAAAGTGAGCTAACTTTGAAGGCAAACTTCTCCCAAACGGATGGTCCAATCGTTACAAAAAATAAACATGAGTTAATATGATAAACAATAATTTTTAAGTAGATTAAATATTCTCTCTCCTCTTATTTTACGCAAAAAATATCCTATTGCTTCGAAGGCTCCTAAACGTCTAAAACGATTTTGATGCTTCTTCCACCCAAAAATTCTAAATTTTACGGTTTCTGAAATTTAAGTAAAAAATTTGAAAAAATAATTATTAATGTGGTATAAAATCAATAAAAACCCCCTTTTTATGGGTAAGAGTCTCGACGTTGGTCGTAACAGCCACGTTGAAGAGCACTCTTATATGAACGCTATTAACGTGTTAATAAAGTCGATATTTGCATTGACGATCGCGTAGCTTCTAATTTGAGGGCTGTAATCACCTTAAACGTTAGTTTACTATTATTTCAACTGTGGTTTGGGGTTGTCTGAGTTTTACGTATCAGTATTTCAGTAGCTAGGGATGGCACAGTTAAAGAATATAAGGTTTTCTTCTTCTTCAACTTAAAAGCCACGCTCTTGTCGGTGGAGTTAATACTACACACAAAGAAGCCATACCTTCCACCCCCTGCTAGTATCGAGCACATCCGCCCGCATGCTGAGTGTAGTAGTGGTCGGTCTACGAAAGATAATATCGCAAATCGATGCAATACAGGATTGCCGTTTGGTACACAGGTACTTTAGGTTACAACAATCATTTTGTTAAAAATATTCCCCGGGCTATGGGATTTGAAATTTTATTTTTTAGAAACTTATCGTGTGTGATATCAAATGAAAGGGCTTCATAGGCCGGTTCGAAAAATATACAATACCATTACCTTTCGGCCACCTGTTTTGTAAAAATCTTAGAAATATCGTACAGTCTCTTAGTAATCTTAGAGGCTGTGCCACATCGATTTGCGGTTTTCTATCAATATAAGCTTTGTACACCGTCCACTATAAGTCCGAGAGCGCGCGATTTTTATGTCACTATACGTTTCAAATAAAAATAGGATTGGGCCTAGATTTGCGGCCACAATCATATGAAGTAGCAGCTGTCAAACTAACTTCACTCGATTTAGTTTTGCACAACCACTTGGCACCACTGTGAATTAACGCATCAACCATTCCTATTCTCATTTGAAACGCATAGTATTTCGCTTCCACACAAACAAAACACTACGAAAGAACTGACTCGGACACGGACTTACGTAACTAAGCAGTGAAAAGAGAAACGATCCATCTGGCTGCTCCTCAATGTTCTGGGTATCAGAACTGAGGTCTCTGACTATGCTGCAGGCGACTGTGCCGATAAGGCCTGGCCGATCGCAGAGCCTGATTCCATCAAACAGCAGGTCCCCTATACGTACGTCCACTATGGGCGCGTTGTAAGCACCAAAAATACCATTTAAAGCGATGGCCAGTGCAGGCATCAACTCAGGGAACAAATTCTGAGCCACTTGTAGAATTGCCTGCCACCAAATTAAACAGAAATTAGGTAAATTGACAATAAATTGTTTATTTTCTGCAGAGACGAAGCAGAGCAGATGTAAGCGTTACTAAACGTTTTTTTTTTATCTATCAAGATCAATGAGAATATCACCGAGTAACGAGTCACAGCGGTCTCTGTTCTGATCGGTCTAAATTGGCAAGTCTCCGCTCCGCTCTGCAGTAGGTACTAAGTTTTCTGTGGATCTGCCTTAGAGGAAACGAACGCTTATAAAAAGGTAAGTGTGGTTAGCGCCCACTATTGCTCACTGTATAGTACCGGTTACACTTTACAGAGGGCAGAAGCTGAAACGCCCTAAGTTTATTCCAGTCGCAAGTGAGTAGGCATCTTTTGGATAAGCCGTTCTGTCGGACTCAGTTCTTTTAAGTTCTTAGCGAGCCATTATTGTCCCACTGCTAGGCAAAGGCCATGATTGTATTAAAAGAAAAAATACAGCGACTCTAATGCAATGTTTGTTCTAAAGCATTAACCCACTGAAATATTAAACATAGTTTGAGCATGTCACTCAGACCAGAAACTGAAATGCTTTTCCCAAGGAACAGGGTGTCTACTCTCAAAGTCCGATTTATCGAAACGATACAACTCGAAACATGCAAATGCAAAACTTCGTCCCTTGACAATAGAGTAGAATATTGATTGGATGCAGTTTGAAAATTCATCCAACCAATATTCTGCTCTATTGTCAAGGGACGAAGTTTTGCATTTGCATGTTTCGAGTAGTATCGTTTCGATATTTCGGACTTTGAGAGTAGACACCCAGGTCTAAATACCAAAAACAATTTCAACTTTGTATAGAGACAGCGTCAGCGCATTGTGTTTGTATGGCAAGTCAAAAGTTACCTATACTTTTAGTATGTTTGGGAAATGTTGTTCAGTTTCATGGTCTAAGTAACATGCTAAAATTATGTTTGATATTTCATTAGGACACAATATTATTACCAGGACTTCTTTAAGACATCTGTAACTTTTACTATGACTGCTGAAATTAAGCATTTGATAAATTTTTAACAACTATAATTTATTATCGATGCTCTCGTCATAATAGCTTATAAAAAACTGAGTAAAAAAGGTAGAAAACCAATGAAATATTTCAAAAATTGAATTAAAATAGAAAAGTAATAAAACGCGCTAAAAACTAACAGAAATATCTGAGGTGTCCCAACATTAGAACTAAATAAATACGAGTATTCGGTGTTCAAGGTTTGCTCTAGTTTAGTGATAGGGGCTGGCACCATTTTAATAACATCTGTGATATTTAGTCCTCTTTTATCTACCTAATTAGTGTAATAACTTGACTGAAGATTATACTTATGTAGAAATTCTAATAGGTGCATTTACGGTTCAAATGAACTAAATTTCTTTTACCTAGCAGTTTAGACCTTAACTGCTTAGATCCTATGAGTTACAAGCTGTGTGTGCGGAACGGCGGGTCAGCGGGTGTTAAAGTTTCTAACCTTTACTACTATCCACGTACCTACGCGACATTAATCACCCAAGCAATATAAATCACTCTGCGATGCACCTGCAGCTGCAAGAGAAAGTGACGAATATCACCTGAGTGATAAATATTGCCTGAGTGATAAATATCGCCTGAGTGATTTATATCGCTTGGGTGATTAATGTCGCGTACTTGCGGACAGTGATGAAAACTCTTTTCTAAACTTTGTTGTTGAGCTACTCGCATAAATATAACTTACGTGGTAAACAACGTTGATTATGGTTACAGTATCATCCTCTGTGAGGGGGTATGAGGCCTCTGCGTCAAACTCAAAGTTGAGTACAATGCGGTAGTATATTAAATCGCCTTCTATTCTTTCAATTACTCTCCGCTGGTACATTCTGAATGGAAAATAATGTTGATTGTAGTTTCTTATCAATTAAGAAATACCTACTTACTTTACTTATAATACTTATAATTAGGCTTAGTTTTACTTATAATTAGGCTAAGTTTTTATTTGTAATAAAGTTTATCTTATCTTATCTACAACAGCACTGTTTGTGCGTGTTCGACACCCACGACTGGCGAAGATTGTTTCGTTTATGCTTTAAAAATATACCGAACGCATTTTGACGTCAGTTCATTCTTCAGGGGATCAATTAAAGATAAAGATAAAATTTATATGATTTTACTTAGGCTAAAATATGTAAAATATTACACAATTGGAAAGATTTCGGCCTCAAATAGCATTGTAATGCCTAAACTAAGTAAAAATTATTATTGTTTATTGAATATCAACGAGTGACTTTTTGTGTAATTCGTTTATAGTTGTTCATGGGTCGTCTTTTCGGAAATTTTTAATCAGCGCTTCTGAAAATTCATCAATAGTTTATCAATTAATGTTTTCACAATATGCATTTTCATCTCTTTGGATGGAAAATTTCGAAAAATCACCAATCTTTGAATAGCTTCGAAGACATTGCCTTATATTGTTCCTGTTCAAAGCAGTTCCATTGTGAGTTGCAAGAGAACCATAATTCGGAAAAAACGTTAAATTTCTAATTCAAGAACTACTCAACAGAACTAGTGGGAATAAACGGCAACATCGACTTGATATAAACAGGGTGTTAAAGTAAAAACTATGCTGCTTCTAGGTAGTAGCGTACTTTAACTTCAGGTTTGCCGCCCCATGAAAAAGGCCTTTTAGATTTATGGATTTTTTTGGCATGCACATGTGCAGTTTTGTTACAAATATGGCTTTTTTGAA
Source organism: Athrips mouffetella (assembly GCA_947532105.1). NCBI lineage: Eukaryota > Metazoa > Arthropoda > Insecta > Lepidoptera > Gelechiidae > Athrips > Athrips mouffetella. The sequence goes on along the minus strand of OX383956.1, from coordinate 27,542,888 downwards.
CTCCTCGATGAAAGGGAGCAAACGAAATAATGGCGATGCTTGACTCTGTAATATGTTAGGGGTGTAATAACGGAGGCCCTTCGCTCAGAATACCTTCACCCTTTTCGGAGTCCGGACTACCCTAGAAATGATCCTCAAAGTGACGCTGAACGACTGCCAATGGCGTCAAGCAGCACTACCTATTAGGTGTGGAGGTTTGCGCATAAGTAAATAAAATTATATGGGCCATTGGTTTGCTAGCTTTTTTGGTAGAAGGTGCAAGATGTTGCAAGATGATGCTGTTTTTCTACAGGAGAAACTGTAAGCATTGAGAGCATAGGATGATCTGAGCCTCAAGCTTTTATGTCGGAGTTGATCGAGTTACGTACACCCAACAGCACGTCATTAGAAACATTTTGAACTTTATGGCATGGTAATATTGTTTCCGCTGACGTGCGGTTGACCGTACATGCATAGAAGTAGTACGAATCAAGGCGGCAACTTTTCGGGTGCTTGATTTTAAGTTTAGCTCTTGCCTCAGCTCTGTTCGTAGGTACACACAGCCGCACATCAGTAGAAACACTTTTGGACCTTATGACATGGTAATAGAGTTGAAAAAGTTTCTACCGACAAGCGGTTGACCGTACCTAGGTAATAATTCTTTATGAGTTGCAGTGGCTCTGAGGCTAGGATTACAAGAGGCAGCACTGCCGTTGTGGAGCATTGGTTAACGAGATCGATCACTATGGGCCCAGTTGCGCCGGGTGTGCAGAAGGTTCGTTCAGGAATTGGGGCGGCACCTGCGAGGTCGTGGGTGATCGCATCTAGTGCAGCACAGCTCGCTGACCATCCAGAGTCAGCCGCAGCCGGCATGATAGGATGGCGACTTTTGAATTAGGAAATTCTTTTCGAGTAACTACTTTTCAACTTTTTATGTTCATTTTTGTCATAAGGTTAGGTTTGACAAGTTTGCTAGTAATCTGAAATTGTATTTGTAGGAGCTGTAGCCCGACAGGCGAGCGACCTAAAACTGCAAGCATTTACTCACAGCTGATTTTTTAATATCAAATTACGTCACATTAACTAGTTGAGTAGGGAAATAGCCGACTGACAGCCAGCTGGATACTTTTAGATTTTTTTTTTAGTTTTTAATAAAATAAATTATATTCCTCGCAACTACTTACTAAAATATTAAATTTGGTATAGTACAGAAGAAGAATATTATTTTCAGTTTTTCGACTATTACAACTTAACCTGAAATACTTTAGAGCTGTGATAATTTTCCTTTTAATTTCAACATATACACCATAACTATGATTTTTCCACATTTCCAATAACATCCGTTAAACTGGCAGGAGCGGGACACTTTACTCTAACGAAAATTTGCGTTTCTAAGATAAATATTTCGAAAACGGATCGTTAAATCAAAAAGTGGTCTTTAAGTTCTAGGATAAATACGCCAATGCATCTAGAGGTAACTCCGAAATATCATGTGATGATAGTATGACTTATGTTTCTTGTAACGACCACGTACATTGTAGCTCAACATAGTCCTATTGAAGATTAATAAGAAGTAAAATTTCGTCAATATATTTTGAAAACGTAATCTTTTGAGACCCTTCTAGGGTCCGAACACAAAACTGAGAAACGATGCAAATTCCCAACACAAAAACTGCGATGCCATTTGGGTCCTTAGGCACCTATTAACGATTCGACGTCGTCGCATGCATGGCGGTTTTGCGTTTGGGCCCTACTTAGTTTTTATTTTTTTCCACATTTTATCAACACAAGACTCGATATACAATGTGTTTTTTTTTATAGTTTTATGAAAACTAGCAACTATCCCGACAAAGAAAAATGGTACTGAAACAAATCTTTTTTCCCAACTAATATGTACTATTTCATTCGGGAAAGTTGCATATTTTTATTAGGTCTGATAAATAATCACTGGGCTTCGGCATTAAAACGAACAAAAATTCACGTTTGAACTGAATGGATAAGCGCACAGCCAGTTACTTATTAAGGGCAAATTCGCAGGGCTTCAGCTAGTAAACATATAAATTATTGTTATAACACTAGGAATATCTGCAATGTGTAATATGTAACTTCATATAATGGTCATACTGATATACTTAGTGAACATAATTTAAGCATGTTACTCAGACCATGAAACTGAACCACTTTCCCTAAGAAACATAGGTCCAAATACGAAAGAAAGTTTAATTTCCCTTAGAGTCTGTTAATGGCGATTTATTAAGGAAGGTAAATTTTTTTTTCTTATTTCGAATAGTTGTTTCATGGTTCAAGTAACAAATTTTGTTCACTTTTTCATTAGGACCTTTATATTTTTAGTAAACAATATAAGTTACTTGTAGATATAAGGACCGACTTCGCTGACGACGGGGACTCCCCCATCCAGCACCTCATCTGGGTTGTTGATAGCCCAAACCGTTGCGCTGAAGTTGAGGGGAAACGGCACCTCCTCGAACCGCTCCATTTGAATTGTGTCTTCTAATAACACCACTTCCTAAAATTATTTTCGGCAGATAAATTCAAGAACCCCATATGTACAAATCTCTTTTACTGACTGACTGTTGATGAGTGACAGTTACATAGCCTCAACTAGTGAGTCGAGAAGCACGCAAGTTTGTATGGAAATCGGAAGACTTGTGAGTTCAATAAAATACTTACATTTTCAGTAATAGTCTCGATAATTGCAGGCACTGCAACATAGCCCACTATACTCACAACTACAACTAAAACTGCACCCACCACCGAGGTCACGATCCCACAAGTAAAGCTAAACATTGTTAAGTTTTTACATAAATCTCATAATTTTATTAAAATAAATGTTGTAATTTAAAGACGTGTAGTTGTTAAGACTTCAGATAAATAACACACGTGAGTGTCTTTAATCAAACATTTTAAGCCGATAATATAGATAAACCTGGGTTTAATTTGAATTCGATTTAATAAGGATTTGCAGGTGGTATAGACTAGTAAATTTTTAAGAAAAAGGCTCGTCTAGAAGCAAACCGAACATCTGTTATTTTTAAACCAATACGACCCTGCTGAATTCATATAATATGCTTGATACATAAATAACACAATAAAAATATTTAAGTGGCGGCCAAAAACTGTAAATTGACTTATTTTTGGCTGTTTTTGCCTCTTAACTTGTTTACGAAATTCAAAAAAGAGATTATATGTCTTCCCATTGTTTCCCATGTTTTCCCATTCCTCCTCGCACCCATATTGCGCCCTTTCTTGATAAATCTAATTTACATAAAATAGACTTAAACGTTGAAAATCTATCAACGTTTAAGTCTATTTTATGCTTGTCAACTGCACGATATTATTACATTTCGAGAGCCTCCTTATCTCTACAATAAACTTTCCTGGCGACCTTTTGCGAGGTCTTGCTCAATTGTCATGAATTTGTCGCGACATAGAACTGCTGTTTTTTGTGGAGGATTTAGTTTCCGGGCCAATAAATGTTGGAACGACATCCCACCCCATACGGAACCTGTTATCTAAATTATCTTTTAAGAAAAATTATCGAGAATATCTCCTTAACATTCAAAAAATTACCGGTGATTAAGCTTTTCAATTGCATTTTTATGATCATATATTTATTTTTGTTTATGTATATCTATATATACTTATATATATTTGTATATTTATCAATTTTTTCTGCTGTTTTTTTAAATATAATAATTCCCCACATATACTTTTTATTTTCTGGCACTCTTTCAATACCAACTTTCACACAGGACACGACACATACTTTGCTAGCAATATACAACTTTATTTTTTCCATACTGTTGAGCGTAGCTTTGGTACTGAAAGAATATCAGTGTTGCTAAGAGTTAGTACTTGTACTACTCTTTGCAACAAATTGCTGAGTCGGTCCCTTTTCCCTGGGCAGTGTCCCTTACTTTATTTTGTAATTTAAAATAGTTATTTTTCACTGTTTTATTGGTATAAATGTTATTCTATTCTATTCTTTGAAGACACAAAATACACACCGATACAAAAAATAACATTTGTCTATGCCATCCGTCTGTAAACCTGTCTGAGTGTCCTGCCTTAAATGGCTGTAGGTATCTTTCGATCCCTATTGGATAGCTGTTAGAAATTTTCTAAGAATATTATTTTTTTCATTTCTTTTCCAAATTTTTTTTATACAAGTTATTTAAAACTAGCCTAACTACTAAACAAAACCTTGTATCGGGTTTATGTGTAGGGGCTTAAGTCGCCGTATCTCACAGCTTATTATATATTATTTCACAAAAATAAAATAAAAATAGGTACAGTCTAGAGCAGATCATGCCCGACACTCGTATCTTAACTTTAGCCTCAACAGCTATTGAAGTAAGAACAGTATATTGAAGAGCTATTGAAGTAAGAACACAAAGGTACTAATAAATAATAAAAAAGGTAAAAAAGAAAGGTAACTCATTCAAAACAAGGACTCGCGCCCTAAGGGTTCCGTACCTTTCTACCATATGATATACTTTTCTTGATATATATATATATATATATATATGATATACTTTGATTACTTTTTGCTTTTGCCATCTTGAATATTTTTATTGTATTATTTATGTTACAAGCATATACGAATTCAGCAGGGTCGTATTAGTTTAAAACACCTGAAAAATAAAAGATGTTCGACTTGCTTCTAGAATATTTTTAATTCAATTCCTAGTCTAGTCTAATCGTAGCTCCTCCAAGAGTCTAATACAACAATTTGTTTGATATGGACTTAACTTACACGTCAATTTCAAAATAGTAATAGTATAAGCTTAACATTCTTATTATAAAGTGTATAAATTTGATTAACCACAGGGTATCCATTTAATACTGGGTGTTTAAATGAGTACTTAACACTATTTATTTTATTGAAAACCAGCTGCGCCCACAACTTCGTACGAGCATTAAGTTTCTGCCAAAATTCTTATAGTAAGACGGAGCGGGAACTTGATCTTCCGCCGAGTGAAGCGTTCGTACAGACCGTCAAACACGTGCGTGATAGGTCTCGATTGATGAGATCTACATTTCGGATGACAGCTGTCAAACTAAAAATCGTTATAAATTGAAAACTACTGACCATAGACTACTCATGTGCTGAGACAAATGATAGGTCTCGATGAGATCTACATTTCGGATGACAGCTGTCAAACTAAAAATCGCTATAACTTGAAACTACTGACCCTAGACTACTCATGTGCTGAGACAAATGATAGGTCTCGATGAGATCTACATTTTGGATGACAGCTGTCAAACTAAAAATCGCTATAACTCGAAAACTACTGACCCTAGACTACCCGTGTGCTGAGTTAAATGATAGGTCTCGATGAAGAAGTACGCGAGCATTGGCGCGATTGACCCTTACAAAAAGCATAATATTCAAAAATTCAAGTTTTCACTTCTGCCGGCACTCAGAAAAAGAAAGAAACGAAGTTTGGGGTAAGAAAAGACTTAATGATTTTTTTGGAAATATTTATTTATTTTTTCTTTCGAATATCAAACAGCCCTTTTGCATACCTATTTAGTGCTTCTGCCAAACTGCAGGACAGTTTGTTGTTTACGTCGAATGACTCGTTATTGTATTGTATTGTTTTATTTGGTAATAATAATTACATGTCATAAAGTTGAAAATAATAATAACAAAATTAACAATTAAATATAACAAAATAGGTACCTATATTACTATACTTATATAATATGAAATTAGCATTTAAAGGCTAAAAAGTCCTTTATGTTATAAAATGCCTGCTCGATCAACCAGCGCTTTAATTTAATTTTAAATAAATCGTCACTGTTGACCTCCGTTATAGTTTTGGGTATCCGATTGTAAATTGACGGACCCAGCTCATGCGTTACTTTAGACGATTTCGCCAGTCTGTTCAGGCTAGTGATCAAGTTCGTTTTATTACGCGTATTGTATGTGTGGATATCTTCATGTCTCTTATAAAGACTGTGATTTTTTCTCACATACAATGCCGTGTGTAAGATTACTAGTGACGGGAGAGTTAATATTCCTAGTGACCTGAAGTAGGGTTGCGCAGAGGTACGTATCGGCACACGAGCAATTGCGCGCACTGCCCGCTTTTGTGCTCTGAAAGCTCTCTCCCACTCAGCCGCATGGCCCCACATATCCACCCCATACTGTAATGCTGAGTGTACTGTGGCAAAGTAACACTTGCGAACAATATCGGCTGCCACGACGCGAGAAAGTCTCCATAGCGCGAAGCATGCACCGCTTAGTTTGCCACATAGTTTTTCAATATGCGACTCCCACTTCAAGCATCTGTCCAATTCGAAGCCTAGAAATTTTGTAGCTTCAACCTGCTCGATCTTTGTTCCGCAGGCGTGCACTCTCAGTGGTTTCATTTGCCTTCCAGACAGATCAAAGTGTAGGAATTGTGTCTTGGATAGATTTATTATGAGACCATTCAAATGAAACCACTGTGAGACACAGGTTGCTGTCTCGGTTAGTTTGTCCTCGAGAAGTTTAAGCGATGGTGCGGTCACTATCACTGCCACGTCGTCAGCGTACATGAAGGCGTCCCCACTATAAATTGCGTCTGGGAGATCATTAAGGAGGAGGGAGAACAGGATGTTCGATACAGAGGAGCCTTGTGCCACGCCCATATCGGTCATGATCGCATCTGACTTGACCCTACCTCCCTGTGCAGCGACTATCTGTGCTCTCGCTTTAAGAAGGCTTATAAGTAATGACCGTGCCGGCCCTTGGATCCCATAGTGTTCCATTTTTGCGGCCAACACTTTATGGTCTGCGACGTCGAATGCCTTTGACAGGTCACAGCACAGGACTGCGACCTGCTGCCGGCGCTCCCGGGCACCTACAATACGGCGGATTACCTCTCTGGCAAGCGAAGTCGTGCTATGGCCCACGCGATATGCATGTTGTCGCTCTGACAATGCATTAGAGGTAGTTAGGAATGCTGTCAATCGTGCAGAGAGGCCATTTTCAAATACTTTAGCTATGATTGGGATTATTGCAACCGGCCTGTACCCGTCAATGTTCTCCCTGCTGCCCTTACCTTTGAACAAAGGTGAAATTTTGCTCAATTTTAGCGGCGCTGGGAACACTCCTTCACGCATACAACGATTGTAAATGTTTGCCAGTATAGGAGCCAAAGTAGTAGCCGCCGCTTTTAATGTTAGCACCGATATATTATAGATGTCCTTAGTGGGTTTTTGCGCCACATTGCGTGTTATAATCCGATAGACTTCTGTCTCACTAAACGAATGCAGAAATATACATCGATCGGTAGGCGGGCGTGCGGCGCGCAATGCAGCTAATGCACGAACGCAGTCAGCCGGCGGTGCGCCACACGCGGCCGCAGCGCCGGCGAAACGGCTGTTTATTGCATCGGCAGCGTCTTTAGAACAGCTGTATTTACATCCGTGCAATATATCTTCATATCAATGTTCATATCATAAATTATGAAAGCGAATTAGATATTATTGTTTTAATTTTCGATAAAAACCGTAATTCAATTTTTAATCTAAAGTCCATCGGAAATCATCCGGAATCAGATTTGTACGAATTTCGATCAAAAATTGAACTACGTTAATAACGAAAAAAAAAAATAAAAAAATAAATAACAGTTACCATATCGTTAAATATGAGGATATAGTGAGTCATTGGGAGTAAATTTTGCAAAAAAATCATTCAGTCGCTTACTTGGAGGAGCCTGAGCTAGGTATGTTTCAGGAACACCAAAATCCATACAAAATAAATGGTACAGCAGCACTGCACTTACTTTCTCGCTATACTCAAGGAAAAACTATCAACCGCAAACTTAAATTTGTAATGCCATACACATAGTATGGAAATACAAACTTTTATTTACGTTTTTCCAAAAACATGTTCGAATGAAATATACAGATCAATTCAGAATTCAAATTGTGAAACATTAAAACAAACAAACCTCAAACGATTTCGAGTAAATCACATGTTTAACTTTTGGTAGTACTGGAACACCCTTTATATGAATTTTCACAGATCAATGGATACTACCATCTACCGTAGGATACTTGCATGGAGATTTTTTTAATTTCCTTCACATGTTCCTGATGGATAATTGTTCAGTTTAGTCTACTGAGCAAGCCCTTTCAGTTTTTGCTACACCCTGTGTACAAAATTTTATTCAAAAAATCATAAAGAATATCCAGTCAGGTAGACAACCAATCCAGGATTAATATTCTAAAAATTTTTAATAAACTCAATGGAACCAATTTTGGTTAAATCACATATTTACGATTTGGTGGTACAGGAACCCCCTTATATGAAATTACACAGATCAACCGATACTGGCGCAAGATATCTTACATGGAGATGCTCGGTCATGCAAAGTTTCATCAAGATTCTATGAGCCGGCTAGGCCAAAGCGTGACGGACAGACCGACCGACGGACCGACCGACCGACGGACGGACATTTTTGGGAGACTTGTTTTTTATGATGAATAAGTGATACGAGCACATTTTTGAGAAAATTAGAAAAACTTTTTTTTTTCACGAATACAATACCTTTCTCGCTCCGCTCGAAAGTAAAAATTATGACTTTATAGCTGGAAAATGTACACACGGCCTAATAGGGTGGAAACACTTTGATCTTGGCGGGCCTCTGGTGTTTGTAGAGTATAGCACTGGTTCAGCCAGCTTAAACTGGTTTTGTTTCTTGCTTGCTGCCGTGCGTACCAGGTGTCGGATGTCCAGCCGAGTCTAATATACCTACTTACTCGTAACTAACCTAATAGTTATGCGTAGATTGATAATCTTGAATTCAAGTTTCTTCAAATATAATGAGAACAGCTATACAATTATGATCTCAATCTGCAAGAAAATTTCGCCTATTTTATAGGTAAAGAAAGACCAAATATTATATTTTACTAGGAAATCTAAATAGCAATCGGAACTGTATTAGATGTACTTTTTACTTTTCCTTGGCAATCTATGTATATGGAACCGGAAAATAATGGGAAAGTTGATCAAATTCCGCGTCAGTTGATAAACTGTCGAAAAATAATAAACTCGTAGGAAATTCCTAGATCCATATGTCTGTTAGGTTGTCTTTCGACCAAACGCACGAGCCGAGCGAGCAAAGTGAGCGTGCTGCGGCAGCGAATTCGGTAAAGTTTATTATTGTTCGATAGTTAATTCACTTACTAGGAAATTTACCAACTTACGATTCAGTGTTATACATTTATGCAATGTAGTACATATAACCTAAATAAACCTAACCTACAGAGGCGGATTAAATGTCGCGAGCGTCCTAGGAAGGCACCCCCTATCGGAGCCCCTCTAGCAAAGTAGAAGTTGGAGTTGGCAACTTTGTCGTTTTCTAAACAAAAAGTTGTTCAATTTTATGGTCTAAGTAACATACTCAAATATTTGTCGAGCCAAATAAACTAATGATGATGACTATACTCGTACATATTTCCAGTAACATAAATTTTCTGTTTATTAACACCGTGACTAAAAACCGGCCAAGTGCGAGTCGGACTCGCGCACCGAGGCTTCCGTATGACGTTTTTATAATTTATTGTTATTCCTAGCTCACTAAACATACCAATTTTCAAACTTGTAAGTGTTACCGTTTTTACGATAGAGCTAAAACAAAACATCGAGCAAAAATTGCTAAAAAAACGCGTTTTTAGTAGGCAAATTTCATTTTTACTTTCGAGCGGAGCGAGAAGGTATTGTACTCGTAGCCGTGAAAAAAAAAAGTTTTTCTAATTTTCTCAAAAATGTGTTCTATATCACTTATACATCATAAAAAACATCCGTCTGTCGGTCGGTCGGTCCGTCGGTCGGTCTGTCCGTCACGCTTTGGCCTAGCGGCTAAACGAATGGTCCGATTGACACCATATTTGGAATTTAAGAGTTTTATGCAAATCCATTGAAGGGTTTTGAGTGGTTTCCTGCTGGCTCTCATTTTAAGGGTAGCTGTCATACAACGAAAATGAAAAATTGAAATTTTCTCAAAAACGGCTCATAGAATCTTGATGAAACTTTGCATGACTAAGCATCTCCATATAAGATATCTTGCGCCAGTATCAGGGCTCCCGCACACGACCGAGAATCGGTGACCGATTTTTTGTCGACATCCCGCTCTGACGTGTTATCACCTGCATCTTCCCTCCTTGTTCTGGCCGATAATCGCCCACCGATTCTCGGTCGTGTGCGGGAGCCCTCAATTGATTTGTGTAATTTCATATAAGGGGTGTTCCTGTACCACCAAATCGTAAATATGTGATTTACCCAAAATTGGTTCTGTGGCGCGTGACTGAACTCCTTGGTTCAAACTCTGTCACGCGCTGTTTTGTTTTTCGTGATGTGGATTCATTGAAGTAAGAAAAACGCTGCGCTTCTAAACGCCCCCTGGCGTAGTTTCCAAAATCTTTGTGTGGATTCCTGTCACTGACCTCTATAGTGATTCCCAAAGAGATTTGAACCTCGCTACGCTCGCAGCGAGGTTCAAATCTCTTTGGTGATTCCTGTGTAAATTTTCCACTTGACATTGGCGAACTCGCCATAATTTTATAATCTGTTAACTTGACATTGTGCAAAATACATCTGAGATGTGACGCCATTAAATAAATATCTATAAATTTAATAATTATATTTTACGTGTTAGACAAATGTAATGTGTAATTAATACCTATTGTAAATAAACTTGTACATACATAATATGGGTTTCATATCATTATACCCATAGTTCCATTGAGTATATTAAAATTTTCTATAATATTAATCCTAGTTTGGTTGTCTACCTGACTGGATATTATATTTATGTTTTTTTTTAATAAAATTTTGTACACATGGTGTACCAAAAACTGAAAGGGCTTGAACAGTAGACTAAACTGAACAATTATCCATAAGGAACATGTGTTGGGAAATAAAAAAAATCTCCATGCAAGTATCCTACCGTAGTATCCATTGATCTGTGAAAATTCATATAAAAGGTGTTCCAGTATTACCAAAAGTTAAACATGTGATTTACTCGAAATCGTTTGAGGTTTGTTTGTTTTAATGTTTGACAATTTGAATTCTCAATTGATCTGTATATTTCATTCGAACATGTTTTTGGAAAAACGTAAATAAAAGTTTGTATTTCCATACTATGTGTATGGCATTACAAATTTAAGTTTGCGGTTGATAGTTTTTCCTTGAGTAATGCGAGAAAGTAAGTGCAGTGCCGCTGTACCATTTATTTATATTATTATTTATTGTTACAGCGGCAACAGAATAAAATCTGTGAAAATTTCAAGTGTCTACCTATTACGGTTCATGAGATACGATACAGCCCGCTGAAAGACAGACATCGAAGGCATAACCCTGAAAACCGAAGTGTAAGGCCTATTCGCAAGAGGTAGCTAATATAATAAAAAAATACGTACATAAATAAAGAATACAATAGTTTGGGATTAGATGACCTTGTGTGAATTTATTTATTCATAAAATACGTACGAGGTGCATTCAATAAGTACCTAGCCTCATCGCCAGAGGGCGCTGTAGTTTCAAAAGAGTTTTACCACAGTGTAGCACATTCTTTTTTTATTATTTTTTTTTTCATCCCAATCCCTTCATTCGTTTTAATTTTACAACTTATGGAAGCGAACGTGTCGATCGGTTTTACAAAAATGGAAAAAGAGCAATATCGTACGGTGATTCGATTCCTATTTTTGGAAGGGAAAACGCGCATCGAAATCAAAGAGCGCTTGGATGCTGTGTACGGTGACTCTTCTCCATCGATGGCCACCGTCAAGAATTGGTTCAACGAGTTTGCACTTGGCCGTACGTCGGTTTTTGATGAACCACGTCCAGGTGCACCGAAAACAGCTGCTACGGAGGAAAACATTAAACAAAACCATGATCTCGTATTGGCAGATCGCCGATTGAAGGTTCGGGAGCTAGCTGAGACTGTAGGCATTTCAGATGGAACAGTGCATCATATTCTTCACGAGGAACTCGGCATGAGAAAGCTGTCGGCGCGATGGGTGCCGCGTTTACTCACACCGGAAAACAAGCGCAACCGTGAGACCACATCGGAGACGTGTTTGGCGCTGTTTAAGCGGAATCCAGCGGAGTTTTTGCGTCGTTTTGTGACCGTCGATGAAACCTGGATCTACTGGTACACACCAGAGACCAAGGAGCAATCAAAACAATGGATCCAGACCGGGGAACGTGCTCCAAAGAAGGCGAAAACTGTAAAATCGGCCGGAAAAGTTATGGCCACCGTTTTCTGGGATTCACAAGGTGTGATCTACATCGATTACCTCGAGAAGGGTAAAAAAATTACAGGGCTTTACTATGCCGATGTATTGGGCCGATTCGACGCCGAATTAAAGAAAAAACGACCCCATCTGGCGAAGAAAAAAGTGCTGTTTCACCACGACAACGCACCGGTTCACACGTCTGCCGTTGCCATGGCCAAATTGGTCGAATTACGCTACGAATTGCTGCCCCATCCACCGTATTCTCCAGATTTGGCCCCTTGTGACTTCTTTCTGTTTCCTAATCTGAAAAAATCACTCGCCGGGAATAGATATGGATCAAATGAGGAGGTCATCGCCGCCACGGAGGCCTATTTTGCAGAGTTTGACAAAAACTATTTTTCGGACGGGTTAAAAAAGTTGGAGCATCGCTGGGCTAAGTGTATCGAACTAAAAGGAGACTACGAGTATGTTGAAAAATAAATTGCCACTTTTCCAAAATTTTCGTTTACTTTTTGTAGGCTAAGTATTTATTGAATGACCCTCGTATACCTACGCGTGGATGTGTATACTTATCCATTTGTGTTCTAGACCTATCTACATTCAACTTAGCTACCATTATCATGATTAATATGCGATTACCCTTTTTCTTTACGCAATATCTTAATCTTTTGTTTGTTGTTAAATATCAATGGAAGGATATCTTTAACCATCGAGAGGGCAAGCGAATATAAGCTCTATTGAATGTTAACATATAGCCGATGAATTAATGCGGCGTTACACAACAAGTGTTTATCTTTATACCCAGCATGAAAAAAAATATCGTAACTATTGTGCATAGAGTTAAAATGACTTCTTTTGACCTTCATCATAACATCCCATGAAACGTCCACTACAGGGCAGGGAGCTCCCTCCAGAATTTTAGCTTTTGCTGGAAAAATGTGGAGGGGAAGGACCATAGTCACCTCGCTAGTCAGCGTTACGGCTGGCACCATGGACTGCGGTTGTAGGTGACCGCAGTAATTAAGATGGTATGATACACAGGAGGATGCTGCTGCCCATCCTCCTGTTTATAACCCTTAGTCGCCTCTTACGACACCCACGGGTATGTACGGTATGGTACTATTCTTTGCCGGCACCACACGGGACACCTTTTTACTTAACCTCCTTTCAAAGGTCTAAGGTCGTTTTCTAAGTTCTAAGGTTTCAGCCCCTTTAGAAGGTAGATCTGTATCTTATTTAAGAGGTCAAATTCGATGTCGCGAACGTTGATTGATATTGATTACTTATCGTAAACATTAGATAAGAGGGGATGAAGATGGGAGCTGGCATATGTCAACGCATAATCACCTGTCCAATGGGCATTTTGCGACTAGTGGCCGAAAGTAGTAAAATCACGTGGCGCTACATATACGAGATAACAACTTTTGTTCTACAAGTTTTAGAAATTAAAATATAAAAAATATATAATAGATTCTATAAAAAATTATAGATTGATCCAGTAAATTTGTATGGGGAATCAAACATTTTTTATTTTAATTTCTAAAAGTAATAGAACAAAAGTTGTTCAGTTACAATGCGCGCAACGATATATGAGACTTGACGGATCACGCAGACAGTAAACAGTTTGCAGGCCATTTTGGCGGTAAACGGGGAGGGACGCAAGGCTGTACCTGCGCAAAATCCTCTCCCCCCCCCCACCGAGAGGTTTTGCGTATTTAAAATTAAATTTTGTATACTTCGTACCCTTGTTTCTATATGAGTAGGAGAACTAGAAATTCGATTGATGTATGAGTTACGACGTTGGGTATCTAATGAAAGGGCTCCTTGAGCTGATTCTAAAAATGTACATATTTCCATTTTAGTCACAAAGTATTTCCTACAAATTGAAAAAATATTTTCAATACATACTAAGTTTGGACTCTTCCTGGTAGGAAATGTACTGTACTTTTTTTTATGTTACTGCTGAGCAAACGAGCAGGTGGGCCACCTGATGGTAAGTGGTCACCACCGCCCATAACACCTACTGTCTTATTAATGGCATATTTTGACACTAAAGACAGGTAAGCGCGTTGCTCACTTTGAGAACTAAGATGTTTTTTTTTATAGAAAATGGGCTTACTCTTGACCTCGAGCTAGTCTTGAAGACAGAGATGAGGTCTACGAAGGAGCGAGCTTGCCCAGAAGAAGCCTATGATATGTCTCATGTGCCGGTAATTTCGCTGGCTCCCTTGCCCTTATTATGTACTTGGAAAATACTATATTCTTTACTGATTGGGGCGCCAATAATAAACTCGATTGTGTCGCAAATATTAAACTATTAATAAACATTAAACAATTTTTTACCTTTGCATAAACAATCAAAACACACATTTAGCCCACTGTATCTACAGAGATTAAAAAAGTACGATGATCTATCAAAAGGATGGTTCTACATCTATATATATAAAAGAAAGTCGTGTTAGTTACAATATTTATAACTCAAAAACGGCTGAACCGATTTGGTTGAAAATTGGTGGGGAGGTAGCTTAGAACCAGGAAAAGGACATAGGATGTTTTTTTTTTAAATAATTAGTTACACTATAACTCAAGAACGGCTGAATCGATTTGGATGAAAATTGGTGGGGAGGTAGCTTAGAACCTGGACGGATAGAGGATGTTTTTTTTTGTTTCTTTTTTTTCATTCATTTATTTTTGCAAAAATAGTTTTTTATACAAAAAGAAAGTCGTGTAAGTTACACTATTTATAACTCAAGAACGGCTGAACGGATTTGGTTGAAAATTGGTGGGGAGGTAGCTTAGAACCAGGAGACTGCTATAGGATGGTTTAAAAAAAAATTGTTTCACTATAACTCAAGAACGGCTGAACTGTTAGTTACACTATTTATAACTCAAGAACGGCAGATTTGGGTGAAAATTGGTGAGGAGGTAGCTTAGAACCAGGAAAAGGTTATAGGATGATTTTTTTTTAAATAATTGGTTACACTATAACTCAAGAACGGCTGAACCGATTTAGGAGTAGGGATTGTCTGAATTTAACTCGGGCGAACCTATACATACCCGTGCGAAGGCGGGGCGGTCCGCTAGTCACTTATAGATTGTAAAAAAATATAAAAAAGATTTTTTTTATTTTGGGTAATCATAAAATTTGATTTTCTTTCGAATGACATTGCAGTTATTTATTGAAATGGACAGGTACCTTCTTGCTAGTGACATGACATGATATTTTAACAAAAAAACATCTTTGTGTGCATCACCAGCTGATCATAGAGGTCATTAAAACCTCCAGGTGCCTCGCTTATTCTTGAGCTAAAACTACTTTTTTTTAAGAAGTATCTTTTTATGTTTTTTTTTAGTGATGGAATCAGAAGGATCATCTTAGAAGGATCATTATTCATCATACTTTTTTTACACTCTGTATTGTTATGTATGTTTCATATTACATCTGGCATTTTGTCATACAAGACGTATTGCCAATTTCAGAAAGCCTGTTTATCTTTATATGTACTAAATGAGTTTTACCTTTACATACGCTTTTTGTGACTAATGGTAAGTGTAATGATTATGCTATGAAAGTACTTCATTTCAACGTTCCAAAATGAGCTAACAGCGTGTTTTAAAGCACTGTGAGAGCACTTAAGTCGGTCCAAATTAACTGGAAGCGTGCTCTAGAGCGCTCGCTTATTCACCGCCTTACGTTAATATAGACGCTGTTATCAGTGCTTTAGTAAAATAGGTGAACCGTCAAAATTTCCACTTATCTGCAGCCGGCCGAAGTAAAGACGACTTTGTCACTAATGGAAACGAGAGTGGATTTGGCGCACATTTTGGAGGGATGATGCTCAGGCTTTGTTAACAAAATAAAAACAAACTGACTTTATGACAGATGAACTTATGAGCGCGCTTATATCCATTTTAAATTGACTAGAGCTAGTAAAGCAGTCATACTCGTAGCTCCATTACCGTGCAAAATTAATTTGGACCTTTCGTCGGTTGCGCGTATGTATAAGCTTGTTGTCGTAAAACGTACAAACAAAATGATAAAAGGTTTCGTATTTGCGACAGAATACATTTTATTCCCAGCGCCACCTTGCAGTGCTCTGTAAACAGTAGTCGACCAATTTGAATCATGACCCGGCTTATTCTTATTTTCGTACATACAGTCAAATAAAAGTAGGTTAAATATCGTTCAAACATGCTTTAAAAATGAAAAAGAAGAAAACTTTATTGCTTTGACAGTTACAAACTAATTCTTTTCAAAATCGGTCACGAATCAGTTGGTTCGACTGTACTTGTATTAATAAAAAAAACTAAGTTTTTAAAATTAATAACTATAATTTCTTAATGAACATTAATGTTTAATGTATTATTATGATTTATTAATTGACTAAACTCCACTAATAAATGCAATTTCCAGATAATATGGAGATAGTTTTAAGCATCACAAAAGAAATATTTTACTAGTTTAAAACAATCCAAATAAATTTACAAAAGCATACATTCTATTTGTATTTAAAAAAGCCTTGTTAGCTTTATTGTTAGCGTCACGTCAGCAAAATAATCTTATTTTAGTAAGCAATTCTTGAGATCACTTCGCTAAAACTTATGTTGTTCTAATTCAGACTGACACTCTTATTAATTACAAATTAGATTAGCCTATATAAAAAACATACTTAAACACACTTATATTGACCACTATTGTGTCTACTAAAACTCTAACAATCATCTTTGGCCCCATTCCAGTACAGAGTAAAAATCACTGTTTGAAGAAACAGTATCATGTAAATTAATGGTCTGCTAAAACCACCTATCTCTGCATATGAGAGTCGTGAAAGGCGGCTTGGTTACTTAAAAGAGGCTGCAACGTCCTTCAGCAAGTCGGTCGCAAATGACACCGATACCAGTCGGGAAACAAGCAAGCGACTGGGTGATGCTGCTTCTCTCGTTATTATACCTTTGCTTTAAAATTTCCGGGAGAAACATTCTGTCCAGCAGTGGACTTTGTATGAGATGCAAAAGAAAGTACCGATAAGCGCATAATTTTTACTCTGTAGAGAAAGGTTCCATTTGGAAATGTCACAAAAATTATGTCCACATTGATATATGATAGCGCTAAAACTTAGGTACCTATAAATCTTACTATTGTCCGGTACGCTAATCTGCATTGCACTACATACTATGTATCTGCATAGATTTATGTTTTCAAGACCTACTGATTATTAAGAGTCCGTTAGGTCGTATTTGTTATGTGTTTACCCCACTTTATATTACACATGAAAAAATATCTGCACAAGAAAATAACATAGTTATCTGGCGTTATTTTACATTCGCAAACAATATAACATTTTTGAATTAAAACCGTACTTATAAATAACATAATGCAAAAAATATTTGGCTTAAATCAAGTTTCAAAGCGGAAACACTATTTAATAGTGGTGGTGTTCTTTCATAATTAGTTATTATGAGTAGATTAATTATGAGTAGATTTTAATTTAATTTAAAATAAACCTTTTCATTCTTACAACTTCGTAATAATAAAAAAAACAATAACCTTGTATAAAAGATGCGTCACCGAACCTTGTTTTTCTGGTTTATAATATTTTATTTATTAGAAATAAAATTTAATTACTTCGAGGTCTCGTCACCAAACCGTGTCTTTAAGGTGTATATATTTGATTGTATTTAAAATAAAATTTACATACTGCAAGCTCTCACATTTACAGTGACATATAGGTTTCGCGAAATCGAAGCGTGACAGGAAGGTGAATAAAATTTTATTGAATTTAAAATTCACGTGCTACGAGCTCTTAGATGTACAGTGACAAATAGGTTTGGTATAGCTTACGCCAGTATTATATTACTCTATGGTATAGCCGAAGCGTGTCATTGAGATGGATGAATTTAAAATAAAAATGTACATGCTGCTTACATTTACAGTTACACAAGGTCTAGTCGGGTATACAGGTTTAGTTTAGCGCGATACCGTAACGTGTCATTATGGTGTATAATATTTTATTAGACATAAAATTTATTTCCTGCGAGCTCTTAGATTTACAATGACATATAGGTTTGGTAGGCGCCACCTTGTTTATGAAGCGATCTAGTTTAGCTGACGTCATTGAAATATTTTAATATCCAACAATGAATAAACGATTTTGATTTTGTATAGCGCGACACCGAAGCGAGTCATTAAGTTGTATTAGTACATTAAGATGCAAGTGCGCTATTAAGGTTATAACGCCAGAGGTTCGAGAATTGCAGCCCGAGCCGCAGGCGAGGGCTTAATGGAGCCGAGTGTGTAATCACCAAAACGCACAAGCTTCTTACGAAGTTTTTCAACACATTTGCGAATAAAAACGAATCAAATGCGCGTACCTTTTTTTCCGAAGGAAATTTCGTAGACGTTTTACTCACATTTCTACGTCACCCGATACACCGGACTTGTGTTTTTAGGATTCCGATACCAAAATGGTAAAAAAAGGAACCCTTATGGTGCCGCTTTGTCTGTCTGTCCGTCTGTCTGTCTGTCACACCGGTATATCGCAGCAACCACTCAAGCTATCGACTTGAAATTTGGAATAGTTTTAGAATATGGTGGTCCAATTTAATTGCACGTACAAGAATTGAGAAAAATTATGATTATTGATGTAAAGGGGGCCCAAATAGGAGGGGCAAAATTTCAAATTGTCGGTACTAGATTGAGTGGGGTATCATATGAAAGGGCTTTACTTGTACATTCTAAAATATATTTTTGTATTTTTTTACAACTCGTAGTTTTTAAGTTATAATAAAAAAAATATCGTGCCCCCCCCCCCCCCTTATCTCCGAAGCTTATATCCCGGGCTGCAATTTCTGAGCCTCGGGCGTATTGCCAAAATAGCACACGTGCATCTTAATGTACTATTATTGCATTTAACATAAAATTTACCGAGCTCTTAGATTTAAAATTACACATTATAGGTTTGGTATAGCGCAACACCGAAGCGAGTCATTAAGTTGTATAATATTTTATTGGATTATTGTATTTAAAATAAAAATTTACATGTTGTAATCTCTTACATTTACAGTGACATATAGGTTTAGTATAGCGCGACACCGTAGCGTGTTATTTTGGTGTATAATATTTTATTGCATTTAAAATAAAATTTACATACTGTGAGCTTATGTATTTATAGTGATATACAGCGTGAATTTTTATTAATTTTAAACCCGAAGCCCAGTGATTCTACTCATGAAAACATGCAACTTTCCCGAAGGAAAAAATTTTTATCGAAAAAATTTTTTCGTCTCCCCATAGTAAAGTGGTCACGTGATCGACTCATTTTGTATGGGAAGGTGAAAAATTTTTTACGAACCAAAATTTTTTTTCTTCGGGAAAGTTGCATGTTTTCATGAGTAGAATCACTGGGCTTTGGGTTCAAAACGTATAAAATTCACGCTGTATAGGTTTGATATAGTGCGAAACCGATAATTTTATTGGATTAAAAATTAAAATTAACATGCTGCATGCTCTTACATTTACAGTAACATATAAGTTTAGAATAATACATATTTTATTGGGTTTAAAATAGAATTTATATTCTGCGGGTTCCGAAGCGATTCATTAAGGTGAATAATATTTTATTGGATTTAAAATAAAATGTACATACTGCACTCTCGGATAAAATAAAATTTACATTCTTATATTTACAGTGACATATAGATTTGGTAAAACGCGAAACCGAAGCGTGTCATTATAGTAAGGGTGCTGACGGACAAAATTTTTATATGATTTGCTCAAGTCTGCCTGTTTGACTGATGATAAGAAGCAGAAGCAGTTCCGAAGCGTTTCATTAAGGTGAATAATATTTTATTGGATTTAAAATAAAATGTACATACTGCACTCTCGGATAAAATAAAATTTACATTCTTATATTTACAGTGACATATAGATTTGGTAAAACGCGAAACCGAAGCGTGTCATTATAGTAAGGGTGCTGACGGACAAAATTTCTATATTATTTGCTCAAGTCTGCCATTAAAATTAACATGCTGCATGCTCTTACATTTACAGTAACATATAAGTTTAAAATAATACATATTTTATTGGGTTTAAAATAGAATTTATATTCTGCGGGTTCCGAAGCGTTTCATTAAGGTGAATAATATTTTATTGGATTTAAAATAAAATGTACATACTGCACTCTCGGATAAAATAAAATTAACATTCTTATATTTACAGTGACATATAGATTTGGTAAAACGCGAAACCGAAGCGTGTCATTATAGTAAGGGTGCTGACGGACAAAATTTTTATATGATTTGCTCAAGTCTACCTGTTTGACTGATGATAAGAAGCAGAAGCTGTTCCGAAGCGTTTCATTAAGGTGAATAATATTTTATTGGATTTAAAATAAAATGTACATACTGCACTCTCGGATAAAATAAAATTTACATTCTTATATTTACAGTGACATATAGATTTGGTAAAACGCGAAACCGAAGCGTGTCATTATAGTAAGGGTGCTGACGGACAAAATTTCTATATGATTTGCTCAAGTCTGCCTGTTTGACTGATGATAAGAAGCATCCTCTAAAAGATACAAAATATATTGGTAGATATCCCACACCCCTGCGTTTTGCAGGAATTAAGTTTAAACTATTTTGAAATTTGACAATGAAACGTACACCTGGCAGACTTATGACTGTCCGATTAAACACAATGTATAGGATCCCTGAAAAATGGTCTGCCACCAATTATGGGGATATTAATCCCTGCGTTGTAAAGTTACAGCGCTTCAAAATTCGAAAAACCAATCCTTCGTTCCCCCTGCCCTGCATGTCTGCCTCTTCGATTTTAGAAGTATTTTAAGCAGCAGCCACAAAGGCAGACGAAAAAACATTATTTAGTATATTATTTTTATTTATTTTTTGCTTTAACTCAAAAACGCTGTGACGCACAGAAAAACCTGTTAGGACCAAATCAATTCGTATTGAGCTGATCTATCATCCCTATTAATACTCGTATTAATCATGAGCAAATCATATACCCAAATGGCAGCCAGCACCCTTACTATTAAGGTTATACTGGTGTCGATTCCGGCAGACTCAAAATAAAACTTAACTAAATTTAACAAGTCTGAAAATGGTGCTGTTTTTTATTAGTCTTTAGGGAGTAACAAAGACAGCAACACTTTTAGACCTGTCAAATTTAGTTTAGTTTTGGGTCTGCCAGAATCGACACACTGTGAGCTCTTAAATTTACAATAAGCTTGGTATAGCACGACACCGATGCGTGTTATTAAGTTGTATAATATTTTATTGGATTTAAAATAAAATGTAAATACTGCGAACTCTTAGATTTACAGTGATATATAAGTTAGGTATAGCGCGACGCCAAAGTGTGTCATTAAGATGTATATATATTTTGTTGGATTTAAAATAAAATTAACATATTGTGAGCTCGTAGATTAACAGTAAAGAACGGTGTACCGAAAACTGAAAGGGCGTGGTCAGGTAACGAAACAAAAAATATTTTACCTCTTCGAACAAATTGCTCACTCTGATCGAAGTTTGATGAATAGGTAAAAAGTATTTTCATTTCCCGAAAATGTTTCTTTGGGAGAGTTGTTCAGTTTCGTTGACTGAAAACGCCTTTTCAGTTTTCGGTACACCGGTCCTAAAAGTCTGTACAAGTTTGGTATAACGCAGCACCGAAGCGTGTCCTTAATAGGTGGAGAGCTGGTAGTTGGCACCCCCTTTTGCATGCAATATGTACGTACTTGGTAACTACACTATTTGGTAAAAAAAAATAACAGTTTTTTGTTGACTGTACAAAACGTGCCAGGTTGCGCCCAGGCAACCCTGTCTTTTTAGACTTACATTTTTATTGCGCACCAGCCTATATAGGTCACTTTTTGGTATGCGGTGCGGTAGGGTTGCCAACCACCAGCTCTTAGTTTATAAGGTGTATTTTTAAATATACACCTTAATGCGTTGATTTTGAGAACTCCAATTCCTAGAACACAGGTTTTAACCTAATTTAGGAACTGAGCCTAATAACCTATGAATCTTTGTTTTTGAATTAATTGTAATGTATTTTCGCTTTTTGGTTTTTATTTTTTATGTACAATATATAAAATTATTAGTATTATTCTGTTCGCCGGCATTGTTATAATATTTTATTGGATTTAAAATAAGATTTACAATTTAAGAATTGATAAATTTACAGATACATAAGGTCTTGTACAGCGCGTCACTGATCCCTGTAATAGAGGTGTATAATAATTATTGGATTTAAAATAGTGTATAATAATTATTGGATTTAAAATAGTGTATTATAATTATTGGATTTAAAATAAACGCGCTTATTTAAAATAAACGAGCTTTTACATATACAGACGTATACAGTTCCATATAGGTGTTATACAAAGCTTCACCGAACCGTGTCATTATGATTTTTTACATGCATTCCAGAAACACGTGTTCGATGTTTTTGAACTGTGGTTTATAATAATAAGACATTAAACAGATGACATTATTACAAGTTACACAAACTTACACGCACAATACAGAAAACTGCTTCTACGTTATTTGGAGCGTCCAGGTCCAGGCCGAACGCGTCCATTTTAACCCGTGTGCTTGACATCCACGCCGAGTGCATTCAATCGGTATTATCGGCTTTCATATCAATTTCCGAAAGCATGACATCGACAATTGTAGCTATCAATAACGTAGAAGCATTGTACAACAACTTAGTATATATCCATGCAGCAATTTCACCAATCTTTGATAATTTAAAATTAAAAAACGTCATTCGAGAATAAATCATACAATACCATTTCACTGCCCAAATCACTAAGTCGACTAGCCAAACTGATTATTATTTTCTAGCAACAATTAATGTTTAGTCAGTCAACTTAATGGTGCGGGACATCTGACTGTCATACACTATTATTATTATATCTAACTAAATTAACAATAACATCGATTCCTACATATTATTGTGGACATTAAAATTGTATCAAGTCCAAGAGAACGCCGAATGAAAGTCTTTAAGCGTTCTATATAACTCACGCACATAATATCGGATCACTTTATACAAATCCACTTCCTAACGAAGGAATCAACTTGAGCGCATGTCGTCGACACAATTAGGTTGTAAACTCGCGGACGATTACGACAAAAAAAAAAACGCACATTGCATATCCAAATTGTAAGTTTGAAATGATGAATCGAGAAACCCAACGTAAGTGTCTTTGTGCGTCCAATAATGTTGAATTTATGTTGGATCGTCGAATCATTGCACTGTTAAACACGCCTAGTGCAAGCAGGTTGTGTCGGTAGTTTAGTCGTACTTGAGGATGGAGTCGATGGAGAAGTCGGCTCGGCGGCGTTGTTCGAGCATGATGAAGGTCTGGACGGTACGCAGCGCCTCCGGATCGGCTGAAGAGGGCCCGGGCGTGGCCAAGTCGCCGCCTCCGCCGCCGCCCGGCTCCTTTCAGCTAGGCTTTTGTTGTACCTCTCGCATAATCAACTGAAAAAATGCTTCATTTTGACTTCCAGCATATATTTCTATATTGATCTATATTTCGACATTTATTTGTCTGTCGTGTTTGATAGATGCTTATAGTCTGACCGCAACCGCTGTACCGCGCCTTAGGTACGCCCGGGGAGGTGGTGTGGGAGTAGGAAGGAAAAAGCAAGAACCAGTTGCTGCCGTGAGCGATGTCGCGACAAGCGCCCCCCCCCCCCCCCCCCGCCGTCTAGAAGCTTATTTATTTTATTTTACAGTTTATTGTACACATGAAAAATCAAGTCAAATAAAGAAAAATGACACAACAGGTGCTGCTTAATTCAAGATGAAATTTCTTCCAGCAGACCTACAAAAGCATGATTTGACTGGAAGAGGCAGATAGAACGTGCACAAAAACTACGAATAAAAACCTTAACATAATACTTAAATTATATAAATAAATACACATGCATAAATACGTACCAATATACATATATAAATATATATACATATATAATATATACATAAATACACATATAAACTATATGAATCACTAAGACAAAGAGAGATAATGCTCCTTAACTCGCTTCTTGAAGACAGCGATAGTAGGACTGTCACGTATAGTGTGAGGGAGGGAGTTCCACAGCCTGGCCGCATGAACAGTAAAAGAGTAGGAGTAGAAATCGGAGTGGTAGGAGGGGATAGAGAGGTTTAATCTGACGCTGCGGCGACAGGGCTCGTCCTGAGGACGCGAGAATTCAAAACGCTCGCGGAGATATGGAGGGGAATTGGGATTGTTCAGGATATTATAAAGAAGTGAAAGGATATGAGTGTTCCTGCGGAAACGGATCGGGAGCCACTTGAGCTGCGAACGGAAATGAGACACGTGGTACCGAATATGAATCATATGCACAAGTTTTGGTGACGCTCAAGCTTGTTTAAGAGCTCCTCAGTGACGTCCAAATAGCATGAGACGGCGTAGTCAAGGATAGGAAGAAGGAGACTTTGGGCAAAGGAAATCTTGGTTTTCAGGGGTAAAAAACTTTGAAGGCGTTTCAGTGAGTGCAGTGAAAAATGCATCTTCCGGCTGACTTCATTTACATGCATAACCCAGGAGAGATTAGGGCTTATATACCTGAGGCGCGGTTCAGCGGTGGCGGTCAGACTATAATACTAATTAAATTAAGTTTTATTGAAATCTCCAGAAACCAGGCACAGGGTCTCCAGGATCTTTCTTTTTCAATCTCTCTCTCACCACCAGGTGAGATCGAGATCAAATGCTACACATAAAAAGGATATCTTATTTAATCTAGTACATAACTAAGTAAATATGGAAACATAGTTTTCAACATTCGTGGACGATTTTTTTTTAAAATAATAGATAAAATTTTATTCATTTTTATTGCCTGAAATTTCCATGACAAAAAACTTATACAGCGTGAATTTTCATTCGTTTTAAAGCCGAAGTCCAGTGATTCTACTCATTAAAACAAGCAACTTTCCCCCCGAAGAATTTTTTTCTTCTCCCCATTTTAAAGTGGTCACGTGATCGACTCATTTTGTATAGGAAGGTGAAGAAAAGGTTAAGATAAAGGTTTCTTCGGTAAAGTTGCTTGTTTTCATGAATAGA
Organism: Athrips mouffetella; assembly: GCA_947532105.1. Classification (NCBI taxonomy): domain Eukaryota; kingdom Metazoa; phylum Arthropoda; class Insecta; order Lepidoptera; family Gelechiidae; genus Athrips; species Athrips mouffetella. The sequence goes on along the minus strand of OX383956.1, from coordinate 27,517,530 downwards.
ATCACTGGGCTTCGGCTTTAAAACGATAGCAGCAACGATAGCAGCTATTGCTCAGCATAAAAGTATGCTTCGCGCTGGTTTTCAGACTGGCCTCGTTTGTTGACAGGTCGGTCGTGTTAGAGAAGATAGTAGGTATGTATTAATGTATTGTTTGTCAAATTACAAATTTATGAAATGAAGTTGAATACCTATTTAAGTTTAAAAGTTTTATACTACGAGTACTATGTAATTCTTAATTACAAAGATCAAAAGTGGGTATGCGATTTTTGTGTACCTATGTGTGTGTGTGTGAGTGGGTGTGCATGCGTGCGTGTGTATGGATGAGATTTTTTTTTGCACATAGGTTTTGATTGCTACTGTTGAACACATGAGATATATCTTATATATGCAACCTGCACACATAAGATATTTTAAATCATCAAAAAATATCTCTTATGTGCAACCGTAACACATAAGATAATTTAAACTAAAAATTTGTTCCTTCCAGTATTGACTTGTCACATAATTGATTTTCATCTTTGTATTTATATCTCTGGAACTAGACGTGTTATTCACATGAGTGTTTTTGCATACTGTGAGGCTGGCAACTTCGTATGGTTTAAGAAAAAAAAACTCACTTTCAACAATTTTGCACATACGCGGTTTTGTTTTGGCAACGACGATCCGTATTTAGATTAGATTAGATTTATTTCAAAAGTACATATACATTGTTCAAATGTCAGTGAATAATATGATCGTCAAAAATGTAACATAAAGATAATAAAACAAAATACAAACATGTCAAAAACTACTGAAAAGAAACGTAGTAATAATAATAATATTCAATGTCAAAATAAATGTAAATGTCATAGTAAACTAATAAATACCCTACCTGGTGTGGTCGATCGGAGGGCATAGTCTCGGCGGCGCGCACGGGTGGCGGAGGAGCGCGAATCTGCGTCCCGTTCTCGCGTGTGCACCGACTGGGCTCCGGCGGACCGGTCGTCACTGATCACAACATAAACCATTTATTATCAATATACTGACTACAACTAAAGGAGGTTATCAATTGGACCTGTATGTCATATTTTCAAAAATACACAAGTTTCGTTATTTTAGTCTATATGAGCTTATAGATTTACCAAATTTCATTAGTGTGTGAATGTTTGAATCTATGTTTATCCAAGCATATCTAAAAGTTAGATTGCAATACCTAAGTCATTTTAGTTGAACTAAGTACATATTATTCAACTTAGGTTGCAGTGCAAGTTTTACCAAAATCGGATCAGTAATTCAATAGTAGTTGATGTTACCAAAGCTACAAAAGACAAAGAAATCCTCTATCGAAAAATATTAGTAAAAAGTACATAGTTCCAATTACAACAGAAATAAAAAAAAATGCAGGTATAAACACATAATTAAAATTAATTAAACTGACTTCAATATAAAAAGAATAAAACACGTATGCACAGTGCATATACGTTGTATGTAAGCAGTAGTCTCTGAAATTCAGCCGGCTTAGCACGCTGCCCGAGAGAAAATATATCTCGGAGAAATGTCACTTTATTTGAGGAATTATGTCATCTAAATGTTTAGCAAATCCACAAATTACGTTTTTGATATTTTAGTCAGAGATAGCTTTATACACTAATACATGTAGCCGTCCTTATCTTTCAAAATGTGTCGCACTGCTCGGATGTCAAAAAAACGTGACCATGCTTAAAGTCTTTAATCTATGGGCCTAGATAAACTGACAACTGCAGCGTGCTAAGCCGGCAGATGACTTGGTGTGGATTGTCCCCCAATATTTTTTATTTAATAATATTTATTTATAAGTCCTTGCTCCTTGTCCTGTAGTGGACGTTTTCATGGGATGTTATGATGATTTATAAGTAGTATGTTTTCGATGCCTGTTGTTCAAGTGGTTTGTGGTTTGTCCGTTCAGAGGTGTACCTGTGGTGAGGGGTATGGCGAGCCTCGCGTTCACGGCCAGCAGGTGGTCGCGGCGCTGCAGCAGACTGCCCACGTGCTCCTCCAGGCGAACGTTCTCCGTGCGCAGCTGGTGCAGGCACGACAGCAGAGACGCGACTGAAAACCAACACACACTGCGCTATACTACAGTTCACCAAAGACGCTGGGGTTTTGTTAAGGCGATAGGCGATATGTAAGTTTTTGGGTATTTTGAAGACAAATATCTTTTAATTTACTCAGTATCTTGCCGTGATTTTGAGGTATGTGTTTTTTGACCATTCAAGTGAGGGATTCACCAAGACCAAAACATGATTAGTGAAAATCGAATCGACTCGATAAAATAAAAATCCAAAGTTGCCCCTTCAATTTTCATTTATTTCCTTTTTTTGTGGAATCTGAGGTGTTTTAAGTAGTGAAATTACGTATACAGAAAGGTATTTGTAGTTGCTAGGGTTTCCCAACCTAAAATTTTAATTTATTGCTTCGTTTTTACAAAAAGTCGATATTTTAGATCAGACGCTTACGTCATTTAGTTTTGGTAACACGCACAGTATACTCGTATCTGTCGCAATCTAATGCGTTGCGGATTGCGCACTTTATGCCTTTCTTTCAAGCGAAAAGACTTTCTCATATCCTCTTAACAAAATAATATTACCTGAAATTAATGTCAAAAATGTGGATATTTATGACTATCTGTAGATAAAACGATATTCTTACGGCAGGGCTACGGGACCGCGCGACCGGCGGCACGACCAGAGATTTCGAAATTCAAATTGCGTTGAGTACCAACTACTCCGCACGTACGCAGCGGTCTGTAGGCGCTGTATTGAAAATTCGCTGGTCACGCCGCCACTGGCGGACAGACTGTTAGGCTGAGTTGCAAAATCTAACTAACAATAACCAAATATTATCTATTGTAAGGAGAGAAAGAATAAGACCCATTTATTCATTATCGTTATGTTTAGATGGTGCAAACTCAGACTAAGTGTTATTCTGTAGGTGTATTATGGTTACAAACGTCTACCTCGAGTAATTAAAGAGAAACCCCAGCGTCTAAGTTCTAAATTAGGTACGTAGTTTTCGCACTTAATCCAGGGTGGAGCATTGTGCGTGGGCCAAAATCGCCATTAATTTAGCCATCAATATATCGATCAGCTTGTCTAATTTTTTAGCTATTTGGTATAGAGTTGTTTGCTCCGAGTGTCTTCTCTCTGATAACATCGAATACTCTGCACTCCAGAATCAATTATTCTATTATTTCATTTTTATACCTAAAGAGTAATAGTGTTTGTTGAGAGCAGTTTGTCCTGTTATTGTACCTACTACAACGCCGCGATTTTCCTGTTCATTTGTACTAGTCGTCTTGTTAACCGCAAATTTGTAGATGTTGTTTTTTTTTTTGTTTGATTACGTTTGTTTACTAGATGTTATATATTTCATTAGATAATTTCAATATAAACGCTTTCATAGGACGATCCGAAACGGTAATAGACTCCATTGCACTCCTTGCATTGTATTTTGCAAGTTATGACTTTCAATAAGTATTCTGTAAAGAATCTTAATTCAATTCCTAGCATTCAATGAAATAATTTGAATCTTGTAATGTTAGTCAGATGTTTGATCCCGCGTTGACACTTATGATATGACTGACAACTACATTTTTAATGAGATTTAAAGCTTATAGTGTCCCGTGTGGTGCCGGCAAAGAATAGTACCATCCCATACATACCCGTGGGTGTCGTAAGAAGCCACTAAGGGTATATACTGGAGGATGGGCAGCATCCACCTCCTGTGAATCATATTATCTTACTTACTGCGGTCACCTACAACCGCGGTCCATGGTGTCAGCCGTAACGCCACAGAATATATACATAATAGTAAACAAGTTTACAGATCTTGGAAAAAGCCGCCTTTTTATATACCTAAACATAGCGCGTCAAAGCTAAATTGCACCTCAACTCCACGCGTCAGGGCCCTGTTTGCAATGCAGCTTGATATACCGAGTCGACGCTGTCGATTGCCAGGGTTCTCCAGTGTCGGCAAAAATTTCTGTAATACCTATTTTATTTCATTTATTGGTCAAACTAAAATTTATTATATGTTGCTGGACTTGTACAGTCAAAAGCACGCCAAGCTTGACACTATATCAACAAATAACCTTATATTTTCTGAGTTTTATAAACGATATACCTATTTAATAATAAAAACAATAAAAACACATTACAATCAGTTGGTATCTTAAAAAAGATAAAATTTTACTTTTTCTTCGAGTTCATGCATCCAATACACAAAATTTACTTCTGTTCCTCATTATAATTACCAAAAAACATGGTATCATCTAAAAACATCCCAGACTTAGAACCAAAATAAATAATAATTGTTTCATGAATGTACGTTGACACAAAGTGCGCAAAACGTATCCAACATGTAAACACTAAAAGCGTGATAGCCTGAAAAACATTGCGCCTGTAGGGCGCGCCGCGCGGTAGGTACTTAATTCAAGCCTAGACGCGAGACATGAGACAGGCCTGGTAACGTTGACAAGCGAGGTGACTATGGTACTTCCCCTCCACATTTTTCCAGCAAAAGCTAGAATTCTGGAGGGAGCTCCCTGTCCTGTGGTGGACATTTCATGGGATGTTATGATGAATGACGAAGAGGTTTTTACAATTCTATCTCATTTAGGGTCAAATGAAGGTCAACTGTTTTTTTTTAAAGAAATATTTTCGAGTTTTGAGATTTTAATCAAAAGTTCGAAAATATTGATAAGCGTGCCAAAATCTCGTTGTTTTTATATTTTTTCTCAGCTCTATCTTCATTGAACAGTAAGGAGTGTTGTTGTGTAAACAGTTTATTTTTTGTAGCGTCATGGATGAACTCGAGTGAGTGTGTATACTTACTGTCAAAATGTTGAGCTTGTTCCATGAGGAACTGTGAGCCCTGCTCCCATTGCCGCTCGAGTAACTGGTCGAGGCTCTGCGCGCCCGACGAACTGCCCCGAGAGCTGCTCATGCCCTACACAACAATATAATTATTCACATTACTTATTGACACCATCATAGTAAGCAATGTAGGTACGTTATTCTTCTACTTCATATTAAAAGACCTATAGCTTACCTATATATCTTTTGTTAGGTAGTTATTTAATAAACAAATTAATTTGCTTAGATGTTACCTCTCCATGATAGCTCGATGTCAGTAACATTGTTCATGTAAATACCTAAGACTAAGTTTATCTGTATTTAGACTAAGTTTTTATGAAGAAATAAATTTATCTTTATCTTTATTGAAAGGACAGATTTTTTAAAGAGTTTAAAAAACCATACATACAAAAATATCTTCTGATTTTTCTCTGTTTATTCATAGTTTTAAGATGTGAAATAACCATTTTACATCTTAACACTATGAATAATTTCATTCACCGTTCATACCTACGTATTATAGTCAGTATCGGAGTAACGTGGTAGGGGTTATAGTATGCTTAAGCAAAAGGTCGGAGATGTTTTTAACTTGCAAAAGCGTAGGCTTATAGGCGCCACTTTGTTTGTGAAGCGATATAGTTTAGCTGACGTCATAAAGAGATTCTAATATCCAACAATTAGTAAAATATTTTGAGTTTGAATTTGAGTTTATTGGCTCGCTACATGACCCTTAAATTGTTAAGTAGTAGTAATCCAAAAAGTATTGGTAATGCTCCCCTTTCCTACAACCAAGGACAAATAATAAAAAGGACTAGTACTTCTCTACTTACCTTTACTGTAATCTGAAAAACATAAAATTTACTGAAACTAGATGATGCTGACCAATATCTGGAAAGTTATGGTTGAATGTTATGGTTTACCGAATGTTCTGCTACAAACGTACAAGTTTCAATAAAAGACACGCTAATGTTGAAATTTGGTAAGTTTATTTTATGAGAAGGCTTGATATTTAACTTTCCAGATTCTTTGTCAGCGTTATCTAGTTTTATAGAGTTGGCAAAAAACTATTTTATATTTAGGCAAACTATACATTACTAGCCGGTGTCCGCGACTTCGTCTGCGCAGGATTAATTGTAGCCTATGTGTTATTCTGATGTTTAAGCTATATTATTGTAAAGTTTCATTCAAATCCATTGAGTAGTTTTTACGTGAAAGAGTAACAAACATCCATCCATACTTACAAACTTTCGCGTTTATAATATTAGTAGGAGTAGGAAGTAGGATGTTTGTTGCTGTACACTGTGTGATCCATTTTAAGGTTTCGATTGATTTTACGCCCCTGAAAACCCCCGTATGGTAAATTTCATCGAAATCGTTAGAGCCGTTTTCGAGAAACCGATTACAAATATATATATATTTATACACAAATTTTGCTCGTTTAATAGTATAGGATATTTCTATGGTTTATTTTGGCAGGCAGATGACGTTTACAGGAGGGTGCGGCTTTCATATATTTTGCTCGTAAAAGTCCCTGTGCATCAGCTTTAGTTCCGATTGTATCCACCTGCCAAAGTAGCGGTGTCGCAGTGTACAACTGACCGGCTGCGCCTTGTTGATGAGGGGCGGGGGCACGAGCGGGTCGGGGGGGCCGACGCCGGCCGCGTGCGCCGCCAGCTCGGCCGTCAGCTGCTCCTGCAGCCGCGCCGCCGCGCCGCTCTCCGGGTTCAGCTCGTTGCCCAGCATGTGCGGCGCCGTGCAGCTCACACCCACACCCATACCCACACCCGCCCTGATACACACAACATACGCTCTCTCAACAACACGTGGCTACAGGCCACCAACACAAGTGGCTACGGCCACCAACACAAGTGGCTACGGCCACCAACACAAGTGGCTACGGCCACCAACACAAGTGGCTTTCTACAACGAGTACCAAAAGGGTATATAAACCCTGAAGGACGTGATTCTGCCCACGATATTGAACAACATTCCTTAAGGAACATAGATCGAAAAACGATACAAAATACGCTATCAGCTGATGCAGTTTCTACGGGAGGACAAAAATTAATTTTCGTATTTCGACTACGTTACTTGAAAAAGTTGTTCAATTTCATGGACATATTCACACCCTTAAGTGTTATCACACCTTACCGTTACTATCATTAACGTTAGTAGAATATAATCAAAATGTATGGATTGACATTAACTGTCACGCAACATTTCGTTAACTTATGTCAATTTCATACATTATTATTCTATTCTACTGGCGTTTCGGTTATATAAAACCACTTGTCTATAGCCCCAGAAGGTGAAGGCACACCCCGAACACTTCATACAACGAGCGCGAAACCATGACAAGTGTAGGAGTAGGTAGGAGCGACGCGATACACATTTACGACGGACAGCAAAGTTGTTTCGCGTCTCGTTTCTTGAAACCCTCACCACGCTCAGGACATTTTTTCGCTTCGCTCATCACGTGGCTCAATATATTAATATTTAATTTTATTTATTTATTTTATTTTATTCGGATAACTTACAGCCTTGCTATTAAAAATAATTGTAGTTATACAAAATAGTTAAACCTAAGCCATTTACAAGTTATCGCCTGTAAAACCGTTTGACATAACTGGTAAACATTAAAGAAGAATAACGTTAATGGTTTAACCTACATATAAGTAAAATACTAAAGAGAATAATAATACAAACAAAAATGAAACGTTCATGAATAAAAAGTCAATGCACGGTGAATGTGAATTATAGAAAAAAAAAATTATAGATGAATACCCGAACAAAACACTTATTAACACAAATAAAAATATTTAAAAATTGTATATATATCCTTCTTTATTTATTTATTATTATATTTATTATTATTATTATATTGGTTTTTAAGATTACCAAAAGATTTTTGGTTTATGTGATGTCTGATCTTCTGTGCATTTGTGTTAAATAGGTCTATTCATTTACAATGTACATTGTGTTTGAAATTTTTACAAAAATAATATATAAAATACATTGAGTCTATCAATCCTAGTCCTTCGCTTGCTCGAGTTTCAGAGGAAGCCACTCGCGCCATCTTACAATTTTGTTGCATTGCATAGCAAATAACTATTTATAATATTTAACAAAGCCCCGTAACCAAACATCGGGTGCATACAAGTGCACAAGTGACATCAACCAGCCCCTAGGCTAACAAGGAAATTATTCTTACGACAGCTATAACGTACGTTCTTGACATTGACAAAACCATAATGATTTTATTTTTTACGTATCTGCCGCGGCCGCATAGCGGGTATTTGCTGGTCGCAGTGGCACATAAAATCGTAAACATCACGACCACAACTAATGAAGCCTCGGATTGACAATTTACTGGGCTAAATACAATATACTTCCTGTGTTTAATTAACTAAATAGTTAAGTTGCAAAAACTAACAAACATGGGCAAGATTCTTTTTCGTTTATAACTACTTAAATCTAAATATTTTGTAAATATTTGGCTCCCAATAATTGAAACCACGTAGATTATCAATGTAAAAATAGAAGAAAATTGGATTATTTCAGACTTGTAGGTCAAAGGAAAGTAAACTCTAAAGGTTTGCCTGTGCGTGCATTGTGGTTACTAACATGTACCTACTGCGGTTGATTTCTCACGAGCAAATTTAATTCACTTTATATAAACTATTATCATAATCCATTTCAAGTCCAGCTAGCCACTTCTGATGAGGAAATACTTACTTGTTTTCCATTTTCGGTTTCAATGGGCGATCAGAGCCTGTAAGGTGAAAATAAATTGATAAAGTTTAATCAAAAATTTGTAGGTACAGCCTCTTTAACATTTTTATGTGGGGAATTTGGATCTATGTGGGAATAATAATGGAATAATGGAATTCTCTGCCTGCGTCTATGCTCCCGTGTTCAGATAACCCGAATTTGTTCAAATCGCGAGTGTATAGGCTTTTTGGGCAAGTTCGCTTTATCGTTGACGTCATCTCTGCCTTTAAGACTAAAAACAGGTCAAGAGCGGTTTGAGGTAATAAAAAATGGGGCGAGTTCATTCTCTGTGTGTCTGCAATATAATGTAGCTTTGTTTGTACTTACTAGGAGAGCTTGGCGGAGAGTCTTTTATGGTTTCTTGGTATATGGGAGGCGGTGTAGGCTGCGGGTGTCGACGCACACTCGCCAAACTCTGCGTCGCAGTTGTCTCTGAAAGGGAATTAAAAGTAGTAACTTATTAGTAAAAGCCACTCTCAACACAAAATTGAGGAAACGGAAGAGGTTAAGGGCGGTTTAACACTATAGCTGGTGAGCTAGCTACGGATATACGTATGCAATTTATAGAGCAACGAAATCCCTTTAGTTAGTGCACACTAACTATGCCACTAATTCGCGCATTTTGGACGTTAAGCACTACTTTCCCCCAATCAAAACGCCTGGCAATATTATATTCGAATTAACTACATACTCGTAATTAGCTGTAATATCACACCAAACGCAGAGCTCTATGAATTGCACGCCTTCAATTGATTTTATAACCCATTTGTTGCCCTTTGTTGCCCTTCCACTCTCGCACCCACCACTGAACAGCTGCCAGGCGCCCGGATTAATTAATAATTATAGTAGGACACACTAACTAGAGGGATGTCATTTCTCTATAAATTGCAAACGTATTTCCGTAGCTAGTTTTTAAACTATTAGGACTTGACAATTTGGAATCCACACACGAACAAGAAAACATTTTATATCACATTCGTTTCCCTTGCGGGTCATACTTAACTCACGAGTTATATGCATAATAATGACCGATAGCGTATAAAACAAAGCAAAAGCCTTTCCATTGTCACTTTCTACGATACCTACACCAAAACACGTAAATTTTAGGTACTGAAAGGATCAAGGGATATGGACACTGGACAGTAAGCACTATTGATTGATGTGATATATCTCTAATTTTTAATTGTAAGATCTTTTAATAGAATTAATTATGAATAATAGATGAGATCCTTACGTATAGCAGCAGTAGATGTATTGGCCATGGACACGACCGAGGTGGCCATAGCGGCCCGCTTCTTGTTCCGAATAGCGGCGGGTGCCACGGGACCCATAGCGCCTGCAGAGTTTATCTCCTTGCTTACGCCACTCACCCTATACAACGCACATTAAATTACATTGATTACAAAGCATAATATATCAATTAATTAAAATTTTAAAAACGCGCTTAACGGAATACCACATGGCGTATAAAAACAGCTACAGGAAAAGTCTACATTAATTACTATTATATAATACTATTTTTATAATTCTGTCGCTTATTTATTATTTAGTTTATGTAAAAATATCAATAATTCGCGCTTGCGCAAGGTTTGAATCAAATAAATAAACTATCTCCTCATTTAAAGGATATTTTTGAAATCGCTTTATTCAACCCAATACCATCAGTCCCACACCATTAAATAAAAAAAACGCAGGGCGAGTATAGTATGATAAATATGAAAACAAAAACTACACCACAAATTCGCTTTGCTTGCACAGATCTAGAAAGTAACATTATTTTGTGAATGACTAGAGTCGATTGGGTCTCATACACTGAAAACTTTCTGTTGGAGGAAGTTCTTTGTCCTTTTTTGTCCAACGTTGTTCTGTACAGTAATGATGAACAAAAAAGGCAAAGAACTTCCTCACAATTGAAAAATTCTGAACATAGTAACGTAATTTAGTAACGTCCAGTTATAGGTCGGGATCATAGTTCGGGGTCCCGCAGGATTACCAGTTACCAGTAATCTACCTCATACGAGTAAGATACATACACGAAACCATTATGTGGTGAATGCTTAGTAACACACTTTTTGTTAGAGGCTGGAATTCCGTAACCTGAAAGAAGTATGAGAAATACCTAAACGAAATCGGTTTTAGGTTCAAAATTATGTCATGCCATAAGCTACATGAACCAAATCTCATATGGTGAAAGAAAATAAAGGCTTTTATGGCCTTTATACGTTTTTCTGACATTCAGTCAGTCGTCAGTCAGTTTCCTTCAGAGAAAAACAAAATATCATCGAATACAAGAATAACGCCAGTGAAGGACGATAGCTCTGGGTGTGTGTATTGAGAAATATTTAAGGTTGCTTTGCCTCAACCTTGAATGTTTTCAAAACAGCCAAAATCAATAATATATTTACGGAATTATCATATTTCTTCCAGGTTATATAGGTCGACCCCTAACAAAAAGTGTGTTTTTAAGCATCTACTTTCATGCATTATGGTTCCGTTTGTGAGGTAGATGACCAGGCTGCGGGACGTCGAACAACAGTAACCGACTTGTATTTTATACAGGGTGTTAGGAAAAGTACCGATTTGCTTTAAACCACACGTTCTATATGCAGAATAAAGAAAAATAAGCATGTTAAAAAAATAACAGAAATAAAAAAAGTAATATTAAAATTTAATTGTGTTAACCCTCACCAGACTCAAGACTAGATCGCACCAATAAGCGTGAGTATTTACATACTCGTTACAAACATACCATAGATAATCTAGTCGTTCTTATCTCTCAAGTGTCGTCCTTACGTAGTTTTCTATCTCTGTGTTGCACGCTAGTGAATGGCGTTATAAAGTGAATAGCGGCGGTACCTATTTTTTTTTTGCAATAGGTGCGCCGAGTGCTCGTTGTGATTCTTAGAATAACCCTATTCTAAGAATCACAACGCGCACTCGGCGACTTGAGCTTTTTTTTTTCATAGCAAGTTTTTTTTTTGTTACCTTATTCTACTTATACAACATGCGGTTAACAGGAAATCGATACTTTACACCCTGTATAATTTAATATATAAACAATTTCGATTTTCTGTTCTGATCTCGAGCTTTTATTTATATTATTTAGATTTTTTTATAAACCCGTAGACGTATTTAGGTAGGTACACACACTTAAGACACTTCTGAATAGTTAAGTAGATCAATAATTACTATATTATGTTAAGAAATAATACATGTTAGATGAACTCGCTTAGTAATAGATATCATGCATTGGAATACTTATAAATATATATTTGTATAGTCCCATTTGTTTATGTTCTAAATACAAAACCGGAAACAGTATCCAAACCGCACTATTCCTACAAGAGTTTGTTAAAGTAAAATAATGCAACTGCTAATGTAATTTTTTCACCCTTTTTAGTTGTAATAATCTAATTGTAGCAATACTACTCTGAGGAGCAAAGGAAACGGGTCAGTAGTTTTTCCGCCTTTCATACAATGATAAGCTCAAAGTAATTGGCAATATCTTATCCAAATCAAACAAAAATACGAATGTGATTAGTCAGATTTTTAGATAAGGCCACCTAATATGCCACTACATTAAATTATAGTCAGTATAACATTCCTTTTATTGTGTCAATAACTATTTATACTTAACAGAGGCACATACTACTATTATGGTTAAGGATAAAGTACCTGGGCGACCGAGCTTCGCTCTGAATAAGCTTAACCAAAGCCCGCTAACGATGGCGCTGTAGATTATCTGAAACGCGCTATATTCAAGAAATTGAAAAAAATATGGAGAAAAAGAGTTTTCCCAAACATGACCTAGCTAGATCGATTTTTACTTACCTAGCTAGATCGATTTTTACGTTAGAGCCGTTTCCCCTTAAAAGGATCATCGTACTTTTTTTACACCCTGTACACTTTTATACTTTTATTTTATATTTTTACATATGTTCCGTGTTGTACCGGCAAAGAGTAGTACCGACCCATCTCTACCTGTGGGTGTCGTAAGAGGCGACTAAGGGTTTATAAAACGGAAGATGGGCATCAGTGTCCTTCCGTGTATCGTAATAATACTGCGGTCACCAACAACCACGGTCCATGGTGCCAGCAGTAACGCTAACAAGCGTCTAGGCAACGAAGCGGATCGTTGTATGAAGATCCCCGCATTAAAATCCTCCGTCGATGAAACTTTGCTGGGGTATTACACTACATGAAAAAAAAATCGGTACTTATAATTTTTCGATACAAAAATTACAAAAAAAATTTTTTTTTTTGGATATTTTGAATTTACATTTAATTCATGATTCTTTATCATCCTGTCAAATAAAATCTGCTAGAGAAATTTATGTTGGGGTCAACATACTTCCTCTCCACATTCTTCTAGCAAGAGCTGGAATTCTGGAGAGCGCTCTCCCTGTCCTATAGTGGACGGACGTATTATGGGATGTAATGATGATGATATTTTTATATATATAAAAATATTGCTCATTTAATAGTATAGGATAGTTTTAGATATACTAAACACAATAAGCACTATGTACATGATACATATTTTTATATGGTTTGATGTGTTTGCCACTTAGTACTCGTACGGGAATACATATGTGTCTTGGTGACGACGGTGAGGTACACTTTAAAATTAATATTTTTTATCGGTAATAGAAAGACTTAACTTATTTTAGCAGAAAACTTAATTGACAATGCAAGAAAAATACACAAACTAATAAAATAACAGAGCAGTTAAGTGATGAGAAGTAGTTACTGACCCTGGCTTGTTGGGTTCTTGCTGTATCTCGTAGGACACGTTGAGTCCTCCCCAGGACGTGCGGCCGCCCACTGCGTGCGGTGAGTGCCCTGCTACACTTGGCTCCAATGCCGCCTGACGAACAATATTTATTCACCCATCAATTCGTCATATACACGAAATATACGTATAAGTAGGTAACTTTCGCCTATTGTTGACCGATTCACATACCTTAGCACACCCTAAACTACCCGAGCGTCTCTATACATACTTGAAATTATGATTAGCTTCCTGAAGTAACGTAGGCGCTCACTCATTGACTTTTTTTATAAGTTTTCAAAAGAAACGGAGGCAACCTATTTATCGTGACCAAAAACGTCACGAAAAACTTAAGGGTTAAATATTGCAATGTCAATTACATATTAATTATTGGATGTATATGCAACCCAAGACCAGTACTACCACCAGGAGTACAAATGGCATGTCACGACTGTGGTCACGACACCTCGGTCACGAAAACCACTTTTCAGGCGCCGCACACACCTTGCAGGACAAGCACTGAGGATTCGGATCTATTTTGGAAACAGGAAATTACAATAAGCAGTCGGTCATGGGTTCTGTAGCAAATATTATATTCAATCATTTGTACGACTTTTTCTGGCACTTCAAAATAATATGAAAATAAAGTCATTAAAATTTTACTAAAAAGGAAAGATTTTTTAAAATAATGCAACCTTCATAGGTTATGCTTGCTGCGATCGACGAAGGGGCTGATATAGACATGGATCTATATCAACCGTGCATTTTATCAGAGATCCTTAGATAAAGTTTAGTGCTGACTTTCTTGCTTAAAAGACATCTTTTGTAATGTAACCTAAAAAAGTCTGGGCAGAAGACCGTTCAGAGGAAAGTATGAGACACCAAGCCAACACATGAATGGAATGATAGGGGATGACGTCCTTGTTGAACTCTCAGAATACGCTTGCTCGCTTCTTTACTGTTGTTATGTAGGCATAAACTAAGAGTCGTATTGATAAATCCCTCTCAAGTCTGAGATTGCACACAAGATGTGTAATTTGTATGTGTAAAGTACATCTTGAGAGCAATCTCACACTTGAGTGGGATTTATAAATACGACCCTTAATAATTTTGTTTATTCAATGAGTTTACTTATAACATTAATTTCTTTTAGGCTAAGGCCATAAAGCACAAGAGGCCTTTTCAATAAAGCACAAGAGCAGACGAGCGTTTTGGAACGAATTAAAGTGGAGAGATTGCAAGAGGAGGATGTCAGAAGTGAATACTTGAAAGGCTTGAGTGAAAGATTTGAGAACCTAGATAAAGTGAATGATATTGAATGCTTGTGGAATGAATTTAAAGATGGATTAGTAGGAGTAGCTGTCAATGTTTGTGGGGTGTCGAAAAGGAGAAATGGTGGAAAGAAGAAGAATGTGTGGATGGATAAAAGTGTACAGGCAGCTGTTTGTGAGAAGAAAAAGCATGGTTAGATTGGTTAGCTGTAAAAGCTAATCAAATAATGCAGAAGGCCACAAGTGATGATGTTAGTGTAGCACGAAAGGAATATAAAAGAGTGAAAGGTATTGTAAAGGATGTTGTTGAGAGAAAGAAAGAGGAGTGTAAAGATGAGTTTGACAGAAGGCTTTCTGAAGATTTCCAGTCAAACCAAAAGTTTTTCTGGAAATCCATACGGACAGCCCGAGGAAAGTTGGGGTGAACGGTCATCTGATTCAAGCACTGAAATCTCTCTATGAGGATTCCAGTGCTTGCGTCAGAATAAACGGGGCGTACACTGAATGGTTTAGCATCGAAAAAGGTGTTAGGCAGGGATGTGTAGCGTCACCTTGGCTGTTTAACCTATTCATGGATAATTGTTTGACTGATCTGAAAGAGAGTACGAGTATGTGTGGACTGAGAATGAACGAGTTACTCATCAAATGTCTTCTCTACGCTGATGACCAAGTTATACTTGCGTCATCTGCTGACGAGTTACAGGAGATGGTAACAATGATGAATGTGGCTTTTGATAGGAAAGGAATGAAAGTTAATGTAAGCAAGACGAAAGTAATGGTACTTGAAAGAGAAGAGTGTATGACAGAGTGTACTATATTAATAGGTGGTGAACAAGTCGAACAAGTAAAGGAGTTTGTGTATCTGGGTTCTAAGTTTACGAGAGATGGAAAGTGTGAAAGTGATATCGAAAGAAGAGTGAATGCTGGAAACATGGTGAATGGTGCTCTGCATGCTTTTATGAAGAGTCAGAAGGTGTCTCACAAGGCTCGTCTGGCTGTTCATAGAGGCGTTTTAGTACCAACACTGATGTACGGCAGTGAAAGCTGGGTATGGCAGAAAAAGCATAAAAGTAGAATTAATGCAGTAGAAATGAGAGCGTTGAGGAGTATGATTGGTGTGAAACTGAGTGACAGGATTAAAAATAGTGTGATAAGAGAACGTTGTGGCGTAAAAGAAGACGTAGTGACTAAAATTGAGAATGGGATGCTGAGATGGTTTGGTCATGTAGAGAGGATGAATGAAGGAAGATTGACGAAAGAGATCCACAAGGCGAGAGTGAATGGAATTGTTGGAAGGGGAAGGCCTCGGCGAACGTACCAGGACCAAATTCAGGACGTTCTGAATAAAGGCCAGGTCAAAAGTACCCTAAACCGACGAGCATGTATACGAAAGGATTGATGAAGGTTCAGGAAGCAAGGGAAGTATGTCAAGATCGTAGCAGGTGGAGAACTGTGGTCTCTGCCTACCCCGACGGGAACAAGGCGTGATGTTATGTATGTATGTATGTATGTAAGGCCATAAATAGGCCCTGTAGCCAAACTCGATAAAACTTCATAGACATTATTTATTTTATTGATAAAATTGTCTTTATTAGACTTTTGTATTCTTTATAACTAATAAAAGGGGGATGTGGTATTACTATAAAAATAACTATAAAATGTAAATGGTGAGAAAGTAGCTCTTGTCTTTTCTTAACAGTGTTTAAATGCTAGGTTATTTACATTTATAAATTTATTGTTAAATATCTTAAATAAGTTATTTATTACGAGTATTATTTGATATTCTGTTTTTTAAACCAGCTGGGCTTCTAAATATTCACTGGCATTCGCCCACGCTCCTAGGCCAAGTGCGCACCATGGTGATGATTATTATTATTGTGTCCAAATATAACTTGAAACTCTACCAGAGGTTTTCAATCGGGTAGGTAGATTATGCCCCGTGTGGTGCCGGCAAAGAATAGTACCAACCCTTACATACCCGTGGGTGTCGTAAGAGGCGACTAAGGGTTATAAGCTGGAGGATGGGCAGCAGCATCCTCCTTTGTATTTAACATCTTACTTACTGCGGTCACCTACAACCGCGGTCCATGGTGCCAGCCGTAACGCTAACAAGCGAGGTGACTATGGTACTTACCCTCTACATTTTTCCAGCAAAAGCTAGAATTCTAGAGGGAGCTCCCTGTCCTGTAGTGGACGTTTCATGGGATGTTATGATGAGGTAGATTATGCCAAGTACACTGATTGGGGTGTGTTGTGTGTGTGATGTATGTCTCAGTGTGTTGTGTTGTATGTCGGTTTTAACTATGTATTATTATTCTGTTTCATTACCTCACAATCAAAGTGAAAATCAGAGGTCATAACTTGGTTCTAAAACTCATTATATCCTTAAATGTGTGAAATCTACTATTGCTGTCATTAAGTCCCACATTAAAAATAAATTCGTTTGACAAAAGAGTTACATAACGCTTTTTTCCCGTTTATAGCCTAACAAAACCCCCACGCAGCTTAAATCGGTATTCGAAATCACAAAGAATATACAAAATGTCACTAAGCACAGAATCCTCACCAGTGAAAACTTCATGAAAATCAATGTTTAACGTGCCAGAGAAAAATCCACTAGTCGTAAATAGCAAAAAATAGTTGTGTTCTAATTCAGAAGTTATAGCTATGGTTTGGTGACGTTTCTAGGCTGAAGTCTAGACAGAATCTTTATATCTGATGCCACTTCTAAAAAATTGTCACGAAATAGTCGTGAAGACTAGCGGATTATCGAAAACAGTCCTTCAAGGATTCCAGAGTTGTAAAGGCAGCTTAGTGAAGATTATGTTTGTTTCAAAACTTTATTTCAACGAATACGCCTCACTAAAACAGAAGATACGCGAGCCCGAATATTTAAGCGACGCAGGTTCAGTGTAGACTTCTGTCGAACGAAGTCGTAGGGTACGGCTAGTAATTATTCCTATAAAAAAAGTGGTGAGAAATTTAGAAGGCTTTGAGTATTGTCGCTAAGACGCGTTCTTAAGTTGCAAGCGAAAACCAATTAGAGATATTTGACTCCCTCTCGCGACTTGCGGTGCTTGTAATCGAGAGGACTTTACTTAACATTCTTCAGAGGACCTACCCACACAAAAAAACTTTTTGTAACCCATTAATTTGTTCCGCTGATTGGGTGCGTTTTGTATGGCTCTTTGATTTGTTTACTACCACCGTTCAGTAAGAAATGTATCCTATCATCCCATGTATGTTGTATAGAAGAGTACATAAAAAATCTTTAGATTTAAGTGTTTACTTAACGGAAGTGATTTTACAATTTGATATATATTGATAGCTTAAATCAACAATTACCTTACCATGATAACAAGACAAATCCCAAGCATGATTTTATACACTTTTATTTGAAAAATAAACAACAACCATTAAATTCAGTGTAAAATTGCGATTACATGTAATTGTCTTTTTTACTTTTTTATCAACACGTGTGTATAAAAAAAGTAATTAAAAAATTCTTTCGATTTAAGTGTTTACTTTACTCAACGGAAGTAACTTTACGAGTATTGATAGCGACTTAGCGACTAATAAATTACAATTAAATCAACAATTAACTTATCATGATAACAAGAAGAATCCTACGGACACCCAGAACAAACTACGGTAAGCGAATGTTTACCAACGAAGCATCAAAAATGTATAACAATATATCCGCTGAAGTTAAAAATATCAACTCTTTCAACTTATTCAAATATAAGTTAGCCGAGCATATTTTAGAGACATAAACTAGAGTTTTTAGTATGCAATCTACAACATAATCTTGTATTGTATAAGTTAACCTACCCACATTATTGTGTTCATGTTGGGATGTGAACAACAGATTTATTATTAAGTTTTTTCTTATGTAAGTGACCGGAGGTCTTAAGTAAGAAATAAATATTATTTAAACCTAATCCTAAGCACAACGATTTCTTACAAATTTATTTGAAAATAAACATCACAACATCCCATGTACAAAAGGGAGAATAAAAGAGAAAAATGTTAATCCCTAGCTGGTACGTACCCGCGACTTCGTCTGCGCAGGATGTAGCCTATGTGTTATTCTGATTTATACTCGTAAGCTACATTATTGTAGAGTTTCATTAAAATCCATTCAGTAGTTTTCACGTGAAAGAGTAACAAACATCCATCCATCCATACTTACAAACTTTCGCGTTTATAATATTAGTAGGATAACATCCTATCATCCCATGTATGTTGTATAGAAGAGTACATAAAAAATCTCTAGATTTAAGTGTTTACTTAACGGAAGTGATTTTACAATTTGATATATAGGTATATTGATAGCGACTGGTAAAGAACAATTAAATCAACAATTACCTTACCATGATAACAAGACAAATCCCAAGCACGATTTTATACACTTTTATTTGAAAAATAAACAACAACCATTAAATTCAGTGAAGACCTTGAAAGTGTGCGAGCGAGCTTCATTAGAATACTGACAGAGATCAGGACGCGAGAGACAAATTCGTGTGTAAAATATCGCCATTTGTAGCAGATGTCGTCTAAAGCGAGGTCGCAATAACACTGCGTGCGACTTGCGTAGAGGAGCAGGCGGGCCGGGCTGGGTGAATGGATGGTGTACACATGTGCGCGTGCGCCGCGCAGGTAGTCCGAGGGATGGGGAGCAGGTATACAATCGCAATTTCGACCTTACATTTTGCTAGGGTGTGTGCATCATTGGGGCGCTCTATCTTTACTTAAGGGAATCTACCAATTTATTTTCAAGCGCTCGGGCTAGTTAGAGAGAGAGATTAGGTTCATTTGGCTATGTTTGTTGTGAGGTGTGCACATGCACTATGCCTTTATCTCCGTAAGCTCAAGAGCGGTCAGTATTGCTCGAACTTACACCCACCGTACGTTTTTACAATGCACTATAACTACAAACAAGTGTCGCCCGCCATGTAATAAAAAAGTTTTTTAAAGACGTCTAACTGTAAAATAAAAACAAATGCCTCGAGTAAACGAAACGTTATTTAGCGTTTCTCCCGAGAGATGTTCTCCTTTTTATAATTTAAGTGGTAATTGCATCTTCGAACACGATGTGACATTTGTAACGCATGTTTGACCTTGAAATAACAAAGGTTAAAAAAAATTATTCGACTTCTTCACCATATACTTACTTGCTTCTGGGGTTGTTGGAAGATATGTGGCGAAGGACTGCTTAATTCAGACGACGACGTGAGGGTCTATAAAGTGCATTCATTGTACCGTTACTACTAATTTATTGTATTAAAAAACTAAACTTACATAATACAAGTTAAAATGCATGCACCGCTTAATGTAAGCGAAGCAGTTTCTAGCTAGACAAATAGACTCAAAAATCATAAATAAATTTTGCCCTCCACCCTTAAGCATGGTTAGTTAAAAGTTAGTAAGTATTACAAATATGTACTTATGAAATTAAAGCATCAGCAAGTTCACACGCAACTCATCTAAAAAGTGTTTTAGAGAAACCAGAAAATTTGTAAACAAATGATGTGAAGTTGCGTGAGAACCACTCGAAAGGAACCTGTGAGTGTGCCGAGAGGTTGAGTCCGTGGCTGGTCGATGGCAAAGGCACGGAGACAAGCAGGGAGGCCGGCCCGTCGCGTTCGCTTTTCCCGCCCTACACAACCCGCGCATTCAGTAAAACTCTAAAGTACGCTAAAGACCGACGGCTGCAAACAGTAAGTGGTCGGAAAAAAGCCACACTCAACTTGTTTGCTATATTATGCTAGATAACTATATGGAAAAAAAAAATTTTTGTTTCGGGCTAAAAGGAATAGAATCACTGCAGTCACCGTAACTTCGTAACTTGTGACGCAAAACAGGTTTATTCCAAAGTTTAAGCAAATATGTAGAAATAATAATGAAGTTATTGGAACAAAAACAAATAAGCCAAGTAGAATTCAAAATAAGTCGCAGCCATGTTATCCATACCTAAAATATTCATACCTACAGAGCACTGGAAAACATTTCAGCTTGCACTTATTCTTAGTAAAATGAAATGCAGATGAAAATGAAGCGAATGCCCAAGTAGTTAAGAAATAGTCAAAAGCGTTCTGTTAAAATACACTTGAATGAGGCATGCTGTGAAGGTACCTGCCTGAAGCTAATTGCAAGGCTGTTGCCAAAGCAAAGCTCCAAGTTATTCTAGAAAACACATTTTGTTTACGATTTCTGATATGAAAGTATAATCTAAATTTGCTACAGTTTCTAAATAAAATATTACTTTTTAACCACCAAATGCAGAGGCGATAAGTTTGTTTTGTTTTTTTCATATGTATTAGTCCATAAGCCAGCAAAGATATCGGTATAATTTAGCGGTACCCATTTTCCTTGTTACCACAGTTAAATGGGTTTATTAGGATGTCAATTAACAATGATTGAAGTCTCAAAGTGGTGGCTGACCAAAACAGCAGTAAATCCAAGAGTTCAGATGTTACCCAATATTGGTATAGTTTAAGGTTTCAAACTTTCCTTTTCATAGAAAATAGATAGGATTGTAAGGATGTTAAAAACCCAATATTGTCTTCCAAAGTGGTAGCTTAAATGCTTAATTTTATAAATTAAACTATATCTCAAGGACTCATCATCATACCGTGTGGGTTTCAAGGTCGATGACCGACCTCACAAATCCTGATGTCAGAGTTGTTGAACCGCCATAAGAACTATTAGTCCGATTAATCTGTATGCGTGCTTTAAATTTGTCATATGCACTGTTAAAGTAAAGTCAACCGTTAATAGGTAATTAAAGAAATAATGTTCTTTTTAAAATCAAGTTAACACAATAATAGTTTACGAGTATGCCACTGTCAGGTTAAGATAGTCATTGTAACATGAGGCGCAGCCGAATGTCACAATAGACAGCAGGAATGTTACAATGACTAGTTTGCAATCAGTGGCATACATTACTTTTTCTACGAGCATAAAAATCATTTAAGAAAATAACGTAGGTACCCTTTGTTTACTTTTGTCGTAGTAGTAGAGCACTAGAACACCTCCACTTTTTTGGCGATAAAGTCCTCTTGAGTTTTTGTACGCTGCCTTAACTATTTTGGTCGGCGTGAATATTTTACTCATATTTACAAATTTTGAATGGAAATCAAGATGTTTATCGTTAAATTATAAATTAAAAGATATTTTTTTCACAGTTTAAATAAGCGCGAATGGCGCGAATTCCTCTCGGCCAGCCATCATATAATACTGTGTATGGGGGGTTCAGTTCATAAGTGCATGAATTCTTTTTTTGAAGTTGTCCATTATGGCTGGGAAACTAGCATTAACGTAATTTTGTTGCCAAACCTAACAAAAAGGTGAAAAAATTATATTACCGTATTGTAGACAGTTGCATTTATAAATATTACGCAACTGTTGTCGGAATGGCAATGTTTGTGATACTGTTTCCGGTTTCGTATTTCGAACTTTAACAAATGGGAGTAGAAAATAGTAGTTTATCTACACTCATGTAGTAATCTTTGAATTATGATTCAAAAAGTTGGTACATTAGGCTGAATATTACGCAGAGTATGCATAAAAAATTAAAAAGTTATCATTACGTAACGATTTTTGTATGAAAATTTTGCAAAGGTGTTACGTAATTTAACTTTTTAATCATAACATAACACTTGGATAAAATTCTTCGTGAACCTAAACCTTTTTAAAGAAGACTGAATATAAGGTCTTTTAGAGAGCCGTTTATAAATGTAACAGTTTTTCTTAGTAGCTGTCAAACATCAGTAGCATATTTACAAAGTGTACCTTATAAACAACCTATTATTTTGGAGCAGTTACAGTAACAGTTACTATAGTTACAATTATTTTATATGTAGTGGAAAATATGCGCACGCAGCCTGAAATTAGAAGAACTTGGAAATAGATATTAGATTTGCCGCCATTTTCAAATATTTACCTTTTTTAAGTATTTTGTGCCCGTGAAAGTAATGTGAAAGTATATTGAAAAAGTAGATAAAGTGGTGCAGGCAGGATACTGCAGTTACACCAGAAGATACATAATAACTTATGATCTTCTACCATATTAGTCTAGGACATTTTATGACATAACCTAGTACCTACAATGAATTGGGAAAGAATGAAAATCAAAAAGAAAATCATGTCTTGTTAAGAAAATGTTCTGCTTGTATATTTCGAAGAAGACCTAGCGGATATATTAAGACGGCTTCTTCAGACTCATATCAGAACTGTAATATTATAAGTTACCTATGTTGTTTACTTACTTTTGTTTAATTTTTATAAGTAAGTACCTTCCTATTGCATGAGTGAAGATAAAGTAGTATACGCAACTGCATATAATAAATGTTTGGGTTTATCACACGAGGCGCAGCCGAGTGTGATAATAGCATCAAACGAGTGTTTTAATACCATATTATATGCAGTTGCGTATACTACTTTATCTTCACTCATACAAAAGGTAGGTACTTACTTATAAAAATTAAACAAAAGTAAGTAAACAACAAAGGCAACTTATATTATGTATACTACAGTTCTGATATAAGTCTATAGAAGCCGCCTTAATATATCCGCTAGGTCTCCTTTGAAATATACAAGCAGAACATTTTCTTAACATGGTTTTCTTTTAGATTTTCATTCTTTACCAATTCATTGTAGGTTATGTCGTAAAATGTCCTAGACTAATACGAGGGCCAAACCGAAAAGATCGGGAATAGAATACTCAGGAATAAATTAGATTAAAACCTTTTTGGTTTCTGACATGTAGTATTATTTCAAACACAATTCCATTAGTGAAATTTAAAAAAAGTAAAAAAGAAAAGAGTAGTAGCCATTTGAATTTGACAAGTCAGTGGGGAAAATGGAGCTTACGCGGGAACATTTCCGTGCCATAATTTTCCACAACTTTCGTCGAGGTTTATCTCAAGAACAATGTCTCGCCGAGCTTGTTTCTGTTTATGAACTTGAAGCACCCAGTAAAACGACTATATATCGTTGGTATTCTGAGTTTCGTCGTGGACGTTCCTCTCTCACGACAGTTCCTTCTACTGGTCGACCAAAAACAGCGGTAACACAAGATAACATCGATGCTGTGCGCCAATTAATAAAAGAAGATAGACATGTGACATACGAGCAGATTCGGGCTTCTCTCAGCATTGGTATGACAGCGATTCAAACTATTTTACATGATGAACTGGGTGTCAAGAAGTTAGTTTCCCGCTGGGTGCCCCATCGTTTGACCGAGGAACAAAAGTCGGCTCGTGTTAATTGGTGTCGGTCTACTCTGCAACGGTTCAATAGAGGAAGCTCAAATGCAGTTTACAATATCGTCTCTGGTGATGAATCGTGGATTTATTCATATGAGCCCGAAAGAAAACATCAATCGGCTGTTTGGGTCTTCGAAGGCGAGGTCAAGCCAACAAAAGTTGTCCGCTCTCGTAGCGTGTCGAAAAAAATGGTCGCTTCGTTTGTATCGAAAACTGGTCATGTGGCTACGATTCCTTTACAAGAACGCAGAACGGTTACTGCTGATTGGTACACAATAGTTTGTTTGCCGGAAGTCATAAGAGAACTTCGTAAAATTAATCCGAATCGTCGCATCATTCTTCACCAGGATAATGCGAGCTCACATACCGCTCGCAAAACGATCGCGTTTTTAAATCAGGAAAACGTGGAGTTCATGGACCATCCACCGTATAGCCCTGACTTGAGCCCCAATGATTATTTTACATTCCCAAGAATTAAAGATATGCTACGTGGTCAACGATTTCAAGGCCCAGAAGAGGCAGTCGAAGCTTACAAATCGGCCGTTTCGACTATATCCACTTCAGACTGGAATTACTGTTATAATAATTGGTTTGATAGAATGCAAAAGTGCATCGATTGTCACGGAGAATACTTCGAAAAACAATGAAAGTAAATATTGTTGTATTATTTTTGTCCTTTTTTCTATTCCCGATCATTTCGGTGTGGCCCTCGTATGACAGAAGATCATAAGTTATTGAGTATCTTCTGGTGTGAGTGCAGTATCCTGACTGCACCACTTTATCTACTTTTTCAATAAATTTTCACATTACTTTCACGGGCACAAAATACTTGAAAAAGGTAAATGTTTGAAAATAGCGGCAAATCTAATATCTATTTCCAAGTCCTTTCTAATTTCAGGCTGCGCGCGCATATTTTGAGCCACAGATGAAATAATTGTAACTATAGTAACTGTTACTCTAACTGCTCCAAAATAATAGGTTGTTTATATGGTACACTTTGTAATATGCTACTGATATTTGACAGCTACTAAGAAAAACTGATATATTACTAACGGGCTCTCTAAAAGACCTTCTATTCAGTCTTCTTAAAAAAAGTTTAGATTCAAGGAGAATTGTATCCAAGTGTTATGTAATGATAAAAAAAATAAATTACGTAACACCTTTGCAAAATTTTCATACAAAAATCGTTACGTAATGGTAACTTTTTAATTTTTTATATATACTCTGCGTAATATACAGCCTTACGCATCAACTTTTTGAATCATATTTCAAAGTTTACGACATGAGTTTAGATAAAATACTTTATACCATTCCCCCTCTAAAAAGATTATTTTATTCACTGGAAACAGTGAATAAAAAGCCGTTTTAATCACGACTTTGGTGTTTGAATTTAGAACACATTCGACCTCCAATTCACAACCTTAAGAGCAGCGACTCAATACGAAGTACCAGGAGAACATGAATATTCAAGAGGAGGACAGCGACTAGAATCTTGGACGGGCATAAAATAAAAAGCACCTACCAGGGGAGCATAAATATAAAAGAGGTGGTCAGCAAACGGGGTGGTCACGAGCGCAGCGAGTGATTCAAGTGTTAGAATCTTGAGCGATGCGAGTGATTCATGGCCCTCGATTTAAATCCCTTTTATTCAAGAGTTGCATACTATACTTTATTTATACCATGACTACGAGAAAAAGAAAGATTTAAGCGAAAATATACATTTAAGGAGGTTGTATAGCATTGAGATGGAGGTCGAATATAACAAATATACAGGGTGTAAGGGACGGTGTACCGAAAACTAAAAGGACGTGTTCAGTCGATGAAACTGAACAACTTTCCCAAAAAAACATTTCTGGGAAATGAAAAAAATTTTTGACCTTCCCATACAAATTGCTCACTCTGGTCGAACAGTTTGTATGGAGAGGTCAAAAAAATTTTTCATTTCCCAGAAATGTTTCTTTGGGAAAGTTGTTCAGTTTCGTTGACTGAACATGCCTTTTCAGTTTTCGGTACACCGTCCTGTATGTTAATAAGGCGCGCATCGCATTCTTTCTTTTTAGCGGGCACAGATTATATGCGTATTTGAGAGGTACAGACTAAACTTCCAAACAGCCATCAAAAATGTATATCTTATTACTTAAATGACAAATTTATTGTTGATTAGTTAATTAAATATCATAAAATGTATATACATTCGTCCTATTTTCTTGAATACAGCTTTATTTGCTGACCACCCCGTTTGCTGAACACCTCTTTTATATTTATGCTCTCCTGGTAGGTGCTTTTTATTTTATGCCCGTCCAAGCCTCCAGTCGCTGTCCTCCTCTTGAATATTCATGTTCTCCTGGTACTTCGTATTGAGTCGCTGCTCTTAAGTTTGTGAAATGGAGGTCCAATTGATGTGTTCTAAATTCAAACACCAAAATCGTGATTAAAAGGGCTTTTTATTCACTGTTTCCAGTGAATAAAATAATCTTTTTAGAGGGGGAATGGTATAAAGATATTAATTTTATTTCACATGAAGATATTTTCTAATGAATAAAAAGGGGTGTAAGGGACGGTTTCACTCCGTACTTTAGGTATGACCCGCGGCGCGCGAATGCGTCTTTAAGGTGCGTACGGATTAGAGGCAGCCTCGGTTGAGGCAAGCACGGCTCGCCCTATTTGCCTCTAGTGCGGACGCTTCACGGACAGAGGCGTGCCTCACCCGGATGCCGCCTCATGCGAGCCATCGGGCTGCGGTCTTTTGACTCTGCTCAAAGGCGCCTCGCCAGACGCGCCTCACAAGTGTGGACGTGAATTAAACATCATTTTAGAGGCACGCACATAGTTTCTTCTTTTTTTTTTATCAGTATTTTTGGACAGGCTAATAATCGAAGATCATACTGCCTCTTTTCTACTGGCGCATAGTTTTTTTGTTTTCCCGGTGAAACGTTAAAATCTATAGAAAAGGCGATTTTGTGCATTAAATATTCATTGAATTGCAGAAAGCATCTTTAAAGTTAAAGCTCCTTTAAATCTCATGGCAACTCTTTCTTTGACAAAAAATAGTTTGAGCGTTAAGAGATATTCCAATTTTAAGAGAATCGCCAGTTGTGGAAAGCGTCTTTAAAGATAAAGCTCCTTTAAATCCCATGCCGACTCTTCCTTTGTCAAAAAAAGTGTTAGCTTTAAGAGATATCCCAACTTTAAGAGTTACCGCCAGTTGCGGAAAGCATCTTTAAAGTTAAAGCTCCTTTAAATCTCAGGCCGACTCTTTCTTTGACAAAAAACAGTGTTAGCATTAAGAGATATCCTAATTTTAACAGTAACCGCCAGTTGCGGAAAGCGTCTTTAAAGATAAAAGCTCCTTTAGGGTGGTTTCAAAGTGGAGCGTTGGCCGGCGCCGCGCCGGCGGCTGGCGGGCGTGTGACCTGACTGACTGACTGAGCTGCCTAGATTAAAAACAAACGTTTGGATTTTGAAATTTATTACTTCAGAGGTTATATAGGAGAATTTTTTGAAGGTGGTAGGGCTTTTGTGGAAAGTCCGTCTGGGGAAGTACCACCCCCTTGCTTTTTTCTGCCGTGAAGCAGCAGTGTTTGCACTGCTGTGTGTCGGTTTGAAGGGCAAGGGAGCCAGTGAAATTACCGGCACATGAGACTTACCATCTTAGTTCTCAAAGGTAGCAACGCGCTTTGTTGTCTTATAAGTGTCAAAATATGCCATTGATAAGACAGTGGGTGCTATGGGCAGTGGTGACCACTTACCATCAGGTGGCCCACCTGCTCGTTTTGACAGCAAAAGATCCCTTTACACGCTTTCTCTTCTTCTTGAGTAGGTGATATATTACAATAAAAGCTGCAGCGGCAACTTTTGACGCCATGGCTCACAGCACCCAATATACTCCCACTAATTAAAGTCTATTATTGTTTTTTCAATTTAATTAAATGATTTTTGGCTTTTGTGTACCTATTCACCCTTCCGCGAACGTCACTCACTTGACTGTCAATGTACACACGGCCGCAAATCAGTAGAAACACTATGGGACCTTATGGTGTGGTAATAGAGTTGAAAAAGTTTCTACCGACAAGCCGTTGACCGTACTATCAAGAAACAAAAAAAATATGTATGCGGCCAAAACACTAAGCATCTAGGCTAGAACTATAAAAAAAAGTTGTATCTGTGGATTTAATTGAGGTTATTATCAGCTGTTCGAACGTTCGGCGCCACTTTGATTTAGCGCGGCTCGCCTGAGGCGCGCGTGCCTCAGTCCGTTGTAATTGATGTTTCAACTGTTTTACTGAGGCAGCCAGGCAGCGAGCCGTGCGGGTGAGGCACGCCTCGCCTGAGGCTGCCTCTAATCCGTACGCACCTTTACACAGGCAATCGAATGTTACGCATAGCACGCGCTCATAATCTAAGTATGTTTTTGTGAAACTTTTTAGCGATGGATAAAAAGAAAAAGAGGAGAAAATATTGATGAGGATGCGCATGTCACGTAAATCCCGTAAAAACAAAGGATATCCAGATTTTTTACTTAATTAAAAGTAGGTAAAAATTCTAAGTTATAAATACACCTGGTCGCACGCCGATAAGATTAAGTTTGGTAAACATTTGCACTTTTGATTGAACAATATTACATACCTACCTAATTGCGTCTCACTCATTATCTCGTAAAGTGACAACCCCGCCCATTCTTGAACGATTCAAAAACGTGTTCTAAGCGGTACAATGCGTTTATGGACTTTTTATGCTCTTAACTTAGGTTGAAGTTTGTCGGCACCCCGCCTGGGAATGACGGATTCGTAAACGTCACATGCATTTACTATTATCTAACCTGTGACGGTGTACCGAAAACTGAAAGGGCGTGCTCAGTCAACGAAACTCAACAACTTTATCAAAGAAACAAATTTGGGAAATGCAAAAATGTTTTGATCTCTCCATACAAATTACTCACTCTGATCGAACAGTTTGTATGGAAATGTCAAATATTTTTTCATCTCCCAAAAATGTTTCTTTGGGAAACTTGTTCAGTTTTGTTGACTGAGAACGCCCGCTTAGTTTTCAGTACACCGCCGTCACCCTGTATATTGTGTTTGATTTAATAAAGAAGAATATCAGATTACATTATTTCTTTCATTACATAATAACGGTTGACTTAACTGAAACAGTGCATATGACAAATATTATTGGAGTGGAGTTGTAGAGCAATAAAAATAAGTTAATTGTTATTAATAAGTGTATATTTTTAGCAAAAGCTTTTATTTGTGGACATGACTGAAATGGACTGAATTAATTTAATAAGTCCTGTTATTTTAATCTGGGTTGAGAAAAATTTGGTATTCTCTTTTGAAGCTTACATATAGAAATTAGTTTAAAAGAAACAATAATGAAATTTAACTGATAGTTCCTGAGACACAGTTGACTTTATGAAATTCAGCATTTTCCATCTTGGATTGGCTGTCGTTTCCTCAAGCTACCACTTTCGGATGATAATATTAGTTTTTTAACATCCTTATAATTTTATCTAACTTTTGTGAAAAGCAAAATTAAAACCGTTAAATTATAACAATATTGGGTTATATCTGAACTTTTCGACAGACTGCTATTTTACTTAGCTCTACCACTTTAAGCAGCAATCATGGTTTATTTACATCCTAATAAACCTCATCATCAACATGACATCCCACGAAAACTCCACTACAGGACAGGGAACTCCCTCTAAAATTCCAGGTCATGCGGAAACAATGTGGAGCGAAAGTACCATGGTCACCACGCTTGTTAGCGTTACGGCTGGCACCATGGACCGCGGTTGTTGGTGACCGCAGAATGTAAGATAATAAGATACACAGAAGGATGCTGCTGCCCATCCTCTGGTTCATTAACCCTTAGTCGCCTCTTACGACACCCACGGGTAGAAATGGGTCGGTATTATTATTTGTCGGCACCACACAAGGCTTACTAAAACTTAATTGTGGTAAAAAGGAAAATGGGATCCATACCATGGGAACTATACCGCTTTAAAATTTTTGGCTAGGTGGCCTATTATTATTAGGTATAAAAGTAATCCAGTATGACAAATCGTGATGGAACCATTTGTTTGTCTGGCCAGCCTATTCTTCAAACAATGCTATACATATATGTACCTCAAACAGTGAATAAAGCTTCGGAGAGATAAATTTAGGCAAATCAACATTTTTACTTTTGTTTAGCCAAACATTTATGATAATTTAGTGTGATGTCAAACAAAACATTAAAATATTTTCAAGGTATTTGTGACAGGAGTGTCAGTTATGGGAAGCGATCTCGTAACTTTAACTTTTTGTATACGCTTCTATCTAAGTTACTCGCTGACATTGAAAGATAACCGCTTCATAAATTTAAGGTTGAAGCAAGAACTCAGAAATGGCTACTATGAGGAAAAAAATCCTTAGGACTAAATTGCGGTCCTAACGATTCTAATTGACTTGTGTTATCAACCTCGTCTAACTGCCGCACTCAGAAACGTTACTTAAAGGTAATCTTTCGTTAAGTCTCATGCTACCCTTTCCAATTTCATTGACAAAGGAAGAGACAGCACGAGAGTTAAAGAAAGATTAACTTTAAGTGACGTCTCTGAGTGTCTTGCAAAAAGAGCGCCTGGGCTTTTTCTTGTCATTTTTTCATGAGTGGAGCGACTTACTTTAACTGACGTCGATCTCCGGAAAACTGAAACCGGGGATTATAACTGAGGTACGATACTTTTTTACATCCCTTGATAACGGTTCATTTTGTATGAATTAGGCTTTTCTTGGGGAAAATTGCTCAGTTCCATGGTAGTTAATCCACAGTTTCAGCTTTAAGAAGAAGTTTTTAAGATAACCTATTGTAAACAGGTATTCACTGTCGATTTACTTAAAATCACTCTAAAATAGATATTCTTGCAGTGATAAAAAAATAATGCTTTATTTAGCGATCTGAGCCTTGTGTATCGTATCGTATACAAATGAAGTATTTCAGTGCGCAAAAGAGCACAAGGAGGATTTAGAAAACTTATTGAAAAGGTGGCTTTATTTTAATTTTTAATGCGTTACATTTAAGATACGATCATTTATACTGATAAATGTCTCTTCCCTTAGCTTCATAGCATTTAAAATATACAAATGTTAGTCGGACGCCATTGAAATCGCCAAAGTGACTTGTAAATTTTCTTACTATGATGATGCTAAATAAAGGAGACATCACTTATAGACATAGTTTTGATAAAAATATTGTGAAGAATATGATTTCTTCAAACATGCTTGGAAATTCGATTCAACCTTCTTCGAGACAAATCGAAATAGCTATACCGGTTAAATACATGCGAGCAGCGGCCAACAAAGTTAGTTTAAAAAGGTCTGTCGTGTTTAGCGGCTGAATAAATTATCTGTCGTGTAACTTAAAAGGGTACGAACAAGCATGGCAACCAAGAAAGTAACATGAAATTTTTTGAAAAGTCTTGCAAATACAAAACTATAAAGAGTAAAAAATTAAACAAACAGATTAGATAGAATACATTATGAAAACTTATGATACAAATAAATGAATTGTTGGCGCGTAATAAATTTAAATCAGAAAATTAAGACGAGAAGGAGAAAATCTTTAAATTTAAGAAGCGGTAAGAGCCGAAATAAAAACCATTTTTTCAAATAAATGTTTTAAGGTCTGGTTAGTAGGTAGGTTAAGTTTTTAAAATTTGTTTTTGCGTTTAGGCTTCGTCTCGGCCCCCATTATCACGTTCCTCCATTAATATCTGATTTGTCGGCCGCTGCAGTAATGTACTATTACTTTTAATTTTGTTTATTATACCCTAAACTATTAGAAAAAAGAAAATGGCCAACGTTTCAAGAAGTTCACTAAGACAGTTAATCACAACCATTTAGTACAATCGAACATATTATGTTCGTTTATACTTATAGAATTTGCTTTTATCCTAGTTTTATACCAACTGGGACAGCTCATTTCATGCTTGCTTTGAAGTGACGTTCTAGTTGCACCAATTTCAAATCCAATATTCAGGGTGGAGCATTCAGCGGGGAATTACCTTAACCGTTGCATTTATAATCATTTTCTTCGTTTATTCCAACGCTTACCAACACATTTTGCAGTCATATCATTAAAACCAGAGTATATTTGACGGAAAGAATAACATTGATTTACAAGCCGTTTGTTTCTGACATAGCTGCAAAATGTATTGGTAAGCGTTAGAATAAACGGAAAAAATGGATCATACACGAAAATGATCTAGGAGGCTTTCAATATTTTTTTCTGAAATATTGATTTTGTAAAAAAGAACTATTTTAGTTAGCAAGAAAATTAAAATTTTTCACAAACATTTTATTTTATGCCAATCGATCCTGTTTCTAATACTAATCAAAAACTTCTTTCAACCCTAAGTGCAGCATTAAAAAGTCATAAATTGCAAAAATCTTCGCGCATACATTTTGTAACAACATGTTTGACGTCTTTTGATTTTGTTTTACTGATCAAAAATGTCTATTGGGACCAACCCAGTCAAACATTTCAAAAAACTTTTGACATAAAAAAAACTGTGTAAAATATTCATACAAAATTTATGGTAAGCAGTTTTCTACTTTTATAAGACTTTAAACTACGTTGGTCCCATACAAGATTTTGATCAGCGTTAGAGACAAAATCGATCAGAATATTTTTTTTTTAAATGGTAATTTTCTTGCAATTTTTTTGCAAAACTTCGAATTGAGATCAAAATTTCAACTCAAAAAGTTATGGGTAGTCTCTTGAGACCATTTTCGTGTAGCTGTAACGGTTAAGGTATTTTTTCTACTGCCCCGCTGAAAGTTCCCAGCCTGTATATTTTATATTAAGTATGTTATGATGACTTACCGGGGCAGGCTGCGAAGGAGACCGTATGTTCGAGATAGTGTTCACTCCACTTGGCCCAGGCAAGGGACTTGGGAATTGTCTGTGAGGAAAATTTTGTGTCGTAAATTAGGATGTACTCGTACTTTTTTTGGAAGTTTTGAGGCGCTCCACCTAGGGAAGACGTAACATTATCCTATGCTATTATCCTACGTAACATTATACTGAACCCTAAAAATAGTAAACTTTCTCAAAAGATAATGAAGTAAAGATAATAAAGATGAGTTGGACGATGGAACGAGCATGCCTAGAAGCCTATTCACTCGCGGCGAAGATTCAAGAACTCGGGAAAACAGACGCAGACAGAATTCCACTCCTTACTCTGCGTATTATAAAAAAATATATAGCTAAGCACTTTGTGTAATATTAACCAAGTGTGTATGTGATATCCCGCGGCACGACTGGATTCCAGGTCATGGAGCTCTTGGGCACACTCTTCGTAGTACAATGTGTAAAGTCTGTATTAGGTAGGTTTTCTATCAGAGCTGTGCGAGGTAGTTTAGCCGACAGCTGGAAAATTCCAACGAATAGGATCGCTCTATTTTTCTAGCTTTACGCAGCGCAGCTCCAGTGGAAAACCACCTTGTAATTACCTGGGGCTAGGTTGCGAAGCAGGGCTGTGTGCGGGCGGCGGTGGCGGCGGCGGCGGCGCGGGACTCACGCTCGAGAAGTGAGACGTAACTGGAGCGCTCTCCGAAACCTCCGTCTTGGCCTGCCGCAAACGACAAAATAACCCTCCAACAAACATCCACATGGAATCCTTTCAAAGTCTCTAAAGTTCCACCTTTCTTTGTGTCAAATTGAGAAAGAGTAAAAAACACAAGAGGTGACTTTCGAAATGAATTTTCAATTTTTTTAGGTCACGTTTCTCTACGCGGAGTCCTTTCAAAGTTTCAGAAGTTCCACCTTGCTTTGTATCAAATTGAGAAAGGGTTAGAAAGCAAGCTATTTTTGTAGCTCACAATTTTCATTGTTCCATGGAAAATGCGCAGTAGGAAGTTGTGTTACTTGAAATTCGAGAGAAAATTAAATGTCAAGGAAACCAATGAAAGTAAAGTAATTTTTATGAGGAATATTAAAAAATAGCCGGTCTTTACAATATAAAAGTTGTTTCTTCATAATGCGATGTTTACGAAATTTTACCATTGAAATATACTTAGTGATATTTTCATAGTTTATTAATCCTTAACAATATATAGGTACATTGTGTTGGACATACATCTTAGCATCAATACGATTTGTCAATATAGATAATTTACAATAATATATATGATTATAACAAAAAAAAAATACAAAAATTGAGCTTTAAATTATAAAACATATATATATATAATGTCATTACATTATAAATAATTGTAGAGATTCTACTTATTGACGAATTCATCAACGGAATAAAAACATTTTTCCAACAAGAAACTCTTCATGGTAACTTTAAACGTTTTAAAATCGCTATTACTTTTCATGTCAGTTGGAAGAGCATTAAACATCTTGACCACTTGATAACGCACAGTGTCCCGCTATGCGCAGTTTTGGTTGGATAAAGGTTGGCAAGTCCTTTCTTCGTGTCAAGAGTCGTTTGTTACCATCCTCCTTGGTTTCGTAGCGGTCCAAGTGCTTCAAGAGGTCCGTCAACAGTACAAAAATGTAGAGGCAGGGCGCCGTTAGTATATGCATATTTTTAAAATGTTCTCTACATGATTGCCATTGAGGAATTCTAATCATTGTCCTGATTGCGCGTTTTTTATTACGAATGCCTTGCTTATATTGTATTTATAACCGTTCCCCCAAAATTTTATAGTGTATCTAAGTCTTGACTCGACAAGTGCGTATAATACACTGTTTTTAAGTGCTCTTGCGAAATTTCCTCTCTAAGACTCTTAAGCGCATAGCAAGCAGAGCTCACTTTGGCCACTATAGTGTCCACCTCCTCTTTCCAGTTAAGTAAACAATCTATCTGAGCTCCCAAGAACTTAGTAGATTGTACAGGGTTTATCTGTTCGCCATTTAATTTGACATCTACTGTGTCTTTCGCTGTAGTGGTGTTCCTAAAGAGTATAACGTTAGTTTTGGCTAAATTAAGTTTTAAGTTGTTCACATTGAACAAATTTCAAAATAGCTTCTTGTATGTTTTTAATTAGTTCTGTAATGTTTGGAGCAGAAATTACTGCGTTTGTAACATCAGCAAAAGCCACTATACTGGTGTTGTCTACTTGTTTAAGTATGAAGTTGTTTAAATCGTTAGTTAATATTATAAAAAGTATGGGTCCTAGGATAGAGCCTTGTGGTACCCCTCTGGTGTTTTTTGTCAATTTTGATCTGGTAACAGTTTCATGACCATTTGAAGTGGATTTCAGTTCAACGAATTGGTATCTGTTCGAAAGATAGGATCCCAAAAGTTGAAGGAATTTACCTCTAACACCGTAGAAGCTTAGTTTTTCGATAAGAAATTCCACCATATCAAATGCAGAACTAAGGTCAAGAAACAGTCCTGCAACTTTCTTGCCTTCATTAAGCTCAGAAGTGATATCATTAATAAGAGCTTCTATTGCATCATTAGTACCAATTCCTTTCTGAAATCCAAATTGTCTATGGTTAATGATATTATGTTTATTAATATGTGCAAGAAGTCTTACTTTTATAAGCATTTCAAATATTTTGGAGAGAGTGGGCAATAGTGAGATGGGTCTATAATTATGAATATCAGTTTTAACACCTTTTTTTATGTAAAGGCAAGATTTTGGCGATTTTGAATTGGTCTGGGAAAAGGCCCTGCTCAAAGCAATTGTTATTAAGAGTGGCTAACGGCACAGATAGAACATCAATATTTTCTTTTATTACATTTATGGGTATTTCGTCAAAACCAAATGATGTCTTGTTTTCCATTTTTCTAACCGTCGCAGAAATTTCTTTTGGTGTAATTTCATGCCACTGAATATCATTATCAATCCTTCTGAGACATATAGCCTTCTTGGGCATATAGCCTGAAAGTCAGTACGCGATTCTTCTGCGGGATGTCAGATGTTGACGAGAGCGAGGCAGACACGTCTGCAGGGATAAGAATGAGACGATAACTCATCATACTTCACCTCACGCTTGTAACCCGAAGGAGAGTCGCACACGAACTATTCGAACCATAGTAACAAGACAGCAAGTAGTTTATTCATCAATCAATGAACTATCGTCGTATTAGTTTAGAAATACGTCCAAAGTATCATTCCAGATATTTACAGCATAGTGCGATATTTTAGAGGGACGTACGAACAGCCACTTGCCAATTATTGAGCACGAAAAGTATTTTTTTTGTATTATTAGAAAAAGTGAAGAAAACAGCATGATTTGGAAAGCTTTTTTATCTCGTAAGACAATCATAAATCACTTTCGACTTCATTTCTTCAACTATTTGGATTTTCTGATCGAAAGATAATATATAAACGCACTTGGCCGCGGACCACGCGCAGTATAGGGTTCCGTAGTTCTTTTACGATTTTTTCATCGCAAAGCAAGTTTTGAGTAATTATTATAATTTTATTTATCTACGATGCACGTACATGGCTTTTAATATTTTTATTTATTATCTGGGATAATATAATAACTCAAAAACTACGCACAGACACGCACCAAATCTGCACTTTGATCTTCATCATATTTTTTACTGTGATTTTTTTCACATTTCCAATAACAACCGTTTAGCCGGCGGCAGGGGGGGGGGGGGGGGGGGACAGACAACAAATTGCGCTTTCAAGCTTAATATTTCGCAAACGGATCCCTAAATCGAAATAGTACATTGTGTATCTAGGGCGGAAAGTAAGCAATTTTGCACTTCCGCCCGTGCTACACACAATGTTTTTCATCACTTTTGCGAGGTTTGCGAGGAATATAAAAAACAAGTAATCTTAGAATATTTATTCAAGTAGGTAATTCACGCAGAAATTTAATTCTTTATAATATTAATGCTGCGCTGAAACTGTTCACGTCTAGGAATACAATACAATATTATGGTGCTATTAATAACACGCATGTTTTATTTCATACCTTATACTTTGTGGAGAATAAAAAAACGCATACAGCCTTACAAATTGCAAAAATTTTAAATTTTTATAAAAACTATTGTAAATTGTGAAAACTAATTGTAGTTAATTAATTTTAAATTAATTTCTTGTTTTAGGAACAGTTTAAAAACAAGATAAATTAAAAGCTAAAGATTATTAAAATTAAGATACAACTACACTGACACTACTCAACACAAATACACACTACTTCACACACACACACCGTATCTTTGTGAGCGACAAACCTTATCAATTTTGTTTAACTTTGTAATTGTCTCAATTTTTATTTCGAAATTTTTTCCTACCTACCCAAAATTAACTTGATAATATTCTTTGTTTACGTAGTGAAGATCTGTAATTGGCTAATGTACTGTTTATTGTATTGGTTTGTATTTTAAGTATTAATGCTGTAGATCTTAGTTAAATAAATAAAATAAAAATAAAATTTGGCTTAGAATAGAACCTCTTTGCATCAAAGTCTCATTTCGGAACGAAACCTCTTCTGACAGCCAGCAGTCACAAAAAGTCAAGATGACAGATAAAAATGCCCTAGGGCGCATTACCCTTTACTGCATGAATTATGAAGGATAGCGCAAAAAAATATATTTACATCAAAATCATGCTTTATTGTGTCTATATAACGAGTCCATAGTATGAAAAAAAAAATTAAATTGATTTTATAAGGAAATAATATTTTAAGCCATATATGGCTTTGTATGCACTAAGGCGAATGTCTATCGTTTTCATATATGGCTTCATAGCCATATAGCATGCATTCATATGCATGCTAGTCAAAATAAATACAAATAATATGACAATGTTAAGTACTACTTTTGGTTACAAAATGAATATTTAAAAAGCAATTTTTTTTTGTCATATAACATAAAAAGACCTTGCACTTTTCACACATCGTAAACGAGCGATATCTTGAACAATTCTGACATATTTGTCTATTTTTGACCCAAAATGGGAAATGTTCTATTTCATCATCACGTACTGATGGCAATGGAGCATCTTGATGTCTAACTACTAGCTTTAATTTTACGTGGCTTTTTAGCAGGAACAGGAGACTGAGGAAGGCTTGATGATGCGCCAACATTGTTTGATGGTGTACTGGTTCGCCTTCCTGGTGTGCTAGGGCGGCTAGATGTTGGTGTGCTGAGAATACTACTTGGATGACCACGTTTTCTCGATAGGGGTTTATCAGCTTTGCATAAATGTTCAGATATGGCAAGTTTAAAATGGTATAAAGGCATGTAATACTGATTATTTTTGCGAAGACACCAATGAATTGCTCGAGTTCCTCTTTAGCTATATTTGATGGTTTATTAATGATGTCCTGAAAAGATTTTAAGTTAGATTGGTCAGCGATAAAATCAATCAAATCTTCCGTAAAAATCTGCAGGTGAATCTAAATTTTCTATTATTTAAGGCAATTTTAGGCTTCCTATAAATTTGAAATTATTCTCATCATAAGCCTCCATTTTCTCAGTTTTCCAAATAATTTTGGCTTTTTTTGTTTTTTTTAGCATTTCTTTTGATTTTGACGCAGAAACTAGCAGATTTAAAGTCTGATCATCTTCATCTGACCAATCTGATTCAGAATCAGGTATAACAACTTATTTCTTTCGACGAAAATGTGTACGTGGAGGCTCATATTCAACATCGGAATCAGAAAAAAATCGTCTTTGCTCATAGAACCATCTCCAGGTATTGGTAGAACATGCTTAGAACAGCCGTAAAAGCAAGAAATATTCATTACTAGAAAAGAAAAAAAAACTTCGAATGCATACGAATCCACATTTGACCTTTCAACTATTGTACCGCAATGCATACAACGCCAAATATGGCGCTTATAAAATCTGAGTTAAAAATCATCAAATTGAAATAAATTTTGATAAACTAACACTTATTGCATATAGTAGAATTATTATTTCAAATTGCAAATATATATTTTTACATTAGTGGTACTTACTTGTTTATATTTTTAAATCACTCACAAACTCGCAATAGTTTTTACGTTCTCAAATGACCGGACGTGATCTTACTACCCTCAAAATATTGTAGAAAATTTATATTAAATGTTGACAAAAAAATATTTACTTACCTTCACAAAGGTATGGTTTTCGTAACTCAATAGTGTTTTTTTATTTTTAAAATGCGAATTCATCTTAAAAATAATAATAAAAATATAAATCCATATATGGCTTTCTATGCGGTAAAGGGTTAAATCTTTCCGACCGCAATATGTGTATAGATTGCGACTCATTGCGAGCAAATGTGATGAAAAAAAGGTCTTTGCAGACTCGCATTTTTTTTAAAAGATCTATCCAACGACACCCCACACTATGGGGCAGGCATGAAAAAATGTTTTCACCCCGGGGAGGTATCCTAAAAACTTAATTTCAGCTTTCTACTACTAAGTGGCTCTGAGCTAAGCCGCGAACAGACAGACGGGGACATGAAAAAACTATAACGGTTCCTTTTTTCACTACGGAAAAAGATAAAAAGGTTTTAGAGAAAAAGATTAACTCCCTGCGGTCGTGATTCAGTCGTTAGAATCCTACTTGCTCGTGATTCATCTCTGGCCCTCACTTTAAATCCGTCTTTTATTCACTAATTACATAATATACTATTATACCATTTGCCCTCTAAAAATATTGTTTTATTTACTGAAAACAGTGAATAAAAAGCACTTTGAATCACTATTTTGGTGTTTGAATTTAGAACACACTGGGTGTAAGGGACGGTGTACCGAAAACTGAAAGGGCGTACTCAGTCAACGAAACTGAACAACTTTCCCTAAGAAACATATGTTGGGTAATGAAAAAATTTTTTGACCTCCCCATACAAACTGTTTGACCAGAGTGGTTCGACCAGCACTTTGTATGGAGGTCAAAATTTTTTTTCATTTCCCAACATATGTTTCTTTGGGAAAGTTGTTCAGTTTCGTTGACTGAGCACGCCCTTTCAGTTTTCGGTACACCGATTACACCCTTTATATTCACCCTCCATCTTAAGCGAAAATCTTTCTTTTTTTTGTAGTTATGGCATAAAGTATAGTATGCAACTCTTGAATAAAAGGGATTTGAATCGAGGACCACACTCGCTACGCTCGTGGTTCAGTCGTTAAAATCCTTCACTTGCTCGTAATTCATCTCTGGCCCTCGCTTTAAATCAGTCTTTTATTTACTAATAGCATAATATACTATTTATTTGTTGTTGGTTATAGATAATATTACTTTTTCTTCTACTTTTCAAATGAATCGCTTTATTATACATCTAAATACTATTACACTTCTAGACACAATACACATCTATCGGCCCACCTAGCATTCTGAGTTTTTGAATGGTTTTGATGAATGGAATGGATAGCATTATAATAAAATAATGCACAGTTGAGATTTTTCTTTTTATGCAATAATGATACAATATTGAAGCTGGCTCATTTGCCAACTCTTTGGCTGGCATTAAAACTTTTTGATAAACCTAACATTGATTTTTAGCTGGGGTTTTTCAATAAACAAAATGTAGGGCATATGCAAGGTGGGCCGATATATGTGTCTGGGAGTGTATTATTAATTATCAACCTGCTCAACAATAGTTTTCAGTGGCTGTACTGTAGATGACGCTAATTGACCTCAGTGATTGGTGATCGCACTATGAGAGAACGATACGCGGAAGAATGCTGCTGACCATTTTCTGATTCAAGATCCCCGTTAGAGGCACAGCAGATGGCAGACTTTTTGTTCAGACAGTCCGCACGTGTGATCGGTACTATATCGGATCGGTTTTATAATAGTCATTAACATTAGAAAAACGCTCCGTTCTATGCACGTATTTTCCAAAATCTTTGGTTTGGAAGGAAAACAACTTCAATAGTTATTCAGTTCAAATACTTATTTAGTTACGCAATTTTGAAAAGTGATAGATTTGAATTTTATTCTGATCTTCTTCTTCTTCTTTTCGAGTCAATGGCAAAACTGACTATAAACGCTTAGCCCAAAAAGTAGCCACATCAATAGCCTTTTGGTTGCCTTCAAAAAGGTCCCTCCGAGTGCAGGAAACTGGAGAAGTAGGGCACGACAGCAAGTGTGACATGGTTTGCAAAATACCGCATTCACACTTGTCGTTATCAGAGAAGCCCCACCTCTTCTGAGTTCCCCGCACCTGCCAACGCCCGACCGCAGTCTGTTTAGTGACTTCCATATGGACCAAGGAAGATCGTGACCTGGTGGCAGCTTTTCGGCAGTTGGGATATGAATGTTGTCAGGAGGGTACCTTTTTGACCACAGTTCTACCCTAGCCTTGGATGGATCTAAATCGAGCGGCATGGTGTCTTTGATAAAACTGTGACGGCTCTTAAGGCGTGAGGGTGGTGGGTTATGGCCGTAAAGTAGGTGTCTGCTGTCTGATTCCTGTTTTTGCTTCTCAATAGCACAGGCTACCCGACGCCTGACGTCCGGAGGAGCTATTCCAGCAAAGGAGTATAAGTGGCCCAGCGGTGTTGGCTTCAGGGTGCCCGTAACTATTCGGCAGGTTTCGTTGAGAGCAGTTTCCACATCCCTCGAATGAGCCGATCGCCCCCACACGGCGCATGCGTGCTCACCTGCTGAGTAGCATAGCGCTAGGCTACTAGTACGGAGGACATGAGGCACTGCTCCCCAACGGGTGGTTGTAAGACGGCGGATGATATTATTTCGGGCGCTAACTTTGCTTTTCAAATTTTGACAGTTAGCTTTGAATGTTAAAGACCTGTCCAGAGTAACACCCAGGTATTTGGGATTGTGGTTATGGGCAATTTCCACCCCACGCCAAGTAATACACAGTTTTTTACCACTGCCTCGGTTTCGGAGGTGGAATGCACAGGACTCGGTCTTGCTTGGGTTAGGTCGCAAAGAATTGGACTCATAATATGTATGGAGCTGATCAAGAGCAGCAGAAAGATGGTGTTCCACTTCAGAAAAAGCTTTAGCTTGGCAAGTAAGAGCAAGATCATCAGCATACAGGTACCTCGAAGTGTTTTGATGGGCAGGTTGGTCGTCTGTATAAATGTTAAATAAAATAGGTGCCAGCACACTTCCTTGGGGCAAGCCATTTTTTTGATTACGCCATCTGCTCTTTTCATTATTAAGAAGGACCTGGAAGCGACGATTGCGTAGCATTTCGGCCAGAAACTTGGTAAATTGGTGGTCTTTTGTACGTTCTGCCACTTTCGCCAGTAATTTTTTAATGTGAATTGTGTCGTATGCTGCAGTAAGATCGACGAAGACCGCACCAGTTATTAAACCTCGTTCGAAACCATCTTCTATGTGCTGGGTCAGACTGAGGACCTGACTGGAGCATGATTTCCCAGGGCGGAAGCCCGCCTGGTCTGGATTGAGGTATTCTGATAAAAACTATAATTTTTATAATGACAAGCCCGTTGGTGTGGTTGTTAGTGTTAGCCTGCCTTTCACGTCGTGGGCCGCGGGCAAACATTTGTGTGATGAACACAAGTGTTGTTCTGTGTCTGGGTGTTATTTATCTATTTATGTATGTATATCAGTCTCTGATACCCATGATGGTACAGGCTTTGCCTAGTTTGGGATCAGATGACCCTGTGAGAAATTTCCCCTAAAATTTTTTTAAATTTTCGCAATACCGGCCACACTGGCGGACAAAGTCCGTGACTGCTGCTACTTTCATATGATACCCCACTCGACCTAGTAACGACAATTTGAAATTTTGCCCCCCCCCCCCCCCCCCCTATTTGGGCCCCCTTTACAATAATATATTTTTTTTTTTTTTTCCTGTGCAATTAAATTTTGCAACCATATTCTAAAACTATTTTAAATTTCAAGACGATAGCATGAGTGGTTGCTGAGATTTACAGGTGTGACAGACAGACAGGCAAAGTCGCACCATAAGGGTTCCTTTTTTTTACCATTTTGGTATCGGAACCCTAAATAAACCCTGTACTTATATTGCACAATTGATAGGTCCAATCATAAGAATCAAATATCTTAAATTGAAGGAAAACCATCATCTTTATCATCATCATATCGTGTGGATTGAAATTTTCACCCTACAACAACAACAAGTAATAAGTTCTAACAATAAGTAATCTCTTTGGCCCTTGCCTTACTGGCTTTGTCTTATCCCAATGAATGTTTACTACTGTTAAATTTCGTGGTCACCCTTAAATTTAAGAAACCTGTTCGTTAAAGAGATTTGATTCTTTAGATTGGTCCCATCAATTAAATTAGGTACAGAATGTTTTTTTTTTTTACTTAAAGTAAGCCTATTAACTCAAGGTACTTTCCTTCCATGTGGCACAGCTGTGGGACGGCCCTGTATATACAAATACATAAATACTAGCGGCCCGAGCCGGCTTTACACAGGAAGCTCGAAATTTGAGTTCATACAATAATCGCATAGAAGAAACACTCAGTTTTTCCCAATATTATATTTTCTTTCCAATTTTTCTATTCGTACAAACTTTTTCCTGAAAGTTATGAACACTACAAAAGAAGATTAGAAACCAAATCAGTCGAGCCGTTCTCAAGTTTTGCTCCGTCATACATCTGGCAATTCATTATTATATAACGTCCAAATGAAATGGATGGATGGAGGATGGGCAGCAGCATCTTTCTGTGTATCGTACCATCTTACATACTGCGGTCACCAACAACAGCGGTGGCCAGCCACGACGCTTACTAGCGTGGTGACTATGGTAAATCCCCTCCTGAATACCACGCGTTTGTGCTAGAGTTCTGGAGGGAGCTGCTTGTCCTGCGGTGGACGTTTCATGGGATTTTATGAGGACTCAACACCATGAAATTTAACGACTTTCCCCAAGGAACATAGGACGAAATACGAAAA
The DNA here is from genome assembly GCA_947532105.1 of Athrips mouffetella. Lineage (NCBI taxonomy): Eukaryota > Metazoa > Arthropoda > Insecta > Lepidoptera > Gelechiidae > Athrips > Athrips mouffetella. Next base: position 27,473,763 of record OX383956.1, on the reverse strand, counting down.
TCAATTTTGGACCTCCCATAGAAACTCAATCAGCTGATAGCACATTTTCTATGGGAGATAAAAAATTGTTTTTCGTATTTCGACCCATATTTTTGGGAAAAGTTTTTCTAAGTAACTTGTTAAAAAAATTTCACAATTTCTGTAGGAATCTATACATTAGAAGAAGATAGATTGCTCGTATATTAACTTATTTATTTACTCACTTTCTTAATGTTTTTATCAAGTCCATCCATTTGCACGTCGTCGTTGCCTCCTTCCCACATAGTACTGCTGCTCTGACTGTTTGCTTCGCTAGTCTAAACAAATTATTATTATGTTAAGGACGATTTTCGCTTAGACATGCATTTAAAACGTTAAAGTAGAAATAATACATTGCTCATCGAGAAGAGAAAGTGACCGTTTCAAAACAAGGGTGTCGTTTGAGGCCAGAGGCGCAGTGAATACACCTGTGTTGGGATTCATTCTTTCTTTCGAGTGATGCATAGTGCTTTATACTTCACCTAAGAGAACAAAACGACACAAAATGATAACTAAATCAAAGATTCAGAACTTCATTCTCTTTACAAGTATAACGCCAGTGTCTAAGTTTTTCACTGATATTAGATTTCTTGTTTCAGAAAAGTGAAAGTGGCTAGTATCACTTCGGAGATAAAAACTTTTTGCCTTTCGCATTATTACAATAGGCCATCGGCGGACATTGACCTAAATAAAAAAAAACAGAGCGGTAGAATTAAAATTCCATCCCGCACATTTGTGCGATAGCAATGACGTACATTCTTACTCATTAAAAAAAAAACAGCCAAGTGCGTGTCGGGCCACGCGCAGTATAGGGTTCCGTACTTTTTACAATCGTATTCTATCGCAAAGCACGTTTTGATTAAGTATTTCATAACGTTCATAACATTACCTCCTAATGCTCAGCGAGGTCCTAGCGCCTGATTGCTATTGCTTTTTTTTATCATTTCCAGCTTTCATAGCCCATTAACCTATGAAGCCTACTTAGCTGTGATAGTTTTCCTTTTAATTTCAACACATATACTACTACTGTAAACTTTTCACATTTCCAATAACTACCGTTTAGCTGGTAGGGGAATAGCGCTTTCAAGTTAAACATTTCGCAAACAGATCCCGAAATCGAAAACTCTCATTATTTTTAAAAGACCTATCCAACGCACCCCACACGATGGGGTAGACGAGAAAAAAATATATTCGCTCCCACTTTACTTATAGAGGAGGTACTCTATATATTTTTTTAAGATTTTATTTTACCATTTTGTCGGCGTGGATGAAATATATATCCGAACTAAATTAAAGGTTTCTAGTACAAAGAGTCTCTGAGCTAAGCCGCGGACAGACAGACGGATATGACGAAACTATAAGGGTTCCTGGTTGACTACGGAATCCTAAAAAACTTAGATACTTTCTGAGTGCCAACGTACTTCAGCTAGGAAACTGGATTGGAGACATCTAGACGGTGTTCCGTGCTTCGGAGATTTAAAAATTTCAGATAACTCTTAGGGTCACTGTCTACGTACACTGCACGACATCCGCACGATAGCGATATTAACCACGTGCTTGCAAACAAAAAACAAGCTCGACATACGATAACGGCCTAGCGATATTAATCACTCGCGTCTCATCAATGCTGTGTAATGAAGGAAAAAAGATTGATTTATGCCACTTTTCCCGCGAATTTTGTCCGTGACTGTGTCCATTGCCAGTTAGGTCACTTTTTTGTAGCTTTGAAGCCGATTGCGGGGACAGAACTAAAATGACAACGATATTTGTGGCTTGAAAGGCTTGAGTGAAAGATTTGAGAACCAGGATGAAGTAAACGATATTGAATGTTTGTGGAATGAATTTAAAGATGGAGTAGTAGGTATAGCTGTCGATGTTTGTGGGGTGTCAAAAAGGAGAAAGGGTGGAAAAAAGAAGAACATGTGGATGGATAAAAGTGTACAGGCAGCTGTTTGTGAGAAGAAGAAAGCATGGTCAGATTGGTTAGCCGTAAAAGCTAACCAAAGAATGCAGAAGGCAACAAGTGATGACGTTAGAAGACGAAAGGTATATAAAAGAGCGAAAGGTATTGTTAAGGAAGTTGTTGAGAGAAAGAAGAGGAGTGTAGGGATGAGTTTGACAGAAGGCTTACTGAAGATTTCCAGTCCAACCAAAAGTTTTTCTGGAAATCCATACGGACAGCCCGAGGAAAGTTTGGAACGTCGGAGCTGAGTAAAATCAGAAGCCAGGATGGAAGTATTATAAAAGGTGAAGAATGTGTGCTGAGGAGGTGGAAGGAATATTTTGAAAGTCTGTTTGAGAGAGAAAAAGCAGAGGCCAGCGTACAGAGGTCTTCTGTGGAAATGAATGAGAATGAAGATGAGAATAAAGATGATAATTATGTAAGTGAGATAAGTATGGATGAGATTATGAAAGCAATAGTATGAAATCAGGTAAAGCAGCTGGGTATGATAGAGTGTCGGTCGAGATGTTGAAGGCTGGGCGAGGCATTGTGGCTAGTCAGTTGTACCGCCTTTTCAACCTGTGTTGGACGAACAGCCAAGTACCAGGTGACTGGTGCAAGGCTGTGATTGTGCCGCTGTACAAGGGAAAAGGGTCACAACAGGACTGCAAAAATTACCGCGGGATAAGCCTTCTTAGTGTCGTCGGCAAACTGTATGCAAAGGTTTTGATTGAAAGAGTGATGAAAGATACTGACAAAAAAATATGGGATGTACAAGCGGGATTTAGAAAGGGAATGGGATGTACAGATCAGGTCTTTTCCTTGCGGTGCATAGCTGAAAAGTTTTTGGCTAAAAACCAAAAAGTCTACTGCGCGTTCGTGGATTTGGAAAAGGCCTATGACCGAGTGGTGAGGAATGAATTGTGGTCAGCATTGTCTTTGTATGGGGTAAACGGGCATCTGATTCAAGCACTGAAATCTCTCTATGAGGATTCCAGTGCTTGTGTCAGAATAAACGGGGCGCACACTGAATGGTTTAGCATCGAAAAAGGTGTTAGGCAGGGATGTGTAGCGTCACCTTGGCTGTTTAACCTGTTCATGGATAATTGTTTGATTGATCTGAAAGAGAGTATGTGTGGACTGAGAATGAATGAGTTACTCATCAAATGTCTTCTCTACGCTGATGACCAAGTTGTACTTGCGTCATCTTCTGACGAGTTGCAGGAGATGGTAACAATGATGAATGTGGCTTTGGACAGGAAAGGAATGAAAGTAAATGTAAGCAAGACGAAAGTAATGGTACTTGAAAGAGAAGAATGTATGACAGAGTTTACTATATTAATAGGTGGTGAACAAGTCGAACAAGTGAAGGAGTTTGTGTATCTGGGCTCAAAGTTTACGAGAGATGGAAAGTGTGAAAGTGATATTGAAAGAAGAGTGAATGCTGGAAACATGGTGAATGGTGCCCTGCACGCCTTTATGAGGAGTCAGAAGGTGTCTCACAAGGCTCGTTTGGCTGTTCATGGGGGTGTTTTGGTACCAACACTGATGTATGGCAGTGAAAGCTGGGTATGGCAGAAGAAGCATGAAAGTAGAATTAATGCAGTGGAAATGAGAGCGCTAAGGAGTATGATTGGTGTTAAATTGAGTGACAGGATTAGAAATAGTGTGATAAGAGAACGGTGTGGCGTAAAAGAAGACGTAGTGACCAAAGTCGAGAAAGGGATGCTGAGATGGTTTGGTCATGTAGAGAGGATGAATGAACGAAGACTGACGAAAGAGATCTACCAGGCGAGAGTGAATGGAAACGTTGGAAGGGGAAGGCCTAGGCGAACGTACCAGGACCAAATTAAGGACGTTCTGAATAAAGGCTAGGTTAAAAGTACCCTAAACCGACGAGCATGTATGAAAGGATTGATGAAACTACAGGAAGCAAGGCAAGTATGTCAAGATCGTAGCAGGTGGAGGACTGTGGTCTCTGCCTACCTCAACGGGAAAGAGGCGTGATGTTATGTATGTATTTGTGGCTTGCATGCTTCCGACAAATGTCGCCGCTGTGGACAGTGAACCTTCAGTAATAACAATCACTTTAATAGAGTTCACGAAAGAGCGTGTCGTTTTGTAAACATGTTGCAGTTAAGAAATTATTTTTCTTCAATTACACAAAGCACACGTTTAAACCACAATACATACACTGAAAAATGTTTAGATTATCGTTTTACATACAGCAAATTTTTATCACTTTACATGAACTTGAGGTTATAAAGTTGTTTACAAAGCGAAGTGACGGTGTTTCGTGAAATCTGGTATATATTCGTCATTCAAGAATTTGGATAAATATTTTAAAGCAAATAATCACCGGCTTTGAATTTGGTAGGGTATTTTGTGCAAATTTCGTCTAGGGAAGTACCATCCCTTAGCTATTTTGCCGTGCTGTGTTTCGGTTTAAAGGGTAAGAGAGCCATTGAAATAACTGGCACATGAGACATACCATATTAGTTCTCAGGGTGGGCAGCGCGCTTTGCTGTCTTGTTAGTATAAAAGTATGTCACTATTATGACAGTGGGTGCTATTGGCGGTGGAGACCACTTACCATCAGGTGGCCCACCTGCTCGTTTGCTGTTGTAATAAAAAAACCCTGACAAGTGCGAGTCGGACTCGCCGCTTTATTTTTTAACTTTTCTATGTTTTTTTTTAACATTTTTTTTTAGGTAAAAGGTATGATAAAATTTCATAAGATACAATCCTTTAAAGGTCGGACAGATAGAAAGACACTTAGGCTTAGGAATAGTGTCCCGTTGGCACCTTTTGGGTACGGAATCCATGAAAAGTATCAACTTTGCAGCACAGGATGGGAAAATTTATGTAAATAAGTAAAGCAATCACCACGGGTGGAGGAGGTGTGGCGACGTAGTCAACAGGATTGTTGGGCGTGGAGGCTGCTGATACCGCCTTCCTCTTCTTAGTTTGTTTCGTATCCACGGACTCCGTGTTAGTTATGACAGACTCCTGAGGGGCAGGCTTCGGCGTAGGCGCTTGCACCACGGACGTCGTACCCACAGCGCTAAAACAAACAAACACATTGTAGTTCGCAGCACAGTATCCTACGTGTATAAAAATAATACATTTAGAATATGCACCTGATTGAAATCGTTTAAATATAACAGACCGATCAACCGAAACAACAGCGTTACTGACATGCGTGAAAGCGTTTCAAACACTTGATAGAAGAGAGGGCGAAATGGATGTTTTTAGAATAGAACCTTGCAACGACGCCAACGACTATATTTTTATTCACCAGAATAATAAACAAATATTCCAAACGAACACAATGAGCAATACAAAAAAACAATTTCTTCTTTCTTTTTCTTGTTTGTTATCATGCGATTTTTTTCCAGTGAATTAAAGATCACGGAGTGTGTGATATACCTTGTCGCAGTACTAGTAGTGACGCTTGTTGTGGCCGTGGTTATAGGAGTTGCACTTATAACTCCGGTGATTGGTTCTGGTGCCTTGCTGCTCGGAGAAGCTGAGGACGCGATCACTTTAGAGGTGCTGCTAGGGGTTGAACCTCCTGAGGCTTTGAACATAATAGTTATTTGTTATGCAAGGCAGCAAAAGGTTTATTTGGCGCGAGTGCCTCGTATTGAAACCTGAGCAAGCGAAGGATTCTAGGATTGAACCGCGAGCGAAGCGAGAGGTTCAAAAGAAGAATCCTGAGCGTGGCGAAGGTTTCAAGGCACGAGACGCAAAATAACTTTGCTGCCGAGCGAAACACAAAATTTTTCACCTCATTAAAGCGAGGAAATGTTAACATAATGCAAGAAAAGCAATTCAAATATAAGAAATAATTACTCATATGTTTTAACGTAAGGGCATAATACCTACATAATGGTACTGACGGCAGCAAGCAAGTGGAAACATAACCAGTATAACCTGAACTAGCGCTTCGCTACAAACCTCCGTTACCAGAGACCAGCTCACTCAAGGTCAAAGAGTTTTCACGGACGAGTGGCCATGTATAGAGTAAGAATACTAGACATTAAAAAGGAAATCACTATAATTATATACTTTTTTTTTGGGACTGTTGTGCTTATGTTCGTGACTCTACCTATAAACTACTTGATAAATTTTCAGAACAATGTTAATTTTCATTGTATTTCAATCTGGAGACAGAGGATAGGCAGTGGCAGGCAAATCTATTTTGTATTGCGTTGATTTGAAGTCAAAGGGCGAGTCCATTAATCTGGGCAAGAGAACAAAAAAAGGCGATCGAATTTTAAATTTACTTTTCATGTTCAGCCAGTACCTTACCCACCAGGCATTCACTATTCATAATACTATTTGTTTTTTTCCTATAGCTGCATCCCTCTTTCTCATCTTGAAAACGATAGTGCGTGGCTGGTTTTACAAGCGGCCAGTACTGCAGCATAACTACAAAATAATAAGTACATCGCGTTCTAATTTCAAAAACCTTTTGCCCGCTAGGGGCCAAAAATCGCTTTTGGCCGCAGAATTTAACCGACAAAACAAATGTTTCCGAGCTTTGGAGGTGAAAAATATATTGTATGCAAATTTTATCATTAATAATAGTATACGAAGTGAAAGATACAGCTTTCCGAAAACTGAAAGGATTTCATCAGTCAACGAAACTTAACTGAGTTAATGGAACTTTCAAGAAATGAAAAAAAATCGGCCTCTTCATATAAAATGTCCAATAAAGATTACATTTTGTATGGAGATACATACTACCTTTTTTTGATATTTTCTTAAAGTTTGATTCACTGAAAGTACGTTCTGTTTTGTTGACTATCATGCCCTTCCACAGTTTCGGGAAGCTGTCAAGTACGCCCTATATAGACACCGGTGTAGTTTACGGAGACGAGCTAGTTCTCAGACCTGGCTTTTTAGCATTACCTCGTACGGCTACTCACATTCTACTAGATATTCAGGAGTAATAGTCAAATATGGGGCAAGGTAACCGTGTTCGGGGGCCCTTGAGGTAGGCTTGCTGAGATTCCTTCAGGAAATCGGGTGGTTTGTTTAGTTTGCTGTCAACCTACGCGCAATATTAACTGAGATGAATTTATATACACGAATATGCGAGATAGAAGAGTACAAATATAGCTCAGTACTAGTTCGTGTCAGGGTGTGAGAGACGGGTTGGCTATAACGGAAAGGGCATGCTCAATGGTGCCAGGGTTTGGCTTTTTGTCAAGCTGATTTTTTTGTGTATTTTTTGCTGTAATTGCAAACTACTTGAAGAATGATCTTGATTAGAAAGTAGATTTTATGCAAGGTTATTTTTTTGGACCTGATTTGCGTATGCCCACGTTATTACAGAGGTCAAAAGCAACAACTTTTGTTCTATGACTTTTCTAACAACGCACAAAAAATTTTCGACTCTATATTTTCGATACTAAAGTGGTCACGTGACCGACCCATTTTGTATGGGAAGTTGAAATTTTATCGTGTGTTGTTAGAAAAGTCGTAGAACAAAAGTTGTTGCTTTTGACCTCTGTAATAACGTGGGAAAACGCAAATCAGGTACAAAAAATAACCCTGTATACAAACTGACGTGCGCAAACGTTCCGCCATTACGCATTATTGTTCAAGTCGTAAGTCGTTAGTTGTGAATACCTACAGACCTAGGAATTAGCTTAGTATATTATACCTTTAGCGGGCTGGGAGTCAGTCGAGTGCTGTGGCGAGGGAGCTGGCGTGTTTGACTTACTCCCTCCCGCTCCGCCCGCACCCGTCTCGCCCGCCGACGAACCGCGTCGGGACGGTGAAGGTTTCTTCTTGTCTATGTCGTAAAAACAATAAAGTCCTTTTGAAATTTATGGAAAGCAAAAAAAAATTATATACAAAACATTTTTTGAATCAGATTACGCAAAAAACATGGGTACAATATCTGTCTCTTTCTCTTACACTTTTGAGCAAATGTTTAAAAATCACATATATTATATTTTTATTGTTCGTAATGGCATAATTATGGATTTTTCGGCGGTTTATTGTGTGGTGAAAATACAAAGAGCAGTAAAATTCAGTAAATATATCGTCTCGCAGTGCCCGCTACTAGAGACGGCAGTAGTAATAGGTCTTTAACTATGAAATTGCCGAAATTTTCTTACAGATTAATGAGATCATAATTCCTATAATTCTTTTCATTTGTCTTATATTAGAAAGTTGACTTCTAGGTTATCAATTTACGCATAAAATAAAGTTTTTATTTTTAGTATGATATATAAAATTAAAGGTTTGAAAATTGATCCAAAAAAAATACAAAAATGTTAGTACTGAAAATTGAGTTTACCTAAAATTCGCCATACAATACGGCAATTTCATAGTTAAAGACATAATAAAAGTAGTCGTTACGCGTACATGCATTAGCCAGTAAGCTGCCCAGTGGCCGCCAGTTGCTATTTGCACGTTGTGGAGTAATAAACTATTCTAAACTATTCTGTCTACACCCTTATTTTTTTATCACCCCGGGCCCCGGATATTTCGCAAGAAACATTGGTCATTATTGAAAAACAACAGGTCTGCCTTGCATCCTCTTGCCAGTTGTGTACCTACTTTATCACGTATTCACTTTTCGCTTCGGTTGTACAAAACCTGCCAGGTGGCGGATTGGCAGACCAACGTTTAGTAGGCCACTAATATCGCTACAAAGTTCCAAATTTCTTGTACTCGATAACATGCAGTGCCTTTAAAGTCTATGAACTGAAAAAATATTTTTTACATCTCTCATATTCGGTAAGTAGGTCCTTATTATCCCCAAATGGGGCTTGTAGGTGGTCAATTAGCGCTCTAGGGTAATAATGTAGCTAGAAAAGCCCTAGGGCGGTAAGTAATTGTAACGCCCCCGCCCGGCAGCACCTCCACCTCCACGCGCGGCTCAGCCTTGATGGCCGCTTCCAGCAGCGGGGGCGGCGGGCGTTTTAATTACTTACCGCCCTAGGGCTTTTCTAGCTACATTATTACCCTATAGCGCTAATTTGTCACCTACAATTTGGTGGTAATAAGGACCTACTTACCTCACAATCGAGATGTAAAGCAGAGTAGTTAGCTCGGGTGTAAGCGTCAATTGCACCCTCGAACTATAGGCGCCCTCGCTGAGCCCTTGGCTACTAATCTACTATTACTGATGACATGTTACCACGTTTTTGTTATATCCTTCCAATGAACAATTAGATGTGAATACATAGATCACAGACGACTGAATGGCATTTGGGCACTATTAATTATTGGTTTAATTTTAAAAGGTCTCCGCCCCGCTCCGCTTCTTCCGAGCTAGAGCTTCGCTTTGTATAAGCTTAGCCAACCAAAGCCCACCAACAGATGGCGCTGTAGGGTGTCTGAAATGCGCTATCTAGGTATACTCGTACATGTAATAAAACAGTAGAAACCATGTCTGTACTTTTGATGAATTTATTAAAACTTAGTGTGGGCGATGAGAAAAGACTAATAGAACACAATTTTTTTTTTTGTCTGTCTGTCTGTCTGTTTGCGCTAATCTCCGAAACTACTGAACGGATTTTCTCGCGGTTTTCACAGGTAGATTGAGCTTAGTTAGGAGCAACTTATAGACTATGTTTCATTTTCAATCAGTTCACTAATTCAGAAGATACACTAATATCTTGTTTCAAACTGCCTGTGCGTTCATAACTCACAAACTACTAATCGATTCAAACGAAGTTTTCAATCACGTGTTTGGCTTACTTTTGTACAACATAAAAGCTTAGTTTCATTGCAAACGGTTCACTCAGACAGAAGGTACGCGAAGTTTCATGTGGCAAAGCAAACAACTCACAAACTATTGAACGGATTCAAACGGGGTTTTCAATAACATGTTTAATTAACTTTTTTGCAAAATATTAGCTTAGTTTTATTGCAAGCGGTTCACTCAGATAGAAGATACGCAAAGTTTCAAGCGGCGGTGCCAATAACTCACAAACTACTAAAACGAGTCTAATGGGGTTTTACGTGTTGGGCTTCTTTCCGTGCAACTAAAAGCTTAGTTTTATTGCAAAGGGTTCACTCCCGTGGGTTCACTCAGACAGAAGGTTTGCGAAGTTTCAAGCGGCGACGCCAGTAACTCACAAACTACTAAAACGATTCTAATGGGGTTTTCAATGACGGGTTGGGCTTCTTTCCGTGCAACTAAAAGCTTAGTTTCATTGCAAACGATTCACTCAGACAAAAGATACGCAAAGTTTCGAGTAGCGGTACAAATAACTCACAAACTATTAGACCATTTCGAATGGGGTTTTCAAAAACGTATTTAACTTACTGTCTTGCAACATATTAGCTTAGTTTTATTGCAAACAGTTCACTCAGACAGAAGGTACGCGAAGTTTCAAGCGGCGGCACCAATAACTACAAACTACTTGTATTTATTAATTGTGTTACTTAACAGAAAATATGTAAGCAGTAAAAAAATATAAAAGGATTCCCAGCACTTTCGGTATGGCGGGGCAATAAATGTAATAAAAGTTCTAAGAGTTTTGAAAACTTGGATAAAGTAGATAGGTACTTATAAAATACTTCAAGAAATAAGATTTGTTTAGTGTTTGTATAGAAGTAAAGTGCTATTGGTATATGTAGAGTTAATAGTATGTGAAAATAGACACGTTAGACTTTGTATCGCTTTTTACTTTCGAGCGGAGCGAGAAAGGTATTGTATTCGTGAAAAATAAAGTTTTTCTAATTTTCTCAAAAATGTGTTCTATATCACTTATACATCATAAAAAACAAGTCTCCCAAAAATGTCCGTCCGTCGGTCGGTCAGTCGGTCGGTCTGTCCGTCACGCTTTGGCCTAGCGGCTAACGAATGGTCCGATTGACACCATATTTTGAATTTAAGAGTTTTATGGAAATCCATCGAAGGGTTCTGAGTGGTTTCTTGCGGGCTCTTTTTTTGAGGGTAGCTGTCATACAACGAAAATTAAAAATTGTAATTTTCGCAAAAACGGCTCATAAGATCTTGATGAAACTTTGCATGACCAAGAATCTCCATACAAGGTATCTTGCGCTAGTATCCACTTGTCTGTGGAAGTTCATATAAGGGGTGTTCCCTTATTCCTAAAATGTAAAAATGGTATTTACAAAAAATTAGTTTCATTGAGCTTATTTTAATGTTCTATAATTTGGATTGTGAATTGGTTATCTACCTGACTGGATATTCTATTTGAACTTTTTTTTTTGCATAAATCTAGTATACAGGGTGTACAAAAAACTGAAAGGGCTTGCTCAGTAGACTAAACTGAACAACTTATGTGTTGTGAAATTCTATGCCAGTATCTTACGCTAGTATCCATTGGTCTGAGAAAATTCATATAAAGGATGTTCCAGTTCTGCCAAAATTTAAACATGCGATTTTCCCGAAATCGTTTACGGTTAGTTTTTCTCAATATTTGACAATTTGAATTATGAATTGATCTGTAGAGGTATATTTCATGAGAACATTTTTTTTTGGAAACACATATTTAAGTTTGTATTTCCATACCTCCTTTTTGTTTTACATAACAAATTTAAGTTTGCAGTTGATCCTTTTTACTTGCCTATCGCGAGAAAGTAAGTGCAGTGTTGCTTTACCATTTATTTTCGGTAGCTACAGAAGCTAAAGTGACTGCGCCTCACATTAAGTAATGGGTTTTGTTTTGTACAAGAAATATTGTAACCCATACTACACTTCTTCCGCGTGGAATTCGACTATAATTTTACATATACAAGCATAGTAGGCGAACTAACAGTCCACATGTACTCTGTGTAATAATCATACAAATATAAGGGTAATAGAAGGGAGATTAATGAAAATATGTGTACCGACAATCATTCAGTCATTGTAAATACGGCATAGGCATCGTTCTGTAAATTTTGTATGAGGATGTCAAATCACGAGTCCGAACTCTTTGATAATAATTTTTTAAAAGCGATAAATTGCTCTGTGTATCTGTTTGTTACGCTTTGACGACTAATCCGATGAACCGATTTTGATAAAACTTGGTAAGAAGATAGTCTGAACCATGGTAAAAGCCATTAGCTACGGTTTTCAGAACCCCACGTGGACGGAGTCGCGGGCAACAGCTAGTTTTCATTAAATACTATAAAAAACGGTGAAAACGAATTTTCCCAGATATGAGGCCTAGGTTAGATTGATTTTTCGCCCCCATTAACTCCCGTACAGTAAATTTGATCGAAATCGTAAGAACTGTTTTCGAGAAACCGATCGCAAATACATATATATAAATATTGCTCGTTTAATAGTATAGGATAAGTTCATGCAAATCACGCAGCAAATAAACAACAAATACTCTCAAATCAAAAACAACAATGACATCCGAAACCGCCGGAATTAACAGCCACTGTACATAAATAGCTAAATAACGCTTAGAAACAGAACAAACGCATCACCCAAAAGTTTGTCCTGGGCAGGGATCGAACCCGCGGCCCCCACACCAACTGGCCAGTCTCGATCCGATTCGTTTCAGTCCGATCGCGTTCGATGCACCTGTGTCATGTGCAACCGCCAAACACAAACTAGGTAGTCAAGTCACAACGATGAGCCTTGAGCCGGTGTGCAATACTGGGCATCAGCTCTCGCAGCTCGTTGAATATTCACTAGACTAGGCTATTCTTTTACAAGTCGGTAGGTACAATCATACCTAAAGGCTACCTAAAAACTTCTAATACACATGCACAAAACAAGCTTTCTTCACTTGTATTATACGCATTAACTTAGGGTTTAAGGGACAGCTTTCCGAAAACTGACAGGACATGACCAGTCAACGAACCTGAACTACTTTCAGTGAATGAAACTTTCAGAAAATTAAGAAAGAAACTAGCATCTGCATACAAGATTGTAAACTTGACTGGACATTTTGTATGGAGATGCCGAATTATTTTTCATTACCTAAAAGTTTCATTCATGTAAATTGTTTAGTGAAGTTGACTCATATCCCTTCAGTTTTCGGAATGCTGCTCCTTATACACCACAATAATGCATGCATTATTTATTACTTTAATACAGAATTAAAGATATGGCACAATCTATATACTTTTGGTTTTCCTTAGTCCACTGCTTAGTATACGATCTACTTGCACTCATTTATTCTAAGTAAAAGAGTTACTAAAAGGCGCACCGGTTCATAGTACCATTTCAAGCTAAATTACATTTTATTTAATAAGTTTTCGTTAAGAAACTTACGATCCTGTGATATGAAAACGACTTTAATACGAAATAACAATAATAAATCGCAATTCCTTCGTGAATGTCTGTGACCCTCCAGCAGCGGGGCGACAGGCATTTGGTGGTTGAAGCAATGTTTGACGAGATGACGTCAGTTGGACGTGACTTCTCCCTCTCCCCGCTGCATTGCCCTCCCCCACCTTAGAACAATGCGTGTCAAACCGCGCATTTACGCGCGAAAATCGTGTTACTCCGCAGCACAGGAAAGATTTGTATCCTTCAATTTTCTTTGTAAAACAGTGAGAGGGAAGACGCGCTCTGTCCTGTGCTGCGCTGGGTTGAGCCGCCTGCGGTTCGGCTTACTCCCAGTCTTATTACCGGTAATCTCAGATTTTCTACAGAACTATAATATACTCATTGTAAGGTACATACACACTACTGAACACAATCTCTAACAAGCTTTTACTATTAACTACCGAAGCAATACTTTTACTTTCTGCCGCACTCAAAGATGTCACTTGTTTTCAACAGTCTCGTGCTGTTAGTCTCTTTGTCAATTAAATCGAAAAGGATAGCAAAAGACTTAAAGAAAGATTAATTTTAAGTGACGTCTCTGAGTACGGCATTTTCTTTTGTCCTCCACTACTGGGTCACCACTTCTCAAATATCAGCACGTAGAGGTAATATTTATTATCCACATCCAAATTGCCTATTGCAAAATCCCTAAGAGTAACGTGCCAAAGTCTCACAATAAGAGTCGTTTTATTCATCAATGCTGTCTTGGCTGTTCGCTAATGCAAATAAGTGAACTACTTAACTAATTTTTCAACACATTTGCTCATAAAACAGCTCTATTTGCACTGTATTAGGGTCCATAATCCAGCTCATTAAACACGCGTCTTTTTGTCATAATATTACTTAACTAGTGTTTTATTTTTGTTTTTTTTTTTATCGGCCAAGAGCAAGGAGTTTTTATGCTATTATGTTACTAAAATTTTCAAGCTGACTTCGAGAAAATATCATAAATGAATGTTGATTTTATGAAATTATTTATAGTAATTAACTAATTAACAATAAATTTGTCATTTACGTAACAAGATAATCAATTTTTGATAATTTCTTTCAAGGTAAATGGAATAGGATGTTTGGGTACCGAGTGACAATTACTTTTTTTTATAGCTTGGTTACTAGATTGACTAATAATTGATAAAAGATTGATGGTGTAAGATAACATGGTAATGTTTTGGGGGCTCCTCACGCGACGTATAATCTGTGACAGCTGAAAAAGAAAGAATGCGCGCCATTTTACAAATATTTGTCGTGTTTATTATTGTAATTATTTCTAATAGTGTCGACTTCTACATATAAAAAACTGATCTTGAACCGTCTAAAATACTTATACACGAAATACAATTATGAAATTTGGTAAAATTAAAGGGAAGCATGAACATATGCAGCCGACAAAATGTTCCGGTGGACGTGCGGTGGACGTAAGGTTAGCAAAGTTTAGTATTTTAAAGGTAACCAATTTGATTTGTTTTTATTCGCAAATGTGTTGAAATACGTCGTAAAAAGCTCGTGCGCGTTGGTAATTACACCCTCGGCTCCATTACGCCCTCGCCTGCGGCTCGGGCTGCAATTTCTGAGCCTCGGCTGTAATATCCAAAATAGCGCACTTGCATTTTAATGTACTATTTTACCCTGTGTTTAGTACAGTTCAGGGCATGTCAATCTTGACTCATTGGACTAGTACCATTCTAATTCAAATTGCTATAGGAGCTAGGCCTGTTATTGTCAAGCTTGACCTTAATGAGAATGTATACGAGTATATGTCATCGCTATCACAGTACACTAGGACAAAAGCTATTATTTTACGAGTGCATTCGCTCCGAATTGACTCTTACGGCTTAAGCTAAAACGTCGAACAAGTTCTACGACCATGCTTCAAAACTAATAAATATGGGAAAGAAACACACTCTTATCCGCAGATCTGTGTTTGCGACCGCCGGGCATAGTGGACGTGTCTGTCGAATCTTGACTCGTATCAGTGGCAGTTGCTGTGCATGTGTAAACAACATTGTTAGGCAGTTTAAAAATCTAGCAATAACACAATAAAGGCCGCCTTTGCACGCAATTAGATATGATACTCGTTAACGCTTTTTTACAAATCCCATTGTTAGGGTTTCGTACCCAAAGGGTGAAAAACGGGACGGGATTCGTCTATCTGAGTGTCAGCGGGCTGCATCTCATGATCATGAACCGTATTAGGTAGACAGTTGAAATTTGTATAGATCATGTATTTCTGTTGCTGCTATAACAACAAATACTAAAAATTAAATAAAATTATAAAATAAGCGGGGCTCCCCCACTAAAAAAGTTTTTTGGCGGTTTTTGCTCGATTTTTGTTTTAGCTCTATCATAAAAACGGTAACATTTACAGGCGTGAAAATTGGTATGTTTATAGTGCATAAGCTATAGAATAACAAGAAATATTGAAAATTGGTCAAAGACGTGTCCGACTCGCGCGTTTTTAATTCACTTCTGCGTGACTGCGCGTCCATAACTAAGACGGTATTTTTACCTTAGTGGTACGGAACCCTCGGTGCGCGAGTCCGATTTGAACTTGGCCGGTCTTTTCCAAAGTTTTAATGGCTTGCAAAATAGATGAGAAGAAAGTAAAATGTACTGAGTAAAGAAAGCTTACCTTGAGGTTGGCTTGTATTAGCAGATTTATTTGAATTCGGTGTATTTTTTCCTGAATTGGAGCTCGTGTGAGACGTTTTCTTTCCAGGCTGGAATTAAAAACAAAAACGTTAAAACATGTAAGAGCGTTTTATGCACTTCCGCAGTCATACATCACATTCCCAGAAAATGCATAATTATTTGTCAATAGGGACTGGGAGCGGGGGACCCGAGAAGGTTTTGAACATGTGATAATTCCATATTTTGAGGCGGTAATATTCAGGGCGACAGAAGTGATTGCCCGTGATAAAGTGGCTTATACTGATTATGAAAAACAGACAAGCAGACAAGAAACCCGGGGGCTATAGCGAAAACCGACCTGCCTGAACACCGGGGTCCTGTCTGGAACTCGTAAACCTCCATCAACTCTGATATCTCGTTGTCGCTCTGTTATCACGTGTTGAAAACCTTCTCAGCTTTATTGGTCTGCATTTGATCATCCACACTAGTTACTTTTGTGTAGCAAAATATACAAATCACCAACAACGGCTCACAAAGATATACAGGGTGTTAGGGACAGCCTTCCGAATACTGAAGGGGCATGATCAGTCACTGAGCAACTTTCAGTGAACAAAACTTTCAGGAAACGAAAAAAAAATCCGCGTCTCCATACAAATTTGTAAACTTGATCGGGCAGTTTGTATGGATAAGCCGATTTTTTTTTAATGTTTCCTGAAAGTTTTGTTCACTGAAAGTGGTTCAGTGTCGTTGACTGATCATGCTCCTTCAGTATTCGGAAGGCTGTCCCTTACACCCTTTATTTATATTAGCCGACATTGCCCATCTCAAAAAATCTGTCAGCATGTAATAACATTGCTATACGACGCACAAAATAACTGTGGCCTGTCATTGATGCGCAGAAGAAAAAAATGGCCCATTTTTGCACATTTTTAACTTCTGCGCATCAATGACAGGGCCACAGTTATTTTGTGCGTCGTATACAGAATGTTGATCTAATATTTACTAGATGCTGAAAGTTAATCTTTGTTTTCGGTGGCAGTATGGATGTCGCAGATCATGTCGCTTTGGGAGAGTGCCGCGGAAGCTGCCGGCGAGTTAAGGAGCAAATTCTCACGTTTTCACTTACGTCTAAGGCACAGATTAGGGTGTCTACTCTCACACTCCGATATATCGAAACGATACTACTCGAAACATGACAATGCAAAACTTCGTCCCTTGACAATAGAGTAGAATATTGGTTGGATGAATTTTCAAACTGCATCCATTCGCTTGCATTTGTATGTTTCGAGTAGTATCGTTTCGATATATCGGACTTTGAGAGTAGATACCTAGATAATCGTAATCTAAGGGTCGATTACACATAACGAGTACAGTTACTGTAGCGAGACAGTAAAATGGCACTAGTTCGAGAGAGCTGCCACAGCAAGTCGGTGCACGTGTTTCTAAGTTTGGCGAGTCAGTTTAGTTCGACGCAGTGACCGACGGTAGTGGATCGAAGAAATTTAATTATACCAGTTATAATAAAATAATTGTGGGATTCATTAGACGAAGAACACAGAAGAGATCGGTCCCAGAAAATTGATTTTAAGAAAACCTGCCCTTAGTGCAGCAAATGTTCGTTTTGGTGGATTGCAGACAGAAGATCCCAAAGAGTTTAGGGTTCCACTTGTTGTTTCTCATTTTAATTGAAATTCCGCAAATATGGGAAAACAACACACTGCTTCACGAATGTACGAGTGGCGAGTGACGACCGAGTGCGTGTTCATGCGTGCCGAGTGGGATAGCGAGTCACTACGGGGGCAGAAGAATGAAGTGAGGGGGGGAACTCATGTCCCTCAACACAGAATCCTCAGAGAAAAAACCTGCATAAAAATTTATTTTGACGATGCCAAAAAATAGTCATAAATAGTCACCATAAGGAAAAAAATTGTCGCGTTACAATTCTAGAGTTATAGCTATGGTTTGCTGAGGATTATGGGCATAGGCTATACACAGAATCCTCAGCTTTGATGCAAGCAAACTGTGGGGACTATCGACTTGGTTTTTATTTTAAAAAATAGTCATGAAATAGTCGTCTTGACTTCCAAATTCTCGAAAATAGTCGTTCAAGGATTTCAGAGTTACAAGGGTAGCTTGCTGAGGATTCTGTGCATAGCATTTCACGGACGCTGATTCCTGCAGAACGTTTAGGTTTTTCTGTTTGATACTGATGTCAACAAATAGTCGTCTCAAACCATAATAACTTTGGTCTGGTTTACCTTGTAGAAGTATGTTAAAATTGCATGTTAACTTCGCCATACATTTTTCAACTCAAGTACAGTCATGTTCAAAATGCATATCATCTTTGATGGTAACTATTTAGTTACTTGAATTTTTTTTACAATGTATTTGGTACCCATGCAATATAATTAATTCTGTAATAAAAACCGAAGTTTACTTGTTTTCATGTTTAATAATAAAGGTTAATAAACTACAATAATTGGTTCCGTACCTCAAAATAAAAAAACGGAACCCTTATAGGATCACTTCGTTGTCCGTCTGTCTGTCTGTCAAGACCCTTTTTCTCCAAAGGAGAAGAGGTATCAGGTTGAAATTGATAACGAATATTAAGCTCCATAAACCTAACAAGATCTGAAAATTTCAATTTTTTACAACGACGCAATCAAAGGATATGGCTTTTTATGTCCTCATCTCTATACATTTATGCAAAATAGCAAAACCTACAGGGTACTTCCCGTTGACCTAAAATTATGAAATTTGGCAAGAAGCTAGGTCTCACAGTACAAATAAAGGGAAAAGTCTAAAATCATTAAATAATTCAATTTTTTTCACAACTAATAGTGACCAATTAAGGTGAGCTCCCGTTTCAAGAACTTTTCTATAAAAGAGGGGTCAAGTTGGATGGTCGCGGAGTTTTTAAAATCAAAGAGCGAAAGCTTTTAGTATATCATATGGTAGATAGGTACGGAACACTTTAGGCGCGAGTCCGACTCGCACTTGGCCGGTTTTTTAAACATTTCCAACTCCACTGATTTGTATTATTCTACTGATGTGCTATTGGGTAAAAGAAAGACATATGCAGCGACATTTTAATTTTTATTGAACAGTTAAATGCGTAGACAAACAACATTGATCAATCAAGAAATTAGTAGATAGATAGAACACTTTATTGCTCACATAACAACAAAAAAACAAATGTACATGGAGAACTTAACCTCAGTAGTTAATTTAGTAATATTTGCGAACCTACCAATACTATTAAAGTTTTTTTTTAATATATGCATCTGGGTGTAAGCTCGATATTCTAGTTTTACCTTTCATTAAACGTGGAACCTACATTATAAGTTTCTAGACCAATAGGTTGGGGCTGTGCACTGATATGTCAGTCGGTTTATCTCTTATTTACCTAATAAAAATAGATAACACAAAGATAGGGTCTGCAACAACATATCAAAATATCGAAATATATCAAAATCCATTTTCTTTGACAACTTGAAATCAATATCAAATAATTTTGTGTACGCGACTGTACAAAGAAAAAATGTATGGCGAAGTTAACATGCATTTTTAAGATACTTCTACTAGGTAAACCAGACCGAAGTTATTATGGTTTGAGACGACTATTTGTTGACTATTTTTTGACATCAGTATCAAACAGAAAAACCTAAAAGTTCAGCAGGAATCTGCATCCGTGAAATGCTATGCACAGAATCCTCAGCAAGCTACCCCTGTAACTCTGAAATCCTTGAACGACTATTTTCGAGAATTTGGAAGTCAAGACGACTATTTCATGACTATTTTTTTAAATAAAAACCAAGTCGATAGTCCCCACGGTTTGCTTGCATCAAACCTGAGGATTCTGTGAAAAGCCTATGCCCATAATCCTCAGCAAACTATAGCTATAACTCTGGAATTGTAACGCGACAATTTTTTTCCTTATGGTGACTATTTATGACTATTTCATGACTATTTTTTGGCATCGTCAAAATAAATTTTTGTGCAGTTTTTTTCTCTGAGGATTCTGTGTTGAGGGACATAGGAACTCGGCTTGCAAACCAATTGGGATTCTATGACTTGTTCGCCTTTCTCTCCGATCACCGGCAACAACCTAAGCCGAAGTCCGAGCCCCGCGAGGAGCCTTTAGGGCGCACGCTGAAACTCTATGTACTCTCTACTCTTGTCGGTGTCGTAAGAGGCGACTAAGGGTTAAAAACAGGAGGATGGGCAGCAGCATCCTCTTGTGTATCATATCATCTTACTTACTGCGGTCACCTACAACCGCAGTGACTATGGTACTTCCCCTCCACATTATTCCAGCAAAAGCTAGAATTATGGGGGGGGAACTCCTTGTCTTGTAGTTGACATTTTATGGGATGTTATGATGATGTATACAGGGTGTAAGGAAAAGTACCGATTTCCTTTTAACCACATGTTCTATAAGTAGAATATAGAACAGTTAGCATGTTAAAAAAACAACAGATTTTAAAAATAAATATTAAAATTTAATTGTGTCAACCCTCACCAGACTCAAGACTATCGCACCGATAAGCGTAAGTATTTGCCTCAAGTTTCGTCCTTACGTAGTTTTCTATCTCTTATCTCTGTTGCACTCTTGTGAATGGAGTTCGTTAGCGTTGCGATTCTTAGCATAGGGTTGGCAACTTGAACTTTTTTTTATAGAAAGTAATTTATTTTTATGATTATTTTATTATCAGTATGTTCTACGAGGGCCAAACCGAAAAGATCGGGAATATAATACTCAGGAATAAATTAGATTAAAACCTTTTTGGTTTATGACATGTAGTATGTATTATTTCAAACACAATTCCATTTTTGAATTTTAAAAAAAGTAAAAAAGAAAAGAGTAGTAGCCATTTGAATTTGACAAGTCAGTGGGGAAAATGGAGCTTACGCGGGAACATTTCCGTGCCATAATTTTTCACAACTTTCGTCGAGGTTTATCTCAAGAACAATGTCTCGCCGAGCTTGTTTCTGTTTATGAACTTGAAGCACCCAGTAAAACGACTATATATCGTTGGTATTCTGAGTTTCATCGTGGACGTTCCTCTCTCACGACAGTTCCTTCTACTGGTCGACCAAAAACAGCGGTAACACAAGATAACATCGATGCTGTGCGCCAATTAATAAAAGAAGATAGACATGTGACATACGAGCAGATTCGGGCTTCTCTCAGCATTGGTATGACAGCGATTCAAACTATTTTACATGATGAACTGGGTGTCAAGAAGTTAGTTTCCCGCTGGGTGCCCCATCGTTTGACCGAGGAACAAAAGTCGGCTCGTGTTAATTGGTGTCGGTCTACTCTGCAACGGTTCAATAGAGGGAGCTCAAATGCAGTTTACAATATCGTCTCTGGTGATGAATCGTGGATTTATTCATATGAGCCCGAAAGAAAACATCAATCGGCTGTTTGGGTCTTCGAAGGCGAGGTCAAGCCAACAAAAGTTGTCCGCTCTCGTAGCGTGTCGAAAAAAATGGTCGCTTCGTTTGTATCGAAAACTGGTCATGAGGCTACGATTCCTTTACAAGAACGCAGAACGGTTACTGCTGATTGGTACACAATAGTTTGTTTGCCGGAAGTCATAAGAGAACTTTGTAAAATTAATCCGAATCGTCGCATCATTCTTCACCAGGATAATGCGAGCTCACACACCGCTCGCAAAACGATCGCATTTTTAAACCAGGAAAACGTGGAGTTAATGGACCATCCACCGTATAGCCCTGACTTGAGCCCCAATGATTATTTTACATTCCCAAGAATTAAAGATATGCTACGTGGTCAACGATTTCAAGGCCCAGAAGAGGCAGTCGAAGCTTACAAATCGGCCGTTTCGACTATATCCACTTCAGACTGGAATTACTGTTATAATAATTGGTTTGATAGAATGCAAAAGTGCATCGATTGTCACGGAGAATACTTCGAAAAACAATGAAAGTAAATATTGTTGTATTATTTTTGTACTTTTTTCTATTCCCGATCATTTCGGTGTGGCCCTCGTATGTACTTTATTTTACTTACACAACATGTGGTTTAAAGGAAATCGGTCCTTTTCCTTACATCCTGTATATGCGTGTTTTACCAGTTTCGTATGTGTCATATCTATGTCGCAGCCATATAATATAATTCGCCGTTTTACATAACGGCAGCGGCATTTTACAAAACCGCGTAATTAGTTTCTGGCACGCCATATCGTATAACACGCCGTATTACAAACGGCCTTTAATGGGTGAATTTTAGGTTCGTTAGCTAAGGTAAACCAAACCTAACTTGGGACCGGGTAGGTTGGATTAGGTTATCTTGCGTCCACAACGCACGAGCCGAGCGAGTGAAGCGAGCATGCCGCCACGACAGCAGCCAGCGAGTGCCACAACGAATTACGCGCCGTTTTGTAAAATGCCGGCGCCGTTTTCTGCCCCTGAAACTGAACAACTTTTCCCAGGGAACAAGGTCGAAATACGAAAAACAAGTTTCGACCTTTCATACAAAATATACTGTCAGGTGATGCAGTTTGCATGGGAATTCAAATTTTTTTCTTATTTTGAATTGTTCCTTAGAAAAGTTGTTCAGTTTCATGGGCAGAACCAAAGCCCTATAGTCGTTTTTGGCCAGTTAATTAATTTTTCTTTGCATACATAAAATGTTTTATCGGTTTAATGGTTTGTAATGGCATATAACTTTTGAAATTGAATATTGTACTGTGCTCTAGCAAATTAGTTTTTACTGTAGAAACATTGACTATCGAATGTTTTCTTTTGTTTAAAAGATAAATACTATTAAACGAGCAATATTTGTATATATATATATATATATTTGTAATCGGTTTCTTGAAAACGGCTCTAACGATTTCGATGAAATTTAGTATACAGGGGTTTCTGGGGGCAAAAAATCGATCTAGCTAAGTCTCATGTCTGGGAAAATTCGTTTTCACAGTTTAATATTTCTTAGCGCGTTTTAGTGCGTTGAACAAACTTACAGCGCCATCTGTTGGCGAGTAGCATAACTTGCTCACCCGATGATATTTTCAGGTTGAGGCGGCTATAGAGCGAAGCTCGGTCACCCAGGTACTTATTGTATTAATAGATTACTTCAGATGAAATAGATTAGAACATATTATTTCATTAATGAAGTGGCGCTTTCATCTTCGCCCTCATCACAATTTACTTTTGAAAAACATTAACAACACAACAAATTGACAAAACAAGAGAAATTATCACAAAAAAACGCACTTATAGTTTTGGGGGATATTGTGTTTTAATTTGGATAAGGATTGTCCGGTCCCTTATAGTCTTATATCGCCAAATTCACCAAATTGCACCAAATTTTATCTAGATACTAGTTAGGTACCTAGCTCTCAATTTTTGATAGGAGCCAATTCTTGAATTTTCAATGGAATTTTTTTGAAATTCAAGAATTGGCTCCTACCAAAAATTGAGAGCTATGTACCTAACTAGTACCTGGAAAAAATATGGTGAAATTGTAAATCGTGTCTACGTGAAACAGCTAACTGACCGCACTATAATACGTTTAAAATGTAAAAAAACCGGCCAAGTGCGTGTCGGGCCACGCGCAGTATAGGGTTCCGTAGTATTATTACGATTTTTAATCGCAAAGCAGGTTTTGAGTAAATATTTCATAACGTTCATGACTTAAACTTTTACCTTCTAATGCTCAGCGAGGTCCTAACGCCTGATTGCTATTGCTTTTTTATCATTTTCAGTTTTTCAGCTATAGCTCATTAACCTGTGTTTTCCTTTTAATTTCA
Source organism: Athrips mouffetella (assembly GCA_947532105.1). Taxonomy (NCBI): domain Eukaryota; kingdom Metazoa; phylum Arthropoda; class Insecta; order Lepidoptera; family Gelechiidae; genus Athrips; species Athrips mouffetella. The sequence continues at coordinate 27,450,122 of OX383956.1, read as the reverse complement.
TCTTATAATATAAAAGTAGCATATTATGCTACTAATGTAATGTTTTTTAAGTTTCTACTAACTACCGTTTAACCGGGGGGGGGGGGATACTAGACTCCACCAAAAAAATGCGCTTTCAAGCTAATAGCCCTAAATCGAAAAATGATGGGGTAGACTTGAAAAAAAAAAGAAATTCAGCCCCATTTTACTTGTAGGGGAGGTACCCTAAAAAAAATTTTTTTTAATGATTTTATTTCACCACTTTGTCGCCTAGGCCTATGTCCAGCAGTGGACGTGTTTAGGCTGATATGATGATGATGAATAAAACAGTATGACGTCATACCATTTTGTTACGGTATAAAAATTTTATCGATATCGTTATGCGGTACCGATACTTTTAAATTATTTCGGTATGATAATTATTCCGATACAGAAATCAAGTGGTATCGAAATATAGTGGTACCCAAAAATTTTAAATATATATTTAATAACGGTATCGTTATTCCAGGGCCTGGAATCCCTAGGGCGGTAGATGGCGGGTGACACAACATGATTTTACACGATCACACAAGCCGACCGCTGCGTGCGCTACTCCTCCCGCACCCCGCATCATGCTATTCGATGTTAGTGAGAAGGGTTGAGAAAACAATACCACTTTACTATAAAGGTTTTATAACGGTATAAAACAAAACGGTATAACAAAATCGATATCTCTTTTTTTAACCCTTATTTAACCTTAACCTTTACCGTTTTCAGTCCCTGTTTGTTCGACGTGTTTTCAGCTTTCTAGTACCAAGGGTATCTGAGCTAAATCGCGGACAGACAGACAGACGGACATGACGAAATTATAAGGGTTCCTTGTTGACTACGGAACCCTAATAAGTAGTTATAGTAACATTACTACAATAGTTGGACATATGGTATCGTGAAGTTTTTATATATTGATATGTTATTTAATATTTTACAACTTTATTTAGTTCTATCACCAATAGTTTCCGTAGTGCATGCGATGAAAGAAATTTTATGGCAAATATTTTACACCTTGGGTTACATTATTAAAGCTATAGTAAGGATCCAAAAATTTTTCTAGTATTAAACATACTCAGGCCTATGTTACTCAGGCACAATGTAGCATTCTAATGGTGAAAGAATTTATGAAATCGGTCAAGTACTTTTTGAGTTTTTTTTGTTACAAAAATACAAATCATTCCTCTTTACAATATTAGTGTATAGGTAGAAGTGAGCGGGGACAGAAATGTATACATTTTGTGGTGGTTCACATAATTTTGTGCGCCACATAACGTTGTATATATTTTCGTAATCGCCTCTCAAAATTCTTCATGTTTATACCTCACTTCATAGGCTTAAGAAAAACAAAATTTCAAGATTCTCTATTTCGCCCCAAAAATCCACAATCATTTCATAATTTTAAATTAAGAAAAAGAAAGCACACTAGTTAACTGGATACAGGCTTTATCAGTTGTATATCGACTGCCTGCCTGCTCAATGATAATAATAATAATTTTAATATACTTAGTGTCACTCGTACTGTTGAGACAAATTTAATGACGTATGATTCATCAAATTCTGTTCAGCCGTTTAGTAGCTACGAGGGAACAAAGAAATGGACATACATCCATACAGGTCAAACACATAACCTACCCGCAAACTCCAGTTCATCCGTAATCATGGTGCTTGCAACAGCGCCGAAATATCGGGAGCTAATGGAAAATTCATATCATGGTCAGAACCCATCATACTGTTTTCATAATAGTATTAGTGACCGAGTGACCGCAAAACTCTCAAACAGTATGTCACTTACAGATAGTATACATACATTCTAGCCTTCAGGTTCGAACCAGACCAGTGAAATTATTCCTGACAATATTCATCTTGTAATTCAACGAAACAAAATAACGCCTCTACGAACGATTCAGTCTTAAGAGTATGCCATGCATGCAACATAATACTTAAGATATATATTAAATGGGTCCCATACCTTTGAACATTCAATGCTGTCAAGCTAAACAGGCATGCACTTCATGTTTCTGCTGAATTGTAAGTGAGTCTGCAGCAGTCTTATACTTACCCCTTTAGGTTTAGAGGTGTGAGTTGGGGTGCCACTGCCACTTGCCATAGAAGTCGCGTCCCCTTCTTTCTCACAACTGGAGTCGCTCGAGTGGCTATCGTGCGACACTGGCTTATATGGTGGGATAGTCTTCACGTTTCCGCCTTTTTTCTACAAGTATCCCCACCGAGACATTAATACAACAACTGTGATGCCGTAAGAGAATAGTTAAGAATTTAAAATAAAGGCACTGTAAGGTTGTAGGCATTAATATAACTGCAGGTTTTCAAGCTATTTTTTGTCTCATTTTGGATTGGATCTACATTATTGTATGAAGTAATTTTTAGTTTTTACCAATTTACTATAGTGATGCTGGCAGTATCCACAATATTTCACGTTATCTAAGTAGTTGCCTGCTTCCTCACACAGAAGGCCTAAGCTCTGCGCACAAGTAACATGAAATTGTTGTTTACATCCTGAAATTTTAAAACAATAATTAGGGACTGCAGTCAAGGGTTACTAGCAAACTTGTTATTATTATTATGAAAATAGTCACCTGATTTGTTGCATTGCATGCAAGCACCCGCAGATGCCCTATGTGACTTGTGTGATTCTTGGCAAATGTAGCATTGCTGAAAACATATTTCTGGATTTTATCTTGGTAAAAAGAAAGTTAATATCATGGTTAAGCTTCCCTCATGGAAGTGTTGTATAATTTGCAGAATGGGGCAGAGAAATGAAATGTAATTAAAATAGTTTTTCTAAAAAAGCTAAATCAATGATCCTGTTAAACATTCAATATTCAACAAACTAGCAGAAGCCTAACCTGTGCTGGTGAAATATAGCCTAAGTCTGTCATAAATAATGTTGTTTTCCACCAGTGTAAGAACTTCAAAATTGGTTAAGTAGTTCCAATGAATTTCTATGAACAAAGTCACAAACTTATTGTGTAACATATTCTTTGAGAGTATCGCGGTCACTAACACACACATTGGGATTTAAAAAAATATCCATATTGTGTTAAGAATCCATAATACTGTTTTTAAATGCGTATTATAGTGTAGATAGTCAACATTTCCAGTTGGGGCCGCCGCGATGCACGCAGAAGGGTGATCGGATCACGATGATGGAGCCATTTCACCCTTCCTAGATAGATTTACTATATAATAATAACAAATTCAGTTCCTAACATCCTTCAACCCTGCCATTCTGTAAACTAATAAACAACCCTCCCACTTGTATTTTGCTCACCTTGGAGTATCTCTCGGGAGGAATCAGCCTTAAGACAATTGGTTCCATAGAAGTCACATTCCCAAACCTGACCTCTGGAATGTAGAGGGCGCAGACAACATGAGCCCATCCCCCCGTGTCGGTGCGCTTCAGTGCGCCAGATTTCGATGGACAGAGTTCGCATTTCTAGAAGTTATGTGAAACTTTAACTTTGTCACATAAAATTTTAAAATATAGAGTTTTTATACTAATGCTGCTATTTTTCAAGTAATACTTACTACTTTTCCTTTTGTCTCGGGACTTTCACATTTTCTGCAATACCAAGGTCCAGTTGGTACGGTCACTATTCCATAGCAAGCTACAACAATTTGAAACTATTTAGCGGTGTGTAATTTTATTGAGTTTGATAGCACTTTAGTATTTAAGAGTACACATACCCTGGTGGACTGCAACAGTGCATCCGTTTCCATCACAATACACTAGCGGGTTGTCAGGCCATCCCCGCTCATCGGAGCACACACAGCAGCCTCCTACCATCTCCTTCATGCTGAAGGAGGCATTATTGTTTTAAAGCCTGCAAACCGTGATAAAGAAAAGTAGTTAGCAACTGTAGATATTTTATAAAGTATTTAATTAAGCAATTATGAATGATATTGATAAGATACCATTGAACATTTTCATAGATACAAATATGTATAATTAGTGCAATGTTATAAAGATGTAAACAAAATATTGCAAGACCATTTCACAGATGAAAAGAGTTTACTCTTAATGTAAAATAAGCATTTGTGCCTCGCTTCAATTTTGTAAATCTAATGACTATGTATCACACATTAAATAAGAAAGATGCACAAGAGAATTGATAATGTTTGACACATATAAGTTTCAGATGGTCATGAAAAAAGTAGCTACACAGAGAAAGCCTATTGGTTTTAAAATAATAGGCAACTTAATGATAAAATGTTATAACCAACACAAAGTAAACATGGAAAGATCTAGTAGATGAGTCAAACAATGAAAGTGACCATTGAAATATAGGTCTACCAATTTATTTATCAGCGAAATCAGCGAATGTACAACCAAAGTAGGTACCTACATAGGTACGAATGGATATAGATGCAATGAACACCAATGAAAATGAGACAGCAGCCTCCTATTATTTGCTAAATATTTACCAAAAAATAAATTCTCTTCATTGTTGAGAAATAGAAGAAAATTCCGGCAACAATTTAGAGATACATCATTCATTACTTTTGTTTGATTATCAACAAGCTTTTCATCTCACCTGCTCCTAGCAATAACTCTAAAAATGAAGTACAACAGAATCGATACTCATACATCAGTAAATAAAAACAATATAAACATTTAACTAAAAGAGTCTTAGAGACTATAGCACAATAGTACTATTTAAGATGTATAATAAAATAAATCAACAAACTAAGGCTGCCATTACGTTACATTACAATACAATTCAATTCGGCCAAAATAGCTTCGCATTGCATCGCTAACAGTGTGACCAATATTAAATTGCTGAATTTGCTGATTCCGTTATTTTATTTTGCTGACATAGCTAAGTGACATGACATGACATTAGTGGTGGTAGGTACAGAAATACCTTTAGAAGTGTATCTGCAGGTTTCTACACGAAATTATAAAGGAAATACTAAGAATTAGAGCGATAAAAAAATTATTTTGAAAAATTACAAACAATAATTGATTGACAACCAAAAAGTAAAGACCATTTTGCAGACGAGCCACAATTTAAAAGTAAAAAAACTAAAATGTTCATGAAGGTCGCAGTCGACATCCTCCCCACCTTGCAAGCTGCAACTTGCAAGATCAAAGATCTAAGCGGCGTGGAACCTTTATGGCTCATTTGCTTCTGGACGTGAAAGGCTCCGACATACTCGTAACTTCAACTTGATCATCTTCCTCTTGTGTCTCTTCCAATTCCAAGTCTTGTGCTTCAAATCTTTTGTATATATAGCATTTTGAAATAATGTTTCTTATATACTCATTTTCTACCTCCAACAATCCAATAATCGTCACGTAGAATGGATGAGAAAAAGTTTGAATTAACATGGCTGTGTTGAATATGTCTTTGTTGCATGAAGTTTATTTCCGGCGAGACTGACCATTTTTCCCGGCTTTCTGTCCACCATGATAAACCTTCCCGGCCAAGCGCGGCCAAAGCGGCTAATTTCTTAGCGGAGCAGTCCCTTGAGGTAAGATCAGCAGAATTCTGAGTACAATTTTATTTTTAGAGTTCGCTCACTGGAAATGAAACTTATTTTATGGTGGTCGTATAGAAATAAAAAGAAATGCTAAAAAACTACAGATTTTATAACATCAAACTGCCAAGTTTTTCAAATTCGGGATAATGCTGCTAAAATCATAGGATCCTGCTAATACTGGTCACACAGACTAACAAAGACAATATAGACTCTTTTTTCACCATAGATAAAAAGCAAGCCAGCGGCATTTTGGCGCCAAACTTTAAAAGCAAAGTGCACGACGAGGAAAGATTTGGAAATCTGAATGTACGACCTCGGGTTGTCCGACCGCGGAAGACGAAGCCAAGTAATGACCGCCCTCGAAATCCGTGTACACCATAGAATACATGAAACAGAGTTAGAAAGGCGAAGTAGGCGGGCCCCGCGTGGCACGGATAGCTCCGTAGGACAAATAAACGTCAAAACCTCAAAATGAATCCTTCTGCCCGACTCAATGGCGTAAAGAGCAGCGACGTATTTTTTAAGAAAATGCCGTTTTGTGCGATATTATCACGTCGAGCTTACAGCAAAGATAAAAATTAGCAAAATGGACGCCTATTGTACCACCGATAACCATTTAGAATACCTTTTTATCCACTATATTTGTTAAAACAAAAATATTTTTTAGCCGGTCGAAACCAGAGCAAAAGTGCTTCCAAAAATACATCGATATCGATAAATTTCTGTATACTTGCATTATTCCTGTAATGTTGAATACTTACTTGTATATATTTTTTAGCTTTGAAGTCAACCAATAATTTCTTAATAATTAAAAAATTAAAAATTGTTTGCACTCATACTAAATCCCAACTTTAGAAAGAGATTTTTGGCAGCTACCCACGTGATCCAAAAGAAAAGCAAAGATGGATCGATGCCACAGGGCGAAAAGATTAGTTAGCCACCAAAACAAGTTCTACTTGCTCCAAACACTTTCTGGAGAGTGACATCATCTTTTCGGCACAAAGAAGACATTTAAAGCCTCCTGTAAGAAACCGAAATCACTTCCCGGAGGGACACCAACTTTACCACACACGTCTTTACTGGTATATTAATTTAATTTGTTGGTTCTTCTTATTGCTGACTAGCAGTTGCCCACGACTTCATTTGCGTGGGATTCGAAAAAAGAGTAGATATGCTTTTCTAGGTCTAAGTCCATATTCCTGCCAAATTTAATCATATTATGTTTAGTGGCTAGGTCGTGAAAGAGTAACAAACATCCAAACATATAAAAATTCAAACTAAAATAAATTATCTTTATAATATTAGTGAGATATAAATAAGTAAAATGTAAATATCATGTAAATAATAAAACAAAACAATGCTTCATGATCTACTTTATTTTTAAAGAATATTTACACGCAGGGATCTTCTAATAATAACCGGACAAGTGCGAGTCGGACTCGCGCACCGAGGGATCCGTACCACCACATAATCACGATTGTATTAGAAATTTCAGTATGTTCCTGTGCTAGATTTTTTGAGTCCGACACGAGCTTGACTAGATTTTATTATTAATGTTATTTTATAGCTTATGCACTATAAACATTGCAATTTTCTTGTTTTCTTGTTAAGATAGAGCATAAACAAAAATCGCCTAAAAAAGGTCTTTAGTATCGGAGCCACACTTAATTTATATATTTTTTTTATTTTTAGTATTTCTTGTTATATTGGCAACAGAAATACATAATCTGTAAAAATTTGAACTGTCTAGCTATTACTGTTCATGAGATACAGCTCAAACAAAATTTTGTAAAAACAGATGACTTTGGTGGCATCTTTTTCATTTGGTTTAAAGTATTTTTTAAAACAAAAAATACATTATTTATTTACTCAACAAGCTGTGTTTGGGAGCCCCCCTTCATTTTTAAAATTTTTAGTATTTGTTGTTGTAGCGGCAACAGATATACACAATTTGTGAAAATTTCAAATTTCTACCTATTACGGTTCATGAGATACAGCCCACTGACAGACAGACAGACATCGGAGGCATATCAATTGGTCCCGTTTTTCACCCTTTCGGTACGAAACCCTAATAAAGAATGAGTATAAAACTAAAACCCGTATACAAGGTGTAAGTAAATACTTGGCTTCTCGAACAAAAGTTATTATGATGCTTTTCCAGGCAATACACAACACAATAAAACTAATTAAGAACGCACCCTTTCCTTCCCTCTCTTCCCCCCCCCCCCCCATACCTGCATGAAACATCAATGAAAAAGCAATGGCCGCGTGCGCAATTCTGTTCTCATGAAAATAATATCTAAAACGACAAAAACACCTGTGTATAATACAAAGTGACTTTGAATTTACAATGTTTTTTGTGTAAAGATTGATTGATGAAGTGTGACCTCCAATAAGAACCAGCGCCTGTATTCCCTATCATCAGGTACGTCCTTCTTCACCCCGCCGCCTGAGAATGTCGGATCTGTAAACGTTAGTTTACTATTATTTAATCTGTGATTTTAGTGAGATATAAAAAATAAAACAGCTTGCACAACCTAACATTAGCGTGACGATTAGTTTCTGCGCATGGTGACACGCGGAGAGCCAATGAACGCTTCGCAGTCTTTACCCCACCATACCCCGCGCACCCCCGCGACAAATTTTTTGTGTTCTGCGCATTAACCGCCATCGCTAGAGTTAGTTATTGCAAGCTGTACGAATCTAAAACAAACCTATGTTTCGTGGAAAAGTCTTAATCCAGAGTCAGTAATCCATTTTATCGATAATTTGCCCAATGAAACATACATCCCTAGCATTTGCACAATAATGATACCAGTATAACACATTTTTTTTTGTTTCATTCTTCCTTTCGGAAAGGCAAAGAGTACAAAGCCCATACAGCCATTTCTGATGTCTTTAATCTGTCTTTCTTTTTTCTCCCTTCGTAAAGCGATAGTGAACTTTACGAAGTAAAATGTTCGTGACTTTTTGGGACAACACAAACGGGGCTTAAACACGAGATCACTTGAAATCTTCATCAGCTGCGCACTCCGTAGTAAATTGTGTCCGTCTCCCCAGCAACCCATGCGAGATATGGCCAAGTGGCATACACCAAAATTTAGTGGAAATTGGTTCATTCCATCAGTAAAGTGTCAGATTCAGTGCATCAAAACTGATGACACTACGAGCTGAAAACTTTGGGTGGCTGTAGAGACGTCTCGTCAGCCAGCCCATTCTATACAGGGAAAACTACGAAGATTACATAAAAGCAAAATAGTTCCACATTTACTGCATGTCTAGTGCAATTGATTGTAAAAAAGCCGAATCGAAAATGTCCATATGGTAGGAGCCCTTCATCAATAATTATGGGTGGCTGGAGAGACGTTTTCCCAGCCAGCCCATGTGATATCTCGGAACATATAGTAGGTAGGAAGATAAAACAAAGCTTAATATTTACTACCTTCTCGGAATAGTAGGTAGCAAATATTTCAAAATCCTAGCTCCACTAACTTTTGAGATATTTGTATTTTTTCATGGGCTTGCTGGGGAGACGTCTCGCCAGCAAGCCCATGCTGTAACTCAAAAAGTACTGCACGTAGAATGCTGAGCGATATACCAATAGAGAGTGCATATTTGATGCAATAAGCACCAAGAAAAGTGAGTCCCTAGGTCTTACGGTTTCGGTGCTAGAAACAAATATCATTTTCCCGCCGAAAATTTTGAATGCATGATATGAAGTGCGACGTTGCCGTTCTGTGCAACTCTACATGTTGCTGTTAGAGCATTCAAAAATCAATCTTGTATCCTTATAGTTAAAAGGTACTGTAGACGCACGTGTAGATTATTTGTAATTTGAGAATAGTTCGGGAGACGGTGTACTTAGTAAAAGACTGATTGGTTATCAAGAAGTTTTTATTTATTTGTGGACGACATGTTAAGAACGAAAGAGATAATATGTATTTTAGCTAACGTGAAGACTAACTGGTGCCTCAATCTCTTTTTAGCAACCGTGACAACTGTATTCTAGGAGGAGATGTAGGTTTAATGGTCTCAGTAACAAACTAAAATTTTTAAAGTATTCTTAAATTGTTCTGTAATTAATAAGTTAAGAAAACTGATTTATTAAATAAATACGTGAGCCAAAATACATATTATGTCTTTTGTTCTTCACATATTGTCCACAAATAAATAAAAACTTCTTGTTAACCAATCAGCCTTTTAAGTACACCGTCTCCCGAACTATTCTCAAATTACAAATAATCTACACGTGCGTCTACAGGACCTCTTAACTATTAGGACACAAGATTGATTTTTGAATGCTCTAACAGCAACATGTAGAATTGCACAGAATGGCAACGTTGCACTTCACATCATGCATTCCAAATTTTCAGCGGGAAAATGATTTTTGTTTCTAGCACCGAAACCATAAGACCTAGGGACTCACTTTTCTTGGTGCTTATTGCATCAAATATGCACACTCTATTGGTATATCGCTCAGCATTCTACGTGCAGTACTTTTTGAGTTACAGCATGGGCTTGCTGGCGAGACGTCTCTCCAGCAAGCCCATGAAAAAATACAAATATCTCAAAAGTTAGTGGAGCTAGGATTTTAAAATATTTGCTACCTACTGTTCCGAGTAGGTAGTAAATATTAAGCTTTGTTTCATCTTCCTACCTACTATATGTTCCGAGATATCACATGGGCTGGCTGGGAAAACGTCTCTCCAGCCACCCATAATTATTGATGAAGTGCTCCTACCATATGGACATTTTCGATTCGGCTTTTTTACAATCAATTGCACTAGACATGCAGTAAATGTGGAACTATTTTGCTTTTATGTAATCTTCGTAGTTTTCCCTGTATAGAATGGGCTGGCTGACGAGACGTCTCTACAGCCACCCAAAGTTTTCAGCTCGTAGTGTCATCAGTTTTGATGCACTGAATCTGACACTTTACTGATGGAATGAACCAATTTCCACTAAATTTTGGTGTATGCCACTTGGCCATATCTCGCATGGGTTGCTGGGGAGACGGACACTAGTAAATTTACTGCATAACACACTATCTTTATTATCCACTAAATCACTAAAGGCACAAAAAAACTAAATTTCAATTAAGCAGGCAAACGCCCATGTCGAGTTCCCGCCAAAAAGTCCCCAGTATAACACAACAATTTAATATTTCAAAATCGCTAACTTTCTATTTTCAGTAAAGAAAAATCTAAATTATTTTTTTAAGTATTATGCATAATGTTGCACACATTTATAAATATATTGTTAGGGAAATATTTAAAAGGAAAGTTAAAACAAAGAAAGGTCCAATGGATACTTTTTGAACCGTTTTGTGCAAACTTTATTAGTATGGCCACATTTTATCTTTGTCTCTTTCTCACCCAAAAACGTCAGATTTTGACGTTTTTGAAAATAATGTTATAACGTAATGTAATACGGTAAATTTTTGATTGCTTGGATTTGGCTCTTTTGACTTTTTCGATTCACCAGTAGACGACAAATAGCTAGCGGTTTTTTTATGTAGTGAAAATATAATTCATCGTGTAAATGTGCGCAAACTGGCGACACCGGTTCTCGTACAAAATTGTCAGCATTGCCTTTCTAACTCTGTTTCATGTATTCTATGGTGTACACCCTGGATTGCGGCCGGACTTAGTATTATATAGTCTAAGGGCCGGACATTCATTGCGGCCAGACATTCCTCGTCCGAGCTCGGAATGCACAACCAAGTATGTACAATCACGGAATGTACGACATCGGAATCCGAAGCCAATCATGTCCAACCTCGAGATTGTACAACCACGGAATTTGAATCCAAGGCAACACGTCTTTGATAGTTTTCATAGGTCCGTTAGGTAAAGTGAACTCAACCTTACCGATTCCAATCGCCCATAACACACGAGCCGAGCGAGCGAAGCGAGCGGGCCGCCTCGGCGGCCGGCGAGATCCAGAAGCGAACTTGTGTCACATAATACTCTGCTATAAAAGTCTTTAAAAGTCGTCTTTGTACACGTTTTCCGTTGCCAGTCATTATTGGAACGATACAAGAAAAGCCGGCCCAGTATTGTACGACTTTAAAAAATTGTGAATTCATATATATAACTTAGTTACTCCTGCTTTGTTTTTATTTTATTTGTTTAGTCTTAAGTACCTACTGGAATGTAATCTGAGGGAAGATGCGAGACTCTCCCAACACAAGCCTTCAATCTTGCTGAATTACTTGAAAATAAGAAATAAATAACTTAAAAATAAACATAATTTGTAAAAAAAACAAGTCTCGCAACTTAGTTATTCTACCGTAAAAAGTTGTGAGATCCATGTAATACCAAGTCGGTTAATTTATTTAGTCCCTACTTAAGGGCCCTTCTCTGTTAAGTTATTACGTAATTCGCTAACCTAAGAACCATATCAATACTAAAAATCTTATCTTTAAAATAAATAGATTGACCTGGCAATCGCACTAAACAATCTCATTTACACACATTGTAACTCACAAGTCATACAATTTACAAAGGGTGTAAGGGACAGCCTTCCGAATACTGAAAGGGCATGATCAGTCAACGTAACTGAACAACTCTCAGCGAATAAAACTTTCAGGAAATGGAAGTCAGTCAGCAAGTCTTTCAGTATTCGGAAGGCTGTCCCTTGCACCCACAGACCTAGCAAAAGCGCGCTAACGCTCACCTTGCACCCTTTATAAATTTTATGACTTGTGAGTTACATTGTGTTTTCGTGCGATGGCCAAGTCGATTAAATAAATATTTATAAGATAAGATTTTTAGTATTGATATGGTCACTATCTGGGGGCACGACAGTGCCCCAGCCAAGACGAGCAAACAAAGGCACAGCAGTACCATCCGTTTCTCGAAGCCACTCAGGGCCCTTTTGACCCCCCTGTAACTTGCTTTTGGATAAAGCTAGAGACTTGAATTTTAAATGACAAAAAGTAGAGACTATACTTAGCTATATCCTTAAATTACATACCATTCCTATATAGCTTACGAGCTATAGCTAGTCGAAGTTAAGCAATATTGTCACTGACACACTCACTGACTCACCGATCATCAAAAAGATTTCGTACTTCCATTATAACTAGAGAGCTGAAATTCGGCACAGAGCTAGGGTTTAGTACCCATAAAAACTATCAAAACTAGGATCACTGAAGACCTGGAATAAGTACCTGATGGCTCTGTTGTGAAACCCTAATAGACCAGCCAGACTATGAAAAATATTAGAATACTGCCTTAGCAGAAAATAATCAGTGTGATGAGTATTAGCTGTTGATAAATTCAATTTTATAAAGCCATTGAGCTCATAAATAATAAAACACGTATTTCAGGATTAATAGTACTATAAAACATACAAAAAGAAGTGAAATCCCACCAAAAACATTTTTATGTATAATTATGCCAAGACAAGACCATATAGGGTGACTTTTAATTAGTTCTTGATAGCAAAAGATATGCATGTACTCATAATACTGAACAACTTTTCTCAAGGAACATAGGTCGAAATACGAAAAACCAAATTTGACCTCCCATACAAAATGCGCTATCAGCTGATGCAGTTTCTATGGGAGGTCAAAACTTGATTTTCGTATTTCGACCTCTGTTCCTTGGGGAAAGTTGTTCAGTATCATGAGTACATTCATACCTTTTTCTATCAAGAACTAATTAAAAGTCACCCTATATAGCTAGCATTTTCAAAAAGTTATCAGATCTCATGTACAGCGCCTTCAGAACAAGTTTGTCCATGACGGTTAATTCCGCGCATGTGTGACAGGCGGAGAGCCAATGAACGATTCACTCGCTCCCTGGGGGGAGCCGCGCTCACCCCCGCGACTCATTTTTTGACTTCTGCGCATTAACGGTCACGGACAAAGTTATTTTGTACGCAGTATACAGCCAAGCTTCTAAATTTCACAAAATAGACCTACACCTTAGTCAAAATGTGTGACTTGACCGTTTAGCTAACGACACGTGCGTGGGCGTAAGGTGAAACATTTATATATTTTCTGTTTTACAATAGTTCTTGTACTAACGAAACGGCCTAGCCACATATTTTGACTAAGGTGTAGATTTTGTGAAGTTAGGGCTTGTAGAGTTAAAGCGTGTACTAGAGTAGAAGCTTGGCTGTACATGAGATCTGGTAACTTTTTGAAAATGCTAGCTACTCGTATATGGTCTTGTCTTGGCAACATTGTACATGAAAATGTTTTTGGTGGGATAATATTAAACACTAGCTGTTGCCCGCGACTTCGTCCGCAAGGGATTCTATCTATATGACCATCCACCCTTCCGTCTATATGTCGTCCGTCCGTCCGTCCAACCATATGTCCAACCGTCCGTCAAACCATCCCTGTCCCTGCCCCTCTCCTTCTCCCCCTCCTCCTCCTCCCTCCTCCTCCCTTTTCCTCTCCCTCTATCCCTTCCCCTATCCCTACCCCTAACGCCATCTTTACCGCTATCCCTATTTTCATATAATCATAGAAACGACACCTATATTGATTTCTAGACATTTCAACCCGATCGCACCCCAATTTCACGTCCACTACGTTGGATTTCATAGTTGTTGTAGTTTTTGTAATCAGCAGCCCGATAAACCATACAAATGACACCCATATTGATTTTTAGACATTTCAACCCTATTGCACCCCAACCCCATCCCCAGGGGATGATGGTATTTAACGTCCACCACGTTGGATGTCATAACTTTTGTAGTTTTCGTAATCAGCGACCCAATGAACCATACAAACGATACCCATATTGGTTTTTAGACTTTTTCACCCCATTTCCCTTTTTTGGGGGTGAATTTGGGGTGGAATTTCAATAACAGTGATAAACGTTGCATAGAAATACAAACCTAATGCCTAAATAATAAATAATGTGGATTTTACTTAAAAAAAAAAAGGCTTTTCCACTTCATCCCCCTTTTCAGCCTTTAGGGTGTCGAATTTTCAAAAACCCTGAGATACGTAAATATTAATTTTTAAGCGCAAGCCTAAATACAAAATTTGAAGATCCTTTCATACAAACTTTCATCCCCTATTTTACCCCCTTAGGGGTAGAAATTTGTAAAACTCTTTGTTAGTGCGCCATTAAACCTCATAAGGAACCTACATGCCAAATTTGGAATTTCTAGACCCAGCGGTTTGGGCTGTGCGTTGATATGTCAGTCAGTGAGTCAGTCACCTTCTTCATTAACCAAACCAAAGAGTAACAAACATCCATCCATCCATACTTACAAACTTTCGCGTTTATAATATTAGTAGGATAGGAAGTAGGACAGGATATACAGATACACTGCTTTATCCACTGCAAATGTAACTTTGTAATCCTATATTTTTATATGGGAATATAAAGATATTTATGTTGTTGGTGAAACTAGAAAACTGGACAAAAGTTAAAAAGTATTATAGTTTTTCCTTGATTTATACAGTAAACAATAATTCTATTCTAAATTTGAAGCTTCTATGTCTGCTAGAAGTGCTTAATAATTCGGATGATCGGTTAGTGAGTGAGTGACAAAATTGAGAAATTTGACTGGCTGTAATCAAATTGAATGAAGTTTTAAATATACCGTATTTATACAATGCCTGCTTGGTTACTAAAAAAAACAGGCTTCTAGTTTTATCCACAACGAAGTTACAGGAGGGTCGAAAATGGCCTGAACTGCTTCGAGAAAAGGATGGTACGGCCGTGCCGCTTATTTTTTCTCGACTTGCGGGGGCACTGCCGCCGTGCCCCCAGATATATTCCTGTCTCCTCCTAGATCGATATTGAAGTACTTACCGTGAAATACGTCAGTATAAATAACTAGCTGTGCCCGCGGCTTCGTCCACGTGATATTCAGACAATGTGCAGTCTCTCCATCTCCCCTTCCCTCTCCCTCTCCCACTACCTCTCTCTCTACCTCTATCCCACTCCCTCTCCTTCTCCCTCTCCCTACCCCTGCCCCTACCCCTACTCCTATCCCTATCCTTAACGCCGTCTTAACCGCTATCCCTATCCTTATATAAACATAGAAACGACACCCATATTGATTTTGAGACATTTTAACCCTATCGCGCCCCAACCTCATCCCCAGAGGATGATGGTATTTCACGTCCACCACGTTGGATTTCAAAATTGTTGTAGTTTTCGTAATCAGCGATGCGATAAACCATACAAACGACACCAATATTGATTTTTAGACATATCAACCCTATCGCACCCCAACCCCATCCCCTGGGGATGATGGTATTTCACGTCCACCACATTGGATTTCAAAATTGTTTTAGTTTTCGTAATCAGCGACCCGATAAACCGTACTAACGATACCCGTATTGGTTTTTAGACTTTTTACCCCATTTCCCTCTTTAAGGGGTTGATTTTGGGGTGGAATTTCAATAACAGTGATGTATGTTCCACAGAATTACAACCCTAATGCCTAAATAATAAATTTAGTGGATATTACTTTGAAATGAAGGAGTTTCAACTTCATCCCCCTTTTCACCCCTTAGGGTGTAGAATTTTCAAAAACCCTGAGATACATAGAACTAAATTTTTAGTCGTCAATCTAAATACAAATTTTGAAGATCCTAACTTCAAAACTGACGGACTTTCATTCGTTATTTCACCCCCTTAGGGGATGAATTTTGAAAAATTTTAAAACACGTACTTATTTATTTTTAACCAAAAGCTCAAAAACAAATTTCTATAATTCTAACTTTAAAAATAAAAGACTTATAGACCAACATACGGAAAAAATATCAACCTCTTTTACCCCCTTTTAGGGTGATTTTTAAGAAATGCTTAAACACGTATTTCTTTATTTTTTACCAGAAGCTTAAATTCAAATTTGTGTGAATCTAGCTCAAGAAACAAAGGACTTTCATACAAACTTTCATCCCTTATTACACCCCCTTGGGAGATGAATTTTCCAAAATCCTTTCTTAGTGGGTGGTTTTGACTTGCACAGAACCTGTGTACAAAATTTCAGATCTGTATCTATAGCGGTTACGGCTCGGCGTTGATGAATCAGTCAGTCAGGACATGCTCTTTTATATATTTAGACTACCTGTTTTGTGGTTAGGTAAGAAAAATGCGAGCTGACGTCGTAGTTTGTTGAACTCTAAATTAGATACTTAACGTGGGTTTTGTCTTGCCTGTTTCCTTACATTACGTAAAGAACTGAGGTATAATCATAGGGTATAATGATACATTTTAAAATCGCAATATTCACCTATAGGTATTTTAATTACTAAACTATTACGGTGTACTGACTGTCACAGGTAGGCTACAGTCAGTACAGTCATAGCTTCGTCACGTAAGTAGGCATATACTATCGCCAAAGAATATAATGTATAATATTATTACGCTATCGCAGTCAAATCCATCTGACCACCAGTAACAAAGAGAAAGAAAAGTGTATACTTTTTCTATGACCAGTAAGCTCACTAGCTCACTTTTGCTTTGCCATGCTTTTGCCCTATGCCCGACCTTTCTAAGACTTAATAAAATATCATAAATCTTAATAGAGCATGGGCCACCGAGCCAAAAATGAGAAAACGGTAGATTTGGGAGGATCCCATTTTCCTTTTAGGTAGGTACTACAGTGAAATTATTCATTTATTCACAATATTTACAATTTATAACTTGTCCATAAATAAACCTTAATAAACTGAAAATTTCTTCAAGAGCGTCCCCACAAGACATGGTTCCTAAAAGGCTGGCGGCGTAGCCCCTTTTGTATGGCAAAACTCTACCTTTGAGCAACAAAGCTGCCAGCCCTTCGGTCACCAGAGGTCTCTTTGAGGCGCTCCGAGAGATCTTTAATGATTTTTTTATTGATGGACCCCAAGTGCCCATTGTCTCGAACCCTAATGGCACAGAATTCATAATAGTACTCTAATGGTGAGAACATGTAAGACTCCGATAGCTCGCAATATTTGCGGTTCTTTAAATTTTCGGCGTTACTCGCCGCAGCACCGGCTCGTTCACAGGTGTGAGATGGGGCCAATGTGTCGACGCAGGTTACATTACATCCCATACCAAGCATCTACCCTGTTGCCAAGGGATGAGCGTCAGTCGGCCGGGTCTCTTGCCGTAATGATAACTGAGGCGATAGCCCGACGAACGACGTCATTGAGAGCTGCGTGTCGTAGATAGGTTTAAAAGGCCGTGATTGCTGTCTCAAAGGCCAATCCTAATATTTATTAATATACTTTAAGGCTTCAAAATTTTATTTTCTCAGAAAATAGATAGGATTAGGTGAGAGTTCGTATGAAAATCCTACAGTTTTGACATGTGATGCAATAAAATTTAAATTAGAGCTACTGAAAGGAAATATTGAAACACGTCTTTCAGCATTGTTGTAAAATCATTCCTTAAGGGAGGAATTAAGGTTTTTTTATAATATAAAGTGCAAAACTACGTAAGCGAAGTAGTGGGCAACAGCTATTAGACTACATTACGATCAGCGTTATTAAGAAATGGCAGCTGTAAAGTGATACTTATTACCTCTTTCCTAAAACGCAAAATCTTTGAGGATATAGTTGGTATAATGTATGGCACCAAAGATGAGATCTGTCAGATTAAAGTAGACGGGATTTTGCGCAGGTACAACCTTGCGTCCCTCCCCGCTTGCCGCCAAAATGGCCTGGGAATTGTCTACTGCGCAGGTTAGCCACGTGATCCGTCAAGTCTCATCTTTCGTGGCGCACATTATAAGCGCCTCGCCGCCGTATCCGGACGAAAACGCAGGCGGCAAAAGTCCCTGCGGTAGAACAAACAGTCAAGAGCAGTATACTACCTTTTTTAGGGTTCCGATACTAAAACGGTAAAAATAAATGGTACAGCAGCACTGCACTTACTTTCTCGCGATATACGAGGGAGTCGAACACAGAACCTCCGGATCAAGAGCCGAATGCTCTAACTACTATATTATAAAGGCTGCGGATAGTAATAAGTAAATAAGTACCAACTGCAAACTTAAGTTTGTAATTCCATACAAATAATATGAAAATACAAGCTTACCTATACCAACTAGATTTATGTAAAAATGATTTAATGAAATATGCAGTCAGGTAGAAAACTAATTTAGAATCTGAATTGTAGAACATCAAAATAAGCTCAACGAAACCGATTTTGATTAAATCACATTTTTAAATTTTAGTAGTAAGGGAAGGGAACATCCCTTATATGAATTTCTAGAGACCAATTGATACTGCCGCAAATACCTTAAATAGAGATGCTTGGTCATGCAAAGTTTCATTAAGATTTTATGAGCCGTTTTTGCGAAAATTACAATTTATCATTTTCGTTGTATGACAGCTACCCTCAAAATGAGAGCCAGCAGGAAACTACTCAAAATCCATCGATAGATTTGCATAAAACTCTTAAATTCCAAATATGGTGTCAATCGGACCATTGGTTTAGCCGCTAGGCCAAAGCGTGACGGACAGAGCGACCGACGGACCGACCGACCGAACGACCGACGGACGGACATTTTTGTTAGACTTGTTTTTTATAATGTATAAGTGATATACATAGAGTAACACGATTTTCGCGCGCAAAGCTGCGCGGTTTGACGCGTTGCTCTAAGGTGATATAGAACACATTTTTGAGAAGATTAGAAAAACTTTTATTTTCACGAATACAATACCTTTCTCGCTCCGCTCGAAAGTAAAAAGGAACCCTTATGGTGCGACTCTATCTGTCACACCTGTTTATCTCAGCAACCACTCTTGCTATCGACTTGAAACTATTCCAAGTTTTAGAATATAGTTGCCCAACTTAATTGCACATGAAAGAATAAAAAAAAACTTATGATTATTAATGTAAAGGGGGCCCAAATAGGGGGGGAAAAATTTCAAATTATCGTTACTAGGTCGAGTGAGGTGTCATACTCGTATGAAAGGGTTTAACTTGTATATTCTAAAAGATATTTTTGTATTTTTTTACGACTCTAATTCAAATAAAGCATCTTTAAAGTTAAAGCTCCATTAAGTCTATTGCTGTGACTTTGTTTGTCAACAAAACGGAAAGTGTCAACAATAGATTTAAAAGAGCTTTAACTTTAAATATGCTTTGTGCAACTGGCCGTGAGATGTAAAATTTTTTAGAAATCTTCAAAAACCTTTACAAACAAATTTAGTTTTGCGGTCCTAAAAATGGACTTTATTGCTTCCAAAAATACCTACTAAAGGTATATCGGAACCCTCGGCGCGCGAGTCCGACTCGCACTTGACCGGTTTTTTTTGTACAAAGTCCAACGCGTCAAGCCTGATGTGCTCTTGACTGTACACAGTATCTTCCAATCAGTGTCACGTATTTTTAAGATCGTATATCTCTATGAGTCAGCTATTTATACGACAGTCCCATTTTAGAAGTGATGTAATAAAACATATTGAAACAATGATAAGCAAAATTTTCAGGAAAATCACTGCGTAGTTGCGGTCAAAGCCTCCAAAATAAATTTTTATGTAGGTTCTTACTACCTCTAATTTAGCTAATTCATAAGAATAACATTAACTATGTTAGACGTAACTGACACGTTCTATCGAACAATGTAAGTACAGTCTTTAACTTATAAAAAGCTCTAATTACGCGCAACCACGTTAAGTCGACATTTTTAAAACCCCATGGGCTCATGCTCATGACTTGTTTTAAGGGTGGAATTCCCCTGAGGCGGATTGGAGAGCATACGTATAAAAGTTGACGCAGTCAGATAGAGACTGCAACTGGATTGGTCTTTCTTGTGGGTAGATCTCTTCGTTACGCGTCGCTACTTCTCATCAGTGAAAACACAAGGCACGTACATTAACGTATATCTTTGCAAAATAGTCTGCCTCAAGTTCTGGGCACTTTAAAGGCCGAAACGAAACAAAGATAAATAAAATGAAGTACTTCTGGCGCAGTGCCTCGTACATGAAGAAAAAAGCCGGCCAAGTGCGAGTCGGACACCAGTCGCGCACCGAGGGTTCCGTACAAACCTGTAGGTATAAAGTAAAAGTTATGGTATTTTTCTCGCAAACATTTTTAGGGTTTCGATACAAAAATGTTAAAAATAAATGGTACAGCAGCACTGCACTAACCTTCTCGCAATACTCAAGGAAAAACTATCAACCGCAAACTTAAATTTGTAATGCCATACACATAGTATGGAAATACAAACTTTTATTTACGTTTTCCAAAAACAAATTCGAAAGAAATATACAAATCAATTCAGAATGCGAATTGTCAAACATTAAAACAAACAAACCTCAAACGATTTTGAGTAAATCACATGTTTAACTTTTGTTAGTACCGGAACACCCTTTATATGAATTTTCACAGATCAATGGATACCACCGTAGGATACTTGCATGGAGATTTTTTTAAATTTCCCAACACATGTTTCATATGGATAATTTTATGGTTCAGTTAAGTCTACTGAGCAAGCCCTTTCTGTTTTCGGTACACCCTGTGTACTAAATTTTATTCAAAAAAATCATAAAGAATACTCGTATCCAGTCAGGTAGATAACCAATCCAGGATTAATATTATAGAAAATTTTAATAAACTCAATGGAACCAATTTTGGGTAAAACACATATTTACGATTTGGTGGTACAGAAACACCCCTTATATGAAATTACACAGATAAATTGATACTGGCGCAAGACATCTTACATGGAGATGCTTGGTCATGCAAAGTTTCATCAAGATTCTATGAGCCGTTTTTGAGAAAATTTCATTTTTACTTTCGAGCGGAGCGAGAAAGTTGTTGTATTCGTGAAAAATAAAGTTTTTCTAATTTTCTCAAAAATGCACTAATACATCATAAAAAACAAGTCACCCAAAAATGTCCGTCCGTCGGTCGGTCGGTCGGTCGCTCGGTTGGTCGGTCGGTCGGTTGGTCGGTCGGTCGGTTGGTCGGTCGGTCGGTCCGTCGGTCGGTCTGTCCGTCACGCTTTGGCCTAGCGGCTAAACGAATGGTCCGATTGACACCATACTTTGAATTTAAGAGTTTTATGCAAATCCATCGAAGGGTTTTGAGTGGTTTCTTGCTGGCTGTCGTTTTGAGGGTAGCTGTCATACAACGAAAATGAAAAAAAAATAATTTTCGCAAAAACGGCTCATAAAATCTTGATAAAACTTTGCATGACCAAGCATCTCCATTTAAGGTATTTTGCGGCAGTATCAGTTGGTCTCTAGAAATTCATATACGGTGTTCCCTTACTACTAAAATTTAAAAATGTGATTTACTCATAATCGGTTTAAATGAGCTTATTTTTATGTTCTACAATTCGGATTCTAAATTGGTTTTCTACCTGACTGCATATTTTATTAAATCATTTTTATTAAATCTTTTAGGTATATGTAAGTTTGTATTTTCATATTATGTGTATGGATGGAATTATAAACTTAAGTTTGCAGTTGGTACTTACTCGTATTTTATTTAGTCATTACTGCAGCCTTTATAATATAGTAGTTAGAGCATTCAGCTCTTGATCCGGAGGTTCTGGGTTCGACTCCCGGCGGTGACACTGTTGAATGATGACTCTTGTATATCGCGAGAAAGTAAGTGCAGTGCTGCTGTACCATTTATTTCATTTTCGTTGTATGACAGCTACCTTCAAAATGAGAGCCAGCAAGAAACCACTTAGAACCCTTCGATGGATTTGCATAAAACTCCTCAAAATATGGTGTCAATCGGACCATTCGTTTAGCCGCTAGGCCAAAGCGTGACGGACCGACGGACCGACCGACGGACCGACCGACCGACCGACCGACCGACGGACGGACATTTTTGGGAGACTTGTTTTTTATGATGTATTAGTGATATAGAACACATTTTTGAGAAAATTAGAAACTTTTTTTTCACGAATACAATACCTTTCTCACTCCGCTCGAAAGTAAAAAGGAACCCCTATGGTGCAGCGTTGTCTGTCTGTCCATCTGTCTGTCTGTCACACCTGTATATCTCAGCAACCACTGATGCTATCGACTTGAAATTTGGAATGGTTTTAGAATATGGTTGTCCAACTTAATTGAACTTAAGAGAAGTAAGAAATAAATATGATTATTGATGTAAAGGGGGCCCAAATAGGGGGGGCAACATTTCAAATTGTCGGTACTAGGTTGAATGGGGTATCATATGAAAGGGCATTACTTGTACATTCTAAAATATATTTTTGTATATTTTTACAACTCTTAGTTTTTAAGTTATGATAAAAAAAATACAAAAAAAATACCGTTCCCTCCCCCTTATCTCCGAAGGTTGTGAATGGAATAATCTGAATTAATTACAGTCGATATAAATTTATATAAATATTACAGAAAAAATAAAATGATCTTTCTAAGTTAAACATTTTTTTAGAAATATGCAAAAATCTTGACAAACAAATTTAGTTTTGCGGTCCTAAAAATGGACTTTATTGCTTCCGATAATACTAAAGGTATACCGGAACCCTCGGCGCAAGAGTCCAACTCGCACTTGACCGGTTTTTATTATGTGATGTAACTAAAAATTTAAGGTTTTCAGAATTTTTCCTTTATGTGTGCTATAAAACGTTGCTTCATGCCAAATTTCAAGATTCTAGGTCGACTGAAAGTATCCTTTAGGTTTTGATTCCCTTCTTGCGAGTAGTTGCGAGTTTCGAAATATGCGGCTCGTAAATTGCTGTTTCTTTTGGTTGGGTTGACATAAAAGTTTGATTTAGTTACAACTTAAGGTGATCCGTTTTCCATACAAACATTCAAATGACTTGCATTCTTACGCGGGACATAAATTTCTGTTGAAAAACGAACGAATACTGCTATTTTTAGTTAAATTTTTCGCTAATTAATACAAAAATACAGTTAATGTACTGAAAGTACTATTTTTGTTAGCAATTTTTGGTTCAATATTACGATTGTGGGCGTGCGGTCAAAACTGTACGGTTGTGCTTTGTGTGCATGTGTGAGTGATCGTACTCATGTAAACACGGATTGACGAGAGTAATTGATTTTAGTGGACATATGGAGATATTTTTCTTATCAAAATTGTTGTTAGGCGTTGAAGTTGCACGATGAAATTTACGCGAATCAACTTTTAGCACATATATAGTTGGTACTTATTGCATTAAAAAATAAAACCTTGTATTTGCAGCAGTGGCTCCATCTAGTTGCGTTCGGGGCTAAGCTGGCCGTTACAGATCACCTCAAAGGAATTATAGACCTGAGTTTTTGATATGAATTTCATAATTTCTCTATGCGTTCATGAGGAAAAGGGTAAAATTATTATTAATATTTTTATTATATGATGTAACTATAAATTTATGCTTTTCGCAAATTTTCCTTGATCTGTGCTATAAGACGTTGCTTCGTACCAAATTCTGAGTTCATAGTTTTGATTCCCTTGCGAGTGTCGAAAATTTGCGTCTTTTGATTTCGTCGGCTTAGAAGTTTGATTTTTTGACAGCTCCAAGCTTGGGGGACAGTAGACCTGAGTATTCGATATGAATTTCAGCTTGATACCTCCACGGGTTCCTGAGAAAAAAGGTCGTGACAGACAGACAGACAGACCGACAGACGGACTACGAAGTAAACCTATAAGGGTTCCGGTTTTTCTTTTTGAGGTACGGAACCATAAAAAGAATTTTGGGACGCCTTTCTTTGGGGCCCTTGAAAGTAAAGAATTAACAAAAATATAACTAGGGGAGCCCTGCCCTCAGGGTCTTCGAATATCTTTATATTGGCTTTATACTGGCTCTTTAGCCAGATATAAAGGGGCCCTTTTCGTTATGAAGGAAGGCTGGCAGATATCAGTCGCTGTATAGTTTTTGATAATGAAAATTACGTAGTATTTTGTTTTACTATCAACAGGAGAGGCGGGTAATTTTACCCGACTACGGCAAAAAGGAGGGTTATAATTTAGACCGGTATTTATGTATGTATATATATGAATCAAACACACCTCGGATATACACACCTCGGATATACATATAGCAACTTTAAACACAAGATCATTACGAACTACTGAAAAGCTCACTGAGTTTGAACTAGCCATAGCAGATATCAAATGGGACATAATAGGAATAAGCGAAATGAGAAGAAACGGTGAAGGTATAGAAGATTACGGGGACTCCATTCTACACTACAAAGGAGAGACACCAGGATTATATGGTGTGGGCTTCTTAATTAAAAAGAGACTTGCTCACGGAATCGAAGAAATAAAAGGGATATCTGAAAGAATAACTGTGTTGAATATATCTTTACCCTTACATAAAAAAGAATAATGGTCCATCATCCAAGCATACTCACCAACTGAATCAGATAAAAAAGATAATGTAGAAAAAATTGAAAAATTCTATGAAGACTTAAAAACAACTATTTTAAATTCCCACAAAAATATTATCCTTATGGGAGATTTTAATGGCCAAATAGGAACTTGCAATAACAATGGAAGAATTCACAGTAGGTAAATACGGTTACGGTAGAAGAAGTAAAAACGGCGATAGGTCACCTTTGCATTAGAAAACAAACTCAAGATTCTCAATAGCTTCTACAAGAAAAAGTTAACAAAAAAATGGACGTGGATTTCTCCCAACGGACTGCATAAAAACGAAATTGATTTTATTACGACTAATAATGCCAAAGTGTTTCAGGATGTATCAGTCATACAAAATTTAAACTTTTATTCGGACCATAGAATGGTTCGTGCTAGTCTGACAAGTACACCTATAAAGAGTAAAAGGATGTTCAAGAATGATAGCCCTTCCTGTATATACACCTGCGATGACAACCAACTTACAAATAGTTTGAAAAAATCTATAGGAAAAGACAACATACCAACTCAAACCAAGTATGAAAAATTTATAAACATCTTACAAACACAAACCAAAAAAGTCAACCCAAAAAGCAATAGGACCGTTTCTAATGAGACACAACAACTACTACAGGAGAGGAAAGATCTAGTACAACAGAAAGAAAATAAAATCAACTGCGGTAAAATTGCAAAAATTAGCAAAAAGATAAATGAAAATATAAGAATAGGTAAGAAACTAAAAAGTCAAAATACACTGAAAAAACACATTGAGAATACTGGCGGAATAAAAAAGGCTATAAAAGAATTGAATACGAAAAAAGATTGGATGCTAAAGGTGAGGACTAAAGATGGAAACTCTACTAATAACAGATCAGACATACTCAAAACAGCTTCAGACTATTACCGAAATTTGTACAAAAGCAAGAACCAGGAAGAAATGATAAGTGAAAGAAACGTAACAGACTCAGAACCGATACCGAAAATATTAAAGGAAGAAACAATAAGAGCAATTAAAACACAAAAAAACCGGTCAAGTGCGAGTCGGACTCGCGCGCCGAGGGTTCCGATATACCTATAGTATTTTTGGAAGCAATAAAGTCCATTTTCAGGACCGCAAAACTAAATTTGTTTGTAAAGGTTTTTTGCAGATTTCTGAAAAACTGTGCAACTTAGAAAGATCGTTTTATTTTTGCTGTAAAGTTTACATAAACCTCTGTCAACTGTAATTAATTCAGATTTTCCCTTACTCAAACTTCGGAGATAAGGGGGGGGGGAATGGTATTTTTTTTGACATTTTTCATCATAACTTGAAAACTAAGAAACTTAAAAAAATACAAAAATATATTTTAAAATGTACAAGTAAAGCCCTTTCATATGATACCCCACTCGACCTAGTAGCGACAATTTGAAATTTGGCCCCCCCTATTTTGGCCCCCTTTACATTAATAATCATGCTTTTTTCAAAAAATTTTCATGTGCAATTAAGTTGGGCAACTATATTCTAAAACTATTCCAAATTTCAGCTCGATAGCGTAAGTGGTTGCTGAGATATAGAGGTGTGACAGACAGACGGACAGACAGACAGACAGACAGACAGAGCGGCACCATAAGGGTTCCTTTTTTTTACCATTTTGGTATCGGAACCCTAAAAAGAGACAAGACACCCGGAACCGACCAAATAACGAACGAATTACTAAAAGATACCCTACCGATCATTGCCCCTACTCTAACAGATATATTCAATGAAGTAATAGAGACGGAAAATATTCCTACAGACTGGACCAAATCAACTATAATATCTATATATATAAAAGAAGAAGGTGACTGACTGACTGACTGATATATCAACGCACAGCCCAAACCGCTGGGTCTAGAGATTCCAAATTTGGCATGTAGGTTCCTTATGAGGCCTAGGGGTGTATTAAGAAAGGGTTTTACAAAATTCCACCCCTAAGGGGGTAAAAGAGGGGATGAAAGTTTGTATGAAAGTCCGTCAGTTTTGAAGTTAGGATCTTCAAAATTTGTATTTAGGCTGACGACTAAAAATTTATATTTACGTGTCTAAGGGTTTTTGAAAATTCGACACCCTTAAGGGTGAAAAGGGGGATGAAGTTGAAAATTCTTTATTTTTAAAGTAAAATCCACATAATTTATTATTTAGGCATTAATGATGTAATTCTATGCAACGTTCATCACTGTTATTGAAATTCCACCCCAAATTCAACCCCTAAAAAAGGGAAATGGGGTGAAAAAGTCTAAAAACCAATATGGGTATCATTTGTATGGTTTATCGGGTCGCTGATTACGAAAACTACAACAATTTTGAAATCCAACGTGGTGGACGTGAAATACCATCATCCCCGTGGGGATGGGGTTGGGGTGCGATAGGTTTGAAATGTCTAAAAATCAATATGGGTGTCGTTTGTATGGTTTATCGGGTCGCTGATTACGAAAACTACATTAATTTTGAAATCCAACGTGGTGGACGTGAAATACCATTATCCCCTTGGGGATGGAGTTGGGGTGCGATAGGTTTGAAATGTCTAAAAATCAATATGGGTGTCGTTTATATGGTTTATCGGGTCGCTGATTACGAAAACTACAACAATTTTGAAATCCAACGTGGTGGACGTGAAATACCATCATCCCCCTGGGGATGGAGTTGGGGTGCGATAGGTTTGAAATGTCTAAAAATAAATATGGGTGTCGTTTCTATGTAAGGGATAGCGGTTAAATTGGCGTTAGGGGTAGGGATAGGGGCAGGGATAGAGGTAGAGGTAGAGGTAGAGAGGTAGAGAGGTAGATAGGTAAAGAGGTAGAGAGGTAGAGAGGTAGAGAGGTAGAGAGGTAGAGAGGTAGAGAGGTAGAGAGGTAGAGAGGTAGAGAGGTAGAGAGGTAGAGAGGTAGAGAGGTAAAGAGGTAGAGAGGTAGAGAGGTAGAGAGGTAGATAGTTAGAGAGGTAGATAGGTAGAGAGGTAGAGAGGTAGATAGGTAGAGAGGTAGAGAGGTAGAGAGGTAGAGAGGTGGAGAGGTGGAGACGTGGAGAGGTAGAGAGGTAGAGAGGTAGAGAGGTATAGAGGTAGAGAGGTAAAGACGTAGAGAGGTAGAGAGGTAGAGGGAGAGGGAGAAGGAGGGCGAGAGAGAGGGAGGGGGACGGGGTGAGGGAGAGGGAAGATAGAGGGACGGGGAGGGGGAGAGGAAGGGGGGTGGGAGAGAGAGGGAGAGGGTTTCAGTTTTTCTCAATTACTTCTGCGAATTGGCTCTGTTTTGAAATATTACATAAAGGTGTCTCTCATCTCTCTCTTTACATTTGTTAGGATACTGCTGCTAAGTTCCTCTGTTCTGAGTAATTTATGAGTAACGTCTGTATATTATATAAAATTCAGCTGGATCTTGAATTACACTCATTGATTTGCGCAGGGTTAGTCCTGTTTTTCCTTAGTTTAAAATTACCCGGAAATGACGGGAAAATATCTCACTGCTTCGGAAAACCGGTAACAACATAAATACTAAATCCACGCGAGCGAAGCCGCGGGCAACAGCTAGTTACTACATAAAAAAGGGGATAGAGGCGATATAGGGAATTATCGACCAATCAGTTTAATGTCGAACATACATAAAGTCTTCTCTAAAATAATTCTATCCAGAATCACATCTACACTTGACGAAAACCAACCAAAAGAACAAGCAGGGTTCCGTAGTAAATACTCAAAAGTAGACCATATACATATTCTAAGACAAGTCCTACAGAAATACAAAGAATACAATAAAAGTTACTACCTGGGATTTTTTGATTACAACAAGGCTTTCGATTCCCTAGAACATCAATATATTTGGGAAGCATTGCGTTATCAAGGTATACAGGAAAAATACATACAAATACTTAAGAACATATACTCCAAAAGCACAGCCCAAATCAGGCTGGAAGTAACAGGAGAGGAGTTCCCTATAGAAAGAGGAGTCCGACAGGGCGACCCAATTTCACCAAAGTTGTTCTCCGCGGCCTTGGAGATGATATTCAGAAACCTAGATTGGAACGAAAACGGACTCAATATAAACGGTGGAAACCTTAATCACTTACGTTTCGCAGACAATCTAATTCTATTCTCGGAATGTCCCAAAAAGCTAGAGCAAATGCTTCAACAACTATCAGATGAAAGTATAAAAGCAGGACTTACAATGAACACAACAAAAACAAAAATTATGACTAATGCTCCACAGACATACAACATCACCGTAAACAATGAAAAAATAGAATACGTGAACGAATATATATACTTAGGACAGCTTATTTCCACACAAGATATTATGCATAAAGAAATTGACAGTTGAATTGCCAACACATGGAAAAGATATTGGTCTTTTATCGAAGTTATGAAAAACAAAGACATGCCAATTAAAGATAAAAGAAAAGTCTATAACATGTGCATTTTGCCATGTTTAACATATGGCTGTCAAACATGGGCATTGACTGAAAAATTAAGCAACAAAATAACAGTATGTCAAAATGGAATAGAGAGAAGTGGTTGGAGTAAAAAGAAAAGATAAAATAAGATTAAACAAAATTAAAAGTGTAACAAAATTTAAAGATGTGAGCAAAGTATACAAAACACTCAAGTGGAAATGGGCAGGACATATACTAAGGGAGAAAAAGGAGAAATGGACTAAAATAATAACAGAGTCCCCAGAGATGGTAAAAGAAGTAAAGGACGACAAGTAAAACGTTGGGAAGATGAAAGAGTAACAAACATCCAAACGTCTAAACATTCAAACTTACAAAATTTTACCTTTATATTATTAATGAGATATAAATAAGAGAAATGTAAATATCGTGAAATAATAAAACAAAACATTGCTTCATGATCTCTTTTATTATTGAAGAACATTTTTACGCAGGGATCTTATAATAATAAAGAATGAGTGTAAGTAAATCCCATACATAAGGTATATGTAAAAACTTGGCTTCTCAAACAAAAGTTATTATTATGATTTTCCAGGTAAAAGTCCTGCCAAGTTTCGTCACATTCTGTTCAGCGGTTTGGCCGTGAAAGAGTAACAAACATTCAAACTTTCACCTTTATAATATTAGTGAGATATAAATACAGCTTGTGACGATTAGTTTCTGCGCATGGGTGAACCGCGGAGAGCTAATGAACACTTCGCAGTCCTTCCCCCACCATACCCCGCGTCTCGTTTTTAAAGTTAGATTTAGCAAGCTGTATGAATCTAAAATTATTTCCTTGCTTCGACCTATGTTTCGTAGAGCCATTTTATCGATTATTAGTCCAATGAAACATAACCAATGATCTTACATTTACCATGATAGCGTACTCTTAACAATTTGTACAAAGGCAAAACGAGTAGAGCAAGACATCATAGGCGATGTACTTCGTCCCTTTCTAATTATTGCCATACTAATGAAGTTTGCACAATTTCCGTGCAAAATGTTAACTTTTATATTCACAAATTTATTTATATACGTATTTTTAAATACTTATTTGAATAATTTTCAACGTGCAAAGTATAAACTTCTCTCTCAGTTTTCATTAAATATTGATAAATGCAGAAAATCATTTTCTTTAGATTTATCTGGATTAAAAACTCTTTGGTAAAATGATTTTTAACAAAGATTTTGCATGACATTTTATTGATGTTGTCATGGCAACATAAACAAAATGTCATGCAAAATCTATTAGAAAGGGACAGCTTCCTCTCATCTTACGTCCTACTCTGCTCGCATAATTTTTGGAAGAGCGCAATCTGGTTAAAAGCGCCACGCGCGAAGTAATAAATCTATGAACATAACATCCCTAGCATTTGCACAATAATGATACCAGTATAAAACAACAATTTAATATTTCAAAATCGTAAACTTGTTATTTTCAGTGAAGAAAAATCTAAATTATTTTTTAAGTGTTATGCATAATGTTGCACACATTTATAAATTTATTGTTAGGGAAATATTTAAAGGAAAGTTACAACAAAGAAAGGGCCAATGGATACTTTTTGAACCGTTTTGTGCAAACTTTATTAGTATGGCCACATTTTATCTTTGTCTCTTTCTCACTCAAAAACGTCATATTTTGACGTTTTTGAAAATAATGTTATAATATAATGTAATGTAATACGGTAAATTTTTGATTGTTTGGATTTGGCTCATTTGACTTTTTCGATTCAACAGCAGACGACGAATAGCTAGCGGTTTTTTTATGTAGTGAAAATATGATTCATCTTGTAAATGTGTGCAACCTGGCGACACCGGTACTCGTACAAGATTGTCAGCATTGCCTTTCTAACTCTGTTTCATATATTATAAGCTTTTACTCATCGTACATTTATCTCATACGGTCATGGAGATGTGAAATTATACCCCATTTATTAAATGTAATCTGATATTTTTATTGAAACCTGCCCTATGACGCACCCTTATATTTTTACAAGCTTTTATTTAACTTGCAATGTTCGTATGTAAGTAAGTAAGTAACCTTTTTTTTCAAATCTTGCAAACCATTTTTCACCAACTTGCTGGTATTCGATTGAGCTGAAATTTGGTGTACTTATATAAGTTCGGTGACAATGCAATATTATGGTACCATTGAGCTGATCTCATGATGGAGCCGGGATTTAGGAACTGGAACTCTCTGATGGAAGATACTAGGACAGTTGAGTTTTGGCTCGTTTGTTTTGTAATCATGAGTACTTTCTATTTATTACGATGACAAAGGTCTGAAGATGGAGCCGGTGGAGTCCTGTTGGAACTCCTAGATGGAAAGTGCTAAGATAGTCGAATTTGGGCTCGTTTGTTTTGTCATCATGAGTACTTTCTATTTCTAATGATGACGAAGGTCTGAAGATGGAGCCGGTGGAGTGCTGTTGGAACTCCTAGATGGAAAGTGCTAAGATAGTCGAATTTGGGCTCGTTTGTTTTGTCATCATGAGTACTTTCTATTTCTTATGATGACGAAGGTCTGAAGATGGAGCCGGAGTAGTACTGTTAGAACTCCTGGATGGAAAATGCTAAGATAGTCGAATATGGGCTCGTTTGTTCTGTCATCATGAGCACTTTCTATTCATATAGCTCAAGAAAT
This sequence comes from Athrips mouffetella, assembly GCA_947532105.1. Classification (NCBI taxonomy): domain Eukaryota; kingdom Metazoa; phylum Arthropoda; class Insecta; order Lepidoptera; family Gelechiidae; genus Athrips; species Athrips mouffetella. Next base: position 27,418,258 of record OX383956.1, on the reverse strand, counting down.
ATTTCATTTGAGTTGCATTGGGATGTAAGGGTTGTATCTAAAAACATTTTTTAGAAGCCAAGCCAACCTTACCTGCTCGTGGTGCATCCTGCCGATTAACTAACAAGGCTCTGGCGAAATTATACCCAAGGCAAGGTTTTCGATTACGCCAAGGTCTGGATGGCATGGGGGAATCATGTCGCGAGTAATCGACTACCCAAGCTCAAGGTGGGGTACGTGCTGAGGAGCTGAATGGCAGGGGGTAGCAAACATGCACTGTCGCTAACGTACCAACTTCGGGGCACCGGGCGCACCCCGTCGGATTAAATGCCTTACCCTTCTACTCCGGAATCTCTGGGAGGGTGGAACCAATATTTCTTCCGGTCTCGTGGGAACAACATGGATAAACAAAAGCAAAAAAATAAAGAAAAACATGAAACCTCAACACAAAGAAAACGGCGCCTGGAAAAAGCCCGAAACAAATATCTTGAAAAGAAGAAAAAAAATTAGTCAGAAAATATAGATTGTACACACAAACCAATAGAAAAAAGGCAAGCAAAATTAAGATACTTAAGAGAGTATGCGTCACAAGCGCGGAATAATGAGTCTCAGGAAGACAGAGAGCATAGGCTAGTATTTTTAAGAGATTATGCGTCACAAGCGCGAAGTAATGAGTCCCGGGAAGACAGAGAGCATAGGCTAGTATTTTTAAGAGATTATGCGTCACAAGCGCGAAGTAATGAGTCCCAGGAAGACAGAGAGCATAGGCTTGAATATTTACGGGAATGCGTTTCAAAAGCTCGAGAAAATGAAACGCCGGATCAAAGGCAGTTGAGGCTTGCAACTTCACGGCAATACTCATCGCAGCTGCGCATTAGTGCGACACCGCAAGCCAATCAGGTTTCCACAGAAAGTGCAAGGTTGAGGATGTCTCAAAGACGTGTGGCTCTTAATGCAGACAAGGCGACTTTTATCAAATCTGTTAACACTTTCTGTGATGCTACCTGTGACGTATGTAATAAACGTTGTTACCCAAATCAAGTGACAACCTGTCGTCCTAGTGTCCTAGCATTAACATACTTACCAGACGAGCTACTAATGAAATCACCATTGAAAACATGCCATCGTTGTAAAAAACATGTTACTAGCGCCAAGACTTTGCCACCCCCGAAAGCATACTGGAACAATTTAGATCCTGGTCCTATACCTGATGTTATCAGTTCATTATCCCAAGCCGAACAACGATTAATATCAAGAGTAATACCGTTTGTGAAAGTAATTAAATATGATGGATTGTTTGGCCAGTATGGTTTTAAAGGCCAAGCTGTTCTCTTCGCTCAGGACATATTTGAAGTGAGTGAGAAATTACCTACTATGCTACCACGATCTAGTGATAGTACTGGAATCATAATTGTGACAGAACATCTAGAAAACTTGCAAATAACACGTGAATATTGCATAAACCGTGAAAAAGTATATGCAGCATTGCGGTGGCTCATTCAAAATAATCCGTTGTATAGAGACGTTTCCATTGACGAAAACGCTCAAATAGATCAACAAGATTTTTACCGTCTACGACAACCAGTACAAGCCGAAGAGTGTGAGAATTTAGGGCCTCTTCCTCGTTCAGTTTATGTACCTATTAATAATTTGGCGAGAATTGTGCGTGCCTCTTGGCATCAAGGAAACGAAGACATATTCACGTCTGGATTTGCCGGAGTGCAATGCCTTGCAATGGCCTTGGCCAACATCGTTAGAGCCAGCATTACGTTGCCAAGTACATGGACCACGAATACTCTCAACGAAAATTTAATACAGGGAGACTTAATCTACAAAAACATTCGCGACTTGACATCACAAAATTCAGAAAATGCATATCCTATTGATGATACTGGATACTTAGAAGTGGGCAATCTAGCAGTAATAAAACATGATTTAGTTATGTTCAATACGTCGTTTGCTATTGACTACGATAATGACACGCAACTTTTCGGTAGTTTACAGGACTCAATTAATCGTAACAATATAGGTATGACGTTAAAAGATGCAATGTCACAATTATTCAATCAGCACTCTGCCGGAATATTGATTGCATCTGGCAAATCCTTTGGAATAATTAAATATGGAGACAAATTTTATTTTACAGATTCTCATTCTTGCGGAGCTAAAGGGGCAAGTGCTACAAATGGAAAAGCTTGCATTATTGAGTGTGATGGTCTGATCGAACTTAATCGCATATGCAAACGTGCTACTCAGTGCAGAAACGTGCAGTATACCATCAATCACATAAATGTAATGCAACAAAGTAATGTCCATGGTACTAACAATGAAAATTGTCTACATAACGTCCATGGTGTAAATATTAACAACAGTGTAAATGGTGTTGATGATATCAATAATATTGATGGCGTAAATAATGTCCAAAGTGTAAATATCGCCAATTGTTTAAATAATATCAACATTGTAAACGGTGTCGATGATGTAAATAATGTTGATGGCGTAAATAATGATAGTGTCAATGGTGTAAATAATGTCCATGGCTGTCTAAATAATATCAACAATATAAATGGTGTCGATGGTGTAAATAATGTCAATAGTGTAAATAGCGTCAATGGTGTAAATAATATTAACAGTGTAACTTGTGTCGATGGTGTAAATATTGTCCATAGTGTCAATGGTGTAGATAATGAAAATTGTGAAACTAACGTAATTATCGGTCCTCAAAATTGTGAAATGAATACTTCTAAAAACGTCGTGATAAATATGGAAACTGACAATGATCAATTTATAAGCGAAGTTGGTATGCAAACTTCAGTTAAGACTAGAAAATACTTAAGACTAGAATATTACTTAAGAGGGGATCGTACCTGTGAATAAATCGAGAAATAGGTATTTGAACAAGCTATTGCCATCGCGCTGCGCCCGAGTAATCGCTTTATCATGTGCGACAGGGACAACTACGCTTTTGCCTACAAAAACCTTGACCAGATCGGCGTTTTGTTTTCCCCTATTTTCTCCTTCAAATCTGAGCCGATTCGATTAATTTTGATACCAATATTTAAAGAAAGAGTAGATCTATGCTCCTATGATTTTCTTTTATTTTAAAACCATTTAAAATTTGAATGGTAGTCGTCTGAATAGGGCGGCAAAATGGGGCATTTTTTAGGTTTTTTTTGAAATTTATATTACTTTTTGTAGTTGTTTTTTGCGCAAAAGTAAAACATAGGGGCATGCCTAGAGTAGACCTAGATTTTATAAAAAAAAACATTGCTCTACGGGCATTATCCAGGAAGAAAACAGGGGAAAACATTTGTATGGAAAAATCCAACTGCTATCCCCTCTTAACAATGATCAAAATGAATAGTATTAAAATATAGTATAAGTACACTTAATAAATAACGTCTCAATGCTATAAAAATATAAATGGTTTTGCTAGTGACAGCGATAATAAAATAATGTAAATAGTTTTATGAATGTAAATAATGTAAATAATTTCGGATGTAGCAACATAGATAGTGTTATTGGTATAAATAATTCGAATAGTGCAAATAATGTCGACGTTGTAAATAATAATAATTCGGTTAATGATAAAAAATAGTAGAATCCTTCAATTAGTTTAGTTAATTACAATTTTATTGGTAAATAACTATAACAATAACTTTTGTTATAACTAAGAAATAAGTTCCAAGGGCAGACTAAAAAGTACTAAATAAAATTAAAAGTAAAAAAATATTTTTAAAAACAAGCTTTTATTAAATGAACTAAAAAGTAAAAAATAAATATGAAATCTCTCATACAAAGTATATTGTATACTATGAATAGAATAACTCCTCTCACGGTACTAAATGATCATATATAGGCATAAATTAGTAGTTAGTTAGTTCAATTACCGTAAGTGTTTTAATGTAGACGTTCTCAAAATATAAGTAAAATATCTAAATATAGATTTAAAAGCTTGAGGCTCATAAGTAAGTAGGTACCTACAGTACTGTAACATCATATCATAACGCCTCAAGATTTTAAATCGATATTTAGATATTTTACTTATATTTTGAGAACGTCTACATTAAAACACTTACGGTAATTGAACTAACTAACTACTAATTTATGCCTATATATGATCATTTAGTACCGTGAGAGGAGTTATTCTATTCATAGTATACAATATACTTTGTATGAGAGATTTCATATTTATTTTTTACTTTTTAGTTCATTTAATAAAAGCTTGTTTTTAAAAATATTTTTTTACTTTTAATTTTTTTACATAGCTCTTATCATAATTCAAATGATAACTCATTTTCTGAAAATAGTCGAATATTTTCGAAACTTCCGCTATGACGCACCCTAATAATTTAAATATATCTTATAACCATCGCAAGATACTGAAGATTAAAATGATACCAAATAACTATCAAATCGGTCAAGTAGTTTAGGAGCTAGAGTGGTGCATCCGATACTTGCTCACATACATAGACTGCCTAATGCATTTCATGCATATCTCTTACCTAATTAAATGGGCGTAAAGTGTGATTAGGATGAATTATTTGTGGTATCATTATTTTATAAGTAGGTAGTTTATGTTGCTTGGATTAGGTTTTACTTAATTTATCATGTCGTATTGATTGCATAGCTTATCGAGCCATCTAATCTAACACGAGATGATAAGGCTTGATATGATAAACAATGTTTAGCTAACCGGTTACAATAAGATATTTCTGAATTCATCCGGTAACGTCAAGCATGACGAAGATTTTTGAAATCAAACAATGAAATCAAAATTAGTCGTGATTAGGCATACTGAAGGGATCTGTTGTGATCTGCCTTTGATAATGAACAACTTTTACCAAGGAACATATAGGTCGAAATATAATTATTATTCTAAAAATAATGTATCTTCAAAATAAGGTATCCGTTTGCGAAATATTTAGCTTAAAAGCGTAATTTTTATTGGAGTCGATTGTCCCTTACTTAAAGGTCACGGCTACTTAAACGGTTGTTGTTGGAAATGTGGAAAAATTCACAGTAGTAGTACATTCTCAAATTAAAAAATGGTACAGGAACACTGCACTTACTTTCTCGCGATATGCAAGGAAAAAGTATCAACTGCAAACTTAAATTTGTAAATCCATACACAAAGTATGAAAATACAAACTTATATTTAGGTTTAACGAAATTCTAATGAAATATGCAGACCAATTCAGAATTCAAATTGTTAAACATTTAAAGAAACTAACCTTAAACTATTTCGAGTAGATCACACGTTTAAATATTGGTAGTACTGGAACAAACCTTTATATGAACTTTCACAGATCAATAGATAATAACATAACATACTAAGATTTTTGACATTTCCTAATTTTCGGAAAGTTTAGTCTAGTTTAGTTTAGTCTACTGAGCAAGCCCTTTTAGTTTGTAGTACAGCCTGTATACTAGATTTTTACAAAAAGAAAACAAATATATTATTCAGTCAGGTATATAACCAATCAGAATTATAATTATAGAAAATTAAAGTAAACTCAATCGAAACAATTATGAGTAAATCATATGTTTACGTTTTAGTAGTACTGGAACACCCCTTATATGAAATGACACGGACCAATTGATACTGCCGCAAATACCTTACATGGAGATGCTTGGTCATGCAAAGTTTCATCAAGATTTTATTAGCCGTTTTTGCGAAAATTACATTTTTTCATTTTCGTTGTATGACAGCTACCCTCAAAATGAGAACCAGCAGGAAACCACTCAGAAGCCTCCGATGGATATGCAAAAAACTCGTAATTTCAAAATATGGTGTCAATCGGACCATTCGTTTAGCCGCTAGGCCAATGCGTGACGGACAAACCGACCGACGGACCGACCGACAGACCGACCGACCGACCGACGGACGGACATTTTTGGGAGACTTGTTTTTTATGATGTATAAGTGATATAGAACAGATTTTTGAGAAAATTAGAAAAACTTTTCTTTTTCACGAATACAATACCTTTCTCGCTCCGCTCGAAAGTAAAAACTATAGAGTCCGTCATATACATATTCTGTATGAGCTAGTGAAGTGTATCGCGTAACCCAGTCGCCTATACTAGTCGGTCAAAAAACTCAATTAAATTTAACAAAAATCAAGAAATCTTTAAAAATTTTATGTTTTAGTTAGGTTTAAATATAAACTTTGTTTGCAAAAGTGAAAATATATCTTTTTTTACTTGTGAATGATGATTAATACTAAGAACGATAGCGTAAATAATCCGTGATAGCCATTTTATGCGCGATTTTTACACCGTTTTTTTCCTGAATGGTAAGTGTTTTCACCAGAAAAACTGTGGTAGTAACATTTATTAGTCCCATGCATGGACGATGGTCCCATGTCACATATTTCTTAAAGAGAAAGATAAAAATTTTACGTTTTTAGGATTTGTTAAAAATCCATAAATTTTAGTATGGAGGTCCCTCGCAAGAAAGTGATAAGCTTATGGCTCCCTCCATAGCAGAAAGTTCTGCTACTTAAACCGCCTTGAGTACATTAAAAGAAAAACCACACTACTAACAGGCTGTACAGGTTAATGAGCTATAGCCGAATAACTGGAAATAATAGGTCTTTACCTATGAAATTGCCGAAATTTTCTTACAGATTAATGAGATCATAATTCCAGCGAACTCATAATTCCTATAATTCTAATGCAATTTTTTTCATTTGTTTTATATTTGAAAGTTGAGTTCAAGTTTATCAATTTTATTTAAGCATAAAATAAAGTTTTTATTTTTAGTTTGATATACAGCGTGATTCAGGATTTTTTATTCACCAGAAAAAAATTAAGGGATGATTCTGACCATGAAACTGAACAACTTTTCCCAAGAAACATAGTTCAAAATACGAAAAACCAAATTTGACCTCCCATACAAAATGCACTATCAGCTGATGCAGTTTCTATGGGAGGTCAAAAAATTATTTTCGTATTTTGACCTATGTTCCTTGGGAAAAGTTGTTCAGTTTTATGGGGAGAATCATCCCTCAATTTATTTCTGGTGAATGAAAAATCACGCTGTATTAATTAAAGATTCAAAAATTGTTCGTCTTAAATGTCGTCCATCATTATGGTAGAGGAGCCGAGAAGGATTTTTCACGTGATAATCAGGGCGACTAAGAGATGTCTTAGTAGATGGGGCTTTATGAGAGGATCACGAAAAACTATATAAGAAGTTCCAGACCGGAGCCCGGTGTTCAGGAGGCCATTGTCTGGAAATGAAAAGGAACAAAAAAAACTGATGTTCAGCAAAAACAATTGTCATGCCAAAAGATGGGGACTGATGTGTAGTGATATAAAAACCTTGACCAGACAAGAAAACCGGGGGCTAAAGTCATTCCAGACAAGCCTGAAGATCTGAAAAGGGATATTAAATTTTATCAGATACTCAATAGAAAAAAATTTAATGGTCTGGTTTGCCAACAGTCTTCAAATTTTTGGCAAACCGGTCAAAGTTTTTAGATCACTACTCATCAGCCCCCATCTTTTGGCATGAGAATGGTTTTTGCTGAAGATCAGGTTTTTTTGTTCCTTTTTATTTCCAGACAATGGGCTCCTGAACACAGGGCTCCGGTCTGGAACTTTTTATATAGTTTTTCGTGATCCTCTCATAAAGCCTCATCCACTGAGACATCTCTTAGTCGCCTTGATTACCACGTGAAAAATCCTTCTCGGCTCCTCTACCATTATATTTGTAATTTTTTTTACAGATAACATTTTTCGAAAATTAAAGCTTCTGTTAGCTTAATGTCTTCTCAATAATGCTTAAAAAAATGGATTTATAATTCCTAAGAAAAATGCAAAAATGTTAGTACTGAAAATTGAGTTTACCTAAAATTCGCCATACAAAACGGCAATTTCATAGGTAAAGACCTATTAATATTGAGGTACGGAACCCTAAAAATATACATCTTAAGTGCTATCTCAGACTTGAGAGGAATTTCTCGATACGACCCTAAATCTAAGGCCTTGCCCCGGGGCCGAGCTGATCCCGGGACGCCTTCTAAACATAATCTGGCCTTCTGTCAAGTTCTTCACGTCGAGCCTACCTTCTCTGCACGCCGTCACTTGGGCCGGACCCGGGGGTTGGTACAAAAGATGGTAAAAGATATAAGTGGCAATGATTTTAACCTCTAGAACAACAATTTCCCATAGAAGTTGGAGGAGGAAAATGTATTGCAATTTATGCTAATTATGCCTTTATTTCGTAAGCAACTACGTTTTCTTTTTCATTCCTTCAAATATTGACGAGGTGCTTCAGAGGTATTCATCGTCTGACACCCAATAACGTATTTTTAAACACGTTGAAATATTTTATTAGAATGCTGCTGTCATGCGCTAACGAAGCATAAATAGGTATAACATCAATATAACATTGTTTTTCACGATACTCTAAATTGTATGACGTTTCAATTCACAAACCATAATAATGTTCTTCTTTGTGGACACTGACACGTGACTAGGGTTACCATATCGAAATTAGAGAAGTCCGGACTAACAAACAGGATATCGCAAAAACTACACACAATCATATCACACTATCATATTATTTCTGTTTGGAAGTTTGTTACTCTTTCACGCCCTAACTGCTGAACATAATTTGCTGAAAGGCAGAGTTGTAGATTATGATTCAGAAAAATATAAAATTTACTTTAATCGGGGAAAATTCAAGAATTTTCTTGGTAAAATACGTTTTTATTTTCGCTTGACCTACGCGGACAAAATCGCGGGTAACGGCTAGTAAAATAATAAATCCCACGAACAGCGTAATATTTTCGGGATGGAGTAGGTACATATCCCTTATCGGAGCCCAGAGAAAATGTTCTATAAACGAATGATCTAGTAAATTCAAGTTGAACTAAGTACAAGTACTTAGATAAAATATATTTTTATGTTGATCAATTTAATTTCATCCAAGTCAAAAATCCGGACAAATCAAAATCCCGGGCAAAGTCCGGACGGAGCGCAGGAAGTCCAGGTATATCTGGACCAATTTGGACAGATGGTAACCCTATATGTGACGTATCTTCCTACTACTGCGTGTTTGCTACTGCGCAGTCACTCAGTAATTAACGTTACAATGAAAACCTGCGGAGCTGAAATTCAGTGGTGTTAGATATAAGCACCTAATTATTTTTGTGTATAGACATAGACATTTCTTTCCGTTATGAACCATGAAACGTTAGATCAGCACCTTTTAAAAGTTCAAACAGGATGGCGCTGCTGATCATCGTTAAGAAAATGATAACACTGATAAAATGTTTAGCCCAAGGAGTTAGTTCACCCTTGGTTCATCCAGTATTTATTGCTGCTGTCAAATCTATCCCACCAAACTCATTTTCAAGTAAAGTTTTGCCAAGACGAGACCATATAGCTCGCGTTTTCAAAAAGTTATCAGATCTCATGTAGAGCTAAGCTTCTAACTCTACACGCTTTAACTTTACAAGCCCTAACTTCACAAAATCTACACCTTAGTCAAAGATTCAGATTGAGATAATTTTATTCAATGATTCTTTATAGAAAACTTATTGAGTGACATGCAGAATACAATGCAAATAGAGCGAGTCTACTAAATATGTGGCTAGGCCGTTGCCTTAGTACAAGCAGAAAAAGCAATGAACAGTGAATAAATTTTTACCTTACGTGACGGAAGCGAAACGGCCAAGCCACATATTTTGACTAAGGTGTAGATTTTGTGAAGTTAGGGCTTGTAGAGTTAAGGCGTGGAGAGTTAGAAGCTTGGTTCTACATCAGATCTGATAACTTTTTGAAAATGTGAGCTATATGGTCGTGGCAACATTTTACATGAAAATCGTTTTGGTGGGATTTCACTTCTTGTACTTTTTTATTTTGATCATTTTTAGGGTTCCGGTACCAAAATGTTAAAAAAGGAACCCTTATGGTGCGACTTTATATGTCCGTCTGTCTGTCTATCTGTTTGTCACACCTCAGCAACCACTCACACTAACGACTTGAAATTTGGAATAGTTTTAGAATCGTATAGCCCAACTCAATTGCACATGAAATAATAAAAAAAATATGATTATTAATGTAAAGGGGGCCCAAATAGGGAGGGCAAAATTTCAAATTGTCGTTACTAGGTCGTGCGGAGAATCATATGAAAGGGCTTTACTCGTCAATTCTAAAATATATTTTTGTATTTTTTTCGATTCTTAGTTTCCAACTTATGATGAAAAATGTCTAAAAAATACCATTCCCCCAAGCCTGGCTGTCCATTTATGGGGAGCGAGCTGGCGGAGAGGAGAAACGAGGAAATAATAAGTCTTTACCTATGATATTGCCGAAATTTTCTTACAGATTAATGAGATCATAATTCCTATAATTCTAATGCATTTTTTTTTATTTGTCTTATATTTGAAAGTTGACTTCAAGGTTATCAATTTACGCATAAAATAAAGTTTTTATTTTTAGTTTGATATATAAAATTAAAGGTTCGAAAATTGTTCGTCTTAAATGTCGTCCGATTTCATCATTAGATTTGTTATATTTTTTTACAGATAGTATTTTTCGAAAATTAAATTTAAGCTTCTTTTAGCTTAATGTCTTCCCAATAATGCTTAAAAAAAATAAAAAAAATTGGATTTATAATTCCTAAGAAAAATACAAAAATGTTAGTACTCAAAATTGAGTTTACCTAAAATTCGCCATACAAAACGGCAATTTCATAGGTAAAGTCTGCTCTGTGGTAAAGACCTAATATCAACCAATTGGATTGCGAAGCGATTGTGGAGCGGAGTTTTTATGCAATCCTGTTGGTTTATATTTCCTCGTTTCTCCGCTTCGGTGCCTCACTCCTATCTTAAGTTAGTGAAAGGAAAAATCTGAATTAATTACAGTCGATAGAAGTTTATGTAAATTTTACAGCAAAAATAAATAGTTATTTGTTATGCAAGGCAGCAAAAGGTTTATTTGGCGCGAGTGCCTCGTATTGAAACCTAAGCAAGCGAAGGATTCTAGTATTGAACCACGAGCGAAGCGAGTGGTTCAAAAGAAGAATCCTGAGCGTGGCGAAGGTTTCAAGGCACGAGACGCAAAATAACTTTGCTGCCGAGCGAAACACAAAATTTTTCACCTCATTAAAGCGAGGAAATGTTAACATAATGCAAGAATAGCAATTCAAATATAAGATAGAAGTTTATGTAAATTTTACAGCAAAAATAAATAGTTATTTGTTATGCAAGGCAGCAAAAGGTTTATTTGGCGCGAGTGCCTCGTATTGAAACCTAAGCAAGCGAAGGATTCTAGTATTGAACCACGAGCGAAGCGAGTGGTTCAAAAGAAGAATCCTGAGCGTGGCGAAGGTTTCAAGGCACGAGACGCAAAATAACTTTGCTGCCGAGCGAAACACAAAATTTTTCACCTCATTAAAGCGAGGAAATGTTAACATAATGCAAGAATAGCAATTCAAATATAAGAAATAATTACTCAAACGTTTTAACGTAAGGGCATAATACCTACATAGTGGTACTGACGGCAGCAAGCAAGTGGAAACATAACCAGTATAACCTGAACCAGCGCTTCGCTACAAACCTCCGTACCCAGAGACCCGCTCAAGGTCAAAGAGTTTTCACGGACGAGTGGCCATGTATAGATAAAGAATACTAGACATTAAAAAGGAAATCACTATAATTAAATTATTATTATTTTTGGGACTGCTGTGCTTATGTTCGTGACTCTACCTATAAACTACTTGATAAATTTGCGGAACAAGGTTCATTTTCATTGGATTTCAATATGGAGACAGAGGATAGGCAGTGGCAGGCAAATCTATTTTGTATTGCGTTGATTTGAAGTCAAAGGGCGAGTCCATTAATCTGGGCAAGAGAACAAAAAAAGGCGATCGAATTTTAAATTTGCTTTTCATTATCAGCCAGTACCTTACCCACCAGGCATTCACTATTCATAATACTATTTGTTTCTTTCCTATAGCTGCATCCCTCTTTCTCATCTTGAAAACGATAGTGCGTGCCTGGTTTTACAAGCGGCTAGTACTGCAGCATATTGATGACAAAATATTGTCATCTGAAATTGTTATGTATAAACCATGTTGTTATGTATATATTATATACCCTGGTATATATTATAATAATTAGATGTCCAGATAATAGCCGTGGTCATATTATGCCACCTACCCTAATAGTAGTTTATGCAACTGTCATACAAAACAGGTTATTAAAACACGAGTGTGATAATAGCATCAAACGAGTGTTTTAATACCATATTATATGCAGTTGCGTATACTACTTTATCTTCACTCATGTAATAGGTAGGTACTCACTTATAAAAATTAAACAAAAGTAAGTAAACAACAAAGGTAACTTATATTATGTATATTACAGTTCTGATATGAGTCTGAAGAAGCCGCCTTAATATATCCGCTAGGTCTTCTTCGAAATATACAAGCAGAAAATTTCTTAACAAGACATGGTTTTCCTTTCGATTTTCATTCTTTCCCAATTCATTGTATGTTATGTCATAAAATGTCCTAGACTAATATGGGAGAAGATCATAAGTTATTGAGTATCTTCTGGTGTAACTGCAGTATCCTGACTGCACCACTTAATCTACTTTTTCAATAAACTTTCACATTACTTTCATGGGCACAAAATACTTGAAAAAGGTAAATATTTGAAAATGGCGGCAAATCTAATATCTATTTCCAAGTCCTTCTAATTTCAGGCTGCGCGCGCGTATTTTCCACCACAGATAAAATAATTGTAATTATAGTAACTGTTACTGTAACTGCTCCAAAATAATAGGTTGTTTATAAGGTACACTTTGTAAATATGCTACTGATGTTTGACAGCTACTAAGAAAAACTATTACATTTATAACCGGCGCTCTAAAAGACCTTATATTCAGTCTTCTTTAAAAAGGTTTAGGTTCAAGAAGAATTTTATCCAAGCGTTATGTTATGATTAAAAAGTTAAATTACGTAACACCTTTGCAAAATTTTCATACAAAAATCGTTACGTAATGGTAACTTTTTAATTTTTTATGCATACTCTGCATAATATTCAGCCTTATGTACCAACTTTTTGAATCATAATTCAAAGATTACGACATGAGTGTAGATAAAAAAGCTATCGTAAGCTTTAGGGCAAAGTGGGATAATAATATGAACACGGCTATTAAATGAACACTTATCAAATAAGTACCATAGTTTGTACCATAACAACTTCAGATTATAATATTTTCTTGTTTCATACTCTTTAGAGCAAGTCGGTTTCTAGTTTCGATAATTTTTTACTTCTGTGTCCGCACCACAGAGCAGGAACACTTCACTACAACACAGTTCTACTGTTTTCATCACTTTCCTGTGCCCGGACAGTTACTTCTTACTGAACCGCTATCAGAACTATCAGTCTCAGTCGCCACTTCTGCTTCAAGATTTTCTCCATCTTTCGCAATTGGAGTTCACAAAATCACCGGTTGCGGCCCGATTATGAATTTCATGATTTGGCGCTCCTTCTTAGGGTCATAACTTAAATGGGACCAGATCTGATAGTCAAGTTTTTCTGGGGTTTTGAACACCGCAGAATTCAAAAATCAATGTTGTAAGCCGAAATCCTACTAGTCTAAAAAAGTCAAACAATAACCTAGGCTAAATTACTGTAAGAGGTTTCTTGTTTTAAAAGTGTTCCTTAGGTCCCCTTGAACATATCTGGAAAATTCTCCGTTGATCCCATGTACGCTCCCCCCTCCCCACCCTCAAACAGGTCCTTGATTTTAGTTTTTGTCATTTATCTCCGAAACGGTTAAAGATAGATAAAAATCGTTAACGCTAATTTAAACTTTATAAAATTACCAACCCGTTGACACAACTTCAATGTAGCTGAAATATAGGGTTAAGTTTTCACTTACAACTGAATACCTCTTAGCAAGCTTCTGGTAATAGTTGTCTGAATGAGTAGGATTTCGAACATTTTGGTGCGAACTTAACCCTATATTTCAGCTACTATAAGGTCACATTAAAATAAAACAGGTGTCAACGGGTTGGTAATTTTATAACAATTAAAGTAACGTTAACGATTCATTAAATGAAAAAAAAAACTAAAATCAGGGACCTGTTTGAGGGTGGGGAGGGGGGAGCGCACATGGGATCAACGGAGAATTTTCCATATATGTTCAGGGGGACCTAAGGAACAGTATTAAAATAAAAATAATTTTAACAAAAAGTAAAACCTCCTCCAAAAAAAACCACTGAAAAGTATGAAATTAAATAAAATCATCAGTAACTAAAAAAGAAAATAACCAAGCCATCTCTCATTTTAATTAAATATTATAAAAATCTATTCTTTTTGGAGTCGGTGCCAGCCAAAAAGTTGCGGGCAACACCAAGTATGGTAACTCCTGTCACAGAAGAAGCTAAATTACTGACTGGTTGTTTTGGTTTACCTTTGAGGTGCTGGTCAAGGTAAAGTTCGAGATGAAAAGAGGGACCAGTTAATTTGGTTAGTAAACATGCGATTAAAATGATAGACAAAATGTACCTAGGTTTACCTAATAGAGAACCACTTTCGAAGATATCCATGGAACAAAATTTTTGCGCTTTATACAATTGTGTTCATTTACATTATTTCAGTATGAGCAGTCAAAAACTTATGTCCTTTTTAACCCATGTTTCTTTTGGAGAGTTGTTGTAATACTATTGAAGCCGTGGCAAACAATTTTAGCAGTTCGCACCATATTGAATCAAAAAGGATACTTAGTTGACTAGCACCGTAAAGTAGTTATGTCTTGCCTTGGCTGGCACCGACTCCAAAAAGAATAGATTTTTATAATATTTAATTAAAATGAGAGATGGCTTGGTTAGTTTCTTTTTTAGTTACTGATGATTTTATTTTATTTCATACTTTTCAGTGGTTTTTTTTGGAGGAGGTTTTACTTTTTGTTAAAATTATTTTTATTTTGTAAGTTTTAGTGTAATGGGTGTAATACAAATAAGTTTTAAACTATTTAGATTTTTGGTTAAGTAAGTAGTTACATACCTCGCAGGTATTGTAAAATGGAGTAAGCCTGATTATTTAAGATAAAAGTTAGGAAAATCAGCTTAAACTTTTAAAACACGAGAAACGCACTATACCTACTAATTGTCATTCATCTGGTTCCAAGACAGGACCAACGTAGCTTTAATTTCGTGATGTAATGCAACTAAGCCTTTCGAGCTTTTCACACTCTATACAATTGAGGAGGTACCTATGGGATATCTTTGAAGTTCATTGTGACCTATCCAATTACCCATTGATAGGTAGCAACCAAGAGAATCGATCTGCCTGACTGGACATAATATACTGTATAGTTGATAGCGCATTATTAATGAAAAGTAAAAATACATCGTTTTTTATCCTGTGTTTCTTGAGAAACGTTACCCTTATTTTGTAACACGCTATAATCTTGTATGTTACTGATAATAAATTTCGATCGCCCGGCTGGCTTCGAATTGGGAAAAGGTAATCGTTGATATGACAAGTATCAACAGTGACTTCCGATTTTTTTTTTCGTATTTCGATTCGTAGATTTCGACCCATGTTCCTTAAGTAAAGTTATTCAGTTTCATGAGGAGGTTCACATCCTTCAGGGTTGTTACCTATATACCTGTTCTGTTACAATCTGTTTAGCTAATGCACTAGAATCATACCAAGTTTAACTCTTATAATGTGCTACCGTCTTTACTATAGAGTTAAACCAAAATCGCTAAATTTTTGTATGGGAATGCCCCTTATTATTTCTTCTTATCTTATTAGCCGTGGTTGACTCACTGATAAGCAAAAGCCCACTGTGCCCACTAGTCCTTTCCCTAAACTGGGGGGTGATCGTGGTAATTTCAACGATATTACCAAATCAAAAACGTTTGCCTCAAACACTTCGTAAAGACTTAACATAACTTTTGAGGCAAACGTTTTAGTTTTGGTAATGTCGTTGAAATTACCACGATCACCCCCCTGGTCTCTACTCAGAGCCTCTTGTTGACAGTCTCTTCAGATAGCGCCAACTTCATCGCACCATCTGCGCCGTGATCTGCCTCGATGCTGTCTATCTCTATTATTATTCTGAGCATGTCTTTAAAAATTTCATAAACAACTTTAAGGTCGGACGGACTAAGGCTTAGACGACTTATAATTAATAATCATTAGTATAAAATCGCGTTAAAAATCAATTGCTGGTCAGGAAGCTCCCTTCTAGAATTTTAGAGCAAAAATTCGTACCTAGTATAATATTATTTTTTAGCGTTGCCGCTGGCAGGGACTGCGCTGGTTTTTGACCACAATATGGTGACGTTAAGCCAAAGGACGCTGCTGCACATCCTCCGTTCAATGCCCTTAGTCGCCTTTTACGACACCCATAGCACCCAGGGGTAGAGATGAGTTGGTACCATTCTTAGCCAGCACGATACAAGTACGGGCTTAGTAATACGGGTACGGAATCTTAAAATAAAAACAATACGTGACTGACCTCGCTTCAGCAAGGAGTTTCCATATTCTTAGCCTGGCTCTTTTTAAAATTAAATATATCATGAAAACTGTTTGCTACATACTCATCGCAGAATAAGAAAACTAGGAAAGCATGAAAACTTTTTGCTGTTATGGATTTGACTTAGGGTGAAGCCACACGAGCGTAATTTCAGTCGCCGAATTTCTGCCGCGTAATTTCTGCTCGACCGAAATTTAGCTGGGCCGCCGCAATACGGACGTTTTATTTTCATTTGCTATCCAACGTTTTTCTGAGGTGGTTGTGCTAAAAAATTTAATTAACAAGATATGACCGATATTGTGAAATCATCTAGATACAGTTGGGGCCTACTTAATTTTATTTAGGAACAAACTGCTTTTTTCAACAAAATCCTATGTTCCTATTCGAATTTTTATTCTTATTCGTATTCCTTTCCATATTCCTATTCGTATTCCTATTCATATTTCTATTCGTATTCTTACTCGTGATCCTTTTCATGTTCCTGTTCGTATTTCTATTCGTATTCCTATTAATATTCCTATTCCCATTCGAATTCAAATTCGTATTCTTATTAGTATCCCTATTCGTATTCCTATTAGTATTCCTATTCGTATTCTTATTCCTATTAGTATCCCTATTTGTATACCTATTCGCATTTATATTCGTATTTCTATTAGTATCCCTATTCGTTTTCTTATTCGTATTCCTATTAGTATCCCTATTTGTATTCCTATTCGTATTTATATTCGTATTCCTTTAAGTATCCCTATTAAATTTTTATTTACTGTCCTTGGTCGTCGTACCTTGGACAGAGCCTGAGAGACAGAGCGGATCTTTTTATTCACACAGGTCAAACAAAAAATACAGACCGGTGGTGATAACTACGAGTAATATAATTGGTGTCAGACATTGTAGTAGGGTAACATTGGTGGGTTTTACGTCACGCAGTGATGTAAAACCCCCAATGTTACCCTACTGTTCGTGTGCCGTTATGTATTGAAGAGTTACCGTTTTTATCTCATTTTCCATCAACAGATCTCTACCAAATTTATATGGGACCAACTCGAAGCTAAACGCTATTGAATAAAAAAAGAATCATTCAAATCGGTTCACTATTGTCGGAGTTATGGAACAACATACATAAAAAATAAAAATAATAAAAATACGATCGAATAGAGAACCTCCTCCTTTTTTGAAGTCGGTTAACAAAATACCTCACACCGTAAATTAGCCTAGGTTATTTTTTTACTTTTTTGAACTAGTAGGATTTCGGCTTGACAACATTGATTTCTGGATTCTGTGATGTCCAAAACCCCATAAAACCTTTGTTGTCAAAAATGGTCCCGTTTTAGTTCTGAGAAAATTTATTTACCATTTATTTTCTACTCTTTTTCTGTACCTTCACTTTATCTTCCTGTTCATTGGTACATCTAACGGGTTTTCTGAAACAACATTCGTTTCAATAAACGTAACATTCCTACCACGAGTTCGAACTAATCCGTCAGTGACTATTGATGGGAGATCGTTTATGAACGCCAAAAGTAGAATATTTCCGAGCGATGATCCCTGAGGAATGCCTACTTCTACGCATCCCGACCTCGATTTGGTTTTTATTCCCTGTGTAGTTATTTGGACAGTTTGTTTTCTGTCTGTTAGAAATGAGTTCAGCAGTTGGTGAGCGTTATTTTTGATACCGTAACAATCTAACTTATTTAAAAGTAGTTCATAATTTATGACATCAAACGCTTTCGAGAGGTCACAAAACATCCCAGCCACTTTATACTTATTGTCAATGCCTGTGATTATGCAATCCAGTATCCTATGGGCAGCTGTTGTGGTTGAAACTCCTTTGCGATAAGCGAATTGTTTGTCTGTAAGTAACTCGTTCGTCTCGAAATGCTTCATCAAGTGTGAAGACAAAATCGATTCAATAATTTTTGATATAGTCGGAACGATAGTAATTGGCCTGTAATTATCAATTTTGTATTTCTCACCCTTTCCCTTATACACGGGACATACTCTTGTGCACTTTGAAACTATGCCCACCGTATAAATTTGAAGATCAATTTATTCCAGATTTTCCGTCGCCCGAACTGCCACAAGCTGCTTAACGAAAGGTAAACAGTGCATCTTTCATTTCATACACAATGATATTACAATTATATAATGCAGCACACGGTTCCAACGCACTATCACCAACGAATTCTATGCCTGGTATCCACCTCATGTCCTGCAGATTTACATGTTCAAGGCGCCGATGCCACAGCATCAACGTCGATGAATTGAAGAAATGTGATAAATAGGTACCTAAGTATATTATCGACATCGAAGGGGCTATATATATTTCTTGAATACGGTCAGGTGGAATAAGGTTACTTGCCGAACATTCATCTGAAACTTGTATGTTTGTGTGAAAAATCTGCAAAAGTATAAAAGGAACCTGCAGTCAGTCATTGTGTTTGATGATGAGGCTTGAGATTGGGATGAAAATGTCAGTCAAAAATGGCTTGGCTTCTATGTTAATTTTGTATTACATATGGACCACCACCTCCCAAGGTTTTCACTTTGTTTGGTGCTGACACTGTCCTCCCATCAATCAACTGACTGGTAATAGTTTTGCAGATGTTTTACACATAATGTAATCATTTAAGTATGTTCGGCAAGTACTCCTAAAGCATCTGACTATATGCAAGAAGTAGTCCTGTCGATGTTGATAATGTAGGGACATACCTAAGTAATTATCACTTTCCTTCAACTCATCATCATTCGCAGTTTTGAATTTCTCCTTTTTCATTTCATTTCTTTTTCATTTCTTTCTCATTCGGCTTCTTCCACATAGTCATACGTTGATACAACACTATCGGATCAATAATGACGGTTTTGTTGTAGACTTTAACTGATATACTTCCTTACTGCTAATTAGACCTTACTTTTGTAAAATATATATATTTTTTAAATACCCTTTATATCTCGCAAATTATTTTTACCCTTTGGGATAGTTTTATTCGATTCAGCGCAAAAATACATAGCTTAACTTTCCTAGTTATTTTTCGCTATTTAGAATGTGTAGGACCCCAAAATTTTGGTAGGACTGCAGATCCTCATTTTTAGTTCCAAGATAAAGCTATAAACAAAACTTCCATTGATGTACAAAATTTGCCGCCGAAGTACAATATTTTTCCGAACTCCACGCGTACGAAGTTACGGGCAAAAGCTAATGAAATATAAATAGTCCGGTCCCTTATAATCTTATATCGCCAAATTCACTAAATTGCACCAAATTGCACCAAATTTTTTCCAGGTACAAGTTAGGTACATAGCTCTCAATTTTTGAAAGGAGCCAATTCTTGAATTTTCTATGGAAATTTTTTGAAATTCAAGAATTGGCTCCTATCAAAAATTAAGAGCTATGTACCTAACTAGTATCTGGAAAAAATTTGATGAAATTGAAAGGCGTGTCTACGTGAAACAGCTAACTGACCGCACTAAAATACATAGAAGTAATAATCGTTATAACGAGTAACATTTTTTGCCTTTAAAAAGTAAAGTTAAAGTTGAAAATACAGTGAAAAATCAAAGTTCAGCTTGATACGTAGGTAGGCTATCCCCATCCAACATTTTTTCATATCCATTTACCTTCGCTTTATCTCTTTCTTTTCTTTCACACTCTCTTCATTATTAACACAGAGTAATACTGGCGTTATTGATTAACTAGGTTCTCGTACTGGACTATCAAATACACTAACAAGATGGTTATAAAAAAGCCCATTTAATTTTAGTATTTTTTGCACATTTGTCTGAGTACTTTTACTTTTATTTTAACCAATACAAGGAATTTTGTATCTCAATCCGCAATTTTAACAGATGATCTTCTCTCGTTTCTTACCTAGAAGTGGTTTTGTGCAAAGAGATTGGAACCTCGCTTCTGCCTTTTCAATTTGGAAAGTGCTGTTGTCCATTCAGAGACTAAGTTAACGAGGCGTGTTTTCAGTGACGACAACACCCTGTGGAGATTTCCATTGAAACCACTTCATATTTGTTGGTAGTTAGGTATACACAAGCCATAAAAACTTTATGTTCTACACTTGATGCTATAAATTCTTGTTTAGGAGAATAAGGAAGCCGTAAACTGCTTAAGGTTTGCTTCTTGGATTAAGACAAATGGAAATTATGTGTCGAACGGTCTTAAAATTATTTGTAGTTGCCGCCGCCGGTATAATAATCAGTACATACACACATCAAAAAGTTTGCGGTCAGTTGGAAAAATCGAATATTTTTTATTATGGAAGAACATAAATTAATCTCTTTTTCTTTTTTGATTCTCTTTTTAAAAGTACAAAATTTGACTATAAAACAATTTTATAATTCAATCGTTTTCCCATATAAAAAGACAGTCAAACCTTGCTTGTGCACATTCAGTATTCTGAATAAGTCGATATTTCCAATTTCTTCAAAGAAAGTGTTAATTAAAAAAGATGCCGAGAGCTTCTGGTTGAAGGCCGATAGGATAACCAGAAGTTTAACGAACGAGCAAGCATTTTTATTTTTAGGGAAGAAACCTATTCCACAAGAGAAATAGCACTCAGAGTTGCCATATCCCAGTCCTGTGTTGTGTGTGACCACTTTGCAGAGGTACCACGGCATGGATAATTTAGCTGGCTGACCTCGCAGTGGTCGCCCAACTGTTCTCACTCCAGTTCAGAAGCGCTATATCAGATTGCTGGCTGCCCGTGACCCAGCAATGAACGCTACTAAAATAAGAGTAGAGCTGCGGGCTGCCACCGGCCTCGAAGTTAGCACTTAAAGCAACGAGATCTCATGGTCTCTCTCTGAACTCACGGTAACGGCAGCGGCGCATATTGCCGTGGGCTAGGCTCCGCCAAAATGAAGAAGATGAGGAAGAAGAAGCATTCGGCAGAAATGCCTCTTCGTTGACGAAACGCGACGTTAACCGTAAGTACTCATCCAGATAACCGACGTGTCCGTGTCTGGAGAAGACCTGGCGACTTTGAAAGGCGAAGAACTGCCACTGGAACTGTTTAGCAGGGCGGGAAATCGGTGTCCTTTTAGGGTGGAATATTGATTGGTGCTAGAACGTCTATAATCCCGTATCGAGGCTCTATGACTGCAGTTACGAGTATGTACAAAACAATCGCTATTGATGGATATGTCAGACCATTTAAAATAAACCACGGGCGCCAATTCATAATGGTCGACGATAATGCACCCGCACATCGGGCTCAATGAGTCAATGCTGCTCTCCAGCAATACAACATTACAAGGTTCGACTAGCCTCCCGGTCGCCTGAATGCAACCCGATCGAGCACGCATGGGTCGCTGTTTGGAACCGTTAGCCACCTCCTCAAACAGTATCAGAGATTAGGGAAGCCGTTATTGAAGAATGGGACAGGTTACCACAAGAAATGCAGGATAACTTATGTTTTAGCATACCCAGGAGGACTTCTGCATGTGTTCGAGCCAGGGGACGAGTTATTTTGTATTGAATAATAACCATTTCTTAATAAATTTTGTATAACTTCTGTTGAATCCTCTTTTTCTTTTATTCTAATTTAAGGCACAATTGCATTAGTTAATAATTGTTTTGTTATTAAAAAATAAAGAAATTATTTACATACATACATACATACATAACATCACGCCTCTTTCCCGTTGGGGTAGGCAGAGACCACAGTCCTCCACCTGCTACGATCTTGACATACTTCCCTTGCTTCCTGTACTTTCATCAATCCTTTCATACATGCTCGTCGGTTTAGGGTACTTTTAACCTGGCCTTTATTCAGAACGTCCTGAATTTGGTCCTGAAATTATTTATTATTCAATTTCATTAAGTGTATTTTTATTGAAAACAGATATCACGTAAACACTTTTAGATGCATTTAAAAAATACATCTGCTTTTGCTAGTGATCGCAAACTTTTTTTGATGTGTGTACATAACAGTCATTATGACTTTTATTATCCAACAACCATTTTCGATTAATGGGTAAGTTATGGATAAAAGTATGATGTCAATATCATTGATTAGGTAGCTATGATCAATGATTAGATTGATTAGATAGGGCTTTCTGTATTTTTCAATGCAGTAAATTTAATTATCTTGTTTTATTAAAAAGTTACTGACGTCATTAGCTTATCTAGGGAGACCCATCTGTCTGAGTAAACCGTCTGTAATATAAAAATAGTTTTGACAAAAACTACGCACCTCCTTCAAAGTTTTACAAGGTATCTACCTAGAATTTTAGAGAATTATCTCCCAACTCCTAACCGTTAAGGAGTTGGACCTTCCATCTTCAGATCAACAACATAAAAAGATTACTACCAGACGCTAATACTTGTATAGCTTTGAAAAATATATGAAACACGTAATACGTGCCTACAAATTTAAGGGTTGCCCTCGATTTCCCTAGGATCCCATCTTCAGATCCTGGCTTGGTGACAATGGGACCACGTCAGGAGTATGCCCTTTCAAATAAAAAAAATTTGCTATTTGGTTCTAAACTGACGGAGTAATCGGTGAACATACATAAAAAAATATATACAGGTCAGTGAAACATAGAACCTCCTCCTTTTTTGAAGTCGGTTAAAAACTAAGCTTATGTGTTGCACGGAGTAAGTCAAATACGTTGTGGAAAACCCTCTTTTAATCAGTTCAGTAGTTTGTGAATTATTTTCGCCGCCGCGCTGCATGAAACTTCACGTACCTTCTGTCTGAGTGGACCGTCTGCAATGAAACTACGTAATATTATATAAGTATTCTTTGCTTTGATCTTGCACGAAAGCAAAGTATATATAATATACGAAAGTAAGCCAAACACGTGGTTGAAAACGTTTCAATCGGTTTAGTAGTTTGTGAGTAATTGTCCCACAGGCAATTTGATATTTTACATTAGTGTAGCTTCTGATCTAGTAAACCGATTTTAATGAATTTTTTTTTGATAAATTCATCAAAAGTACAGACACACGGTCTCTATTTCGGTTTTATTATATGTATAGATTTCCGGTGATAATTATGTTTCGTGGAGAAAGTGGTTCAGTTTCATCGACTAATTATGCTTTTTTAAGATTTTGCCAACGAGTCCCTTACGTCCTGTTGTAATGTATATGTCGCAGCCGGATTGTAGAACGACAGGACGGCGGATTGAAAAAAGGCGACGTTTTGTAATCGGGCGCGCCGAAATGTAATACGGCGGATTCTACAATCCGGCTGCCACATATACATATATACAAACGGCCGGCAAATTGTATACGTTCGGCAAATTGTAAAACGGCATCGGCAGATTGTAAACGGAATTAGCTCAGTAGGTAATGGTGCATTGGTGCATCACAAATCCAACCTACGACGACCACAACGCGAAACAAATTAAGCGTCGTTTGACATGATAAGAACGTCGATACAAAATGACAAATAAAAAAAAATCCTGGCATTTTGTGAATTGCCAAGGCATTATGTGAAGCGGCGAATTATACAATTTGCCTGTGACATAAAGATAATGTATTAATTTATTTGATGTAAATTTTAGGAGTTGAAAATTTGAGTTTACCTATACAGCGTGTAACGGAAAGGTGTATTAATAATAAGTACCTGGGCGACCGAGCTTCGCTCTATAATAGCCGCCCAAACTCAACATTAAAATATCATCCGATGAGCAAGCTATGCTACCCGCCAACAGATGGCGCTGTAGGTTTTTGTCTTTTTTTTAATGTCAAAAGTGGCTAAACGAGCAGGTGGGCCACCTGATGGTAAGTGGTCACCACCGCCCATGACACCCACTGTCTTATTAGTGAAATAATTTGACACTAATAAGACAGCAAAGCGCGTTACCCACCTTGAGAACTAGGATGGTATGTCTCATGTGCCAGTAATTTCCCTGGCTCCCTTGCCCTTCAAACCGAAACACAGCAGTGAAAACACTGCTGCTTCACGGCAGAAAAAAGCAAGAGGGTGGTACTTCCCCAGACGGACCTTTCACAAAAGCCCTACCACCTAAAAAACGCGCTACTTTAAAAACACGGTAAAAACGAATTTTCCCAGACATGAGACCTAGCTAGATCCGTCACAGTTTTATCAAAGACACCATGCCGCTCGATTTAGATCCATCCAAGGCTAGGGTAGAACTGTGGTCAAAAAGGTACCCTCCTGACAACATTCAAATCCCAACTGCCGAAAAGCTGCCACCAGGTCACGATCTTCCTTGGTCCATATGGAAGTCACTAAACAGACTGCGGCCGGGCGATGGCAGGTGCGGGGAACTCATGAAGAGGTGGGGCTTCTCTGATAACGACAAGTGTGAATGCGGTATTTTGCAAACCATGACACACTTGCTGTCGTGCCCTACTTCTCTAGTTTCCTGCACTCGGAGGGACCTTTTTGAAGGCAACCAAAAGGCTATTGATGTGGCTACTTTTTGGGCTAAGCGTTTATAGTCAGTTTTGCCATTGACTCGAAAAGAAGAAGAAGAAGCTAGATCGATTTTAAAACCCCCGTATGGTTAATTTCATCGAAATCGTTAGAGCCGTTTTCGAGAAACCGGTTACAAATGTATGTACAAATATTGCTCGTGTAATAGTATAGGATGATGATAAAGGGTGTGAATCTGCCCGTGAAACTGTACAATATTTCCCAAAATATAGACGTTTTTAATATTTACGTAAGCATGTCAAAGAGAGTTAGTTATAAGTTCATATGTCCATCTTTAACTTAAAGAAAAAGAATATGTTTATCTATAAATAAATATAATGAGGGAGCTATATGTTGTTTAGAAAAGTAAGGGTGATGAAGGACAAATTTCTATATGATTTGCTCATGTCTGCCTCTTTGACTGATGATAAGGAGCTTCCTCTAGAACATACAAAAAATATTGGCGGACATCCATACCCCTGCGTTTTTGAGGAATTAAGTTTTAACTATTTTGAAATTTGACAATGAAACGTACACCTGGCAGACTATGACTATCAGATTAAATACAATGTATAAAACCCCAGAAAAATGGTCTGCCACCATAATAGTCTGCGTCGTAAAGTTACAGCGCTTCAAAATGCAAAAATTCACTACTTCGTCCCGTGATAATGCAAAGCCCTGCATGTCTGCCTCTTTGATTTTCTACATCTTCAGAAGTATTTTAAACAGGAGCCACAAAGGTTGACAAAAAAAAACATTATTTAGCATCTTATTTTCACTTTTTTTGCTTTGACTCAAAAACGCAGCGACGCACAGAAAAACTTGTAAGGACCAAATCGATTCGTATTGAGCTGATCTATCATCCCTATTAATATGAATCATGAGCAAATCATATACCCAAATTGCAGCCAGCACCCTAACGTCTCATCAATATTAAACATGTAACCCTTTGTTCCTAAATAAATAAAAATAAAGAAACTTTATCAGGTGATAGCCATAGATTTATATAGTCGTGATAGCGCATTTTGGTTTGGTTTTTCGTATTTCGACCTTTCCTTGAGAAGTTGAGAAAAGTTATTCAGTTTCTTGGGAGATTCACACCCTTCAGTATTGTCACACAGCCAATGAACGACTCGCTGCCTCCCCCCACGTGCAGCACATCACCCCCGCGACTCATTTTTTGACTTTGCGCATTACGGTCACAGACAGAGTTATTTTGCACGTCGCATACACGTTGTGTAAAGTAAAAGAACTAGTCAGGTACTTACTAACTTTTTTTATATCTGCACTGGAGTCTTAATTTGAGCATAGCAAGGGATTTCAAGCGAAACCTATTCTCTCGAGGCGCGTGCGCAAATTGCGTATAATTAAACTATTTGCCGATATCGCCAAGGAATTGCTGATGCCCTTTCTTCCTTGGAGCGCTACTGTAGTGCTACGCCATAAAGGCAGTCTCAACGACGACGTGTGGTGGACCAGATTTTCACGCATGGCATGGCCGCGGGCTTGTGTGTGACGGCAGTTCAGGCCTCAGCGCCTCCGCCCGCTGCCACCAGCCTGTGCCGTCACCGGCGCGCCGCCGCCGCCACCTCTCCACCGCACCGCCGCCGCCGCCGCCGCCGTCATGTCGCCATGGGGCCGACCGCCGCCGCCGCGCCGCTGTCCGACGGACCAACACCGCACTTCTCCGCTTGGCGCGTTCGTACGTACGCGGCTCACCCGTTCGTTCATTGCTATCTTGTCCGTACGAGTTACTTCACGTAATTTGCCAACGCGTCTTTATATTTACATTTAAAAATAACAGCAATATAAGTAAAAAATTCAAATACAAACAAGTGAATAAATGCATATATTTTTCGAAATACCTTACAAATATAACACATACTTCATCACGGCGTCCACCGATCTTAATAGCGAATTTCGCATACAACCAAGCGAAAACTTAAGCAATTTTAATCTCCACCGATTTATAGAGAACGCATTTCGCTGGAAGTAATAAAACAGTGAGCACCGTTTTTTAATCTCAAAGGAAACTGAAAACATTATTCCAACTGTAACGAGAAGCATAGAAAAGGAACAAAATGTCGAAAAAACACCTTCACAACCAAGCAGCAATACCTTTAGCTCCTGCGGTTTTTAAGGTGAGTACTCATATTCATAAAAAAAATATTTTGTGTTAAATTTATTTGCAACTTATGAGCGTTGTTTAAAAATATTGCGTGATTTAAATTTTGTGTGCTCTTAATTTTAAGTAGAGCTTAGGGAGGAAATGACAAATGCTTTGCGATATTTTTCTCTAATTTAGATATATTAAGCAATAAAGACCGTAAGTTGTTAAATTGAAAATGAAGGTAATTTTAATGGTACGAACAAAATGTAAGCTTAAAACTTACCTGGTATTTTAACTTTTTGCTTTTAAATAAGAAGGTATGCCCATTTCAAAAAACACCTAAGTTATTTTCCGTCGAAGTCACCGACGGCATTACCATGAAATAAGAATGATATGAGCTAAGTATGATGAGGCGAGTGCCGCCATTTTGAAATTACTGAACAGATTACGACGGCCTTTTAACACACCGCTATTATAACAGACAGGTAGAAACGGTAAAAAAGGATAATAGTTGCAGGTGTTTTTGTCTGGGATATCCCGGATACCCCATTGACAGGAAATATGCATAACAATGACGTTGCACTTGAACCAAAGCAAGACTGCAGGTAACTTTGGTTCGAAATAGGTAATTTTCCTTTAATATGTAATAAGTTTTATCCGATCGTACTAAGTGATAGATAACCGTATGGCGTTATAATTGCAGTTGTGTAATGCCCAAGAAACTTGCAACATTATAATAGATATTTTGTCATCTTTTTAAAACATTTTATTATTTATTCCTAAAATCTGAAATGTTCCTACGTAATCTAGGTGTTAAAAAGCGCTTTGCGATTGTTTACCAGTTTGTTCCACTGCGCTCCAAAACCATTGTTCTGTAGCTGTACGTACGTTCATATTTTGTTTCAAAATAATATCATATTTTAGTATAGGCTTCTACTGAAAACAATCATGAAAAGGCTTTGTTTGGTGTAGCAGAATTAGTGGAGCAGGAATTTTTCAGGTATGGGAACGCTAGTACGTCTTATCTGTTCTGAGGTACTTATGGGGTGAGCCCAGTGGGAATGCTCTACAATGATTAATTTTCATTGATACATTAGCTACTTACAACAATTTGCTATTTTTTTGTATATAAAGCTGTGCTCTGTCTAGCTCACTAGCTAGTGGAAGCTAGGTAGAGTCACCTAGCTTCCACTACTTTCTCTATTATTGAGTCTAAGTGTTATTTGCACGAACCCACTCTTTCACTATCTATTTAATTAACTATTAACATACGTCAGTAACTTGATAAGTAGCTGTACGAAAAATTTCCATATAATATACTACAAAACATTTTCCTTTCAATTAAATTGCTACCTTATTTAGATTCGATGACATCAGAGGCAGTTCAATTTTCCTGTAGTTATTGTATTGTTATTCAATAATGAGCTACTCTTTGAATACCTACCGATAATAACAAAAACGCGAAACATTTCACTTAAGTTATTTAAGAAAAGCACTAAAATTTTGTCTTTTTTTTCATTCTTAAAACAAACTCGAAAATTCCCAAATGCGAAACAATATTTACAAAAAAAAAAGTTAAAGAAACTTACTCAAAGTAAAGAATACGTAATAATAATAATAATGGTTTTCGAACCCGCGTTATTTAGTTACACCCCTAGAAAATGGGAGGAAAAAGAACCCCAATAAAAATAATAATAAGATTTTAAGTCTATCGGTGATACGTATTATATTGTCTTTGCATTACATACTAATTATCTCCTAGTGACCAACGAAATCTTAAAAAAAAGGTCAAGTGCGAGTCGTTCCGATATACCTATAATATTTTTGGAAGTACCTATAATAAATATGTTCGCGGGTAGCACTAAGTTTACTACTATCGGATGACCTAAGACCTGACAAAGAAAGAAAAAAACAGTTACAGTTCATCCCAAATTAGAAAGTTTTACTTATTTTTTTTCAGAAAAAGTAGCAAATGACTTTTCCCATGGTTCAAACTATCTTCGTACCAAGTTTATATCACAATCGGTTTATCGGATTAGTCATAAAAGCTTAACAGACAGACAGACAGTGCAGTTCTCGCCTTTATATTATTAGGTATACAGAGTACCGATAGTACGGATTTTTGTAAATTAAACACGTCTTGTTTACGTGTGGACTGTTACTTATTTTTTATTTTAATTTTTCTTTAAATACGTCCCAAATTCGGTCGAGTTCTCAAAGATGCTCCGCCACACATGGCAATAAAGTTTTAGTACCTGGGCAGCCGAGCTTTGTTCTCTATCATCATCATCATCATAACATCCCATGAAAAAACGTCCACTACAGGACAGAGAGCTCCCTTCAGAACTCTAGCAAAAATGCGTGGTACTAAGAGGGCATTTCCCATAGTCACCACGCTTGTACGCGTTGCGGCTGGCGACCGCTGCTGTTTGGTGGATAGTACGCGATACACAGAAAGATGCTGCTGCCCACCCTTCGGTTTATAAGCCCTTAGTCGCCTCTTACGACACATGACGAAACGTGCTCGTTTAAGGATTTAGTACCAGGGACACTCAATTCTTGAAAATCACTAGATAATAAAATATCACTCAATCATTCAAAATCATTGATTTTTCTTTTCAAAAGTGAAGATTGATATTCGTTAAATAAAAAGTGCTGTAAAATTGGTAATTTTCGCATCTTATTACATTTTTTTTGACAGTTTATCAGGCTGAAAGTCTCAAAAGTGATATTTTATCACCCGGTGATTTTCAAGAATTGGCTCCCTGGGCGACCGAGCTTCGCTCCTCAACATTGTATCATCGGCTGAGCAAGCTTTGCTACCCGCCAACAGACGGCGCTGTAGGTTTTTGTCTAAAATGCGGTGCTTTACAAACACGATGAAAACGAATTTTTCTAGACATGTAGCTAGATCGATTTTTCGCCCCCGAAAACCCCTGCATGGTAAATTTAATCGAAATCGTTAGAGCCGTTTCCGAGAAACCGATTACAAATATGATATACGAATAGGATTACTTGAAGACCCTCACCTCAGGACGTGAAACTGAAAAGTTGTTTAGTTTAAATCCTCCGGATAATTTTAAAGAAATATCCCTAAAACATAGGCATTTAAGTAAAGTTAAAAATGTATGACCACGAATTGTCTAATGATTTTTTTCCAAAGGAAATATATTGAAAGTGATACGGTTGATTTATATAGGTATTAACATGGACGAACAAAAAGAAGGACTGACCATCCCCTTTTAGAAATCGTAACCCGGAAAAGTATAAAGCTAGATGGCGCTAATAAATAGTCCGGGAAGTTATTATGGTTTATGAATTTCAATTTCGTTTCTTTACATTGAAACTATGTTGACATTTTGAATGATTTTTTGGCAGAATACTCGGTAGACCATAATTAATTTCCAGATTATTTAGTTTTATGCTTTTCCGGGTTACGTTATCTAGTATGGGGATTGTCAGTCTTATTATTATTTTTCCATGGTATTAATAAGAGTCAAAAGTAGAGTCACCTTTCTCTGCGTGTTCATGTAACTCAGACCAAACTAAACACGTTCAGGTTACTCGTAGCTAATAAAAATATTTACCAGTACCATATCAAGACTTCGCTTCCTTCGTAGAGTTCGGACTTATAGAAAACACGAACAACCGCATCAGTTCAAACGGGGTTTATGTTTTTTTTTTTATGTGACTAGTGAGCATACGAGCAGGTGGGCCACCTGATGGAAAGTGGTCACCACCGCCCATGGAGCCCACTGTCTTATTAGTGGCATAACTTGACACTAATAAGACAGCAAAGCACGCTACCCACCCCGAGAACTAAAATGGTGTGTCTCGTGTGCCAGTAATTTCGCTCTAGCTCCCTCATCCTTCAAACCGAAACACAGCAGTGAACCGTAACACTGCTATTTTACGGCAGAAATAGGCAAGGGGGTGGTACTTCCCCAGAAAGACATTGCACAAAAGCCCTACCACCTTATGTTATTGTTATAGGCTTGTTACATGCTATAATACATACAAGGTAATAAGCCTAATAGAATTTTGAAAACCCTGTCTGAATCGGTCGTAGCTTGTAAATTACTAGTATGAACCGTCAAAGGTTGAATTTTGCAAAAAAATCCTTTTGTTAGGTATTGTCTGTAATGACTCCGTGCTTCGGAAGGCACGTTAAGCCGTTAGTCCCGACTTCTGTCTACGGATGTAGTCGTAAATGAGCCATGTCAGAAGCCTTTGGCGGCTCAACAACTCTGATACAAGGGTTTATGAGGTCGGTCATCGACCTTGCAACCCACACGACATGATGAATTAGGTTGTGTGTATACCTATTATCATGTTTATAAATAGAAGATCGCTTCGATATTGCACCGGTAGCACTAGTTTCGGCTGGAAGACCTGGCTCAGAATATAAACAAATCTACTGGCGTAATGGCTGATAATAAAATATCAAAACCTTATACAAATATTTACCTCTTTTCACAACTTGGGGGATAATTTTCTGTATGCTGATAGCTAAAAGCCAGAATCATACTTTCCATGCAACTCAGTTTAAACCTGTAGGACTTCCATACAAATTCTATTCTCATGATGGAGACGGAAACTGGCCATACTCGTAGAAACATGAGAAAATACCGCGTTTCAGAAATCCTGCAGCGCCATCTATTGGTGGGTAGCATGGCTTGCTCAATAAAATTATATAAAATATAAATGGTGATACCTTAATGTTAAAACAACTCTTAGAGACTTATTTAAAAAATATTTGGAGTTAGCTCAGACTTTTGGGGAAATTTCTCTAAATTTGTACCTACAAAGCAACGACTCGATTTCCAGCGCTAGATTCAACAATGAATATTTTTTGTATTATACTGTAGTTTTCTACTCCATAATAGAGGCGCTGTTTTTTTTTATTAAGATTAAGACAACTATTACCAGCAGCTTGCTAAGAGGTACTCAATTGTAAGTGCAAAGGTGACATTGAAATAAAACCGGTGCCAACTGGTTGGTAATTTTATAACGATTATATTAACGCTAACAAATTTGATCTACCTTTAACCGTTTCTGAGGTAAATAAAAAAAAATCAGGGACCCGTTTGAGGCTGGGGAGGGGGGAGCGTACATGGGATCAACGGAGAATTTTCTAGATATGTTCAGAGAGACCTAAGGAACACTTTTAAAACAAGAAACTTCCTGCCGTAATTTAGCCTAGGTTATTTTTCGTCTTTTTAGGGTTCCGATAACAAAATGGTAAAAAATGTGTCTGTCTGTCTGTCACACCAGTGTATTTCAGCAACCGCTCATGCTATCGACTTGAAATTTGGAACAGTTATAGAATATGGGTGCCCAACTTCATTGCACATGAAAGAATTAAAAAAAATATATAACTATGACTGTAAAGGGGGCCCAAATAGGGGGGTGGGGGGGCAAAATTTCAAATTGTCGTTACTAGGTCGAGTGGGGTATCATATGAAAGGGCTTTACTTGTAAATTGTAAAATATATTTTTGTATTTTTTTACGTCTCTTAGTTTTCAAGTTATGATGAAAAATGTCAAAAAAATACCATTCCCTCCCTTATCTCCGAAGTTTGTGAAAGGAAAAATCTGAATTAATTACAAATGATAGAAGTTTACGTAAACATTACAGCAAAAATAAAATGATCTTTCTAAGTCGCACAGTTTTTTAGAAATTTGCAAATAACCTTTACAAACAAATTTAGTTTTGCGGTCCTAAAAATGGACTTCATTGCTTCCAAAAATACAAAAAGTATATCGGAACCCTCGGCGCGCGAGTCCGACTCGCACTTGACTGGTTTTTACCCACCAAGGCGCCACTTTGTTTGTGAAGCGATATGTTTAGCTGACGTCATTAAGAGACTTTAATGTC
The DNA here is from genome assembly GCA_947532105.1 of Athrips mouffetella. NCBI lineage: Eukaryota > Metazoa > Arthropoda > Insecta > Lepidoptera > Gelechiidae > Athrips > Athrips mouffetella. Next base: position 27,385,377 of record OX383956.1, on the reverse strand, counting down.
CAACAATGATGAAATGTTTTTTAGTTTGAGTGGAAACATTTTACCAAGTCCGAAGTTTTTCAACTGATGTGCTGTTGGACGTACGTAGAAAAATATCTTAAGTTTGTGCTCGTGTGTTTCCTAGATAGTTGATTTTAGTATTAAACCGTAGATTAACTAACCAAACCTAACCTAAACCGTCTTACTACAAAAAAGTTAGACATCTGTTGAACACTTGATCAAAAAAATCGTGCAAAATAACTCTGGCTATGTCATTGATGCGCAGAAGTCAAGTCATAAGAAAATAAGTCATTTTTGACTTCTGCGCGCATCAATGACATAAACAGTTATTTGGTACCTTTTTTTAATCAAGTGTTCAACAGATGTCTAACTTTTTTGTAGTAAGACGAAAGATACAGGGTTATTTTTGGACCCCTGGCCAAATTTTAGTATGTTGCTTAAAACACTAATCTGAACAACTTTCCCAAAGGAACATGGGTCGAAAAACGGAAAAAATTTGGGTCATCCCATACAAATTCCACTATTGCCGGCACAAGATTTGTATGGGATGACCAAAATTTTTTCTCGTTTTTCGACCCATGTTCCTTAAAGTTGTTCAGATTCGTGTTCTGAGCAACATACTAAAATTTGGTCGGGGGTCCAAAAATAACCCTGTATTTTTCTACTTACGCCCAAAAGCACGTCAGTTGAAACGTACGCCCAAACACTTTGGACTTTATTACATGATAATGGAGTTGCAAGTTTTTCCACTGACGTGCGGTTGACCGTTCGTAAGGTTTGTATCAGGTACATACTTAAGAAAACAAAAAACAGCGCCGCTAGAAAAACTGTTTTGTGTTACACTTTCATGTATACAAATTTTCTTCGCTTTAACGAATGAATTTATACTAACGTGTTTATTTATTTCTTGTTTGTAGCCTAAATCCACAATTTCATGCATCTCAATAACTTCGAACTGTACCTACTTTTAAATCAATATTGATCTGTTGAGAGCAGGGCTTGTTAACGTTACCAGATAACATAATAAATAACGTTCCGTAACGTTAATTTCATAAAGATACTTTGGTATTGGTATAAATTTTAACGTTATTGAGTACATTAACATTATTATAACGTTAACTTATAACGACACGACGCGCATACAGTGTACACTTCATGCAAAGATTGCTTTTCCTCAGAGTACTTATCGCGCAAGCGGCAAGACGCAGGGGTGGGGCATAAAGTTAAAAATTAACGATACTTTTTTTTAACGTTACCCCAATTTAACGTTAAAAATACCGTTAAAATATATTAACATTATTTTAACGGTATATTTTATAACGTTAATTTTCCGAGCAGCTGGTAACGTTACCAAATTTTTAACGTTAAAGCAAGCCCTGGTTGAGAGGAGTGTAATATTGAATGAGAGTTCATCTATCAGGGTTTTTGTAAGGGATAAACGAGACGAGGAAGTGATATTGAAAGAAGACTGTATGTTGGAAACATTATAAATGTTGCTCTCACAGGGCTAGTTTGGTTGTGCAATACTGTGCAGAGGCGTCTTGGTAACCTACACTGATTTACGTCAGTAAGCCTTACCTGTAATGTCTGTTAGAAAAAGCATGAAAGTATAATTAAGTAATACAATAGAAATTATAACTCGTCCATCTTAAGAATCATCGCATTCCGCTGCTGGTAGCCAAGTCCCGTAACCAATCAGGTCGCTTAAAATTATAAAGTAAAATGCACAATGACTAACTGAAGGCAAACCTTTGAAAGAAGCGGTTGTTTTCCTTTGTGTGTTACCGACCTAAAAACTAAAAAAAAAAAGTTTTTTTGTTTCATTTTATCTGCATTGTGAATACACCTTTACCCTCTGCCTTATGAATTCTTAAGGCGGACGAACTATAGAGCATTGCGAAGTATGACTGGTGCAAAAGAGTGACAAAAGAACGTTGTGGAGCAAAAGGCTGCCGGATCACCTCGCTGGCGGAGAATCACCGGTATTGAAATGATTATCTTTACATTGTACTAGCTTTCGCCCGCGACTTCGTCCGCATGTTAAAAAACATATAACAGTATTTAAGTCAAACTATCAGCTATGAAACAAAAAAGTTTCACTTAAATCGGTTCAGTAGTTTTACGTAATGTTTGAGCAAATGAACAAACAATCAAACCAACAGACAGACAAAACGTCCAATGATCAGTGCTAGTATGGATTCAGGGGCATCAAAATAGCATAACTAAATAATTTTTTAAAAATAACTTCTATGTACATCAAATTTTCAATTTTATAATAGTCAGGGAACAGGACAGGGAACTCCCTCCAGAACTCCAGCAAAAAGGTGTGGAGGGGATCTACCATAGTCATCACACTTGTAAGCGTTGCGCCTGGCGACCGCTGTTGTTTGTGACCGCAGTATGTAAGGTGGTATGATAAATAGAAAATGCTGCTGCCCATGCTCCGGTTCATAATGCCTTAGTCGCCTCTTACGAAACCCACGGTTAGAGATGGGTCCGTTCTGTTCTTTGCCGGCACCACACGGACGACAGTAGAGAAGAGATAAAGCAAAGTCGTTTTCCGCCATCTGCCCCTCTATACGTAACCGATTTTAATGCGGTTTTGATAAAAAGATGTCGGAAGAAACCAAGCCGACTTGGATCTTTAATCGAAAATGCTATGTTTTGAAATACTCTTCATTGCACTCGTGCGAAGTCGAGGCGGGTCGCTAGTTAATAAACTAATAAAATATTCCTTAGTAAGGAAGGGGTGAAATTCAAGGTGCAACGTTGTAAGGATTCCCTTCAAACTTTCAACACAAAACACTTTCGTGTCGTGGTAACTAATACACGTGTTTCTTTATTTCTTGTTATTTGCCGAAACCTACATTTTCGTTCATCTCACTTCCAAACTGTAAGATTTTCATACAGACTTCACAGAACGGATGATTTATAAGGTATCATTCTTGACTTAAGTTCTTGTTATTCGTCTGTTAGCCGAAATTACCTTTAAGTTAAACATTTCGCAAACAGAACTCTAAGGCGAAAATAGGTCTACGCACACCAAAAAAACACCCATGACACGTAACCTGACATTTTTTAGCTTGTTACGAGTAGTATTAAGAGTATGCGCTAAACCGTGGACAGCCAGACGGACATGACGAAACTATAAGGGTGGGCGTATGCTAAAACGCAGACGGCGCAGCTCAGGACAGAATACGTCTTCTCTATTGCTTTATTACGAAGAAAACAAAAGGATAGGTATACTGTTCTGTGCAGGGCCTGATTTACCCACAGGCTAATAAGGCAGAACTAGGGGGGCGCTGATCTTGGTTTCGCAAACCCCAATTAATTTCAGGATGAAATTTGGTGATTTGGAAAAGCACGTCGAATAATTACTTAAATTTGAATTAAAGCAATTATATTTTTTTAATTAAAATAATTAAAACTCTTATCAACTTGGCGCACACAGACATTAGCGCTAGCAAACCATAAAGCTCAAATGCTTAAAGCTTCTGAAAAGTGCAGCTTGCTAAAAAATAACCTCATGCATCACAGGTGCAATAAGGCAGAGGAAGCACAAAAGATCCCATAGGGTCGAAGTACTCTGAGGTCCATCAGGGAAGTTAGCCCTACGTTATAAGATAAGATACCTCATGCATCACTTCTATATAACAAATAAATATTGCTACGATTTCAGTGCACTAGGTCTTAAATTAAAACATGGTTTGAAAGTAAGACCTCATCATGACATCCCATAAAACGTCCACTACAGGACAGGGAACTCCCTTCAAATTCCAGCTTTTGCTGAAACAATGTGGAAGGTACCAAGTACCATAGTCACCACGTTTTTTATTTCGACCGCTGCAGTAATGTACTATTAGTGTATCCCAGCATTTTCCTGCAACTCTTTTATTTACATTTTGGAAAGTTGTTGAATGGGCTCCGACCCGTGTTCCCAAATATGAAACCCCTGATATGAAATAGCCTTTCATTTTCATAACACCACTTTTATCGTGACAAGTTTTAAGAAAAAAACAATAAAGACAGGAGATCCAATTCTCTCCTCTTTATTAATGATGCCCTGAAAAAATATTCTTTTACCATAATAAGAACCATATCAAGTTTACTAAATAGTGTTTCAGAAAGATCTATACCTTTTATCTAATGATAGTGTAGAATGTATTAAGGAAAAATTTATATGGGCCATCCAGTTTCCTCACCTATTAGTAAGTAGTATCCAGAAAAAAAAAATTATTCTACCAGACACCAGTCTTATCATATCTGGCCTATTAAGTGGTTGTTAGAAGGCTTTAGAATAAATAACCTTTTTCAAATTTAGAAAAGTTTAATGTAAAAAACATACAAATTCTTGTACAACTTTATTAAAAATTCATTATTTTTCTCATAGGATCTTCGTAGAATCATATATCACCTTCATGTGTTTTTAGGGCGACGCACCTCCAGTCATGCGGATTTGGGTCCGCATTTGATCATTTCATACATACTTCTCCTGTCTGCGTGCCATCCGCATGCGTGGCGTGACGACGCAATAGCATGTTTGAAGGACGCTTCTCCAGTCACGCGGATTTTCGCCAGCGTGTGGATGTACGCATGCGTGTCGCCCGTATTTGACTATTTCATACATGCTTTTCATGTTTAATATACATACATAGACTCGTACATCGCGACATATATTTGGTTTATACATACATGACATCACGCCTCTTTCCCGTCGAGGTAGGCAGCAGGTAGAGACCACAGCCCTCCACCTGTAAACAGTACAAATATAAATTATAGAGTTTGGTCGGACACGTCGACTCTCAGAGGGTCTAGCTAGACAACGTGCCATTAAATTTTGAACTGACGAAAGCGAACGTCATAAAATGTATGGGATGCCATAATAATATGTCAAATGTCATCACATACATTTCATAACGTTCGCTTTCGTCAAATGGTACGTTGTCCAGACCCCCAGGACTAAATCGCCCAAAAATATAACATTATAGTAGATTACGTACCTACCTACTTTGCTATGTGTAGTACGATTAGTATAGCCGTCTTACCACGTGGTAAGTACGACGATGTATATTCTATTCAAATACCTACAGGGAGCAGATGTTTAAAAATCAGTTTTTTGCTATTCACCTCGCTTAGCGAGCCAGCACGGTGCAACTCATACGCGACCTCCAAATTGTGCGATAAGTGTAGAGCAGAGGAGGCAGCGTTGGCGGCCACGGGTAGCCAGTCGCTCGATTTTAGACCGCAGCAGGGCAAGCAAACGGTCGCGTCTCACTTACCAGTGGAATATTCCATTGAGTTTCACCGCGCCCGCGTGCCAGCAGCGCCGCGGCCCGCTATGCCGCGCGTCTCGTCGCTTAACTCCTCATATAACATTCTCATGGTGACTCGCTCGCCGTTAACTTCTTAAATTCCAAGTGGTAAATTCCAAGGATCTTTTTAATAAGAGACTTTAAAGACAATTCCGCTTGAAGCTTGTCTCTTACTGAACTTGAATGACCTTGAATGAAACTGCCAAACTAAGAATATGTTTTGAAATGAAGCTTATAGTACCTACACCAAATTAAATTTCGCTTGTAAAGTATTATTTTTGTACGCAAAGTTCAATTCATATGTATAGAAGTTGACGCTGTTACTAACTTTTATTGATCTTGTTTTATTTTTTATTAAATTATTAAAGATAGGATGGTATGCTTACCGGTTGTGCTGTCAACACTATACGAATTACTTAAAATGATTCAGCCAGCCTCAAAAACGTGCCATTATTGCGTGAAAACGAGTTGCTGTGACAAATCGATGGACTCTATATTCTTTATCATTTTTAATTGAAGTTATAAATGTACGATTGGAAGCAGGCATTCTCAAGTCAATGATCAATAAAAGATTGAGAGGCGAGTTCAATTGAACGGCTGCCAAGTAAGTAATATTCTACAACCAGGATGGGTAAAATTTCGCGCCGTTTTTCTTTACAGGAGACCATGCTCGGAGTTAGACGTTAGATCGTAAACGAGATGTCACAGATAGGGTATGACAACCTTGAACGATGTGAATCGACCCATGAACCTGGACCACTTTTCCCAAAAGACATAGATCGAAATACGAAAAGATAAAGACCTCCCATACATTTGCTAAAAGCAGCAAAGGAGGATGGAAGAATACAATAAAAACGGTTCAAATCAGTATTTTTATTAGCAGAAAACAGTAAAAATCTTATAAAACAGAAATACAGAATAAGAAGAAACCGACCAAGTGCGAGTCGGACTCGCGCTCCGAGGGTTCCGTACCACCACATAATATTAATTGTATTAGTTGAAATTTCAGTAATTTACTGTGCCAGATTTTTTGAGTCCGACTCGCTTTAAGTTTTTATTGTTTGTTCTTATTTTATAGCTTATGCATAATAAATATACAAATTTTTACGCTTGTAAATGTTCTCGTTTTTACGATAGAGCTAAAACAAAAAAATCGAGCCAAAATCGCTTCAAAACACGTTTCTAGTATCCCTACTACTATACTACTGCTCGTATAGCCTCCGTTAATTTTTATTTTTTGTATTTGTTGTTGTGTTGTTATAGCAGCAACAGAAATACATAACCTGTCAACAATTTGAACTGTCTACCTATTACTATTCATGAGATACAGCCCGAACAAAATTTTGTAAAAAAAGCTGACTTTGGTAGCAACTTATTCCTATGTTTTTAAATATTTTTTTAAATAAAAAATACAGTCTTCATCGGTTCATGAGATACGGCCACTGGCGTAGTTTCCAAAATCTTTGGATACGGCCCGCTGACAGACAGACATCGGAGACATACATATTAATATGGTCCCGTTTTCAAATCATCAAATATAAAAATCAAAATCAGAAAATCAATAAATATCATCTAATTTTAAGAAAATCATCTTTAAAAAGATGTCTTCACATAAAGTAAAGAAAAATACCTAAGTGAGACCATAAATTTAAAAGCTATTCTAGATAATTAGGCGATGTCATAAAAGTATTGATTTATCGATAAAATATTGGATTATTCAAAGGGTTATGGAATTAGTAAACAAACAGTGATTCAAATACAGTTTACAAAATATCTTAGTTTATAACACTACCATGTGACTAGATACCATCAAATTACAGCAATTTCCAAAAACGGCACCCATAATTTTTCCGCTGAGGACCACTAGTACCAATGGATTTGTACCAAAAGTGGTACAAATAGACAAAAGTGTCCTACTAGTACCACTACATTGAGAGATATGTTTGTCCCCCGGAATTGCCTGCCGTTCCCTACTTTTTTTGCCCGCCCATCCTTCCATGTAAAGTTTTTAGGGTCTCGTAGTAAAATCCTGAAAAAGCCTGATAAATCTGAATAAATTATAGTCGATAGACGTTTATGTGGTTATGTCGACAGAAAAAATAACGCGATCCCTCTAAAAAGCACAGTTTTGTAGAAATCTGCTAAAAACCATTACAAACATACATATTTGCGGTGCTGAATAAACTTTATTGATTCTAAATAGATCGAAACCCTCGGCGCGCGAGTCCGACTCGCACTCGACCGGTTTTTTTTACACTTTCGGTCGGAATTCTAAAAACTGTTGTTGTTGCACCCTATACATTAACATCATTGTAGGTGTGTCACCTTAATTTACGAAGGCATACCCACACAGCTTTCACAAACCTATTGTTTTACCTGCACTTGAAATACTAATACGAGTAGGTACTCGTACGACCGCACACATTGAATAAGTAGCTATGTCTGCTTCAGAATGATGCACGCCTTCTCATATGAAGTCTTAACGAACCATTATGGTCTCATGGAATCCATTGTTCACGGAACGAAACGTAAAACAAATCATGTTAATCCAATTCAAGAAATCCTGAGAAGTTGGCTTTAACGTAGGTATAAGAGAATGCGAGGTGCAGAATATCAGTTTCAGTTATCCGAAAGCACTTTTCCTCCGCCCAAAAAATTTGCCACTTTTTAGGATTGCGCACCCAGAGGTTCCAACAGGACCCTAGAAATTTTTAACAGTTTATAAGGGTGAAGTTAAATTTAAAAGTCTCGAAAGTGATATCTTATCACCCGGTGATATTCAAGAATTGGCTGTATTAGTATGACGAAGGCATGAATCGTTTTATTAATGTTTACTATCTGTTCGTACTATTAGTTTATTCTGTGCTATCGGGCTCTCTCGGCATCAACTAGCTACATACATGAGTGCGCTCGGCCAGCGATAAGATAAAAAACCGATCAAGTGCGAGTCGGACTCAGGCACCGAGGATTCCGATATACCTATCAATAGTATTTATAGAAGCTATAAAGTCCATTTTTAGGACCGCAAAATTAAATTTGTTAGTAATGTTTTTTTGCAGATTACAAAAAAACTGTGCAACTTAAAAAGATCGTTCTATTTTTGCTGTAATGTATATACATAAACTTCTATCGACTGTAATTAATTCAGATTTTTCCTTTTTCAAACTTCGGAGATAAGGGGAGGAATGGTATTTTTTTTACATTTTTCATCATTACTTTAAAACTAAGAGTCGTAAAATAAGACAAAAATATATTTTAGAATGAACAAGTAAAGCCCTTTCATAAAATACCCCACTCGACCTAGTAACGACAATTTGAAAATTTGCCACCCCTATTCGGACCCCCTTTACATAAATAATCATATGTTTTTTTTAATTCTTTCTTGTGCAATTAAGTTGGGCAACAATATTCTAAAACTGTTCCAAATTTCCAGTTGATAGCATGAGTGGTTGTCGAGATATACAGGTGTAAAGACAGACAGACAGACAAAGTCGCACCACAAGGGTTCCTTTTTTTACCATTTTGGTATCGGAACCCTAAAAATGCGCCCTTGGATATGGATTTGTTGATTTTGTTAGGGCATTTTGTAACCGAAGAATTACTACCTACTCGTAATAACATCCTACAAAGTATATCAAATGAATGGTACAGCAGCACTGCACTTACTTTCTCGCGATATACGAGAGTCATCATTCAACAGTGTCCCCGCCGGGAGACGAACCCAGAACCTCCGGATCAAGAGCCGAATGCTCTAACTACTATATTATAAAGGCTGCGGATATTAATGGGTAAATAAGTACCAACTGCAAACTTAAGTTTGTAATTCAATACAAATAATATGAAAATACAAACTTACATATACCCAAAAAGATTTAATAAAAATGATTTAATAAAATATGCAGTCAGGTAGAGAACTAACTTAGAATCCAAATTGTATAGCATCAAAATAAGCTTATTTAAACCGATTATGAGTAAAACACATTTTTAAATTTTAGTAGTAAGGGAACACCGTATATTTGGGAGACTTGTTTTTAGAACAATACATTTTTGAGAAAATTAGAAATCCTTTTTTTTTCACGAATACAATTCCTTTCTCGTTCCGCTCGAAAGTAATTTTTTTCACGACTTTTTCCAAAAAACACTCACTGGTCGAAATATGAATAAGACGGTTCTTGTCGGACTCGCGCGCGGAGTGTCCCATATAGTATTTTTAGAAGCAAAAAGTCTGTTTGTATACCGGAAATCGCGAAAAAGTCAGGAGTTTTGTAAACAAAAATTTTCAGCTATGTAATGATTTATCCTATTCTATTAAACGAGCAATATTTGTATATACATTTGTAATGGTATACAGGAGATGGTAACAATGATGAATGTGGCTTTGGACAGGAAAGGAATGAAAGTAAATGTAAGCAAGACTAAAGTAATGGTACTTGAAAGAGAAGAATGTATGACAGAGTGTACTATATTAATAGATGGTGAACAAGTCGAACAAGTGAAGGAGTTTGTGTATCTGGGCTCAAAGTTTACAAGAGATGGAAAGTGTGAAAGTGATATTGAAAGAAGAGTGAATGCTGGAAACATGGTGAATGGTGCCCTGCACGCCTTTATGAGGAGTCAGAAGGTGTCTCACAAGGCTCGTTTGGCTGTTCATGGGGGAGTGTTGGTACCAACACTGATGTATGGGAGTGAAAGCTGGGTATGGCAGAAGAAGCATGAAAGTAGAATTAATGCAGTGGAAATGAGAGCGCTAAGGAGTATGATTGGTGTTAAATTAAGTGACAGGATTAGAAATAGTGTGATAAGAGAACGGTGTGGCGTAAAAGAAGACGTAGTGACCAAAATCGAGAAAGGGATGCTGAGATGGTTTGGTCATGTAGAGAGGATGAATGAACGAAGATTGACGAAAGAGATCTACCAGGCGAGAGTGAATGGAAACGTTGGAAGGGGAAGGCCTAGGCGAACGTACCAGGACCAAATTCAGGACGTTCTGAATAAAGGCCAGGTTAAAAGTACCCTAAACCGACGAGCATGTATGAAAGGATTGATGAAAGTACAGGAAGCAAGGGAAGTATGTCAAGATCGTAGCAGGTGGAGGACTGTGGTCTCTGCCTACCCCAACGGGAAAGAGGCGTGATGTTATGTATGTATGTATGTACATTTGTAATCGGTTTCTCGAAAACGGCTCTAACGATTTCGATGAAATTTACCATACGGGGGCGAAAAATCGATCTAGCTAGGTCTCATATCTCTATCTATCCGTGTTTTTAAGCATTTGGGTTTTAGACAAAACCCTACCCTACAGCGCCATCTGTTGGCGGGTAGCATAGCTTGCGCACTCGATAATATGTTAATGTTGTGGCGGCTATTATAGAGGGAAGCTCGGTTGCCCAGGTATTTTTATTAATTACACGAGGTACATACATACCTGTTGATAAAAAATGACAGAAATATGTTCAATTTATCGTATTTTACAAAAATTTGAAGTTATGATTTTGTTAACAAAACACCTGACTCAGTCTTGAATTCCGGTATAAAGGTATTTTGCAGATTAAAAAAAACTGTGTTTTTCAGAGAAATCGTATTAACATAAACTTCTCTCGACTATAATTCATTTAGATTTTCCGTTTATAAGTTTGATACGGATGGAGGAATAGTTTTTTTTTTAAATTCTTCATCATAACTTGGAAACGTTTATATTTAGGCCCCATTCATAATAATAATAAAAGTATTTTTTTTGTTTGCAATAAAATTGGGTAACCATATTTGAAAAGTGTCACACATTTCAAGTCGCTAGGGTGAGTAGTTGGTAGTTGCTAGTTGCTGAGGTAAACAGGTGTGTCAGTCAGACAAACAGACGAAGTCGCTCCTTAAGGGTTCCGTTTTACCCATTTTGGTTCAGAACCCAAGAAAGTAGTGACAAAATGCGCTATCAATCACGGGACCAGCTTCTATGGGAAGAATGTTAATTTTTATCGTCATTCGATTTATGTCCTTTAAGAACAGTGGTTCAGTTTGATAACCAGTCCCATCCTTCAGTTTTTCGACAAACCTTTTGGTATTTATGATATGACCTTCTCAATTCGCTTATGCTGCAATTTTAGAAAAAAAAAAATAAAGCAAAATAATTATTGATACTTCACCTGCTAAGATATCATAAGTATTTTTTTTATTTCAGTATTGTATTTATTCATGAAACGTACATATATATATATATATATTAAAGAAAGACAGAAAGATAGTTGTATTCGTTATTTATTATTTAAGTTGGGGACGCCGCGACGCACGCAGACGGGTGATCGGATCACACGAATGGAATCATTCTACCCATTATCCCTGGAGATACGGACGGCTTGGCATGCTTTGCTTTGATCCCCAGCCACGAGACTGCCAGTCTATGCAGCGAGCTTCTCGTTGGTTTTCATCGGGGTATCCCCACCTTTCCAGATGTACCGAGTAGGGACCCTGAGAGGACCTCCGAAGCTGCTCTCACACATTTGCTGTGCCTCGCTGGTGTGGGTCTCTCCACTCCACATACCACACCGCCCGGGGCACTGGTTTTACTGGTGCTCCTGCAGCATAACCCCGTGGAATCTACCTGTAGCTTTATAAAATCTTACCATATACGCTATTGATAGTCCTGTAGTATTTTTGGAAGCAATAAAGTTCATTTTGAGGACCGCAAAACTAAATTTGTTTGTAAAGGTTTTCTGCTGATTTTTAAACAACTCTTTTCTAAAAAAATTCTTAAAAATTCCTTTTTTTACCATTTTGGTATCGGAACCCTAAAAACAGTAATAAGTGTAGGTCCTCAACGTCGAAGTATGTAAGGAAAAAGTTTACGAATTTTCCTTCGGGAAAAAAGTAAGCAATTTGTTTTGATTCGCAAATGTGTTGAAAATCGTCGTAAGAAGCTCGTGCGCTTTGGTAATTACACCCTCGGCTTCATTTTGCCCTCGCCTGCAGCTCGGGCTGCAATTTTTGAGCCTCGGGCGTAATATCCAAAATAGCCCAAAATTTTCTTAGATCAAAAATAAAAAATTACAATAAGAATTTTTAGATTGAGCTTCAGGCGGTACTGAACAATATAGCAATCAAATCTTTCTTTATTTGTTATCGGATAATTATATTAATTAGTTATCGAACGAAATTGATCTTCAAAGTCATATACGTGTTAATGGAATAAGCGAAATTCTCCCTTTATTAAAAAATCCATTCCGTAAAAAAAATCTTAAAAAACGTTTTTTTTATCTAGATATTGTTATTTTAAAGTTTCATGATTGTTCTAGTTTCATCGTTGTTCTAGCCCGCGCACTTATCCCGCGCAGCGCCGCGCGAGCGCGCATATCCACAGAAATATTTAGAATAGAAGCAGCAAAAATTTAAAGAATAAAAATAAAAAAATTACCCCCATAAAATACCCGTGGAATTGATTCAACTCTCGATTCTGTGCAAACTATTTTCTCAGTATCGCTTATTCGGTTAACACGTTGTATATTCGTAGGTAAAGAAAAAATTATCCGAGTATCGTTATCGTTCGCCCCTCAGCTTGTCAGTAGAAACATTTTGGACCTTATGGCATAGCTACAACTGTTCTACCGACGTGCTGTTTACTGTACCACCGCACTGCCAAGAACAACATGAAAAGTACGACGGAAAGATTGCCTGTGCGGTCTATTGCCGGACGTACAGACCGACATGTAGGTGATTGATCTGTTTTTAAATTCTAACTTTACAAAAATACACATTTGATTTTTGAAATTCTAGCGACTTTATCATGAAGGTTTGAAAATTTACATAATCGCTACCTGCTGTCGATTTTCAAACTGGTTAAAAGCGGTGGCTGCTGGATTAAAAACCAGCAATCCTCATTCATGTGGATACATGCAAGGTGTTCAGCGTTTATAAATATTACTCATTGTGGTGAGAAAGTTTGTAGTTCCAATCACGTAAGGAAGCATACCAATGTAGGGTTACCATTTTGAAAAGGAAATCCGGACATTAAAACAAGCATTTCAAAAGACCGATAATTTTACAAAGGTCCGGTCCTTATAGAAATAAAATATTTTTTATTCTACTAGCTGCGCAAGTTTTATGGGATACAATATTTTCCCTGATCAGAGTTCAATCTACTATTATTATATTTATTACTAGCGGTCCGCCCCGGCTGCGCACGGTTAGATATATTCTTGTTGCGTCGGGGGTTCTAAAAAGAGTTCATTATAAAGAAAATTTGGATATTATGTTTAATTAAATGTAGTTTTTTTTTATGTCACAAGTGGTCAAAGTGGGTAATAGACAAAGCTAGATTTCACATCATCACATACACTCTTTGATGCTCTGCCTACTCCGTGAGGGATAAAGGCGTGATGATACACTCATTTACACATACACGAACCAATAGTAAAATTTTACGTGTCTATTCTCTGTTCTAGATTAAACTATTAGAGTCACTTAGAGCGCTGTTTCTTAAATCTATCTTATCTTTAAATTTTGATAATTATTACACCCATAATAACTTTTGAAGATTTGAATACATCAAAAAGTAATTTACAGGTAAGTACTGATATAGCCTTGAATACAAAGTCATTTATTTGGATAAGGATTAATACCAAGGTACAAAAATGTGTACCGGCGTTACTAATGCATATTTTGACATGAAAAATTAGTTATTGTGATATAACTGTGATAGAAAGACATATGGTATTGTAAATGTTTTTGTAGATATGGATCTCTTCTATAATACTGTAGTACATCACTTTGCTCTATTATCAATAGTGTCCTCAGCGTGCGCGATATAAGGATCCTATTTGGTATTTTTTTCATACCTTGGGTTACATTATCGAAGTTTCCATACGGATCCCTAACATTTTTGAAAATATTCTACAGCCTATGTTCATCAAAAATAATGTAGGATTCTAATGGTGAAAGAATTTTTCAAATCGGACCAGTAGTTTCGGAGCCGATTCAATGCCAACAAACAAACAATCAAATTTTTCTTCTTTATAATATTATATAGTGTAGATATTTGCCCAATGGACAAAACAGGATGTCACAAAACCTACCAAAAAAAAATGTTTTTTAATACTACTGATTTTATGCAACTTAAGTGATTGAATGCGAAAAATTTACTAAAATTTACTAAATAAAAAAAAAACTAAAATTACTAAAATTAAGACATACATACAAGTAATGAGTCCAGATCAATGAAATCTGAATAAAGTCCGGACGGATTCTGGGTCAGGCTTATCCGACACCAGAAGACTACAGGCTCCTTCCGCTGAAATCTACATCGAAGCTCATAACGAGCATATTCGAAGACAGCGGAAGATCACAGGAGCAATAAGGCAGGGGAAGCACAAAAGATCCCATAGGGTCGAAGTGCTCTGAAGTCCAACAAGGATCTCAGCCCCACGTAATAAGATAAGATAAGTCCGGACGGTTGGTAACCCTAAGCACGTGTGAATACTTCTGTATCACTTATTACTTTACGAGATCTTATAGGTAGCTATTTATAAACAATAACGGTTGGTTTTTCTTTTGTATTATTTAAAAAAATACACATAAGTTATTAATTAATTACTATATACGGTTGTACAGAAATAGTGAACATAATTTAAACATATTACTTAGACCATGAAACTGAATAACTTTTCCCAAGAAACTTAGGTCGAAAAACGAAAAACCTACCATAGATAGCGTAGACGTAGACGTAGACGCTTTCTGTAAAGACTGGCAACAAGAGGCTCAGAGTAGAGACCAGTGGAAGGAACGGAGGGAGGCCTTTGCCCAGCAGTGGGACAGAAATGGCTAATAAGATAAGATAAGAAGATAGCGTATTTTGTATGGGTATTAAAAAATACGCTATCTATGGGAGGTCAAAAATTTATTTTCGTATTCAACCTATGTTCCTTGGGGAAAGTTGTTCGGTTTCTTGGTTCAGACCACTTTACTCAGGTAACATACTAAAATTATGTTTACTATTTAATAAAAATGCGGTAATTCAGTGGGTGTGAGATCCACGCAGACGACACGTGATGACCGCGTGCGTTTGTTTTTTAGAGTCCCGAGCCAAAATGGAACCCTTTTGGTGTGAATTTTCACACCTCCAAGAGTCCATAGACCTTAGAATTTGATATTAATTTCAACTTGATACCTTCACCCTTTCGCGAGAAAAGGGTCTTGACAGACAGGCAGACGGACAAGAAAGTGATCCTGTAAAGGTTCCGTATTTGTCTTTTTGAGGTACGGAACACAAAAAGGAAGCTACTTAGACTTATAGGTAGCAAATAATATAAAGCAAGTCAATTATAAGATAAATCATAAATAGGTAACGACTTGGCGATGGCGACTGACTGTTAATGGGGTGACATTGAATGTTTGCATTTAAGGAATCTATTTCGGGTTTGATTTAAAATGTGAAAACGAGGACTAAGTTAAGTAACTTTAATTATTTTGAAAAGTAATGTATTTCGAAATCCAAACTAATGTTATAAATGTGAAAGTAACTCTAACGTCTGTCTCCTATGCATTCACGGCTGAACCGATTTCCTCGCGTACAAGTCGCGGGAAACCGCTTGCCTAGCCGCTGGTCGGGCTATAAGCTGCCCGAGCAGCCTGCGCTGCGCACGCGGTCATCACGTGTCGTCGGCGTGATCTCACACCCACTGAATTACCGCTTTTCTATAAATCGTTATCTAATGAAATAGTGAACATAATTTTAACATGTTACATAAACAATGAAACTGAATTTTCCCAAGAAATTTAGGTAGATAAAATTTTATTGAGAAATCTCTAGGAGTTGTTTTAACATAAAATACTACTAGGTAAGCAAGCCTTGCTGCCCATTTACAGATTTCTGAAACGCGGTATATTCTTAAGTTTCAATAGCCACTTTCTGGCTCCATCATCGGCGTCATAATAATATAGCATTGTCATCCGATTTACATACGCCTGCAAAATTTCATCTCAATCGGGAACCGGGAAATTTAACTTGCAAGATTTGGTGACAGATAGACACGGGTGAAACTAAATAAAATATTTTAAAATGACGTGTCCTGAGAATAAAACTGACTGATTTACTGATTAACTGACGCCGCCGACCCGTGACCGCTTTAGCTACACGTGTAAATTTTTTATGCAAGTTTATTTCAGACACCATCTCAGAGAGGATTTTCCGAAACTCATCCCTCAAGGATGTAAAAAAAGGAATCTGCTTAAGACAGAGTACCAACCATTTTTGCTGCCTTAATGCAATTCGGCACCACATGAGTTACATTGAGGAAGAAAACTCACTGCATCTGGAATATTGGGGCGTGAGCTTTCAGTGCTCCAGTAAGGAAATGTTCACCATCCAGCAGTCGACTTTTAGGGGATGTTATAATAGGACTCGATATACCTCTCTAAAAATCTGCAAAAATTTCAACAAAAAAAGGTAATTTACAAATATTAAACCGACTCCAAGACTAAAAAGGGAAAAATAAAATTCTTTGAGGTTGGTGCCAGCCTGAATATTATGAATGAAACACGTAATCGTGTCACTTGGTAGTTGTGATATATGTAATTGTACATACTCTTTATTTCAAATATTCAGGCTGGCACCAACATATTTTTTCGATTTTTTCCTTTTATTCTTGAAGTCGTTTTAATTTTTTTAAATTACTTTTGATTTCAATTTTTTTTAAACTGAAACTACTTCTAAGTATTCAATTGTAATTGTAACTTACTTCTAAGTAATGTTTTTTCGTTCGAGTACTTTAGATTAATTATTTTTTTATGTTTTGTAGTTTTACTGAACCGATTTTAATGAACTTGTTATAGTGTAAGTTTAATAATAACTAGTTCATTAAAAAAAATGCGATCTGACTTTTAGTTTTACTGAAATTATTTTAATGAACATCTGAAACGATTTAAATAAAATTAAGTTTCTTGCATGAAATAAACAGTTTATTTTTTTTTTATGAAACTTCTGCCCAACACTTACAATTTTATTAGCTCTAAGGCAAAGGATTTGGACATCTTTAACACTAGTATTCCCAAATTTAAAAGGATATTGTTAAAATAAATGTCTTGATTGCTGTAGTATAAAATTATTTATTTCTGTTTGAACTTGTGATAATTAGTTAGTGTGTCTCTCTTCATATATATATTTTCTTTTAGTTACCATTACGAGACTGTTATAGTTAGTTTTTAAGCAAGTTCCCAGTTTATTAGTTGTGAATGTAGTACGCTCCTGTAATTGGCTTATGTATCAGTCAAAGTGCATTATTTTTATTTTATTTTATTTATTTAGGATACCAACAGCGATTTTATAGTATATCTTATAATTAATTTCTTAAATAACAATCAATAGCCAATTACAGGTATCCACTATTTTAAATACATGTTATGAGCGAGCAGAGGTAAGACTTTTTAATAAAAATAAAATAAGATGGAACATTCACACTTGAATTACCAGGCATATTATGTATACATATTGAAAGAAAAGTAAATATAATGTTAAAATTGCATAAAATACAATGTTAACTACTTTTACTACATAAATATGTCGGTCTTGTATAAATAATAATAATAATATAATATAATAATAGTAAAACAAAAACAAAAATAAATAAAAATAAAATACAAAACAAAAATACACATAAAAAATATACTTAAGTACATATAAACATAAACAATAAATATTATAAATATAGAAGGTGACAATTGAAAATATCACAACCTACAACAATAAAAAAACAAAGTTGTTAATAGTTAGTAATGAGAAAGATCCGACCAAGCGTACTGTCAAAAGCACATCTGCACATCTGTCAAGCACATTATGTGATAGATTAAGTAATTGTTTTAATATGTATGCTGTTGGTGTGTCTAATAAATAAAATAAAATAACTTGCACTGGACCATAAGTTAAATAATAAGTTCAACTAAAAAAGAATTATTTCAATTTGAATTTTATTCCCTGTGATATTCTTGGCCAAACATACATACAAGTATACAAGGGTAAGTATACAAACATACAAACTTACAAACAAACATATATTTATGAAGTTTGATACATTTGTTTTGAAGATAGACTAACATACGTGAAAATTGTGTATTTTTGACAAAATTACATACATACGGTTGAATTGAAAACCTCCTTTTTTGAAGTCGATTAAAAAATAAGTAGGTACGTAGGTAAGTAACACTTTAACAATGAAGACGGGCATGTAATAAGATAATTATGAATTAGCGTATAATTTGTTGAGAAACGTGTTAGCATCGACTTACTTTTGATATTATGACGGGGAGCAATAGGGTGGGTGGGAAATGACCCTCATTCGAATGCCAAGCTTGCTTGGCGCCAAGGGGACCCGACCAGACAGTTACGTCATACTCTACGTCACGTTTAGTTTTCCCAGAGCTTTCCCTATTCCACACCTCACCCCTCTGCTTATTGTATGACGAAAGAATGTTTGTTTCTGTTTTCCACTCTCTTGCTATTCTAAAAATAGAACCTTGTAGGTTTATTAGTACAATACTGCCATGGCCGTCAAAGAAGGTATAGAAAGACGAACGTGATTATATGGACAGAGGCGAAGTCGAGACCCACATGCGTAAGTCCTTCAATACCTGGTTGCGCCCAAGGCTTTATTAGTACTTTTCTCAATAACTGCGCGGAAATTCAAACTAAGTTTATTCCAAACAAACATTAAAAACTTTCTACAACATGTTAACAAAGGTTTAGTTAGCGGTTTTTCATTTTCATATTCAATTTAATGTGTCTGTTTTTTTTTACAATTTATAGCTTTTTTTTGTATGCCAGTACGAAATTTAAAAGAAATCATTAATAAGTTGTCACCTTGGTTGTTATAATGTGATGAGTTAGGTACCTCCTTCGTTCTGACGCTTTCTCTTTGGTTAACTCCTTGGTTGTTATGCTTTTTGGTACATAGAGAGCAAGGTGGTGTTTTAGCCCACGCTTCGTTGTTTACTCGGTCGTAAAATTTGATAGAAATGGATTTTAATACTAACATTGCCAGGAGCTGTTCGCGAGTATTTAACCAGTACAGCTATTTTTATTACTTGAAAAATGTTGTCAAAAAAATGATCTAATTCCCAAGTACGTTTGAGAAAAAGGCATTTTATTTCGGGTGTATTTCCACCCAAACTCTACAATGTGCACGGACCGCACGTATCGTGATAGCATTGTTTTGCTTATCTTTTAATGATCTTCGGCCTTGTCAAAATCTGGATCACAGGCATCACAGCACAGCCCAATGAGCCACAAACATAATGCGCGCAAATGTCAACTCAATTCATCTCCACAGAAACGGTGCGCGTTATTATGGCCGCCGCGCCGCGGTGTGCGTCTATCATGTTAAATTGAGTAAGAGACCCGGTGGTACCTACTGTGCGATGTACTGATTAGAACGGCCTTGGCGCTTCAGTAGGAAGTGTCGGTAAGAAGTAAATAAGTATCTACAACAATCTGCCTGCTCTATAAACGACATCCTGTACACATTTTTTTAGGTAATCAAGGAAGCATTTCTAAGTATGCAAAAATAGTTTAAATATTTACCACTGCCTCGTAACTTTTCTTTTGTATGAACTAGTATGTACATCCCGCTCAATAAACGTAATGTTCGAACATATAATTCTTCTTAACTTTGTCATTAAGTTCTTAGCAGTGGTCATTTGCCTATTATGCTCTCAAAAAAACTCTGCCACCTCCATGCTTTGTTATGATCACCTCCATACTTTGTTATGGCACAGAACAAATGATAGTACTAGAGTATGTAAGCTGGCATACGTATAAATTACCAACCTAAGTTCATGAAACTCAGTGATCATCGTTTTACTTTTGCCGGGGATGATGAACTGGAGACATTCTACTCGTAGGGTAGACAATCGAGAAACGCGGAGAGCTATAACACGAAATATTACTGCTGCGTGTCGCGAAGCTCGTGCTGTGTCGCTAAACATCAACTCGAATGCCTTCGACTGCATATGGCAATGGCATGGCGTGCGGGTCTGCTGAGCTCTAACGGCATTCAAGTTTTGCTTTTGCTACAGGTTATCCAACTTCCTGATTGAGCGATAGATCCAAGTAGTCAATGATGGCTATGCTCCCCTGACCTCAGGCAATGGACATTAGCACTGTTATTTTGACAGTTGCCTCATGAATGTGATGTTTATGCGACACTTCTCTCACCGAATATTAATGACCTTGTACTTGGTATTATTGGGTACGCAAACGACAGTACTGACTAGAGCGGTACAGTGAAAAAGTCCGCTCCAAAGTAGTACGGTTATTGAGAGAAGCTATGACAGAGCGAAGAAAACCAACCTTACTTGACTCTCTCCTGACGACTAGTCAGGGAGGGATCTGATAGACACTTTTATGGACTTGTTATTAAATTATTAAGGAGTAGGTACAGTCAGAACCGCACTCCAAGAATGGTAACCGCAGTATCGTATAACTAGCATCGCAATGAAATTTTCTCGCATCGCAAGTGTCAGTTTCCGGTGGGTAGAGCAAGGCCGCGCTATTGAAACCGCAGTATTGTATTCAGGTACTTCTACCTTCAGCCTCTGCTTCCTGCGCTCGTCACGTCCGACCCACAAACATCAACCTATTTATTAACGAGTTACAATTTTTTTTTATTACCTATTCAGAACAATAATTGATTGACATTCCGCGGCCGCCCAACAGCTCAACAAAATTGTTGGAAAATGATTGCAGTTACACGTCTTATCGCCAATCGTATTTTTGAGATTTGTTACGGTGAGGAATGACTCAGAAAATTTTACTTTATCAACAGGTAGAGAAATGCAATAATATAGGTACATAAGTGTTTTTGTTTTTGTGATCAATTCAAAACAGAAACTCCAATGTAAAGAACCTAGAAACTTGGCCCATATAGTAGAGATGTCACTAAGTTACAAAAAAAAATATTTTTTTTTTCGAACACAAATTTCCGTAAAATGTTGATTTGTGCAGCGGAATGGAATTTAGTCGTAGCCTGTCACAGAATTAAAAATAACTGTCAGTTTTTATTCTTATTTTTTTAATAGGCTACGACTATGTTCCGTTCTGCCATAAGAGAATCGATACTTTAAGAAAATAAAACAATTTTAACTGTGTTATTGTGTTTGAATTCTTTTTTTATTTTTAGGGTTCCGATACCAAAATAAAATAAGAATAAAACACCGGTCAAGTGCGAGTCGGACTCGTGCACCGAGGGTTCCGTATCACCACATAATAATAATTGTATTTGTTGAAATTTCAGTAACTTACTGTGCTATATTTTTTTATTCCGACTCGCACTTGACCAGTTTTTATTATTTGTTGTTATTAAATAGCTTATGCAAAATATACGAATTTTTTACGATAGAGCTAATACAAAAAATCGAGCAAAAATTGCCTAAAAATTAAATAAAAATTTAAAAAAACCCCCGACAAAAAACGATCCCCTAAAAAGTAAAAAATAATAAATTGCCTGCACACACTTGCGCTCTTTATGATACTTGTTATACTTTGTTGTATTGTTGGTGTGCAATAAACAGATTTTACTTACTTTTTCTATTGTTGACCCTTAAATGCCTTGGGGGACCGCTAAGTAAAAAATTAAATACACAATATAAGTAAGTTGTTTTGTTGCAGTTACCTACCTACTTTGTTTTCTTAGCGGTCCCCCAACGCATTTAAGGGTCAACAGTAGTAAAAGGAAGTAAAATCTGTTTATTGGACACCAACAATACAACAAAGTATAACAAGTATCATAAAGAGCGCAAGTGTGTGCAGGCAATTTATTATTTTTTACTTTTTAGGGGATCGTTTTTTGTCGGGGGTATTTTTAAATTTTTAATTTAATTTTTATTTGTAGCTTTTTAAACTTTTTAGGTAGGTACTTCAAACTAAAATTTTATTTTTACCTCAAAAGCTCGGAAATATTTGATTCGCGATTTTGAAGTTTTTTGTTTAAACGTGATGTACTTATTATTTGTAGTGAATGAATGTAGTTTTGTTTGAAATCAACTCGTCATTTATGGATATACACACATAATTGAAAGTTTTGTAACCTAAACACGATTTTAAATTTTCATTACATTTAAAGCTCACATTTCAAGGAAAAAATCGTGGCCTAGTTGTTGTTCTCAAATTTTAGTCATCTGTTAAAATTGGTGCTAGAGTCATGTTGCGAATGAATTTGAAGGTTTCCGAAGGGGGCGCATCACTTCGTATAAATATTTTTCGTATATCAACGTTTCAATAATATTCAGTTGATATAATAAATGTTTCATATAACAACTATTAGCATAGTATATATAACAACTATTAGCATAGCATTAGTAAGTCAGTCAACTATTTTTCTTAAGCTACGCACGCGCTTTTTTTGTATAGTCAAGAGCACGAGAAGTAAAACCACGGAGTAAAGAAGGGAATTTTAAGCTTGACCTGACTCTCCACGTTACTAATCTCTCACGCATCCCTCATTTTCTTCTTATTCATTGTCGTTAAAATTTAAATATAATCAAACATCAGGTTGACACCACAAATTATACTGATCCGGCAAGCGGTGTGGCGGTGCCTGGAAGTAAGCGATCAATTTCGCATAATGAGTTATGATTTCTCGATTTGTGAGCTTGCATCCTTTATTTACAATTGTTGTATGTTGTACTTACAACGAAATTGTAGATGCGATGAAACATAATATAGCTATCAGTTATGAAACTATCGGTTTTTGAGTATATTCAAGGTGAAACGTTTTTCCACAATATACGTGTGACTATTACGTATGTAAGTACTTATTTGTTTATATTGTTTATTAGTCGTGACTAGTGATGACAATTTTAACCAAGTTAACATGTTGTTAGAAGACATCTATTTGTTTGTTTATTACATCTTCCTACGTGAGCAGCGGGAGGCGTGTCAGTCCACAAACAACTACTTAGGTATGTAGTTATAATTTGTCCTTTCCAAGTATTTGCATATGATTTAGCAGCCATCCAAACTAACGATGGTCAAACAATACTTGTCTTCATAGAATACATGAAACAGCTTGTCTTACTGTAATCCATAATAATCATATGCACGAGTAGTAAGCAAATAACTATTGTCTGCGCGGCGCAAGGAGCGCAATTCATTGGCGACCGAACATAATAAGTATCGTGCATCAACTTACAGCTGAAATTGATGATTTATTTGTAACATATTGGTAGGTACTTGCACATTTTCTTGTCCTTAATAGATAAGGCGCTATGTTATGCGTATTATACCGTATGTAAGTAGAAAATTAACCTTCACTATACCACCGCAACTTAATGCCTTATCTACTCTTGTATTTTGATGTTACATTAAATAGTTAATTTCCAGTAAGTAGGTATACTTTTCATTTTCGAACCAACGACCTAGAATTAAGTATACGAGTAAGACGGACATCCACCATTGGATTCTTTCAAAACCCGACCGAGAAACGCTTCACGCATAACTGGAGTCTAAGTCCGCGAGCAGCCAGAGAGCGTAGTGGGCAAAGTAGGTACCTAACTGGTTTCCATCCCAAATTTATTACTCAAAACCAGTTTAATCCAGTTTCGCAGACAATAGCTGGATTGTGCGATTTGTGCGTGCCAATAATTTATAGCGACTTTGGTGTTGAAATTTATTCAACACTGACTTATAAAAACATGTATAAGCTTTTATTTAGTTTCACCTGTTGCAGTGTCTGTCTGTCTATCTATAATCCTGGGTTTTGATTGAGCTAAAATTTTACATTCGTATGTAAATTGGATAGCAATGCAATACTTACCTATTATTATGAAATTAAGCTGGTCTGATGTTGAAGGCGGAAGGTGGCCACAGGAAGTTTGTAATGAAACGAGCAACTCCATCAAGTTTGGGTTTGTCTGATATCCAAAGTCTCTTGATGCAGCTAGAAGGAGGCACCTTGGATGGATGGGAACTCTGTAATAAATAGTACATTGTTCATCGAGAGGAGAAAGTGACCGATTTCCAACAAGGGTGTCGTTTGAGCCCTGAGGCGAAGCCGAAGGGCTAAATACACCCGCGTTGGGAATCGCACTTTCTTTCGAGTGCTACATAGTGCTTTATACTTCACCTACGAGGAAAATAAAACTAATCTTTATTAATTAAAGTTTATATTTACATTGCTACAATTGTTAAAACTTAATGTTATATTTTTATTAGGTAGCTTAATGTTAGTTTGGGATTGAGATGTTTGTGACAAAGCAGTGATAACTGGCTGTGATGCTGTCATGGAAGGTGGTGGTCCAATAGGGGAGATTGGCTGCTGAAGAACCACTGGCGACGGCCTGCTCGTTGAAGGCAGTAGTGTCATCGGCGCGATCGGCTGTTGAGGTGCCACTGGTGATGATGGTGCCTTGCTCGTTGATGGTTGATGCCCAGTAATAGATTCTGATATTTGACTATTGATTCGTATTTTGTTTTGTATTGAGTTCTCAATATAACCTTCTGCAACAGCTGACGACTTCCAACCGCCGTGTCGCTTAATCGTAGTCAAATCCACACCGGTATCTGCAAGAATTGTCGCAGATGTGCGTCGAAAGCAATGGCCAGTGTATTCTTGAGGGTCGGGCAAATTTAGATAAGAAGCTATTTCTTTTGGCAGACTACATATCTTATTTATCCCAACAACTTGTTTAGTACATTTTGTGTTTCTATATTGTATTAAAAACGATTCGTCTTCAGATCCATAGGGCGAAGATTCATGTATTTCCCAACGATTTCATAAAATAAGCCGGTTATTACAAAAGATCGCTGAATTTTGGTTTTAGTGTTAGGGAGCTTGACTATTATTACATTCTCTTGAATTTCGATATCGTTTGTTGTTATATCAGCAAGTTCTTGTGATCGACAAGCACCGATTTCCTTCCCTCAGATTTCCTTTTCAGATATGATGTAAGTTTTTTGTATTCCATTATATTGATATCATGTCTTGCCAATATGGTACTTTTTAACATGGAATACAAAGACCATAAGGTACTTGGCTTATATTTACGTGCTTTTTCATTAAAATAAGCAAGCAAAACAGTTTCTGAAAATAAATGCGCATTTTTCTCGCTTTTCCAACGCATAAAATCATCATATGCATTCATAGATTTATATAGTCAAGATAGGGTCTTGGGAACAAGCGGTTCAAAATTTCTCCATACAAGAAAAAATAGCGCCATCTGTGAAAAATGGCGTGAACTACGTTGTGTAGTACTTCGGTCGGTACTAAATACACGGAACGGAAATAATATGGCGGGAAAAAACAAAACAAACTTTTTACTGTTTATATGTGATTAAGGCCTGGTTTTTCAGTTTCATTAATTGGATTATAGTCAAAAACAATAATAAGAAATAACAATAATAATAATAAGAGTATATTGTTTCTTCAACGAAGAACAACACTTAGTTGTATTTGCATCCAATGTTGACAATATGACTGACAACGACTGACATTTGTTGGTCCTAAACGTCAGATTTCGGACCAACGTAACGTGCCGATGGGCTAGTACTTATATATAAGTAAATGTATGCATTGTTATATTTTTTTCGAGATTTCTCAGGCAATACGCTTTCAATAACCGCTTCCGCACTTTCTTGTAATTCTGGCGGCGTCAGAAACTCTTCATCACTGTCACTATTTGACGCATTATTTGACGACATTTTTTATATAAAGCACGCACCAACAAAACTACAATTAAAACTTCCAACCACTTCCAACAACTTCGTAAAGAAAACAGGCGTCCAAATTTTTAAAATCATGATGGGCCTACTTAATTTCGTTCCAAACGCGCGCTTTCGTTCCAAATGTTCTTTTTTCAAATTAATGGATTTTTCAGAAAAGTGCAGGTGGCCAGTATCATTTCGCGGGCTTAGAGATAATTTTTTTTTCTTTTTTTGGCTAATGCCATAACCTATGGCATAACCTATTTTAACATCATAATTGATGTTAAAATAGGTTATCGACAGATTTTGATCAAAATTTAAGAAAAAAAAACACGTTAACAATGGATTTTCATACAAAATTCCATCCCGCTAAAACACGTTAACAATGGTTTTTCACAAGGAGGTTTTTGTTCTGAGGTTTTTCATATAACTTTCCCCCCCACATATTCATACCATAGAAATGACGTATCTTCTCCTTAGTTTTTAAAACAGGACTGAGGTACTTTCCGAGAAGGTGAAGTATAAATAATATAAACGTCATTGAGTTTAGGCTCGTTTGATTGGTCTGGACAAGTACTCTGGTTCTAAGGGCAAAGAACAGAACATCCGACTGTGTAGAAAAGTATGAACTGAAAAGAGAAAAGCAAGTTCAATTACTGACCTTAGATTGTAAGATTTGTTTTGTAACACTAACACAAATATGGACTTTGTCCGAAATAAATCCCATACTATTAAACGAGCAATATTTGTATATATATATATTTGTAATCGGTTTCTCGAAAACGGCTCTAACGATATCGATGAAATTTAGTATAGGTACAGGGGTTTTTGGGGGCAAAAAATCGATCTAGCTAGGTCACATGTCTGGGAAAATTAGTTTTCACCGTCTTTTTAAATATTTCTTAGCGCGTTTTAGTGCGTTCATGAAACTTACAGCGCCATCTGTTGTTGAGTAACATAGCTTGCACTCCCTTAAACTTTAAGATACAAGTGCCGTAAGTAGGGTTACGGCACTTGTATCTTTTGTAAACCGTTGACCTTTTGCAAACCCGAGACGAAGTCGAGGGTTTACCATCAGCACGAGTTTGTCATAACCCTTACGGCCGTGTATCTTACGACGTTTTTTAATATATTTGTGAGAAAACAGGTATAAGTAATACAGTTGTTAAAGGAACCAACTGGGTACTGTCAGCCTCTTGTCGATTTATATTCTCCTGGTACTTACTTTCCATTTTATTTTAAGTAGGAGGCAGGCAGTCGTCACCTAAGTAAAAAAGTCACCACTGTAGATTTTTACAAAATAATTTTATGATCTGGGACTCAATTCTTAAATATCACCGGGTGATAAAATATCACTCAAAAAATGTAAAATCACAGATTTTTCTTTTCAAAAGTGAAGATTGATTCGTAAAATATACTAGGGTGGTAGAAAAGTTCTCGGCCTAACATAGAGATGGCGCTTTGATTAGCCAGAGGTTATATTTTTTAAATCTAGCAATCTTTTGGAAGAAATTTCACCATTGGCGCCAAATTCGTAAGTGTCAAAATAAAAAACTACATACGATTGAAGCACGTAAGTCGGTAATTTTTGGAATATGGATAAATTGGAGTATCTTGCTGTTATCAAATTTTTGACTAAGGAGGGAAAAGCGCCTACCGAAATCAATGAGCGCTTGCAAGCAGTTTATGGGACCAATGCTCCATCGTTTTCTACTGTGAAAATCTAGGCACGGCAATTCAAGTCTGGTAGGGAGTCATTAAATGACGACCCACGCAGTGGACGACCGGTAGAGGCGACTGGAGATGATATCGTTGAAAAAATTGAAGATCTCATCTTAGAGAACAATAGGTTGACCAAGAAACAGTTAGCCGAGATCGTAAAGATCTCAACGGAAAGCGTATTGCGTATATTGCACGAAAAACTAGACTTGAGTAAGGTCAGTTGCCGTTGGGTGCCGAAAATGCTGGCGGTCGAAAACAAGCGCCAGTGACTGGTGGCTGCGAATGAGTTTCTCGATAGATATAAGGTCGATCCGGAAAATGTTTTCTATCGTATTGTAACATGTAATGAAACGTGGATACATCCCTACGACCCCGAGACAAAACAACAAAGCATGCAGTGGCAGCGACGCGGAAACCCTGCTCCCATCAAATTCAAGGTCCAATCCAGTGCTGGCAAGATCATGGCGTCAGTTTTCTGGGATGCTCATGGGATATTGTTAATTGATTATTTGCCGAATAAGACCACTGTTACGGGCATCTATTATGCAGATTTACTTAAAAAATTGCGGGTCGCCATCCTTGAGAAAAGACGTGGACTTGTCAGTCGCGGTGTCCTTTTCCTGCAAGACAACGCTACCGTTCACAAGTCATATGTGTGCGCTGAGGGATTGCGGTTTCGAGGTGCTTGCCCACCCACCGTATTCTCCAGATCTGGCCCCGAGTGACTATTTTCTTTTCCCAAATCTGAAGAGAGAGCTTAAAGGCAAGCGATTTTCTTCCAATGAAGAGGTTCAAGCCGCCGTTACCGAGTATTTTGAGAGCAAAGATTCAAACTGGTTTTTCCATGGGATCGGAGCATTGAAAAAACGTTATGAAAAGTGTATTCAGGTTCGAGTGGATTATGTCGAAAATTAAAAATAAAACTTTCAATAATAACTTTATTTTTCACTATTAGGCCGAAAACTTTTCTACCTCCCTACGTAAAGCAGTCCTTGACTGTTAATTTTTATGTATTCTGATTTACCTGTCAACTGTTTATCAGGGCAAATGTGAATTTCTAAAGTCTTAAAAGTGATATTTTATCACTCGGTAATTTTCAAGAATTGAGTCCAGAGTGTAAAATCTCCTTGGTAGTGTACTTTTTTACTTACCGCAATAGTTCGGTAAGTAACTACTTACGAGCAATGTTTACGTCTTTGTAAGAACGTTTTTCGAGCAAATGTATTGAAAATTTAAGCTGATCATCAGAACTTCGGAGATATGGCTAACCAAAAATATAAATCAGTAGGCCTCTGTGTGGGATATAATTGTATCAAAAGAAGGGTTTACATTCACTAAATTAACTGGTTGCATGCCCAGCCGTAAAGTAACAGATGACAGGTGATAGGTTATGGATGACTAATGACAAGGTACAAGTGATCGATGATTGATGGCTAGTTATGGCTAGTGACAGGTGATAGACGATAGATTGCTAGTTATAGGTGATAGTAGATGGCTGGTGTCCGGTGATAGTAAATGGCTGGTGTCAGGTGATAGTAGATAGCTGGTGACAGGTGATAGTAGATGGCTGGTATCAGGTGATAGTGGATGGCTGGTGTCAGGTGATAGTAGATGGCTGGTGTTAGGTGACAGATAGCTGTTGACAGGTGATAAATGGGGATAAATCCAGTAAGCTGCCGTTATTCATAATCTAAGGATAAATCATAGGTCTCAGCGAGATCTATTGGGTGACAGCTGTCAAAATGAAAATGGTCGTATCTCGAAAACGATCTTTGACTTCAACTGTGTAGCAACAAATGATAAGTCTCGACGAGACCTTAATTACAGGTGACAGCGGTCAAAACCAAAATGGTTATTCTCGAAAACTAGCGATCTTTGACTACAAGTGAAAAAAGAGTGGACAAGGAGTTTTTAAAATCAAAGGACAAAAGCTTGAAGAATATGATGTGGTGGATGGGTACGCAACCCTTAGCTCGTGAGTCCTACTCGCACTTGGCCGGATTTTTCTTAGTATTTGACATCATAAATACTAAAAAGTAAAAAATAAAATATCAGCAAAAAAACTAACTTTAGTGGTACGGAACCCTCGGTGCGAGGGTCCGACTTGCACTTGACCGATTTTTGTTTTAGCTCTAAAAACGGGAACACTCACAAGCGTGAAAATTGGTTTGTTTTTGTTTAAAGTGCATAAGCTATAGAATAACTACAAATAATAAAAACTGATCAAGTGCGTGTCGGACCGCCGTGTTTTTAATACACTTCTGCGTGACGGCGCATCCATAACTAAGACGTTATTTTTCCCTAGTGGTACGGACCCTAAAAAGTGGTTGAAACACGCATTTAATGAGCTGTTTTTCACAGGTAAGGTGTCAATAGATTGCGCTGAAGACAAGATAGATAGATGATAGATTGGGCTCAAGAACTCAAAATAAATCTGTGATAGATGAAGCCTGAAGTATATAATTAGATTAGACAACAGATAGGAAAAAGAAGTTGACTGTTAAATTTACCTACAACGACGCTTTCTATCATCAAAACTAAAAACTAAGCCAAAAAACAAAAATGTTGGCGACTCTTAAGATATAATACCTAAGCTTAATACCTTTAAAAAGAAGTCGAAGTTCAATACAGAAATATAAGTGACAGTCCGATGAAGCATATAACACAAAAGTACATTTGCACTTGCTTAAGTCTACAGTGGTTAAGCTGACGGCAGATTTGCGCCTTACCTCATTTACCCACGAGAACGATGTCTATTTATACTCTCCCTAAATAGCACATCGTCGTCGTCACGTGCTCTCGCGGCCCCAAACCCCTCTGCATATTGGTGCCAGTGCCACCGTGCCAGACGAAACTCTTCAATACATACATATAATAATAAAAAGCATAAATACCCAAATTACTCTTATCAAGTATTTGGGCTTCTCCTCATTTTTGCAATGTTTCTATAAATAAACGTAAAAAAAATAAACAAGCTCTGAAACCAAACGGTGAAAAACGGGACCATATTGATATGCCTCCGACGTCTGTATGTCTGTCAGCGGGCTGTATCTCATAAACAGTAATAGGTAGAAATTTGAAACTTTCACAAATTGCTGTTGCCGCTACAACAACAAATAATAAAAATAAATAGAAAATGAAGGGCCCCAATAGCAAAGGGGGGCGAAAAAAAATTTTTTCATACTCCACCGAGTGGGGTATCGTTGTTTAGAGCGCGCTGAGTAGATAAATACTGTATTTTCTGTTTTAATTTTTTTTTACAAAATTTTGTTTGGGCTGTATCTCATGAACACTAATAGGTAAACAGTTGAAATTTTCACAGATTATGTATTTCTCTTGCCGCTATAATAACAAATACTAATAATAAACCGGCCAAGTGCGAGTCGGACTCGCGCACCGAGGGTTCCGTACCACCACATAATATTAATTGTATTAGTTTAAATTTCAGTAACTTACTGTGCTAGATTTTTTGACTCCGACTCGCACTTGAACATTTTTTATTATTTGTTGTTATTTCATACCTTATGAACTATAAATATAAAATTTTTCACGCTTGTATATGTTCTCGTTTTCTACGATAGAGCTAAAACAAAAAATCGAGCAAAAATCGCATAAAAATCACGTTTGTAGTAGGGAAGCCTCCCTTAATTAGGGTTCCGTAACCAAATAGTGAAAAACGGGACCCTATTGATATGCCTCCGATGTCTTTCTGTCCGTCTGTCAGTGGGTTGTATCTCACAGGCTGTAGGCTTCACAGGTTAATGAGCTATAGCCGAATAACTGGAAATAAAAAAAACCGGCCAAGTGCGTGTCGGGCCATGCGCAGTATAGGGTTCCATAGTTTGTTTACTATTTTTTATCGCAAAGCAGGTTATGCATCTGATAACGTCCATTATAAAAACTTTTTTCCTGCTAATGCTCAGCGAGGTCCTAGCGCCTGATTGGTATTGCTATTTTATTATTTCCAGTTTTATGGCTATAGCTCATTAACCTGAGAAGCCTACTTAGCTATGATAGTTTTTCTTTTAATTTTATCATATATACTACTACAGTGGTTTCTTTTACATTTCCAATAACAACCCTCTAGCTGGCAGGGGGGCACCCTTAACTCCAACAAAAAATTGAGCTTTCAAGCTAAATATTTTTCAAACGGAATCCTAAATCGAAAATGCATGTATGCAAACTCAATTACTTTTAAAAGACTTATCCAACGACACCCCACACGATGGGGAGTCATGAAAAAAAAATCACCCCCACTTTACTTGTATATTTTTCAAAATTGTATTCTACCACTTTGTCGGCGTAGATGAAATTACAAAATTACAGCTTAGAGACCCTTAGCTAAGAGACCCTTAGAACTAGTAAGGGTCTCTTAGCTAAGGCGCGGACAGATTGACAGACAGACAGACGGACATTACGAAACTATAAGGGTTCCTTGTTGACTACGGAACCCTAAAAAGGCAGAAATTTCAAAAAAACTTTTACCATACATTTTGTAACAAAATTATACACATTTTTTTTATGTGAACCGATCCCTGTTTCTAAAACTGCACAAAATCTTTTGTGGGACCATCTCAAAAACTTCAACCGTCCTTGGAGTAGGTTAGGTACCTAGGTACCTAGGTGCTACAAAAGTCAAAAACTTTTGCGGAAAGTTTTTTGCAATTTGTGGGTAAGTAAGTCATTGACGTAAGAAAACGCTGCGCAGTTTCCAAAATCTTTGAATTAAGTACTAATCTGGGTGGGTTGGTCCCACTCTCTCTGTACAACACCCTGTTGATCGTCAACCGCTAGCTAATTAAATAATTAATTAGCGGCAATTCGCGGTTCACAATCCCAAAAATTATCTAAGTTGTCCAAGGTTTCGGGTCTCCGCGGGCCCATTAAGCCTCTAAACACCTTATACAAAACCAGAAAACAAGTCGATACCTTGTTTGAATAATTAACAACGCCATCTATTATTTATTTAGCTAAACACTAAAGTCCAGGCCCCTTTGGAATAAAACAAAGTCTGCTATTTTGTTTCAAACAAATTATTGCAATTAACAACAAAAAACCGGTCAAGTGCGAGTCGGACTCGCGCACCGAGGGTTCCGTACCACTACATAATCATAATTGTATTAGTTGAAATTTCAGTAAGTTAATGTGCTAGATTTTTTGAGTCCGACACGCGCTTGACAAAATTTTATTATTTGTTGTTATTTTATAGCTTATGCACTGTAAACATACCAATTTTTAAGTTTGTAAGTATTCCCGTTTTTAAAATAGAACTAAAATAAAAATCGCCTCCGCAACCATCCAACTTGACCCCTCTCGTAAATGAATGTTCTTGAAACGGGAGCTCACCACAATTGGTTACCATTAGTTGTGAGAAAAGTTGTAATATTTAATGATTTCAGACTTTTCCCATTATTTGTACTGTGAGACTTAGCTTCTTGCCAAATTTCATAATTTTAGGTCAACGGGAAGTACCCTGTAGGATTTGCTTTTTTGCATAAATGTATGGAGATGAGAACATAAAATGCCATATCTTTTGATTGCGTCGATGTAAAAAATTGAAATTTTCAGATCATGGATCCTAATATATGGTATTAATTTCAACCTGACACCTTTACCCGTTCGTGAGATAAAGGGTCTTGACAGACAGACAGACAGACGGACAACAAAGTGATCCTATAAGGGTTCCTTTTTTTCTTTTGAGGTACGGAACCCTAAAAAACCGGGCAAGTGCGAGTAGTACTCACGTGCTAAGGATTATACTGGGTGGATTTTTGATCTCCATTCGCGAAACTGTTTTTTGATGAATGATGAAATGTATGGAGATGAGGACATAAAAAGCCATATCTTTTGATTGCGTCGTTGCAAAAAATTGAAATTTTCAGATCTTGTGTGGTTGATGGACTTTGTTCTTTATCAATTTCAACCTGATACCTCTTCTCGTTAGTGAGAAAATGGGTCTTGACAGACAGACAGACGGACAACAAAGTGATCCTATAAGGGTTCCGTTTTTTTTATTTTGAGGTACGGAACCCTAAAAATTCCAATAGCAATCAGGCGCTAGGACCTCGCTGAGGATTAGGAGGTAAAAAGTTTATGTTATGAACGTTATGAAATACTAAATAAAACCTGCTTTGCGATAAAGAAATCCTAAAAACTACTTAACCTACACTGTGCGTGGCCAGAGTCCCGACACGCACATGACCGGTTTTTGTGAATTGATCTCTTAAGACTTGGCTACAACTGAAATATTTACCATACCTACTCGGATCGTACCCTGTTGAATGCCGGATTTAGACGGAGGCAAATCTCAGGCGCCTACCTTCCAGGCAAGACAATATGCATCGTGTAAACAGCTTTTGCCGTGCCTCGGCTGGTTTAGACGACGGCAAAATATTGGCGCCAATACTCTAGGCAGGACGGTAGGCAACGTGTAAACGGTTTTTGGCGTGCGGCTTGCCTGTAGGCATTAAATAGACCAGCGGGCTATTTTGTGGCGCCAAAACAGTGGTCGCGAACCTGCCATATCAGCTATCAGAATCCAGATGTAAGGAACCTTGAAAATGTGCCCAGTAAACAGAGTCATTAAATTAATATTTTAAAAATATTTTTTCGCAGTTAACAATTAGTTGCAAGATAATAAGGATTTTATTTGTATTGTAGTTTAAAATGCATTTTTCTACGTCACTTGTTTATTTTTTTAGTTTGCTTTCAAACAAAAACCACCAGCCGACCACTTTACCATCGCCGTATCAATGGCAGAAAAACGACAAAGCACTGGCTTTAAACCAAAAGTATATTTTTTTAGAAATGCTTCAATTTACAAAGAACTGTAAGCCAATTCTAGAATATCACTGGGTGATTATATATATATTCTTTATTGCACAAATGACATACAGATTTTAAATGAAAATTGTTTACAAAGGCGAGCTTATCTCTTTAATAATAAATAATAATAAATAAATTTGTTTATTAAAGACAACATTTAAGAGATCTCTTCCAGCCAACCTATTAGGTGTGGAAGAATGTCATTAAAGTGGGCACAGGGATGTGCATTAATATACGTGATAATAAGAAATTTTAAAATACACTTATAGAGATTTCCAAAATTTTAAAAAGCCACGTTAAACTCATGAAACTCAAATTATTATGTTGGTAATTTTAAAACCGAACGTTATTTTACAATCAACAAATATTGTTTCTTACTTTTGAGGAGTTTAACAAAACTTATTTTAATTTTAAAAATCTCAAAAATCACCCGTCCAGATTCTAGAATCGGTCCCCGGCCGCCGAGTACGTACTGCACCACCCCCCCACCCGCTTCCCTCGAATCGTGTAAACAGTAGGGATGGGCAAATGAAAAAAAAGTATCGATATTTTCAAATAGTATCGATATAAATCGAGAAAAAATATCGGTATACATACACAAATTCATAAGAATAATTACGGATTATAGACAGATCATCTTTTTTTATGAAACTCGTTAGGATGATTGGATATGTGCACGTGATTGACCAAAATATGAAACGCATGTGTCGACATCGAGAAAAAAAATATCGAAGATAAATATCGATAACTTTTAGAAAAAATATCGATATTTTTAAATATCAATATAGTTTGCCCATCTCTAGTAAACTGTGGTCATCACAAGACTGGCGCACAGTGGACCCGAATCAATTAATCTTAGGAACAAATTTTGTAATACCGACACTATTTTTTTTTATAGGTACCTACTTACATTCCTTACAACTTTTATTATTTTGTAATTTGTTGTTTAGTTGCTAATTTCAGAGAAAAAAATGTTTAATTTTTTTTTTGTATGGTGAGATATACATTTTATTTTTTATCTTGAATTGTTCATAGGTGATAAACGCGTGACTTCGTAAGAATATAGTCCAAATGATTGTAAGCCGAAAAAATAAATAAATCATCTGCAAGTACTTTCAGCTATACGAGTAAAAAGGCGGCAAAGTTTCTGTATTTATGATGCATTTTTTGTCAGTATGAAGTGGAATTTGGACTAATACTATTTTTTTTATGATGTATAATGACATTTTCGACAACTTTTATTCGTACGTAATTTGTTGTACATTTTATATTTTCAGAGAAAAAAAATAAATCATGTTTTTAATTTGCAACCTTATTTCTAGTAAAGCTACAAGTTTTTGTATAAAATTAGTTTTACTTATGTAGATAGTAACTAGGGTTACTACTAAAAAGAAGTCACATTGCAAACATTTTCGTACAAATCATAATAAAAAACTAAATGTAGGTTTTTATCACCCAACGTAAATTTAATTATTAAAATCAAAATATCGTTAACATAAAAGTGGTTAAGAATGTTATTTTGTATCGTTTTGCCGATATTTTCTAATTAACATTCTGAGTGTCAAAAAGCCAAATACAAAATCCTTACATAAATCTAATAAGAAAAATATTGAATGACAGCTTTGTTGACAAAGTTTGACAATTGACATTTGAGTTATTTACAAACAGTAAAGATGAAAAATATAGCCAAACTTGGCTAAAATAATATAATTATATTATTTTAGCGAAATAGCTCGCGAGGCCAACACAGGTATGTATGCTACAATACATAACTAATGACTCATTCACAGCAACTATTCATAACCAACGATGCGTTAATGCCCACCACTCAGAATGTTAATTAGAAAATACGTTCAAAAGGATATAAAATAACATTCTTAACCACTTTTATGTCAACGATATTTTGATTTTCACAATTAAATTTGCGTTTGGTGATAACAACCTACATTTCATTTTTTATTATGATTTGTACGAAAATGTTTGCAATGTGACTTATTTTTAGTAGTAGCCCTAGTTACTCTCTACTAAAGTAAAACTAAATTTTCTACTAAAACTTGTAGCTTTACTAGAAATAAGGTGGCAAATTAAAAACATGATTTATTTTTTTTCTCTGAAAATATAAAATGTACAACAAATTACGTACGAATAAAAGTTGTCGAAAATGTCATTATACATCATAAAAAAATAGTATTGGTCCGAATTCCACTTCATACTGACAAAAAATGCATCAGAAATACAGAAACTTTGCCGCCTTTTTACTCGTATAGCTGAAAGTACTTGCAGATGATTTATTTATTTTTTCGGCTAACAATCATTTGGACTATATTCTTACGAACTCACGCGTTTATCACCTATGAACAATTCAAGATAAAAAATAAAATTTATATCTCTCCATACAAAAAAAACTTAAACATTTTTTTTCTCTGAAATTAGAAACTTAACAACAAATTACAAAAGAATAAAAGTTGTTAGGAATATAAGTAGGTACCTATAAAAAAAATAGGGTCGGTATCACAAAATTTATTTCTAAGATTAAGAATTTTCAGTTCGGGTCCACTGTGTGGTGGCAGCGGCGGCGCGGCGGCTCCGTGTAAACGATCGTCTACGCGCGGCAGGCAAAATTTTTGCCGTGCCTGGGTTTTGGCCTGAATATTTCCGTCGTCTAAATCTGCCTTAATAATAGATGTAGTGACCAAGAGAAGGAAAAATATTAAGAAAATCTATTGATATGTACCACCTTTGACTGACTTTGTTTCCACCGCGCCTTATGATTATTCACCAAGAGTAAACCGAAAACTCAATGTTTCTTATGGGAAAGCAAAAAAAGATGTTCGGAGAAATGTCTTTCCAACAATCAATATTGAACATTGCCTCGAAAAAGAGGATAACGATAGCTTGCTCTCTATAATAATTACAGCCCATCGCTCATTCTACGCCATCTAGTGTGTAGTAAAAAAACTAAACCCAATTATTGAGCGATATTATTGAGCAAAATTAAAATAAGCCGCCAATAACTCTTAAAACGTAAATAAAAATAGTATTAATAACAATTAATAATTCATATTACCTAAACCTTTATTATTAAAATATCATCGGGTGAGCAAGTTATGCTATTCACCAAAAGATGGCACTATAGGACTGTAGGGTTTCTGAAACGCGCTTTTTTCAAGAAATGGTTAAAAACACAAAGAAATCTAATTTTCGCAGACAGGGGACCTTGCTAGATCGATTTTTCACCCCTAAAACCCCCGCATAGTAAATTTTATCGAAATTAAATTACAAATTAGATTAGAATTTAAAATTTTGCTCCGATTTCGAGAAACCGATTACATATATATATAAGGTGTTTTTTAATTAGACCCAAATACAGATACAGATTCTTTATTCATAACCATTGTTACAAGTCATCATTGAATTATATTAAATTGTATATAAAAACAATGTAAATAATATTAAAATATCATAATATGTAGGTAAATAATATTAAAATATCATAATATTGTTAGGGTTACCTCAAGGACCTAAATGAATACTATTGGTGTTATTTTTTTACATTTCTATTCGCTAGTTTTCGAGAAAATTCCTAAAAACAATACCGTTAAATATCGTAAAATGAAGACTCCGTATCAGCACAGGCGG
The DNA here is from genome assembly GCA_947532105.1 of Athrips mouffetella. Classification (NCBI taxonomy): domain Eukaryota; kingdom Metazoa; phylum Arthropoda; class Insecta; order Lepidoptera; family Gelechiidae; genus Athrips; species Athrips mouffetella. The sequence goes on along the minus strand of OX383956.1, from coordinate 27,347,205 downwards.
CAGCGCGGAGTCGTAAGCCAGTCACGCGCAAGGCGAGTGCGCGGTTCGGGTGGTTTCGGCTCGGTTTTGGGCTCTTAAAACGGTCGAAATCATTACTACAGAATGATTGAAAATAATAATATTTTTTTTGTTTGAAAATTATAAAAAAAAAACTAGCGGGAGAATTTTTCTAAAACTTTGATAAACCTTATTCTTAATCATAGTTACACCACCCCTAGAAATATTTGGGTCTAATTTAAAAACACCTTATATATATATATATAGTTAGTAGTATATATAGTATAGGATTATAAACATATTATAGCATTGGGATAGGGATTTATGACCTAGGAACTAGGACTAACACACTCTTTTTTTTGTTTCAGAAACCGCAGTTGCGGCCAATGATAGCCGAATATGATCCAAAGAAAAAAGGGATACGTAATGACTTATCAGATGTTGTTATGGTCAAGTAAGTTACTGTCGAAACTCTGCTTATGTGTTTACCACAACATCGTCAATCATTTACAATGCTTTAACTGCCTACGTTAATGTTTTTTTTTTCACTTATACGTTGTTTCTCTGAAAATAATTCGTTTGTACCTACATTAGTTATTAATAAATCAACTAAGCATGTCTCACTGCTACAAATTAGGCATTAGTTATTGAAGAGAAAATCTTAAAAGCTTTTAACTATTGTGAAATTTTTGTTCAACAGGGATTTGAAAACAAAGAAATTATTCGTTTTATCTTATTTATAAAAATAACATGAAAGACGATACCTTAAATTCCATTTCTGCTCTCAGATTGAAATTATTATACTTACTGTTTATTGTAATTTTTCGTCGTTATAATGGTATTTTATATTGTATGTTGACTGTTAAGTACTTGCTCCCTAAATCGAGCTAAATGCTCGCCGCCGTTCGGAGACGCTCCGGGAAGACCTGTGCTGCTTCCACAAGATTAAAGTCGTTCGTCGACCTTGATCATCTTGCAATGGACTTATACACCGGTACATCACTCCATTTTATGGTTTCTACTTTGTTTGTTTAATTTGTTTATCTATACTGGTAAAAACTGCATTTTAATCACTGGAAAAAGGAGTGCTCAGCAGAGTGTGGTAGCTGGCTGGATGCGAGATGATCTACCTCAAACGCCAACCGCTCACCACTCCGCGACCACTCCGCGTCATCTCTGTTCAGGCTCGGGATTGGCTCCTAACTGTCTCATTGTCAAATTTGATTTAGCTTTATGTACATTTGGTGACTTGGAGTAATATTAAGTGTAATGATAAGCACGTTGTTTTCAATCTAACATCAACTTTGACAATATTTTTAGCAAGGTTTTTTGTGAAGTTTAGAAATGTTTAGAATAACGTAAAGCTGTATTGAATTTAACGGTTTCGCCAAATATTTGTAAATGCCGAGTCTTAATAGAGTGAAGCGCACTGAATTTATAATTTTAATAATTGTTTTGGAGACCATAATGAATGTATCACACTCCACAGAGTAATACTTGAGAAAAATTTAAAAGAGAAACTAATCATAGGTACACTCTTTTTTATTAAATATTCAAAAGTTGCCATTAGAAATTTCGCGTTAATTGTTAACAGTCAGCGGTGTTTAACACACATACATTCTCATATCCATACCACTAAGAGCTGGCCACTCGTGGCACTTTTTTGTTGTTGCTGCCGTCGTGCTTTTCCTAAAGTTAAATTTCAACTTCTCGAACTACACTTTTACCATCACTCACTCCTAACTTTTATCATTTACCTTGATTTACTTATTGCAATTTAGTAATAAGTGTTGAATTTTAGCAGATATTATAACAATGTATGGGAAATTTCCGCAGGTATAAAGTTGACCCCAATGACATCCCAGTGGAACAACAGGCCGGGTCCACCCTGCCGCTCATGGAGATGCCCGGCAGGGACATTGAGGCCGACGAAGACTATAATCCCTTTGAACACAGAAAATTAGCTCACCCTACGTCGTAAGTATTTATATTTTTTTACCCTTTTTGCAGAAAATATCTGTAGGTTTGTCAGATTTTGGCCACTAGACTCTCGACTTGTTACTAACTAATATGCTTTGTGTCGGCAGGGACTTAGACACGTTGATTCACTTGCTGAAGGGATCCCTCGGCAGTGGCATCCTTGCTATGCCGATGGCGTTCAGTAACGCTGGGCTGTACTTTGGGTTGGTGGCCACATTCCTTATCGGCGCCATCTGCACCTACTGCGTACACGTGCTCGTCAAAACAGCGCACGAGCTCTGCAGGAGGATACAAAAACCATCTCTCGGCTTTGCTGAAACAGCTGAAGCCGCGTTTCTAGCTGGACCACCAGCAGTGCATAAATTTTCAAGACTTGCTAAGTAAGTGTTGGGAACGGTAATAAATATTCAATAATATTAATTCACTTCTTTCTCAGCCGTATTATGTCTAAAGTCTTACGGCTCTTCGCATAGATTTTCCACTGATAAATTCGAATAACCCTTTTTAATCCGTTTATTTAATACTTAAGTAAGTTGGTCCTTCTCGATCACCAAAACTAACAAGAAAATAATTATTTTCCAGGGCTATGGTAAATTGGTTCCTTGTGGTTGATCTGCTGGGATGCTGCTGCGTCTACATAGTATTTGTGTCTAAAAATGTGAAGCAGGTGGTAGATTTTTATGCGAAAACCAATGAATGGTTACCGAAAGACTTAAATATCAGAATTTATATGGTCATGCTGCTGCCGTTATTGATTGCCATGAATCTAATTCGAAATCTAAAATATTTAGCACCATTTTCGATGATAGCTAATTTGCTGGTTGGTACTGGCATGGGAATTACGTTTTACTATTTATTCCAAGATGTGCCAAGCATAAGCGACCGTATTGTTATGGCTGAAGTTGACCGTTTGCCGACATTCTTCGGAACTGCTATCTTTGCATTAGAAGGAATTGGTGTGGTAATGCCTCTGGAAAACAACATGAGGACCCCGACACACTTCATCGGCTGCCCAGGAGTGCTCAATTTCGGAATGTCTTTTGTGGTCTCACTTTATGCATTCGTCGGATTTTTCGGATATCTGAAATACGGTGAAGAAACACAAGGAAGCATTACATTGAATTTGCCCGAGGACGAGGCGTAAGTTGTTTATATTTTTAAGATTCGTGTATACATTTGATACATTTTACGATCTTTAACTGAAAATGTAAGAAACAGATATCTACAAAAATAACCAAAATTATTACGTTAGATTTCAACCGGAGATTCGCGATAAAAATTACTGACACTAATTTTCAATCAGGAAATTATATAATTTGGGGTCGATTCGAATCCTGACTTTGAATCTTCAAATGGCGCAGTTAGTGAGTTTGCCGTGCCCACCCTTGCCACTATCTGGCTACATACTCCCATGAAACCTTCATAAAACCCAAACAGGACCGATTTGATCAAAATTGTCAATACCGTGGACATCAGTAGAAATGCCCCAATTGGCTATTAGAATCAGTGGAAATTAGAATAAGTGGACTTGCTTGGTGAGGACCTTATGACGGCGTGATGTTCGATTTGCTGCATATTTGCAATTTTCTTCTGGTTTCCGCATCGATATCTGATAAACGAGTACGAATCAGGGTGTCTACTCTCATTTTGCGATATATCTATTCGATACTATTTGAAATATGCAAATACAAAACTTCGTCCCTTGAAGATAGAGTGGGATATTGTTTGGACGCTAATCACTACCAATTTAACAATTCTTTCGAATTCATTTTACATTTTGTTTTGTGACTGTTTTTTAATACGTATAAAATAAACTTTTATTTCATTAAACACTACTTTATAAAAATATATTCATCCAACCAATATTCGACTTTATTGTCAGTGAACGAAGTTATGAATTCGGCTGTATCAAAGTAGTATCGTATCGATATATCGAACTTTGAGAGAAGACGCCCTGGGTGTCTACTCTCAAAGTCCGATACATCGAAACGATACTATTCGAAACATGCAAATGCAAAACTTCGTCCCTTGACAATAGAGTAGAATATTGGTTGGATGCAGTTTTAAAATTCATCCAACCAATATTCTACTCTATTGTCAAGGGACGAAGTTTTGCATTTGCATGTTTCGAGTAGTATCGTTTCGATATATCGGACTTTGAGAGTAGACACACTGCTTCCGTGATTCCTCTCCCCGCTCAACTGCCCGCCCCATGTCCGATAACACAGAGCAGGGCGTCTACTCTCAACGTCCGATATATCGAAACGATACTACTCGAAACATGCAAATGCAAAACTTCGTCTCTTGACAATAGAGTAGAATATTGGTTGGATGCAGTTTGAAAATTCATCCAACCAATATTCTACTCTATTGTCAAGGGACGTAGTCTTGCATTTGCATGTTTCGAGTAGTATCGTTCCGATATATCGGACTTTGAGAGTAGACACCCAGAGAACAGTCGTGCGTCGGGCCCCGTTACTAGAGACGGCACGTTCAACAGTAGCCATGCGCAGTTCACCCATTTACGCACACTAGTACACGTACTACTAGAAAGAAGACGTACGGTAAACCGTACGTCGGTAGAGGCCTTTTCAACTCTATTACCACGCCATAAGGTCCAAAAGTTTTTCTACTGACGAGCTGTTGAGTGTACCTCTATTGTCTAAGACTGGCTGCGGCTTGGCTAACGGACGCATCACCTCACTATTACTTACTATGTATTTAATTTGTGAAAAATCTAGGTTTTCTAATTTTCTCAAAAATGTGTTCTACATTTTTTGATTGGGGTATTTTATTTTATTATTTGCTGTTTATAAGTATTTGTGTGGTTAAGTGCGCGGGTGGTGGGCGGTTCATGAGCGGTGAGTACGGGAGAAAACAGGGTGTCTACTATCAAAGTCCGATATATCGAAACGATACTACTCAAAACATGCAAATGCAAAACTTCGTCCCTTGACAATAGAGTAGAATATTGGTTGGATGAATTTTCAAACTGCATCCAACCAATATTCTACTCTATTGTCAAGGGACGAAGTTTTGCATTTGCATGCTTCGAGTAGTATCGTTTCGATATATCGGACTTTGAGAGTAGACACCCTGGGCGTGGCGTGCGCGGACGCGAGGCGGACGGGCCATGATAGCTTCATAAACTACTAAACTACTAGAACAACGATGATTTAAAACAACAATATCTAGAAAAAATATTAAAGATTTCTTTTACAGGAATACATTTATTTTTATAAACATCAGTTGGGGACTTGGGGTGTATGAGGGTTTCGCTTACTCCATTATCACGGTGTACGAGTATATCACTTACATAACTATTGTAAGTAAATTGGTTGCACTTGCATACCTATTGTAAATTGGTTGAAAATTGCAAATAAATGACTGATACTCTTACATCATAAAAAGCAAGTCTCCCAAAAATTACCGTCCTTCGGTCGGTCGGTAGGTCGGTCGGTTGGTCGGTCGATCGGTCTGTCCGTTACTCTTTGGCCTAGCGGCTAAACGAATAGTCCGATTGACACCATACTTTAAATTTAAGAGATGATTTGAGTGGTTTCTTGCTGGTTCTCATTTTGAGGGTAACAAAACTGTCATACAACGAGAATTAAGGGGCTGATTAGAGCTAAATTACCTCCCTTCCTAACAAAGGAAAGAATGCGCGTGTTAGAAAGGAGCGGATCCGCGCTGTTTTAAGTTTTTCGCTCATTTTTGCATTTTTCTCAAAATCTGTACCCATAATAAAATCTAAAATCTGTATACTTCGCTATTTGTCAGTCTCTTTTAAACTTTTATAATGGAGTTTGGGGATGTGCTGCTAAATCGTTCATGATAGGTTTAGAGAGAGCTCAACGTGCCGTCTTAAAAACCATGTTAAAAAGACCCTTTAGACACCCTACAAACCAGTTATACGTAGAAGCTAAGATTCTTCGTGTCCGTCAGCTATTTATCTTAAAAGCATGTCTCAACACCCACAGACAAGTGGTTAATTCGAATGACTACCCAGATCTGCTCAAAAAACGAGTATACCGCGTTAATATTCAGCCTGTTAGAACCTCTTTTGCGAAAAGGTTTTCAAATCACTCATTCCCTGCCATCTATAACAATATCCTAAAACACAATGACATAAAATTTTGCTCAGCCGTTGAATTAAAAAAGATACTTCACACATTTTTATACAAATTAGATCACATGACGACCGAAAGTTTAATCCCTTCTTAAACTTCATTCTTTACACTCTTTCTTTCCACTCTCTCTTCTTTTCACTCCCATTTTGCTTCTGTGTTAGCTTTAGTTCATACCTACTCATTCCTCCAATTTTATTTTTATTAGTTTTTATGTATATTTGCTAGTTCAATCAAAGTCTGTATTGTAATTTGAATACTGGTCCTTCAAGATACAGGCTTTGCCTAGTTTGAAGGCCTCTGGTGTTTCCGTAATTAATGAACCTAATTTTAGTAACTAAATAGTGTGTATTCTATGTTAATTCGGTTACCAATAAACATTTTTCTTTTTTTTTTTTCATTTTCAATAATAGGTCTTACCTATGAAATTGCCGTTTTGTATGGCGAATTTTAGGTAAACTCAATTTTCAGTACTAAAATTTTTGCATTTTTCTTAGGAATTATAAATCCATTTTTTCTTATTTTTTGAAGCATTATTGGGAAGACATTAAGCTAACAGAAGCTTAAATTTAATTATCGAAAAATATTATCTGTAAAAAACTATAAAAAATCTAATGATGAAATCGGACGACATTTAAGACGGACAATTTTCGAACCTTTAATTGTATTTATAAACTAAAATTAATAACTTTATTTTATGCGTAAATTGATAACCTTGAAGTCAACTTTCAAATATAACACAAATGAAAAAAAAATAGCTTTAGAATTATAGGAATCTGTAAGAAAATTTCAGCAATTTCATAGGTAAAGACCTATTATTTAACAGACCTATTATTATAAAACAGCTATATTATTATGCATAATATATTGAATAATGTGTAAAACTTTTGGCATCATAGATTAATGGGTCCTTAAGAAAAACAGTTTAAAAGCATAAAGCAGAGGTAACTTTGGATTTTTAAGGCGTACAAAATATATTTTATATCGTGTTTTAGAGTCGGCCATATTATTGGAAAGATGCTTAATTATCACACAATTTTTTTCACGGCCATATATTCATCACTTTTCGTTAAAAACCTGCTCAAGTGAATCGTATTTAGCCCTTATCAGCCCCTTAAAAATTGTAATTTGCGCAGAAACTTTTAGCCGCTCTTTGCATGACCAAGAATCTTCAAGCAAGGTATCTTTCGGCAGTATCCATTGGTCTGTGCATATTCATATAAGGGATGCTCCCTTACTACTAGATTGTAAAAATATGATATACTCAAAATTGGTTTCACTGAGCTTATTTTTATGTAAATTTCTAAATTCATTATCTACCTGTAGTTTTAAACATTTTTGGTACTTATTTACTATCTTTACTCTCTGCAGCCTACGTGATCTAGTAGTTTGAGTAGCTTGATCCAGAGATTCTGGGTTCAATTCCCAGCAGGGACACTGCAAACAAATATCACTTTGTGTGACTTCCCCTGTCTATGAAAATGTGATTGAAGTCCCGGCTAGTCGTACGTTTGGTTAGGTTAGGACATTGCTAGACATGTTCCTTGCTCTGTGTCGGTCGCGTACGAACAAGCACTTTCAAAGTGCCAGCAGTCAGATGTAAAGTGTTCTTTTTTTATTTTACAGGCTGGGGCAGAGTGTAAAGCTGATGATTGCTGTAGCAATATTCTTCACCTACAGCTTGCAGTTTTATGTACCTATGGAAATTATATGGAAAAACGTCCGCCACTGGTTCGGCGCTAAGAAGAATCTTGCCGAGTACAGCATCCGAATCGCCATCGTTATTCTCACACTATGCATAGCTGTAGCTATTCCAAACTTAGGACCATTCATTTCTCTCGTCGGTGCAGTCTGTCTCTCATTCCTTGGTTTAATATTTCCTGCTGTGATTGAAACTGTTACGTACTGGGACAGACCTAATGGTCTAGGCAGATATAAATGGGTGCTATGGAAAAACACGTTTTTAATCAGTTTTGGTATCTTGGGTTTCCTCTCAGGATCGTATGTGAGCATTCTTGATATACTATCCGGAGCTGAGTAACAAGACTGCATCGCTTGAGTATATTTATTTAAAAGGAACCTTGTACTACTTAGCAAATAAGAATCAGAGGTTTTTATAGATCCTTTTGATAAGTTATGTTTATTTCTGTAAGTGTTATTTGAGACACTGAATTATTGAGCTTATCAAAGCTGGATTTTTTAACTAAAAGGTTGAGATTAATAAAAATAAGCTAAGTACCTAACCTATTTGCGATGTTTTTCTCAGTAGTTCTGATAAAATTTTCTTCTCACAAGTAGGTTGCTCAAGACAAAGAATCAATCTTTCCTTGCGTCTAAACCGGAACAAATTTTTAAATTCTATTTTGTGACATACCAACGAAGGGACAGACAGAAAGCAATGTAATACAACGTTTTGTCTAATTTCGAAGAGAATGCTTATCAAACTACCTATGTCACCATTATCATAGAATAATGATATAGTTATACTACTATTAAGACTATTGAAGCTGTTTAGTTCCGAATCTCCTATGTAAAACCATTTAGGCTGTAACATTATTACAGACAGCTGTAGAAGAAGAGTAGATAGTTCATAATTTCCATGTGAGAATTTTCTAGTGCATTATTGAAATGTGATACGTTTAGGTTATATTATTCATAAGATCGCATTTAGCGCGATTAACTTGTAAGGACTAAAAGTGGATTTATTCGAAAATCCGTTTTCCTTCACGACATCGCTTTAGTGAGTCGTAGTTCAAAGTTCCTTAGTTAAAATGCAAAATTGTTTTAGTAAATCTGAATGTTTGTAAATCTAAATCTAAATTTCTGTATTTAAGTTATTTGCATTTAGCAGATCAAAATTGTCATGTCTAACAAACGTTACCCCATCAAGCAAAAAAGTTCCTGTATAGCTGTAAATGACTCGACTATGTAATAAATATTGTATTAATCAAACGGCGAGGGCGCTATTTTGAATCCAGAAGGGAAATTCTAGCGAGGTGCACAATAATAGGTCACTTGAGATATTGTTTAGTTTGCGGCAAAATGAGACATGAATGAGACACTCCAACTCATTTTTAACTTTCATTTCCCTCTTTTGTAATCTTGTTCACAGTTCGCATTATTTTTATTTAAATTTAAATTATTATAAAAAGATCTGGACTCTGCTAGATCTGCGTAGCAGGTAGGTAGCAGTAAATTTTTGGATACCATATTTTTATTAGTTTTATTGCTCGCTGTTGTAAAGCAGACATTCCATATTATGAGAGTGTAATTAATATGAGTATGCGTTAAATACCCGAGTCCAAGTGAAATACATTTGGCCGCTGGTGCATTCTCCTTTCCTAAAAAAATTAAATTACTCGATGGATGTGAAAGAAAGAAACAGTAGTTTAAAATATTCTATGTAGCGCCAGGACTCTGGTACATGTTTTACACAAATTTCGGTACACTACACTCACAAACGAGTATACTAAATTAATTGTGTCTGCAGTTTGTTCTATTGAAGTAAAACCTCAAATTTACTATCGTTTTTCGAGTAGTAAGTGGACGGTCTACAAATCCAATACTGATAGAACACCGCAAATCGATATACAGGATAGCCGTTTGATACACAGTACCTACTTTAGGTTGAAACAATTGTCTTGAACCGCAGTTCTTAAAAAAATTCCCCGTGTTGTAACGTCAACAATTTTTCTATGGGATTTCTCTTTTTTTTTCGAGAAACCTATCGTGTGTGGTATTAAATAAAAGGGATTACTAACCGGTTCTAAATAATAATTACCTTCCAGCCATCTGCTTTCTAACAATCTCAGAAATAGTTTCTAAAACTACCAAGTTTGGGTTCCTCCAGGTAAGAGACGGATTAATATTTTTTTGTTAAACATACTTCAATTTTCTCCTAATCTACCTATATTTATTTTATTTGTATTATTTTCGGGATAACGAATATTACAAAACAAAAAGAGAAAGGCCAATTAGGTACAGCTATAGCCGCATAGTAGGCCTCATATTACATATTTAATGAGGTCCTGGAAAACAAATGTCCTGATGATACTCGCAAGGGCGTATGGTACCGAGTAATTAGAAAGATATTTTTTTTTATTAATTATATCTAACTTTTTTATTTAAAGTTCAACATACTCGTATTTATTTTTGAAATCGCCTTTTTGACGTCAGATGCATATATATACAGGGTGTAAGGAAAAGTAACGATTTCCCTTTAGCAACATGTTCTGTAAGTAGAATAAAGTACATAAAACATATTGATACATGTTGATTGTAAATAACACAAAAATAAAATACTTCCTATGAAAAGTTTTCCTCCAAGACACTGAAAGAGTCGATACAATATTTTAATGGCATTTATACTAATTTAAGAGATAAATACGTACCATACAAAACCGTTAAATATGACCAGTATCCTAAATGGTACTCTAAATCTTAAAAAAAAGCTATAAAAGAAAACTTCAAGTATTTCGCAAGCATAAAATGTATTGTAGCTCTCGGATCAGGTATCATTTGATGTACAGAGAGACCGCGTACGTTTTCTTGAGAAAACTTGTTACGAAAAATATATTAATCTTGTTGAAGACTCTATCAAATAAATTCCACGATATTTGTGGAAGTACAGTCAACTACTGGTCAAGCTTGACACTAGCAGTGCGACTCTGGCCCGTAGGTTTATTAAAATAAGAACGGTACAAAGTCCAATGTGTCGAGCTTGATGTGCTATTGAATGTACATGAATTCTAAGTCAAAATCAAATTCTGTTCCAAGCTCACTTAGATATGGAAATAACACCTATAACACTGGTTCTTGTAAGTATTAATGAAAGGTTTTCGAGCTATTTTAAGTCTACCTTCCTTGACAGTACCTTGTCGCAATCAACCTCTACTTTTAATTTTGTAGATGCTGAAACCGAAAGCATTGCTTCAGTTTCTGACATCTCAACTATAACTGTCACTCCGGATACTATCACTAGGCTGCTTTACAAACTTGACCCCAGAAAATCTGCAGGACCTGACCACCTACCAGCTCGATTTCTTATTAACTACACCAAAACAATTTCAGTTCCACTAGCTATCCTATTTAAGAAATCATTGGAAATTGGTGTGGTTCCGCTTTTGTGGAAGCAAGCGTTTGTTACCCCTATCCATAAAAAAGGCCCTAAAACTAACGTAGAAAACTATAGGCCCATATCCAAACTTTATATTGTGTCAAAAGTTTAAGAGAAACTGGTATATGATCAATTGTACCAAGCTCGAGTCTAACACACTGTTAAATGATCAATTATACCAAGTTTAGAGTCACTGGATTCCTGCATGGACGCTCTAAGGTAACTAATTTGGTGCTACTTGCCGTTACGGAAGCCATGGACTGTGGGGACCAGGTCGATGTCATTTATACTGACTATAGTAAGGCTTTGACAGAATTCAGCATGATCTCTTATTTCTGAAGTTATCTCGAAACGGTATTAGAGGGAATCTCTTAAGATGGTTTTCGTCGTACATTGATAATCGGTCTCAAGCTGTAGTTGTTAACATATCTGGATATCTGGATGGGTGACTATACCAAGCGGAGTAACACAAGGTTCCCTCTTAGGTCCACTGCTTTTTATAGTCTTTGTAAATGACATTGATCTGTGCTTCCAATCCTCACAAGTTCTATGCTTTGCCGACGACATGAAAATTTATTTCTCCCGTATTTCTAACATCGCTGATGCCGAAGCTCTCAGTCGGACCTCATTCGTTTAGAAGGGTACTGTGCAGGATACAAATTTATTTTAAATTTTTGACCCCTCAACTAATTTATTTAATTTACCTTTAAATTGATTAAGAACTTTTATCGAATCCTACAAAGTGTAGGCGAGTGCCTCCGAAGGGACCGTTTGATACGCGATCTTGGTGTCTATCACGATGATAAATTATTATTCGATGTCCATATTGACAAAATAACAACCAAGGCCTACAAGGCACTTGGATTTGTGATGCGCACTTCAAAATAAAAACATTAGAAATATTATATATATATACGGAGTCATTTGGAGCATCCATCACAAATCTGGAACCTAGGTATGCCAAATACAAAGAACAAATCGAAAACATTCAAAACAAGTTTATACTTACCTTTCCTACCGCACTAAACAGCGATACTCCTCTACTTTTTATTTTTGTACACGTGTAAAAACTCTATTTGCTTCCCCTCGATCGTAGACGTGACACCGCTGACCTTATTTTTGTGTTGAAGATAGCCTCTGGTCCTAACCTTCTATCTAAAATTAATATCAGCCCCCCCAAATAAAAATTTGCGTAATAACGCAATACTTGACCTTCCTCCTGATTCTACAAACTATAGACAAAATGCATTTATATGGCGAACGAGCAACAACTAGCAACTAAACGTAGCTCTGGATCTGGATATATTTAATACTGGTTTTGACGCGGCAAGGCGCTTACTCAGCAAACAATTATTTGATTGTTAAATAGTTTTTATTTTATTTTAGCTCGTATATAGTACCTCTGATGCTGGTTGAGTGAACTGGATATATCTCATACTGTTGTGCATAACTTTCTTCGTAATTTCATTCCTACATTGTTTCTTTTTGTGGAGACCTGTAATTGGTTTTTTGTTGCTTATTTACCTTATCAAGCTGTCTGCAATACTGTTGGTCACCCGAATAGTAAGTAAATAAATAAACAATAAAGTTCTAGTTGCCAACCCTATTCTAAGAATCGCAACGCGCACCCACCCGTCTTTATTCAATGACAAACGTCAATGACTAGCTTGCTACTGAGATAGGAGATAAAAAACTACGTAAGGACAACACTTGAGGCAAATACTCACGATTATCGGTGCGATAGTTGCAGTCTGGTGAGGGTTGACACAAATAAATTTTAATATTAATTTTTATAATCTGTTATTATTTTATTATGTTTTAAACATGCATATGGTTCTTTATTCTACTTACAGAACATGTGGTTAAAAGGCAAACGGTACTTTTCCTTATACCCTGTATTACTGATTTGCGCTGGTTGGCTGCGAAATTAGAAGACGGCTCCTTAGGTTAATAAAATATAATTAAAAACGGTAAAACACACAGTATTTACAAGTAAGCCAAGTAGAGACTGCCAAACTAATCAATGTCGTAATTTGGAATTTTGCTTACGTCTAAGTTTAAATATAGGTACATATTTACAGAAGCCTGCCAGCATCAGGCTAGCAGGCAACCTCCGTCGTCGACACCCTGTATAAGATGTATATAGGGTCGTAATATAGTGAACATAATATTAGCACGTTACTAAGACCATGAAACTGATCAACTTTTCTAAAAAAACCTAGGTCGAAACACGAAACACGCTATCAGCTGATGCAGTTTCTATGAGGTCAAAAATTAATTTTCGTATTTCGACATATGTTCCTTGGGGAAAGTTGTTCAGTTTCATAATTATGTTCACTATTTCATTAGGATCTTATATTAGGCGACATTTGGTGTTTGTTTTACAAAAAAATACTGAGCTATCCATCTCCCACATGGAGGAGCCCAAACATGATAAGTATGTTTTGAAATATTTCTTGGATTGACATTTCATAGCGCCGGTATATAGGCATCAATTCTTGAAAGTTAATGAATGGCCATAGTATACGTACTTTTAAGTGCTTTTAGAAGAAATCTTGCTTAGTTTTAACAAGTGCCGTGCAGTTAGTTACTTCGTGTGATTTTCAAGAATTGATGCCAGGGCATTGATACATGGCATAAATGGCAATAGGGTTGCCTAGAGCTTGTAGGTATGTGATACGATGTGATTGTCTTTTAGTATTATGAAAGAGTAGAAACGACGTGTTTCATTAGCGTATGAAGAATAATCATTTCATGGATCAGGCTTGTCAAACATTACGAGTATATGGTACGTACGAGTATATTGCAGGTTAGTGGCAACTGCACCCACTTTCAACTCCCCCCTGTTCAACTGCTCCCAGTCCCAACCGCACCCGATTTATTTATTTCTCTATAACTTTTACTATTTGTATGGTTAATAGCAAATTTTAGTTGAGTATTTGAGGCGATCTTACAAATTAAATTGGCGTTTTGAATGGAGAATTTTAGGTAAACTCAATTCTCAGTACTAATACTTATGCATTTTTCTTTAAGTAAAAAATATAACAAATCTAAGATGAAAATGGACGGCATTAAAGATGAACAATTTTCGAATGTTTAATTTAAGATACCATACTCAATAAATAAAATACTTAAATGTTAAACAATTAACACATTCTTTTATTAAATGAGAACTAAACAGTTAACAAAGTGATAAGTTTTTGAATAAAAGCGTGTTACACCCTCTTCTTTTTTCTCACCGCGCTTTTATTTGAAAACTTGAGCTGTGATAACTTTTTAGTCCTTATTTAACATGTCAGTACCTGGGCGACCGAGCATCGCTCTATAATAGCCGCCTCAACCTGAAAATATCATCGGGTAAGCAAGCTATGCTACTCGCCAACAGATGGCGCTGTAAGTTTCTGTCTAAAACGCGGAATTTACAAAATGCTCAAAAACACGGGGAAAATGAGTTTTCCCAGACATGAGACCTAGCTAGATCCGATTTTTTGTCCCCAAAAACCCCCGTATGGTTAATTTTATCGAAATCGTTAGAGCAACCGAGAAACCGATTTGTATATATATATATACACAAATATTGCTCGTTTAATAGAACAGGATAAAAGCTTGTTTTAAAAATTTATTTAACATATTATATTTTGGAAAGGTGTGATAACACTGAAGGGTTTGAATCTGTCCATGAAACTGAACAACTTTTCCCAAGGAACATAGGTCGAAATACGTAAAACCAGACCTCCTACACAAAATGCGCTATCAGCTGATGCAGTTTCTATGGGAGGTCATATATTTATTTTGGTCTTTGAGAAAAGTTGTTCAGTTTCATGGGCAGATTCATACCCTATAGTATTATCACAAAGTCAAAGTCAAAATCGTTTATTCATTGTTGGATATTAAAATCTCTTAATGACGTCAGCTAAACTACATCGCTTCACAAACAATGTGGCGCCATAGTAGGAAAAAAAGAAGCGACAATAAAAACCCACGCACTCTTTTAAATATGTTTTGATATACAACAAACATAAGTCAGTTTTAATTTTGAATTAGCCTGTTAGAACCGTAGCCTAATCCCATGCATTATTCTCTTCTAGATAATCTGATATTTTATAATAACCCTTCTTATACAATTTGTGCTTGATAACAGTTTTGAATTTATCTAACGGTAAACTTTCAATATCAGTGGGTACCTTATTATAGAAGCGTAAACATTGACCTTTATATGTTTTACTAATTTTGTGAACACGGCTGACATGAGAAGCAAGTTGATTCCTGTTTCTTATGTTGACACTGTGCATGTCACAATTTTTCTCAAAAATATGTATATTCCGTTTAACATATATTAAATTCTCATAAATGTATTGCGACACAAAAGTCAAAGTGTTGATTTCTTTAAATTTATTTCGAAGAGATTCTCTAGGCTTCATTTTATAAATGTCACACCTTTCTGTTATACGCTGTATATGATGTCAAATACTAAAAAACTACTAACCATACACCCTAGAACCAAGTAATTGTCCTGACGAATGAAACGAGCCCTAACTCGACGAGATTGCATCGTTTAATTATAGAGTTCCCATACTTCCAGGATTCCCCCTTCTGGCTCCATCATGAGACTCTGTATCATATTAGACCATTGTCCTTGTCAAGATAATCAGGCTAACCCAAACTCGATGGGGTTGAGTCGTTTTAGTACAGAGTTCTCATGGCTACCTTCCAGCTCCATCATGGTTCCTGAATACTATGTATAGGACTATTGTCCTTGTCAAGACGAATCAGACAAGCTCAAACTCGATGGGGTTGCGTCGTTTTATTACAGAGTTTTCATGGCTACCATGGCTTCATCATGGTTCCTGAACACTATCTATTATTATTGTATTATTTTTTTTTCTTATTATTTATTGACAATAACAAAATACATTTGTGTTTGACATTACCTTACTACTAAAACTAATCCTATTTCCTTAAAAAATAACATGTAAATAGTTATAATCTATGTCTAAAAATAAATGTCAATATTTATCATTAATGTCCAAAATTACATGTCAAGAATGATTATCAATGTCCAAAAATTCACTAACACTATAACAGCATTTCTTTAATTAAATCAATTTGAGTTCTCCCTTGAATTTTTTTAAATTGCTTTCGAGCTTCAACTTAACAGGTAACACGACATTATAGAATTTTGTCATTTGGTGCAATACCCCATGTTCAACTATGTTTAAGCGAGGTGTAATAAGCGATCTAAAATCTTTTCGCCTTGTTTTTTCCCCAGTTTATTTTTCAGATGAAGTTTCATAGTTTTGTCGGTTCTTTATAAAATCTGTTAGTAGTATTAAGATATAAAGGCTTGGTACGGTTAATATTCCTAGTTTGATAAAATGTTCCCGGCATGATTCCCATGGTGGGATTATAACGATTGCGCGTATTGCTCTTTTTTGCAAAAGAAAGGCTCTTTTCATATTCTTCTTCTTCTTTTCGAGTCAATGGCAAAACTGACTATAAACGCTTAGCCAAAAAAGTAGCTACATCAATAGCCTTTTGGTTGCCTTCAAAAAGGTCCCTCCGAGTGCAGGAAACTGGAGAAGTAGGGCACGACAGCAAGTGTGTCATGGTTTGCAAAATACCGCATTCACACTTGTCGTTATCAGAGAAGCCCCACATCATATTAAAATCATTACTCATACCCCAGAGTTTGACACTATATCTGAATCTTGACTCAACAAGAGCATAATGAGTACTTCCCTCAATTTGAGAAGAGCATAACATGCTGAACTAATATTCCCTTCAATTGCCATCGATTCATTTTTCCAGTTTAAATTTTCGTCTATTTGTACGCCAAGTGACTTAACCGAACTAACAATTTTTATCTTTTCTCCTCTTAATTTTAAGTTAAGTGTATCCATATTTCGTGTGCTCGTTCTAAACAATATCACATTAGTCTTTTTAATTTTAATTTTTAAGTTATTTGTCTCAAACCAATTATGAAAGTATGTCAAGGCAGTATTTACAATGTCATTTAAATTGTTTATGTCATTTTCTGAAATTGTAGCTGATGTGTCGTCTGCAAACCATATAAGTTTAATGTCTGGAATTTTTGGATTAATATAAGCCATTTAGGAAAATTAAAAAGAATACAGGTCCTAAAGCTGAGCCTTGTGGCACTCCTCTCGTGACCAATATTAGTTTAGATGTGCTTTTTTCTAGGCTACCGTTAAAAGACATGCTTTGTAGTTTAGTAAATTGCCTTCGATTACTCAAATACGACTTAAAAAGTTGCAAGTTACTGTCTCTAACACCATAATATTCTAGTTTATAAATCAAAATGGAATAATCTACTAAATCAAAAGCAGAGCTTAGGTCTAGGAAAACACCTGCCACTTTTTTATCATTTAAATTTACTAGCACATCAGAGACTAAAGTAATTATTGCGTTCGCTGTTCCCAATCCTTTTCTATATCCAAATTGTCTTCTATCATGTATATTGTTAATGTTCAAGTGAGACACGAGTCTGACTTTCATGAGCTTTTCTAACAATTTTGATTGCACAAGAAATCGGACTGTAGTTTTTTGGATCATATTTATCATTCTTTTTATGAAGTGGTAGTATACGACCTATTTTAAACTGATCCGGAAAAGTACTAGTTAAATTGAATAGATGACGGTCGCTTTAGAATGTCAATATTTTCTTTTATAATCTTTATGGGCACTTCGTCACAACCGTATGATGCTTTGTTTTTCATATTGCGAACGACTTTTTCTATTTCACACGCTGTAACTGGTTGTGCTTTCCATTATCATCAATTTTGCTACTGAAGCACTATTTTTCCCCGGGTTTTCAATATTTCTAAATTGTTCCGAAAAAAATTCTACTACTTCTCTCTGATTTAATATAGATTGGCCATTTTGCTATAAAATAATTGTATCAAACGTTTTGTTCTTACATTTATTTGTTTTGTTGCATTTTCCAACAGCTGTTTAAATTCCTTTAGCTGAGTTTTTCGCTTGTTCAATCTCCCTTTGTGTAATCATTGGACTATTGTCCGTGTCAAGACGAATCAGACAAGCTCGAACTCAATGGGGTTGCGTCGTTTTATTACAGATTTCTCATGTCCACCTAACGGTTCCATCATGAGACCATTATCCTTGTCAATACGAATCAGATAACCCATTTATTATTACAGAGTACCCATGGCCACCAAACGGTTGTCACAATAATATTCCTTCCAATTGTCATCCGATCTACATAATGGTATTAGATTTCAAACAGACATACAGACACCGCGACAGGTAAACCGGCCAACTGCGCGCGATGTAGGGTCCGTAGTAAAGTTGCTTTTGGATTTATTATTGTTAAGGAGGTTCTGATTTTTTTTTTTGAGAAGCTCTCATCGCCCAGTGGTAGTTGCTCTTTCTTTCCGATCACGAAAATTAAGCAACGTTGGCCGCTAGTGGCACAACAGCTAGAGCGTTTCCGTGCTTCGGAAAGCACACAAAGCCATTGGTCCCGACTACTGTCAATGGTAGTAGTCGTCAAGCCAAGTCAGAGGCCTTTTGGGCAGCTTGAAAACTCTGACAGCCAGGTTAGCCAGTAACCTGACAAAGCGTTATCTAGGATTGGATCTGGTTTTCTCTAGGTTGCGAAGGTCAGATTGCAGTCGTAACCAGTACCCTCGTCCAATAAGTTAAGTAACCGACTCCGTAAAAAATCATTGGTCAAAAACGAAATAAGGCTGGGTGATGATGATGATTCAGTATTTCGACTACTCCTCCTTTACCTGTAAAGCTTTCTTAGCTGTGATCGTTTCCCTCTTAATTTCATCATATATACTCACTCATATACTGCTGCCACTAGGATTTTTTTCACATTTTCTATAAAAACCGTTTAGCTGGCAGGAGGGGAGACTTGACTCTAACAAAAATTGCGCTTCCAAGCAATTAAAAAGTGATCCTTACAAACCCAAAATATTTTTTAAAGACCTCTCTGACGACACCCCACACCATGGGGTGGACGAGAAATAACCCTCCTGTTTTGGGGCAGTCGGGTTAAAAATATCATCCCCACTTTACGTGTAGCGGAGACTGTACCCTGAATTTTTTTTTTTACCACTTTGTCGGCGTGACTAATATGTACATCCATAGAAAATTACAGCTATAGATAGACAGACGGACATGACGAAACTATAAGGGTGGATACCTTGTTGACTACGGAACTCTAAAATCAATATTTAATGCGTAAATTTATAACTTTGAAATCAACCTTCAAATGCTAAACAAACCTTAATGCTAAATGACCTTATTATTATTATATGACCTTAGCAAAAGAATCAGCAGTTCGATAGATAAAAAGACCCAACACTATTCGAGGACTCATATTGCATTTTGCTTGCATAATTATCGCTTTAAATTTAACAGTGTGTAAAAGAAAATGTATAAACAAATAATAAATCGATCAAGTGCGAGTCGGAATCCCGCACTAAGGGTTCCGTACCTGTGATATCATACTACAAGCTTTTGTCCTTTGATGTGTTTCTCCGCGTCCACTCAAACTGTAAACCTTTTTAATTAATAAGAATGTAATTGAAACTGGAGCTCAACTTAATTGGTTATGAGTGGTTGTGAGAAAAATTTTAATATTTCATGATTTTAGACTTTTCCCTTTACTTTTGCAGTGAGACCTAGGCTTCTTGCCAAATTTCATGATTCTACGTCAGCGCCAAGTGCCCTGTAGGTTTTGGTTTGATTCATAAATGTTGTTAAATGTTTGGAGATAGAGACATGAATGGCGAACGGTGTCTTTTGATTGTGCTGTCGTGGAAGCTTAACATTTTCATACGTTTTCTTACATTTCCATGGAATTTAATATTTTATATTAGATTTAACTTGAAAGCTTTACCCGTTCTTGAGAAAAATGTCTTGACAGACAGACGGTGGCAGTTGCAGCAGTTTATATGGCATCTAAAACAACTTCATGTTTCTACCTGTTGCTAAGTTTCTCACAGTATCCGTTTCCTGGAGATGTCTTTTCGTAAACCCTGTCTATAGAATGTAGCCTGTCTCTGAATCTTTGGCAAAGGATTGTATTAATTGTGCCCAAAGAAAACTAATACTTCTTTGCCTGTGCCTTAGTTTGACATGTCTGCCTTGGAAGGAAGAAATGTTTTGCTTCATTAAATGTAGGTATATTGTAGTGTACGTTCTAAGCAATGCCTTGCCAGTTTTTTTATTTTATCATACTGGGGGTTGGAATTCAATCCTAGCAATGAATAATTTTTGTATGAACAATGTGTCAAAATTTTTTTAAAAGGAATTTTTATAGAGACATTGAGAGAGAATACTGGCTGCGGGTTTGTATGGCTAAAGTGTTCTTAGAACGCGGTACTTTTCCTCAGATTGGTACGACGTTAGGAAAATTACGTGTAATTCTCCTAACGTCACGTCTACGTTAAGAAGAGTTAATGACCATTGTTTCATCCATTGACCAACATAAAAACAACATTTACTTAGCATGTAAGCAATATTTTTACATATTTACATTGTAATCTATAAAAAAAAATACAGTTGTGGAAGTTAAGTAAAGTGAGAATGCAAAGTATAATATCTACATGAAATTCATCCTATCTTTACTCCTTCTTAAGGAAATAAACACGATCCACACCTTCCGATCCGATGAGCCGATCTTCCGATCATAGGATATTGATCGGATAATGTGTAATGAAAGCAAGTCTGTCTGATTGTACAACACATTACCCAATTTCATCCAGTCATCGGAAGAACGGACAATCGGATCGAAAGGTGCGGATCGTGCTAAAAGTAGGTACCTAGTACCTATCTACCAATATACCATAGGTAGAGAGTAGTGGTTGTTTACAGTATTAAAATATATAAATTTTAAATTATATTTGAGTTTTATTTATTGTTGCAGGCAATGATTTTAGAAGCATACTATGTAAATTTTCATTGGCTTCGCTCAACCTTCCCCAAAAAAAAATATACATGAAAAAATAATTCCTTCTCCGAACTCGTGTTGATACCCATAAAAAGTATTACAAGGACCTTAGAAAACAGGTGGATATATCTATGTTTAGTGAAAAGCGTGCGTATTTTAATCAGTGAATTAACTATTATTCTAGCGATCACTTTGGAAAAACTTAAAAACTGATGTTCTAACTGATATCAAACCCTCTTCTACGCTGCCTCAACATCTTAGTGACCCTGCAAAGATTAACACATATTTTCTAACTCTGCCATGTACTGACACTGTTCCGTCTACAGAGATTTTGTTTTTCAAACATAATAAACACAGTGACAAGGTGTTTAGTTTGAAAATGGTTGATGAAATAGACGTTAGTAAGGCTATAAAATCAAACGCGCAGGGTTTGGATGAAATTAATTCAGATATGGTTTTGTTAACATTGCCGCATACATTACCCTTTATAACGGCCATCATGAACGAGTCTATATCTTCTTCCACTTTTCCTAATTCTTGGAAAACTGCCCTTGTTGTTCCCATCCCTAAAATCACTAATCCTACCCAATACAAAGATCTTAGACCAATAAGTTTACTGCCTTACCTATCTAAAATATTGGAGAGAATAGTGTTTTGGCAGATATCTAAGTTTTTGGAAGAAAATAAAATTCTCCCGGAAGTTCAATCAGGTTTTAGGAAAGGGGTCAGCACAGCAACTGCTCTTGCAGAGGTGATAGATAATGTACTTGCAGCGCAAAGTAATAATTATAAGTATATAAATACTTATAATTATTATATTTACTTTATTCCATAGTTTATTCAATTTTCATTTGTTATCTGACCTTTATTTTATTTTTTTTGAACTTGGTTCTCTATAAGTATCTATCATTGTCACGTCCCTCTTCCTGAGATCCAGCTGACGAAAAGGTGCGGCTGAAAATCAGCGTCTGTCTCTTCTGAGGCAGGCATTTTGCTGAGGCGTGGCCTTTTTCTTATTGTGCCACGTTGCACACTAAAGTGTCGGTTTTATTTGCTGTTTATATTTTTTATAGATTGTTTGTGTAGCATTTTAATGTGTAGTGTGTCACAATTTTGAATGTATTTCTTTCTTTCTTTTTCTTTCTTTCACTCCCTTACAAAATGAGTCGAACACATGACCAATTTAGTATGGAAGCGATAAATTATTTTCGATTAAAAAGGTCGGGAATTTTTTTATGATTGACTGACCTTTGGGAACGAAACCCTCAGAACAATAGGACGTCCAAAATCTTTGGCAAATCCAATGAATATTCTAAAGTTGGGTGTTAATGGCTAAACTTAGGTTCATCTTTGAGGACCTTAGCTTAGCTGCTTCAATTTCAACGCACGAGCCAAGCGAGCGAAACAGGCGACCCGCCTCAGCGCAGCGGCCGGCGAATGCCAAAAACTAATTACACGCTGTTTTGTAAATAGCCTAGGGATTATTCAATCACAGTAGTGAATGTCTTAATTTCTTTCATTTTGCATAATGTAAAGTGGCGAAGTACCTACATACACCAAATAATAGTTATTTGTTATGCAAGGCAGCAAAAGGTTTATTTGGCGCGAGTGCCTCGTATTGAAACCTGAGCAAGCGAAGGATCCTAGGATTGAACCACGAGCGAAGCGAGTGGTTCAAAAGAAGAATCCTGAGCGTGGCGAAGGTTTCAAGGCACGAGACGCAAAATAACTTTGCTGCCGAGCGAAACACAAAATTTTTCACCTCATTAAAGCGAGGAAATGTTAACATAATGCAAGAATAGCAATTCAAATATAAGAAATAATTACTCAACCGTTTTAACGTAAGGGCCTAATACCTACATAATGGTACTGACGGCAGCAAGCAAGTGGAAACATAACCAGTATAACCTGAACCAGCGCTTCGCTACAAACCTCCGTACCCAGAGACCAGCTCAAGGTCAAAGAGTTTTCACGGACGAGTGGCCATGTATAGATAAAGAATACTAGACATTAAAAAGGAAATCACTATAATTAAATTATTATTATCTTTGGGACTGCTGTGCTTATGTTCGTGACTCTACCTATAAACTACTTGATAAATTTGCGGAACAAGGTTCATTTTCATTGGATTTC
The DNA here is from genome assembly GCA_947532105.1 of Athrips mouffetella. NCBI lineage: Eukaryota > Metazoa > Arthropoda > Insecta > Lepidoptera > Gelechiidae > Athrips > Athrips mouffetella. The sequence goes on along the minus strand of OX383956.1, from coordinate 27,323,909 downwards.
AATATGGAGACAGGCAAATCTATTTTGTATTGTGTTGATTTGAAGTCAAAGGGCGAGTCCATTAATCTGGGCAAGATAACAAAAAAAGGCGATCGAATTTTAAATTTACTTTTCATTATCAGCCAGTACCTTACCCACCAGGCATTCACTATTCATAATACTATTTGTTTCTTTCCTATAGCTGCATCCCTCTTTCTCATCTTGAAAACGATAGTGCGTGCCTGGTTTTACAAGCGGCCAGTACTGCAGCATACTATAAAATAATAAGTACATCGCGTTCGAATTTCAAAAACCTTTGCCCATTTTCACCTCCAAAGCTCGGAAACATTTGTTTTGTCGGTTAAATTCTGCGGCCAAAAGCGATTTTTGGCCCCTAGCGGGCAAAAGGTTTTTCTGCGGCCAAAAGCGATTTTTGGCCGCTAGCGGGCAAAAGGTTTTTGAAATTCAAACGTGATGCAGTATGGCAGACCTCCACGCTGCGGTACTGGCTGCTTCCTCGCTTTAGTGAGGTGAAAAATTTTGTGTTTCGCTCGGCAGCAAAGTTAGGATTGAACCACGAGAGAAGCGAGTGGTTCAAAAGAAGAATCCTGAGCGTGGCGAAGGTTTCAAGGCACGAGACGCAAAATAGCTTTGCTGCTGAGCAAAACACAAAATTTTTCACCTCATTAAAGCGAGGAAATGTTAACATAATGAAAGAAAAGCAATTCAAATATAAGAAATAATTACTCATACGTTTTAACGTAAGGGCATAATACCTACATAATGGTACCGACTGCAACAAGCAAGTGGAAGAAGTGGAAACATAACCAGTATAACCTGAACCAGCGCTTAGCTATAAACCTCCGCAACCAGAGACCAGCTCAAGGGCAAAGAGTTTTCACGGACGAGTGGCCATGTATAGGAATACTAGACATTAAAAAGGAAATCACTATAATTAACCGACAAAACAAATGTTTCCGGGCTTTGGAGGTGAAAATATATTTTAACCGCTTCGTTTCGGTTAATGTGCAGAATAGCCGAGTAAGGTAGAAATAACTCAAAGCAAACCGATCTTTAGACGGTACTCGAAAATAAAACTGAGTTAGCCAGCTATTCTCAAGTTTCTTTAGCCGTACCTAACACATATTTACACCGTTCCGCTATTCACCTTCCAGCTCTATCATCAGTTCAGATGCATGACACCAAAATTCAACTTTTCAGAAGATGTTTAAGTCTTTTTCTGAGCAACAAGATCAGAGATTTAATAGCCTTATAGAAACCGTCAATGAACTTAAAGCGCAAAATAACACTCTGACTGCGGGAGTCCAAAATATCTCCGATAATCATGACGATTTCATAATGCGTCTTGAAGCACTTGAACACGAGAGGAAGGAGGACAAAAAATACATAAGATACCTCGAAGAAAAAGTGGAACATCTCGAGTCCAAATCTCGTGCGGCGGGAATCGAGCTGCGTAACATACCAAAAGCTTCGGAGAACAAGTTTGAATCGAAAGAAGATCTTTGTAAGGTACTGATAAGTATGTGTAATACTCTTCAGGTGAACATTCAAACCTCAGATATCAGAGATATTTACAGAATTAACTCTAAGGACACCTCAAAGCCCATTATTACGGAGTTCACCTCAGTACTAACAAAAGAAAAAATTCTGACAGCCGTCAAAATGTTCAACAAGAATAAGGGAAAAGGTGAGAAACTGAATACATCACACCTAGTGCTTCCTAATCCTATTGCCCAACACCAACCTATCTACGTGTCCGAAACGCTTACGGAACGAAACCAAAGACTTTATTATTTGGCGCGAAAATTCAAACTAGCTCATAACTACGCCTACTGCTGGACTTCACGCGGTGCAGTCTATCTACGGAAACAAGAAAATAGCCCTCAGATAAGAATAAATTGCGACGAAGACTTAGAAGACCTAAGAAAATCTCAGTGACTAGCACTTTATCTCAAGTTTTTAGGTGCCCTATATTGTATTAAATTTTCTTTGTCTTTTGTTTACCTTATGTTGTTAACTTCTGACAACCGCAAATGTAGATACAGTCATGTCCTTCCTGCTTTTGTTAATAAGATATTTTGGATCATTACTTATTACAAAACTTACTTGTATAATAACACTTACACAATACACAAAAACAAAAACTCTTACTTATCCATGACCTTAAGTAACATATCTTCAAGATATAATTTCCCTAGGTATATCTACTCGCATAAACAATGCTTTGCCACATCTCTTAAATATATATATAATTTTTATTTTTTACCCAGAGGCTTTTTTAATGACACTTATACTCCATACAACATAATTCGATAGCACTTGCAGTTTACTTCATGATCTCGATAGTGCCTTAATAGCCAAATCGCTGGCCTGTGACGTTGAAGATTGTCGAAATATTTTACTTCATGAACCGCAGTGCATAAATATAATATCTCAAAATATTCGTAGTATCAATCAAAATATCCATGACCTAGAGGTTGTATTGGCTAGGTTAAAAATTGACTGTGATATATTATTATTAACCGAATGTTGGTTATCTTTTACTCCTAATATTCCTAAATTGCAAGGTTACAATTCTTATTCGTCTACCAAAAACCAGAATAAATGTGACGGAGTTGTTGTATATACTAGAACTTCCCTAAACGTATGTGTTGAGGAGCCAGCAGTTCAGGACGCAAGTTGTCTTGTTATAAAAATAGATCCTGATATTGCTATCATTACTGCCTACCGTTCTCCTTCACACCGTAATGTTGACACATTTTTATCCTCCTTGAACACCTTATTATCACAGTTATGTTCGTTTAAGACGATTGCTCTGATGGGTGACATAAACATCTCAATTTGCATGCAAAAGTTTGACGACTGTGCCGATAACTACCTAACTCTTGCCGCAACACACGGCCTTCTACCTACTCATACACTAGTTACCCGCGACAAGTCTGGTACATGTATTGATCATGTTTTATTAAAAACAAACAAGATTTCAACCACACTGGTTTTGAATACTACCATTACTGATCATAAAACTATCTTGCTGTCACTTCAAACAACTAAAAAAAGTTACTTTACAACGACCTCGATCACTAAAATTGATTATGAAAACCTCAAAAACGATATTTTGAAAATTTTTTTTTTTTTTTTTTTAGAATACTCAGGAATAAATACATATTTATTTATCAAATAACATGTCAAATAAGTTACAAATAAATTTATTATAAATGTCCCTTGCGTGTTGGAGCCCCCTGGCTTGAGCCGCACAGATGGCAAGAGACCGGATGGCCTGACGCTGGTCCCGTGGCATAAAGGCAGATGTCTGCTATGGGATGCCACCTGCGTCAGTACTTTTGCGGCTTGCCATCTAGGCCAGACAAGCCAGGCAGCAGGGGCGGCCGCTGAATCCGCAGCTTTAAAAAAGAGGGCCAAGTATGCCGACCTCGCCCGCCAATACGAGTTCGTCCCGCTGGCTGTTGAGACGTCGGGTAGTTGGTGCGCGGAGGCATTGTCCTTTGTCGGGCAGATAGGGCGTCGGCTGAAGGAGAGAGGTCTTGACCCCCGCTCCGGCTCGTTTCTTGTCCAGAGGTTGTCCATTGCGATACAGCGTGGTAATGCTAGTAGCGTGATGGGCACCTTTGGACCGGGGGCGACCTGGGGCGGTCTGTTTCATTGACGGTTACTTTGTTGTAATGGAAATTATTATTATTTAATTTATTTGTAACTTATTTGACATGTTTTTTGAAAATTGATATTAAATCAATATTTGAATGTACGGATGCCAACGTAGCTCTAAGCTATTTAATAAAGTATCTGCGATCGGCATTAGAGAAAAACACATCAACTTATAACCTAGCCAGACGCAAAAAAATAATTAAGCCATGGATAACTCTTGGTATCCTGCGTTGCATACGAAACAGAGATAATCTTCACAAAAAATCTAGACGCTCTCCAAATAATGAAATCCTTAGAAAAACTTATACGAGATATCGCAATTTTTGTAACGCTATAATAAAAAAAGCAAAAAGAGATTATGACAAAGAGCAAGTATCTAAGGCAGGAAAAAACAATAAAAAAATTTGGGATGCCATAAAACAAATCACTTATACAGACAAAAAAGGTTCTCAGCCAAACGAACTACTAGATATATCATCAAACCCTGTTTCATCTGCTAATGAAATTAACAGCTATTTTGTCAATGTTGCTAAAACCTTAGCCAAAAGTTTTGAAAACGAGTCACTTGCGCCTATTTCTAACGTATCTTCCCTACACTCATTTGTCTTAACGGACACCGATGAAGTTGAAATTGAAAGTCTCATACGTGACCTAAAGAACGAGGCCTCGACAGGTTGGGACCAAATTTCTAACAGAATATTAAAAGAAAATTTACGTGTTCTTGTCCCTCCTCTGAGCTATATTTTTAACCTATGTTTTCACACTGGTATCTTCCCGAGAGACCTTAAGAGATCAGTTGTCTGCCCTATTTACAAAAGTGGTGACCGAAACCTTGTCAAAAACTATCGGCCCATTTCAATTTTACCAGCTATTTCAAAAATATTAGAACGACTCATGAACTCAAGACTAGTAAAATATCTAGAGAGTAATAGTTTTCTATCTGAAAATCAATTTGGCTTCCGCTCAGGTAAATCTACCTCTGATGCTGTAGGACTACTCACAAATTTTATCTCTAACAACCTAGACGAAAGTAAAAAGTGTTTGGCAATCTTTTTAGATCTCGCAAAAGCCTTCGAGATGGTTTCGGTCCCAATTTTATTAGATAAGTTAGAGCGGCTAGGAATTAGAGGTAGACAGCTATCGCTTTTTAAGGATTATCTTACGGAAAGATACCAGAGTGTCAGGTTAGGCAACTTCTTAAGCGATGAGCTTCCCGTAACCCATGGCGTGCCACAAGGCAGTATACTTGGGCCAACCCTATTCCTAATATATATGAATGATCTTTGTTCAATTTCCTTGAAGAATGGCCAAATGATCTCATACGCAGATGACACAGCACTTCTGTTTGCTGCAGACTCGTGGGAAACGGTATTTGATGCTGCTCAAAATGGACTTAACCTCGTAACAAACTGGCTTTATAACAACTCTCTGACTTTAAACACTGACAAAACAAAATACTTAGTTCTCACGATACAAGAAGGAAAACGAAATATACCTTGTAACAAACTTAACCTGATTGCACATTCCTGTAACCGGGACACTTGCCATTGTCCACCATTAGAACGCACAGACTCCATTAAATATTTGGGCATAACTATTGATAAGCACCTTGATTTTAAATCCCACATTGTATTATTAAGTAATAGAATTAGGAAACTCATTACAGTTTTCAAGACTCTACGGAATATTCTTGAACCCAATTTACTAAAGCAGACTTATCTCGCCCTGTGCCAGACGGTAATTTCTTACTGCATATCTAGTTGGGGTGGAGCTCCAAAAACCACCTTAAAACGTCTTGAAGTAGCCCAGCGCGCAATTCTCAAAGTCAGTACCTGTAAGCCTTTTTTGTTTCCCACAACAAAACTTTACCAACTTTGTGAAGTTCTTACGGTGAGACAGTTATTCATTTTAAGCATAACACTACAGCAACATAAACTTTTGACCTATAATCCAGCTATAACTATGAAACGCAGGGCATATGATGTTTGTCAGAATAACAAAGCTTTCAGAACAAAGTTTGCACAACGTTTCTTCTGCTTTAGGGGACCATATATTTACAACAAAATTAATAAAATTCTAAACATATATAGCCTCAATAGTTACGAATGCAAAAATAAAGTAGTCAAATGGCTTTTATCGCTAAACTATGATGCCACGGAAGACCTTCTTAAAATCTTGTCTTAAATTTTAATAATTTTTATTATCCCACTTAATTTCTTTTTAGTATACCTAGTCTTTCTTTTACTCTATCTTTTACACACCCTCTCACATACATGCATTCATTCTCACAATTACACAAAGAGAGGATCTTAAAGCATCCATTTTGTATGTTTTTGTATGTTTTTAGTTTTAGTTTTAAAATAATTCTATACAGTTTTGTAACAGTTTTTCTTATATTTTTGTGAAAATAATAACAACCAGTCAGATTCGAGGAGAGGCACTGAATGCTGAAACACAGGTTTTTACCTAGTTCGGCAGCAGATGGCTCAATGTTTACCCTTTACATATAAGCTTATGCTTTGTATAAATAAGATCAATTTGTTACCAATTTATGAAATAAACCATTATCTTATCTTAACTATCATTATCTCATCTAACTAAATAAAACTTCATGAAAATAAACTTTAAATAAGCAAAAAGCCGGCCAAGTGCTAGTTGGACTCGGGCACCGAGGGTTCCGTACCACTAAGGTAAAAGAAAACCCCTAATTATGGAGGCGCAGTCACGCAGAAATGTATTAAATGCGCGTGAGTCCGACAGGCATTTGACCAGTTTTTATTATTTGTTGTTATTCTATGGCTTGTGTACTATACGAGTAAACGTACCAATTTTCACGTTTTTACGATAGAGCTAAATTAAAAGTCTGTTAAACAACATGTCTTAATTTTTTTTTTATTATTTGTTGCTAAAGTGGCAACAGAATACAAAATCTGTAAAAAATTTAACTGTACCTAGCGGTTCATGAGATACATCCCGCTGACAGAAAGATAGACAGACATCGGAGGCATATTAATAGGGTTTTTAACCTTTGGGTACGGAACCCTGAAAAGAGCTTTTAAGTATTAATACTTTGAAAGAAGAAAACAGAAAGCAATATTTTGGTATAACATATACTAATCCTACGTGTGTATGTGTTAAACTAGCAATATATCTATTCGGGGTGTAAAAAAAGTACGAGAATCCTTCTCACTGGGGTGATTGATTCTACATCACTTATAGATCTTAAAAAAAATTTTGGGTGATCAGATTTAATTTATTTTATTTACTGAAATGGGTAGGTAAGTTCGAAATATTTCTGTCTGTATCACCATTTTTTTGTAAAATCTATTAGTGATGTAGAATCACCCGTTTCAAGGATCATTAAACCTTGTTTACACCGTATATGTATTTGTAATCGGTTTCTCAAAAACGGCTCGAACGATTTCGATAAAATTTACCTACCTGAATAGTTCACTAATATTAGCTATATAGTGTTATAGATTCGATATTCTCTTGTTTTGTGGTTAAGTCAGTTAGTCAGTGGTACAGCTTGACCAACTTATCTGTAGAATTTTACGATGGCGCTACGATCGAAAAGGATTGCCATCTATTACAAAAGTAAACAACTTCTGCCTTTTTAGTGTTCCGATATCAGGGCGGTAGGGGGGGAACCCTCTTCTGTGGTGCGACTTTGTCTGTCTGTCTGTCCGTATGTCACACTCACGATTTTTAGTTTGACAGCTGTCATCCGAAATGTAGATCACATCGAGACCTATCATTTGTCTCAGCACACGAATAGTCTAGGGTCAGTAGTTTTGGAGTTATAGCGATTTTTAGTTTGACAGGTGTCATCCGAAATGTAGATCTCATCGAGACCTATCATTTGTCTCAGCACATGAGTAGTCTAGGGTCAGTAGTTTTCAAGTTATAGCGATTTTTAGTTTGACAGCTGTATTTAGTTTGACAGCTGTATTTAGTTTGACTGCTAAATAACAAAGCCGAGACTATGACAAAGACAAAAAAGATGTGTTGGTCTTTATCACACTAGAACTTTTGTATGTATAAATTGAGCCTGCTCTAACTTGGTATGATTAGTTGCAAATCAATTTCTATACTTCATCCGAGATCTGAAGATCTGACGCGACAAAGGCAAAATAGATGTTTTGGTCTTTATCACACTTTAGAACTTTTGTTTATATTGAGCCTGCTCTAACTTGGTATGAGATCTGACGCGACATCTGATACGAATTTATTATTTTTTCCCCATCTTAAAAAGTGCTATACGCCGCTAAAAAAGATTTCACTTCAAAAATCCCCAACAGCACCTGTTTTTGTGATAATTTGCATAATTTCTCCAAAACAAGAAAAGAAAAGTTAAATATTATTGGAAATGACTAAAAAGTGATTATGGCATCATCAAGCACAAGGTAAATTCTACGGAATTTACGGAATTACAGCATGTTTTTACAATTGGCAAAATTTGAGATTTTCAAAATTATCTAATGCTTAGAGTTTTAAACCTAGGTTAATGAAACTTTACACAGGTCTTTAACTAGTGCTTCTACTTGTTACTGCAATGATAATCTAGGCCAATATTGGATTTGCGTCGACACGAAAAGAAGAAGATCTGGGTAACACTGACCTGTAGCGGCAGCAAAGCATTTGTATACATGAACAAATGGTGTTATTGGAGATTTTTGCTCCTTTTCCACTTTCGATCGCTTTTGGTATAACTATCTCATAAAATACTTGGAAATATGCAGGAAAACAAGAACTTCACAGGCAACACTGACTGACACAAGGAGGTTTAAGTAGCAGCTCTTTATGCTAAGGAGGGAGCCATAACCGTATCCATTTTTTACGAGGGACCTCCATACTAAAAGTATGATTTTTTTAAATCCCATAAACGTAAAAGTTTTGTCTTTCTCTTTAAGAAATATATAGCTAAGAACTAATAAATCTTGTTACTACAGTTTTTCTGGTAATAATACTAACCATTCAAGAAAAAAAACCGGTCAAGTGCGAGTCGGACTCGCGCGCCGAGGGTTCCGATATACCTATAGTATTTTTGGAAGCAATAAAGTCCATTTTCAGGACCGCAAAACTAAATTTGTTTGTAAAGGTTTTTTGCAGATTTCTGAAAAACTGTGCAACTTAGAAAGATCGTTTTATTTTTGCTGTAAAGTTTATATAAACTTCTGTCAACTGTAATTAATTCAGATTTTTCCTTACACAAACTTCGGAGATAAGGGGGGGGGAATGGTATTTTTCTTGACATTTTTCATCATAACTTTAAAACTAAGAAATTTAAAAAAATACAAAAATATATTTTAAAATTTACAAGTAAAGCCCTTTCATATGATACCCCACTCGACCTAGTAGCGACAATTTGAAATTTGGCCCCCCCTATTTTGGCCCCCTTTATATTAATAATCATACTTTTTTCAAAATTTATACTTGTGCAATTAAGTTGGGCAACTATATTCTAAAACTATTCCAAATTTCAGGTTGATAGCATAAGTGGTTGCTGAGATATAGAGGTGTGACAGACAGACGGACAGACAGACAGACAGACAGAGCGGCACCATAAGGGTTCCTTTTTTTTACCATTTTGGTATCGGAACCCTAAAAACGGTCAAATGCGAGTCGGACTCACGCGGATTCCGATGGGTTCCGATGTGCCTATAGTATTTTTGGAAGCAATAAAGTCCATTTCTAAAAAACTGCAACTTAGAAAGATCGTTTTATTTTTGCTGTAATATTTACATAAACTTCTATCGCCTGTGATTAATTCTAATTTTTTCGTTTCACAAACTTCGGAGATAAGGGGAGGGGAATGGTATTTTTTTTGACATTTTTCATCATTATTTGAAAACTAAGAGTTGTAAAAAAATATAAAAATATATTTTAGAATGTACAAGAAAAGCCCTTTCATATTATTAGTGGGGTATTCCCCACTCGACCTAGTAATGACAATTGAAATTTTGCCCCTCACATTTTGGCCCCCTTTACATTAATAATCATAACTTTTTGTTGATTCTCTCATGTGCAGTTAAGTTGGACAACCATATTCTAAAACTATTCCAAATTTCAAGTTTAAAGCATGAGTGGTTGCTGAGATATACAGGTGTGACAGACAGACAGATAAAGTCGCGCCATGGGGGTTCCTCTTTTTGCCGTTTTGGTATCGGGACCCTAAAAAACGCTCTTAAAAATCGCGCATTTTTGGCTATAAGGGATCATTTACGCTTCCTTTCTTTTTATTAATGATCAATTCACAAGGTAAAATGGTACATTTTTACTTTCGCATACGAGTATTATAAGGTTTGGATGAAACATTAGATTTTATTTATTTGTAAAACGTAACCTAGACCCTAGTTTTTTGACCGACTTGTCATAGTCGACTAGGAGACGCTTAACACGACTATGTATATGACGGACTCTATACATTTTTACTCTGAGGTTGTCAAAATGACGTAAGTAGTTCCGCTTTTGGCCATTCTACAGAAAAGTTGGTCAAGCTGTAACGTCAGTTTAATATTATTTAATCATGTAAGAGTTGTTCTGTCCAGGTGGGTCAGGATAATTGGTGTCACCTAAGATGGAATTATCGTTGCTCGATGAAAGATCATTTTGTAAACTAGTTTGGGGGCGAGCTGAGGTGTTATCGTTATTTCTTCGGCGTCTATTACAAGTTTACACTATCTGGGCATATCCATTCACGTTCAAGATTTTGTTTGTTACGCAAAAAAGTTTCCTTATCAATATTTATCATGGTGAAATTATCCGTTGCACCTGGAGCACTTAAGCATTATTATGTGCTCTGAACATGCTGTACAATTTCTCATTGTGAATATAAATTTGCTATTTTTTATTTGTGTTTAACCAATATAATTGGTAAAAGCGCCCTCTCTAGCAGGTGATTTGAAAGATCAGGGAAGGTTTTTATATACTACTCTTAGTTCCATCTCAGTTCCGCTATTCGATGGAAGATGGCTCTTGTATGACCATTTCACATCGACATATTAAATCTAACTTATTTTACTATTATATGCAATCATAGATGCAATCCATAGAAAGACGCCTTCACTACCTTGTGACGAATTATTTCTTTAATCCTCATTCTAATTACCCTTATTTTTCTGTGTAGTAACAGTTAACGCTAAAATAAAAATGTAATCGCGACATTACGTTAACTAATGTAATGTCAACCCCAAACGTTTTAATTCTATTATCCAGATTCTGACTGCGGCCAATATCGCCTTACTTTTACGAGTACAATCGGAAAAAAGAGCAACTAAGTACTTAGTTTTATGTATTTTATTTATTTTATTATGTATTGTATTTGTACGTGTTTGTATTTTATGGGTCTTTTATGCCCGAAATAAACAATTAATAATAATAATCTCAGCAATAGAACCATTCAACCCAGCGAACAAGTCACATCTATAGAACAAAAATAATTTTAACAAAAAGTAAAACCTCCTCCAAAAAAACCACTAAAAAGTATGAAATAAAATAAAACACTGACCTCTATATATACTGTATATATAGAGGTCAGTGAAATAAAATCATTAGTAACTAAAAAGGAAAATAACCAAACCATCTCTCATTTTAATTAAATATTATAAAAATCTATTCTTTTTGGAGTCGGTGCCTGCCAAAAAGTTGCGGGCAACTCCTAGTATGGTAACTTCTGTCACAGAAGAAGCTGAATTACTGACTGGTTATTTTGGTTTACCTTTGAGGTGGTCCCATTATTAAGTTAGTCAAGGTAAAGTTCGAGATGAAAAGAGGGACCAGTTAATTTGATTAGTAAACATGCGATGAAATGACAGACAAAATGTACCGAGGTTTACCTAATAGAGAGAGCCACTTTCGAAGATTTCCATGGATCAAAATTTTTGGGCTTTATACAATTATGTTGTTCATTTACGTTATTTCAGTATGAGCAGTCAAAAACTTATGTCTTTTCAACCCATGTTTCAATGAATAGGAGAATTGTTGTAATACTATTGAAGCAGTGGCAAAAAAATTTAGCAGTATCGCACCTTATTGAATCAAAAGGATACTTAGTAGACTAGCACCGTAAAGTATGTCTTGCCTTGGCTGGCACCGACTCCAAAAAGAATAGATTTTTATAATATTATATAAAATGAGAGATGGTTTGGTTATTTTCCTTTTTAGTGACTGATGATTTTATTTTATTTCATACTTTTTAGTGGTTTTTTTGGAGGAGGTTTTACTTTTTGTTAAAATTATTTTTATTTAATAAGTTTTAGTGTAATGGGTGTAAGTAATACAAATAAGTTTTAAACTATAGATTGTTGGTTAAGTACATATTACCTCACAGGTATGGTAAAATGGAGTAAGCCTGATTATTTAAGATAAAACTTAGGAAAATCAGCTCAAACTTTTAAAACACGGGAAATGCTCTACACCTACTAATTGTCATTCATCTGGTTCCATGACAGGACCAACGTAGCTTTAATTTCGTGATGCAATGTAACTAAGCCAAGATAAAAAGAAGAAAAGGTAATCGTTGATATGACAAGTATCAACAGTGACTTCCGATTTTTTTTTCGTATTTCGATTCGTAGATTTCGACCCATGTTCCTTAAGTAAAGTTATTCAGTTTCATGAGGAGGTTCACATCCTTCAGGGTTGTTACCTATATACCTGTTCTGTTACAATCTGTTTAGCTAATGCACTAGAATCATACCAAGTTTAACTCTTATAATGTGCTACCGTCTTTACTATAGAGTTAACCCAAAATCGCAATTTCTTTTTATGGGAATCCCCCTTATTATTTCTTCTTATCTTATTAGCCATGGTTGTATCACTGATGGGCAAAAGCACTCTGGTCCCAATGTGCCCACTAGTCCTTTCCTTCCACTGGTCTCTACTCAGAGCCTCTTGTTGACAGTCTCTTCAGAAAGCGTCAAGTTCATCGCACCATCTGCGCCGTGGTCTACCTCGATGCTGTCTATCTCTATTATTATTCTAAGCATGTCTTTAAAAATTTCATACACAACTTTAAAGTCGGACGGACTAAGGCTTAGACGACTTATACTTAATAATCATTAGTATAACATCGCGTTTAAAAATCAATTGCTCCCTTCTAGAATTTGAAAGCAAAAATTAGTACCTAGTATAATAGGTATATTTTTGAAGATCGTACCACAACCACGCTTTTTAGCGTTGCGGCTGGCAGGGACTGCGCTTGTTTTTGACCACAATATGGTGACGTTAAGCCAAAGGACGCTGCTGCCCATCCTCCGTTCAATGCCCTTAGTCGCCTTTTACGACACCCATAGCACCCAGGGGTAGAGATGAGTTGGTACCATTCTTAGCCAGCACGATACAAGTACGGGCTTAGTAATACGGGTACGGAATCTTAAAATACGCACTTTAAAAAACAATACGTGACTGACCTCGCTTCAGCAAGGATTTTCCATATTCTTACCCTGGCTCTTTTTAAAATTAAATATATCATGAAAACTGTTTGCTACATACTCATCGCCATTAATAGAATAAGAAAACTAGGAAAGCATGAAAACTTTTTGCTGTTATGGATTTGACTTAGGGTGAAGCCACACGAGCGTAATTTCAGTCGCCGAATTTCTGCCGCGTAATTACTGCTCGACCGAAATTTAGCTGGGCCGCCGCAATACGGACGTATTATTTTCAGTTGCTATCCAACGTTTTTCTGAGGTAGTTGTGCTAAAAACTTTAATTACTAAGATATGACCGATATTGTGACCTACTTAATTTTATTTAGGAACAAACTGCTTATTTCAACAAAATCCTATGTTCCTATTCGAATTTTTATTCTTATTCGTATTCCTTTCCATATTCCTATTCGTATTCCTATTCATATTTCTATTCGTATTCTTACTCGTGATCCTTTTCATGTTCCTGTTCGTGTTTCTATTCGTATTCCTATTATAGTCTATACAACATAGCTTGATCTTTTTGACAGATGTAAAATTGGTGACCGACATAACTTTGCAATGACGAACATAATATTTTTTTATTTTATCAATTTCAAAAATTGTTAAAACTTTAAAAATAGACACACAACACACAAAAGTATCTAATATTCAAACATTTTCCGAAAATCTTAGTGGTTTTTATAGCTTCAAAGTAAGATTTAAATAGAAAAACTGAAAACAATGAACGCTCGTGCAATGTTACGTCGTTTGGTCGGATGGGACACAAATAACAGGCTGTGACTGTTACAAATATCGGTTACAAAGAAGCCTTATTAAAAATCATTTTATGATAATTATCGCATACATATAATAAAAGAGTAGAATCGGCGTGTCTGTAAATTTAGTTTTTTTACCGAGGGAGTGATAAAAGATGAGTAACAGAATACAAAAAACCTATTTTTGGAATTCTTTTCTAAAACCAAGGTGGCAACACTGGCTGGTGTCGTCCGCCCGCCTGGCCGGTTACGGTTATATAGTACGAGTGCGACAGCCTTGTATGCGTCACGTCCTGAGTGTTTTGAATTATAACCTCAAGCTACTTTGTTGTTCTTTTGTTTTGTTGTGTTGTTATTTAATATTTGTTAAGTTCTTATTGTTGAATTTTAGTTTTCGTTGTGAACTTTTGTTAATCATGCCTAAAAGGGTGAAAAAAACTGTGCTTAACAGTGAAACGCGTGAGTTTGTAATACGCTTACGCGATTATTTTGAGCGTGAGTGTCAAAATGGCGGACCTTTACTGCCATTGTCTCAAGTGCGGCAACGTGTAGCTGACGCTTTGGGAATTGGATTAGCTACTGTAACACGAATATCGACTGAAAAATTTGGCAAAGAAGGTGATGAAGAGAACAAACTATCGACTCCAAATAAAAAACGAAGACGTATCCAACCTATAGTCGATATTGACGATTTTCAATGTGCGGCTATACGAAACCACATTTATGGGTATTATTCAAAGAAAGAATTGCCCACACTTAAAGAGTTGCTGGGAACATTAAGAGAAGCTGGTTTATATGACGGTGGTCGAACTTCGCTGTCAAAACTATTAAATAAAATTGGTTTCCATTACCAAAAAGCAAACAAACGCAAGATCCTTATGGAAAGGACGGACATAGCACTCAAAAGATTTACTTTTTTAAGAAAAGCTAAAAATATTTCTGATTGGAAGAAGGTTGTGTTTTTAGACGAGACGTGGTTGAATGCCAATCACACTGTGCAAAAAACATGGAACGATGGTACTGCCCAATCATCCACAAAAGTACCAGAAGGAAAGGGGGAGAGACTAATAATTTGCCACGCAGGTACTGCCGAAGGTTTCGTGTCAAACTGTTTAATGGCATTTAAATCCCAGAAAACGAATGAATACCATGAAGAGATGAACTTCGAAAAATTTTCAGAATGGTTCTATAAAATGATGGACAACCTGGACGGTCCTCATATAATAATAATGGATAATGCATCCTACCATTCCGTGCAACTTGACAAGGCTCCGACGACGGCAAATAAAAAAGCCGATATAATAGAGTGGCTTATGAACAAGGGCGTAAATGCCGATATGACAATGCTCAAGTGCGAACTGCTTGGGCTGGTGGCCATACACAAACCAAGGGAGCCAGTGTATTTGCTGGATGAAGCAGCAAAGCAACGTGGTCACACTGTTATCAGATTGCCACCCTATCACTGTCAATATAATGCCATAGAACTCATATGGGCACAAATCAAAGGTTAGTGAAAATGCGTAAATATTTCTTTTTTTCTTGATAAATATTTATTTTTTTCATGAATACTAAAACATATACTGCATTAAATAGTATTACTTTATTCATCATTTGTTTCATTCACAGGACATGCAGCCCGCAACAACACATCTCCTCCCTTCACCGCAAACAAAATGCTCCGTTTGTTGGAAGAAGCTTGTGGTCAGGTGACCGCTGAAAACTGGGCGAATGTTGTTCGACACGTGAAAGAAGAAGTTTTGTCTGACTGGATGCGCGATGTGCGCTTCGACAACTTCGTTGAAAACGAATTAATAATTCAAGTTGGAGATGATGACACAAGTTCTGAAGACGATTCTGACGATGAAAACCTAGGTTGTGTTCCTCTTCCCGATTAAAAACTATGCTTTAAAGATAAAATTTTGTTTTATTTTTCAACCTTGATTTTAACTCAATATTATAATAATATAACCCATCGTCGCATACATACCCAATATTTTTATGTCTAGTGAAATAAAGTGGATTGATTAATGAATTAATTTATTTTGAATAGTTTAAAACATACAGCCACACCATCTCATCACACTTACAAGTACCTATATAAAAACGTTATTTTTTGTACTACTAGATATTGCCTGTTTCCCATCACTAGACCCATCTGTCAAAACGATCAAGCTATGTTGTACAGAGTATAATATTCCTATTCGTATTCCCATTCGAATTCAAATTCGTATTCTTATTCCTATTAGTATCCCTGTTCGTATTCCTATTAGTATTCCTATTCGTATTCCTATTAGTATCCCTATTCGTATACCTATTCGCATTTATATTCGTATTTCTATTAGTATCTCTATTCGTTTTCTTATTCGTATTCCTATTAGTATCCCTATTTGTATTCCTCTTCGTATTTATATTCGTATTCCTTAAAGTATCCCTATTCGATTCCTATTTGAATACCTATTCGTAATTTTATTCGTATTGTTATGAGTATTCCTATTCATATCCCTATTCGTATTCCTAATTGCTCTGACTCCGATTATATGTCAAAAAAAGGGTCGGCATTAGATTTAATGGAGCTTAAACTTTAAAGACGGTTTCTGTAACTGGCTCTTAGTTTCAAAATGGAGACCTTTTTTAAACCCATTGCTCACACTTGCTATTTAACTGACCAAAAACGGGTCGGCATTAGATTTAATGGAGCTGTAATTTTAAAGATGCTTTTTGAAACTGACGACAAATCTATTTGCGGCAGTTAACGTTGAGGAGTTAAATTTCAACATCAGGTTAAAACTCCCGTGACGGCAACACTGATGTGTCTGTCGGCATCGTGTACTCAATTTCGGTTGAAGTGGTGCTCGGCAGAAATTTGGCGACCAAAATTACGCTCGTCTGGCCCAAACAGTACTTTTGTATGAAAACGAATGCAACCGAAATTGCACGACCAAAATTACGCTCGTGTGGCTTCACCCTTACTGGCCATTGATTAGTATCAGGGCAGGAAAATATTTTCCACAAGATACGTATGCTGTATGCCGTCAACGAATTCCATGAGGTATCTCTAAAGTGAGGTACCTGTTACCCAGTGATAAGTACTCGGACCTGTCATCTCTTTTATAGTATAAACCAAACACCGTTCGTGTGCCGTTATGTATTGAAGAGTTACCGTTTTTAATCTCATTTTCCATCAACAGATCTCTACCAAATTAATATGAGACCAACTCAAAGCTAAACCCTATTGATTAAAAAAAAACATTCAAATCGGTTCACTATTGTCGGAGTTATGGAATAACATACATAAAAAAATATATATATTTTAACAAAAAGTAAAACCTCCTCCAAAAAAAAACCACTATATAGTATGAAATAAAATAAAATCATCAGTAACTAACAAGGAAAATAACCAAGCCATCTCTCATTTTAATTAAATATTATATAATCTATTCTTTTTGGAGTTTTTGGTCTATAAGGGCTCCCGCACACGACCGAGAATCGGTGGGCGATTATCGGCCAGGACAAGGAGGGAAGATTTAGGTGATAACACGTCAGAGCGGGATGCCGACAAAAAATCGGTCACTGATTCTCGGTCGTGTGCGGGATCACTAAAACTTTTATTTTTAAAGGTAGAATTATAGAAATTTGTTTTTGAGCTTTTGGTAAAAAATAAAAAAGAACGTGTAAAAAACTAAAACAATTTTGAAATCCAATGTGGTGGACGTGAAATACCATCATATCTTGGGGATGGGGTTGGGGTGCGATAGGGTTGATATGTCTAAAAATCAATATGGGTGTCGTTTCTATGTTTATATAAGGATAGGCATAGCGGTTAAGACGGCGTTAAGGATAGGGATAGGAGTAGGGGTAGGGTTAGGGGCAGGGATAGGGAGAGGGAGAAGGAGAGGGAGTGAGATGGAGGTAGATAGAGAGGGAGTGGGAGAGGGTGAGGGAGGGGGAGAGGGAGAGACTGCATATTGTCTGAATATTACGCGGGCGAAGCCGCGGGCACAGCTTGTACTGTATAGTTGATAGCGCATTTTTAATGAAAAGTAAAAATACATCGTTTTTTATCCTGTGTTTCATGACAAACGTTACCCTTATTTTGTTACATGCTATAACCTTGTATGTTACTGATAATAAATTTCGGTCGCCCGGCTGGCTCCGAATTGGGAAAAGGTAATCGTTGATACGACAAGTACCAACAGGAATTTAGGATTTTTATTCGTATTTCGACCCATGTTCCTTAAGTAAAGTTGTTCAGGTTCATGAGGAGGTTCACATCCTTCAGGGTTGATATACCTGTTCTGTTACGATCTGTATACCAAGTTTAACTCTTATAATGTGCTACCGTCTTTACTATAGAGCTAAACCAAAATCGCTAAATTTTTGTATGGGAATGCCTATTATTATTTCTTTTTATCTTATTAGTATTGACTCACTGATGGGCAAAAGCCCACTGTGCCTACTAGTCCTTTCCCTCCACTGGTCTCTACTCAGAGCCTCTTGTTGACAGTCTCTTCAGAAAGCGCCAACTTCATCGCACCATCTGCGCCGTGGTCTGCCTCGATGCTGTCTATCTCTATTATTATTCTGAGCATGTCTTTAAAAATGTCATAAACAACTTTAAGGTCGGACGGACTAAGGCTTAGACGACTTATACTTAATAATCATTAGTATAACATCGCGTTAAAAATTAATTGCTGGTCAGGGAGCTCCCTTCTAGAATTTTAGAACATAAATTCGTATCTTGTATAATAGGTATATTTTTGAAGAAAGTACCACAACCACGCTTTTTAGCGTTGCCGCTGGCAGGGACTGCGCTGGTTTTTGACCACAATATGGTGACGTAAAGCCAAAGGACGCTGCTGCCCATCCTCCGTTCAATGCCCTTAGTCGTCTTTTACGACACCCATAGCACCCAGGGGTAGAGATGAGTTGGTACCATTCTTAGCCAGCACGATGCCGGTACGACACAAGTACGGGCTTAGTAATATGAGTACGGAATCTTAAAACGCGCACTTTAAAAAACAATACGTGACTGACCTAGCTTCAGCAAGGAGTTTTCATATTCTTAGCCTGGCTCTTTTTAAAATTAAATATATCATGAAAACTGTTTGCTACATACTCATCGCCATTAATAGAATAGGAAAACTAGGAAAGCATGAAAACTTTTTGCTGTTATGGATTTGACTTAGGGTGAAACCACACGAGCGTAATTTCGGTCGCCGAAATTCTGCCGCGTAATTTCTGCTCGACCGAAATTCTGCTGGGCCGCCACACGGACGTATTATTTTCAGTTGCTATCCAACGTTTTGCTGAGGTGGTTGTGCTAAAATTTTTTATTACCAAGATATGACCGATATTGTGCCATCATCTATATAGAGTTGGGGCCTACTTAATTTTATTTAGAGACAAACTGCTTATTTTAACTCAAACCTATTCGTATTTGAGTTCCTATTCGAATTTCTGTTCTTATTCGTGTTCTAGTTCGAATTTTTATTCTTATTCGTATTCCTTTCCACATTCCTATTCGTGTTCCTGTTCGTATTTCTATTCGTATTTCTATTAATATTCCTATTCGTATTCCCATCCGAATTTATATTCGTATTCTTTTTCCTATTAGTATCCCTATTCGTATTCCTATAAGTATCCCTATTCGTATTCCTATTAGTAAATGAAATGAAATGATTTATTTGTACAAAACATGGTATAAGTAAGGTGGTGAGTACATATTTTTTATCCATGACATGTTTTACCATAGTCTGGTATACAAATATTTCTTAAAACTACGAAAGTACCAACTTAAAATGACATAATGTAAACTAATAATAATAACTATAACTAACTTTGATTAAAATAATTATCCTCTAATAATTCATTAATAGAATAAAATATCCCTATTTATATTCCTATTCGTATTTATATTCGTATTCCTTTAAGTATCCCTATTTGATTTCTATACCTATTCATATACCCATTCGTATACCTATTCGTAATTTTATTCGTATTCTTATAAGTATCCCTATTCGTATTCCTAATAGTAAACATATTGCTATTCCGACCCGTTTTTTTGACAAATAAACGGATTATTTGTCAAAAAAACGGGTCGGCATTAGATTTAATGGAGCTTAAACTTTAAAGACGGTTTCTGCAACTGGCTCCTAGTTTCAAAATGGAGACCTTTTTTGCTATTTAACTGACCAAAAACGGGTCAGCATTAGATTTAATGGAGCTTTAATTTGATATGATATGAATTTGAAACTGATGACAAATCTATTTGCTGCAGTTAACGTTGAGGAGTTAAATTCCAACATCAGGTTAAAATTTCCGTGACGGCAACACTGATGTACAATACAATACAATACAATACAATACAATACAATACAATTTATTGGTAATTCAAGATTACAGGTCAAAAATAAAAATAATAACATTAATAAAAATGTAGTAATCATTACATTTTTCATATTACACCCAAAATTTATAGATTTTTACATAACATGTATTTCAAATATTACTTTGATCAGTTTTTTTATCTAAAAATTCTGATAAGCTATAAAAGTGCATTGCTGTAAGAAACTTTTTCATTTCAATTTTAAATGAACGGGTAGAGGCTGCATCTCGTACCGTGTCTGGTAACCTATTGTAGATAGCTGGTCCAGCTATATATACCGACTGCTCTGATCTTTTAAGCCTATGGAATGGGGTGACCAAGTCATACTCGTTGACGTTGCTACGTAGATTATGAGTTGTATTTTTCCCTTTATGCTTGAACGTATTTAGGTTAGTGCGAACAAATAGCGCTAGTTGGTAGATGTACTCGCACGGCATAGGCAAAATTCCCAAGTCCTTAAAATAGGGTCTGCAAGATACATCGTCCTTCACGCCCACAATGGCACGTAAGGCGCGTTTCTGCGCAATGAACGCTCTTTCGACATCGGCAGCTCTGCCCCATAGCTCGAGACCATACGTCAAGGTGGAGTGGACGGTTGCGAAGTAACACGCTCTTACTACTTCCCTAGAAGCTGTGGCTGCAAGGCGTCGTAGAGCGAAACATGCACGACCGAGTTTGGTGCAGAGCTGGTCGATGTGCGACTCCCACACTAGGGCGCTGTCGATCTGGAACCCCAACAGCCTAGCCGTTCGCACTTGCTGTAGTTGCGTCCCACCTATACATACTTTAAGTGGTTTGTGCTCCTTCCCGTTTAAGTTAAAGCACATGAACGATGTTTTATCTCGGTTTAGGGCAAAACCATTAATCCGAAACCACAGGTCGAGGTGCTGGAGAGATCTATTGAGCTTGATCTCGAGCTCAGGATGCGTGGTTGCAGAGATCACAGTAGCGACATCGTCCGCGTACATGTAAACTTCAGCACCTTCGATCGTGTTTGGTAGGTCGTTCAACAGTAAACTGAATAGGGTATTTGAAAGGCAAGACCCCTGCGGCACGCCCATAGCATTTTGTAATTCAGAGGACGCTATACGACCCCCATTTCCCACAACCGATTGTGTTCTATCTGACAAGAAGGACGCGAAAAGCTGTAAGGGAGGCCCTTGTATGCCATAGTGACTCAGCTTTTGGGCGACGAGGTGATGAGACGCGGTGTCGAACGCGCGCGAAAGGTCACAGCATATAAGTGCGACATGCCGGCCGGCCTCACGCGCGCCCACCACGCGCCACACCACCTCGCGGACCAGGTCTGTCGTGGAGCGCCCCTCGCGGTATGCGTACTGCCTGTCAGACATTCCGTGACTGATAAAGTCAAGCAACCTTTTGTTGAGGCCTACCTCGAATATTTTGCTTATGACAGGTACCAGTGAGATGGGTCTGTATGACGACATATCAGTTTTTTTTCCCTTGCCCTTATAAAGGGGAGATATTTTGATTTTTTTTAGTGAAACTGGATATGTACCTGCTCTAATACATGAATTAAAGAGGTAGCTCAGCACGTCTGCCACGGAACAAACTGCCGACTTTAATAGATTTGGGGATAGTCCGTAAATGTCTGTACTCTTTTTCGACGCAATAGATGTGCGGAGTATCGCCACTATCTCGCCGGGAGTAAACATCGACAAGCGCAGGGCGAGCGTCGCATGCGGAACGCTGGCACGCAGCGCTGCGAGGGCATGCGTGGTGTCAGCTTGGGGAGCGCTGCATCTAGCTGCCGCCGTTACAAACTCCAGGTTCATGGCGTCAACAAGCTCCTGCTTGGTGGCGTACGGTTTACCGTCACAGTCCCGCACCTGGTCGGTGTAGTCTAAGCGTTCTCGGTTACCGCGGCCGAGCTCAACGTTCACTATCTGCCACATACATTTACCCTTCGCTTTACTCGGTGCCTTCTTAATAAAGTCGGAGAGAAATTTGGTACGTTTTTTATGCAACAGTTGGTTATATTTTGTTTTAAGATCGTCTGCGATTCTTGCTAATTCAATATTATTTGGTAAATTGGATTTTAATTTTAAAATGTCAAACATAAAAAATTTAAAATTAATTATTTCCTCGTCAATCCAGTTCATAAATCGTCTCAAAATTTGTTTTCTAATTGGGAAACATATGTCAAATTTGTTTATTATTATATTTAAAATCATATCGGAAAGCAAGTTGCAGTCATTATTGCATTTTATAATAATCTCCATCCAATCAATAGACGCTAAAGCAGCCTCGAAGTTAACTTTATTAGCAGACGAGTAGGTACGGGCTGCTACGGGAGCGGGTGCGGTAGGTACCGGCGAGTTACGCAACAGACTCACACGTTGTGCGTTGTGATCGCTGAGGTGAGTATCTACCTTAGTAACCGCATGCACGCGCTCTAAATGAACATTAGTGTAAGCGTGGTCGAGCGATGTACCGCTCTCGGGTCTGGTAATAAAGTCCACTAATTGGACGAAACCATGCATCGAGAGGATATCTGATAGTTGTTTTTTTAATGTGGAGTTTTCGAGGCAATTAATATTAATATCGCCCATCAATATCGCATCTATGGACTCACTGTCGATTTTAGAGAGTAATTTTTCAAATAATCTCAAATAGTCACTATGACTAGTTTGATTTGAGTGATATATACCTACGATAAGTAGATCATCATCGTGCGACTGTACTGCGCACACGTCAAATATTTGTTCTTGTGTTAGGTCACAATAGTCTTTTCTACTCTCTACCTTTAGGCCTGAACGAACGAAGATGCAGCTACCCCCGTGAGCTACCTGAGTCCTACAGCTGTGAGAAATTAGGTCAAAGTTCAAAAGTGTTACAGACTCTAATTCATAACTACGTAACCAATGTTCTGTAATAATTAACACATCACAAGAGAGTTCGTTCTTTAAAAGTACTTCAAGTTTTTTCGTTTTACTATTAATGCTCCGAATGTTCTGATGACAAAGCGTAAGTTTAGCAGCCGAGGATCGGTTCCGGGTTGGTGGGGCCCCGGCCGGTGGCGGCGGGGGCGGGGGCGTGTGTGTTGCTACCGGTGTTGGTGGCGCCGGGAGCGGCGGGGGCGCGCGGGGGGGCGGCTTGCGGCGCGGGGCGTCACTATTTGTTATAGTTTGCGGTGACTGTGTGTCTTGAGGCGCCTGAAGGGTCGTTGCTCGCAGCACGGGGATGTTCGGAGTCTTTGCTGTGTCCAACCGACGGCGCACGCGTCGCGCGCCGGGCGCTCTTTCGAAACCACGCGGTAATTTGTATGTTCGCGGGCCAGTTTTCACTCGACATAAAGTACTCGTATTTACTAGCCGGAACTGTAATCGCAAACGACGAGTAATACTCATGCCTCAATTTTATTGCTTCGACTCTGTATTCTGCAGTGCTCTTTTTCGTCATGTAATTTTTGACGGCTTCGGGTGTCGTGCCTGATTTAAAGAAACACGCGTGGATCTTCTTCGTCCTCTCTGACGTTGCGAGGGAGTCATCGACTGGTCCGGTCCCGGTGATGGCCTTTCGGTGCGATCTACGCTTTTTTCGAGATTGTTGTTTCTGCCATCCATCGTTATCGCAGGCCACATCCGCATCGCTGGAGGAGGCAATACGCAAAGGGGGTTGGTTGACGGTGTTCGTGGGGGTCGATACAGGTTTCAAGGTAGGAGTTTTTACAGGCGCAGGTGTTGGTGGCCGCAGCGGCTGTAGTACAGGCGTAGTAGGATTTCTTTGGGTCTCGCTTGACTGGGTCGCTACAGTTTTGAAGGATTTTTTATGTCCTTTAGTTAGGATCTCTGATTCTATAAACTTACTTATTTGTATGTTTAACGATCTAATTTCGTCAGACTTGGTATTTTTCAGGTCGATTATTTCCTGCTTCAAGCCACTAATCTGCTTTTCCAGCTCTGAAATGTGTCTGTTGGCATCGTGAACTATAAATGTGTCTGTTGGCATCGTGAACTCAATTTCCGTTGAAGTGGTGCTCGGCAGAAATTACGCGACCGAAATTACGCTCGTCTGGCCCAAACAGTACTTTTGTATGAAAACGAATGCAACCGAAATTGCACGACCGAATTTTAGCGACCGAAATTACGCTCGTGTGGCTTCACCCTCACTGGCCATTGATTAGTATCGGGGCAGGAAAATATTTTCCACAAGATACGTAAGCTGTATGCCGTTAACGAATTCCATAAGTGCATATCCCGTTACCCAGTGATAAGTACTCCGAGATATTCCTGTCATCTCTTTTATAGTATAAACCAAACACCGTTCCTGTGCCGTTATGTATTGAAGGGTTACCGTTTTTTATCTCATTCTCCATCAACAGATCTTTACCAAATTTATATGGGACCAACTCGAAGCTAAACCCTATTGAATAAAAAAAGAATTATTCAAATCGGTTCTCTATTGTCGGAGTTATGGAATAACATACATAAAAAAAAATACGATCGAATAGAGAACCTCCTCCTTTTTTGAAGTCGGTTTAAAGTAGCAAGCTGGACGCATAAGTCGTTGCACGGGAGACACCAAACTAGATTTGAGCCAACAATATGTCGACAAAGACACGTCGAACGCATGGCGAGTTGTTTCCTGAGACTGAAGCGTTCATGCTTGCTATTCAGGACCAAGTAATTTCCACCCGTAATTACCGTAAGCATATCACAAAAGATCTTGGACCACAAACTGACTTATGCCAACGATGTAAAAGCGCATCTGAGACCATCCAGCATATTACTGGTACTTGCAAAACCTTAGTCCAAACGGATTATATACATAGACATGACCAGGTAGCATCCATTATCCATCAACATCTTGCAGTCTCTCTTAAATTCCAAGATAAAAAAGTGCCCTATTATAAATATAAACCTTCGACAGTCTTAGAAAACAGTAACTACAAGCTCTATTGGGACAGGACCATCCTTACAGATAAAACGATACACTACAACAGACCTGACATTACACAGTACGACAAGCAAAGTAGGGTCGTTTTCATCATATATATCGCAATACCTAACTCCCACAACATCCACTCACAGAAAAACTCAGCAAATACCAAGACCTCTCCATAGAACGTGGAACACAGTGGAAAGCCCGAACCACCCACATAGTCCCGATTGTTTTATCATCTACATGCATCATTCCAAAAACCCTAAACAAGTCTGAAAACATTGAACATTCCGGTACAGATAATCAACGCATTGCAAAAGGCCACAATTTTAAACACCTGCCGTATCACACGCAAGTTTCTAACATCTTCGGTAACCTCCTCAATTACTACGAACCCCGCTTCAATTGGCTAAGGCCCGTGGAGAGAACAAAAAATAATAATGATAATAACAACTTAAAGAAAAATTCATTATAATTTGTGGGTCTCCGACGTCTCCGTATAGTAACAGAAATTTTCACTGTGAATTAGGTTAACTTGAAGGCGGGGCGGGGCGGGATAGGGCGGCGCTTGACAAAAAAAAACAAATTATTGGTAAAAATCTATTATAAGTTATGTAGGTAACGTAATTAGTAATTTGGTCCCGCCTGTTTCTGATTTTTTAAATATAAGGCTAGATTTACACGGACGGAGTAAGTAAAATGACGTCTTGAAACTGTTTTAAACAAAGAAAAACTTGTCTGTACTTACACTCGAATGCAGCAGGTAATGTACGTCATTGTACGTTTACACTGACCCGTATTTACCTATCCATGACCTAACCAATGTCATGGACGAATAACCAATGCTTTAGCCTAAACCATGGACGACGCCTAAACTAATGTAAGTATCTCTTTCTACCCAGGGACTCAATTCTTGAGTACTACCTTGTGATAAATAAAATATCACTCAAACAATTCAAAATCAGTGATTTTTATTTTCAAAAGTGAAGATCGATATTCGTTAAATATGTGTGTTTAATTGATAATTTTCACATCTTTTTTACTTACTATTTAACAGGTTTATCTGTAAAAAATATTTTATTACCCTGATATTTCGCTGTTGAGAATTTTGTGTTCTATTTTTATTTTGTTGTAACAAAATAAGGTGAAATTTCATTGTTTTCAACGACGAAGCCCAGTAAAGTAGTTCCTTTAACCTAAAGAATTAACTTTCCCGAAGTAAGAAGTTCTTTTTTCCGCCTTGACTCGTGAAGTGGCCACGTGACCTTTTTTGAGTTGTTACATAATATTTGCTTGTTTTTATTTTGTTGGGTTAAAATTCACCTCACATACAGGGAAAAAAGTTGAGATGGCGCTCAGGGACTCAATTCTTGAAAATCACCGGGTGATAAAATATCACTTTTGAGACTTTAAAAAATCATATTTGCCCTGATAAATTGTTGAAAGGTAAATCAGTATACATGAAAGTAACAATCTAGGACTGCTTTATATTTTACGAATATCAATCTTCACTTTTGAACCGAAAAATCTGTGTTTTTGAATTTTTTTTGTGATATTTTATCACCCGGTGATTTTCAAGAATTGAGTCCCTGGGAGTCAATTCTTGAAAATCACCGGGAGATAAAATATCACTAAAAAAGTGCAGATTGATATTAATTAAATATAAAGTGCTGTATAAATGGTAATTGTCATATCTTATTTCAAATTTTTAGACAGTTTATGAGGCTTAATTTGAATTTTGTAAGTCTCAAAAGTGATATTTTATCACTTGGTGATTTTCAAGAATTGGCTGCCAGGGCAGCTAACTGATATAAGCTACAACTAAATGTATAACATTTATAAATGTTCTCTGTGTAAAAAAATTATAAATGTTCTCTGTGTACAAATTTATTAATAAATTCGTCAATGACGCTGTCGTAATTAACCGATTTCGTCAAATTTGCTTCTATGTTTAAAATAGCTAAGCTATTCAAACGTTCTTCGCTGATCCGGGAACGCAAATAATTTTTTATCCTTTTCAGTACAGAAAAGGAACGTTCTGCACTGCAGTTGGTTACTGCAGTGCAAAGAAAAATGCGGAGAGCTATTTCCGTGTAACGAAATGCTTCTTTTAATCCTTTTTCCTTTATAAAAAGGCTAAGCTGCCGCAAACTCATATTTTTGTCCTCATTTGATGACAGGAATGATCTGAGAAGAAAACATTCATCCTGTAAATCCTCACCTAAATCGGTTGGGTAGGTGTTTTTAAGTCTGGTTGCGTATTCTTTTACTTCATCTTCGGACAAAGAATGTAATTTGCATAAAAAAGCAAAATTTGATACTACCGCTTCATAAGCAGTTTTACGCCTTCTTAATTCACCTGACAGTGGGTCGCATATAGGAAAGAAGGTATTCACCCTAAAATGGTCATGACTATTCAGAGAAACCTCTTTGGCGCGACTCTCGTCGTCTCGCTTCTTCCTTTTGATTACTCGCTTTTGATTATTTTTGTAATCTTCTGAAGTTTTCGTTTTAGCAACTTCTTCGAAATCATCAAATGAGTGTCGTTATGTATTAACAAAATCGATGAGTGTCTCGTAGAGCCTTAAAACGACCTCTTCATCTGTGTCAACACCTTGTAGAGTCTTGGAAACTATATTGAACTTTTTCAATACTGATCCCCAAAATTCAGATAAAATTGCAGTCTCCATGGTTTAATTTGAGCCATTATCCCTGTAGCTTCATTTTTAACCAAAGCTTTTTGGGAACTATCGGTTTTGATAGCTTCAAGAGCTGCTAATATTTGATCCCAATTATTATTTAGGCTGGTAAAAGCATTTCAAACTAAAAGTGTGAGGGGCGGCCGCCTCCGCCTCTCAAACTTCTTAGTTGACCATAAGGGGCGGCTGCCGCCGCCCCTCATGGTCCGCCGCCCTGGGGCTCGTGCCCCAGTTGCCCCTATAGTAAATACGCCCCTGAGTACACGAACACCCCTTATATGATATTACACAGCCCAATCGATACTGGCGCATAAATTCTTACATGGAGGAGCTTGCACAGAAAAAAAAATGTTAAACTTAGTACTTATAAAATATAAGCATAGAGTTATATAATACTGGGCGTAATATAAGTCACTAAAATGTCAATAAAATGACATGTCCTCACTGACTGACTAACTGACTGATTGATTGACTGACTGACGCCGACCCGTAACCGCTTTAGCTACACGTTTGAAATTGTGTGTGCTCATTGAATGCATACCACAAACACCATATCAGAAAGTATTTTCCAAAAGTCGTCCTCCAAGGATGTGAAATAAAATAAGGGATGAAAGTTGAAGCTAAGTAAAAATTTTGAAAAACTTCCATCCCTTATTTCAACCTCTGATATGGTGTTTGTGGTATGCGTTAAATTAGCAAACAAAATTTCAAACGTGTAGCTAAAGCGGTTACGGGAGCAATGGCGCGATTGACCCTTACAAAAAGCATCATATTCAAAAATGCAAGTTTTCACTTCTGCCGGCACTCCCGGAGTGCAACCCGTCCTTTTTAGGGTTCCGTACCTCAAAATAAAAAACGGAACCCTTATAGGATCACTTTGTTGTCCGTCTGTCTGTCTGTCAAGACCCTTTTTCTCACGAACGAGAAGAGGTACCAGGTTGAAATTAAAAACGAATATTAAGGTCCATAAACCACACAAGATCTGAAAATTTCAATTTTATACAACGACGCAATCAAAAGATATTGCTTTTTATGTCCTCATCTCCATACATTTATGCAAAAAAGCAAAACCTACAGGGTACTTCCCGTTGAACTAAAATTATGAAATTTGGCAAGAAGCTAGGTCTCACAGTACAAATAAAGGGAAAAAGTCTAAAATCATTAAATATTTCAATTTATCTCACAACTAATAGTAACCAATTAAGGTGAGCTCCCATTTGAAGAACTTTTCTATAAAAGAGGGGTCAAGTTGGATGGTCACGGAGTTTTAAAATCAAAGAGCAAAAGCTTTTAGTATATAATATGGTAGATAGGTACGGAACCCTTAGGGCGCGAGTCCGACTCGCACTTGGCCGTTTTTTTTATCTGTAACTACTTCTAAGTATTCAATTGTAATTGAAACTTTTTTACCACGACGCAATCAAAAGATATTGCTTTTTATGTCCTCACATTTATACAAAAAAGCAAAACTTACAGCGTACTTCGCGTTGACCTAAAATTATGAAATTTGGCAAGAAGCTAGGTCTCACAGTACAAATAAAGGGAAAAGTCTAAAATCATTAAATATTTAAATTTTTCTCACAACTAATGGTCACCAATTAAGGTGAGCTTCCCGGTTGCAAGAACTTTTCTATAAAAGAGGGGTCAAGTTGGATGGTCGCGGAGTTTTTGAAATCAAAGAGCAAAAGCTTTTAATATGTCCGACTCGCACTTAGCCGGTTTTTTTTTTAGTTTTTCTTATTAGGTAATATATTGGTTTTAAAACACTTATCCTGTGAAATTTTCAACCAGCTACCTATGTCGGTTCAAAAGATACCTAGTTATAGAACTATCGACCTAGTAAAACACGACACATTTTCGACATTAAGTGCGTCTCTGTCGCGTCCAGCCGGGGAGCACCACTTACGTATAAGTGTTTAAGTACTTGAATTGTGCCAAGTTTCATCCCAGCAGGTTTTGTGCAAGGTACCCCATACAAGCTCGGCCTTGGATCTCCTACTATAGAGAATGATATTTCCAAAAGGCCTAGCTAAACTTAAATATTTTATAATAAACCTCCCAGAGTTGTTTTATTAATAAAATATTGTGACGCTACCCGCCAAAAGATGGCGATGTAGGTTTCTGAAACGCGGTAATTAAAACAGCGCCTCTGGTATGGAGTAGAAAAACAATAGTATATTCCAAAACGGAAAGCTGCACCTTGCACGGAATTTTAGTCATTGCATTGTATGTTAAAACTTAGAGATTTTGTTGCTAAAAGGCCTAGCTAAACCCAAATATTTTACAAAGAATCCTCCCAGAGTTGTTTTATCAATAAAATATTACCAGGCGAGCAGCAACGCTTCCCACCAACAAATGGCGCTGTAGGTTTCTGAAACGCGGTGATATTATCTCCACTTTTTTATGGATATCTTCCGGCTCCATCGTCTGATCAGCTCCAAGTTACAATAATGTTGCTTTGTCATCCGGTTAACATACTTATGCAAAATTTCATCTCAATCGGAAACTGGGAAGTGGGTCAAATTTAACTTGCAAACAGACAGACAAACACCGCGACAGGTGAAACTAAATCAAATCAAATCATTTAATTCACGATACACAGGTACAGTCAAGAGCACATCAAGCTTGACACATTGGACTTTGTACCGTTCTCATTTCAATAGGCGTACGGGCCAGAATTGCGCTGCGAGTGTCAAGCTTGACCTGTCGTTGACTGTACATAATAAGATGTTACATACAAATTTTGAATTCTGCTGTGATCCACCTTTCGGTATATGAATTTTACATTACAAAAATATAAAATTTTGTTAAGTTCATTGTAATCACATTCACTATTCAGTATTATTAAATTACATTCATTTAATTACCTACATTATTAAAATTCATGTCAAAAATATTATTATAAAGAAATTATAAAAATATAAAATTAGAACAAAACAAATACATCATTAGTCACTACAAATTGTCAAAATATTTACGTAATTATCCAATAAATAATAAAATGTCCAAATTCAGCTAGGTGTATACCACAGAACTATAGGTGTATACCGACCACTAGTTACTTCTAAATATTCTTTTATCTACTCTCATATCGTTAATCCTCAATAATGCGTTCAAAAATTGTAGATTAACATCTTCATAATGTCAATCTGTGCTTAGAAACACTCTTAGCAGCATTTTTTTATCTGTGGGAGTGTATTATGAAGTATTGAATTTACTAACAGTCATCGCGGGAGACCTATGTTTCGTGGAAAAGTCTTAATCCAGAGTCAGTAATCCATTTTATCGATAATTTGCCCAATGAAACATACATCCCTAGCATTTGCACAATAATGATTTTTTTTTTTTGGTTTCGTTCTTCCTTTCGGAAAGGCAAAGAGTACAAAGCCCATACAGCCATGTCTGATGTGTTTAATCTTTCTTTTTGCTCCCCTCGTAAAGCGATAGTGAACTTTACGAAGTAAAATGTTCGTGACTTTTTGGGACAACACAAACGGGGCTTAAACACGAGATCACTTGAAATCTTCATCAGCTGCGCACTCCGTAGTAAATTTACTGCATAACACACTATCTTTATTATCCACTAAATCACTAAAGGCACAAAAAAACTAAATTTCAATTAAGCAGGCAAACGCCCATGTCGAGTTCCCGCCAAAAAGCCTCAAAGAAATATCGGAAATATCAATTCAGCGCTAGCTGATTCAGAGACGTTTATAGGTGTCTGTGGTTTATGGTAACTTCCGATAAAAAAAGTTTTTTGTCTATGAGGGCTCGACAAGCAAGGCCACGTTCCTTAACGTGAATGATTATGTACCCGACGTCGCGTGGGCATTTCGAAATAGCACCCGAGTGAAACCGAGGGTGACCGAGCTAATCACGAAAATGTTCTGTTCTGCCGGCTTAGCACGCTGCCCGAGAGAAAATATATCTCGGAGAAATGTCACTTTATTTGAGGAATTATGTCATCTAATCTATCACCTCCAAGCGCGAAGAAATATCAGTGGAGGAAAATGTTTGGCAAATCCGCAAATTACGTTTTTCATATTTTAGACAGATATAACTTTATACACTAATACATGTAGTCGTCCTTGTCTTTCAAAATGTGTCACACTGCTCGGATGTCAAAAAAACGTGACCATGACTAAAATCTTTAATATATGTATGGATAAACTGACAACTGCAGCGTGCTAAGCCGGCTATTACCAGATGAGGTAGGGTTGCTAACTGTGCGCTCTCCGCCTAAAACGTTGTAAAATCAAAACAAAATCATCATTGCAAGTAGCGATGGAGCCTTATCAAAAATTAAGGTAATCAAAATCCCAGTGGTTGTTGTTTAGCTGAATTTATACCTTGTGGTTCCTTGCTCAGTGCTAAAGGGGTTCTAACTTTAGTGGCAAAGTAAGCCGCCGCCTTCTTCGTTTTTTTTTTTCAAAATTGGGAAGCACAGTCTTACCTTCATAAATCGATAGAAGCAGGCTAAACAAATAAAACATTTCATTTTATATATTGTCCTTAAGTGTCAAGTTACTAAGTTATAGGGCAACAAAAGTCGGTATATACTTTATTTTTTTTAAATGTCTCATTTATGGTTACTTATATACTTTTTGAGACAACCTATAAATCCGATCCCAAAAATCGGATTATCTTTCTTTTTTGATATTTTAGACAGAGATAGCTTTATTTATAAAAACATGTAGCCATCCTTGTTTTTTAAAATGTGTTGCTCTGCTCAGCTGTCAAAAAACGGGACAATGCTTAAAGTCAGTAAATTGGCAACACTGGTTCTTTAATCTACGGGCCTAGATAAACTGACAGCTGCAGCGTGCTAAACCCGCTGCTCGAAACCAAGACTGACTGTGAGCACAGAGTAAATATTATATAGAATCTATAATATACATAGTCTTTATTGCGGTAGACCACATGTGTAAAAGCTCCACTACACTACTGGCGAAGTTACTTCGTCGAAATACTAGCCGAAGTTGACCGAACTCAGAAGTGCGTGCCCACACACTTGAGTAACCTCGCGAAGACTTCAGTCAGCCGCACGCTAAGCAACATGGATGACGTTCAAGTGGCAGCTGCCGTCGCAATGTGCGCTCAATTACGTGCATGAATTGTTTTTTTTATCAAAATTGGTTCCTTTTATTTCTTCCTATTTATTTTGAAGTGGTTTCAATTTTGACCGACATTATATGGGGTTACTTTTTAACCCCTAGCCAAATTTTGTCAGTTGACTACGAAATCGCTTTACAATGATTTAATGAAATAAAAACACTTACTTATTTTTAAATGTGTCCCGAATAATAAAAAAAATCACGGGGCATGAGCGGGTCGTGCCTGTAACTTTCAAACAGGGAACCCTGTAATCTGTATGTAAATATAAGACTAGTACAATGTGGCTGGCGGCCGTGCCATATCCTTCTTTCAGTTAATGTATCCCACCAAAGAGATTTGAACCTCGCTGAGTATCCCACACTTAGTATTCGGGCATGGTGGGATACAACAATCTGGAGGCGCGGTGGTGCTTCGCACTAGCCGAGTACATGCCGAGTATGTTGTGCAGATGTTTATGGGGTTGACGTTGACGTACAACCCTGAGCTACTGGCTTTACTGCCCTGCGAGATGGAAGACAGAAAAGATATATTTGCATGATAGGTCTCGACAAGATCTTCATTTTGAGTGACTGCTGTCAAAATGAAAGAGGTCATATCTTGGAAACTAGTCATCCTAGACTACTAGTTTGTGTGGACACATGATAGTTCTTGACAAGATCTGTATTTCAAGTAACAGCTGTCATAACGAAAATAGCCATATCTTGGAAACTAACCATCCTAGACAGGAGTCTAATGACCTATCATTTGTCCCCACAAACTAGGATGTTTGTGGGGACAAATGATAGGTCTAGACAAGATCTTCATTTCGAGTGACTGCTGGCAAAACGAAAACGGTCATATCTTGGAAACAGGCCATCCTACTCCTATTTTTTTACGATTTAGGCCGATATTTTAGTAAAGAGACGAGTAAAATTGACCCTTTATCTTGTTGCACTAAACTTTGGAGGTCTGGTTGGCTGGGTTCTCGTAAGCCGATTGCAATGATTTTTTACTTAATCCACGTCTTTTAGCCTGTACTCTGTTTTTAACTTTATTTCCTTCGATTTTTGATGTATTCTTCTTAGTATTCTTCGATTGTGGGCACGCCATGGCTATTAGCAAAATTTCAACGACTCATGTTTCCAAAATTCACGAAAGATTTTTTAATTGATTAAATCAATAGATTCACTATTTAATGCACTTTACAACAATACCTCATTTTTAAATGTAGCACAATATTTATTAAACTTTTTGCCTTTAAAAACAATTTTTTGACTTAATCGACGCCGGTTCGCCTGTATTCTGTTCTTAACTTTATTTGCTGCGATTTTTGATGCATGCTTCTTAGTAATCTTCGATTAAGGGGACGCTATGGCTATTAACGAAACTTCAACAACTCATGTCTTCAAAATAAACGAAAGTTTTTTTAAAAAAATTTATATCAGTAGATTTACTATTTACGGACTTTACAACGATACCTCATTTATAACTGTAGCACAATATTTAACAAACTTATTGCCTTTAGAAAAAAAATCAGGACTATTTTTTGTCTAAAAAGTTACTTGTACACTATGACTAATAATTTGTGATGGCACGATCCTATACTAACTCAATTAGTCTTTTTGTAATTGCTACACTTTCTTCTAGCGATAATCACCTGTGGCTTTGTCCTCGGCCTGCGGGCGACTGAAGGGGACGCGATTGCGATATTTGATTATTTGTGATCGGTTTTCGTCAGCGCGATCCGGCCGACCGAGCATGGAAGACAGGGTTCCCTGTCCAAAATTAAATTTGGACACCCTTTGAGTGTATTCATCTCACTAGTTAGTAACCAACGGTGCGGTGTTGTATCAAAGGCCAGCCACGCCCCTTTTCCTTTTGCGCTCACGCCGACACCGACTCATGACCTGCAATACTCGCAGTGCTGTCAATAGAGGAAATAAATGGTGCTGTCCTTGACCCGTTTGTGTACGGACGTATCGTCGTGTTAATTTTCCCACGCTTCCGTCCTGAGCGTCGCGCGCGACCGAGAACAGTTCTGTTTTATTCCTCAGGAGTACCTACTGTGAAATGGTTCTGTGCTACATTTTAAAGTGGTGAAACCTTGTGTGGTGCTCAACGTACGTATTAAGGAGAAACCACACCACGACCCACGACTAAGATGACTACTAGACTGACTTAGGATTCGGAAACCCCCACGCTCCTAACCGAGTTACAATTCTGGCAGCAAATCAAAGATAACGGCTAAATCACGACACCGACGCATTTGATTGGCGGAGGTGGAACGCCATTAAGCCAGGAAATTGAAGACCAGGTTCTCGAGTTCCTTGAGTTCAATCCGCATACCAACACAAATCAGCTGCTTAATTTACTAACGTAAGAATTTTCTTTTTATATTCAACACAGTAAAGCCTAAGTTGCGCTGTCAAGGTAAGGTGTCAGTCGATGTAGGGCATTAATCTCGGGCTCGCTACCTACCTTCGCAAGCGAAGCGCGTGTGAGTGCCCCGCCCGCACGGGAATTTCGAGACAAAACAGAATGTTTATTTGAAAAAAAAAATCACAATTTTGCAATTTTTTTCAAACGCGTACTTTATTATTTACGTTTCGAATGCAATATTTAATTTTGGCTAGGTATCCAAAATTAGCCCTGTATAATTTGAATTAATTAATTAATAATTTGAACAGAGCGAAGTAAGCCGAGCAGTGTGGGAAGACGCTTCGTGTTCAAACTTCGAAACGCTTTGAGTCCTTTGACTCGGGCGCAAAAACCAACAACGATCAGAATTCACCCGAAGCGAGGTGAAGATGTACGAAGCGAACCGAAGTGGCTCACTACACTATCCTATTCGATTTACTTCGGTCAACTTCGCGAGTAGTGTAGTGGACCTTTAAAACGTATCCAGTTGCTGACCGACTAGACAGTCAAAACACCCGGT
Organism: Athrips mouffetella; assembly: GCA_947532105.1. NCBI lineage: Eukaryota > Metazoa > Arthropoda > Insecta > Lepidoptera > Gelechiidae > Athrips > Athrips mouffetella. The sequence goes on along the minus strand of OX383956.1, from coordinate 27,288,033 downwards.
TACGATTAACATAAGTAGGAAAAATCTTTAAGAAATCTAATATTTCAGCTAAACTTTATTTGGGAAAATAAAGTTTAGCCGAAATAATATCTATTTTATATCTGTGTGTTGCTCATTAATAATAAGAAACGAAGCGTAAATGATCCGTAATAGTCATATAATATGTGATATTTATTTATTTATTTATTTTTTATTTTTTTTCTTTGGGATGCTTACAGCTATATTTACAACTTGAGTGCTATAAATTATTTGCTATAAGCCAATGACAAGCTTCCACATGTGTAAATTTAACACAATTTTTTTCCTAAATCATTTGTATTTTTCCCAGAAAAACTGTAATAGTAACATTAATCAGTCTTAAGTTATATATTTCTTACAAAGAAAGATAAAAAATACGTTTTTGGGATTTGACAAATATTCATACGTTTTAGTATGTAGGTCCCTTGCAAGAAATGGATACTCTTAAGCCGGTATTTCACTGGGACACTGGTAGAGCGACTGTGTCCGTAACTAGACACCAGTAAGGACACCAGTAACCCAATTAATTTGGCGGCGCAACCAGTCCGGCTGTTGGTCGCGCTACCACTCCCAGTGGAGATATAGCCCTTAATACTGTGGCCGCAGGGTGTAGCGATTCTGGTGTCTAGCAACGGACACCAGTAGCGCAACCAGTCGCACCACCAGTCGCGCCACCATGGCGTGCCAGTGAAATACCGGTCTTATGGCTCTCTCCCCAATGATATTACAATTATATAACCGACGTAGATACGTTACGAGTACATCAAAAATGAAGCTCAAAAGTTGCTCACATGGCGCAACCCGCTAAAGTCGCTCTCGAACAAGGAGACTATGTGCACGTCCTGTCATATTTGTGACCTTGTTTACTTTTTTGTATTATTAAAACAAAATGCCAACGTGTGTAGTGCATAAATGTAAAAATAGTAGGGCAAAAAAGAAAAAGTCGACAGGATCACAAATCACAGGTAAGGTAGACAAAATTATTACATTTCAATCGTTTTATTATTTTATCTCAAAAAATATGACGCCATAATGACGTAGTAGAGGTTACATGAAATAAAAAGATAACCATATTCCTTTCGAAACTGGAGTGATAGGGACATAAAACGTAAACATAGATCAACTAACAGAAGCGCCATTCTCATTAATTTCGAAACACTTTAGTGCCTAGGGAAGCTGAAACACGTTTTGGGTTACTTTAAAGTTTTATCACTGTTCAAGTTTCATCGTTGTTCTAGCCCGCGCACTCCGCGCACGCTACGCACACTTCCCTCCCCTCCTAATCGCTCATTAACCGCGCGGCGCCCGGCCGCCAGCGCGAGTATCTACAGAAATATTTAGAATAGAAGCGGCAATAATTTAAATAATAAAAATAATAAAAATAAATAAAATTACCCGTATCAAAAACCCGTGAAACTGATTCTACTATCGATTCTGAACAAACTATTTTTTCAGTTTCGCTTATTCCGTTAACACGTATAGTACGCACAACTCAACCAATGCCTTCCCTGCTTCTGTATTTCTAGATTATATAACTACCCCGAATCTATGTGAGTCGCAAATAAATAGGGTTTTCCGGAGTGAGCTCATTGCAATGTCAACCTTCTTTGTCCTTAGGGGTGGACTGAGGTCGAGTGAAAGCCCATTGAAAATAAAAAAAGTTTAAATTTACGTACAACAACCAATTCATCTTTCCCAGGTATTTTTTTCCCCAATGCCAAAGTAAAATGGTCTGTTCTATAAGAAGTTAGGTAGTTTAGGTCTTGAAAATATGTTTTAGCTATTTAATGTCTCTTCTGCTTATTCAATAGTTAATCTATGTTAAGTCAGTCATATTGAAGTTTAGTATGTATGTGCCAAAGCGACGCAATATTTTAGGCTGCATAGTATGAAGGTAACTTATCTTTCTTCAAACATCTTTGTCTCTCCCTAGCAGAAAGTGCTGCTACTTCAACCTCATTGGTGTGCGGGCACCCATGAAGAGCGTTCCAAAATTATTATGCACTACCCAAATGCAAAGACAATATAGATTTGTTTTGTTAAGCAAAACAGCTACATTTTGGTGCCCATTTGCAGCGCCCTCTTTGAGCCTCCCGGGGTTTGACATCACAGCCTTTTTGACATATACCTACCTACTTTCAAAAAAGGCACATTTGTGAGAAAAATAAACATATTTGTAGGTATATTGTGTGGATTTTGTTGTTTATATAGGTATGTTTGTTTTTATTTTGTAAAGATGAGGATATGCGCATTTTGTAAACTTGCCTACAAAAATGAGTATCAATCAATGGTCATTTCACAGGTACTTATCTTATGTGCATTCAGCTGTTGTTTTTGTCAAAATTCCTTAAAAGTTATTACAAAAGCATCTGTATGTAACCAGAAATTTAATAAACATTGTTAGTTTTTAACAGAATTTATGATTAACTTAAAGAAAATAGAACTAGTGATTCAAAGAGGTCATACCTACTTATCGATAATTTCAATATGTTATAAAACGTAATATTATAGAGCTCAATGCCCAAAATGCGTTTCAAAATCAGGTTTTCTCCCTTTTCTTTTCTTTAACTCTAGCTCTTTCTAAAGAGCCGATTTAAAAATCCTCGTTTTGGAACGCAGCCCAAGTGAGTAAAGTGAGTGACGTTTATTGTTCGTGGTGGTGTGGTGTGTTCTGGTGTGTTCGTTTTCATCTCATCAAGTTTCTTCAATTGGTCGGCCATATTGCTTTGTCGCCGTGCGTGCGTCTGATATTCAATCACACCAGCTCCTTAGGTAATTATGAATCGATTTCCTACTTTTAGCAACTTCTACTGCGCCCCAACGGTAGTATGGAAACCAGATGTGTATGAAGTAATCAATCCTTTTCTTCCACTTGCTGCCACCTTGACTCTTCGATTGTACATATGTAGAGTCAATCTGGTAGTCTCTACACACGAGGTTCAAGAGCGTAGGTATATATCGTGGCGAATAGCCTGTTCTATTTATGTAGTAATCAGACCCCAGAGATATCATTCGTTGACATTTTACAAATTTCTAAGTATGTAGGGGGGACATAACGACGAAATACGGACTCAATATTTTGTCCTAATAAAGGTAGAATAGGTAGATAGGTGCTGCAAATGTAAGATGTTTTATTATATTCGTTCATTTATATTATGATAAAATGGTCTTATGTATTTAGATAGCCTACCTAACAAATAAGGTATTTTATCAAACATTTCTCAATAGTTATTTTGTGTGTAGTTATGTATGACATTATTCTTTATCTCCATATAAATTTTCGCTTCTTATGTAGGTTCTCACACCCTCTTTAGACAACAGAGCATTGTCATTAAATACTTTGAAAAATGGACTGGCTACTGATTTAAGTCTTACTACTACTAATTTAAGTTAAAAATTTAAGTCCTCAAATTTGCATTATTTGCCATAAAATGTTATTTTAGAACAATGCTAGAAGGGAACCTACAACTAGTGCTCTGTTGCTCTGGTGAATAGTCTGCAATTTCAACACCAGGAGTTTTTTAGTGAGCATCTTGACTGCCAGGAAGAGATTATATGAGATTGGTCTACATGTTCGTAAACCAATGCAGGAGCACTCCATTGTGGCAATCATGAAACCTATTGGCAAAGATTTTGTGTTCATGCAATATTATGTTCGCATGCATGCTGCTGTACTGGATGGTGATTAATGTTTTTCGCAGACACAATATCTTACTATAGTCTGGCTTCAACTATTTTGCAACATGAATCCTACAAAGCATGCGAGGAATTTGCTTGGACGAATGGCATTTCTAGATCTGCCTCCATTTTTGCACACAAGTCGATAAGTTTTTGCATCTTTCTTTAACATGGACCAGGATCCCTCAGGCCACTATTGATAACCAGATATTCAGCATGCCAAGGCAACATAGACCTTAGGAGGCCCAACTGACTACTTAATGTCACTAATTTTGTGCAAAAAACACTATAACTTTTTATTTTTTGTTCCATTGACTCTTAGATTACAAACAATTTGTTGTTTATTCAATTTGTTATAAATGAGGCTTAAATAACAATTTTAATTATTTAACATTGTTTATTGAAAAAATCTAAAAATTATGAATGAGCATCAAAAATGTTCTCGAGTCTTAGACAATGTTTACTAGTGTATCATCTGAACACATTCATCCCACCAAAAACATTACATGTCATATTTGTTGCCAAGACAACATTGGCTCATACATAAAGCTTTCCCATCCTATGTAGAGCCAATTCCTTTACTCTGCAAGGCCTAACTCTGCAAGCCTTAACTCTACATAACATACCGGTCATTAAGTAACCGTTTCTTTGCCCATGCATAGACACATAGGCTTAATTCATTGGTATGTAATGTTTTATCATGCCAAAATGGAGACTTTGTAGAGTTAAGGCTTGTAGAGTTAGGCCTTGCAGCGTAAAGTAATTGGCTCTATATAAGATTTGATAATTTTTAACAGTGAAAGCGTTATGTATGAGCGGATGTTGTCTTGGAAACCAATTTCATGAAATGTTTTTAGTGGGATTTTATTTCTTTTTGTCAGGTGTCCCCATGGTGTGGTTCTTTTTTATCTTTTGGGCTATTTATCTTGGGCTTTAGCATTTTCTTCATATGCCACTCTCTAATTTAGCGACTCCTCCTTGTTGGCTTGTTATTTGTAATATGCGATAAAGCTGGGTGGTATTTCTAACTACTGTAATATTAATATTTGTGGCATACTTTGACACCAATATTATGCAGTGCATAGGCTTGCTGCTTTACGACAGAAAAAGACAAGAGGGTAGTACTTTCAAGAGCACTTCTAGCTTGAAACATTGGAATTCTTATTATTCTTCCTAATAGTTGAGGCAGCTCAAGTTGCGCTGCGAGTGAAAAGCTTGATGTTCTCTTGACTAAACTTATCCAGCCCAGACATTTTAAGTACATTAATTAAGGGGTCAGTATGGGTGGTCCTTGCACAAAATGTCCTATAGAAGTATAGATATTTCTTTAGTAGGTATTACCCAGTTTTAATATGAGGGTTTGAGTGCCCTTGCTTCCTTCGGGCTCGTTTTGGCGGGGGCGTGGTGCCAGATACATAAGAATGTGTGTGATTTTTAGGATTCCGATACCAAAATGGTAAAAAAAAGGAACCCTTGTGGTGCGACTTTGTCTGTCTGTCTGTCTGTCACACCTGCATATCTCGGCAACCACTCACGCTATCGACTTGAAATTTGGAATAGTTTTAGAATATGGTTGTTTTATAATAAAAAAATATATATTATTATTGATGTAAAGGGGGCCCAAACCAGGGGGGCCTAATTTCAAATTGTTGCTACTAGGTTGAGTGAGTATCATATGAAAGGGCTTTACTTGCACATTCTAAAATATTTATGTAATTAAACACCATTTTCACACTAGCACAGGAGTGCCTGACGATGTTAACTCGAAACCGGTCGCACTCTGTATAAATTTTACTAAATAAATAGTGGAACTAGTGTGAAAATGGTGTTTAATTACATAAATACATTGGAGTTCCATCAAGTAATAACAACACAAAGATATCATACTCGTACTATTCTAAAATATATTTTTGTACTTTTTTACAACTTTTAATTTTCAAGTTATGATGAAAAATGTTAAAAAAAAATACCATTCCCCCCCCCCTTATCTCCGAAGTTTGTGGTAGGAAAAATCTGAATTAATTACAGTCTATAGAAATTTATGTAAATTTATGTAAACAAACATACAGCATTACATTACAGTTTTTTAGAAATCTGCAAAAAACCTTTACAAATAAATTAAGTTTTGCGGTTTTAAAAATGGACTTTATTGCTTCCAAAAGTACTATAGGTATATCGGAACCCTCGGCGCGCGAGTCCGACTCGACTTGACCGATTTTTTCATGTATTCTGACCCTTCAGAAAACTTTACCTTAACAACATTAAAATATGTATGTATGAGGAGTAAGGTGAAAAGTAGTCTTTAAATAACGTAATAGACTGATTAAACATATTCAGATCTAAAATTTTGTCATATCAAAAACTGAAAGCAATAAAGAAAATTATGAGATTGATTGATATATCAGATGTTATGTATATGTTTGTGTAAAAACATGCGATATTATGATATCCATATCATGTAAAAAAATTGTAATCACTACTAGGCTGGGGGCGCTGCGAGTTTTTCTAGTACAAAAAATTTGCAAATTTGTTGATAAAGTAGTGGTCAATTAGATTCACATTACGTTGCTCTACCAATGCGCAACGTGACATGTTCGGTACAGCCGGAGAGAAATGTAGTTATGTCATGGAGTACACGAATGAATCCTGTTTATAGAAATAAAAGGTATGTCCCTCTGTCTGCCTGTCAGCGGGCTGTATCTCATGAAACGTAAAAGGTACACAATTGAAAATTCCAAAAATTTATGAAAAAATTGTTTTTTATGCGATTTTGCTAGATTTTTTGTTTTAGCTCTATCATAGAAACGGGAAGACTAAGTCTGAAAATGGGTGTAGGTACTTATAGTACATATGTTAGTCTGTCTGTCAGCGGGCTGTATCTCATGAAACATAAAAGGTATACAGTTAAAATGTTCACAGATTATGTATTTTTGTTGTCGTTAAAACGACAAATAATAAAAAAAAACAAACATGTTTGCTTCTCTACTTAGGCATTTTTTGTTTTAGCTCTGTCGTAAAGACGGTAACACTAAAAAGCGTGAAAATTGGTGTTCTTATAGTGCATCTGCTATAAAATAACAACAAATAATAAAAGATGCAAAAGTGCGTGTTGGACTCGCGCGCATATAATGCCCCATCCAGACTCCACGAGGGAACGCGAGCACGAGAGTGAGGACTGTGCGCTCGTGTCCCTCTTCTTCCCTCGCTTCGCCTCGCTGGCGCTCCGTTTTTTTCAGTTTTTCGGACGCGAGTCAAAGGACTGAGAGAGTGAGGCGAGGGCATCAACAACACACTCCACTCGAGCTCGCTCACTTTGTTGTTAACTGCTGCGGAGTAAGGACCCGCGCGTTTTTTTTTCACTACGTAGTGGAGAAATGATTTGTGTACCACTATTGTGGAATTTTATCAAATAGATAGATAGATAGATAAATACTTTATTGTCACACACAAAACACATTAACAATAAAAGGAGACTCTTAAATCTAGGGTGACAAAGGCGGTCTTATCGCTAGGAGCGATCTCTTCCAGACAACCTTTGCATGCAGGAAAGTTTGAATGAAAACTGTAGTAGTGTGCCAATATACTTATAATATTAATATACTACTGCAATACAATAAATATATATATATATAATGTAAGTATAAGAATAAATAAATAAATATATATATCTATAAATATATACAGGTAAATAAAATACATACAAACTTGGTGCAAACTATGGAAGAGTTTTATTAAGGAAATGATTATGTAGTTTTGTTTTATAGAACCAATCATTTGAAATAAAAAAAAACATATCACAAGGATAAAATGAAAGAGAACGACGTGTGGGATCGGATTAGCAAAGAATTAAGGAAAGGAGCCAAAGAATAAAAAAATATTATTAATGGCGACTTAGAGTGGCTAACGCAGTAACTTCAATTACGTCCATCTTTTAGTAGACGTAGCGGGCAACTGAATAAAATAAATCGAGAGTGTGGATGGCTCGTCAACACTCGTAATGAGAGCTTCTTGGAGGCGCCTCGCTAGAGTCTGGAACCGGCATAATATACTTTTGTGCGACTGTGCGTTACTCACTAAGACGGTATTTTTACCTTAGCAGGACACCTTACGTTTGCCAGTCTGACTGGCACTTGGCTGATGTCTTATTCTACCTAGGTTATGTATTGGTATTATCTGATTTAATATTATAGGTTGGGTGCTGGCCGTCGGAATTTCTATATGATTTGTTCATGTGATAGACCTGAATTGTTCGATTAAAGACATTGTGTCGGACCACAGAAAAATATCTGCCACCTTGGTAATGCTGCGTTTTCAATTGACAGAGCTTTAAAAATGTAGAAAAAAATACATGTGCTACATTATTTGTTCATGTCTGCCTCTTACACTGTTGGTCAGAGTCATCCTCAAAACTATGAAAATCGAAGATTCAGACAACCACACCTCTGAGTTTTTAAGAATTTTTTAATTTTATTTTATGATTAACATGTATGTATGATTTGTTCATGTACCAGACCTGGATTGTTCGATTAAAGACAATTTGTACGGCCACAGAAAAATAGTCTGCCTCTTTGGTAGGGCTGCGTTTTTAGGGTTCTAAAAATGTAAACATAAGTGCATGTGCAGTGTCCGCCTCTTAAACTGATGGTAATAATCATCCTTAAAAGAATGAACATAAAGAGGCAGTCCTCTTAACCAGTGATTTAGCAAAGGTAGACTATTTGTTTTTTTTGACGTTAATATCTGTGCAGTTGGTCAAAATTCAACGATTCGACGATCAACGATTTTGCACTACGCGCATAAAGCAGAGTGCGCCATTTTTTACGTCAATAAGGATGATTTTATCAATGAAATTTACAAATTTAGTCCAAAAATTCAGTATGTAACAAAAATCACACCTACTTTCCCTTGATTTAGCGTAAATTAGACGTACAGGAAAACTTTACTGGACCAAATTTCTTCGCATTGATCTAAACTATCTTTTCGATAGATGTGTAACATGAACAAATCTTATACCCAGGTGGCAGCCAGGACCCAATCCATTATTGTCAAACTGCTTTACAATTAATTTAAAATAATGTTTTGTAAAGCGAAATTTGTTTAAAAATATTTACGAGAAATAAATATTTAAATTTGTTCATTTACTCGTACTTATTTAAAAAAGTGAAGTTCTTAAAAAAGAGAAAATTAAACATCAAAAGATGCAAATCATTCATTTTTTTAAAACAATGATTCTCATTTCTTTTAAATGTTTTAAATTCAACTTATTCCAATAGAAAGCTGCTAATTTTTTTTTTTGACTTTGAGTAGAGAAAGAAAATGATGTTTATAAAACGAACATCTTGCAGCCAAGATGAGATTTCTGTTTAATTAGATATTTAACCAGAAAAATCTCGAGTAATATCTAACATAAAACTAGTCCAAAAGAATATAATTTTTTTATATATTTTAATTTTATTACACATATAAGAGTTACAAGGATATTTTGTTACAGTTCAGAATGTTTGTTTTTGATCCGCATGGCGAATTATATTTTAGTTTCAATAAGGCATCGTCACTATTATTATAACTTGCACTCATACTTGCTGCGTTGTTTTTGAATTAATATAATCCTAGTAAGTCTCAATCAGTTCCCAAATTTTCTTATAAAATTGATATTAACAAGAAGAACATGATCAAACATCACATTAAAATTCCACTGCTGGACTGGAAGCTTGCCTCTAATTCTCAGCAAAATATTAGGTATATTTTATGGGAGATGTATCATTCAGCTTGTTAGTATTACAAGTGGACGGTGGTAGTTGGTAATACAATACACATAAGGAAGGGAAGGGAATATAGTTCAAGAACCTATCGGGTGGTACTACTCTTACCTACCTCTACCACTACTAGGGCCTATTTTAATTGATATAACATAATCTAGTGACCTAAAGTTGTGTTTTCTTAGTTTAAATGTGGATTGAGCTCTGCGAATTTGTGAATGATGTGACTATTGTTTCAAGGTTATATGTAACTCTGAAAGGTATCAAATATTTTTGTATCTTGTTTTTTCAGCCATTGCCTCCTACAATTTGTTGTATCCTCCTGTCAACTCGTGTGTACCTAAGAAAAATTGCAATGGGCGACCGTAACAACCCCATCAAGTTCGGTCCGGAATGGCTTCGTAACTTGTCACGCGAACGCAGTGGCGGTAGTTCTGCGAACAACAATCAGAACACTTGTTCCTCAGCCGTCACTGCGACGTCGGGAGCCGCCGGCAGTGCCTCCGGCGGAGCATTCAACACCTCCACCCCATCTTCCAACACAAACACAAACTCCCTTGCTCCAAAAGTCCAACTAGCAAAGCTCAGGTGAATAACAATAATTTTGTCAAATTGATTGCTCATATCTCAGGCCTATTACGATATGCTATAAATTACAAAATTTTGCGACGAACGTTTGGTATGTTGTAGATATGGTAGAGAGGAAATGTTAGCTCTTTATGATAGAACATCAGAAGCACCACAAGAGCTTAAGTATATCGACATATTATACCAACCGAGAGGAAAACCACCATTTGCACTAAATAATTCATTTGAAGAGGATATGGTAAGTTATGATTATGAGGTTACTTGAACTTTGTGTAATTGATTTTATCTACATTCAATATCAAACCCACACTCGGGTTTTAATATCCATTCGTATGTGATAGTTGCATGAACTTATGATGTTGTTATATAAATTTAGTAATATCATAACATTATTCAGAGGGATACAATGAGGACTGGTCCACCCTCAGGAGGCATGGCTTCGGGGGAAAGGTTTGGGATGAGTCGTGGATTGAGTAAAGGCACAAATATAAACGAGGTGCGTTCTAGAGGTACGCGTCTTCCATTTGTTCGCCAAGTACCTACAGGAAGGTAAGCTGTAATTTTGATTTATACATAACAATGATTTTTGGCGTCCCTGTACTTGTTTGTATTTATTTCTATGGCTGTAAGAATTAAGATGAAAATTACAATATCAAATAGCTTAGCGGGCTAAAAATATGGCTAGGTCTAATGTCTGGAGAAAACTTAACTTCTGAAAAAAATAATCTATGGTGGTAAAAAAGGTAGTGGTAAAGAAAACCTGCCGTATGGTACAGTGCCATCTGTTGGTATGCGTTTCTATTAGATGACTTCGAGCATGGCTAAGTCTTTGTAAGAAGATAATTCTTAAAATTTAGGTAACTATTTTCAGGAGCACTGGAACGTGGCATCTAGGAAGTCCACGAATGCCCGGTTTCAGTGGTGGTGCGGAAGATGACTCTGCTGCTACATTACGCTCATGGAATAACAGTAACGGCGGAAACGCCACTGTCAGGAGTGGTGGTGACCAAGCAGAGTGGAATCAAAATAAAATGTACCGAAGGTATGTGATATGAAGATTGCATCTTCCATTTTAAGGAATATTTCCCTCACGCATAACTAATCAGTTAGTCATGAGCAAGGTCTCTATAGATTTTCATTTATAAATATGCTGAACGTATTTTAAATTCTCATCTGATCCCAAACTAGGCAAAGCCTGTACTATGGGTACCTGAGTCTGATATACATATATAAATAGATAAATAACACCCAGACACAGAACAAACACTTGTTATCATCACACAAATGTTTGCCCTGGGCGGGGATCCAACCCGCGGCCCACGGCGTGTGAGGCAGGCTCACTACCAACCACACCAACAGGCTTGTCAAATAATAGCACATAATTATGCTGATTCATCTATGAGTATAATGTGAAAACGAATTTAGATATTTCGTACCATGTGAATTGCTCATTTATGCAAAAATTTTACAGTGTTTTTACATTTTAGGATGTTTATAATAAATAATAAATAAATAAAATAAATAAAATAAATAATAATCTAATGAAATCGTACATCTTACCTAGGCGACTGCTCTGCACTTGTCATCTTATACCAACGCAGATCAACAGATTGCCCGTGCTATTATGTTGCGCTTTCACGATTTTTCTCAGATATTAGACCTGGATAGATCGATTTTTCGCCCTTATATTTTGCAAATTTCATTAAACTCGTAATAGCCTTTTACTCGTACGAAAATCTGATTGAAAATTAGCGTTCTGACCTACGGCTTCACCTGCTTATAATACTTTAACTGTGGCAACCTTTAAGGATTAGAATTTTCCAAGAAAGTAAAAATAAAAAGAGAAACTTGGTACCTGACTAACTTGGCTTAGGTTTTCGTTAGCGAGGGTGAGGCTCAGAGCGATGTTCCACACTTTTGGGCGAGGTGCTTACACGTCAGCAGAGTGTAGCGTGGAGAGAAGTATGTACAGAAAAAATTGTAAAGATGTCGCTCTGAGCCTCGCCCTCGCTAACATCACCGTGCTGAAACGTTGCGCAAAGTTTTTTGACTACAGCATTCAAAATTATATGCTTCCAGCAAACGTCCAGGCGCAAACACGAATTGGCGATCTACTCGGGATGAAGAGGAGTGGCGTGGTGTAGATAACAACAGAGCCCGTCCGCCACAAGACAAGTGGGGTAGGTGTCAATTTTATTTTCATTTAGGACTGTCGTACTGCTTGGAAAACAACTTGAACAATAATCGTATGGTAGGGAAAGATTTGCGCACGCCAAAAATTTACTGCGAAGCCAAGGCATTGTTCGAGTAGTTTTCACCGATTAATAAATATTTATTGACACATACCGTAAATCTTCTATTTGGTATTCCGAAAGCAGAGATATTCACCGACATTATAAAAATAAATATTTTCTATCAAGTTGCGGAATGTAAGGAAATTTAGACGAAATACAGTCCATTTTGTGGGATAGTAAAATATATGTCACCAAATTTGAAATGAAAAGAAACAATAAACAAATTAGTGAGAGTATCACACTAAGTTATAAAGCTTTAATGATTTAATGGTCGGCGTCCATTTAACCGCTTCCATTTTGTCAGTACATTGAAGATATTTATAAAAAAAATACCACGTTACCAATTACCAATATGGTACCAATTACCATTTGATGCCCCTGAATCCAAATCACGATGTTTTGGTAATTTTTTTGTTTGTTTAATTTAGTTCGAGCATCACGCAAAAACTACTGAACCGATTTTAATGAAACTTTTGTTTGAAACCTTAAAGTTTGATATAAACACTGGGATATATATTTTTTACAATTATATAACATGCGCACGAAGTCGCGGGCAAAAGCTAGATGACGGGAGAATCAGTTGCGAAAGCGCATGTGCGAAGGCGGTTGTGTCCACCGCGACGATACCGATAACAAGGGAAATGCGCTGATATCGGCACAAAGTTACGAGCAAAAATGGTACTTATTACGTACTCGTAGTGTCATCGCCGATATCGGTGCTCGTGTCCACCGCGACGATACCGAGCCGATACCGATAACAAGGGAAAAGCGCTGATATCGGCACAAAGTTACGAGCCGAGCAATAATGGTACTTATTACGTACTCGTAGTGTCATCGCCGACATCGGTGCTTCTGTCCACCGAGGCGATACCGATAACAAGGGAAAAGCGCTGATATCGGCACAAAGTTACGAGCAAAAATGGTACTTATTATTAGATTCAGATTATTTATTCAATGTAGATTCTTTACAGAATACTTATTGAATGTCATGCAGAATACAATTCAAATAGAGCGAGTCTACGCCGTTTCGGATCGTGCTATGGCAGCGTAAAAGAAACGGCAAGAAACCACTGCAGCACGGCCTACTTTAAGAGTCGGCTTTCTACAATGAGTTTCTTGTGTTTCGCTGGAATTTCAGAGCACCATACCTCTTTGTCATTCATATAGTCATCTAATCTATAGTAAGCTTTTTTACATAACGTTTGCTTTACACATTCTTTAAACTTTCTCTCAGGTAATTGCACTATATTGTTAGGTATTTTGTTGTAGTATCGTATGTACACACTGACCAACGAAAGATGTATTGACTTTAGTTAATCTAGCATATGGTTGATCAATTTTGTGCTTATTTCTATTATTAAAATTATGCCTGTCACAAATTTTAGCATACATAATATTTTCATAGATATACTGGCATGACACTGTCATTATGTTGATTTCCTTGAACAGTTCTCTCAGGGAATCACGAGTCTTCAGGCAATAAATTGCTCTTATCGCCCTCTTTTAAAACGAATATTGAATGAATTGAATTTGAATTACGTACTCGTTGTGTGACCTTGAGCTTCCTGATAAGGCCCATCGTGAGCGGCCACGTCTCGGTTCCATATGTCATCACTGGCAACACACACTGGTCAAAGACTTTCGTCTTGAGACACTGCGGTATTTTGGACGTGAAGATGTTGCGGAGCTTCCCGAACGCTGCCCATCCGAGTCGGATTCGACGAGTAACCTCTTTCTCTAAGTTGGATTTACCCAGCTGGACTGTTTGTCCCAGGTATACGTATTCATCGACAACTTCGAGCGTAAAGTCTCCAACTTTGAGTGGAGTGGGTACAACAAGGGCGTTAGACATAATTTTCGTCTTATCCATATTCATTTTAAGACCCACTTGTTGTGAAACTCTACTGAGGTTATTGAGCATCGTGCCGAGATCTTCCAGGGTCTCAGCCATTACGACAATATCGTCGGCAAATCGAAGGTGGGTCATGTACTCGCCATTGAGCTATGGAAAGGGCTATGCTCGGAGTCTCTCTGCGAGATCGAATCAGAAATGAGGAGATCCGCAGAAGAACAAAAGTAACTGACATAGCTCTGAGAGTCGCTAAACTAAAGTGGCAGTGGGCAGGGCACATCGCAAGAAGAACCGATGGCCGATGGGGTGTAAGGGTTCTAGAGTGGCGACCACGTACCGGAAGACGAAGCGTTGGCAGGCCCCCCACAAGGTGGACTGACGATCTTGTCAAGGTCGCGGGAAGCCGCTGGATGCGAGCAGCGCAGGACCGGTCGTCATGGGGATCTTTAGGGGAGGCCTATGTCCAGCAGTGGACGTCTTTCGGCTGATATGATGATGATGATGATGACTCGTTGTGTCATCGCCGATATCGGTGCTAATTTCTATCGGCGCTGTTCTTTTGTTTTATCGGTATCGTCTCGGTGACGGCGTGGTGGACAGACGGCGTGACAGTCGGCGTATTTATATTTCGCAAAAAAATTTGTATTTAATTTACTTTTGCAAATTAAAGTCGTATTTACTAAAAATATTTTCTTTATCGACCACTTCTACTTACTGAAAAAATAACATTTTTACCAATAACAATCTTTTCACACATTAAAAACTTATTGTTTGTGATTTGATTATTGTATATGGAAATAAAAAAAAAATATTTTAAAAAAGTACTTTTCTATACATTTGCTCGAAAAATGGACTTATAAGAACGTAAACTTTACCCGTACGTTATTACTTACCGAACTAGTGCAATTTACCTACCGTTTTTAGGGTTCCGTAGTCAAAAAGGAACCCTTATAGTTTCGTCATGTCCGTTTGTCTGTCTGTCCGCGGCTTAGCTCATAGACCCTTAGTGCTAGAAAATTTTGTACTCACCGGCAGAAATAACTGGCCGGTCTGTTTTCTTTCATATATTTTCATACAAATATGGGGGCAAACGAAGCGTCAATATCTTACCTAAATTGAATAAAAATACAAATTTGATTGATGGGGTCTTTAGATAAGAACCTTATTAACAATATTGTCAAAGATTTGGTATATCTAAAATGTTGAAGAAAACCCGTGCGACTCTTAAAACATTTTAATTCGCTAAATGTAAGAGATTTCTGACAAAATTACGTATTTTTTTCTGAACCGATACCGTGCACAGGTCTAATCTTCAAGAATTGGTAGTCAGACACCTTATTTAATGATCTCACTGTTTATTCACGGATATTTATTTTGTTTAGGAAATATATTGACGCTTCATTTGACCCCTTACTTCTATGAAAATATACGACAGAAAATAGACCGGCCGGTTATTTCTGCCGGTGAGTGTACATTTCATCCACGCCGAAAAAGTGGTAGAATAAAACTTTGAAGAATATTTTTTAGTGTACCTCCCCTACAGATAAAGTGGGTATGTAATTATTTTTTCTTGTCTACTCCATAGTGGGATCCGTTTGCAAAATATTAAGCATAAAACCGCTATTTTTTGTTAGAGTCGAGTGTCCCCCCTCCCTTAGCCGGTTAAACGGTTGTAATTGGATATGTGCAAAAATTCACAGCAGTATCATATATGATGATAAAATTAAAAGGAAAACTATCACAGTTAAGAAGGCTTCACAGGTTAATAAGCTATAGCCGAAAAACTAAATATAATAAAAATAGCAATACTCGTAGCAGTCTGTCCCTGAGCATTAGAAGGTAAAAAGTTTGTTATAAACGTTATGACATACTTACTCAACTCCCGCTTTGCGATAAAAAATCGTAAAAAAAATTACGCAACCCGGTTTTTTAAATTTCCCTAAAGCCAATGAAAAAGTATGGTAGCAAGGAGTTCAGAGAATGAAGAAGTTTTAAATTTACATATCACTACATATTAAAAAAGAAAGTCCCCCGAAACGTTTTTCTGTCGTCATCCATCATGTCTGTCTGTGATCGCTAATCTCTGGAACTACTATATCGATCCGGTTTTTACTAATAGATAGATTCATTCAATAGGAAGGTTTGAGGCTATAATTTATAATCATTGAGTGCAAACTAACTGAACTGTGATGATGTTTGTCGATCAATTTGGAAAAAAACGTGCCTCTAGAGAGCTTTCTGGGCGTGAGCTCTAAAGAAAAGTCTATCTTTTAAGGATAACCCACTATTTATAGCAAAAAAGTAGATTTTCAAAATAAGGTATTTTTGAACGTATTTTTGCCCTCACGGCATGGATCCTTATCTAATTTAAAAGGTTAGTAATATAAAATAATGAACTTCGATCAAAATTGTCCTTTACACCATGTTATTTAAATGAATATCTTGGAAGATATCACAATATTAAAATCACTCTAATTTAAGTCCTAGAATGAGCTTCACACTCGATGCGCATTTCTGTTGATAGCCGAGCGTAGCCGAATTTCCGAAGTTAATATCAGCGAGCCAGAAACCTGACGGGGCATACACAGAGGGCGCTGAGGGCGCACGTCGTTACGACTGGTCGTCCAAAGCCTGATTTTTAAAATTTTAGGTATATTCTTTTGAGGTTGTCGTCCTGAGGTACAACGAAACATTTTAGAGTTGAAGGCTACGTCATATATCGCAATAAAATGCACCGCCTCTTCCCGTAGATTAGTACCCGTGCGAAGCCGGGGCGGGCCGCTAATTTGAAAAAGAAATAAAACTAAGCAACTTATTTACAAAATTGATTAAAATAATTACAACATATTTTAAGCCTTGATATTTTATTTACTTGAAAAATTCGTAAAGGCCGAATGTCCGGGACTCCTTTGCCAATAAAATCTTTGTATATGTAGTGGCAAAGACATCTGGCCTTGCGTTTGTGTATTGGCATGGGGGGATGTCCAAATATAAAAAAACGCGTCTTTTTATTAAAAGTTTGCAATTTAGATGAATTTCGGCAAAAACGCAATTTGTATGTAGTTATTCTCACAAATGTACAGAAAAATAGCATAAAATACACGGCCGAAGGGGTTATTACAAACTCGTGACGACAGTAAACCCTCGACTGCGTCTCGAGTTTACGAAGCGTCAACTAGTTTATAATAACCCTACCTACGGAACTTGTTTCTTAATAGTAGATTGTATTGGAGCAAAATAATATTTTTACGGCGAGGGCGCTTTTTTGAATCCAGAGCGAAGTGAGGGATTCTAGAGTAGAATCCTGAAAGTAGCGAGGGATCCAAAGTACGTCGCCAGAGCCAAAAATATATTTGCGCCCGAGTGATACACTACTTTTCATCACCCATTATGAGAAAATAAGAGGCGCCTCATATTTTATTTATTGCTAAGCAACTGACAAAATCAATGCCAAATTAAATTTAGTAGACAGGATTGTATAAAATGTTATGTCAGAAGGATATATCACTTAGTCGCCTTTTATCACATATGCTTAGATTAAGACGCTTAGTCGCCTTTTAGCACCTAATGGAAGGTTAAGTCACTTAGTCACCTTTTATCACACAAGGGCAGATTAAAACACTTAGTCGCCTTTTAGGACACAAGGGAAGGTTGTCACTCCGTCGCCTTTTATGACACAATGGCAGATTAAGACACTTAGTTGCCTTTTAAGACGCTAGAGCAGACGAAGACACTTAGTGGAAGATCAGGACACTTAGTCGCCTTTTATGAAACAAGGGTAGATTAAGACACTTAGTCGCCTCGTATGACACAAAGGTTAAGTCACTTGCCTTTTACGACACAATGGGAGATTAAGACTCTAGTCGCCTTTTATGACACTAGAGCTGATGAAGACAGTGGAAGATTAGGATACTTAGTCGCCTTTTATGACACAAGGGTAGATTAAGACACTTAGTCGCCTTTTATGACACAAGCGAAGGTTAAGTCACTTAGTCGCCTTTTATGAAACAATGGCAGATTAAGCCACTTAGTCGCCTTTAAGACAGTAGGGCAGATGAAGACACTTAGTGGAATATTAGGACACTTAGTCGCCTTTTTTGACACAATGACAGATTAAAACACTGAGTCGCCTTTTAAGACACTAGGCCAGATGAAGACACTTAGTGGAAGGCAGATGAGGACACTTAGTCGTCTTTTATGACACAAGGGTAGATTAAGACACTTAGTCGCCTTTTATGACACAAGGGAAGCTTAAGTCACTTAGTCGCCTTTTATGACACAATGTCAGATTAAGACACTTAGTCGCCTTTTATGACACAAGGGAAGGTTAAGTCTTCTTTGGTGCTGTACACTAAGATGTACCAAATTCAAAAAGTGCGCGGCAAAGTACTTTGCGGTGCAGTTTATATCTATATAAGTGCGCCGCAAAGTACTTTGCCGCGCACTTATCAAGTTTCATAGAAAACACCACCTTTGGGTGCTTTTAAGGGAGAACCAAGTCGTTCTTTTCAAATAAAAAATAAAAAAAATAAAAATGTTTATTTCTCTCACCACAATAGTACAAAAAAGTGTCGACAACACAATACACAATAGCCACAATAGTACAAATAGATGGGATGAAAACTACTATTACAGCTCGGACTAGCAAATCGTGCTGGGATTTTCTATTTTCCGCACAGTTTGCTTCTATGCAATTGATGACGTCTTTTCGAGTGCATTTGCAGTGTGAAGTAAATTTTAATTTATTTAAGCCACGGGATGCGCTCAAAGAGGATTCAAACATAACGACCTTCATTGTGGAAATATAGGGATGACAAAGAGGGATGAAGAAGTGATTTAAAAGAAAATGCAAAGTACCAGGAGAACGTGAATCTGCAAAAGTTTGACAATACTACGATTACCTTGATCTTGATGAGTCAGCAACTGGGGGGTTGGGGCTTGCCCTCCACAAAGATAATGCCAAAGTGGGTATGGTTTCTGTGTGAATCATATAACATTCACGACATGAGTGTAGATTAAGTTGTGCATGCAACTGCACATCATTAGCGTGTGATGTGAATATGGAACTAGTCTTCGCCTGACTCGCCTGAAGTCGGCTCTATCCCATAAACCCACACGAGTTATAATACCCGTCCTTATGTGACTGTTGCATAAACTACTATTAACCGATTTATTATCATCATTTTGTATTACAGAAAGGGACTGGGGTGACAGACCCGCACATCGCAGGACATGGGTTGGAGGCGACACACAAAACAGTGAAGACAATTTACCAGAATGGTAATATTTGTCATCATCACATTCTTATCATTTAATGTTTGTATTCTAATGCTTTTGTTTCTTGTAGGGCTGTGGATAACGCAGAAGCTTGTAGTGGTACTTTTGACTCTTCTGGCGCATTTCATGGTTATAGCAATGACGATACAAATTTGCCGAAAAGTCAAGAGGCTGGATATGGTATGTTAATAAATATATAGTGTTAGTTTTTCTCTGTCACGTAATTTGGTTTGTGTAGTTTTTAGCGTTCCGTTCCAAAAGGCTCAAGTTTTACATTGATAACGCTCGTTTCTTTTCGGGATAAGCAGAGTTTTACTCGTACTTAAGCCACAACGAATGTCAGTCATTGTTGTGTCATTTCTTCCATGTGGTTTTTATTTATTATGCTTTAACTCACCTTATCAGCCATCTGTATGGTGATTTTTATGTTTACAGCATTAATTCGCTCACACACTCACGGAAGTTTCGTTAGATCTAAAACTGCGGAAGAAGGATCAGAAGAATGGTGGGCTTCCGAAAAAGCAAAAAAATTGTCACCAAAACGATTTGATGCCAGCGATATTAAATTTAAAAAGGTATACAAAAAATGGTATATTATGCAATTAGTGAATAAAAGACGGATTTAAAGCGAGGGCCAGAGATGAATCACGAGTAAGTTAAGGATTCTAACGACTGAATCACGACCGCAGGGAGTGATTCATGACGTGACGATTGAATCACGAGCGTAGCGAGTGGTTTAAGTGTTAGAATCCTGAGCGAGGGAGTGATTCAAAAGTGCTTTTTATTTACTGTTTTCAGTGATTATAAGAATCTTTTTTAGAGGGGAATTGGTATAAAATATGTTTTTGTAATATGTTATATAAATATCTTATATAATTTTAATGCTTATTACATTTACAGTCAAGTGCAGTAATGCCAGAGCTAAGTTCCAGGACAAGTCCAGGTAATGAATCCAATGATAATAAAGAAGAGAGTCCTAGTAACAAAGGACAAGAGCAGCCAGACTCTCCCCCTGCCGCAGCCAATACTGTTGCGGCAGTAGAATTTTCAGAAAATAATGTCGGCAATTCTGATGATGCCTACAACAAGAAAGGTGTTAGGTTTACCGAGAGTAAAACATTTGATTCACTAATAAGATCGGATATAAATCTTGAAGAAGCTAACGACGAGAGAGGCAATTTCCAATCTGTAATAATTACGCCAAACAACAGCTTGCGCCAAAAACACCAGAATATTGTCTCATCACCTAATAACCCTAATAGACAAAGTCGACAACCTGGAATGCTCCAACTATTGCAAAGTTCTAAAGTATCTGACAGGTAAGACCGTCTCAAGAAATAAAAATGCAATTAGACTTGCAGTATGGTAACGTCATGAATTAACAATGAATTATTTTTACAGTGAAAATTTAAAACAGCGTTCTACGCCAGAAGATAATATTGTGGATAATATTATGGATTTGACTTTAGAAGACAAAGATATGGTTTCCAAATTGTCTAGTGCGAGTGACAGTATGCTTTCTAGTTCATCTGCATCAGCTATGTCTTCAGCAATGTCTACAGTGGTCAATTCAGTTTCGCAGATAAGTCCTGTTCTACAGCAGCTGAGAATGTCGACCCCAATGCATCCTGTCCAAGGAATAGGGATGGGTCAGAAGACAAGCGTTGGGTCACAACAGACAGCTGGACTGCAATCTCAAAGTATCCAACAAGTTGGAATCACAAATTCAGCACTCAACGCCTCTTTAGGTTTACCCCATGGACCAACAAACTCTTCTATGAGTCAGAACTTAAATCTCCCTATGCAGGGTGTATCCCCACCGGTTTTGGGCAACCAAGGAATGGGAACTTCAGGAGTGGGTTCAGCAGGACTACAACCAGGACAAATGTCGTCCTTTCAGCCAAGCAGTGGCTTGCCAGGAATATCTGGGGCAAGTGTTGCCAGCAGTTCATTATTTATGGGACAAAACACCAACTCTGCATCAGTAAGTAAATTTATGAAACGGAAATCTAGAGTAATATAGACTTTATCCTATTACAATCTGTCACCATCTCCTGGATTGTTCCCTATTAAGGTGCGTCTTTAGTGTTAGTTAGTATCCAGTAGATCGGTGGACCACTGGACTTCCTTTGTCTGTTTTGCCTTTCTCTATGGCGTCACCCATCGGATCATAAGGTTTTCGTTCTGGGGAATTACGTGGTCACTGGACATACCTGCGCTTGGGTTTTCTTGCATTCATTGTTTTTCATCATAGTTTAGGATCATGGTTTAGGATTTCTAAAACTGTATGGGGAACTCTTTTCGAAACCTATTGAAATGCAACTTAGCACGGTTCAAGTACGTACATACACAACAATATAAAAAGTGGAGCTCGCCTCCCGGCAGGCGCGCCGCCAAAGACTCACAGCGTGCCATAATATCAAAATATTTAGTTTATTACTGAATTGTAACTTGTATCTTTTGAAAAATATTTGTTTATATTTTAAAATAAAAAATAATATTTCTTTTTGTTTACATTTTGCTCTATCGTCAAGACGGTTATTAATTCACGCGTCAAAATTGGAATGATTATAGTTCACTAAAATATTAATAAAATAAGCTGTCCTGGCTGACTGAATAACTGATTGACCGACGTTGACCCTTAGGGTGGTTTACCACCAGTGCTGTGCGAAGAAGCTAAGCTGTGAGCTGGGAAAAATCCAACCAATTGGATTGCTTCATTTTTCTAGCTTGTCAAATGCGCTGTCAAATAGAGCAATCCTATGGGTTGGAATTTCCACAGCTTAGCTACCTCGCACAGCTCTGATGGAAAACCACCCTTGATCGCTTTAGCTACAGGTGTGAAATTTTGTATTATTGCGTGCCACAAACATTATCCAAGAAATTATTTTCCGAAACTCATTCCCAAGGATGGGATGAAATTATAAGGAGTCGAAAAATAATTTTTGAGTAAAAATATTTTTTCTTTTGGAAAGTTGCTTGTTTTCATGAGTAAAATCATTGATGAAAATTCACGATGTATTATGGTTCACTTAAATAAAATCGAAGAAATCTTTTCGAACATACCAGGTTATGGCTCCTGTAGTAAAGAAAATGCAGAATGATTTTTTCGAAATTACGCAAAATTACTCTTTAATCCTTATATCCTCATATTAAACGTCATAATTAAAATAGCAGCGTCTTCCAACTTTCGACATCTAGACAGTTATACACGTCGACCGGTCCACCCGTTAGCAGTGTGGCCAACGATCCAAGAGCTAGACTAACCCGACACCACACCGAAGATATCCCGGACATCAGCTTGTACAAGATTAGTATGGCTCTCAGACAGCTTAAAACAACAAGGCACTCGGGCATGATGGAATTACGGCTGAGTTTCTGAAAGCAGGAGGAAGGCCAGTGCTAAAAGCTCTTCAGAAGCTGTTTAAATCTGTCATAATCGAAGGTAAAACGCCACAAGCTTGCACAGAAGTGTGGTGGTACTCTTCCTCAAAAAGGGTGCTAAGAACCTGCTGAAGAATTACAGACCCATCTCACTTCTGAGCCATGTCTATAAGCTGTTGTCAAAGAGTCACTACGAACCGTCTCGTGCGCAGGCTCGACGACTTCCAGCCTCCCGAACAAGCCGGTTTCCATAGACCACATACATACATACATGCATACGTTACGGCAAGTTATACAGAAGACTGAAGAGTGCCACCAGACACTATGCCTAGCGTTTGTGGACTATGAGAAAGCCTTCGATTCGATTGAGACATGGGCTGTGCTACGATCTCTCCAGAGGTGCCTATTCGATTACCGTAACATTGAAGTGTTGAAGGAAGAACAAGAACGCCACTATGTCAGTTCGTCTTCAAGACCAGGACTCGATTCGAATACCGTAACATTGAAGTGTTGAAGGAAGAACAAGAACGCCACTATGTCAGTTCGGCTTCAAGACCAGGACTCGAAACCTATCCAACAGCAGCTAGGAGTGAGACAGGGAGATGTCATATCTCCTAAACTGTTCACCGCTGCATTGGAAGACGTCTTTAAACTCCTGGACTGGAAATAACTTGGCATCAACATCAATGGCGAGTACATGACACACCTTCGAATTGCCGACGATATATTCGTAATTGCTGAGACCCGGGAAGATCTTGGCACGATGCTCAATAACCTCAGTAGAGTTTCACTACAAGGGGGTCTCAAAATGAACATGGATAAGGCGAAAATTATGTCTAACGCCCTTGTTCTACCACTCAAAGTTGGAGACTCTACTCTCGAAGTTGTCGATGAATACGTATATCTGGGACAAACAGTTCAGCTGGGTACGAGTAAATTCAACTTAGAGAGAGAGGTTACTGGTCGAATCCGACTTGGATGGGCAGCGCAGCGTTCGGGAAGCTCCGCAAAATCTTCACGTCCAAATACCGCAGTGTCTCAAGACGAAAGTATTTAAACAGTGATGACATATGGTACCTAGACGTGGCCGCTCACGATAGGCTATGGAAAAGGCTATGCTCGGAGTCTCTCTGCGGGATCGAATTAAAAATGAGGAGATCCGCAGAAGAACTAAAGTAACTGACATAGCCCTGAGAATCGCTAAAGTGGCAGTGGGTAGGGCACATCGCAAGACGAACCGATGGTCGATGGGGCGTAAAGGTTCTAGAGTGGGGACCATGTATACTGCGTACAAAATAACTTTGTCTGTGACCGTTAATGCGCAGAAATCAAAAAATGAGTCGCGGGGGCCAGCGAATCGTTCGCCTGTCACCTATGCGCGGAAAATAACCGTCATAAACAAATTGTTCTGAACGCGCTGTACCGGAATACAAAGCGTAGGCAGGCCCTCCACGAGGAAGACCGACGATCTGGTCAAGGTCGCGGCACAGTAAAGAGATGGGCTTATCAGCGGTATGGAAGCTTCATACAAACGTCCAAAATGGCGCACTCACACAGACGCACTTCTCTACAGGCCGCTAAGCAAAGTTCGCCCTGAATTCAATTGCGGTTGTCGCGTGAAGGGAAGCGGTGGATCAGTTTGCTGTCGGTCGTTTCATCATGTCATATTGTGCGGCATATGGATATATTATTATTATTTTATTTCTGCCCTGCCCTTGTGTGATAAATGAGACCTACCCTTTCAAGGCAACTAAGTGTCTTAATCTGACCTTGTGTCATAAAAGGCGACTAAGTGTCTTAATCTGCCCTTGTGTCATTAAAGGCGACTAAGTGTCCTAATCTTCCACTATGTGTCTTCATCTTCTCTAGTGTCTTAAAAGGCGACTAAGTGTCTTAATCTGCCATTGTGTCATAAAAGGCTACTAAGTGACTTAACCTTCCCTTGTGTTACAAAAGGCGACTAAGTGTCTTAATCTACCCTTGTGTCATAAAAGGCGACTTAGTGTCCTAATCTTTGTTTGAAATTGAATTTGTTTTGTTTTGAATTTGTCTAAAATTTGTTTTTGTTTTTCATTTATTATTTAATGTATTTATTTATTGTTTGGTTCTGCAATGTATAGGTCTTTGTTACTCGAAAAATATTTTTTTCTTTGATGTTTGGTTTGTTACCAAAGATTTCGGACCTTTCCTTTATTTTTCTGTGTTTGTTACAACCCTGACGCTCCAATGATGCAAGATTCGATTAAAAAAAAATAGGCCGAGTTTCCATACTGCTGATAAGCCCATCTCTTTACTGTGGTCGCGGGAAGCCGCTGGATGTGAGCAGCGCGTGATCGGACGTCATGGAGATCTTTAGGGGAGGCCTATGTCCAGCAGTAGACGTATTTCGGCTGATATGATGATAATAATATAGCAGAAAAAATTATATATTTATTGTCACACACAGAACCAACACGCACAGTACACATTAACAATTACAAAGGAGACTCTTAAATCTAGGCTGACAAAGGCGGTCTTATCGCTGAAAGCGAAATT
Source organism: Athrips mouffetella (assembly GCA_947532105.1). Lineage (NCBI taxonomy): Eukaryota > Metazoa > Arthropoda > Insecta > Lepidoptera > Gelechiidae > Athrips > Athrips mouffetella. The sequence continues at coordinate 27,262,648 of OX383956.1, read as the reverse complement.
GCCGCCAAGTGACACGTTTACGTGTTTTTATTCGTATAACTAGTTCGTATAATATTCAAGCTTAGGGGGGTGGCTGCCATTGGGGTATATGATTCATATTAATAGGGATGGCTAGATCAGCTCAATACGAATCGATTTGGTTGGTCCTTATAAGTTTTTCTGTGCGTCGCTGCGTTTTTGAGTTTTTTTTTATTGTCAATGGGCTTACGCTTGACTTCGATCTAGTCTTGAAGACAGAGATGAGGTCGACGATGGAACGAGCTTGCCCAGAAGAAGCCTATTCACTCGCGACTTGAATAGATTCGGGTTGTATGAACTCGGGAACAGACAGAAAATGTCCGTCCGTCGGTCGGTCGGTCGGTCCGTCGGTCGGTCTGTCTGTCACGCTTTGGCCTAGCGGCTAAACGAATGGTCCGATTGACACCATATTTGGAATTTAGGAGTTTTATGCCAATCCATCGAAGGGTTCTAAGTGGTTTCTGGCTGGCTCTCATTTTGAGGGTAGCTGTCATACAACGAAAATGATAAATTGTAATTTTCTCAAAAACGGCTCATAGAATCTTGATGAAACTTTGCATGACCAAGCATCTCCATGTAAGATATCTTGCGCCAGTATCAAATGATCTGTGTAATTTCATATAAGGGGTGTTCCTGTACCACCAAATCGTAAATATGTGATTTACCCAAAATTGGTTCCATTGAGTTTATTAAAATTTTCTATAATATTACTCCTGGATTGGTTGTCTACTTGACTGGATATTCTTTATGATTTTTTGAATAAAATTTAGTACACAGGGTGTACCAAAAACTGAAAGGGCTTGCTCAGTAGACTAAACTGAACAATAATCCATAAGGAACATGTGTTGGGAAATAAAAAAATCTCCATGCAAGTATCCTACGGTAGTATCTATTGATCTTTGAAAATTCATATAAAGGGTGTTCCAGTACTACCAAAAGTTAAACATGTGATTTACTCGAAATCGTTTGATGTTTGTTTGTTTTAATGTTTGACAATTTGAATTCTGAATTGATCTGTATATTTCATTCGAACATTTTTTTGGAAAAACGTAAATAAAAGTTTGTATTTCCATACTATGTGTATGGCATTACAAATTTAAGTTTGTGGTCCTTGAGTATTGCGAGAAAGTAAGTGCAGTGCTGCTGTACCATTTATTTTGTTGCCTTCTTCTAGCTGGTAGCTGTTATACAACAAAAATAAAAATTTGCTTAAAAACGGTCCTAATGATTTTGATGAAACTCTTCATGACCGAGAATTTCTTGCGGAAATATCTAACTATAACTATGTCTAACTAAGGGATGTTCTAGAACTACCAAAATGTTAACATGCGATTTACACAATCGGTTCTATTGAATTAATTTTACTGTTCTATAATTTTAATTCTGAATTGAATGCATATTTTATTTGAACGTTTCTTGCAAATATCTGGTTTAATTTGTGTTTCCATACTATTTGTATGGAATTATAGAAGTTTGCAGTTGGTACTTATTTACTTTAGCATATCGTGAGGAAGTAAGTACAGTGCTGCAGTACCATTTATTTTTTATACCACTATTTTAAATTTAAGATTTGTATGCACATTGACCAAAGGGTTCTTAGTTGTTTTTTTGCTGGCTTTCATTTTGAGGGTCGCTATCATACAACAAAAATGAAGAATTGAAATTTGCTGAAAAACGGCTCAAAAGATTTTTATGAAACTTGGCACGAACAAAGGAACATGTAAGGTATTTTGCGGCAGTGTCAGTTGGTCTTTTATAGTACCTGGGCGACCGAGCTTCGCTCTATAATAGCTGCCTCAACAATCATCGGGTGAGCAAGTTATGCTAACCGCCAACAGATGGCGCTGTAGGTTTTTGTCTAAAACGCAAATACTTAAAACCACGGGGAAGATGGATTTTCCCAGACATGAGACCTAGCTAGATCGATTTTTCGCCCCCAAAAACCCCTGTATACTAAATTTCATCGAAATCGTTAAAGCCGTTTTCCAGAAACCGATTACAATTATATATATATATCTATATATATATATACAAATATTGCTCGTTTAATAGTATAGGATAAGGGGTGTTCCAGTACTACCAAAATGTAAACATGTGATTTATGGTCCATTTTTTTTCGTTAATTCCAACTCTTATCAACACACTTTGCAATCGGCTAATGTTGTCGGAAAAAACAAGTTTGTAAAACAATGTTATTCTTTCCGTCAAATATACATTGTACATTGTTATATAAATGTGTTAGTAAGCTTTGAAATAATTTTATTGGTTCCATGAATTTAATTTTAATTTTCTACAATTTTATTCAGGATTGGTTATCTACCTGACGGGATATTCTATAAGATTTTTCTTTTTTTGCAAAAAAAATGTAGTATGCACGGTGTACCAAAAACTGAAATGGCTTACTTTGTAGACTAAGTAACATGTGTGGCGAAATGAGAAAAAAATCTCCATGCAAGTATCTTGCGGTAGTATCCATTGATCTGTGAAAATTCATATAAATTATGTTACCAAAACTTACACATTCTATTTACTCAAAATATGAATTTTAATATGAAAATTTGAATTGATCTGCATATTTACATAAAGAAATTTTTTGGAAAAACCTAAATAATAATGGTTTGTATTTCCGTACTATGGCAAACGTATGGCATTACAAATTTAAGTTTTCAGTTGATACTTTTTACTTGCTTATCGCGAGAAAGTAAGTGCAGGGCTGCTTTACCATTTATTTTATCATTACTCCAAAACTTTGTTTTCAGTTACAATCATCAAACGACATGCAATTGAATCATGGAAACCAGAATCTATTTCCTATGCATGGACTTCAACATTCCGGTTCTCAAGCGGCGTTCAACTCATCTATATACAGCAATATTATGCAGCAGTCACCAACGCAAACACCAAATTCTCAAAATCTTACTGAACAGTGGTATTATGAAGACCCAAAGAAAAATATCCAGGGTCCGTTTTCATCTAAAGAGATGTACAGTTGGTATCGAGCGGGGTTTTTCACCTCGACTTTGATGGTGCGCCGTGCGTGTGATTCCGTGATGCGCCCGCTCGGCTCCTACGGGCCAGTCGTTCCCTTCGCGCAAATGGTAAGGCCTAAACTGCTTCTTTCCACAATGGATTTGCCCGCGAGTGTTTTTAATTCTCATTTATATTCATAAGATTAGTTTTAGTTTCCGTTTTTATGTCAGAATATCACTCAATGAGACAGCCACTCAGTTTCTTAGTTATTGTATGCAAATTAAAAATGAACCAAATTAAGTTTAAAAACCATTCAATTTCTTATTTCCAGGACCACATGCTATCTCCGTTCCCTTTAGCGGGTGGATTCGAGGCCCGCAGTCAAGGTCCACATGACTCATTGCTCAACTCTCATCAGGGTCTTGGATTAGATGTAAGATGCACTTTTTATGATATTATTTGTTTAACCAGTACATTTAGAGTGGCTATACCATTAAAGCGCTCAAAATTGCGAAGCACTTAGTTGGTTGAGGAAACAAAATACCGTGTTATAACATATTACCATCTTAACCTAGAGTCAGCATAACGGACACCGTAGTGCCCTCCTACAGACCCAGTTTCCCAGATTACTACAGTTAAAATAATGTAGCTTACTTAGAATGGCAAAGCGAGCGATGCGTAAATTGGAGTATTAGACACGTATCGCTCCGTCCTGCTCTCACGCATAGCTCTCTAAAATTCTAATCGGGCTGCGTTATTGACTGTAACATCTCAACCCCCTTGTTATCTTACGCGAGTTACTAATAGGATTCATTTGACTCTCGACTTCTCACTGGGTCAGAATCACATTGGCACAGGAGTATTTCTCAGTTAGAAGTAGTTCATTTTGTATGCGTTAAATCACTGTGTTTTGGAAACAAAACAAGTTAAACAAGACTAACAAATTAGGGAGTAGAGGTTAATGCAACAATTTTTGATCTGATCTTTGAACTGATTTGATTTGAACTGATCAGCAATTTTTTTCCTCCTTTATACATCAAACTGACACTGTGTATTCAACAACTTTATCTTTTAAAGTTACATCAAAACGCAAAAAAAAATTGCTACACATGATAGAAAATTTCGTATCAGAAGTCAACATTTTTTTTACACTTTGCTACCAATTTATAATTTGACATTACACTCTTTTGTCGTATGTATAAGTACCAATTTATAATTTGACATTACACTCTTTTGTCGTATGTATAAGTACTAAATATATGTATTTAGTTGTTATGTATAGTTCGGCTAATTATAATATCTACAATTCTACACTAATATTATAAAGAGGAAAGATTTGTACCTATTTTTGTATGTTTGTATGTTTGTAATGAATAGGCTCCGAAACTACTGGACCGATTTGAAAAATTCTTTCACCATTAGAAACCTGCATTATCCGGGATGAACATAGGCTATAAAATATTTAAAAAAAAGTTAGGGTTCCGTATGAAAACTTCGATAATGTAACCCAAGGTGTGAAAAAAATACTAAATAGCATCCTTATATCGAGTACGCTGCCGAAACTATTAACAATAGAGCAAAGTAATGTACTTCAGAATTATAGAAGCCATCAATATCTACAAAAAAGTCCGCGATACCATATGTCTAACTATTACAGTTATGTCACAATAACTACTTTTTCATGTTAAAATATGTAATAGTAACGCCGGTACAAACTATATAGGCCACATTATTCGTACCTATTAATCCTTATCCAAATAAATGATTTCGTATTCAAGGCTATATCAGTACCTGTAAATAACTTTTTGAATTATTCAAATCGGACATACCATTCAAAAGTTATCATGAGTGTAATCGTTATCAAAATTGAAATGAAAGAAACAGCGCCCTAAGTGACTGTAATGGTTTTATCTACAACAGAGAATAGACACGAAAAATTTGACTGGTCAAGTGCGTGTCGTTCCGTGTGGTAGCGGCAAAGAATAGTGCCAACCCATCTCAACCTGTAGGTGTCGTAAGAGGCGACTAGGGGTTTACAAACCGGAAGATGGGTAGCGACATCTTTCCGTGTATCGCACCATCTTACATACTGCGGTCACCAACAACCGCGGTCCATGGTGCCAGCCTTAATGCTAACAAGCGTGGTGACTAAGATACTTCCCCTCCACATTCTTCTAGCAAGGGCTCGAATTCTGGAGGGAGCTCCCTGTCCTGTAGTGGACGTATTATGGGATGTTATGATGGTTTTGATGAAGTGCGTGTCGGCTCGAGCGAATTTAATGCACTTCTGCGTGACTAAGATGGTATGACTTCCCATAACTAGGACAGTATTTTTACCTTAGTGGTACGGAACCCTCGGTGGGAGTCCAACTTGCGCTTGGCTGGTTTCTTTAGTAACCCCCGATGCAACAAGAACCTATATCTACCCGTGCGAAGCCGGGGCGAACCGCTAGTTTTATATATATTTGGTTTACAATTTGACATTACACACAAATTTAATAATCATAAAATTACTAACATTAATCATGTAGTTCTAATTTAATAATTTAACATTTTAGGTTATGAATATGTCCGAAACAAGTTCTATGGACACATTGCAATTCGGATCAGTGGGAATTATAAGGAACCCACCATTTGGTCAACAACAAATGGTACCATTTTTCATTTCATTTCAAATAGAGCCAGCACTTTGTACACCATCAAAAAACGTAAAAACCCGACTGATTGTCAACGATACCAATACAGCTAACCAACCGGCTTATTTCTGCGGTCAAAAATTGCATCGCATCTTCAACCCTTAGAGATGCAGTGTACAGACAACTTTTGTCTCCGCGTTAAAAAAGCTTGGTTCGTTGTCGGTCGATCCGAAGCGGAGGGTAATTAGTTCTGCCAAGACCCACATTCGTGCTTGCAAAAGGTGCGATCGTTCTGAATTTTTCATTGCATTGAATTGTTAGGACCTAAACCAATATAAAAAAACCAGATTTGCAATTTCCAAAGTGCTGTGGGAGCGGCAGTAAACTCAAAAAGCCATGAAATTTTCGGACTTTTTTCAGTTTTTGCTCAATATCTTAGTGAAGGAAGGGTCTGATCTGGAAATTTTTTAATATTGGTATAGGTCCTAACAACATATGACAAATTCAGAACGATCGTACCTTTTGCAAGCACGACCCATTTTCCTTGTCGAACTTGGCTGCATTAAATGTCCCGTTCGCAATATGGCCCTCTCCCGAAACCATAACCTTTTCGAACAATTTCCTGTTCTGTCGTGTCTTCGACTTGTATACGGATACTGACGACGGCGTCGGAATCACACAAGGATGTCAAGAAATGAGCTTCCCAATGACAGCACCGCTACATAAGACCAACTTTTGTTGCCAGTATAAATTATGTGACCGTAGTCAAAGAAGTGTCGTTGAGAAAAACATTTTTACTTGGTCGCGGCACTATCGTTAATTTAGTCGGGAACTCCACAGTAATTTTTTGACGTCCTATGTCGTTTCAGGGTGTCCACATTCTTGAAAATCAGGGAAAGTCAGTGAAAAGTCAGGGAAGCTTAAGGTGGTCAGGGAAAGTCAGTGAAATCGTGGAGCCACCTGGAAAGTCAGGGAAAAATTAAGAATTTACAGTTTGCTTTCCAAAATGTCCCAGTGATTGTAAAATAAGGGATAAATCATTCTCTAGTGACTAGAGTCTAGTCTGACTCTTAATCCAGACTTTTTCCAGGTTCCGAGTGACCTACAATAAGGCATAATTTCTGGTCACAATAATTAGATTACTCCTTTTAATTTTTATAAATTTCAATAGTTTTGGTTCAGTGAAATCTTTTATTTACTCCTGTAATTCATGCTCTAGTCTGACTCTTAAGGGGCTGATAAGAGCTGAATTACCTCCCTTTCTAACAAAGGGCATAATGCGCGTGCTAGAACGGAGCGGATTCGCGCTGTTTTACGTGTTTCGCTCATTTCTGCATTATTCTCAAAATCTGTACCCATAATATTAATGATTAAATAGCTATATTATTACGCATAATATATTGAATAATGTGTAAAAGTTTTGGCATCATAGATTAATGGGTGCTTAAGAAAAACGGTTTAAAAGCAAAAATCAGACTTAAAGAGGGGTAGAGGTTGCTTTTTTATGGCGTACAAAATATATTTAATCGCATTTCTGAGTCGGCCATGGGATGCTTAATTATCACATTTTTTTTTCAAAGGCCATATACGTCACTTTTCGTTAAAAACCTGCTCTAGTGAAGCGTATTTAGCTCTTATCAGCCCCTTAATCCAGACTGTTGAAGCATTATTTTTCATGCATTTTTTTTTCTCCAAAGAGTGACCTACATTATGACATTGTTTTTGGTCTTAAAATTTTTTCGAAAATATATTCATTTATACTTGCGGCACTTCTGGACCGGTACCTTTTCGTGCCGTTCGCGGTCGAGACATCAGGTTGCTGGAGTGCAGAGGCCCTTGAATTTGTCAGGGAGATCGGGCGTCGACTTAGGGCACAAGGCGGTGACTGCCGCTCCGGGTCGTTCCTAGTGCAAAGAGTGTCCATCGCCATCCAACGCGGAAACGCCGCAAGTGTCATGGGCACCTTTGCACCGGGATCGATCCGAGGCGGCTTATTCGATCAATAGGTTTGACTTATGATTTAATTTATGTATTGTTTGACTGTTTTTAGGGTTCCGATACCAAAATGGTAAAAAAAAGGAACCCTTATGGTGCCGCTCTGTCTGTCTGTCTGTCACACCTCTATATCTCAGCAACCACTTATGCTATCGACCTGAAATTTGGAATCGTTTTAGAATATAGTTGCCCAACTTAATTGCACATGAATTTTTTTTAAAAAGTATGATTATTAATGTAAAGGGGGCCAAAATAGGGGGGGCCAAATTTCAAATTGTCGCTACTAGGTCGAGTGGGGTATCATATAAAAGGGCTTTACTTGTACACTTGAAAATATATTTTTGTATTTTTTTAAGTTTCTTAGTTTTCAAGTTATGATGAAAAATGTCAAAAAAAAAATACCATTCCCCCCCCCCACCCTTATCACCGAAGTTTGAGTAAAGAAATATGCAAAAAACCTTTACAAACAAATTTAGTTTTGCGGTCCTGAAAATGGACTTTATTGCTTCCAAAAATACTATAGGTATATCGGAACCCTAGGCGCGCGAGTCCGACTCGCACTCGACCGGTTTTTTATCTGTGTTTTTGACTGTTCTAACTATCCTCTTAGTTCAATAAATAAATATTTTCGGTTTATACTTTATTTTTCTTTAAAATGAATAAAATTGGTCAGGGAAATTTTTGAAAATGGTCAGGGATAGTCAGGGAAAAGTCAGGGAAATTTTTTGGGCATTAGCGGTGGACACCCTGCGTTTGCATAGAGTTTATTTTGCATCAATTTATGTTGACAAAAATTTCGTGTGCGCGCAAGCTAAACAGAGATATATCATATCTGACATTAGCAAAACGGATAAGCAAAGGTCATTGTTCACTGAACTTTATCTTATAGTGCCTGGGCGACCGACCATTGCTCTATGAAATCTTAACCGAATCCCACCAACAGATAGCGCTGTAAGGTTTCTGAAACGCGCTATTTATAAAAAAACGCTCTATTTATAAAAAACGCTCTTACAAAAGCAGACAAAAGAATTTTCCCAGACTAGCCAGACCGATTTTTCACATCCGAAAACCCCCGTATACTAAATTTCGTTGAAGTAGTTAGAGCCATTTTCGAAAAACCAAATATTGCTTGTTTAATAGTATACCAAGTACAAACAATTCTGGCTGTGACCGTTAATGCGCAGGAGTCAAAAAATGAGTCTCGGTGTGAGCGCGGCCGGTGGTGGCAGAAAGCGTGCGAATCGTTCATTGGCTCTCTGCCTGTCACCTATGCGCAGAAAATAACCGTCATAGTCAAACTTATCCCGCACACGCTATGTAGGATTTTAATTTACACACATACCATTGAAGTTTATTGCCCTTTCCCATGGTATGGTGTACAAAGGCAAGGCTTATTAATTAAAAAAAAACTACTTATATTTCTTTTTTTTTTGGGAATAGAAATAACGTGTTTATTATGATACAGGTGGATTCCCTTTGGAGCCAGCCTACTCCTTCGCAAGACCTGCTGTGGATGCAGCAGACTTTGAACTCCCGTAACGACACACGTGTTAACAATCTGCCAATGTTTTTCTGGGATCAACAGGTAAGCTCTTCGCCTCCAGTTTTGCAAATTGTGAAGAGAAAACGACGATCACTTAACTACCTACCTACTTTTATACAATTTGGGGTATATTTCTGTAGAGACCGGCAATGCCAAATATTCAATATTTACTAAAAATAGTAGCATTTTGTTAAAGTTAGCATAAAAAGTTTAAACTTTTTTTTATTTATTATTACGAATTAGCTCCCTGTCCAGCAATATACTTTATATATATTATATATATAATAATATCATTTATTCAAATCGTTATATTAGGTCTTTACCTTTACCTATGAAATTGCCGTTTTGTATGGCGAATTTTAGGTAAACTCAATTTTAAGTACTAACATTTTTGCATTTTTCTTAGGAATTATAAATCCAATTCTTTTTATTAATTTTTTGCATTATTGGGATTAAGCTAACAGAAGCTTAAATTTAATTTTCGAAAAATATTATCTGTAAAAAAATATAACAAATCTAATGATGAAATCGGACGACATTTAAGACGAACAATTTTCGAACCATTAATTTTGTATATCAAACGAAAAATAAAAACTTTATTTTATGCGTAAATTGATAACCTTGAAGTTAACTTTCAAATATAACACAAATGAAGAAAATAGCATTAGAATTATAGGAATTATGATCTCATTAATCTGTAAGAAAATTTCGGCAATGTCATAGGTAAAGACCTATTACAATTAATACTTATAGGCTAAACTTATTCATAACAGTGGAAGATTAATTACATTTGCCTGAACTAGGAAAATCCTGTATTTCAGGCGGACACAGGGCTTACAAACTTCTAAAATTAAAAATAAATAATATTGCAAATACTTAACCTAAATATTAAAATAAATTCATTTTGTGACTGTTAACAATTTTTCTGTGTCTTCGTAGGACATACTTAAGAGGGCATCTTGGAGAAGTTTTTTAATTTCACCATAGCAATGGGAATATAGATCAAGCCTCGAATTCAGTCTATTGTAAAGTAGAGGCCCTAGAAAAACAAAAAATCTGGAAGAAAAGGCAAACCTTGTGTTGCTTTGAGGGCAAACAATATCGTTCCTTCTTTTGTTAATCTGCTCAGGGTTGAAGGGGAACGCGGCGTGTTGTTTTAAAGCTATACTCATAATAAATAATTGTCTAACTGTTAATACTTTGCATGATTTGTAAAGGAGATAAGTGGGGTACAGAAAAGGACGAAAAGTGGCCACTTTCAAAATCGCTCTCTGTGCTCTCTCAACTGATAGTAAAAAAGTTTTCCCGTACCACCCCATGAGGAGATACAGTAAGTTAAAATACTTTGACATAATGCCAAATAAACTTGTCTAATTATTTTTGAATCAGCAATAGAGCGTAGTTTTTTAAAAACATATATTAACTTACGAGTTCTGTTTCTTACGGCTTCAGTATGCAATTTAAATAGAGTTTCGTCTATTATGATTCCTAAGTATTTTAGTAGTGTTAATAATACGAATCTCTGGACATTTGCATGGGTGATTTGATGAAACATTGCAGTAATGTGCAAATAATGAAAAATTTGTAGGAAATGGATCGAACTTGCGCATACAGAAATGAATGTAATTAGTTTTGGCTGGGTTAAGTGTCAATAAGTGTTGCTGAAGCCAGTTATTTACCGTGTTAAAGCCAAGTTGTGCATATTTATAGAGGTCTTCCTTTGATTTTGCAGAAAAGAGTAGAGCAGTGTCATCAGCATAGGATACTATTGTACCACCATCCAGTTTGAGGTTACAAAGGTCGTTAATGTAAATCAAAAACAGTGTCGGACCCAGGATACTTCCTTGGGGAACTCCGAAAGAGGTGTTGCTCATGTAAGAGTGAAAATGTTGTCCACTTTTACGCATTGAGTGCGTTCCTCTAGATAATTTTCGAAAAGTTTGAGTTGAGTACCTCTTATGCCTAAGTCTTCAAGCTTGTGCAATAAGATAGGAATAGAAACTGAATCAAAAGCTTTGGCGAGATCAAGGAAAATTCCTACTGCTTGATTACCCTTGTCAAGTTCCTAAACTAAGAAGTTAGTGAGTTGATGCACAGCATCCGCAGTAGATAACTTTGACCGAAAGCCAAACTGCGACTTTGATAGAAAAGATTGTTTCTCCAGATATTGGACAAGTCTGTTATTAATAATCTTTTCTAATATTTTAGATGTTGATGGGAGTAAAGCAATAGGTCTATAATTCGTAATTTGAATTTTACTGCCAGATTTGTGAACAGGAACAACAACAGCCTTTTTAAGACATTTAGGGAAAATCCCTTCTGACAGACATTTCCTAAAAATAATTGTCAGCGGTGGGATCAGAATATGCTTGAAACTCTTAAGAATTTTATTTGAAATGCCATCCCATCCTACTGCAGAATCGTCCTTTAAGCCCATGATAATTTTTTCAACTTCATTCTGATCAATGTCTAACAGTACAAAAGACTTTAAAGTATAGATTAATGAAGTGCTGGGAGCTAAAGTTGAGTGCTGTTGGATGTCTTGTGCAAGATTTTTTCCTACATTTACGAAAAAATCATTTGCACTGTTTACTCACGACAATGGAGATTGAAATGCTTGTAGTAAACTTGTGGGTGTTTCGTGTTGTTTTGAGGTAAAAGTAACATTTTTAATATATGTTTCCAAACTAATTTATTATTTGTTCCTGTCTATTTTTATCGTAACACGTTTTAACTTTTTTTAGGAGGTTCTTACAAAAATTACGATATCTTTTGTAAGATAATTGTAACACTAAATTATCTGGCTTTAATTTCGCTTTTTTATGTAATTTGTCTCTATGTCTCATACAACGAATTAGTCCAGGAGTTATCCAGGGCTTAATAATTCGGTTTCTATTGCTTACACGGATTTTTATCGTATTTCTCGAAATTGCTTCTTGGACATTTTTTATAAAGAAAGACATGCAGAAATTTGCATCTTTTGCATTATTATAAACTGGGTCGAAGTCAATGTTACGTAAATCATTTTCAAGTGTGTTCATGTTAATTTTTGAAACTATTTGCGTGCGCTTTACAGAAGGTAATTTACGGCTTAAGGTAAGTAGAGCAGCACTATGACCGGTGGTGGTCGAATTTGTAATTAATGTTAATGCTGGGAAACTGGATTTAAGCATGATATGATCTAGACATGAACCTGAGTTATGAGTAGGCAGTGTGTGTGCGGGGAGTAAGCGGTAGAAAGAGCATAAGTCGAGGTACGCCTGGGCGGGAGGGTTGCTAATTCCTGGAAGAATATCAATATTATATGATGGTGATTTAGATATTTTATCCCTACATTTCCATAACCCTACATTTCCATAAGGGATTGAGATAATATATCGCTCTTAAAATCTAATGGGGCATCACATCCTGTCCAGACACTAAAATACGAGAGCAATACACACCAAAGCCGCCGACCCGCCGACACAGCCCGCCGACACAACCCGGCGGCCTATATAAAAATAACCATGTCGGCAACATTTGCCCGCGCGTGTTACCCGCCGACATGTCGGCGACTTGCGTGCCCGGAGACACTCGAGCTATAGTGACGTGCTAGTATCGCCAAATAAGTTCCTCATGTTGAGCCGCCGACATGTCGCCGGCAAAGTTTTCCGCCTTGCAATGATTGAAGTCGCCAACATAGCCCGCCGACAAAATGTTGTCGGCGGGTCGGCGACTTGGCTGTGTAGTGTCCTTACCTTCACCGTGTGCGACGCTTTTGAAAAAACAGCGCTTAATTTTTTGATTATTCAATTCGCACTATTTTGAGATATCATCATCACCCAAGGGGGTGAAATAAGGGATGAAAGTTCGTATGAAAATCCTTCAGTTTTGACATGAGGTACTTGAAATTTGGATGTAAGCTAATAATAAGGAGTAAAGAAACATGTGTACGGAGTTGGTATTTCACCATTAGAATGTTAAATTATTCCTGAGTAACATAAGCTATTTGATTATAGAAAAAAGTAGGAACTAAAACTTCAATAATGAAACCCAAGGTGAAAAGATAATACGAATTTAAAAATGTCTATAGTAAAAGTACTTATAGAAAAAAAAAATTTTTAAGCATTTCTAGATAATATTTTTAAGCATTTCTAGATAATATTTTTAAGCATTTCTAGATAATATTTTTAAGCATTTCTAGATAAACAATAAACATCCCCCAAAACGAAGCCGGGGCGGGCCGCTAGTTGACGTATAAATGAGGTAGAAATTAACACTGCCGAGCGTGTTGCTGCTAATTTTAGCCTTATCTACTTTACCTACTTTATGCAAATCGCATTCTGAGATCCACCATTTTTGTATATTCCTCATCAATTCTACTGTTTCTTGTTTTCGTCATGTTCAACTTTATCTTTCAGGATTCCTAACCTAAAATAGATTTCTATAAATATCCAACCATTTTTAAGTAGCCCGTGTGGTTTTCAGGACGAAAATTAAGAGAAATTAAAAACGGATCTCATGAGGATGGATATAGAAAGAAGAATTATATTTTAAAAATACTAGTTTTGTTGCTGAAGAAAATCTTTCCTTCGGGCACTTGCGATCATACAACTATGTAAACATAATGTTTTTATCATGGCAGATTATATTATCAACTATAATACTCGTATAACAGATTGATTTGTCGTTGACCTTTCTTTATAGTTTTAATAATTCGTTGTGGTATTATTTAAGAACTGGTGACATTTTACATTACCATTAATAATGTTTTAGTCAATTAATAAGAGTATTTTTTTAAGTAAATAAATATTCAGACACAACTCATTCTCAAGTCAATTATTTCTAAATGCTTTCTGTTTTGGGTACTAAACTACGGAATATAATACATGAATATAAAGGGTGTAAGCGACGGTGTACCAAAAACTGAAAAGGCGTGCTCAGCCTACGAAACTGTACAACTTTCCCATATAAATAATTTAGCTTCTTCATACAAACTGTTCGCTCAAAGTCAGCAAGGAAGTAAATATTTTTTTCATTTCCCTTAAATGTTTTTGGGAAAGTTGTTCAGTTTCATCGACTGAGTACGCCCTTTCAGTTTTCGGCACACCGTCCCTTACACTCACACATGACTTAGGTACGTCACAAAAATGTTTTCCACTATCAGGATTCGTACCCTTCCAGGCAGGATTAGTTCACACCATCCAGGTCGTTAAGTAATAGTCACGTTTAGGTAAAGGAAATATATAATCTTATTTTCAATCTAAATGTAAACAAAGTTACTGCAGAGGTTGTAACTATTCGCATGATAAAAACGCGTCATTTTCGAAAAAAAAATGTTATTTCGAGTTTTGTTGTAGCAATATAAAAATGGCTTGCTGTTTTGTCCCATATTGTTTTTATCGTCAATGGGCTTACTCTTGACCTCGATCTAGTCTTGAAGACAGAGATGAGGTCGACGATGCGGGGCATGCCCCGTCGTCCTACTGGAGTGTCCCACTGGTAGGACGACGGGGAATTCACGATTCCCCCTCGTCCTACTGCACTACTCGTAGTGTTCGAAACAAACTAGTTTTCATGTATCGATATTTTTTTTCTAATAAGTACAAGTAAAATATATTTTCCATACAAAATTACTTTAAAAGGAACGGGCATTCGGACAAATGAGATCGTCGAGATCTTCATTTCGGTTGACAGCTGTCAAACCAAAAACCACCATAACTCAAAAACTGTTCACCCTAAACAAATGCGTCTTTCCATTCTATACAAGGCCAGAACGCAACCATAGGAAACTGCTCGCGTATATATTGTAATGCTGTTTTTAAATCTGTTATTACAAAACATACACGAATTTTGCGTACTGATCGTGTATAGTTTGTATCGTAGATGCTCGCGGCGTCTTTCCATTCTATACAAGGCCAGAACGCAACCATAGGAAATTGCTCGCGTATATATATTGTAATGTAACGCTGTTTTTAAATCTGTTTCTACAATGCATAAGTCACAGGAAAATTGTATAATTTGTCATATATTTTGGCTTGGCATTCTACAAAATGCTGAGATATTTTTAGGGTTCCGTATCCAAAGGGTGAAAAACGGGACCCTATTGATATGCCTCCGATGCTTGTCTGTCCGTCTGTCTGTCAGCGGGCTGCATCTCATGAACCGTAATAGGTAGAAATTTTCACAAATTGTGTATAACTATTGCCCCTACAACAACAAATACTAAAAATAAAAAAAAGTAAAAAATTAAGGGGGGGCTCCCAAACAGCTAAAGGGCCTAAAAAAAAGTTTGACCTACCTGGGGTATCGTTGTTTAGAACTTGTTGAGTTGATAAATACTATATTTTTTGTTTTAAAAAATATGTTAAAATAAAGGAAAAAGATGCCAACCGTAATAGCTAGGCAGTCAAAATTTTCACAGATTATGTACTTTTGTTGCCGCTACAACAAAAAATACTAAAAATAAAAAAATAAAAATAAATTAAGGGGGGCTCCCATACTAAAGACCGGTTTTTATAGACAATTTTTGTTTTAGCTCAAGCGCATGTCGTATTCAAAAAATTTTAAACAGCAATTTACAAAAATTTCAACTAAAACTGATTATGTGGTGGTACGGAACCCTCGCGACCGTGCGTGCGCTAGTTCGACTCGCACTTGGCCGGTTTATATTATTTTATTACGGTGGATGTTGAAGCTGAAGGTCGGCCTGCTTGTATTAAATTTTTTGTTCCCTTGTTCTTCATGGTTCGTCTTGATATTAAATGTCGGCTGTACACGTATATTGCGGGACAGTCCTTTTTTAATGTTGTTAAAAATAATATTTTGGGTCTGTTGGTCTGTAGTGACATGTTTTAGAGGATTATTGAAAATATGAAAGGCTATTTAATGACAATGGACATTTTCCGTACCTCAAAAGCAAAAAACGGAATCCTTATAAGATCACTTTGTCCGTCTGTCTGTCAAGGCCCTTTTTGAAACGCGTGGAGGTATCAAACTGAAATTCATATCAAATACTCAGGTCTACTGTCTCTTAGAGCTGTGAAAAAATCAAACTTTTACGCCAACGCAATCAAAAGATAAACGTAACGGCTAGCCGTTTATGCCGCAAATTTTTGACACTCGCAAGGGAATCAAAACCTTCAGGGAATTTTGAAATTTGGTACGGAGCAATGTCTTATAGCACAGATAAAGGAAAAATTGCGAAAAGCAAACAATTTTAGATACATCATATAATAAAAATATTTTTAATAATTAAGGTCTTATAGCACAGATAGAGGAAAAATTGCGAAAAGTAAACAATTTTAGTTACATCATATAATAAAAATATTTTTAATAATTTTGAACTTACTACCCCTTTCCTCATGAACGCGTAAAGAAAGGTATTAAATTGAAATTCATATCAAATACTCAAGTCTACAATAAAGCTGAAACAAAATTAAACTTCTATGTCAACCAATCAAAAGAAACAGCAATTTAAGCCGCATATTTTGAAACTCACAACTACTCGCAAGGGAATAAAAACTTTAAGGATACTTCCAGTCAACCTAGAATCTTGAAATTTGGCATGAAGCAACGTTTTATAGCACACATAAAGGACCTTAAATTTTTAGATTTTTTTTAATGTGGTGTAAACCACATAAAAAAAAGTTTAGCAATAAAAACACCATAACTTTTACTTATACAACGTGTTAACAGAATAAGCGAAACTGAGAAAATAGTTTGTTCAGAATCGAGAGTAGAATCAATTTCACGGGTTTTTGAAAGGGGTAAATTTTTTTTATTACCTAAATTTTTGCCGCTTCTATTCAAAATATTTCTGTGGATACGCGCGCTGGCCGTCGGGCGCCGCGCGGTTAATGAGCGGTGAGGAGGGGAGTGAAGTGAACGTGGCGCGTTCGCGGAGTGCGCGGACTAGAACAACGATGAAACTAGAACAGTGATAAAATTTTAAAGTAACAATATCTAGATAAAAAACTTTTTTCAAGATTTTTTTTACGGGAATGGATTTATTTTAATAAAAATTAGTTGGGGTCAAATCAAATCAAATCAAATCAAATCAAAATCGTTTATTCATTGTTGGATATTAAAATCTCTTAATGACGTCAGCTAAACATGTGTGTTTGAGGGTTTCGCTTATTCCATTACACGTTGTATACCTACAAGTTTGTACGGAACCCTCGGTGCGCGAGACCGACTCGCACTTGGCCGGCTTTTTTGTAACACCTTGTATATAGAATGGTACATGGAAATTTGGTAAATGGTATATGGAAATTTATGTAGGTACGAGTACACACTGGCGCACGCCAGTAGTAACACTGACCTCGAGCGTGTTTCTGGTTTCAGGCGTTATTAGCGCTCGTTATGTTACCACTTACGTGCTGCCGTGCGCTCCATATTTACGTACTTAGCAAACAGTGTAATAGTAGTCCTTTCATACTAACCGAAACTTGATATTGCGATTTATGGAAGTAATTTTAATCCAATATTAATATAGTTTGCTTGTGAATTCGTTTCAGCCGTCTGCAATCGCATCGAATTCTTTGCTTCCTGAAGGTTTACCGAAAGAGATTAAAACAGAAGACGAAATACTAGCGCAACTAAGAGCTTCACAGAAAATAAACGTCCCACCGAAGTTGGCCTTCGGTAGCGATCCACCGATGCCGACCGGCCCCCCGCCACCCGCAGCCAAGCCTGATGACAGCTTCCGCTCTAACGTAAACATAACTCCCAATTTGGAAGAACTACAGAAATTAATTCAAGGAGATTCTTTAAAAGATATTCCTCTACCACCTGCGCCGCACGAAAGGGAACCCGAAAATGATTTATGCCAGGTATAACTAACAAATTGTAGTTATAGAGTAACAAATATCTGTTTACAGGTGGATACAACGCCACTGCCACAGTAAATATATAAGCTAAAGCCACTGCCCTAGTAATCTTGACAGTTTACGAGCAAAATATATGATAGCAGCGACCTCCTGTTACAGTAATTTTTATGCTTTTGGATTCTTGTCGCTCCGTAACAACTGAGCTACCCTTAATTGAACGTCAAAACAAATGCCCCATAGAATTTGTACGCAATAGTTATTTTATTATTTCTTGCAAACTTTTTGACTGGTTTAATTTAATAATATAAATTTTAAAATACTATCATAATGTATAGTCTAGGCAACGAAGCGGATCGTTGTATGAAGACCCCCGCATTAAATCCTCAGTCGATGAAACTTTGCTGGGGTATTATACATATTTAAAAGAGCGCGTGGGTTTTTATTGTCGCTTCTTTTTTTTTCCCACTATGACGCCACATTGTTTGTGAAGCGATGTAGTTTAGCTGACGTCATTAAGAGATTTTAATATCCTACAATGAATAAACGATTTTGACTTGACTTGAATGAGAAAAATCTTCTATAAAAAAACAATAAAAATCGGTTCTTTTAATTTTTCCATACAAAAATTGCAAAAAATTCATGAAATTTTTTTTTGTAAATTTTTTTTTGTTTATAAGAATTTACTTTTAATTCATGATTCTTTATCATCCTGTCAAATAAAATCGGCCTGAGAAATTTATGTTGGGGTCAATTGCTTCGTTGCCTACACTAGTAGAATTTCTAAATCCATCAATTACAAACAATTATTTCCTGGATTTCTCTAATTGGCCACCGACGATTCCTCGTTGTGATTCTCCGATGTAGGACACCTCAATGCCCTTTTGACTCACTCACTAAAAAAAAAATTAAATATTTATTATCTGTGGGAACCGTATTACATAAGCTAGTAACCTTTTGTTTTTTAATTCATGAACTATTTGTTCCCCTTAAATGAACATAAAACGAAAATTGTTTTTGAAAAATAGAGACAAAGCTAGACATTTTGGGCCTTTTCGCGAGCCGCGTTTTTAACATACTAAGTAAGTGCCTTGTGTGTAACTCAATGGGCTCGTATCGCTCTTACCGCTCCCAGCGCTGTTAAAAGAACGCCCAAAGTGATTCGGAATGATAAAATCGATATTATCGTTGATTCGGAACACAGCCAATGGCTCGGGGTCATACTACCTTAAAGAGGGATATTTTATGTAGCTTTCAACGATACGCAGTGTATTCCTTAGTCTAAACATGAAAGTGTTTCGTAGAGCGCATTATAGCCTAGACATCATCAAAGCTAGCACTCCTGACAGCACACATCTGCTTAGCAACATCTTTTATAATTTGTCAAGGAGTGGGATTTCCTGCTTGTGTCTGTTTCCGAACTCATATAACCCGAATTTATCGTTAAACGTCGACCTTTTCTCTGTCCGCAGGGCTAGATTAAGATATTGATCTAAATTAAGTAAGCTCATTCATAGAATCCCATTCAATAAAATTCAAAGTAAACCCAAATTCTCTCTATCACTAGTATTTTTAACTTGTTTATATTTTCAGACAATAGCTAATGTAAGGGATAGCGAAAAGCTTGCAAAGGAGGTTGCGAAACTACAACAACAACCTATACAAAACAAAAAGACATTGACGCCAGAACCCAAAGCCTCAAAACAAGTGAAAAACGAAACTGAAAAGGCATTGAAAAACAAAGAAACCAGCACAAAAGTTAAAAACAGTAAAAAAGTTAAAGACGAAAAGAAAGAAGAAGTTGCTATACCTGACCTAAAAGTTAAAGATGAAGAAGATGTGAACACAGAAGTAAGTATTACACAAATTTAATAAGCCGTTATACTAAATTATAACTATCGTGTCTATTAAAATAGATTGTACAACAAAAGAGCATTACAAAATTTTTATGGTTCGGATGCTATTTTAAGCGTAGTTATAACTACGGGTAAAATAGCATAACTATAAGGAAAAAAATCGTACATTCTTGAAACTGGTCAAAAATCATGTTTAGCATGAGGTTCACGAAATCGATGAGTCTACAAAAAGTGTAGTGGTAAGACATGGTTTTTTTTTAGGATTCCGTAGTCAACAAGGAATCCTTATAGTTTCGAAGTCCTTTTTTCACATTTCCAATATCAATCGTTGAGCTGCCAGATACAGGAGGGAGGGGGGGGAGGCACAAATTGTGCTTTGAAGCTAAATGTTTCGCCAAGTTTCGCTAAATCGAAAAATGATCTGGGCACACTTGCAACACAGATAGTCTGGCTTTAATTAAGTAAACACTTGTGTGTTTTTCTTTTATCTTTCGTGTTGTGGTGTATTGTACAAAAATTCACAATTTACTACCAAAACACCCGCGGTTTGAGAACTAAGACTAATGATGTATACAAAAATATTCTTCTTAATAATTATGACATTATTGTTTTTACGGAAACTTGGCTTAACGCTAGTGTAAATGATGCTGAATTTATTGATTCCCGATATGTTGTATATCGTAGAGATCGAATAGCCACAGGTTCTAAATCCGATGGTGGTGGTGTTTTAATAGCCGTCAACCGCAAATTTGAGTCTTACAGACTACACAACTGTGAGAGTGACTGTGAGGACGTGTGGGTAAACATTAAACTTAAACTTAATGGTAACTTGAAAACAATGTCTATCTGTAGTGTGTATCTGCCGTCGCCTGCTAAGCTGGATTCCCAACAACGATTTCTCGATAATGTTGATATAGTAATGAGCCAAATGGATAATGACATCATAATTCTAGGAGACTTCAATTTAAATTTCATTAATTGGAAAGCTAATGACCCTTGCACATACATGACTCCAGTTAACTATGATAAATCCATCGGATATTCTCTGGTTAATTTCATGGCAGTGAATGATCTTTATCAATTCAATAATATTACTAACAAGGATGGAAAAGTTCTCGATTTAGTATTAAGCAACTTAAAAACATCTTATGTTTCTAAACCTCTAGATTTGTTAAGCAGATTGGATACCTACCATCCCGGCCTACTAGTAATGTTACCAGTGGATTGTACCCATAAACCTGAAAATCTACTTCCAAAAGTACGTGCTGATTTAAATTATTTTAAAGCAGACTACGAGTCCATATTAAAAGATTTAAAAGAAGTTGATTGGCAGGAGGTTTTCAGTGAACTCGATGATGTCGACGAGATGGTTTCGGTGTTTTATAGCATTTTAAGAATTACAATTGAAAAAAATGTACCCAAGCGTAGAGCTAAATCAAAGAAATATCCCGTTTGGTTCAACGCGAAATTAATTAAGCTTTTAAGGGAAAAAGAAAAACATCGCATATCTTATCTTAAATTTGGAAATCCTCGCGATGGGAATGAATTCGAGTTACTAAGAGAACGTTGTCATAAACTTATTGATATTTGTTACAGTATATATAAACAAAGAATCGAATCATGTATCTGTAAAAATCCTAACACATTCTGGCGATTCATTAAGGATAAGCGTAAAGGTCTTTCGGCACTACCAGCAACTATGAAAATGAACAATTCTGTAGCCTCAACGGGTACCGATATTGCTAACCTATTTGCCAAACACTTCTCCTCAATTTATTCAACGAGTACCTCTAAGTATAACAATACTGAATCTCCTGGAAATTGTCTATCCCATTTGCAATTAAAGGTCACCGATGTAAGGAGAGCTATAAAACGCCTTAACCCGCAGAAAGGCGCAGGACCGGATTGTATACCACCAGTCTTTGTGAAGCATTGTGGTCCTTACATTGCGCTTCCGCTCACACTTATTTTCAATCTTTCTCTTTCGAAGGGAGTATTTCCGGTGGATTGGAAGAGATCAAGAATTATACCCATTTTCAAAAAAGGCGATCAATCGGACGTAAAAAATTATCGGCCCATATCCATCTTGTCATGCTTCTCTAAGATTTTTGAATCTCTTATTAATCCCTTGCTCTACAGTCATGTCGAATCTAATCTATCAGACTATCAACACGGGTTTCGACTCGGTCGTTCCGTGGAAACTAACCTTGTATCGTTCGTGTCTACTGTTGCACTCGAAATGGATAAGGGGCGGCAAGTCGATGTGGTATACACGGACTTCAGCAACGCATTCGATAGGGTCGACCATTCTATTCTTCTAACAAAATTGCAAGTTCACGGAATCAATGGTCCTTTGCTTTGTTGGTTCTCATCATATCTTTCAGATAGGCCACAAGTGGTTGCTGTAAACGGTTTTGTATCAGCCAAATTCACCGCCATATCAGGCGTTTCACAGGGCTCCCATTTAGGCCCAACACTTTTCCTAATTTTTATCAACGATATTACCTCCCAAATTAAAAATTCTCATGTTTCAATATTTGCTGACGACGTAAAAATTTACAGAACTGTATATGGTTTAACGGACGCTAATCTAATCCAATCAGATCTCTACAGTATTAAAACTTGGTGCGACAACAATAATATGACTCTCAATCCTCATAAATGCTCCCATATTTCTTTTACAAAAAAAGTCAATCCCACGCTAACAACCTATGAGCTAAATAATACAGAACTAGCGAAAGTTGCCCAAATTAGAGACCTAGGCATCATCCTTGACAGCCGATTAAACTTTTCAACCCATATCGATAAGATAGTCAATAAAGCCGCCTCAATGCTCGGTTTCATCAAACGTAACTGTCGCAAGTTCAAACAGCCACTAACTCGGAAAATTTTATATAATAGTCTCGTCCGTAGTCACCTGAGCTTTGCTAGCGTTGCCTGGAGTCCTGTATATAGAACGCCATCGCAGCGAGTGGAAAGTATCCAACGCGCACACACGAGACACCTAGCCTACCTGGTTCCAGGTATCACTCACAAAGAACCATACATTCAGCGTTTGGCATTTTTTGAGATGCACACACTTCGTAATCGTAGAGTGATAGCTGACCTTATATTTCTCAACAAAATCATTAATAATAAAATCAAGTGTACTCACATTCTCAATGAAATAAAAATTAATGTTCCATATAATTTCCCGCGAAAGCCAGTTACCCGAATTTTCAATGTAGAAAAGTGCCGAACCAATCTAGGCTTACATCAACCACTCGCCAGAATGTGCTCGCTCTATAATGATGTTAGTGCAAAATTACCCGAAATCGACATTTTTGGTGACTCTCTTACTGTTTTTAAAAACAAATTGCTAAAACACATGTCCTGACTGTTTCTCTGTTTCTCTTATAGATGAGTTATATTTTATTTATCCAATGTTTCTTTAATGTGATATTTATGTAATGGTGTTTATAAAACCCTATTACTGTTAAATTATAGTAAAATTGTTTATAAACTATCCCTAAAATTCCAATTTAGAATTTGTCTTGTTCTTAACTTTATTTTTCACGATAATTACTGTTGATTGATTTTATTTAATTATAATACTGTTGCCGAATATGGTCAATGCTGTGCACACCTATAATTGGCATACATATTCTACCCTTACCTATTTGAATGTATCCACATTGTAATTTTAATATGTTATGCTGTTGGTTTGCCTTAATAAATAAAATAAATAAAATAAATATTTTTAGAAGAGCTATCCAACGACACCCCACACCGTGGGGTAGACGAGAAAAAAAAATGCATCTCTTTACACATGAGAGGTACCCCCAATTCTCTTTATATATTTTTTTTTACCACTAATTGGTTGATGTGATCAATGTGTACACTTATACCAAATTTGAGCTTTCTAGCTCTTGACAGAAAGACAGACGGACTTCAAAACTGTAGGATTCCCTTTTGACTACGGAACCCTAAAAAAAACCACGTCTTCCCACTACACTTTTAGTAGACTCATCGATTTCGTGAACCTCATGCTACAGGTGACTTTCGACCAAAGTTTCAAGAATGTAAGATTTTTTTTTCCTTATCGTGGTAGTATTTGGTTCTACTTTACCCATAATAATACTGTAAAAATGCGGTCTTGTACCAGAAAAAAGAGTATTACACAAGAATATACTTCTTGAATGATAAACGTGTAATTTACATAAATTCATAAAATCCAACGTCAATAGAAAAAAAAATTGTATACTTTTTTCAAAAATATAGAATTTGCAATTACTTTCATATACGTCCCAATAATGTCGAGGTAACAAATAATTATAAACTAAACTGAACTTAACCTTCTTAAATGTAGTTGATTCTTACATATTCATGAACTTCCTTTACCTACCAAATCCATAAAAAGATTGTAAACGGTGATTTGCAAAGATTTTGTTGGTATTTATGTTGGATTTACCTTAAACCTTAACACTGTTTCAATTATGATAAAGGAAAATTAAATTGTGAAGATTTATTCATATATTTTGGTATAAAAGTTGAATAAAACAAAGAATGTATTTTTTTTAGGAGGATTATGTGGACATATTCAATATGAATTGATAAAAAAAAAAAATATTTTCTTCTGAAATTCCATGATTTTTAAAACTTTGGACAGCAAAATAAATAATTAGTAGGGTAAAAGATCTTCCCAGAAAGCCATACATACTCGTACACCTTTTCCCCGCTAATTGACCTCTCCACAGGTCTCAAGACGTAAGTTGTACAGCTAAACGACTTCTACAGTATAATTCTATAGAGACCATTGTTTTTAATAAAAGGTAAGCGATTCATAAAGAACTGGACAAAAATACTATTATTTATCTTTTAAACTATGTTAAAACCCGATATAATATCGGTAATAATTGTAAACATGATTTTTGGCGCTATATTGCTTGACTTTTTGCTACTTAGTATAGCAAGCAGAAAACGGGTTGATGATATTGTCAAAACTAGTATTAGCTCGCTCACACGTTCCGGATTTACTTCACGTAAATAGTGATAGCTGCATATAACTTTCAATCATGCCATCCACATATGCGTGGGTTTCCAAAGTCTTTGATTCTTGTGAATAGGAACTAGAACAATAGAAACACTTTTAGATTAAAAGAAAATAATGTTTTCAAGTTGTATAGCAAGTGTTAGTTAAACATTAGTTTGATTCTGCTTACAGCTTTTATTTGCGTACAAGACTGAATTAATTTAACTAAAAATAAGTACGATGGTTCGAATCTGGGTGGGGAAAAATTTGGCATATTCCTTTATGTAGATTCTATTAAAAAGTTTTACATAGAAATATAATCTATCGACCTACAAAAACACGGCTATTACAAAATTATTTCCGTTACGCCATACAATCTCTCGTAATTTACTGGAGTATAAAGGATTCTAACTGCCGCACTCAGAGATGTCACTTAAAGTTAATCGTTGATTAAGTCTCGTGTTGTAACTTTCTTATTCAATGAAATTGAAAAGGACAGCATGAGACTTAACGAATGATTAACTTTAAGTGACGTCTCTGAGTATGGCAGTAAATAGAATCTTAAGCGACGCGAGGGTTATTGAAGTAACAGTGATACAATTCTACTTTTCATCTTGCTCTTTGAGAAAAGGAAACAAGAGGCGCACATAGCTCAACTCAACGACAAATAAACGACAAAAAATATATCGAGACCCGAGACCTTTATACAATTTAGTCAAGTGTTCTTGTGTGAACAGTAAAGTATCTATTTTATGTATTTTGAATTACGTCCTGCCAGTAACTTGTTTGTACAATCTATTAATTTTGATTTCGGTTCCGAAACGCATTTAATAAAAAAAAATCACAATTTTCATTTTCCTAAGTTAAGTAACTCTTATGCCCGTTATAAATTCCCCTGGAGAAAAGATCCACTTTAGGCGAACCAATCAGCGTTGTTTGAATAGATGGAATGAACAAGAATATCAATACCTATCAATGTAATTTTGCTACAGAAAAGATCAGAAGAATCTTCGCCTACGAAAAATAAGAAAGAAGATAAAGTAAACAAGCGTGAGTTAGAAAAAGAGAAGAATCAGTGGATCAAAGAGGGTTTTACTATCGTCAAAACAGAAAAAAATGTTAAAGATGGCAAAAAGAAGACTGAAGAAGTAAAAGCAGTTGAAGACGCTGAGAGGAAGAGGTTAGCGCATGTACAATGAAAGCTTAGGCAGTGTTTTGGTAAAGTTCTTTGCACTAAATTTATTTTTGGATCAGTAGAAGCCTTTAAAAATTTCAAGGCTTATTGTAAAACTTATAGACTTTAAGGGCACTGCATGTTATCCTACGTCATCGAGTACACGAAATTTGCAACTTTGTAGCGATAGTAGTGGCCTGCTAGGTCCACAAAACGGGTCTGCCAATCCGAAACCTGGTAGGTCTTGTACAGTTGGAGCGAAAAGTAGGTTCGTGATAGGGTTCACGAATATCACGAACCTACTTTCACTCCGACTATACAAAACCTGCCAGGTTGCGGATTGGCAGACCAACGTTTTGTGGGCCTAGTAGGCCACTACTATCGCTACAAAGTTGCAAATTTCGTGTACTCGATGACGTAGGATAATATGCAGTGCCCTTAAAGTCTATTACTAAAATATGCTAAAATAGTACATTATTCTATTCGACAAATAGTACATTTATCACTGAGGGAGCTTATTGAAATACTGAGTTAAATGTGCAGTTGTTAAAAGCGTTTAGGCACGCAATGTCTGCTTTAGACGTCACAATTTTTTGTAGACCTTGGCTTGGCTTGTACTTTGTAAGTTTTAGGGTTCCGTAAAAATCCAAGTCTTATGATTGGCTTGACATTTGCTCTCAGAAAAGAAGAAGAACGACTGGCTGCAGAGGAGGAGAAGAAAAAGAAGCAAGCAGAGCTTCTTAAAAGGCAACAGGTATGGTGTCAATTTGGACGGAAACTTTACGAATTGTGACTTCGGAACTTTGTTTGGACTAATAAGGACGTGAAAATACTAGAGTCCTGGACATTTGGAGGCGCGGCCTAGAAAAAGAAGAAGGTCCCGTTTTTTAGTTTTACACACAGCCAAAAAGTCCTAGGAATAAATTAATCTACATAAAATTCTCTACGAAAAATTTTTTTTTTGCTGGAATCAATAATTAGAATGATCTTGACAGGGGAAAGTAGGCAAATAAAGTTGCGAAGTCAAATTTTCTGCTTTCGAACTTTACATTCATAATCATTCGTTTACAACACTTATTAACATTTTATGAACTAGATGGTTACAATTTTTAAAAATCTTTCCAAACTGATGATAACGATGATAATAAACTATGCAAAAGGTCGAAATACAAAAAAAACATATTTGACCTCCCATACAAAATGCGCTATCAGCTGATGCAGTTTCTGTGGCAAGTCAAACATTTATTTTGTCTATGACCTATGTTTCTTTGGGAAAATTTGTTGTTTCATGGGCAGATTCACACCCTTAAGAATTATCACACCTTTCCGTTACACGCTGTAGATGTAATTCTCTGAGTTCCTTTTGCGTTTTATTGCAATTATAGCCGACAATAGTCACTAAATCTATAAAATCACTATAAATTAAATATTTTTCTTAGGAAATCCAACAGCAGCAACAATTACGGCAAGCAGCTGAATCTGTGGCGAAAAAAGCTCCGTGGTCAGCCGTGGCCACGCAAGCCATGCAGGCAGTGAACAAGGAGGGTCTCACGCTGGCCGAGATCCAGCGACTTGAGCGCGAGAAGAAGTTGGAGCAGATGAAGGAGCAACAGCAAATGATGCAGATCATCGCCCAGCAGCAGGCCGCCGCGCTAGCCCGGGAGCAGGTGTGTTACAAACTAGATTTACTTTTGCTAATAGCTACAGTACGACAGAATAAAGATTTAAATTCGGTTAGCTTCTTATTTCCAATAATTTCAGACTGCATCTGTAACGAAAGATTAGTATGAAAAGACGAGTCAAATTCAAAACATACTCGTTTGGTATCACTGGTTGTAATTGGAACAGTAGTTAATGCCACGAATATCGTTAGGTTTGGTTGTCACTTGTGATGTGCACTTTTGCCCGCTGCTGTATACTAGTTTTTTTCTGTCGTACGGTATGCTGGTAGGAAACTGAGTTTTGAGTTAAGCTCGCCATTTTTATAAGTTTTACTTAAGCTTGTCTTGTAAATGTTGCCGTGTATGAAGAATAAAGAGAAAAATCTGGTGTGAAAATAACATACCAAATTGGTTTTGCTTTTGTCATAGTAGTTTCCGTTGAGCATATTGACTTTTTTTGGCAATCAAATCCTGATGAGTTTCACAAACAGCCTTGTTTATTTCAGGGAAGCGTGGATATTTCACTCATAATTACTAATTTTCAATGGATACAACATCTTTATCGTACAAATTAAAACAATTTTTTTCAGATTATCTTAGTGCGAAAGAATGAATATAGAACGTAAATCATTACATTTATATCAAAACCACCACAGGCTACATTTTTCTTTTACACTGTTGCATCCCTCCCGCGTCCCCCTCTGCCAGCACTCAGCCGTAGTACTGTATGTAGGGGTTACATTTTTTAATCATTACGTAACACGTGGATAATATTCTTCTTGCATTAAGAACTATTTTGTACAATATTTTTTATCTACACTCATATCGTAAACTTTGAAATATGATTCAAAAAGTTAATACGTAAGGCTGTATATTACACAGAGTATCTATAAAAAATTAAAAAGTTACCATTACGTAACGATTTTTGTATGAAAATTTTGCAAAGGTGTTACGTAATTTAATTTTTAGGGTTCCGTACCTCAAAAGCAAAAAACGGAACCCTTATAGGATCACTTTGTTGTCCGTCTGTCTGTCTGTCTGTCTGTCTGTCTGTCAAGACCCTTTAACTCACGAACGGGTAAAGGTATCAGGTTGAAACTAATACCATATATTAGGATCCATGAACCACACAAGATCTGAAAATTTCAATTTTTTACAACGACGCAATCAAAAGATATAGCATTTTATGTCCTCATCTCCATACATTTATTCAAAAATGCAAAACCTACAGGGTACTTCCCGTTGACCTAAAATTATGAAATTTGGCAAGAAGCTAGGTCTCACAGTACAAATAATGGGAAAAGTCTGAAATCATTAAATATTACAACTTTTCTCACAACTTATGGGTAACCAATTGTGGTGAGCTCCCGTTTCAAGAACATTCATATAAGAGAGGGGTCAAGTTGGATGGTCGCTGAGGCGATTTTTGTTTTAGTTCTATTTTAAAAACGGGAACACTTACAAACTTGAAAATTGGTATGTTTATAGTGCATAAGCTATAAAATAACAACAAATAATAAAATTTGGTCAAGCACGTGTCGGACTCAAAAAATCTAGCACATTAACTTACTGAAATTTCAACTAATACAATTATGTTTATGTGGTGGTACGGAACCCTCAGTGCGCGAGTCCGACTCGCACTTGGCCGGTTTTTTTTAATCATTACATAACACTTGGATACAATTCTCCTTGAATCTAAACTTTTTTTAAGAAGACTGAATAAAAGGTCTTTTAGAGAGCCCGTAAGTAATGTATCAGTTTTTCTTAGTAGCTGTCAAATATCAGTAGCATATTACAAAGTGTACCATATAAACATATTATTATTTAGGAGCAGTTAGAGTAACAGTTACTATAGTTACAATTATTTCATCTGTGGCTGAAAATATGCGCGCGCAGCCTGAAATTAGAAAGGACTTGGAAATAGATATAAGATTTGTCGGATTTGCCGCTATTTTCAAACATTTACCTTTTTCAAGTATTTTGTGCCCGTGAAAGTAATGTGAAAGTTTTTTGAAAAAGTAGATAAAGTGGTGCAGTCAGGATACTGCAGTCACACCATAAGATACTCAATAACTTATGATCTTCTCTCATATTAGTCTAGGACATTTTACGACAATACCTACAATGAATTAGGAATGAATGAAAATCGAAAAGAAAACCATGTCTTGTTAAGAAAAATGTTCTGCTTGTATATTTCAAAGAAGACCTAGCGGATATATTAAGGCGCCTTCTTTTGACTTATATTCGAACTGTAATATACGTACATTATATAAGTTGCCTTTGTTGTTTACTTACTTTTGTTTGATTTTTATAAGTAAGTACCTACCTATTGTATGAGTGAAGATAAAGTAGTATACGCAACTGCATATAATATGGTATTATATGACAGTTGCATAATAGTAGTTTATGCAACTGTCATATAAAACAGGTTATTAAAACACGAGTTTGGGTTTATCACATGAGGCGTAGCCGAATGTGATAATAGCATCAAACGAGTGTTTTAATACCATATTATATGCAGTTGTGTATACTACTTTATCTTCACTCATGCAATAGGTTTCTTTACTTATAAAAATGATAAAAATTAAACAAAAGTAAGTAAACAACAATGGTAACTTATATTATGTATATTACAGTTCTGATATGAGTCTGAAGAAGCCGCCTTAATATATCCGCTAGGTCTTCTTTGAAATATACAAGCAGAACATTTTCTTAACAAGACATGGTTTTCTTTTCGATTTTCATTCTTTCCCAATTCATTGTAGGTTATGTCATAAAATGTCCTAGACTAATATGGGAGAAGATCATAAGTTATTGAGTATCTTCTGGTGTAACTGCAGTATCCTGACTGCACCACTTTATCTTCTTTTTCAATAAACTTTCACATTACTTTCACGGGCACAAAAAACTTGAAAAAGGTAAATATTTGAAAATGGCGGCAAATCTAATATCTATTTCCTTCTAATTTCAGGCTGCGCGCGCATATTTTCCACTACAGATAAAATAATTGTAACTATAGTAACTGCTACTGTAACTGCTCCAAAATAATAGGTTCTTTATAAGGCACACTTTGTAAATATGCTACTAATATTTGACAGCTACTAAGAAAAACTGTTACATTTATAACCGTCTCTCTAAAAGACCTTATATTCAGTCTTCTTTAAAAAGGTTTAGGTTCAAGAAGAATTTTATCCAAGTGTTATGTTATGATTAAAAAGTTAAATTACGTAACACCTTTGCAAAATTTTCATACAAAAATCGTTACGTAATGGTAACTTTTTAATTTTTTATGCATACTCTGCGTAATATTCAGCCTTATGTACCAACTTTTTGAATCATAATTCAAAGATTACGACATGAGTGTAGATAAACTACTATTACATTACTAACGGCCTATATAGGGTGGGTGACTTTTAATTAGTTCCTCATAGCAAAAGATATTCATGTACTCATGATACTGAACAACTTTTCCCAAGGAACATAGGTCGAAATACGAAAAACCAAATTTGACCTCCCATACAAAATGCGCTATCAACTGATGCAATTTCTATGGGAGGTCAAAACTTGATTTTCGTATTTCGACCTATGTTTCTAGGGGAAAGTTGTTCAGTATCATGAGTACATTCATACCTTTTTCTATAAAAAACTAATTAAAAGTCACCCTATATAAAAACCTTATACTCAGTCTTTTTAAAATTGTACGGACGGAAAGAAAAGCATAAATTTTTTTGTAACCACATCAAAAAAGAGCGAGTGGGTTTTTATTGTCGCTTCTGTTTTTCCCGCCATGGCGCCACTTTGTTTGTGAAGCGATGTAGTTAAGCTGACGTCATTAAGATATTTTAATATCCAACAATGAATAAAATATATTTGAATTGATTTGAAAATAACTTTTTCTACTCCCATTTGTTAAAGTTAGAAATACGAAACCGGAAACAGTATCACAAACATTGCCATTCCGATAACAGTTGCGTAATATTTATAAATGCAACTGTCTACAATACGGTAATATAATTTTTTGTTAGGTTTGGTAACAAAATTACGTTAATACTATGTTGTATTGGTTGCCATCGGCTAATGTACTAGTTATTAAGCCATAAAGGACAACTTCAAAAAAGAATTCATGCACTTATGAACTGAACCCCCCCATACACAGTAATATATGATGGCTGGCCGAGAGGGATGCAGGATGCAGTAGTGTGAAAGAAAGAGAAAGATATACACTGTAATACATGATTGTGATTTACGTTCGCGCTTATTTAATCTGTCAAAAAATAACTTTTAATTTATAATTTAACGATAAACATCTTGATTTCCATTGAAAATTCGTAAATATGAGTAAAATATTCACGCCGACCGAAATAATTAAGGCAGCGCCGTACGAAACTCAAGAGGATTTTATTGCCAAAAATGTGGAGGTGTTCTAGTGCTCTAATACTACGACAAAGTAAACAAAGTTAGTAGGTTATTGTTTTAATGATTTTTATGCTCGTAGAAAAAGTAATGTATGCCACTGATTGCAAAGTAGTCATTGTAACATTCGTGCTGTCTATTGTGACATTCGGCTTCGCCTCATATCACAAACAAGCACTCATGTTACAATGACTATCTTTCTTGACAGTGGCATAAACTACTATTGTGCAATCCAGTGTTAATAGACCAGGGTCGATCATTTTTGAAACCAAAAAAAGGATGAAACGCAATGGAAAAGACGGAGAATATTATGAAAATGAAAGGAAAAATAATTTACGGTCGATCTGAGGTCGGAAAGGGAAAGGGGGTGAGTTTTAAGGGTAAAAAACGGTTAATATCGGTTTATCTCGATTTCCGGCAAAACTACAAGTCCTATGGAAAAAAGTCAAATGGCAAAGTTGTAGGTAATAAAAAGATCTACAACTCAAACTCAAAATAGTTTATTCATTGTTGGATATTAAAAAATCTTAATGACATCAGCTAAACTACATCGCTTCACAAACAAATTGGCGCAATGGTGGGAAAAAAAGAAGCGACAATAAAAACCCACGCGCTCTTAAATATGTTTGAATGTACAGGGGTGATACAATAAACATAAGTCAATTTGAATTTTGAATTAGCCTGTTGGAACCGCAGCCTAATCCCATGGATTTTCTCTTCTAGATAATCTGATATTTTATAATAACCTTTTTTAAATAATTTCTGCTTAATAGCAGTTTTGAATTTATCTAACGGTAAACTTTTAATATGAGTGGGTACCTTATTATATAGGGTGACTTTTAATTAGATCAGCTGATAACGCATTTTGTATGGGAGGTCAAATTTGGTTTTTCGTATTTCGACCTATGTTCCTCGGGGAAAGTTGTTCAGTATCATGAGTACATGCATACCTTTTTCTATCAAGAACTAATTAAAAGTCACCCGATATATAGAAGCGTATACATTGACCTTTATAAGTTTTACTAATTTTGTGAACACGGCTGACATGAGAAGCAAGTTGATTCTTGTTTCTTATGTTGACACTGTGCCTGTCACTATTTTTCTCGAAAATATGTATATTCCGTTTAACATATATTAAATTCTCATAAATGTATTGCGACTTTGCGACAAAAAAGGCAAAATGTTGATTTCTTTAAATTTATTTCTAAGAGATTCTCTAGGCTTCATTTTATAAATTGCACGAACAGCTAGCTTTTGTAGTATAAAAATGCTGTTTGCATCTTTAGCATGACCCCAAAACAATAGGCCATATGACATGAGACTATGGAAATAACTAAAGTAGACTAACCTCGCGGTGTCTACATCCGTCAGAGCTCTTA
Source organism: Athrips mouffetella (assembly GCA_947532105.1). Taxonomy (NCBI): domain Eukaryota; kingdom Metazoa; phylum Arthropoda; class Insecta; order Lepidoptera; family Gelechiidae; genus Athrips; species Athrips mouffetella. Next base: position 27,229,185 of record OX383956.1, on the reverse strand, counting down.
TTCTTTTCACTGCGTATGCTGCAGAACTGAGTCTGTTCGACAATTTATTAATTTGCTGTCCCAATTGTAATTTGTTGTCTAAGGTTATACCTAGGAACACAGCAGATTCCACAAGACTCAATTTTTCATTTTTTACTAATATGTTTTGTAGCAGTTGGCGTGACATTAGGCAAAACAAATTTAACACACTTAGTTTTCTTTTCGTTAAGCAAAAGATTATTTACGGTGAACCATTCAACTACATTAGAGGTAGTAGTATTTACATAGTCAAAATTTGATTGTTGTCTTTTGACTTTAAAAATCAAAGACATATCACCTGCATATATTACTATCTCATTCTTGTCCTTTACAAGGTTTGGCAAATCGTTAATGTAGACAATAAACAGGAATGGTCCCAGGATCGAGCCTTGTGGAACGCCCGTACAAATTTTTGATCCTAGTGACCTTTTCCCATTTACATCAACCTTCTGGATCTCACTTAGATACGACTCCAGGAGGCGTAGAGCCTGGTCTCTAATTCCATAATGGTGTAATTTCCTAATAAGAATATCATGATGCACACAATCGAAAGCCTTGACAAATCACAGAAAACGCCAATGGCATCACTTGACTCCTCCCAGGCGTCAAATATACTTTGAATTAGCTCGACACCTGCATCGATTGTTGAGCGACCCCTCTTAAAACCGAACTGTTTGAGGTTCATCAAGTTGTTGCGATAAAAGTGGCTCTGAATCTGATTTAAAATTATCTTTTCAAATATCTTACTAAGAGTTGGTAGTATAGAAATTGGTCAAAAATTTGTGGGGTCTGATTTACTACCAGCTTTAAACAATGACATAATTTTACTATGTTTCATCAAATCAGGAAAAACACCATCATCTACACATTTAATAAAAATACTAGATAAGTATGGTGCAATGCTTTCTATAATGGCACTAATAATTTTAACTGACAGGCCATCTATATCGGCAGTCTTTTTCAATTCAGATTTAAAGGTTTTAATTACAACTACAGCATTGACGTAACTGAATTTAAAATATATAATACAAACATCTACCTTTTGTTCGAGATAGGATTTGGCAAGAGCGGAACTGGAATATCCGTAAAGAAGTTTTTAAAAGCTTCAGCAACTTCTATATCGGTACTTATGATCTTATCATCAATCTTAAGCTGGAAGTCATTCATAAGACATGACACTTTCATAAGAAATATTATTGAAGGAAAAGTAGAGGGCAGGAGAGGAAGACCAAGACGCACTTATTTTGACAGAGAGAAATGGAGATTGCTCCACCGACAAGAGCGCGGCTCTTGAATATGAGAAGAATTAAATTTGGTAAAATAACGACATATCAGATGAAATTATGTCATAATTAAACTTCCTCTTATCTTATTTTCTTGTAAATCAAGGCTATATTCCCAGGAAGATTGAGCCATATAAGGGGAATTAGCGGAACAAATTAATTGATTACCAAAAGTTTTAGCTTTGGGTAGTCTTTGACTCTCTTCACAACATCAAATAAATTCCTCTCGATTATTGTCAGGGCTACTCGCAGGACAGGTCGAGAAAGGTCCTTTTTTTAGGACTTTCGCTAGTAACTTGAAAACGGTGCGTCTTAGAGACAAGGCTTTCAGAGATGAATTACGGTTATTCGTTTGCATTAAAACAAAGTTTATATGATGCACCAACGTAAGCTTCATACATTATTGAAAAATTTATTTGAATCGGTTCAGCAGTTCGTGAGTAAGTAACAGACAGTTCACTCACAAACTGCTGATCAGATTTAAATGAGGTTTTCAATAATGTGTCAACCGTAAGTTGTTGCAATGCACGAATATTATTTCAATGAAATCGGTTCACCATAAGACGAAATATTCGAATTTTAAATTTCAAGGGGCTGTCTGTTATTTATTCACGAACTGCTGAACCAATTCAAATGAATTTTTCAATAATGTATGAAGCTTACGTTGGTGCATCATATAAACTTTGTTTTAATGCAAACGAATAACCGTAACAGAAGATATGCGATTATGAAGTTTAAGGCGACGCAGCCGCAATCATCACTTCACACAAGCGAAGTCGTAGGGCACAACTAGTTATGTATAAGGAAAAAGTTGTGGTAAATTTACTAGGTTTTAATTCATCTCTGAAAGCCTTGTCTCTAAGACGCACCGTTTTCAATTTACTAGCGAAAGTCCTAAATAAGGACCTTTCTCGACCTGTCCTGCGAGTAGCCCTGACAATAATCGAGAGGAATTTATTTGAGGTTGTGAAGAGATTCAAAGACTACCAAAATCTAAAACTTTTGGTAATCAATTAATTTGTTCCGCCAATATCATCATTCTTCCCTCATTACTATGACTGAAGGGAAAACCAAGTAGTATCTCTATTTAAATTTATAAAAATATCTGGTAACATCTTTCATCATCAGCAACTTTTGTATTTACACTTTTTTCACATCATCTCAAAATTTATGTGAAAAATTCAAACACCAAGTTTTTGGTTTTTTATTTTGATTTTATAGTTTTTTTCTTTTTTCACGAAATTTGGTGAAAAGTTGCCTTTTTATTTGAATTAATATATTTATTTTTTCATCTTCTCAGAAAATGCAAAAAATCGATAACGACTCGAATTCGATTTTTTTAATCATTATATAGAAATTGATAATGAATATTAAAGAATATTAAGGTCCATAAATCACACAAGATCTGAAAATTTCAATTTTTATTTTCGAGCGGAGCGAGAAAGGTATTGTATTCGTGAAAAAAAAGTTTTTCTAATTTTCTCAAAAATGTGTTCTATATCACTTATTCATCATAAAAAACAAGTCTCCCAAAAATGTCCGTCCGTCGGTCGGTCGGTCCATCGGTCGGTCGGTCCGTCGGTCGGTCTGTCCGTCACGCTTTGGCCTAGCGGCTAAACGAATGGTCAGATTGACACCATATTTTGAATTTAGGAGTTTTATGCAAATCCATCGAAGGGTTCTGAGTGGTTTCCTTCTGGCTCTCATTTTGAGGGTAGCTGTCATACAACGAAAATGAAAAATTGAAATTCTCTCAAAAACGACACAATCTTGATGAAACTTTGCATGACCAAGCATCTCCATGTAAGATATCATGCACCAGTATCAATTGATCTGTGTAATTTCATATAAGGGGTGTTCCTGTACCACCAAAACGTAAATATGTGATTTACCCAAAATTGGTTCCATTGAGTATATTAAAATTCTCTATAATATTAATCCTGGATTGGTTGTCTACCTGACTGGATATTATTTATGATTTTTTTTTTCAATAAAATTTAGTACACAGGGTGTACCAAAAACTGAAAGGGCTTGCTCAGTAGACCAAACTGAACAATTATCCATAAGGAACATGTGTAGGGAAATTTAAAAAAATGTGCATGCAAGTATCCTACGGTAGTATCCATTGATCTGTGAAAATTCATATAAAGGGTGTTCCAGTACTACCAAAACTTAAACATGTGATTTACTCGAAATCGTTTGAAGTTTGTTAGTTTTAATGTTTGACAATTTGAATTCTGAATTGATCTGTATATTTCGTTTGAACATTTTTTTGGAAAAACGTAAATAAAAGTTTGTATTTCCATACTATGTGTATGGCATTACAAATTTAAGTTTGCGGTTGATAGTTTTTCCTTAAGTATTGCGAGAAAGTAAGTGCAGTGCTGCTGTGCCATTTATTTACAACGACGCAATCAAAAGATATGGATTTTATGTCCTCATCTCCACACATTTATGCACTTAAGTAAAACCTAGCTAGAGAGTACTTCCCGTTGACCTAAAATTATGAAATTTGGCAAGAAGCTAGGTCTCACAGTACAAATAAAGGGAAAAGTCTAAAATAATCAAATATCACAATTTTTCTCACAACTGAACTAATTAAAGTGAGCTCCCGTTTCAAGAACTTTTCTATAAAAGAGGGGTCAAGTTGGATGGTCGCGGAGTTTGTAAAGTCAAAGATCAAAAGCTTTTAGTATATCATATGGTAGATAGGTACGGAAACCTTAGGGCGTGAGTCCAACTCGCACTTGCCCGTTTTTTTTTAAATCTTGTACTAACGTATCATTCAATAAAAATTTTTTTAGGTTATCTTACATTAAGCATACTATTTTGTCTCACTAATAAAAAAAAAACGGCTAAGTGCGAGTCGGACTCGCACCCTAAGGGTTCCGTACCTATCTACCATATGATATACTAAAAGCTTTTGATCTTTGATTTGAGTTCAAAAGCAACAACTTTTGTTCTACGACTTTTCTAATAACGCACAAAAAAGTTTCCACTCCCCATACTAAAGTGGTCATGTGACCGACCCATTTCATATGAGTTGAAAATTTTTCGTGCGTTGTCGTAGAAGTCGTAGAACAAAAGTTCTTGCTTTTGACCTTTGTAATAACGTGGGCATACGCAAATCAGGTCCAAAAAAATAACCTTGTATACAGGGTGATTGGAAATTCGACGTATTTACTTTTTTCACATTTTGCCTTTTAATGTAGTAAGGCGGGAGTTTTCGTCAAGATACCTGATCTTCGGATGACTCCGCAGCCACTGATTTTCGACCACCGGTTCCATGGGCATATTTGCTCCATATGAGTTGCAGAACAACCCCCTTTCAGGAATACGTCGAATTTCCAATCACCCTGTATATATATTTTTTAAACCATCGGAAAGTAAAGATTTCAAAAAACAGAAAGCACACCAACTTTTTGAAAAAAGCTGATATTTGAACGGGTGAATTTTCGATTGAAAATTAGGGTGGTTTTTTCGATTTTATGTCAAAATAAGGTGAAAAAATAAATATTTCTATTCAAATAAATTACAGTGTATTTGGGACATATAAAGGTAAATTTTCACCAAATTTCGTGTTCAAAAAATATTTTTATAAAAGATAAAATAAAATAATAAAAACTTGTTTTTTTTTTATTTTTTCCCATAAATTTTGAGGTTATGTGAAAAAGTGTAAACACAAAAGTTGTAGGTCCAACTTTGCGATTTAACTTTTTTCCATTCAAATCAAATCAAATCAAAATCGTTTATTCATTGTTGGATATTAAAATCTCTTAATGACGTCAGCTAAACTACATCGCTTCACAAACAATGTGGCGCCATTGTGGGAAAAAAAAGAAGCGACAATAAAAACCCACGCGCTCTTTTAAATATGTTTGAATGTACAAGGTTGATATACAACATACATAGGTCAGTTTTAATTTTGAATTAGCCTGTTAGAACCGTAGTCTAATCCCATGGATTTTTCTCTTCTAGATAATCTGATATTTTATAATAACCCTTCTTACATAATTTCTGCTTGATTACAGTTTTGAATTTATCTAACGGTAAACTTGGACTTAGATTTGCCGGATATCAAGATAAACCGTTTTTTACCCTTAAAACTCACCCCTTGCCCCTTCCCGACCTTAGATCGCCCGTAATAGTAGATTGTATCATAAGGGAGCAAAGTAATATTTTTACGGCGAGGGTGCTTTTTTGAATCCAGAGCGAAGTGAGGGATTCTTTAGTAGAATCCTGAACGTAGCGAGGGATTCAAAGTACGTCGCCCGAGCCTTAAATATATTTGCGCCCGAGTGATACACTCTACTTTTCATCACCCACTATGAGAAAATAAAAGGCGCCTCATATTTTATTTATTGCTAAGCAACTGATAAAATCAAGACCCAATTAAATTTAGCATAAGTATAGGTTTGTATAAAATGTTATGTCAGAAGGTTATATCACTTAGTAGTCGCCTTTTATCACATATGCTTAGATCAAGACGCTAAGTTGCCTTTTAGCACCTAATGGAAGGTTAAGTCACTTAGTCACCTTTTATCACACAACGGCAGATTAAAACACTTAGTCGCCTTTTATGACACAAGGGAAAGTTAATTCACTTAGTCGCCTTTTATGACACATTGGCAGATTAAGAGACTTAGTCGCCTTTTAAGACACTAGGGCAGATGAAGACATTTAGTGGAAGATTAGGACACTTAGTCGCCTTTTATGACACAAGGGTAGGTAAAGACACTTGGTCGCCTTTTATGACACTATTGCAGATTAAGCCACTTAGTCGCCTTTTATGACACAGGGGTAGATAGTGGAATATTAGGATACTTAGTCGCCTTTTATGACACAAGGGTAGATAGTGGAATATTAGGATACTTAGTCGCCTTTTTCTGACACAATGCCAGATAAAAACACTTAGTCGTCTTTTAAGACACTAGGGCAGATGAAGACACTTAGTGGAAGATTAGGACACTTAGTCGCTTTTTATGACACAAGGGAAGGTTAAGTCACTTAGTCGCCTTTTATGACACAATGACAGATTAAAACACTTAGCCGCCTTTTATGCCACAAGGGAAGGTTCTTAGTCGCCTTTTATGACACAATGTCAGATTAAGACACTTAGTCGTCTTTTAAGACACTAGGGTAGATGAAGACACTTAGTGGAAGATTAGGGCACTTAGTCGCCTTTTATGACACAAGGGAAGGTGGGGCATGCCCCGTCGTCCTACTGGAGTGTCCCACTGGTAGAACGACGGGGAATCCACGATTCCCCCTCGTCCTACTGCACTAGTGTTCGAAACAAACTAGTTTTCATGTATCGATATTTTTTTCTAATATTACAAGTAAAATATATATTCCATACCAAATTACTTTAAAAGAAACGGGCATTCGGGAAAATGATAGATCTCGTCGAGATCTTCATTTCGGTTAACAGCTGTCAAATTTAAAACCACCACAACTCAAAAATTACTGACCCTAGACTACTCGTATGTTCGGACGAATTATAGGTCTCGACGAGATCTTTATTTCGTTTGACAGCTGTCAACCTTAAATCACTATAACATAAAAACTGCTGACCCTAGACTACTCATACGCGGACAAATGAAAGATGTCGTCGAGATCTCAAATAGTTTATTTATCATTTATCCGCACATACGAGTATTCTAGGGTCAGTAGTTTTTAAGTTATAGCGATTTTAAGTTTGACAGCTGTCAACCGAAATAAAGATCTCGACAAGATATATCATCTGTCCGAACATACAAGCAGTCTAGGGTCAGTAGTTTTTAAGTTATAGCGATTTTTGGTTCGACAGCTGTCAACCGAAATAAAGACCTCGACGAGATCTATAATTCGTCCGATCATACAATAGTTTAGGGTGAACAGTTTTTGAGTAATGGTGGTTTTAGATTTCACAGCTGCCAACCGAAATGAAGATCTCGACGAGATCCATCATTTGCCCGTTTCTTTTAAAGTAATTTTGTATGGAAAATATATTTTACTTGTACTTATTAGAAAAAAATATCGATACATGAAAACTAGTTTGTTTCGAACACAAGTGCAGGGAATCGCGAATTCACCGTCCACCTACCAGTGGGACACTCCAGTAGGACGACGGGGCATGCCCCGGGAAGGTTAAGTCACTTAGTCGCCTTACTATATTTGCGTCCGATTTCTTTGGCGCTGAACACTAAGATGTACCAAATTCAATAAGTGCGCCGCAAAGTACTTTGCGGCGCAGTTTATATCTATAAAATAATTTGCACTTCCGCCCTTGCTACACACAATGTTTTTCATCACAATTGCGAGGAATATAAAAAACAAGTCAAAGTCAAAAGTCAAAATCATTTATTCATTGTTGGATATTAAAATCTCTTAATGACGTCAGCTAAACTACATCGCTTCACAAACAATGTTGCGCCATAGAAGAAAAAAAAAGAAGAGTAAGATTAATCTTAGAATATTTATTCAAGTAGGTAGTTCACGCAAAAATTTAATTCTTTATAATATTAATGCTGCGCTGAAACTGTTCACGTCTAGGAATACAATATTATAATAATAATATTGGGGGACATTTCACACAAGGTCATCTGATCCCAAACTAGGCAAAGCCTGTATTATGGGTACCAGAGACTGATATACATACTTAAATAGATAAATAGATATTATGGTGCTATTAATCACACGCATGTTTTATTTCATAACTTATACTTTGTGGAAAGTAAAAAAACGCTTATACTTTGTGGAAAGTAAAAAAAAGGATGTATCCTAAGCAAAATTGCAAAAATTTTAAATTTTTATAAAAAAATATTGGAAATTGTGAAAACTAATTGAAGTTAATTAATTTTAAAGTAATTTCTTGTTTTAGGAACAGTTTAAAAACAAGATAAATTAAAAGCAAAAGATTATTAAAATTAAAATTTTGCTTAGAACCTCTTTGCATCAAAGTCTCATTTCGGAACAAAACCTCTTCTGACAGCCAGCTGTCACAGAATGTCAACGAAAAGTCAAGATGTCAGATAAAAAAGCGCTAGGGCGCATTTAAAAATTTTCCGACCGCAATACGTGTATGGATTGCGACTCATTGCGAACAAATGTGATGAGAAGTACTTTCCGGCGCACTTATCAAGTTTCATAGAAAACACAACCTTTGGGTGCTTATAAATGAGAACCCAGTCGTTCTTTCCGAATAGATGGGTTGAAAATAATTTTTTCTTTGATTTTTATAATATTCTCTTTTTGCAATGGTTTTCATCCTACTGTTATTTTTTTTTTGCACTTTTTATTATTTTTAAAGGCTTCTACCCTGGTTGATAAGGGATCTCTAGATCTAAGATACATGCACAAAAAACGGCACCGAAAAAAAGGCAAGGTAGCACCCGAGCGCGTGACGACTCGCTATGCCGAAGTGTGCATTTGTTTCGTGAAGAAAGAGGCACAACCACAATATTTTTGGGCACAGCAGACGGTAGACTTGTTGTAACAGTCCGCTAGTGTAGCCGGTACTTCAATTATTTTCGATATTATTGTAGTCATTGGCATGAGAAAAACGCTCCGCTTCTATGCGAGTATATTCCAAAATCTTTGGTTTGGAAGGAAAACAGCTTGAATAGTTGTTTAGTTCAAAGAGTTATTTAGTCGAAAAGGTTGTTCAGACTGATTTTATTTAGTTTACAAACGAAGAGCAATTTAGAAAAATGATATGTTTGAATTTTATTGAGATAAAAACTAAGTTTTGCAATACCGGCCACACTGGCGGACAAAGTCCGTGACTGCCCGTAGTGCCCGCCCGTGTCGGCCCGGCTATAATACTGATATTAGACTGTAAGGGCACTGCATGTTATCCTACGTCATCTAGTACACGAAATTCGCAACTTTGTAGCGATAGTAGTGGCCTACTAGGTCCACAAAACGTTGGTCTGCCAATCCGGAACCTGGCAGGTTTGGTACAGTCGGAGCGGACAGTGGTTAAGTGATAAATTACACGAATTAAATCTATTCGTAGAAATAGAAGGTACCTATATAAGTAAAAAACAACAGGTCTGCCTTGCATCCTCTTGGCAGTTTCGCCAGTCCGACCAAATTTGTGGTCCAATCACATCTTACCACATTTGTGGTCTGACTAGCGAAACTGCCGATAGGATGCAAGGCAGACCTGTTGTTTTTACTTGTATAGGTACCTTCTATTTCTACGAATAGATTTCATTCGTGTAATCTGTCACTTAACCACTTTGCGCTCCGACTGTACAAAACCTGCCAGGTTTCGGATTGGCAGACCAACGTTTTGTGGACCTAGTAGGCCACTACTATCGCTACAAAGTTGCAAATTTCGTGTACTAGATGACGTAGGATAACATGCAGTGCCCTTAGTCTATATTTAATCAAAGGTGCAAATACATAACAAAAATCATCAAAGCGTCTCCACGGAATATCTTGTTCCTCCTCCAAACTTGTATCTTATCCAAACACAATAAGTTTTAAGACGCAGAGTGGCATTTTGCTCGTGCTGTCAGTCGGTCGACCGAATTGGAATAAGGACCGACGCGCGAATTTGACAGATTTCGCGTTTTGTATCACTGGATGAGGATAATTAAGGGATAATTATTTTTATAATCTGTAAACGTCAGTTTATTATTATCTAATCAACATACCTATCACACAAACGCAAAAAAGATATTACACACACACATCATACACAGCAACATAGCTAAAAATTTAAAGGTGCTGTAACTTATCTGTATTTTCAGGAAATGCAGGCTGGTTTAGGATGGGCCATAAAGAAGGGAAACCTGCCAACAACCGGACAAAGTTTGGCTGAGATTCAGGTTAGTGTTCTTCAGGAGCAGAAGTATATTCTGGGATTTGAACTCTTCGCGAATTCTCAAGACATAAACTTTCGTATATTTCCAAGATTTTTTATGTAAGATTATTTGATTCAGGCGGAGGCTAGGAAACAAGCTGCGGCTGCCTCCAGCAGCGCGTCGCAAGCGTTTGAAGAGGTGCAGACGACGACGACCGCCGGACAGACAAGCGGATGGGGCAACTCGCACAACGGAGGTGAGGCTTCTACCTGCATCGCATATTCAACATATTTTTAAACTAAGTACCGGTATTCTAAATCATTGGCGTCGTAATTATTCGGATATCCTACTTCCTACTATCCTACTAATATTATAAACGCGAAAGTTTGTAAGTATGGATGGATGTTTGTTACTCTTTCACGTAAAAATTACTGAATAGATTTTAATGAAACTACAATAATATAGCTTATACATCAAAATAACACATAGGCTACAATTTATAAACCTGCGCAGACAAAGTCGCGGGCACCAGCTAGTTAGATATATTACCGAAATTTTCCACCTCAGCATGTAAAAAGGCACAGCATGAAAAAACTACGCCACTGCTTTGGAGGTGGAGGGCTGTGGTCTGTGCATACCCTGACAAAAAAAGGCGTGATTTTAACTTGTATAGATACTATACCGTGTCCATTGTAGCTTGATTCTTTTGACACATAGCTCTAGAGATGGGATGTACCCGGTAAACTGAAAACCTGCTCGTTTGCTCACTTGAAACATAAATTAAAACTACTACGATATTTCAGCTTACTATGTAACACGTGATTCATGATTTCATGAAGTACCCCATTATTCCAGTCAAAGAAGAATTACCTGGAATCAATACCGAATACGATGAAATTTTGTGATATTGTTTTAGGACTGTGTGGGCTATGGAGCCTATGTTTTTGACCTCGAGGAGCCTGTGGAAACTTGGGAGGGGGGCAAAAACCTCAAAAATTTCGGACTGTTTTCAGATTTTCACTTATATCTTCTAAAAATATTTTTTTGACCTAGTACTTACCGCGATATAATGTGGTCGACAGGTTAGAAAAAGTGTGGTTATGTGGAAAAAGGTCGGAAGTTAATGAGACTTTGAGTTATTGTTCAAGAATGGTTTATTAACATTTCCTCGAGTTTTGGACCTCGAGAACCCTGTGGAAAAGGAGGAGGAAACTGCAAAATTTTCGACCTTGCTCCGGTTTTTCCTTAATAACTTTCCCTTACGTTCCACAGCAAAAGCACGTAGTACTCTTATGTAAAGCGTTAAATTTCGTACAACATTCATAGTGCAATTATTAGGTTCTTAGGAATTATGAATCCAATTTTTTATTTTTTTTTAAGCATTATTGGGAAGACATTAAGCTAACAGAAGCTTAAATTTAATTTTCGAAAAATATTATCTGTAAAAAAATATAACAAATCTTATGATGAAATCTGACGACATTTAAGACGAACAATTTTCGAACCTTTAATTTTATATATCAAACAAAAAATAAAAACTGTACTTTTTGCCTAAATTGATAACCTTGAAGTCAACTTTCAAATATAAGACAAATGAAAAAAATTGCATTAGAATTATAGGAATTATGATCTCATTAATATGTAAGAAAATTTCGGCAATTTCATAGGTAAAGACCTATTATTTTTGTATGTCAATTAGTTTCCGAGATGAAGCGCTTCAAAAAAATTTAAATTTTTAGGAAGTCAACTTTGGCTACAGGAAATATAACGTGATTGATGGAGAATATCTGTTACATTAAGTGGTGTGGAAACAAATTCCGCAACCATATTTGATGACCAATCAAAGATGGAAAATGCTAAATTTCACAAATTTTACTGTATCTCAGGAACTAATCGTCCGCTTTCTTTTATTTTTCTTTTAAACTAAAGTTATGTATGTGTTCTATAAATAATGTCATAATACTGTTTCAGTTAAATCAACCGCTATTAAGTTATTAAGGAAATACTGATAATTTTCTGATATTCTTCTTTTATAAATCAAGTTTTTACAAAATACTTATGTCATTCGAGAAGATCTTCATATTAAAGTTGTAGTGTAGAAAATTATATTAACATTATGTATGACATGCTTCTATTCCATGGCTAAAAAGACATTAGTCCAGTAAAAATACGGTTTTGCAAAACATTAAATGCTAATAGCTACTTTTTTGTGTATATCGTATTTAAATATGATGTTAAGACGCAATATTTACGAATCCACCTAAAATTTAAAGCGGAATATTTTTTTCGAATAACAGCTAAGGCAAAAATAGTAAAGACAATTATATACTTTATATCATAGATAAACGTATACTTTACATATAGGCATCAAAATCCACCATAAATATATTTAAAAATATCAATTTATTTCAAAATATAAAATCGCCACTTATTTTTACATATAAGGGCCAATAAAGTCGAGGTAAAATAATAGCAATAAACTGAGCTAAACTCAACCTTTTTAAATGTAAGTGATTCTTATATATATTCACAAAAATGCCATACAAAATAAAAAAAAAGTTTTTTGTAATCGCTGGTTACAATTATTTTGTAAACATTTATGTTGGATTTGCCAAAAATGTGATTATATAGCACTATTTAAATTATTAGAAAGCAAAACGGATCTATTACTATTTTTGGTTGCGAAGATAAGCTGTATTTAAATTTCGTGCTATAAAAGTTAAACAATACAAAAAAGCTAATATTTTTAGGTGGATTCATGTATAATATGAAATTCAGAATATATAGCAAGCCGTAAATAAAAAAAATAATCTATTAACATTTTTTTCCGAAATTCCATATTTTTTTAATGTTTGGACGGCAAAATAAATAAATAAATGAAGTAAATTTAGGTGGATTCCATTAAAAAGCTTTACACAGAAATATAATCTATCGATCTGAAAAAGAATCACGGCTATTATCAATTATTTCCGTTTCGCCATACAATCTCTCGTAATTTTACTGGAGTACATGGAAACATGAGTTTGCCAATTTCTACTGTTTGCTAAATAAGTGGGCGTACGAAAAACAAGCTTTGAAACGGTACAGACTCGCTCTATTGAAATTAACTTAAACTTGTTTTCATGTGTTTTGAGCCATCAAACCCAAACATGGTATGCATCAAATTAAAGATACTTTACATCTCTCATATTCGGTAAGTAGGTCCTAATTACCCCCAAATGGGGCTTGTTGGTGACCAATTAGCGCTCTAGGGTTATAATGTAGCTAGAAAAGCCCTAGGGCGGTAAGTAATTGTAACGTCAGTATTACCGATTTATACGCTGGTTATCTGCGAAATGAGAAGACAGCTCCTCAGGTTAATAAAATATAATTATAAACAGTAAAAGCACAGTATTTACAAGCAAACCAAGTAGAGACTGAGAGACTGCCAAAACTAATCAATGTTGTAATTTGGAATTTGCTTACGTCTAAGTTTAAATATACATATTTACAGAAGCCTGCCAGCATCAGGCTAGCAGGCAACCTCCGTCGTCGACAGTCAGCCTTGATGGCCGCCTCCAGCAGCGAGGCGGCGGGCGTTTTAATTACTTACCGCCCTAGGGTTTTTCTAGCTACATTACGAGTATTACCCTATAGCGCTAATTGGTCACCTACAATTTGGTGGTAATAAGGACCTACTTACCTCATAATCGAGATGTAAAGCAGAGTAGTTAGCTCGGGTGTAAGCATCAATTTCACCCTCGAACTATATGCGCCCTCGCTGCGCTCGTGCGCCTAAATATCTCGGGCTGCAATTGATGCCTTACAGCCTTTGGCTACTAATCTACTATTAACATCCAGATATCAATTTATTCTAAGAAAATACCTTATGGAAAAAATAGCCCGAACAATTTTCGGCACAAATTCGTTCTATGACGTGAGGCATCTGTACTAGTATAGTATTACGAGTATATTATCTGTGACCATAGTCTCCTCGCTTGTTAGCGTTACGGCTGGCACCATGGACCGCGGTTGTAGGTGACCGCAGTTTAAGGAAGATGTAAGATACCCCCAATTTATACCGATATATTTTCTGGCCTAAGGACTATACGAGTAACGCCGGCTATCAAAGCACCAAAGTCCCAGAATAGTCTAATAGGATAGTGTAGAAAATGGGGAATATTTGGCGTTACATATTAGGATTGTGTAACTTCGTACACTTGTTTCCTAATCCTATTAGACCAATATGACTCGGAGCACCGGAAATTTAATTGATCTTAATATTCCAATCACTAGTTTCCTAAAAAATTGAAAAATATGTTCAAAACATACCAAGTTTGGGCTTTTCCTGGTAGAAAATGGCTGAATAATTTTTTGGAAAATATTCATGAAATGACTCATAATATCCTCATATCCAACGTCATGATAGCATTTTTGAAAATATTAATAAGAACTATATTTTTTTAATAAGAGCTTTCTTTATTAGCTTTTTTAGTACTTTTTATTTTTATTTTTGGGAACCAGTCCAGTCAGGACCTGTCATTTTATTGATATTTAAGTGAACTATATTTCATACCAAGTTTGACGCTCGAATTAAACCGTTCTGACGACAGAGCAAAAACAAACAAAACACGTTTCTTGTATTAGAGTAAGAAAATTATCCCGATATAAGGCAGTGCTCTCTATTAAATATGCACCAGCTGGAAATAGTCTTAATCGATGAAAGGCATCATGAATAAGTGTTCTGTGAGCTTGCGCCGGTTTATGGCTAACGATAAACTTTTGAGGACTGTAAAACCATGAAAAAATTGGTGTTTTTTTGGTTTTATGCTTATAACTCAAAAACCATGCATTATAGAAAAAATATTTTTGAGGCAAAACGAAATAACATAAAATTTTGCGTTAGGTGACTTACTCAAAATTCATAGCAGTTTAGCCACAATCGATCGTTGAAGATCGGCAATTTTACCAACTTCGCGAAAATTTAGTTACGCTCATGTTGCAACGTCTGTAACTCAAAAAACTAATAGAAAAATGTCTTTGATGAATGTTTTAAAAATCTAAATTCTGAATGAAAAGAGCTCCTTAATTTTTACATGAGCTCATCTCTTAACGCTAACTTTTTGCTAAGATCTTTCGTAAAGTGAAATAACTTTTTAATCACATCATCTATCTAAAAATAAAAAGTTCACAAAGTTTCAGTTAATATTATCCTTGAATAAAAAGACATATGAATTTACATATATCTACTATATCGTAAAGAATTTAAAGGAGATTATTTTAGTCATTAGGCCCGTCCATACCAAGCGAGCAGCCGCGCCCGAGGGCCGCCGCGCGCGGCAGTCGCTAGTCTGCCTCGCTAAAGCAGCCCGAGCAAGCCCGAGCAATCAAACAGAAAAGATGGCGCCGTACAAGCGCACGGCCGTGGCAGATTTTGCTTTTATTGTGCTACACACGAATATAAACAAGAAAGCCGACCTGGCAGCCGAACACTTGACCACCAGCCGACTACTTGACCACTAGCCGACCATTTGACCACTAGCCGACCACTTGACCACTAGACGACCACTTGACCATTAGTCGACCCCTTGACCACTAACCGACTGCTTGACCACCACCCAACCTTTTGACCACCAGCCGACCACTTCACCACTAGCCGACCACTTGACCACTAGCCGACCACTTGACCACTAGCCGACCACTTGACCACTAGCCGACCACTTGACCACTAGCCGACCACTTGACCACTAGCCGACCACTTGACCACTAGCTGACCACTTGACCACTAATCGACTTCTTGACACCCAGCCGACCACTTGACCACTAGCCGACCACTTGACCACTAAACGACCACTTGACCATTAAACAAACAACTTGACCACTAACCAACTACTTCACCATCAGCCGACCGGTCGGGCAACCACGGGCGGCTGGCGCCCAAAGTCAATTATTTGCGGTATACAAACTTATCAAACGTCGACACTGATCTTTATCCATTTTTTGCGGCACCTTCAAACGACGCATCCACACCGAGCGCGGCAAACGACTGAGGCACCTTTGAGCAAGTCGTTTTACCGACACCACCCGGCTCGGCTACGTTTGCGTTCGCCCGAGGCTGAGCATGCGCCTGCCGCGGGCGAGGCCGTCCACACCGACCGCGCAATAGGCCGCTTGCCGCGCGCGACGGGCCTCGGGCGCGGCTGATTGCTTGGTGTGGACGGGCCTATTGACAATTTTATCCTACATCCTATAGTTTTTACAGAAAATGAACAAAACCGCGGTTAGAGATTATTTTGCGAACTACATCCAGCATTTCCTGGGACTTCTCGGGACTTTTTTCCAGATTAGCTCCGGAGGTGTCCGGACACACTGGTACAAAAATCGTATAGTAATTATCAAATTCTCTCTCTCCATGAAGGCAAACCGCAGATTTCCTTTTCTGGGACGCATATTTTTTTTCCATTTGTGCTTAATTTTTAGACAACTCTTAATTGAAACCTTATTTATTTACCTAAAAAATCGTATCTCATTCACTGTAATACATGTAGTAGTTTCCAGTTTATAGCTGGTAGCGTAGTGAACATCTAAAAAAAAACTCAGTTTTTTTTTCTTAACACCCTATCCGTCTTACTACAAAAAAGTTTGACATCTGTTGAACACTTGAATAAATAAATGGTACAGCAGCACTGCACTTACTTTCTCGCAATACTCAAGGCAAACTATCAACCGCAAACTTAAATTTGTAATGTACAACCTTTTATTTACGTTTTTCCAAAAAAATGTTCGAATGAAATAATATAAAGATCAATTCAGAATTCTAATTGTCAAACATTAAAACAAACAAACCTCAAACGATTTCGAATAAATCACATGTTTAACTTTTGGTAGTACTGGAACACCCTTTATATGATTTTTCACAGATCAATGGATACTACCGTAGGATACTTGCTTGGAGATTTTTTAATTTCCCTACACATGTACCTTGAGGATAATTATTCAGTTTGGTCTACTGAGCAAGCCCTTTCAGTTTTTGGTACACCCTGTGTACTAAATTTTATTCAAAAAATCATAAAGAAAAACCAGTCGGGTAGACAACCAATCCAGAATTAATAGAGATTAATTGAGTTTATTAAGAAAATTTTAATAAACTCAATTGAACCTATTTTCGGTAAATCACATATTCACGATTTGGTGGTACAGGAACACCCCTTATATAAAATTACACAGATCAATTGATTCTGGCGCAAGATATCTTACATGTAGATGCTTGGTCATGCAAAGTTTCATCGAGATTCTATGAGCCGTTTTTGAGAAAATTTCAATTTTTCATTTTCGTTGTATGACAGCTACCCTCAAAATGAGAGCCAGCAAGAAACTACTTAGAATCCTTCGATGGATTTGCATAAAACTCCTAAATTAAAAATATGGTGTCAGTCGGACTATTCGTTTAGCCGCTAGGCCAAAGCGTGACGGACAGACCGACCGATGGACCGACCGACAGACCGACGGACGGACATTTTTGGGAAACTTGTTTCTTATGATGTATAAGTGATATAGAACACATTTTTGAGAAAATTAGAAAAACTTTTTTTTTCACCAATACAATTACCTTTCTCGCTCCGCTCGAAAGTAAAAAATCTAACTATTGACTTCTGCGCATTAAGTGACATAGCCAGTTATTTTGTGCGCATTTTTTTAATCAAGTGTTCAACATATGTCTAACTTTTTTGTAGTAAGACCCTTAATTTCTGAAATGGTTAAATAAAGAACTCTGAAAATAAAACTACAAACATATATTGATAGTTGCTTTAAGGGAGTGGAAGTTTGGTCTTTCTTACCTTAAGACGATATGTACATTTTTTTTGGGTATTTTAGAGACAAACATCTTTTTATTTACTCAGTTTCTTGTCGTGATTTTCAGGTATGTGTTTCTTGACCATTCATGTGAGGGCATCACCAAGACCAAAACATGATTACTGAAAATCGACTACATAAAATTAAAATCCAAAGTTGCCTCTTCAATTTTCGTTTCTTCCTCTTTTTGTGTAATCTGAGGTGTTTTAAGTATTGAAATTAAGTATAAAGAAAGGTATTCGTAGTTGCTAGGGTTGACTAAAGCTAAAATTTTATTTTATTTCTTAGTTTTTACAAAAAGTCGATATTTTATATCGGGCGCTTACGTCATTTAGTTTTGGTGCACGCGCACTACATCTGTCGCAGTCTAATACGTTGCGGAAGTAATTATTTTATTCCTTTCTTTCACCGATCAGTTGCCCGTGACCTTCTGTCGACGACAGACCTGTATTCGTTGTTCCCAAATCCAACCTTTCACGCGCAATAAAATCTATTTCATCAAAAAATATATTTTATAATTATTTTTGAGAGATTGTCATTGTAGCCCTAGATGAGAATTTTTATTTGTGATCAAAGTAAATACCAACCTGATTACATATTTTATTGTAAATACTACTTGCTAATACTACTAATAATAATACCTGTCCCGTGTAGTGCCGGCAAAGAATAATACCAACCTATACATACCCGTGGGTGTCGTAAGAGGCGACTAAGGGTTATAAACTGGAGTATGGGCAGCAGCATCCTCTTTTGTATCTTACATCTTACTTGCTGCGGTCACCTAAAACCGCGGTCCATGGTGCCAGCCGTAAAACGCTAACAAGCGAGGTGACTATGGTACTTCCAGCATTTTTCCAGGTAAAGCTAGAATTCTACAAAAGTACGTATCCATTGATCGAACAGAGTAATGGAGTCGCTATTACTGACAGACCTGGCGGACGGAATGTAGGGACTTACGAAAAAACCAGTCAAGTGCGAGTCGGACTCGCGCGCCTAGGGTTCCGATATACCTATAGTATTTTTGGAAGCAATAAAGTCCATTTTCAGGACCGCAAAACTAAATTTGTTTGTAAAGGTATTTTGCAGATTTCTAAAAAACTGTGCAACTTAGAAAGATCGTTTTATTTTTGCTGTAAAGTTTACATAAACTTTTGTCAACTGTAATTAATTCAGATTTTTCCTTACTCAAACTTCAGAGATAAGGGGGGGGGGGGGGGGAAGTGGTATTTATTTTGACATTTTTCATCATAACTTGAAAACTAAGTAACTTAAAAAAATACAAAAATATATTTTAAAATGTACAAGTAAAGCCCTTTCATGTGATACCCCACTCAACCTAGTAGCGACAATTTGAAATTTGGGCCCCCCTATTTTGGCCCCCTTTAATAATCATACTTTTTCCAAAAAAATTTCATGTGCAATAAAGTTGGGCAACTATATTCTAAAACTATTCCAAATTTCAGGTCGATAGCATAAGTGGTAAGCTGTGCGGTGCCGGCCTAAAAAGAATAGTACCGACCCATCTCTTCCCGTGGGTGTCGTAAGAAGCGACTAAGGGAAATGAAATCCAGAGGATGGGCAGCAGCATCCTTCTGTGTATTATTTCATCTTACTGTGGGCGCCAACCCGTCTGCCAAGCGTGGCGACTATGGTAAAACCCCCTAAGAATCAACATGAATCACAAAAATAGTCTCCGGCCCCTAGTCCCCGGCGGCCCCGCTATTCCTGGCTCCGGTAGCGGCCATGGTAACGGTGGGGCAGGGGGTGCGAGGAATCCCCGGCAGATGCCGAGCTACCAACAACGACGACCTCTGGCCCTGGCAACTTATAACACGCGCACATTGCGGACCGACGAGAAGGTTGCAGAACTCGAAGAAGAATTGAGCAGGTTACACTGGGACGGACGTCAGCTTGTACGAGATTAGAATGGCTCTCAGACAGCTTAGAAACAACAAGGCACCCGGGCACGATGGAATTACAAAATACAAATACAAAAAAATAAATACTCGAAGGGAAAACGCCACAGGCATGGCACAGAAGTGTGGTGGTACTCTTCTTCAAAAAGGGTGATAATTACAGACCCATCTCACTTCTGAGCCATGTCTATAAGCTGTTCTCGAGAGTCATTACGAACCGTCTCGCGCGCAGGCTCGACGACTTCCAGCCTCCCGAACAAGCCGGTTTTCGTAAAGGCTTCAGTACCATAGACCACATACATACGATACGGCAAGTTATACAGAAGACCGAAGAGTATAACCAGCCACTTTGCCTGGCGTTTGTGGACTATGAGAAGGCCTTCGATTCGATCGAGACGTGGGCCGTGCTACGATCTCTCCAGAGGTGCCAAGTCGACTATCGGTACATTGAAGTGTTGAAGGATCTGTACAAAAACGCCACTCTGTCAGTTCGTCTTCAGGACCAGGACTCGAAACCTATCTTATTGCAGCGAGGAGTAAGACAGGGAGACGTCATACCTCCTAAACTGTTCACCGCTGCATTGGAAGACGTCTTCAAACTCCTGGACTGGAAAGGACTTGGCATCAACATCAATGGCGAGTACATGACCCACCTTCGATTTGCCGACGATATTGTCGTAATGGCTGAGACCCTGGAAGATCTCGGCACGATGCTCAATAACCACAGTAGAGTTTTACAACAAGTGGGTCTTAAAATGAACATGGATAAGACGAAAATTATGTCTAACGCCCTTGTTGTACCCACTCCACTCAAAGTTGGAGACTCTACGCTCGAAGTTGTTGATGGGTACGTATACCTGGGACAAACAGTCCATCTGGGTAAATCCAACTTAGAGAAAGAGGTTACTCGTCGAATCCGACTCGGATGGGCAGCGTTCGGGAAGCTCCGCAATATCTTCACGTCCAAAATACCGCAGTGTCTCAAGACGAAAGTCTTTGACCTGTGTGTGTTGCCAGTGATGACATATGGCACCGAGACGTGGCCGCTCACGATGGGCCTTATCAGAAAGCTCAAAGTCACCCAAAGGGCTATGGAAAGGGCTATGCTCGGAGTCTCTCTGCGCGATCGAATCAGAAATGAGGAGATCCGCAGAATAACTAAAGTAACTGACATAGCCCTGAGAATCGCTAAACTGAAGTGGCAGTGGGCAGGGCACATCGCAAGAAGAACCGATGGCCGATGGGGCGTGAGGGTTCTAGAGTGGCGACCACGTACCGGAAGACGAAGCGTTGGCAGGCCCCCCACAAGGTGGACCGACGATCTGGTCAAGGTCGCGGGAAGCCGCTGGATGCGAGCAGCGCAGGACCGGTCGTCATGGAGTCCTTAGGGGAGGCCTATGTCCAGCAGTGGACGTCTTTCGGCTGATATGATGAGCATAAGTGGTTGCTGAGATATAGAGGTGTGACAGACAGACGGACAGACAGCCAGACAGAGCGGCACCATAAGGGTTCCTTTTTTTTACCATTTTGGTATCGGAACCCTAAAAACGCGCGGCTTTTGTTAGCTTCGTTCATCTGCGTCACAGAATACCATATATGTACTAGTGTCTGCTTACCTTTACTGAAAGTAGGTATAGTTAAATATAAGAGCGTAAATTGTTTTTTTTAGAAAACAGTGTTACTTCGAGAGGTCTTTTTATTTTTCTTTAATTTTTTACATAAACTTCTATCGACTGTAATCAATTCAGATTTTTCGTTTCGTTTTTATAGACTTTTTTAGTTTAACTGTAAAATGAGTCGTAAAAAAATACAAAATTTATTTTACTGCATAATTTCGACTTTAAGTGATTATAAAACCCTTAATCATACTATTCGGCATCTAAATAAACTATTTATAACAATAAGCTAAATGTTTCTATTTAAAAAGATTTTATATAACGCAACTCCTTGCATTTCTATGCTTGTTGCGGCCAGCGTGCCGCGTGCGGCGGGTGCTCAGTGCGTGTATTTTGTGCGGGGAGCGGGGGGGTCGAGCGAGAAGACTCCGCCCATTGAGCGTTAAATATTTTCAGACATATCCTCTTAATGGTTTAGAAAATAGATATGAAAATCCGTAAAAATCCCATTTTTACGTTTTTTAAATTTATTTTCTGCTTTCGTATAATACATTAAAAAGCCTTTAAAAAACTCATTTCAAAGGCTTTTTTAATGTACTCTAAAAAAGATTCTGAGCCATTCGTCGTAAAACGTACTGTTTTTACGTAATTCAATGAAGAAATGTGTAAATTTCGTTAAAAAAATGAGGCCTACCTTTAATGAGCTATAACTTTGTTTGTATTGGGTCTTCATTGCTATGCTACAGTGTTTGCTTGATTATCATGAGTAGCTGATTGAGCTTCGGAAGCAAAACCAATGAAAATTCGCGCTCTATAATGCGATGATAAGATCTGTCACAGTGTAAGAGAAATTAAATGTCACTTCAGGAAACTATTTCTTGTGTTTAATATGTAAGTGTATGTACCTGTATCTGTTTCTACGGGATGTTAGTCTCTTGCAGATTTAGGTAATAATAAAATTTTGTTAGGAAATCTACTTCCAAAAAACATATAGAAAATTAAACTCATACATTTATACCATATTTGTTTTCAATTTTGTGGTCCGAGTAACATACTCAAAGGGACGCAGATTATCAATAATATCGTGTCACATATCATGTCGCTGTTACTCATGACAGTATTGGCCTGTTAAACTTTTTATTTACTCAGTATCTTGCCGTGATTTTGAGTATGTGTTTTTTGACCATTCAAGCGAGGGAATCACTAAGACCAAAACATGATTAGTGAAAATCGACTCGATAAAATAAAAATCCAAAGTCGCCTCTTCAATTTTCACTTATTCCCTTTTTTGTGGAATCTGAGGTGTTTTAAGTAGTGAAATTAGGTATACACAAAGGTATTTGTAATTGCTAGGGTTTGCCCAACCTAAAATTTTATTTTATCAAGTACCTACTTAGTTTTTACAAAAAGTCGATATTTTATATCAGGCGCTTACGTCATTTAGTTTTGGTAACACGCATAGTATATCTGTCGCAACCTAATGCGTTGCGGATTGCGCACTTTATCCCTTTCTTTCAAGCGAAAAGACTGCGCGCTCTGTCAAATACTCGTATCTATCTTTTCTCATATCCTCTTAACTACTTGCGTCCCATTTCACCGAAAGCTGTGACCTTGCACGAACGTCTTCACTTTATATGCATTTTCTAAAATAATCTTATTTTAACGATATAAAACCTCTTACGATCTTTAGTTATTGATAAATATCCAGTTTTATTTCGAATTATGTGTTTTTTACTGAAATTATTGCCAATTATAGAAGGAACAAAAAATAAAAAAAGTTGTTCGACATTTCAAAGTTACGTCGACTTAAATTTTTACATGTGTCAAATGAATCAAGCTATAGTGGATTAGGTATAAGTACTGAATAAAAACTATAAAAACAAAAAAAACTTCCATTTTTTTTAATTACTGTAAAAGCCCGGGCAAGTGCGAATCGGTAGTTTCCGAAGGAATTGTTGTTTCTGTGTCAGAAAAAATAAATGTAAGCTAAAGATTTAAAGGAGCTTTTAATGGCTGGGAAATGTAATGTTCGATTTTTGATTAGGGTTCTGGGATACTCAGCCCGGTCAAGTGCAAAAAACCCCTGAAGTTTCCAAACCCGTTGAAGTGATCAAGACAAAGAAAAAGCCTACCGTGAACGTGACGTTGAAGAAGGAGGTGACTCCTGCAGCAGAATTTGAGTCCTGGTGCACTTCGGTGCTCGCGTCATGGAGCGCTAAAATTGATGGTAAGTCATTTACAATAATTTTAATTTAGACGCAATACCGCCGCCGCAAAGAATGAAAAGAAATCCAGTGTCTCATGTATTTTTTTTTTTACAGTTCCAACATTTGTCGGTTTCTTGCGTGATATAGAATCGCCTTATGAAGTAAAGGATTATGTAAAGTGCTACTTGGGTGATTCTAAAGATTCAAACGACTTTGCTCGACAGTTTCTTGAGAGAAGGTTAGTCAATATTATGTGGAACCACTAGCATTTTATCGTTTTTACTATTGTCATCCATAAATAATTCGTAATAAAAAGGTAAAAAAAAAAACCGGTCAAGTGCGAGTCGGACTCGCGCGCCGAGGGTTCCGATATACTTTTTGTATTTTTGGAACCAATAAAGTCAATTTTTAAGACCGCAAAACTAAATTTGTTTGTAAAGGTTATTTGCAGATTTCTAAAAATCTGTGCAACTTAAAAAGATCGTTTTATTTTTTGGATGTAATTTTTACATAAACTTCTGTCAACTGTAATTAATTCAGATTTTGCCTTTCACAAACTTCGGAGATAAGGGGGGGGGGGAATGTTATTTGTTTTTGACATTTTTCATCATAACTTGAAAACTAAGAGACGTAAATAAAATACAAAAATATACTTTAGGATGTGATACCCCACTCGACCTAGTAGCGACAATTTGAAATTTGGGCCCCCCTATTATGGACCTCTTTACATTAATAATCATATTTTTTTCAAAATTCTTTTATGTGCAATTAAGTTCTTCTTCTTCTTATTTAGCCGTTGCTGTCCCACTGCTGGGCAAAGGCCTCCCTCTTGCAATTAAGTTGGGCAACTATATTCTAAAACTATTCCAAATTTCAGGTCGATTGCATGAGTGGTTGCTGATATATAGAGGTGTGACAGACAGACAGACAGACAAAGTCGCACCATAAGGGTTTCTTTTTTTTACTATTTTGGTATCGGAACCCTAAAAAATCTAAAAATCTCTATTGATCTAACGATACAAAGAAGGAGAAAGGACCAGCCAAGTGCGAGTCGGACTCTTACACCAATGAAACTCGAGTAACCCGAGTAACCCTTTATCACTTTAACCAGGTATTTCTGACGATGTTTTAAGTAAAGGTTAAATAAAGATAGTAGTATGGCCAATGAGTGATCACAAGGGGTATGTGGATGGAAAAGTCGAAAGCAGAAAGTTTTACTTAAGAACTTTGTTGGGGCTAGTTAGGAGATAAACATACTAAAAGTCCTTGCCCCTCCGAGGTCCGCTCGAGGGGGGGGGGAACAAAGAAGGACCCGTTTTTTTGTTTTTTGCTTACATCTCAAAAACGATGCGTCGAACGAAATTTTGTTGTACTACGCTGATAAAATTCTCTACAACTTTGGCTTTTACACTTTATCTATCTCTTATCTTTGCCTAACTAATCGTATGAGTATGATGTTTTCTATAGTCTTACGTTTTTTTTGCTTCATAGCTTTTCTCAAGAGCTACCGTAGATTTCAGGATACACATCTAAATAAAAAAATGTTGACTCTGTATCTCCGGTCTCATAATCTCAGCCTCTTTCCTGGCAGTTTTTCGGAGCTCATAACTAGGCAACGATTGGAGATAGATTAAAAGTGTGAAAAGCAAAGTTGTAGAAAATTTTATCAGCTTTCATTATGAAGTACAACAAAACGACCTTCTTTGCGACAAAAAAATGCGACCTTGCTTGTGTCCCCCCCCTCGAGCGGACCTCGGAGGGGCAATTACTTTTAGTATATTTATCTCGTAACTAGTCCAAACAAAGTTCCTTAGTCAAACTTTCTGCTTTCGACTTTTCCATCCACAAATCATTCGTTGCTTAAGTTATAGGCCCAATTGTGTAATTTTAACTTAGCTATTTTGGAACCAAATAATACTAAAATTATACTTTCTTGTGACTAAGGGACCTCGCGCTCTAGCGGCCACGTCCACAGCCAACGGCCAGATTAACTAAGCTGGCCGTTGCGGCCGAGTGCGCGCCGTTCATATGGTGGCTTCTGGTTATTGCGGCCACTGGCCGTGGTCGTGGCCGCTAGTGCGAGAGGTCCCTAAGCAAACATTGAAACAATTGAAGAACCACTCCGAAACGATACGATGCCTACGTCACGTGATGCCTACGTCACATTTATTAGGTATTGTTTCACTGGAGATTTTTCAACATAAAGATAATAAATATGTTGAAAAGAAAGCGTTTTCGGACTTTGTTGCACCACTTTTTTACTCGAAATTGACATCAGAATCGATAGGTAAAATCTGTCGGGTTACTCGGGCCCATGGAGTATAATGTATTAATGGTGAAGAGTTTCTGAAAAAGATTTTGGTTGTGGCAGGTCCAAACTTCTTCGAGTCGGAATGGTGACTCCTTCTGACGACCTTTGCTCTCCAGCGATAGCGGTGAATCCTCGCACTGCGTCTTGTTCTGACTATCAGGAGGTGAAGAGCAAAGGTAAGAAAGCAAAAAAGAACAAAATGACGAAAGTAGACGCGGCTCGTCTGCTTGGTTTCTCGGTCACTGCGGCGGAAGATCGTATCAACGTTGGCGACATCGACACGGTCTGAACCGTTGACTCTCCTTTTTAAAGAGTTTTATACTCGTATTGTGATAATCAGCCAGTCGCAAAAAACTTCTTTTAAGTTAAAAATCGATCAGGTCTATAGCTGACATTTTTTGTTAGCAAAACAGAAAGTGTCAGCGAGTAGGAGTAGCTTTAACTTTAAAGACGCTTTCTGCGACTGCCCAACAAATTTATAAAATAAGATGCGCTTGCTTTATGCTTCGCAAGATTCAAACCATGCTGGGTATACGCCGATGGTATCCATTGGTGCTACTTGCAATTTATAAAGCAAAAAAAATTCGTCATATAATTTTATCAAATGTCAGATGGTATTTTTAAGATGTAATTAATTTATCTTCCAATTTGAATATCGTTTTATTATTATTGTTTAATAATTTATTATTTTATATATGTCGTGGGCCGATCGTTGAATTGGGCCGATCGAGATATGCCTGGGCAGATCATGATGTGCCGGCATTTCGTGATTTGCCTATCTAATACCCGCCATATCGTTCAAAGCATAACGTTTGACGATTTGCCCGGCCATGTTTGGGCAAATCGTTTCTGTAGGGTGACCAAATTACACGCAAATAAAATGAAGTTTAGATAATAATTGTTTTACTAGATAATCAAGATTTACCCAGCCATGCTGTGATAAATAGTCTATAGGGTGACGAAAATAAAAAGAATATATATCAATTATTTTTAATTGTGTTTATTGAAAATCATATTATTCAAAAAATCTAAAATATGGCACATAGAAATATAATCATTTGGTAGCCACATTTGGTACAAACTTATAATTAAAAATATCTTATCTAATTTTCTTCCGACCGCCATGTTTAAGAGCCTTATGCGCTTACGTTAACATATTGAAATATTTATCTAACGAGACTATACGAAGCGTGGGATCATCAACAGATTTATTTTTGAATATTAAAAATTCCTAGCCTGAAATTTCCATTAGGTACATCATATTTAGAGGTCCAGTCATCAACAGATTTATTTTTGAATATTAAAAATTCCTAGCCTGAAATTTCCATTAGGTACATCATATTTAGAGGTCCAGTAATAGTCTGAAGAATCCCGTTGCATGGTCACCCTATGTGCTCGAGAACCTAAAAAATAAAAAAAACATTTTGTTACTTATAAATCTCTCATCATGATATATATATATATATATTTAAAAAACTAGTGAATTTTATTATTGTTATAATTAGCACAAGATATTTAGTTGACGTACATTTATTCACTAACCTGTGCAATAAGGTCAGAAGTCGACAGTTTTTTCACATTGTGCGTTGAATTTGCGTGACTCGTATAAAAATCCATTAACTGACCTTCGTAATTTACTTTTTTCTCCAATTAACTCACTGCTATTGTTTTTATTGTCCAGTTTTCAATTTCTTGTGTCGCCGCCATCTTGCTCGCACGAAAAAACACAGCTGATAGAGCGCAAACAGCGCCACAAGCGTCGCGAAACGGAACTACATTACGATGCGCCTAGCCATATCTTGATGTGCCCAGGCATATCGCGATCTGGCCAAATGACTAGTACGGCAAATCGACAAATAGGTTGCTCTCGATCGATCTGCCCAATTTTATATTGGGCACATCATGAAATAATTGGCCAGATCACGAAATGCCGGCACATCGTGATCTGCCCAGGCATATCTCGATCGGCCCAATTCAACGATCGGCCCACGACATATACAACACGTGAATTTTCATTAGTTTTAATCCCAAAGCCCAGTGAATAAACAAACAGGCAAAATGTATTCCCAAAAAATGGGCCTCCCGTACTAACCTAAGAAGTGCTAAGCTAAGAAACTGAAGCAGCCCTTATTGGTTGTAATGTTTCCAGCTCACGGGTTAGCTACCTAGCTCTGGTGGGAAGGCACCCACTATCAGTGTGTCAGTGTTTCTAAATATAAAAATTCGTCACATAATTTTATCAAATGTCAGAGATGGTATTTTTAAGATGTAATTAATTTATCTTCCACTTTGAATATCGTTTTATTATTGTTGTTTAATAATTTATTATTTTATATACAATACGTAAATTTCCATTCGTTTTAATCCGGAAGCCCAGTGAATAAATAAACAAACAGGAAAATTTCCCTAAGAAAAAAATTGTATGCCTCGGCTTACCGTAGTAATAAGAAGTGCTAAGCTAAGAAAATTAAGCAGCCCTTATTGGTGTACTACCTAGCTCTGGTGTGAATTCATCCTCAGCGTGAAAAAACCTTATTGACTTTTTCTTCGGGAAAGTATTATTAGAAGAATCCTTGGCCTTCGGTATAAAACTAATGAAATTTCAGGTTGTATAAGGTCCACCAAAAAAGAATACGGAAACGTAAATTGATCAATGTCCTAGTAAGTTGATCAACTTTCGAAAAATAATATACTGTACCGAATACGCTTATAGCTTCGCGTTTGGTCGAAAGAGCACACAACCTAACCGATCCCTAACGGATCTATGGATCTACGAATTTCTTACGAGTTTATGAACTTTTGGAAGTTGCTCAACTTACTAGGAAATTGATCAACTTTTCTTGTCATTTTCCGGTGAAATATATATTTAAATTATTTACTCAATTTTGACAAATGTCGCATGGGTTGTAATTTATTTCACTTATTTTTTATTTGGATGATGATATTGATGTGATTATTATTTCTGATTATCAAACCATTATTATCACCGACCATTATTAATTAAACCAAAATGGGTATACATTTCATTAATCATATACAGGCTGTACGGGACGGTGTACAGGAAACTGAAAGGGCGTGCTCAGTCAACGAAACTGAAAAATTTTCCTAACGAAACATTATTATTATTTATAGTTTATTGCACACAAGAAAACACAATGGACAATACATATGAAAAATTTATATGGAGAGGTCAAATTTTGTTATCATCAAATTTTATGAAATGTCGCCATGGTATTTTAACAAGTTATTTAATACTTCTAGGATTTAATATAATAGATTTTATTATTTATTTGGTTCCTCACATTTATATCAAATGTTAATTTAATCAAAAATTCGGGTTGTGTATATTTTTAAATTCTTCACACAATTTCATCAATTGTCGCATGATATTTGAGATGTAATTTATTTCACTTATTTTTCATACTAGTGAGCCTTTTATAAATTACAAAATTGATGTGATTATTATTTATTAACATTTTACTCTATATTCAAACCATTACTATCATTAACCAGTTAACGCAAAATGGGTTACTTCGTATTATCAATCATATGATTTATTTAACATTTATTTTTATTTTTACAAGGTGTCTCAGCATTAGGCTTACAGAACACAGGACTAGGTCGGACTACTTCTAGGATTGAATATAATATATTTATTTGATTAAATATTTGATCCCTCCCATTTTTATCAAATGTTTCTTTTCTCACAATGTTTTCCCAAAATGTTTCTGTTAGGAAGGTTGTTCAGTTTCGTTGACCTTTTTTGTTTCTTGTTTTCGGTACACCGTTCCTAACACACTGTTTAGTTAATTTCATGTTATGTCCATTCTGGCCCAGTTATAGTAATAATGATTTTTGAGTAGAAGCCAGTGAGAGAACTCATTTAAAATAACATTAGTTTTGAAGTTTAAATTCCTTTGGTCCAGGCTCATACTCTTGTAAACTGGTTCTACGAAATAACCTTAAATATGATACTGAAGTAGAAGCATGCGCAACAAGCTACTTTTGGATGACACTCCACTTTTTTTGTTTGATTTTGAAAAATATTGTATATTTGTTTTAAATTTTTTAGTTGTTAAGATTACCTCTACTGCAATGAAATGAAAATAAAATGACTGCCATGTAATTATTAATTAATTCTGTGTCAAAAGCAAACAAAGTTCGTTAAAAAGTGTAAGTTAAATCCCGAAGGATTAGTTAAATTAATAAAAATTCAGGTTGTATATATTTTTAATGTTTTCACTGTTGAAATGTTGCATAGTATTCGACACGGGGCTTATTTAATACTTCTAGCGCGCTTGAAAACATCACGTGGTTGGCAGTAACAGCCCTTAAAAGACCGAATCCTGTGCCAGGGCTAGTTACGTCTTTTTAAATGACTTTTAATTATCGAGGAGAGCAGTCTACTAATAAATTACATATTTAGATAAAATAAAATAGTATAAAAAACATTTATTTATAAAATTTTACATGCATAAAATTTTAATAAATAAGTAAGTTTGTAAGTAACATAAAATGTAATTCAATGTAATAATTAATTTTAATATACCGGATTAATAATTTTATTATATTTATTACAAAATTCATTATAATTCATATTAAGTAAATGCGATTTAATTTTTTTGTTTAAAATATTAAAATATTGATTTTTATTAGACGCCTGTTCGCTACTAATGCTATCAATTATTTCCCTTAGTTCGTTGGACAACAATATATCATAAATTTTAGGACCAATACAACTAAAATGCTTTTTTGCTGCTAAGCAGTTATACTCAACGGCCGGTTTATATCTCCTGCATGAAGTTTGTCTTAAGTTGTGGTCAGTAGGGTTGGGTTGAAAATCTTGAATGAATAAAGCAAAATACCTAGTGGCTTGCCAAACAAACATCTGGCGTGGTGTCAAAACTTTAGATAGTTTATACAAAGCGTCAGTACTAAAATGCCTAGGTTTTCGAAAGATTATTTTAAGCAGAAGCTTTTGAGCACGTTCTAATTTCAACATGAGATTGTGTCCACAGCCACCCCAGGCAGTAATGCCATATAAGAGAAGAGATTGAGAGAGAGCGTAGTAAGCAGACATTAAAGTTGATTGATCAAAGATGTTCCTAAGATCCAAATATATAAACGCGGTCTGCTTGACTTTAATAGATAGTTGTTCGATGTGCTGATTCCAGCGAAGGTGTTCATCTACTATGATTCCGAGATATTTTGTTGAGGTTGTTCTAGTGATAGTAGGACAGTTACATGCTGGTAGCATTTCCCTACATTTATGGATTCGTAACTTAGTCTCTCCCCCTGGCAAACCCGCCCTTGTTGGTGCTAAGCAAATATATGTAGTTTTACTTTCGTTCAGCGACAACAAGTTGCTATCGAACCATTTTTTAGCCGATGTAAGTCCCAAAGAAGCCTGCTCGAACACATCGGACCACGATTTACCTGAAAAGCTTAGAACGGTATCGTCTGCAAAACATACTATGTTATTTGTGTCTGTGTTATTATCATGAATAAAATTATTAAGATACATATTGAAAAGGATGGGACCCAGAACACTGCCCTGAGGCACGCCGAAGCTAATAGGACACTCATCGCTCATTAGGCCATTAACTAGTCGTACAACTTGAGTACGGTCACTCAGGTAGCTCCTAAACCACCTTAAAGCTGATCCAGTTATACCAAAGAACTCCAACTTTTTGAGTAGTATTTTGTGGGAGATGGTATCGAATGCCTTTGCCAGATCAACAAATACAGAAAGTACTTTTAGTTTATTGTCATAATCATGCAAAATGTATTTTGTCAATCTGACAATAGCATCATTTGTACTTCTGCCCGTTCTAAAACCGAATTGCTGGTCAGCCAAAAGATTGTTATTGTCCAAATGGGAACATAATCGCGTCTTAACCACTTTCTCAAATATTTTTGATATAGACGTTAAAAGTGAAATCGGTCTATAATTTTCGATTTCTGTACGAATACCCTTCTTAAACAGTGGAATTACAGCGGCTTCTTTTTAATGCTTTTGGAAAGGTCCCAGATTTAAGACTCATGTTTATTATGTAAGCTAAAGGCATAACGATGTATTTAGCTATTTTCTTCTAATATATCAAATGTTTTTTTTTTTCAAAAATTCAGGTAAGTAGTATACATTTTTTATTCTGCACACAATTTTAATAAATGTCGAAGACAAAATTTATTTCACTTATTTTTCATTCGGATGACGTTTAAAAAATTACGGAATTTATGTGATTATTATTTATTACTATTTTATTGTGTTATCAAACCATTACTTTTATAAACCATTATTACATAACCCTAAATGGGCATTATTAATCATATAATTTAATTAACATACTATGTACAGGTGTCTCTGCATTCGACTTACAGAACACAGGACTTTTAATATTCTAGGATTGAATATAATATATTGATTGTATTAAATATTTGAATCCTTAAATTTATATCAAATGTTGATTTTTTTAAAATTCAGGTTGAATATATTTTTAAATTCTTCACACAATTTCATCAATTGTCGCATGATATTTGAGATGTAATTTATTTCACTTATTTTTCATACTAGTGAGCCTTTTATAAATTACAATATTGATGTGATTATTATTTATTAACATTTTATTCTATATTCAAACCATTACTATCATTAACCAGTTAACGCAAAATGGATTACTTCGTATTATATTATCAATCATATGATTTATTTAACATACTTTATACAAGGCGTCTCTGCATTAGTCTTACAGAACACAGGACTAGGTCGGACTACTTCTAGGATTGATATTCTACCTATATTAATTTTATTAAATATTTGATCCCTCACATTTTTATCAAATGTTTCTTGTCTCACAATGTTTTCCCAAAAATGGATCTTTGAGAAAGTTGTTCAGTTTCTTTGACTGAGCACATCCTTTTAGTTTTCGGTACACCGTCCCTTACACCCCGTATTCATAGTCCAGTCCATTCTGGCCCAGTTATAGCATTAATGATTTTTGAGTAGGAGCACAGATAATATAATAATATACTAGTACAGATGCCTCACGTCATAGAACGAATTTGTGCCGAAAATTGTTCGGGCTATTTTTTCCATAAGGTATTTTCTTACAATAAATTTCTATCTGGATGTTAAAATTGAATTAATGTCATAGTTTACACCTTTACCTACCAACCTAGTAGTAACATTTAGTTTTATTATTAGAAACAAAAGGGCCAAATGAATTCGGGCTATTTACTCCGTCGAAAAAACCGTAGTACGGAATGGGACCCCATGGTAGAAGTCAGTGAGAAAACTCATTTAAAATAACATTAGTTCTGAAATTTAAATTCCTTTGGTCCAGGCTCATACTCTTCTAAACTGGTTCTATGAAATAACCTGAAATAACTTACAGAAGTAGAAGCATGCGCAACAAGCTACTTTTGGATTACACTTCACTTTGTTTGTTTGTTTGTTTTTAATTAATATTGTTTATTTGTTTTAATTTTTTTTTAGTTGTTACGATGACGTCCACCTGTCATTTGTCTTTGAAGCAGTGTAACTGGGACACCCTGTGAAATGTAATAATTGTTTTATTCTGTGTCAAAAGCATACAAAGTTCGTTAAAAAGTAAAAGGTTTATTAGGGAGACTGCGATAACTTTTAGGTGTTCAGAAAGTGAGATGCTGACTGATCTGAATCACATCATATCATTGCTACAAATGCGGGAAAAATCTAACGTAGGTCAATCCTTGTCATGAATGTCTTCTAGTTTTATATGTAAATATTGTAACATTGAAAGTTTGGAACCATTAGCTCTGCTGATGCGTTTACGGGTTCACTACGTTGCTGTTTTGAAAGAAAAATCTGTCTACCCCCTTGTAGCACGTATTGTAAAGTTGATTGGCGTCGGAATAGGTAACATTTGGTTACGACTACAATATTGTGCCTTTAATGTGTTCTTGTTGTTGTTGTAACTTGGTGAACCTTTGTACTTTCCGGACAATGACCGACTGACAACATGAGACAAAGGCCTGGATCAGTGCGACGTGGACGTCAGACGCGGATGGTTACGTCGCGGATGGCTCCGAATTGCACTGAACGGACTGTATAGGCTTCATATATTTTACGGTTTGTCGCGGACATCCGCGTCCACGTCGCACTGATCTAGGCCAAAATGGTTGTCGGTTTTCAACGCCAACATGATTTGAATCTTTCCGTTTGGTAATTTAATATTGTAATAATAATATTGTGCAATAGTATGTTGAATTGATCTACTATTTAGTTGTAATTATTTTATGTATTTATTCTGCATGCGATTTTAATGTAACGACCGTTTAATACAATATAGGAATATTCAAATGAAGATAATCAATTTTTTCTATACTAAGCATAATAATGTCTGGCAACCATTATCTATTTGAATTATTTCCGCAGTTTTATTTGAGTAGGAAAAGCTTTTAATTTCGGATCTTATTTTGTATATTGTATAGACTGAGGGAGCTGCAAGTTATCCTTCGTCATCGTTTACAAGAAGTTTGCAACTTTGTTGAGAGATAGTCCGACCACATCCGATCACATTTTTTGCAATCCCGGAACGACCACCGACTCAGCTGCTGAGTCACCGGCCTGACGTCGGCACGTATGCGATTTTTGCCTTTTCGTGGTTTAAATAAAGCATAAAGTTGCTTGAGTTATGTATTTTTGGATTTGAAATGAACGTAACTATTCATAGAGAACAGAAGATTGCATAGTTTGATTCACAGGTTTCATTGAAAAAAACAAAATTATGACAGTTTGAAGTTCACTCAGTTGTGAACTCAGTGTGCGTTGTTACGAGATGTGTTGGTCGATTTGGTTGAATTTTAACCTGCGTTCCGAATCAACGATAATATCGCAGTTATCGTTCACAGCGCTGTCAAAAGAACGCCAAAAGTAATTCGGGACACTTTTGAGCGCGCTGTGAGCGATTAAATCGATATTAACCTTGATTCGGAACGCAGTTGTGTTTGTGAGCGTAATATTATAAATTCTTTGTCTTGGTGTTGTGGTTTTAAGTGGTTTAATACTAATGTAAGTCTTATTTCATATACAAGGTTATTTTTTTGGACCTGATTTGCGTATGCCCACGTTATTACAGAGGTCAAAAGCAACAACTTTTGTTCTACGACTTTTCTAACAACGCACAAAAAGTTTTCAAATCCCCATACTAAAGTGGTCACGTGACCGACCCATTTTGTATGGGAAGTTGAAAATTTTTCGTGAGTTAGAAACGTCGTAGAACAAAAAATGTTGCTTTTGGCCTCTGTAATAACGTGGGCATACGCAAATCAGGTCCAAAAAAATAACCTAGTGTATAGCTTATTTTTCATCAAACTTATTATATGTTCATAATAATAAAAAAAATCAAATGTAATAAAAAATAAAAAATGGTGTGCCCATTTTTTTCAAGGTACTTTTTTTAGTCATGCCGTCGAACTGAGCTCTCGTATAAACAAACTATACTCGAGAACAACTGTGTGTATAATTTATTAGAACGCTGACATCATGAGCTTACAAAAAACAAACTTCTAAGAACCCATAATGTAAACATTGTGACTGGCGAGCAATAATATCTCAAGTGGGTCGTTAAGGCGATCCGTCTTCCATACTAAATTCAAATGACACGCATTCACATGCGGGACATAAAATATTGTTGAAAAACGAGTTCATGCTGCTATTTTTAGTCAAATTGCTGATTTATACAAAGATACAGCTAATGCACCGAAAGTACCTACTACAGTACAGATCGCACACCCACAATGGTAATATTGAACCGAAAATTGCTAACAAAAACTGCAATTGCTAACAATTGCTTAGTTTCGGTGCACTAGCTGTATCCTTGTA
Source organism: Athrips mouffetella (assembly GCA_947532105.1). Lineage (NCBI taxonomy): Eukaryota > Metazoa > Arthropoda > Insecta > Lepidoptera > Gelechiidae > Athrips > Athrips mouffetella. The sequence goes on along the minus strand of OX383956.1, from coordinate 27,193,341 downwards.
TTAATCAGCGAAAAATTTTACTACAGGCAGTATAGTCGTTTTTCAACAGCATTTTATGTCCCGCATAAGAATGCGAGTCACCTGTTGCTTTTTACTTATATTATATTTCTATGAACTGGTTTCATTCATGTACTCTTGACGTAACCACATTTCTCACCGACTGTATCGAACCTGTCACGGTTGCGGTTTGGCAAACCAACAAAATATTGTGGATCTAATAGGCAATTACTCTCTCAACAAAGTTGCAAGTGTCTTGTACTGTAACGACCTAGGATAACTTGCAGCGCCCTCAGGGTCGTAGTTTTTACGTTTTTAAAATTGTATTTTATATAAAGAATTTCGTTTACAGATAATTTTTAGAAAATATTTAATTCTGATTGTAATTTTTAACTGTATATAGTTCACAAAATATTATAAATGTATAAAGTGCTTCATATTGTGTGAAACATGGCCTACGTATTGATAACCATAATAATATATATTGTAAATATTCTAGGCGCTTGCACATGTCACGTGTGCACTAAGTTTGGTTGTGGCGTTTTTTTAAACACATACAGGAGTACTAAAAAAGTTGGTCACGTGGTCTATACAAGGTGTTACAAAAAGGGTATATCAACCCTGAAGGATGTGATTCTGCCCATGAAACTGAACAACTTTCCCTCAGGGAACATAGGTCGAAAATCGAAATACGAAAAAAAAAAATAGACCTCCCATACAAAATGCGCGATCAGATGATTCAGTTTCTATGGGAGCTCAAAAATTTTTTTTCGTATTTCGACCCATGTTCCTTAGGGAAAGTTGTTCAGTTTCATGGGCAGAATCACATCCTTCAGGGTTGATATACCCTTTTTGTTACACCTTGTATATTGGTTCCTTTAGGCCCATAAGGACCACTTCCCAAAACGTCTACTTCCCAAAAGGACCACTTTGTTTTTCCGCCAAGTTTCACAATTTTTGTTGGAGTGTATCTCCATACCCAGGGAACCGATCATAATTTTCAAAGCTTAATTTACTCCTTTTGTATTAGTGAGACAAAATGTGGTAAATTAAATTTTTTGTTTTACTGCCATGTTCCTAGATTTTTTGTTTGAGTACATCTCCGTACCCCGTGGACGGATTAAAATTTTTAACTAAAGCACATTTATCTTATTTTTCAAAGGCAAAGAAAATTTGTATCATCATTTTTTTTTGTAAAATTGCGTAGTTTCAGAAATATTTATTCGTCAATCATCTCATTTCATAACAAAATGAATTTTCCTTTGTAAAGTAGTTATATAAGCTTCAAAAAAATAAACTCGGGCCACTGGGGAGATATCCTCAAACAAAAATAGAAAAACTTGGCGGAAAACGATCATGATCTGGACCACGTGACCAATTGTTTTAGATACTCCAATAGGTGTGTATAACATAACAATTGCACACGTGACATACGAGTAGGCCAGCGGCTAGACTTCATTTTACCCAAAAAAGCTAATCTTTTGCGGAACTTTTTTTATCGCTATTTTAAATATTAAATCTTTAATATTATGAAGCAGAAAGAAGTACTTATATGAAATACGTAGGCCTAGTTTGTGATTTACTTATGGCATGTACAGTCAACCGCATCAGAGTCCGTTCTTACGTAGCAGTAGCGAGCGCTGATATTCGCACTGCAAGTGTTTCCACTTATTTGCGGTTGACTGTACTGTTTTAGATTTTATTATCATGACGAATGTACTTTGTTTACTGATACAAGCTGAATTGAAATTAACAATAAATCACTAAGGTACTAATGTGATCGAGTTTTGTTAGATTCTTTGACTACGACAAGAACGACTCGTTTTTTATGTTGATAATGCGAAACATGGAGTTGTTATTCTTTTAAGCAAAGATGATTCAAAATAATATGAAGCTTAATGTGTTTGTACACCACAAGAAAGCAAAATAAATTTTAAATATATTTTTGAACTCTTATTTCCACTATCTTCAACTTACAGACTAAGAGCGGGCAGTTAGCAACCCTAACTCATCGGATACCATACAGCGACCTGTCTAGACTGCTGCGCAATGAAATGGAAATTCTAAAAAAAACAATGTTGGCCGGCCTCAATCTGGCATGTTATGTACAGTCAATAAAGGACTGATTATTTTTTTTACCAAAACTTATACAAAATAAGTACATAGTGCATACAAAAGTACTAATTAAGAAGTACCAAAACCAACAGGATTGCCTTGCTGAACCCAGATACTTAGTGAGTTGACATAACCTAAAAATTACTGATTAAAATTAGTGTAAGTACTTACTTAAAACATGAAGTGGTAAAACAAAGCAGTTTTTTTTTACTGTACAAAGCGTGCCAGGTTGCCCCCAGGCAACCCCGTTTTTTTTTATTCACCATTTCATTGTGCAGCAGTCTAGATGTCGCTGTTTGGTATCCGATGAGGTAGGGTTGCCAACTGCCCGCTCTCCGACTATTATTTTTAATAAGTAGGTATATAGAGCGTGAATCGCACATCGTTTTTGACCAAAAATATGCTATCCTGGCTCCTTCGCGGTTACGTTTCGGAGATATAAAAAAGCCAAAGTAGAAAGGGCATACACTCTAACCTTTGTAGTAACAGGAAAATTTTATTACGAAACTGCCCATATATTAGGCGAGCATAGCAAGGAGGTCTTTATTCTGAGGGCGAGGATCTTCAAATCACGTGGCGCTAAAAGTTGTGTTTTCTCGTACCAAGCAAGGAGGTCAAATTTCGGGTCCTTCCCATTAGACCAACTGTATACTAACTGTATAGTTGTATTTAAAAGCTTTTTTTGAGAATCATTCATGTACATACGCACAACTACGAGTACAGTCAGCGTCAAATTTATATGAGCGTTTGTAGTAAACAAGTTTTTCATATACGCCATTAGAATTGCCATATAGTACTCGTAAGCACCCAAAGTGTTCAAAATATCTCTATGTGTATCTCTCTATCTCTATCTCGCTGATGCGTTTTTAGGGTTCCGTAGTAAAAAAGGTACCCTTATAATTTCGTCATGTCCGTCTGTCTGTCTGTCCGCGGTTTAGCTCAGAGACCCTTAATACTAGAAAGCTGAAATTTTCGATAAGATCATTTTTCGATTTAGGGATCCGTTTGCGAAATATTAAGCTTGAAAGCGCAATTTTTTCTTGGAGTCGACGTCCCCCCCCCCTCCCCCCTCCCCTGCCGGCTAAACGGTTGTTATTAGAATTGTGAAAAAAATCACAGTAGTAGCATATATGATTAAAAGGAAAACTATCACAGTTAAGTAAACTTAGCAGGTTAATGAGCTATAGCCGAAAAACTAAAAATAATAAAAACAGCAATAGCAATCAGGCGCTAGGACCTCGCTGAGCATGAGCATTAGGAGGTAAAAAGTTTATGTTATAAACGTTATGAAATACTTACTCTAAACCCGCCTTGCAAAAAAAAAATTTAAAAACTATGGAACCCTATCCTGCGCGTGGCCCGACACGCACTTGGCCGTTTTTTTTTTATATAAAGTGGGGCAAGCCTATTTCAAAGCCCCACTTGCAAATCCTTTTTAACCACAAAGCCTACGGAAGGTCTTTTATCACCTTTACATGGCCGCTCCCGAATGACCGTATGAGATCAAAAGTGGACTGGCAGGCCTACCAGACCGCTCTGTCTAACATTGATACTGGTCGTCCTGTTTCTATCGCAGATGACGTAGAAAGAACCACAGGTCTTGTAAATTCCTTGCCGCCAAGGAATCTGCTGCGACAGAGGCTCCAGCCCCGTCGACACGACGAGCTGCCATCGCACCTACTAGCTGACCTGTGCCGAAAGCGAGAACTAAACGCTTTGTAGGCGAGGACGCGATCTCCGCAGGTTAAGGTCCTCAACCATGTTTCTTGGTAGCATTTCGTGGTACCACTTGGGAAAGGAAACTCAACTGGGAGATGTAGGTGAGAACGAGAGAAGCCTGCATCACCTGAACCGACAGCTAACCGGAGCACCCGAATCTACGTGTCTCTGCGCACCAATCACTTTCCCAAGGACGGGAAGGTTGGAAAAGTGATTGTGCTCCCGAAACCTGGAAATGATCGACGCCTGCCAGGAAGCTACCACCATATATCACTTTACTTTCCTACATCGCCAAGCTGTTGAGAGTATGCTCTTACGGAGAATTCGTCGCCATATCCAGCTGAGGTACGAACAGTTCCGTTTTCGTGGGAACCACTCCACAACGCTCCAGCTTGCGTGTCCTTCATTATCTCTCGGATAAATAAATATTTTCTTGGCTGAAAAATGTCTGGCTCTTTCGTGATCTCTTTTGTAGCTTTGTGTTATAGGGAACGATTTCAATTTCATTTATTGAATTCAGTTGTAACACATAACAGTAACAGTCATAACAGTATAAAACATAATACCAAAGCGTTACAAAAGCCGTCATAATATAACATAATTCATTATATAAAAAATATGATATTAAAAATTAAATCAGAATATAAAATGTTATTTTCTTAATTTCAGTTTAAAACATAAAAAATTCATCAGGTACATATACCATGAACAAAGATGTTAGTTACACTTTCACACTCGTTTCTCTGGCATTCATCTCGTACATCTTCTTGCACTCACTCATTAGGCTTGCCATACCACTCACAAACAGGTCACAGTGCGGGGCTTTGACAAGCACGGAGCCGAAAAGGGCCCGCGCGCGCTCCGCTGGGCTCTGACGTCGTTGAACTATGCGACCCTCAGCTCGAGCCAACACGTTGTGGGCGCGCTCGCGCAAACGAGCAATTATTTGGATATTGGGCACCGATAGCTTGAGAAATACCTCGAAAAGAGGTGCACAGTCTATTTTGTGTCTAATTACTCCAAGAGTAAACTTAGGGCGAGAGACCTTCTAAGTTCTAAAGTTTCATATCCTAGTTGACCCTGAATGAAAAGAGTTGGATATGTAAGGGTAATAATTAAACATCCTACGGTAGGTACAGATTTCGTAGAAATTTCTTTTGTACTTTCTACATCATGAGGATATATTTATCCTCATGTGGGCCCCAAATTACTGTGTTTGTCTCAAGGATACTGCGTAGGTACGAGAGCCTAATAAATAGTGCGGTCAGTTAGCTGTTTTACGTAGACACGATTTACAATTTCACCAAATTTTTTCAAGGTACTAGTTAGGTACATAGCTCTCAATTTTTGATAGGAGCCAATTCCGTTTTCGGCCATCTTGGATTTTATAGAGGCCATTTAAAAAATTTTGTTCTTTTATCCATATCTCGGCTTCTAAGTCGCATAAAACCACAAATATGGTTTCTAAATATACATAATTAGGGTCAAGGAATACAACTGCACCATTTTTAAAGGTATCAGGCAATATTTATTCAGAGTTATTAGCACTAATCACAAATAAGTACGTTTTGTGCGTTTGTGCATTGCACCAAATTTCTTCCAGGTATTAGTTAGGTACATAGCTTTAATTGTTTGATAGGAGCCAAAGGGAAAATCCGCCATCTTCGATTTTATAGTGGCCATTTTAAAAATTTTGTTCTTTATTCCATATTTCGGCTTCTAAATCACATGAAACCACAAACATGGTATCTAAATGTACATAATTAGGGCCAAGGAACACAACTTCACAATTTTAACAGGTATCAAACCATATTTATTCACATGAAACCACAAACATGGTATCTAAATGTACGAGTACCTACATAATTAGGGTCAAGGCATACAACTTCACCATTTTTAAAAGTATCAGGCAATATTTATTCAGGGTTATTTGCACAAATCACAAACTAATCACAAATAAGTACGTGTTGTGCGTTTGTGCATTGCACCAAATTTCTTCCAGGTATTAGGTATTTTAGATACTAAGTTTGTGGTTTTATGTGACTAAGAAGACAGATATGGATAAAAGAACGAAATTTTTTAAATGGCCGCTATAAAATCCAAGATGGCGGATTTTTCCTTTGGCTCCTATCAAATAATTAAAGCTATGTACCTAACTAATACCTGGAATAAAATTGGTGCTATGCACAAAAGCACAAACCGTACTTATTTAAGATTAGTTTGTATTTCGTGCAAATATTCCTGAATAAATATGGTTTAATACCTTTAAAAATGGTGTAGTAGTTGTATTCCTTGACCCTAATTATGTACATTTAGATACCATATTTGTGGTTTTATGTGACTTAGAAGCCGAGATGTGGATAAAAGAACAAAATTTTTAAAATGTCCGCTATAAAATCCAAAGTGGCGGATTTTTCCTTTGGCTCCTATCAAATAATTAAAGCTATGAAGCTAACTAATACCTGGAAGAAAATTGGTGTGATTGTGAAGCGTGTCTACATAAACGCGATTTTAGACCATAATTGACTGGAATAAAAGGGCTCGGGTCGCTTCTGTTGACAGTGGCGATGTAGTAGTGCGTAGCAATAGTTGTGCATGGTTGTACCATTGGGAACACTTAATTTGGATAGCACAACTAGTTGTGCGTAGCAGTTGGTTTAATGGGAAGTCGCGCAAATTTCTTTGCTTCGTACTAATGGTCCTTGCTTCGTACACTATTGTTTCATAGTCCTACTAGAGGGATATCTGTTGCAGCGTTAGAAACCCGATTGTGTTACTAAAAAAACAGGAGCATAAAAAAAATTCAAACAAGCTTATATTAGATGCAGAAAAAGAACTATACCGTTATCACAGTCTCAGGTTTTCAGATAAAAGCGTTTACACCCCCTTTTATAATTTTCTCTAACTGTTTTATAATGTAACACGCTTTTTTTGAAAACCTAACGTTTTATTTCTTTTTCTACATCTATTAATGGTCGGGCAACATTGATCGACGGCCCTATTGAAAAAGAGCACACTAGTACGCATTATCACAGAATACGAGTATAGCATTATGCCGATCCACCGCCTTATGGAGACGCAGCCGTAAGGTGCCGTATCAACAAACACGATCCAACTATTTCACGCGGGGACTCCCTGCTTTATCACAGTATAGGTCTTCACAACACAACACAATGAAAATGTATGGGTAACAATACCAAATAATGATAAAAAAGAAAAAGTTAACATGAGGGTACGTGCAGGCATAAAAAATAAAAATTTGAGCGCTGCGCTGTGACGTCCGTAGTGATAGAAGGGCCTCACTCAGCAAAAGTCGCAGCACGCAGGCTGCGACGCTGGAGTATATATGTTCCTTGGTTTTCAGTGAACCCTGCTGAGTGAGTGAGACACGAACGACGGTGTCTATAAAATGAAATAAATAAATAGAAATACATAACCTAAACGGTGCAAGTGTGCCTGTGAAAGTGTATAAGAAAAACAAAAGAATACGATAACATCGCATGACTACAGGTACCTACGTAAAACAACTAACTTATTTTCTGCGTCTGCGCTTTTTTTTGGTTCATTCTCCGTTCTATGTTTTAAATTTAAGTCTTGTCGCGTAAGAACATCATATTAAAATAATTCATAATAAAATAATTTAATTTGAATAAACACCGAAAACACTCATTACCGTAACATCTAAACACTTATTAGGTACTAAACAATGCATTTTGTAGAAGAGTAGTCAACATAATAATATCTACGCACGTAATAACCCAACATTGAATTGAGCGCACACCAAAAAACAATAAGGAAAAAGATAAATAAACGACAGCTAACCAGAACACCCGAACCCTCGTGTCCCCTCAATCTGGCAGAAGTGCTTTGCACCTGAGGACAGGGCGGCGACAATCACTAGCGGATCACTAGCAATTTACTCGCAATCCCGTCTGGTCTACCATGTGCACGTCGAGGCGACAGTCCGGGACTTCCTATCAGCTCCAATACCGCCGCTCACTGGGGATGATTTCACTCTCCGACGGAGCTGGCAAAGGTGGTGATCCGGCCTCGCAACCGGAAAGCCCTAGGGCTTGATGTAATTCCTGTTGCCGTACTTAAGCAAATGCCCAAAAGGGCTCTGTAGGCTAGAGCCTAGCCTGGTTAGAACCAGAGTAGGTATTTAATGGGATTTTGCGCACCAATCACTTTCCCATGGACCAATCACTTTCCCATGGAACAGTGCTTGTGCTCCCAAAACCTAGTAAGGATCGACGCCTGACAGGAAGTTACTACATGGTTACCACCCTATCACTTTACTTTCCCACATTGCGCTAGTCTAATAGAACGTTCGGCTCTCGACCCGGACGTTGTGGGTTCTATACCCGGTAGGGACACTCAAACAATCACTTTGTGCGACTTTCCCAGTTTAGCTAGGACATTGCAGCATGAATCATCTGATTGTCTTAAAATTTAAATGACTCCGTGGTTCAGAAGGCACGTTAAGACTTTGGTCTCGGCTGCTATCTTAGGTAGTATAGTCGTTAGATGAGCCATGTTACAGGGCTTGGGCGGCTCAACAACTCAGACCAGGGTTTGTGATGAGGTCGGTTACCGAACTTACAACCAACACAATATGATGAATGATGATAGATGATACTCTTGCATACCGCGAGAAAGTAACTGCAGTACCTCGTCTCGCTGATAGATAATGAGCCCTTCAACAACTCAGACACCAGGGTTTGTGATGAGGTCGGTTGTCGAACTTACAACCCACACAATGATGATAGATGATACTCTTGCATACCGCGAGAAAGTAACTGCAGTACCTCGTCTCGCTGATAGATAATGAGCGCCTCAACAACTCAGACACCAGGGTTTGTGATGAGGTCGGTTGTCGAACTTACAACCAACACAATATGATGATAGATGATACTCTTGCATACCGCGAAAAAGTAACTGCAGTACCTCGTCTCGCTGATAGATAATGAGCGCCTCAACAACTCAGACACCAGGGTTTGTGATGAGCTCGGTTGTCGAACTTATAACCCACACAATGATGATAGATGATACTCTTGCATACCGCGAGAAAGTAACTGCAGTACCTCGTCTCGCTGATAGATAATGAGCGCCTCAACAACTCAGAAACCAGGGTTTGTGATGAGGTCGGTTGTCGAACTTACAACCCACAGAATGATGATAGATGATTCTCTTGCATACCGTGAGAAAGTAAGTGCAGTCGCTCGCCTATTATCTTCTTTAATTTATATTAGTTCCTGTTAATTACAGTTCAGAGAAAACCTATAAGTAAATAAGAATAACCTAAATAATTTGAAGTAGTTTTAATGATTGTAAGTACACTTTTATGTTGATAACAGTACAGGAGCTTACTAGGATTAAGTATTTCAGCAATGGCGCTTGCACTTGATGCAGCATCCTTTGCGCGCACGTCGCCGATAGTGGCATTTTCTCTGGCGGCGGCAGCCTCGATGGCGTACCAGTACGTACCGGTCGTTACGCAGCCGTTGCAGAAACCCCAGAGTTACACTTTTCTGCAAGGTCTCTTCGGCTTTCCCTGTCAACACGTTCAGCTTCCATACGTCACCGAATTTATTTCGCAGATGCTTGGCTATATCCCGCGAAGTCACCCCCTCATTGTTGACTCTCGTGTATTTTGTGTTGTTGACTAGTTTGAGAAATATTGAAATTATCAGCTTAGCCGTGTTGTCCTCTTGCATTTTATTATGTTGAGTGGACATTCTGTGTGTTGAAGTTACAGAATAAGGACCGACTGTATTGACGAAAATACGAGTACTTCAGTGGACACTGATGAGGAGTCTTCTCGCCTTCTTATTATGTCCTAGTGTATCTACTGTTTGGATAATTTATTCAAAATTACTCAAATCCTCAACAAATAAAGTAGGTATGACAAATAGTACAAATACATACTAAAATTTTGTAGTGACTTATCATCTATCATTGACGGAAGGAAACGCGCGATTGTTTTATGCTTTACTCAAGGAGGTTTTAATCCACGCTACGCTCTAGAGCGTAGCGTGGATTAAAACCTCCTTGGCTTTACTATTGTAACTTGCTCAGAACAAAGACCTCCTTGCTTCGCTCGGAGAAGAAACCATGCTATTTTTTTTTCAGTATGGGATGACAACTGCTAGCATGTCTCATGCCATGTCAAATCATCAATGATCACATCCTACCAAATTAGATGAACGACGCGTTCATTGCATTTACAAAGTTTATACCCTAAGAGCTATCCTATATTTTGGGGAAAAAATTCATATCAGGCCAAATTTTTGTAAATGGCCTTTAAATGTAATTTTAAGAGACTATATTTTTGAATCCTCCAAAATTTCAAACTGGAATGTACCAAAAAAAAGTTATACCCCGAAGATGGTGCAATTTTACAGCAAAAAAGGTAGCACCTATATTATCGTGAAAATGTGTCTATGTTCACTATATTCAAGCACCAAAATCGAGATCCACCAAAGATATAAACGGGAAACTAATTATATGAGAAGAAGTTGTTTGTTTCACTAACTGTGCCTTAAACTCTAGGAAAAAAATAATAGCAGATTTGTTTTGGTAATTATCAACATCAAATAACGTTTTAATATACTTTCTTTCAAAATCTAACATTGTTTTTATTTGGGTAGTAGGTAATTCTTTATCAGCTTTTTACATAGGCAGCAAAAAAGTAGCAGTTATAAATTTAGGTAGACTTTTAATATTAAGCCTAGATAGCATAACGAAACATGAAATCCACCATAAAATTACGATCTTAATAAATTTTTAAAAGTACATAAACTAATAAGGACTTAAGTTCTCCGTAATAAGTATCATTTTCGAACGCTTACTATAATTACTAATGCAACCGCGGGCATTCGACTCGGAGCGCGCCAAAAAAAGATGTCTCTCAACACAGAATCCTCAGAGAAAAAAACTGCATAAAAAAATATTTTGACGCTGCCAAAAAATAGTCATGAAATAGTCATAAATAGTCACCATAAGGAAAAAAATAGTCGCGTTACAATTCTAGAGTTATAGCTATGGTTTGCTGAGGATTATGGCCATAGGCTATAGACAGAATCCTCAGCTTTGATGCAAGCAAACCGTAGGTACTATCGACTTGGTTTTTATTTTAAAAAATAGTCATGAAATAGTCGTCTTGACTTCCAAATTCTCGAAAATAGTCGTTCAAGGATTTCAAAGTTACAGGGGTAGCTTGCTGAGGATTCTGTGCATAGCATTTCACGGACGCAGATTCCTGCAGAACGTTTAGGTTTTTCTGTTTGATACTCATGTCAAAAAATAGTCAACAAATAGTCGTCTCAAACCATAATAACTTCGGTCTGGTTTACCTAGTAGAAGTATGTTAAAAATGCATGTTAACTTCGCCATACATTTTTCAACTCAAGTACAGTCGTGTTCAAAATGCATATCATCTTTGATGGTAACTGTTTAGTTAGGTACTTGAATTTTTATTTATGTATTTGGAACCCATGCAATATAATTAATTGTGTTATAAAAAGCAAAGTTTATTTGTTTTCATGTTTAATAATAAAGCTTAATAAACTACAATAATTGGTTTTAAACTAAAATATTTAAAAAAATCTTCTTAATGAATAATTCACTGCAGATTATTTTTAAGTTAGTTTTTTGTATAAATCACAGTCTTTTTACTTATTTTCGTTAAAAGGTTAAATGAGTAATACAGGGTGATAATTTTATTGCGTGCCATAGCTTAGGGGGTATTTCAGTAACGATAAAGGAACACAAAAAAATCTTTAAAAAAATTCTACTTTCAAAAAATTCTGAAAATTTTAAGATGTAGAGGGCAATGACCCGCAGCGCAATGACCCGACCGAGGCTGCGCTTTTAACGAGCCAGCCACTGTTAGTTTTGGAATTTACATCCAATTTTTAAGTAGGATTATTGAAAAACTGGAAATACTAATTTGGAATAACGCGTTGTATATTTACTGCTTCCATATGCTGTAGTGTAGGTTTACTTTACATTCCATATAATTACTGTAGAATACGACAATTGTCGTTGTAATAGAAACACTGTAGGGCACTTAAATACGGGCCGGCAGCGGCGAGCGCTAGCTCGGTCATACAATTTGGTCGAGCCAAACGCCGCCATGCTATTGGTTAAACATATCTCGTCGCAGAATATTGGTGCTTTTTCTATTATACGATCCACGTTAAACATTTCCAACTCTGTTACCATGACTTTAAGTCACTGATTTATATTATTCTACTGATGTGATATTGGCTAAAAGAAACACATATGCAGCGATATTTTAATTTTTAATGAATAGTTAAATGTATAGGCAAACAACATTGATCAATCAAGAAAAAAGTAAAGTTAGTGCAGTTAATTTAGTAATATTTGTGAACTTACCAATTATTATTCAAATATTTTTTTTACTGTATGCATCTAGGTGTAAGCCCGATATCCTAGTTTTACCATTCATTAAACGTGGAACCTACATTATAAGTTTCTAGACCAAAAGGTCGGTTTTTTCTCTTATTTACCTAATAAAAATACAACCTACCTAATAAAAATACACAAAAATAGGGTCTGCAATAACATATAGAAATAAAAGCCTCTATCAATATCAAAATCCATTTTTTTTTGATAACTTGAAATCAATATCAAATAATTTTGTGTACGCGACTGTACAAAGAAAAAATGTATGGGGAAGTTAACATGCATTTTTAACATACTTCTACTAGGTAAACCAGACCGAAGTTATTATGGTTTGAGACGACTATTTGTTGACTATTTTTTTAACATGAGTATCAAACAGAAAAACCTAAACGTTCTGCAGGAATCTGCGTCCGTGAAATGCTATGCACAGAATCCTCAGCAAGCTACCCCTGTAACTCTGAAATCCTTGGACGACTATTTTCGAGAATTTGGAAGTCAAGACGACTATTTCATGACTATTTTTTAAAATAAAAACCAAGTCGATAGTCCCCACGGTTTGCTTGCATCAAAGCTGAGGATTCTGTCTATAGCCTATGGCCATAATCCTCAGCAAACCATAGCTATAACTCTAGAATTGTAACGCGACTATTTTTTTCCTTATGGTGACTATTTATGACTATTTCATGACTATTTTTTGGCAGCGTCAAAATATTTTTTTATGCAATTTTTTTCTCTGAGGATTCTGTGTTGAGGGACATAAAAAAAGCCCGCTCAAACGTCCACACCTCAAAATACGGGGTGTTAATTTGATTGCGTGTCATAGCTGATCGGATCAGTATCAGCAACTGAACAACTTTTCCCAAGGAACATAGTATAGGTTGAAATACGAAAATCAATCTTTGACCACCCATAGAAACTGCGTCAGCTGATAGCGCATTTTGTATTGCAGGTCAAATTTGCTTTATCATATTTCGACCTATGTATGTTCCTTGGGAAAAGTTGTTCAGTTACTGATACTGATCCTGCCCCTGAACTATAGCACGCAATCAAATTAATCAATATTTTTTAAATAGTTTCCATGTTGTTTTATACAGGGTGTCCCATAATTAGGCCGTCACGCTGACACCGGACGTAGATGGACTTAAGGCGCAACAAATAAAAAAAAAAATATTTGTAATTTTTAAAAATCAATGAAACTGGTCATACTCAATACTCATTACACTTTTCTATGGGCATGTTAAGCTTATTTGATGCGCCTTAAGTCCATCTACCTCCGGTGTCAGCGTGACGGCCTAATTATGGGACACCCTGTATGATGATATAAGGAGTCTTTAGCCGCATGTTTTGCAAAAAAATCAACTATTTCTTATCTGAACGAGCCAAAACTTAGTATGTTTAAAAAATCTTTTTTAGGGTTCCGATACCAAAATGGTAAAAAGGTACCCTTATGGTGCCGCTCTGTCTGTATATCTCAGCAACCACTTATGCTATCGACCTGAAATTTGGAATAGTTTTAGAATATAGTTGCCCAACTTAATTGCACATGAAATAAATTTTGAAAAAAGTATGATTATTAATGTAAAGGGGGCCAAAATATGGGGGGCCAAACTTCAAATTATCGCTACTAGGTCGAGTGGGGTATCATATGAAAGAACTTTACTTGTACATTTTAAAATATATTTTTGTATTTTTTTAAGTTTCTTAGTTTTCAAGTTATGATGAAAAATGTCAAAAAAAATACCATTCCCCCCCCCCCTTATCTCCGAAGTTTGAGTAGGGAAAAATCTAAATTAATTACAGTTGACAGAGGTTTATGTAAACTTTACAGCAAAAATAAAACGATCTTTCTAAGTTGCACAGTTTTTTCAGAAATCTGCAAAAAACCTTTACAAACAAATTCAGTTTTGCGGTTCTGAAAATGGACTTTATTGCTTCCAAAAATACTAAAGGTATATCGGAACCCTCGGCGCGCGAGTCTGACTCGCACTTGACCGGTTTTTTTTTATTTAAAGATAACAAGAAGTTCAAAATAACAAAAAATCCGGCCAAGTGCGAGTCGGACTCGCGCACTGAGGGTTCCGTACCACCATCGTCATCATCATAACATCTCAAAAAAACATCCACTACAGCACAGGGAGCTCCCTCCAGAATTCTAGCTTTTTCTGGAAAAATGTGGAGGGGAAGTACCTACCGTAGTCACCTCGCTTGTTAGCATTACGGCTGGCACCATGGACCGCGGTTTTATGTGACCGCAGTAAGTAAGATGTAAGATACAAAGGAGGATGCTGCTGCCCATCCTCCAGTTAACCCTTAGTCGCCTCTTACGACACCCACGGGTATGTATGGGTTCTTCTTGAAAGCGGGGCAGCTTGTGTTATTCGCCGTGTGTGGGCCCTTGCAATTTGCGCAGGTCGGCGGGTTTTCGCGCGGCACGGGGCAGTCTTGGGCGTAGTGCGGTCCTCCGCAACGTACGCAAGCCTGAGGGCGGTGGCAGTTCGCCGAGCTGTGCCGGAAGCCCTGGCAGCGATGGCACTGTGCTGGCCCCTTCTTCCCTCTCCAAGGCTCTATTATGACGCCCGTCATGAAAAGGAGCTCGCTGATCGTATAAATGTTGTCTAGAGTTTCTTGGGAGCGCTCCAGCTCGCAGAAGAAGATGCAGCCCGGACGGCCCTTCCTGGCTAGGATCCTCTTCGTGAAGACCGGGCTGAAGCCGCGTTCTCTGAGAGCGACTTGAATGAGAGTGGGGTCTGTGCTAGCAGGAAGCCCCCTGATGGCCACCTTGACTGGCTTCTCCTCCTGTCGGGCGTATGTCATCCAGCTGACGTTTTGCGTTTTCTCCAGCTCCGTGAGATACGCTTGGACTACTCGAAACTCATCGTCATCCGACGGAGAGAATCGGATTCCGTGTCCGAGAGGGCGGGCGTTCGGCGGGCGGCCCAGTTTTTCTGCCAGCACTTTAAAGTGCTCAGTCCAATTGGGCAGGACGTCAACCGTTAACGGGCGGTTGTACTTCCTCTCTTTGGGCGCGGCGGTAGAGGGTGCGGGTGTCGCGGCAGGTCTCGGGCCCGGCTTGGCCGACACCACTGCGGAGAAAGTGGGTGCGGGCACGCGTTGCGCGGCGGGCGCGTTGACGGTCGCGCTGCGGGACGCGGGCGCGGCAGAGGGCGCGCTTCGGTTCGCGGGCGCGAAGAAGGTCGCGCTTTGGCTCGCGGAGGCGGTCGCGGCGGCGGTCGCGTCGCGCGGTGGCGCTAGGGACGCGGGCGGGGCCTTCGTGAGGTCATGCGTCGGTAGTCGCGGCGCGGGGAAGCTCGGCGGCGGCGGTAGCTTCGCGCGGTCCCCCGTGCTACTAGAGCGGCGGCGGGGGTCGCGGGGGTGGAGGTCGTCCTCGGTTCTGTTCGCCTTCGTTTCCTGCGAACAGTCGTTCCTCTCCTTGGCGCGGCGCCTTTTAACAGGCGTGGCCACGGCCGAGGCATTGGCGGTCTTGGCAAGCTTACGGAGTCGTAGATCTTCTTCGGCGGCCTCGTAGGTTTCTCCGAGTTCGACGCTCTTCAACCGGAAGTATGAAGAGATCCACTTTAGAAGTCCGAGGGAAAAGGCGCTATTCTCTTGCAGCTTGTGGAATACTATTAAGTCGGATTCATATTCTAAATGAGCCGACTGCAATAGTGGATCCTCGATCATTGAAGTATCGAGGATCGGGTCCTGGCGGTCTTGAGTTTCCTCCTCCATTGGCGGGTCACGTTCCGGTGACGGCGCGCGGGGTGGCGGGGCAGGGGGATCCGTGCTGGGGTCCGGGTCCGACATCTAACGCAGCTCGAGGGTAGTTGCAAAAATATTTTTTTATACCGGTATGTAACATATATTCATAACATAATTAAAAATTTTAGCAAAAAAATACCATTAGGTACTTTTACTTATATACACACAGGTTTGTACGGAACTCTCGCTGCGCAAGTCCGACTCGCACTTTGCCGGTTTCTTTTTAAATTAAATATATATTTTCATTATTCTTTGTCTTTGCCGCTGTCGGATCTCCATCATCATGATATATTTATCACGTATATCTCGAAGTCTGTAGCATTTTTGGAACTTTCTTTTAATTTATCTATCACTTAACTTTGTCTTTGCACCCCACTGACATAAAGTGCTACCATAGTGCTACCGTATGTCGGATTTCTGTTTGTCAAATTGTCGCAACAATTCATTGTTCAACAAAACAAATTTGTCAAGTTTTTCACGACAACTTTTCACCTGTCACGAGAAAATGTTTGTTGAACAGAAATCTGACAAATTGTCGCAACAATCCAAAGATTTTGGAAACTACGCCAGGCAGCGTTTTTCTTACGTCAATGCAACAATCCCAGTTTTTCCACCATGACAAATTTGTCGCCGTGTTGTTTGTTGAACAGAAACTTGTCAAATTGTCGAATTGTCACCTGTCACCTGTCGCCTGTCGTTGTCGGCTTTGTTGAGAAAAATATAGCATTTACTTATATATAGAATATAGTCATAATTTGTGTTTACAAATTAACTTTACTGAATGTTTGTTTCAGGTCTACTCGTAAAGCGCTATGATGGCGTATTGTTGGCAACAAATAACATGGTCTTATTTTATTTTATTTATTTTATTTTATTTGGGACAATAACAGCTTATGCTTAATTTCTAAGAAATTACGGGATACATATTTTGTAAGCCAATAAAAACTGTCCACGTTTTACAATTTTAAGCGATTGTGGATTAGCCAGTATTTAAATTATATTAAAGGCAAAGAGGGGAGCACCGTTAAGTTAACATAAGATACTTCTTAGTATATAAATTATAGAAACATGCTATATGATGAATACATATAATATATGATATTATAATAGTATAATAGATAAATAAATAAAAATATATAAAGATAATGATATTCATAATTAAGAAGATTTGTTTAGTCCATAACCGAGACAGACACACCCTACTCGTACAACATTCCATCAATCGAATATGATACACAGGATGCAAATAAGAACAAAATATGTCCCGCTACCTTATTCCTATAAAGTTTTAATAATCAATCACAGGAAATATGCAAAATAAATATGATATATATATATGTTTTATTTTATTACGTATCAAACTAAAGAGATATAAGAGGAACTTGCTCTCGCGAATACCTAATTAACTCGTACTGTTAATCCTTAATTGGGTAGACGTTTATGCAAACTTATTGTGCGGAATGACCAGAAGGAACATATTTCCCACATAAACTAAGGCGATGTGGGTTATATTTTTCACCGAGGCCCGCAAAATGTCAAATGCTGGGTGGAAAATATATTTCTTTTACCCAATTAAGGGTTAATAGGTATTTGCGTGAGCAAGTTCCCATTATAACTCAAACTTTCATCATTTTCCTGCAATAAGCAACGCCTATTTAAATTTCCCGCTTTTGAATTAGTTCATATGCTAAAGAAAGGCAGCGCTGTAGTACCTATACGTGTATTTCGCTTTTGATTAGTCGGCACTTTGTTTTTTTCTCTCGCTCGGTTAGAGAGTGATACTGACGCCGCGACTCTTGCGCAGAAGGATGTAATTGATAAATTTGTGTGATACATTATTAATTGGCATTAGTATTATAATAATCTAAGATTGGCATTTTCCAAAGTTAGTGTAATAATGCCTTTCAAGAGCTCATCCACCATCATCATCTTATCGTGTGGGTTATGAGAGCAATGACCGACCTCAGACAGAAACAATGGTATCGGCGATATCAGACTTATAGAGCCGCCAAAGAACTATGGCTTATTAATTACCTATCTACGTAGAAACCTAATAGTTGGAACAACAGCTTGACGTGCCTTCCGAAGCACGGAATAATCGTATTTTTAAAAAAATCTGTTGATACATCCTGCTAAGATATAGGTAATTGGGGAAGTCTCAGAAAAGACTTTTTTGTGTGACAAAAACTTCACAGTACATCGAACCCAACTAGGAACCCTCATAGTTTGTTTATCTGCGTTTGTCTTTCCGCGGCTTGGCTCAGAGATCAATAATAAACTGTAATCTGTTACTTTAGAATAAAATGTCGAAAATATTTTTTTATGGTACCTACCTACCTCCCCTACGCTCCTCCAAGCATCTACCCCATGGTGTGGAGTCTCGTGCTCGTGAGGTAGGTCGTCGAAAATTATTACAGCTAAATATGCAGCTAAATAGGTTTTACAGGTTTCTGAATTTATTTTAGGATGGCATAAGACAAGTTGTTGCGGATATAAATTGTTGTAACCACTATCCCAGGAATCCGCTTTGAAACAGTGAAGTTTATAGGTAGGTACTACAGTTATTTTACGACCAGGTCGGGTATTCAATTGTAAGAAAATATTGTAGGTACCTATACATCACACAAAATAACTGTGGCCCTGTCATTGATGCGCAAAAGTCAAAAATGTTCTGCGCATCAATGACAGGGCCACAGTTATTTTGTGCGTCGTATAGGTACCTTAGTAAAGATTAGTAGATAATCTGCCATTGTAGTCTTATTCCGTTTTACCTACGGAGTTGGTTACCTAAAGCCGCGGAAACTAATTTGGCATACATAGCTCGTTCAAGTAAGGATATTGGAATTAACGAAACCAAGTCTATCAGCAATGTATTCCGAATAAGGGCTCCCGCACACGACCGAGAATCGGTGGCCGATTTTTTGTCGGCATCCCGCTCTTACGTGTTATCACCTGGATCTTCCGTCTTTGTCCTGGGCGATAATCGGCCACCGATTCTCGGTCGTGTGCGGGAGCCCTTAGTCTTTAAATTTAGGAAGCTGTGATTGTGCCTTAAGCTAGGGGACAGCGGACAGAGCGACTGCCATCTGACCTTCGCAACCCAGAGGGCAAACCAGACTCATTCCTGTTTTCTTATGTATTCACAGACAGATAAAAGTTATACATTAAAAGACCGGCCAAGTGCGTGTCAGGCCACGCGCAGTATAGGGTTCCGTAGTTTTTTTACGATTTTTACTTTTTTTTTTACTATGTATGGGCTTACTCTTGACCTCGATCTAGCCTTGAGGACAGAGATTAGGTCGACGATGGAACGAGCTTGCCCAGAAGAAGCCTATTCACTCGCGACTTAAATAGATTCGGGTTGGTATTAAATAGATTTACTATCGAAAAGCCGGTTTTGAGTAAGTATTTCATAACGTTTATGACAAACTTTTTACCTCCTAATGCTCAGCGAGGTCCTAGCGCCTGATTGCTATTGCAATTATTTTTTTCGGCTATAGCTCTTTAACCTGTGAAGCCTACTTAACTGTGATAGTTTTCCCTTTAATTTCATCACATAGGCTACTACTGTGAATTTTCTCACATTCCCAATAACAACCGTTTAGCCGGGGGGGGGGGGGGGGGGGGACACTCGACTCCAACAAAAAATTGCTCTTCCCAGCTTAATATTTCGCAAACGGATCCCTAAATCTAAAAATGGTCTTAGCAGACTTACTTTATTTTTAAAAGACCTATCCAACGACATCCCACACTATGGGGTAACAAGAAAAAAAAATCATCCCCACTTTACTTGTGAGGTAGGTACCCTAAGATCCGTACAAAATTTCAGCTTTCTAGTACGTTGGGTCTCTAAGCTAAGCCGCGGACAGACAGACAGATGGACATAACGAAATTATAAGGGTTCCTTTTTAACTACGGAACCCTAACAACCAATATAAGAGAGATTAACATACGTAACAGTAGACGACCTAGTGTCTTTTCGGTTTGCAAAAGAAATAACGAATAAAAGGGTATGTACATACTTTGGGGGACATCACACGAGGTAATCAGATTCCCCCCTTCAGTCCGTGTGGTGCCAGCAAAGAATAGTAACAACCAATCTCTAGCCGAGGGTGTCGCAAGAGGCGATAAGGGCTTATGTCCCGGAGGATGGGCAGCAGCATCCTTCTTTGTACCGTACCATCTTACATACTGCGGTCACCAACAACAGCGGTCGCCAGCCGCACCACGTGTTTTTGCTGGAGTTCTGGAAGGGAGCTCCCTGTCCTGCAGTGGACGTTTCATGGGATGTTACAACTACAACAATAGATATATAACACCCAGACACGGAACAAACACTTGTGTTCATGACACGAATGTTTGCCTTGGCGGGGATCGAACCCGCGGCCCGGCGGCGTTAAAGGCTTAGGTACTACTACTTAACCGCTGCAAATACTACTTTCTTAATTTTTAGGGCTCCGATACCAAAATGGTAAAAAAAGGAAACCTTATGGTGCGACTTTGTCTGTCCCGTCTGTCTGTCACACTTGTATATCTCAGCAACTACTCATGCTGTCGACTTGAAAGGAATAGTTTTAGCATATGGTTGCCCAACATAAACTAAAAAAAATTATGATTATTACTGTTAAGGGAGCCCAAATAGGGGGGGAACGTGTGGGTGTGGGTGTCGTTACTAGGTCTACTGTCATATGAAATGGCTTAAATTGTACATTCTAAAAAACATTTTTATCTACTCTATGTTTTGAAGTAGTGATGAAAAACCGGCCAAGTGCGAGTCGGACTTGCGCACTGAGGGTTCCGTACCACCACATAAACATAGTTGAAATTTCAGTAAGTTAATGTGCTAGATTTTTTGAGTCCGACACGCGCTTGACCAAATTTTATTATTTGTTGTTATTTTATAGCCTATGCCCTATAAACATACCCAATTTTCAAGTTTGTAAGTGTACCCGTTTTTAAATAGAACTAAAACAAAAATCGCCTCAGCAACCATCCAACTTGACCCCTCTCTTATATGAATGTTCTTGAAACGGGAGCTCACCACAATTGGTTAACATTAGTTGTGAGAAAAGTTGTAATATTTAATGATTTCAGACTTTTCCCATTATTTGTACTGTGAGACCTAGCTTCTTGCCAAATTTCATAATTTTAGGTCAACGGGAAGTACCCTGTAGGTTTTTCATTTTTGAATAAATGTATGGAGATGAGGACATAAAATGCCATATCTTTTGATTGCGTCGTTGTAAAAAAATTAAATTTTCAGATCTTGTGTGGTTCATGGATCCTAATGTATGGTATTAATTTCAACCTGATACCTTTACCCGTTCGTGAGATAAAGGGTCTTGACAGACAGACAGACAGACAGACGGACAACAAAGTGATCCTATAAGGGTTCCGTTTTTTTCTTTTGAGGTACGGAACCCTAAAAATAAATTGAGGGGTGGGGGGGCAAAATTTCAAATTGCAAATGTATCATATGAAAGGGCTTTACTTGTACATTCTAAAATATATTTTAGTATTTTTTTACGACTCAGTTTTCAAGTTATGATGAAAAATGTAAAAAAAATACCATTTCCCCTTAGAAAGATCTGAATTAATTTACAGTCCATAGAAGTTTATGTAAATACTACAGCAAAAATAAAACGATCTTTCTAAGTTGCACAGTATTTTAGAAATCTGCAAAAAATGGACTTTATTGCTTCCATAAATACTAAAGGTAGGTATATCGGAACCCTCGGCGCGCGTTTTTTTGTATGCATTTTTGGATTTTATTACTATTAGAAGTTATGTTTAGGTATAACTAATTAGGTAGAACCACAGAATCACAGATCTAGTAAACATTATTAAATTTGAATTAAAATTATGAAGAAAGATATCTTTCAACGCTTTGTGTGTTGATTAATATTTTCTGAACAAGGTAGGTAGCAATGAAAGCCAAACGTTGTTAGACGGTAGATTAAAAAAAGACAGACAAAGGGAGTCAAATCAGAACGCGCGTAGATGTCACAGAGTAACTTAAGTAAAAAAGAAAGCTTCAGTTTTTAATCTAAGATAATATAATAACGTGTTTTTTTCAAAGATCTTTAGTTATATTGTGTTTCATCAATATGTCATATTTGTTTATGAAGAAACCAGTAAGTACAAAATTATGTTTTAAACCATTTGTCTGAAGGTGGACCGGCGATCTGATCAAGGTCAGGGGAAGCCGCTGGGTGCGAGCAGCGCAGTATCCAACGTCATGGAGATCTTCAGGGTAGGCCAGGATATCCAGCAGTGGACGTCTCTCGGCTGATATGATGTCATAACTTGTGTTTTGTAAATTTTTTAGAAGACCGAAAACAGGATATACCAAGATGGCTAAACTTTAGATTATGGACCGTCGTCGGCGTCTGAACCCACCCACGACGTTTTAAATTTACTCAACCAACATAACCTCAAAATTAGACCACTTTTTTGTAGTATTTATTCAAGTCACATACTGGTACATAGTATCGTATCTATGGCAATCATATTTAAAAAGCAGTTTTTTGCATTGTTTGGAATTACTGCTTAAAATACGTTCTAGCAACTCTGTTGGAAGATCGTTTAGTATTTTGGGTAACATATACTCCCACGTCCGCGCGCCATATACGTTAACAATTTAGGTAATACATATTTAGGTACATACTTTAGCTTTCTTAACTTTTCATTTCTAATTCTTGATATTAATTGACTTAATTTGTTGTGTTCATTAATTACAATTTGCATATTAGTTTTATCAAACACAGAGATTACACGACAATACTTAAACAATGAGGCATTATCTTCTGACAATAGTTTTAAGAATACTAAGTTGCAATTTATATATACGTTCAATATAAGTTTTGTAAGTTCTCCCGTAACTATCTAGGCCATAACTAATCACAGAGTGATAAATATAACAATCTCAATGTGTGATAAGTAAGGTACCTTGTACTTTAATATTGTGAATTTTGCACGTAGGGATCTTAATTTGTTACACACATGTTCTATATAGGGTGACTTTTTATTAGTTCTTGATAGCAAAAGATATGAATGTACTCATGATACTGAACAACTTTTCCCAAGGAACATAGGACGAAATACGAAAAACCAAATTTGACCTCCCATACAAAATGCGCTATCAGCTGATGCAGTTTCTATAGGAGGTCAAAACTTGATTTTCGTATTTCGACCTATGTTCCTTGGGGACAGTTGTTCAGTATCATGAGTACATTCATACCATTTTCTATCAAGAACTAATTAAAAGTCACCCTATATGAGGTGCCCAGATGAGATATTGGTCCATGACTAAGCCTAGGTAAGTGTGTTGAGTTACTAACTCCAGAGATGGACAAATTCATGTGCTTGGCCCGTTATGTAGGCACAGGTGATCATGTGCTATTATGTTAGGAGTATAATGTACTTTCATGTATGGGGAACGGATGTGCATTACTTTTGTTTTAGCTGTACTTATAATCAAGCCTACATCATGTGCCCATTTGCACATTATATCAAAATTGCGTTGCATTATCACCTGCGCCTCACACAAGTTCCTCCCGTATGTCACCAAGCAGGTGTCGTCTGCGAACTGGTATACCGAGCCCTCCATGAAGAGGTTGCATTTCATTGACATACAGCAGATATTCAGTTGGTGCTATAATTGATCCTTGGGCTGTTCCTTGTTCAGTGGGAGTAGGGTTACTATAACATTCTTTTATTCTGACCAGCGTATATCTGTCATTGTGATAGTTTCGAAACCAGTCCAGTAGAGGGTGGGTGAGTTGTAATGTACCTAATGTATGAAACGTACGTTTTTAATAATTTTTGTTCTAAAGAACAAGAAATTTCCGCAGCTTGAAACTTAGCGCGTAGGCTAGGTATGGAAAGAACTTTCCGCAAAAAAAACAGCCTTTTTTTATGTTACAAGTGAGCAAACGAGCAGGTGAACCACCTGATGGTAAGTGGTCACCACCGCCCATAGCACCCACCGTCTTATTAATGGCATATTTTGACACTAATAAGACAGCAAAGCGCGTTGCTCACTTTGAGAACTAAGATGGTGTATCTCATGTGCCGGTAATGTCACTGCCCTTCAAACCGAAACACAGCAGTGCAAACACTGCTGCTTCACGGCAGAAAAAAGCAAGGGGGTGGTACTTCCCCAGACGGACTTTCCACAAAAGCCCTACCACCTTCTGCTTACGACTTATTCGACGGTCCATAATCTAAAGTTTTATCCGAACTTAGCCTTGCGTCCCTTTTTTCCCATAATGGCGCCAATAGGTTTGTGAAGCGATGTAGTTTTAGCTGACGTCATTAAGAGATTTTAATATCCAACAATGAATAAGCTATTTTGAGTGTGAGTTTAGTTTTTCGAGTGATTTTCTTAATAAACTTTTGGTGATTTATTGTAGGTACAGTCTCAGCGTCCCAGAGCTGTGGACAGGTTCATCCCTCTTCGAGAGTCATTCGCCGACGAGCGCAGGCGCGGGTCATGGCGGTACGAATCTCCAGAGCAAACTATCGAAATTTGGGTAAAATCACAGTCCAACAAACAGATCATGATATTAATAATAATAAGAGAGCAAAAACTCCTGCGCCTCGGCTTGCCACGACTGCAATAAATTAGGTCCTTACCTACCTGTGAAATTGGCGTTTTGTATGGAGAATTTGAAGTAAACTCAGTTTTCAGTACTGACACTTTTTTTTCAGTAAAGTATGAATGGAAAACATTAATCTTACAGCCGCTTTATTTTAATATTCGAAAAATACCATGTGTTAAAAACATATATATAACAAAAAAAACAAAAGAAAACGGACGTCATTTAAGACGATTTAATACAAAAATAAAAACAATATTTCTATAAATCGCAATACCTGCAACTGCATGTCTCTGTATGGTAAAACATATTAAATATCTTGGTGTTTTTATGGACGAGAATCTAGACTGGAAAATTCATATGGAGATGCTTTGCAACCGTGTAATGAGACTAATTTACATTTTTAAAAATTTGCGCCTATCGGCCGACTGGCCAACACTTAAAACAGTTTACTACAGTCTGTGCCAATCAATCATTACGTATTGTATTTCCATATGGGGTGGCACGCATAAAACTACGCTTATCACGCTGGAACGAGCTCAAAGGGCAATTCTTAAAACCCTACTTTTTAAACGCAGAGACTTTTCAAATAGGGACTTCTACTCTCAAACTAAAATGCTTACTGTCAGGCAGTTATACATTTTAGAATCAATATAATAATTCGACGACATTCTAACCTTCCATTTGTGGAGAGTAAGTCAACACGGCGTCCAGGTTTTCCCATCTGTTCTAATGTTCCCTGTCGCACAACGTTTGCAAGGAGACAGAACAAGGCCCTAAGCTCATTTTTATATAATAAAATCAACAAATATCTATATATCTACCCTTTGCTACACCGAGAGGTTAAGAATAAATTGTCTGAATGGCTTCAAACAAAGACATACGACGAGACCGAAGAACTCCTCAATCACGTTTGCTAGTACAACTCTTTGCTCTTATTACTCTCAACTCAGTCGCTTACTCCAAACACACACGCACACTCACTCACTCACACACACACACACACAAACATACATATACACACGCAGTTTTATACTCTCTTGCTTATTACTACGCCCAGTATTATATTACTCTATGTTATTACATTCACTTTTGATTTATGCATGCTAATTTTACGTACCTATCTGCCCAAATTTTTTAACATTCTTTCTGTACAACCTTCCTTGCACCCATCTGTTCACCTCTTATTTCTAAAATTTTGATATGACATATTAGAGGAGGTACATTAATCAGTTCCTATAATACAGGTTAGTTCCTAGTTTAGGAGTTGAATTATGTCCTGACATCTTTCTGCTCACTGTACAATCAATAAAATTGTAATTAATAATATATTACTGAATGTTAAAATATGTTGTTGTTGTACAAGTTTTTGGAATAAATTTTATTTATTTATTTATTTAATTAATTTACACAAATCGCTCCACGCTTTTTGAATTGTCATTAGACATAAAAGAAGTTATAAGTTTGCTAATAACAACCTAGCGTATTTATCATACATCACGTAATGAATAAAAAATATTTGCGTTTACTATAAATTAAAACATCGGCAAGGGTAGCATGCATATATTTCTACCAAATAAAAGTTTGTATAATTTTATTATTTTTAAGTATTTAGTGCGTGATCAAAGCGTGTTTTTTTAGTTTTTTTTTAAACTAATAATTAGGGTTCCGATACCAAAATGACTGACGGACTGATATATTAACTGACTTATATACAGTCATCGTATTGTTTAAATAACAGTTGAAAAAAATTGTTTAAATAATAGTTGTAAAAATGTATTCCCTTATTAAATAAAAAATAACAAAAAAAAAAAATATCCAATTAAAAATGACCTTGAAATCAACTTTCAAATATAAAACAAATCTTGCAAATACTCGTAGCTATATTATAGGAATTATCAGGATGATTCTTTAATTAAAAATGACCTTGAAATCAACTTTCAAATATAAAACAAATCTTGAAAATAGCTATATTATAGGAATTATGATTTTATTAATCTGCAAGAAAATTTCTCCAATTTCGTAGGTAAGGAAGGACCCAATATACCTAGAAAGCATACACTACCAAGCATTGCATTTTTTCTTTCTCACCAGCGGCCCGCCCGCCTAGGGGACCAATTCTTGAATATCACCGGGTGATAAAAAATGACTTAAAACATTCAAAATCACAGATTTTTCTTTTCAAAAGTTAAGATTGATCTTCCTAAAATATAAAGGAGTCCTTGGTGGTTAATTTTCATGTATCCTGTTTACCTTTCAACAGTTTATCAGGGTAAATGTGAATTTTTAAAGTCTCAAAAGTGATATTTTATCACCTGGTGATTTTCAAGAATTGAGTCCCAGGTTTTGAAAGGGAAATCCTAGGTTCGATTTCACGCAAAAATTCCATAGTACTTTCAGTTTTTCTTTCCGATTTTGTTAATGTTTCGGGAAACTTTTCCATTTGTTCTTTCTATATATAACACTGTCCTCAAAATTATGAGTACATGGGAAAGTGGACCGATTGGGAAAGTGGACCGAATGGGAAAGTGGACCGAATGGGAAAATGGACCGATCGGACCGGAGGGAAATGGGAAAATGGACCGATCGGACCGGAGGGCAAAAAAGAGTCAATAAAATCGTCACGTCATACATTCGGCAATTTATCCTGTTAATCGATTGGTTAAACGAGCAATATTTGTATATGTCACCGGAAGATAATACGGAATCGTAAGTTGATCAATTTCCTAGTAAGTTGATCAACTTCCGAAAAATAATAAATAGTACGGGTACCGAATTCGCTTTTGATATTCGTTTGGTAATAGAGAACTTACCACAACGTATCCGAGCCCGTTCGGGATCGGTTTGTATTTGCCTTACCTAACAGACCTATGGATCGAATTTCATACCTACAAGTTTTTTTTTAACGTTGATCAACTGACGAGGAAATTGATCACCTTACAATTCTTATGAATTTCGGGTGACATAATCTATACATATAATAAAAGAGTAAAAATCGTCTGTCTGTACTTTTTATGAATTTATAAAAAAATGAGTGTGGGCGATAAGAAAGGACTAATATAGAACACAAAAATATTTTTTTTTAATTTTTTGTCTGTCTGTCTGTATGTTTTCGATAAACTCCGAAACTACTGAACGGATTTTCACGCGGTTTATGCAGGTAGATGAAGCTTAGCTCTGAACAATATATAGGCTATGTTTCATTAAAATCGGTTCACTCAATCAGAAGCTACACTAATATAAAATAACAAACTGCCTGTGCGCCTATAACTCACAAACTACCAAACCAATTCAAACAGGGTTTTAAATAAACAGTTTGGCTAACTTTTTTGCAACATAAAAGTTAGGTTTCATTGCAAACGGTTCACTCAGACAGAAGTTACGGGAAGTTTCATGCGGCGGCGCAAATAACTCACAAACTATTGAACGGATTCAAACGGGGTTTTCAATAACCTGTCAGGCTTACTTCTTTGCAACATATTGGCTTACTGTCATTGAAAACGGCTCGCTCAGACAGAAGGTGCGCGACATTTCAAGCGGCGGCGCCAATAACTTACAAACAACTGAACCGATTAAACCGAAGTTTTAAGTAACGTATTTGGCTTACTCCGTGCAACATGTATGCTTAGTTTCATTGCAAACGGTTCACTCAGACAGAAGATTCACTAAGTTTCAAGCGGCGGCCCTAATAACTCACAAACTACTAAACGGATTTGAACGGGTTTTCAATAACGTGTTTAGCTTAATTCTTTGCAATGTATTAGCTTACTTTCATTGAAAACGGTTCACTCAGACAGAAGGTGCACGAAGTATCAAACGGCGGCTCCAATAGCTCACAAACTACTGTACCGATACCAACTGGCATTTCCATGACGTACTTGGATTAGGTACTTCTATAAGCTTAGGTTAGTTGAAATCGGTTCACTCAGATAGAAGTATTACAAAGTTTCAAGCGAAGGCGCGAATAACTCACAAACTTTTGAACCGATTCAAACGTGGCTCTCAACAACGCGATCGGCTTACTCCTGTGAAATATACCTATAAGCTTAGTTTCATTGCGATAGGTTCACTTTGACAGAAGATACGCAAAGTTTCAAGCTGCAGAACCAAGAACTCACCTACTAAACTAATTTAAACGAGGTTTTCAATGAAGCGTCGGGCTTTCTTTCTGTGCAACATATAAGCTTTATTTCATTGCAAACGGTTCACTCAGACAGAAGGTTCGCGAAATTTTAAGCGGCCGTACCAATACCTCACAAACTACTTGAACGACTGAAACGTATTTGGGTTGCTTTCATGCAATATTTAAATTTTTTTTTATTGCAATCGGTTCACTCAAACAGAAAATAGGCGAGTTCAAAGTTTCAAGCGGTGAAGCCGAGCCGAAATCAAACAAAGCTTATAATTTTGAACGGAAGAAAGCCAAATACGTTGTTGAAAATTCCGTTTGATCCGGTCCAGTTGTTTGCGTAAAAGTCGTGGGTACAGCTAAAGATTGGTGAAATCCTATCTGTTTCGTGATGGCGGTGCCAAAATGTAAATAAAATTATGAAAGTTCTAGAGTTTTGAAAACTTAGATAAGTAGGTACTTATAAACAAAATACTTCGAAAAATAAAGAGAGATGTGAGTCATTGTTTTTTAGGAATTGTCTTTTAAGGGGAGAAATAAGTTACAAAGATTGTACAGAAGTGTAGTCCAACAGTTAGAAGTCCAACAGTACATGTACAGTTAAAAGCATGTGAAGCTAGACACGTTGGACTTTGTACTGCTCTTTTTTCAGTAGCCACAGAAGCTAAAGTGACTGCGCAACAGATTTAGTTAGGCTTTTTTTTGTAAGAGAAATAACGAAACCCGTATCATAGTTCGTCCGCGTGGAATTCGACTATAATTTTACACTTACGAGGATAGTGGGTGACCTAACAGTCCACACGTAAACAAGAGGTGTTTAATTTACAAAAAATCCGTAGTATCTGTACTCTGTATACCTAACCAAGAGCTGCACTGTCTATTTGTCTGTCTGTTACGCTTTTATGACTAATCTGATATACCGATTGTGATAAAAACTAAGCACGAAGATAGATTTTACCATGGGAAAAGTCATTAGCTACTTTTTCTGAACGCCACGCGGATGGAGTCGCGGGCAACAGCTAGTGAAATAATATATTTGTAACAAATGTATATCCTATACGGGCGTTTTCGAGGTCGAATTCATTCTCTTCGTTATTTAACATTTCTAGAAAATAGCTTGTTTCAGAAATCCTACAGCGCCATCTGTTCGTTCGGTCGTCCAGGTACTTTTTATTGATCCCGGGTAATTTTTCATCGCTACTAAAATTGTAGTTTAGTATGTAACTAAAACCACAAACTAAATAACTTCTAAAAAAAATATACTTCAAAAACCAGAATTTCTTTTTTCGTCTGATCCAAAACCCAAAACAGACTGACAATGCAAAGTTTGTTTTCAGACTCCTGAACTTCAAAAACAGAAAAACTACAAGAAATATCTAGATGAGGTCTTTGGGATGAAGTCGTTTCAACCAGTAGTAGAAAACCGAACACCGGATCCGGAAGATGCGGCCTATCTTCAACCATGGCCGTGCGCTCCACGAAAGAAACGCTATTTACATTCTGTGGATAGTATTCTGGCTTTACCATCTTATAGTAACTCAACTTGTAAGTTATATTTCTTGAATTTTAACTCATTAATTCGATCAAAACTATATATTCAATTAATTTTGATGAAGTGAGCAAATAATGTGATAGGCCACGTGACACCTAGGTCACCTTAGGCTTTGAACTAATAAGAAACAGTAAAGTTCGTTGCCCACCCTGAGGAATACATGTAAAAAATCTCAGGGCTACCTTTTTTCCTTATTAGCAGTGCAGACAGCTGCTTTATGAAAGACATAGGTCCGTTGTCTGTATAGTGCCAGCAGTTACAAAGTATTTTTGTAAATA
The DNA here is from genome assembly GCA_947532105.1 of Athrips mouffetella. Classification (NCBI taxonomy): domain Eukaryota; kingdom Metazoa; phylum Arthropoda; class Insecta; order Lepidoptera; family Gelechiidae; genus Athrips; species Athrips mouffetella. Next base: position 27,162,762 of record OX383956.1, on the reverse strand, counting down.
AGTTGCAACTAGTGCAGAGACAGCTGCTTTATGAAATACATAGGTCCGCTGTCTGTATAGTGCCAGCAGTTACAAAGTACTTTTGTAAATAAGTTGCAACTAGTACAGAGACAGCTGCTTTATAAAAGACATAGGTCCGTTGTCTGTATAGTGCCAGCAGTTACAAAGTATTTTTGTAAATAAGTTGCAACTGGGAGAAGTGGAAGCGGGGCGATTGGAAAGCGGGTGCAGATGCAACTAACACATTAATAATGTTACGATAGGTACACACAATAAACACATTGTCAATGTAATACATACATGTAAGAAAGTGTTGGTAGTGTAAGTACTGCATCCTTAATAAACGGTTCATTCATTCATACATACGGTAGCAAGTATAGTGGTACCAAAGCCAAGCTGAACCAGCAATATGCTACAAACGCCCGAAACCAGAGAACCGCTCAAAGTCAAAGTGTTACCAATGACGTGCAGTCGACTGTACTGAAAACGATTTAATTCGGGGCAATGAGAATAATCGTTGTTTTTTCTTATTTTCAGTACCTAAAGTAATAGACTGGAGCAAAAACAATATGCTGGTAGTAGCTTGCGGCTCCAATTACCACATGTTTAATGGGACGAGTCAGAAAGCGGAAAATAGAGAGGGTGGGGCACTAAGTCACGTTGCCAGCTGCAAGTTCAATCCTAGAGGAGATTTAATCCTAGTGAGTATTTTATATTAATTAAGACCATATCGTTTGAGATGGCAATTGTCCTAACGTGGTTTCCTCCCCTTCGCGGTTTCTCCCCGACTTTGGTCGCGGCAGCAGCCGGCGAGTGCCAGAAGCGAACTCTGCGAGGAACAGTTTATTATTTTTCGAAAATTAATTAACTTACTATGAAATTGATCAACTTTTAAAAATTTTTAGGGTTCCGTACCTCAAAAGAAAAAAACGGAACCCTTATAGGATCACTTTGTTGTCCGTCTGTCTGTCTGTCTGTCTGTCAAGACCCTTTATCTCACGAACGGGTAGAGGTATCAGGTTGAAACTAATACCATATATTAGGATCCATAAACAACATAAGATCTGAAAATTTCAATTTTTTACAACGACGCAATCAAAAGATTTCAAGATTTTATGTCCTCATCTCCATACATTTATTCAAAAATGCAAAACCTACAGGGTACTTCCCGTTGACCTAAAATTATGAAATTTGGCAAGAAGCTAGGTCTCACAGTACAAATAATGGGAAAAGTCTGAAATCATTAAATATTACACCTTTTCTCACAAGTAATGGTAACCAATTGAGGTGAGCTCCCGTTTCAAGAACATTCATATAAGAGAGGGGTCAAGTTGAATGGTCACGGAGGCGATTTTTGTTTTAGTTCTATTTTAAAAACGGGAACACTTACAAACTTGAAAATTGGTATGTTTATAGTGCATAAGCTATAAAATAATAAAAAATAATAAAATTTGGTCAAGCTTGTGTCGGACTCAAAAAATCTAGCACCTCAACTTACTGAAATTTCAACTAATACAAGTATGATTATGTGATGGTACGGAACCCTCGTTGCGCGAGTCCGACTCGCACTTGGCCGGTTTTTTTTTTCGTTTATTCCAACCCTTATTATTATTAATTTATTCCGCAGCCATGACACCTTATTTGAAGTAAAGAATAATTTACAAACTTGTTTTTTTCTAACAGCTTTAGCCGATTGCCTTTGACATAGCTGCAACATATGTTGGAAGAAATGAAAAATTATATATATCTTATGATTTCGTGTTATTTTGGGTTTTCGTAAAGTGTATCTACTTCAAAATTTTCCGTACCACTGGGCCACGGGGTCCTGCTGGATGAACGGATATCCATGAGATTGCTTCATCAGCTTCAGACTCTTTATTCTTTTCAGCTCGGGTGTCAATCGAAGATAGTTGAGCTACACGACGCAAAACAGAGCAAATTGGTGATTAATAGTAATTGTAACTGCACTGACGGATCCATGTACAAGACCTGTGACATCACAGCTATTGACTGGAGCCCATCTGGCAACTCATTCATAACGTAAGTGGTTGTTATTAGGTTTGGCAGGACGCCTTTTTATCAGAGCTGTGCTGTAGCTATCCTGTGAGCTGGAAAAATTCTAACCAATAGAAATGATCCCCATTTCCCAGTTTAAGGCTAAATTTCACCATACCTACTCTGTTTGTCAAAGAGGTAACGGAGTATTTCTTTTTTATCGAAACCAAAAAAGTTTAAGCTATAAATTACGATTTACTTTTAAGTTTTCATAGTTGATTAGCTTGCCATACTGTAGGACACCCAGTTATCTAAAAGGTCCGCATCCGTTAGCTGACCGGTCAATTAGTTAACAAACAGAGTACGGTGAAAACAGGGTGTCTACTCTCAATTTTCGATTAATCGATACGATACTAGTTCAATACAGTCGAATTCATAATTTCGTTCACTGACAATAGAGTAGAATATTGGTTGGATGAATTGTCAAATTGGCAGTGATTAGCATCCAACCAATATCCTACTCTATCTTCAATAGACGAAGTTTTGAAATTGCATGTATTGAATAGTATCGTATAGATATATCGAAAATTGAGAGTAGACGCCCAAGGCCCGAGCTGCACTCGAAAAAGGAGCAATCCTTTCAGTTGGAATTTTTCCAGCTCACCTTAGGAAAGGCATTGGTTGATAAGTTGGAAGGATGAAGTAGCCAAGGATTAAAATGAGCTAGGAATGGCCGACTGGACGGATCTGGCACAGAACAGGGAAGCGTGGCGTGCTTTGATTTCAGAGGAAGCTGAGCTGAGCCACAGAGATAGATAAGCTGTTCTGTGGAACCCGGGAGTTTGACAGGTCAAACATAAAATATAATTCTGTTTAACTTCAAATAAAAATTATTATTGGAATTGATGTTAAAAAATAAAAAGAAACCGGCCAAGTGCGAGTCGGACTCGCGCATTGAGGGTTCCGTACAAACCTGTACGTATATAAGTAAAAGTTATGGTATTTTTATTGCTAAAAAACTTTATTATGTGATGTAAGTAACTAAAATTTATATTTGAGTTGATTGAATGAAAGGTAAATTGAATGAAAAAAAAGCTACTTACTAGATCTCGTTCAAACTAATTTTCGGTGAAAGTTTGCATGGTAATGTACATCATATATTTTTTTTAGTTTTATCATTCTCTTATTTTAGAAGTTACAGGGGGGGAGACACACATTTTACCACTTTGGAAGTGTCTCTCGCGCAAACTATTAAGTTTAGAAAAAAAAATGATATTACAAACCTCAATATCATTTTTGAAGACCTATCCATACATATCCCACACTTATGGGTTTGATAAAAAAAATTTTTTGAGTTTCAGTTCTATGTATGGGGAACCAAAAAAAATTAAATTAAATAAATTAAAATAAAATAAAATTAATAAAATTATTAATTAATTAAATTTATTGTTATTTTTTTTCTATTTTTGTGTGAAAATCTTAATGCGGTTCACAGAATACATCTACTTACCAAATTTCAACAGTATAGCTCTTTTAGTTTCGGAAAAAAAGTGGCTGTGACATACGGACGGACAGACAGACAGACATGACGAATCTATAAGGGTTCCATTTTTTGCCATTTGGCTACGGAACCCTAAAAAGGACCAGCAACATATTCAAGTTTTGTGCACCAAAAAGCGAGCAGCATAATATTGAAGGTTTTAATTAGCAGTAAAATATTATATCTGCAGCAGAATAATTATGTGAGTTAGGTTTAATTCGCTTTTGGCAAGATCTATGACAATTTTAGTTATTGACACTAATAAAAAAAATATTTTTTCAGTGGCTGTTCCAGAGGTAATGTAGTGTCGTTTGATCAGCAAACACTGCGCGTCAATAGTTCTTGTTGCCCGACTCAATACCCAATCCGCTCCGTGAAGATATCTCCTAACACCAAATATGTTGCTGTATTGTGCCAGAAATCCAAAGAAGTCTTCCTCTTGGAGTGGCCTTCACTGGAGACCCTTAAACCCGTGTCGCTCTACAAATACTGGTTTGTTAAGGTATGATCATAATTCGTAATGAAAGAATTCGTAAACGACGCCTAGAAATGATGACGTCATAGTTTATGTACTTTATACGTAAAAATCTATAGAACAACTAGCTGGCGCGCGCGACTTCGTCTGTACAGGTTAATAAATTGTAGCCTATGTGTTATTCTAATGTATGAGCTGTATTATTGTAAAGTTTCATTAAAATCCATTCAGTAGTTTTTACGTGAAATATTAACAAACATCCATACTTACAAACTTCCGCGTTTATAATATTAGCAGGATAGGATAAAGAGTCGACGAATAGACGTTCAATAAAGAACAGCATTCAAGATACCTGATTAAATGCTATTTATTAATACCGGGCTATAATAAATTGGTATAAAATATTTTAAGGTCATATTTAGGGAGAAATTTGGAAAAAGAAATCGACAAATGGTACCGATTAGCTTCATTCATTTTAAGTATATGTTTTTTTGAAAATATTCAAAAGTTGTAAAACAAAATTTGTTGTATTCAGCCCCCAAAATAAGCCCTTGAAAGGCTTTACACAAACTTATTAAAACTCTGTACAACTTTTCAGACGATCTGCTGGCATCCCTGGCGCAGCGCTCTTCTGGGAATACTAACGCAGTCGTCACATCTGCCCCATCTTCTGACCTGCATTAACATGGTCGACGTCCCGTGTCGTGTCACCCGATCTTATTGCTTGGATCAGTTCTACGGATACAGCCTGGATCTCATGCTGTTCTTTCACAACACTGGGGAACTTGTACTTAGTTTATGGAACTCAGGTATATTTTCTACTTTTTAATTTCTTATTTATATTCTGTCGGGTACCGTCGAACCCAAAGATTTCGGACTTCCTTGCTTCGCTCGGAATAGATACCTTGCTAATTTATTTTACTGTGGGATGACATCTGCCAACATGTCCCAATATTTTATGTCAAACTATCAGTGATCACTAGGAAATATTCAAAATAACCCGTCAAATCCATAGAACGACGCCTTCGCTACCTTGTGACGAATTATTTCTTTAATCCTCCTTCTAAGTACCCTTATTTTTCTGTGGTCGAACCTAAGTTTTGGCATATTTTTGAAGATGGCGCTGGAAATAAAAACTTATTTGGCAACACTTACCGAAAAAGTACCTTTTAGAAACTTTACTATAGTATAAGACAAAAATCTGTCTTAAAATAAGAGCAATAAGAAGCAAAATTCGGTCCCAAAGGTAGTAGGCGAAGTTTGGCATTTTTGCCTAACTTTGCCTACATCATGCCAAACTGACTAATCTCAATAATTGTTAAAAATACTTCTACTACATCTAGTATAAAGCAATTTAGAATATCTCAGACGAATATGAACTTTGTATTAGCACCATAGAGATGTAATAATAAAAAACCGGTCAAGTGCGAGCCGGAGTCGCGTGCCGTGGGTTCCAATATACCTATAGTATTTTTGGAAGCAATAAAGTCCATTTTTAGGATCGCAAAACTAAATTTGTTTGTAAAGGTTTTTTGCAGATTTCTAAAAAACTGTACAACTTAGAAAGATTGCTTTATTTCGCTGTAAAATATTCACAAATTTCTATCGACTGTAATTAATTCAGATTTTTCCACTTACAAACTTCGGAGATAAGGGGGGGAATGGAATTTTTCTTGACATTTTTCATCACAACTTGAAAACTAAGTCGTAAAAAAATACAAAAATATATTTACAGTAAAGCACTTTCATATGATATCCCCCACTCGACCTAGTAAAAACAATTTGAAATTTTGCCCCCCTAATTGGGCCCCCTTTACGTAATTATCATAATCGTTTTAATTCTTTCATGTGCATTTTTGTATTGGATGTCATCACTCCGTGGGAACCTTAATTTTTTTTTATTTGAACCTTTTTTTGTTACTGGTGTTGATATGAACCCTATTTAATTTTTAGAAGGCAGTTGTAAATTTCGCAGCCTCTCCAATTCAGCTAAAGAGTTAGTATCAAATGGGTTGTTTAAAAGTTACCTGTGATCAAGATCACTGATAAATAACCCATCTAACGATTTGACTCTGCTGAGCGCAACATAAACTTGTCCTTTTGCAAAAATACGTTTCCCAATGTCCACTACAGCCCGTTCCAATGTGCACTCTTGTAATTTATACAATACAATACAATATTCTTTTATTGCACACGAAATTTTGTGAAAAGTTAAGTTAATTTATGTACGGTGACAGCCCAACACAGAATGAGGGGCAGCATTTTCAGTAAAAAATTTTCACTGCCTCTTAATCCATCAAATTTAACGGTTGATGGTTCAATTCTGACTGTGTTGTCAGTGGCGTTATCTGTTTGAATGCTTGTATCATCAAATTGTATGTTCACAGCGCTGGGGAGCTCTCCAGGTTCTAACTGGTCCCTCCGCAAAGCTGGCCAATCTATAAGATTTAATTATACCCATAGCACCGTTAACTAGGCCACGACTAATGTTAAATTTTTTTCTTAGCATAACTTTAGAGCATTGGCCTATTTCTAAAGAATTAACTCAGAAAGTGGTTTGCGCCCATAGGTTTTCGCTTTGAGAGAAATATCTGTTGAGTGACTATCACAAAAAGACATGAAGGATGTGATCTAGCTTATAAATGGTTTTGGACTGCAGAAGACTAAGTGACAAATGTAAAGCATACTAGCTGTTTTCCGCAACGCAGTCTACTTAGACTTACGAAAACAATATTACTATAGGACGTTGCCGGCAAAGAATAGTACCAACACATCTTTAGCCGTGGGTGTTGTAAGAGGCGACTAAGGGCTTATAAACCGAAGGATTGGCAGCAGCAACTTTCTGTGTATCGTACCATCTTACATACTGCGTTAATGCTGCAGTTCTGGACGGAGGTTCTATATTGTGAGGTTGTGACGAAGCGAGTGGGCGGGCTCCCCGCCCCCGACAACACACGCCGCCCAAACGCTACTTAAGCGCCGAGCCGGACGCGCAGCGCCTAGTCTTCGATCCGCTGTCGTGCCGCCGCGATCTCCTGACAGGCCGTTACCGCCAGTTCCGGTCCGCCGCGCACTCGTCCACACTCTGTCCGAAAGCCGCGACTAGGCAAGGGAAAGGTAGGCTAACCGGCGCTTTGTAAGCCGGAGCCCGATACGAAGCGGGTCGCTCACCCATTCCGCGCCGGACCTGGCGCTCCCGCCCCGGGAGTGACACCGGCGCGAGGGTTCCGTAGCGGACACCAGCGCGAGGGTTCCGTAGCGCGTTAGCCTAGGGTGACTGCGCCAGGTCGCAGCCACCTTTCTCCGCCCACCACGCGTCTTTACCCCGCCGCGGAACCACCCCTTTAATATCTGTTCACCCCCTCGTCGCGAGTTAGTAAATTGTACATAGATTCGTAGTGTTAAGGTAATCCCGAGCGTGTGTTAGAATAGGAAATAAATAGTCACGTGTAAATTGTGCTCGCCCGTGTTATCATTTCACATCCCCTGCTCCCCACTGGCCCAGAGAGTATCGCGCCTCTCCCGAGGGAGGGACGTGACAAGGTCTTGCTTATCTTATCTTATTACGTGGGGCTGAGCTCCTCAATGGACCTCAGAGCACTTCGACCCTATAGGATCTTTTGTGCCTCCCCTACCTTATTGCTCCTGTGATCTTACGCTGTCTCCAAATATGCCCGTTATGAGCTTCGATGTAGATTTCAGCGGAAGGAGCCTTTAGTGTTCTGGTGTCGGATAAGCCTGACCCAGAATCTTCATACGCTTGCTAGCCAAAGCGTTGCATGTGCATAGAAGATGCTCCATGCGTTCGCTTTCTTCACCACATGCTCTGCAAGTTGTTGTATCCGACAGACCCATCTTGTGTAGGTGCTCCCTAGTGCCGAAATGGCAGGTGAAAGCGCCTACAATGTTACGGGTCTGGTGCCTGCTTAGGTTTCTTAGATATTTGAAGAAACTTACCTTTGTGGTCCCTAGGAATTTCTTCGAATGAGTAAGTCCAACAGTGTTTGCCCACTCAGTGCAGTGCCTTCTCTGGGCATAATCCTTGAGTGCGCTTCTGATGGTACTCCTTGATAATTCGATAAAAGGTTCAGGTCCGCATAAATGTTTTTCTGATCCCTCCCTGGCTAGTCTGTCAGCCGCTTCATTGCCCTCTACTCCTACGTGTCCTCGAACCCAAACTAGTCGTTGTGCTTACCTAACCTATTAAGGGTTTGGATGGCATCTAGGACTATTTTGAAGTGTACCTTGTAGGATGTGAGAGCCTTTAGTGCCGCTTGGCTGTCACTGAGAATGTATATAGTTTGGCCCGTAGTGTCTCTATCTAGATTCTCTTTTGCACAGGCAATAATTGCATATGTTTCAGCCTGAAAGACTGTTGCATATATACCCATGCTTTGACTGTGTTCATATCCTTTGGTATAAACACCCGCCCCTGTACCCGACTTCATTTTTGATCCGTCAGTGTACCATGTCAGATTGTCCTTTCTTGAGGGATTCAATCCTTTATTCCAATCATCTCTCGAGGGTATGTGGGGGGTGATCGTGGTAAATTCAACGATATTACCAAAACAAAAACGTTTGCCTAAAACACTCAGTTAAGACTTAACAAAACTTTTGAGACAAACGTTTTTGTTTTGGTAAAATCGTTGAAATTACCACGATCACCCCCCTGGATCTCATAGAGTCTCTTGAACATGAACCTAGGCTGTGTTTTATCGCAGCCCATGGATGTAATAGTGTCAAGTTCTCTATCTGTGTCGAATTTAGTGTGTCGTGTTTTTGGCAAGGAGTCGTCCCACAGTCCATGGGATTTTAGCCTATGGAGCGCACTTCTTGCCTCCAATTCCACGACTATATGCAGCGGTGTCAAACCAAGAATGATTTCCAGCGCTGATGTAGGGGTGGTCCTAAAAGCTCCAGATATGGATATGCAGACGGTTCTTTGGAATTTAGCCAACTCCTGTCTGCATCCAATTTGCTTTGTTCTGGGCCACCAGGCTATACTACCATATGTGATAATCGGTCGGATCACCATGGTATACAGCCAATGTAATATTTTGAGCTTAAGCCCCCAGGTTTTGCCATAGGTAGATCTAGACATTCCAAAGACTCTTTGAGCTTTTCTTACAGTGTTGTCTACATGTGTTTTCCACGTTAGCTCCTTGTCTAGTGTAACTCCTAGATGTTTAACTTCCGTGGCCCATTTTAGTTGCGTCCCGTATAGAGAGAGCTGACCTAAGGTCTCCAATTTCCTCTTCTTTGTAAATGGTATCACAACAGCTTTCTCAGGGTTGATGGATAAGTGATGTCTTATGCACCACCTTTCCACCTTTTTGAGGGCCTCTTGCATGAGTTCAGAAACAGTTCTCACTACTTTGCCCCTCACCAGTATGACCAGGTCATCCGCGTATCCAACGTTGTAGTATGGTCCTGTGTTGAGTTCCTTCCCAGAGTCTATAACCAGGCAACCTTTGGTTGTCCTGGCATGGATTGTGTCTCCCATGAGTGTCGAGGTTATTACTCTTCCTTTGAGCATGCTATTGATCCACTTTCTCAGAGTAGGCTCGATGCTATGCTCTAATGAAGCCTCCTCTATTGATGCGAAGGCGGTCTTGTCAAAGGCTCCTTCTACATCGAGAAATGCCCCTATACATATTTCTTGAGTATCTAAGGCAGCTTCCACTCGCCTTGTTACTAAGTGTAATGCTGTCTCTGTTGATTTTCCCGGCTGATAAGCACATTGGAGTCCATGAAGAGGTCTCCTCTTTAATGGTCCCTCTCGGATATGCCTGTCCACTAGTTTCTCAAATGCCTTAAGAATAAATGACGACAGACTAATAGGTCTGAACGCCTTGGCATCCTCATAGTCCGGTTTCCCAGGCTTGGGTATATGGATCACTTTTACCCGCCTCCAGGTTTTAGGGATATACCCAAAGGCAATACATGCTCTATAGAGCCTTGAAAGATGTGGGGCGATGATATCAGCTCCCTCTTGTAGTAGGATTGGGTAGATTTCATCAGGGCCTGGAGTCTTAAATGGCTGAAAGCCCTTGAGGGCCCATTTTATTTTGTTTTTTTCTACTACCTTTTTGGCGACGTACCAATCGGTTCTCGAGGTGCAGGACTGTTGCTCCTCCAGATAAATAGGTTCATCCTCGTCATTTCTGACTTGTTTTCATCCCGGAAAGTGTGTTCTGAACATTACTTCCAATGTATCCTTTCCAGAATCCGTAGTCTCCCCACTTTCATCCCTTACACAGGATAGTGGGTTTGCTTTGACTGTTGATAGGGCACGGAAGACTCTCATACACTCTGGTAGAGATTCCATGACACAGTGTCCTCTCCATAATTTTCTTCGTGCCTTTCGAATGGCCAGATTATAGCTTGTTAATTTCTTGGTGTACATTGAGAAGTCCTTCTTAGCTTTCGCTTCGTTGAATGCCTGTCGTGTCTCCCGCCTTAGTTTTTCAAGCTCCGGGGTCCACCAGGGATCTTTTTTGCCTACCGTTTTGTTTTCTGGACAGTTGTTTATCCAGGCTACGGATAGCGCCTTTGTGATTTCGTCCGCTTCGAATTCAATATCTAATACAGAATTGAGCTTACCTGAGAGGTTCCCTAGTTGTGTTTGTAGGTCCCTTCTAAATGAGCCCCAGTCGATGTGTCTGGGATTCCTGCGCCGTATGACCTCGTTGAACTTAAGTGTTTCGTACATAAAACATATGTACCTGTGATCCGATCCACTGACCTCGTTCCACACATGCCAGTTTGAGACTTTAGAACTAGTCCTATTTGAAGCTAACGTGATGTCAATAACCTCTGATCTGAGTTTATTGACAAAAGTTGGTCTACTTCCTTTATTGAGAATTTGCATGGATGTGCTTACTACAAAGTCCAGAACTTTCTCCCCTCGCCTGTTGTTGTTTGAGCTTCCCCAGGCGACGCTGTGCGCGTTGGCGTCGCAGCCTATGATAAGCTCAATGTTCTCACGGCTGCCATACTCAACCAGGTTCCTAAGTTGTGGTGTCGCTGGTTCTTCTAATTCATATGGGAGGTAGGCAGAGGCTATTAAGATGGTCTTCTTCCCCTGCTGCACTTCCACAAGGATCTTGGCTGTAGTTAGATCCCTATAACAGAAAGAACGCATTGTCATTGCGTTTATGCCATTTATGACGTAAATGCATGACCTTGCGTCATTTGTTAGACAGTGATATAGAATAGTACCCCCTGTCCCGTTTAAACCCTTGATCTCCCCCTTTTATAAATACGGTTCTTGAATCAGGGCAATATCAAATTTATTTGCTTTGAGCTGTCTGGCCAGAAGTGCCGTCGCAGCCTTACAGTGATGTAAATTGATTTGTACACACCTTAGTCCCGCCATCTTATGGTTTTATGATGGGTGTATAATGTATGAGGGTTACTGGTCCCTATTGGGTCCCAGCGGCTCCCTCCTCCAGTTCGTCTGTCTTATCGTCGTTGCCGACCTCCAAGGTGATCTCCATCTCGTCGAGGATACCCAGCAAATCGTCCGTCCTCTCCGACGTAGCCGGAGAGGCCGCACGACCCGCCAAGGGTCTCCCCAAGGAGACTTTCTCCTCTGCTCCGGTTGTCTCAACAGGTCTTCTCTCCTCTTTGTCCTCCTTTTCTTCAAAAAGTTTGAACTTCACCTGCTCGCCTATCGTATGCCAGCAGACTTCCGGTCTATGAGAACGACGCGTCTAATGTGGGTGTCATCCACTACTGTGTTGGTCACCCTCCATTCGCTCGTTCTCAAAGACGGATTGTGTTTTAGCGTGGTATTCATCTTTTATTGCGACTCGTATCCACAGATTACAATGTATATCGAAATGACAGCCCGCGTTTTGCGATGGCTGCGTTTCGTTTAAGCTAGTAATACAACATCTCTCCTTTTGTAATAATTGAAATAAGTTTAATTTATTTTTAAACTAAAATTAACTCTCTTTAAGAGGCTTACAAACCAACACAGAATGTCGCTCACAATCCAATATAAGATTATCAGTCTCGTCCAATCAGTAGCTACAATTAAATTGTTATTTAAAACTAATTTTAATATTTATTCTTAAAACTAATCAATCACATACATAGTCTTCCAAATGTGGTGGCCTTTTACGAGTCTTCCGGAACGTCTCACATTCTGTTCAAAGCGAGATTCCCCTTCCCCACTAGCTAATTCTGAAGTACTTTCGTCGCGTTCTGAAAGGCTCGTAGAACCACCGCTATAATCATTATCATGAATAAAATCATGTGAATGTCTTTCGCTTTCTTTCACTGGTGAAATGTCCGAAGCTAAATTTAAATGCCATCTATTCCGTCTGAACAACCCTGTGTTTGTGCGAACTATGAAGGAACGCGGTTCTGTACCTTTATTTACAACTGTCCCATATGTTTTTAAATCTGTTACCCAAACTCGATCATTCACTTTCAGGTCCTGTAATTTAGTAACTCTATGTCTTTTATTATAATATACAGCATCTTTGTACTTCTTTTCTTGTTTACAATGTTTAACCCCTTGACCTATCATTACAGGTTTATTAAGTTTATACGGAATGATAGGGAGATTATCTCTAAGTTTTCGGTTAAACATCATTTCTGCTGGGCTGTGACCTGTTTCAGAAGGAGTGTTTCTATAAACCAACAGGGCTAAATGTATGTCCTCATTTTTATTAAGCAGTGACTTAGCAATCTTCACTCCACTCTCTGCCATTCCATTACTTTGTGCGAAGTAAGGACTACTAGTCACTGATTGGAAACCATACTCTTTGGCGAACCGATTGAACTTTGTTTTAAATTGTGAACCACAATCAGACCTTACTACTTCTGGTATGCCGTACCTAGCAAATGCTTGTTTACATTCTAATATGACTGTGTCTTCTGTGAGATCTTTTAATTTTGCTATTTCCAAAAATCTGGAATAGTAGTCTATCATAACTAAATACCAGGAATCACTGAGTTTTAACAAATCCAGTCCAATCCTATGCCATGGCCTATCTGGTACATTTTCAACTATCATTTCTTCTTTAGGACTCCTGTATATCTCTATACATTTAGCACAAGTTTTTACCTTTTTCTCTATTTCCTTAGACAATCCAAGCCACCATACAGTCTGCTTAGCACGTTCTCTACATCTGGAAATGCCCAAGATTTCATTTTGCATGCTCTCTGGAATAACAATTCTAGAATAGTATAAAAGTATTTCTGATTCTATAGAAAAATTATCTTTATACTGATAGTAGTTACTGAATATTCCAAGCTGACTTTTACCAGGCCATCCATTTACTGTGAAATCTTTAAGTCCCTTACAAATATCAGACTTTTCTTGTTCTCTTTGAATTTTTGCCAAAGTTTCATTTGTAATAGTCTCATTAGTGAACATGTTTACACTACACTCCTTATCTTTCCGGCCACAAACCTCCTCTTGCAAGCTTAGCGGATTTCTAGACAGGGCATCTGCAACTACTAATTCTTTTCCCGGTGTATATTTGACTTCATAGTTGAACCGCGTTAACCTCAGACGTAGTCTTAAAAGACGCGGACTAAGCTCATCAAATGATTTAGTTTGTAAGATCTGCAGAAGAGGTTTATGGTCTGTCTCCAACTGAACTTTTATACCTATTATAAAGTCCTTAAATTTTTCAGCTGCCCAAGTCAAGGCTAAACATTCTTTTCCAATTTGTGCATAATACCTTTCTGTCTCACTAAGGGTCCTACTTGCATACATAACGACTGACTTACACCCCTGGTTATTTTCTTGCATAAGTGCAGCTCCTAGGCCATAGGAACTACTATCTGCTGATACAATAAGTTTTGAAGAAGGATCGTAGTGTGCAAGTGTAGGGGCCTTTTGAAGTTTGTCTTTAATCTCATTGAATGCTTTTTTCTGAGGAACCTCCCACAAGAACACTCTATCCTCCTTCAGAAGAGCATATAATGGTTGCAAAATATGCGATTTATTAGGCAAGAATCTGGCTACAAAATTTATCATGCCTAAAAACTGTAATAATTCTTTTTTATTTTTAGGTGCTTTGAACCTGCTTATTGCTTTTACCCGTTCTGGATCAATTTTGATTCCCTCTGCATTTACTATGTGACCCAAGTAGCATACTTCATTTACTCCAAAAACACACTTATTTTTATGTATTGTTAGTCCCTCATCTTGTAATCTTTTCAGAACCTCCCTTAGTACTTTATCATGTTCCTCTTTAGTTGCTTCAAAAATCAAAATATCATCCATATGTATTGCCACATTTAGATCTTTAAATAAATTTGAAAACTTCATGCTGAAATATTCAGGAGCACAATTCAATCCAAAAGGTAGACGGTTATATACATATCTACCAAAAGGAGTGATAATTGTTGTAAGTTTCTATGAAGCTTCATCAAGTTTAATCTGATGAAAGCCTGAAGTGGCGTCAAACTTTGAAAAATATTTGGCTCCCTTTAGCTTAGCTAGCGTGTTTTCTATTTTAGGTATGGGAAAAACTGGCCGAAGAATATTTTTATTAACCTCCGTATAATCTCCACAAACTCTTACTTTTTCGTTTCTTAAAACTACTACAATAGGTGAAACAAAGTCTGTAGGTTCCTCTATTTTACTTATAATTTCCATTTTTTCTAACCTGTCCAACTCTTCCCTAACTTTTGGCAAAAGAGGTAACGAGACATTTCGAGGCGGAGCATGTATAAATGGTTTTGGATTGTCTACTAATTTTATATGAAATTCATCTTTGAACACTCCAAGGTCATTAAAAATGTTAGGGAACTCTTTTTCTACTAAAACTGTTTCACCAATTTTATAATTTGACAACGCACAAATAGTTATAAGATTCATTTGATCAGTAGATGGTCTTCCTAATATTGGTGTTTTTAAACCTTTAATTACATAGATCTTACTTACAGATGTGCTGTCCTTGTACTGCAATTTTAACTGAACTGTACCTAATACTTCTAACTTAGTTCCGTCAGGTCCCTTGACTGAGTCCCTGCATTTCACCAGTGAAAGACAACCTTGTTCTGCAGCATGTTCCGGTATGGCACTTATATCCACCCCCCGGTATGCTGCTCGCCTAGTCCCTTTCCTGCGCCCCGATGCTGGCACTCTAGGATCCACTTGGATCCCCGAGCGTCCACCATGGTGCGTAGAAGATGCATGTTCTTCTTGTGTGCTATGCGCCTTTGATGCTCCTTCCGAAGAAGGTTCCATCTTTCTACTATTTGGCGTTACGTTGCCCCCCCCCAGAATACGAAGGGCTACCCGGGCCCCTACTGGGCCCAGGGAGGGATTCTCCAACATTGTTGGTACCCTCCTGGGGTAGTTTGTCTTGACGGAACGCTGCCATATTTCCTACAGGTGTACGCTTTCCAGGGCTTTTTAATTCCCCGAGGCCTTTCATTTGTACAGAGACCTTAAGTGGTTTTACCGCCACTGGTTCGGTTTGCTGGCTCTCTGCCATACCTAGTGAGAGGCCCGATATGAGTCCCCCTCCTCATCCGTTCCACATTCGGTTCCAGTCACTAAGCATGTTGCCCGGGGTGTACCGGTACAGCTAGTTGCCTTCACTGCTAATCCTGAAAGAATCTTCAGTGACTACAACTTGCCGTACACACTAGGAGGCGGCCAGCACACACCGTAAGGTCTTGCTTAACAACGAATCCCATTTTTTTACCTGTTAATCAACGGGTTTCTCTGAGCACAGTGCGCCACCATCAGTAAAAAAACATTGCTCGTCGAGTTCAGTTTTTCTCAAAAATTTGGGCAAACTGATTGAAGTAAAGACCGTAATTTATTATTCCATCAACCTTATGAAACATAGGTTACTCTAGTATTAGGAGTAACAGAAAAGGTAGGTATATCAACCCTGAAGGATCCGATTGTGCCCATGAAACTGAACAACTTTCCCTAAGAAACATAGGTCGGAATAAGAAAAAATATTTTTGTCCTCCCATACATATCGGCTGATTCAGTTTCCATGGGGGGTAAAAAAAATTTTTTCGTGTTTCGTCCTTTGCTCCTTAGGGTAAGTTTTTCAGTTTCATGGGCAGATTCACTTTAAGCACCATATTTTGTACTTACCTTGTCGATCGATGCAAATGGTGCTAAAAGTTGCCGTTTATCTCACTCTTAATTGTATCAACAGTAACTAAAGTACGATTTATATTTAACACCTTAAATAGATTTTAAATAAATTACGATCAGCCTTTTACCTTTACTTCAATCAGCCTGACCGGATTTTCATTGAAATGTTATGTACTTACTCCGCGAAAAATATTTATTCTTATGATGGGGGCGCCACTCTGCTAATGTAATATCCAAGTTAATTCTACACTGTGATGTGCCCTTATAAATTTATTTCTCTTACGGGCATGGCGATTTGAAATTATACCCACCTTGTAAAAATAATCTGATAATATTATTGGATCCTGCCTGAAGTAGTTGATAGGCATGTCAGAGTCTTTTTTGAGCAGCTCAACGTTTGTGAATTCGCAAAGGAAACTTATATGTAAGGTACCTTGAAACTTGGCTCATAAACAGGAATAGGATCATTAAAGATAAATAAAAAAAAACTAATTTTTTTCGGCCATAAATGACGAGGTTTTAAAAATAATTGTTTTCGTCAAATATCGATAGGTCGTATGGCAGAATGTGATGAGTAGTCATTGCCTATCATAAAAAAAAACAACAGCTGTATAAAACCGGCTCTACACGCTGGCCGCGCTGGTATTGCTGGCGAGACGTCTCCCCAGCAAGCCCATGAAAAAATACAAATATCTCAAAAGTTAGTGGAGCTAGGATTTTGAAATATTTGCTTCCTACTGTTCCGAGTAGGTAGTAAATATTAAGCTTTGTTTTATCTTCCTACCTACTATATGTTCCGAGATATCACCTGGGCTGGCTGGCAAAACGTCTCTCCAGCCACCCATAATTATTGATGAAGTGCTCCTACCATATGGATATTTTCGATTCGGCTTTTTTTACAATCAATTGCACTAGACATGCAGTAAATGTGGAACTATTTTGCTTTTATGTAATCTTCGTAGTTTTCCCTGTATAGAGTGGGCTGGCTGACGAGACGTCTCTACAGCCACCCAAAGTTTTTACCTCGTAGTGTCGTCAGTTTTGATGCACTGAATCTGACACTTTATTGATAGAATGAACCAATTTCCACTAAATTTTGGTGTATGCCACTTGGCCATATTTCACGAATTTCGCGCGCAAGCGCGGTTTGATGCGTTGGACTTAGAACAGTTGTCAGTTTTTTTTAAGACTGGCCATGGCTACGTTTCATTCTGCCTTACGGCTAATCAATATTTGACAAAAACAAAATTATTTTTTAACTTTATTATTTGCAACCGAAAAAAAATCGTAGGTACTTTTTATTTTTAATTATTGACCTTATCCCTGTCTATGAGCCAAATTTCGAGGTACTCGTACCTTACACATACGTTTCCTATGCGAATTCAGTCATCGATCATACACCACACGACATGATGATGATCAAGCCCGTATTGGTACCCATAATTTTCTTGATTCATCTTTTTTTATTGTAGGTCAAGAATCATCCTCAGACGTGAATGGCGCGAAGCTTTTGGTTATGAGCGACCCGGAAAATGTGGTGGACTACTCATGGTACGGACTGGGCGACAGAGTTAGGACAATGGTGTTCAGCCGAGATGGTACCAAGCTAGGTAAGAACTATTTATAAGAACTTCTGCTTCTGGTAGTGTCGACTGCATTAATTTAGCCATGTCTTCAGCTTCAAGCATAGCGTTTTGAGTAGCTTACATTAGTTCATCCCGCGTGCAAGTGTTAGTAGGGCACATGGGCCAGGATTTAAGGTGGCAAGAAAGGTGAAATCGCGCTGTTTCGCTCTAGTGAAGGAACTTTTTGAGAAAAAGGCTTCCGTTTTTCGTCTAGACGCAAAACGAACATCTCCTTTCCTGCATGCATGCAAAGGTTGTCTGGAAGAGATCGCTCCTAGCGATAAGACCGCCTTTGTCACCCTAGATTTAAGTCTCCTTTTATTGTTAATGTGTTTTGTGTGTGACAATAAAGTATTTATCTATCTATCTATCTCTTATTTTTAAGGTGTTTTTAGACCAATACGACCCTGCTGAATTCATACATGCTTCTTACATAAATAACATACTAACAATTTTCAAGATGGCGGCCAAAAACTGAAAATCGACTTTTTTTAGGCCTCAGGTAACTTTTTAACGAAATTTTAAAATTAAGTAATATGTCTTTGAAGGCGCAAAATACACACCCATGCAAAAAAATAACAATTGTCTATGCCATCCGTCTGTACGCCTGTCTGACTGTCCTGCCTTAAAATGGCTGTATCTTTTGATCCCTAATAGATAGCCGATAGAAATTTTCGTAATAATGTATTACTGTACTGAATATAAAAAATAAAAAAAATTATAAAAAGTAAGAAGGAAGCGTAACCCATTAAAAAGGGGGCTTATTTTACGTTTTTTTTTGTTTTGCTCTATCGCAAAAACGGAGATACGTGCAAGCGTCTGACTTGGTGAGTTCATAGTGCATAATTTAAAGTTATAAAAAAATTAAATAACAATTGGCCAAGTGTGAGTCGGAATGATGTTATGTGGTCCTTAAATGCGTAGGGACGTACGTACGGTCAACCGCTTGTCGCTAGAAATTTTTTCAACTCTATTACCACGTCATAAGGTCCAAAAGTGTTTCTACCGATGTGCGGCCGTGTGTACGTGCATGTACCGGTAGGTATTTTAAATTCGTCATCATACTAGAATAGTAAAGAGGTAAGTCCTGATTGATTGATTGATTGATTTGATGACTGATTGATTGACTGACACATTAACGCACAGCCGAAACTACTGAAGCTAGAAGCACAAAATTTAGAGAGTATTGTTATAGGCGTACAGACGGATGGCATAGACAATTGTTATTTTATTGTATCGGTGTGTATTTTGCTTAGAGCAACGCGTCAAACCGCGCAAGCCCGTTTAGGAGACGCCTTTTATGTAGCTTCCCCTCTGCCAAAGTACAAGCACAAAAGAGCATATGCATTCAACAATACTAGTTGCACTCGGATTTTTAACTAGACCAAGTCTAGTCGTCGTCGTGAACGGTCACAGTACAAACATGCTTTGTTAATGTGTTTTCTGCTGTAAAAAAAGATCTGTGACATGACATGCAGAAAGACAAATCAAGGCTCGAATACTGTAGCCACCAACAAAAAACAGAATATGAATTTAACCAATTGGTATAGTTGCGATTAAGTCAGGAACTTTTCTGTTTTTATTAGCAAACATAGCGCAACCAACCAAAATAAGCTTTTGGCAGCACTGATTCACCTCCCCCCGGCCCCCGCAAAAAATGCCAGAATTATTTGAATGAAAATATGATGCTTTGCGTACTCTTTTCCGGGCTTTGCGCGCGAAAATCGTGTTACTCTATAGTATTTTGTGCCTTCAAAGACATATTACCTCATTTTTAAATTTCGTTAAAAAGATACCTCAGGCCAAAAAAAATTAGTTTTTCAGTTTTTGGCCGCCATCTTGAAAACTGTTAGTATGTTATTTATGTAACAAGCATGTATGAATTCAGCAGGGTCGTATTGGTCTAAAAATACCTTTAAAATAAGAGATGTTCTATTTGCGTCTAGAAAAAATTTAATTCAAAACTTGGACAGTAATTCTATGTTTTTCAGACAAACAAATTAATAAAGTTTTGAAACTTATGTGGGATGATACCTTTGGGTGTGGTGTTCAAAACTCATAACTCTCCCCTCCCCTCCACCTGACGCTTCAACCCCCCTAATCGTGATATTATGTGTCCCGTTTACCGGTTTTTTCACTTTTTTGCGAAAACTATTACAGATACGAAAAAAATTCAAAGGAAAAAATAATTCTTATAAAATTCTCAACAAACACTCGGTCATACATTTTTAGGGTTCCGTATCCAAAGAGTGAAAAACGGGACCCATTAATATGCCTCCGATGCCTGTCCAGAGGGCTGTATCTCATGAATCGTAACAGCTAGACAGTTGAAATTTTTACAGATTATGTATTTCTGTGCCGCTAAAAAAATAAACACTATAAATAAAAATCAAAGTAATAAATTAATACCTGTTTTTAGGCGATTTTTAGGCTCGATTTTTGTTTTAGCTCTATCTTAAAAATGGGAACACTTACAAACGTGAAAATTGGTATATTTATAGTGCAGTACCTGGTTGACAGAGCTTCGCTCTATAATAGCCGCCTCAACATTAAAATATCATCGGGTGAGCAAGTTATGCTACTCGCCAACAGATGGCGCTGTAGATTTTGTCTAAACCGTGGTATTTTTTTATAATGCTTAAAAACACGGGCAAAACGATTTTTTTCAGACATGAGACCTAGATAGATCGATTTTTCGTCCCCAAAAACCCCCGGATACTAAATTTCATCAAAATCGTTAGAGCCGTTTTAGAGAAAGCGATTACAAATATATATATTTATATATATATACAAATATTGCTCGTTTAATAGTATAGGATAGGCTATAGATTAACAAAAAATTATTAAAACTGGTCAAGTGTATCGAAATCGCGCATTTTTAATACAATTCTGCGTGACTGCGCGTCAATCTATTGGCGCAGTCACGAAGAAGTGTATTAAAAATGTGCGAGTCCGACACGAACTTGGCCAGTTTTTATGATTCTTTGTTGTTTTATAGTTTAGGCACTATAAATATACCAATTTTCACGTTTGTAAGTGTTCCTGTTTTTAAGATAAAGCTAAGACCGTGTCCAGAAAGGGCGAATTCGCCACGATTTACTCGCGGGTGTTTCGCGCGTTCATCTGGACGCAAACAAGGCGCTCCTAGTATCTCGAGCCGAGAAAATTCGCGCGATGCTTGTGGGCGCAATGTATTGACACCCAGTACCTCGCCGACGCGCATAGAAACTCGCGCGTAACAATTCGCGGCGAATTCGCCCTTTCTGGACAGGGTCTAAAACAAAAATCAAGCAATCTTAGTTATTGACGCACAGTCACGCAGAAGTGTATTAAAATGCGCGAGTCTGACACAAATTTGACCAGTTTTTATGATTGTTTGTTATTCTATAAGTTATGCTCTATAAATATACCAATTTTCATGTTTATAAGTATTCCCGTTTTTAAGATAGAGCTAAAACTAAAATCAAGCAAAAATAGCCTAAAAACGGGTTTTAGCCCCCCTTAATTAATGTAAAGCACCCAATGCTCGTCAAAAATCGAACTAAGCTGAATTCGAGGAGCTGTTGCTCCGGAAGTATCAACGTCTTAGGATATTTTTTAAACAAAGTGGTAGGTAATTTATTTTAGTTTTATAAAATACATAAAATTTTACTTAACTAAAAGAAAAAACACTATTTGTCTGGTATATTCGTCACATTTTACTGAATGCTCGTCAACATTTCCTGAGTATTCGTCACAGCTTGGTAGTAATTTGATAAACATATTTTATTACCTTGCGTTTTTTTAAGTTATGGATATCAATTATATAGCCACTTCTGCAACAATGATGGATGCTGTGTACTCACTGTGCACCGCCCGCCCGCCCGCTAGTACATGCGCAGGCAACTGCAACACAGCAACCACACACACCTCTCTACACGTGTTTTGATTCTACACGAGGCATCCTCAGGAGCTGTTAGACCAACTAGTTCCAAACACCGAGTAATTGAGACACTAAGACATGGTGTTTGGCACTGGTTGGTCTAACACGTTTAGAGTGGTGTGGGTGGTTGCTGTGTTGTAGTTGCCTGTGCATCCACATTTATTTGCGGGCTGGCGGGTGGTGCACAGGGAGTACATTGCATCCAGTAATGTTGCGGAGGTGGCTATAAATTTGTTTTCCATAACTTAATGTAATGGATTTCCGCAAAGTAACACCTGATTCTATTAACTACTTGTATTTTTTTTCAGTTAGTTGAAACACACTTGTTTTATAGATTATAATATGAATTATTAGTTTGACAAGGAGAATTGACTGTAAATAAACGACATAAAATTTGAAAATAGCTTTAAGAAATATTGAATGAATTACACAACAACAAAAAAAACAACACATACACGTCTTATTAACGCAGCAGACTTGTAGTTCTGGAACAACCTGCTGCGCTAATTAAAGTATGTGCTGGATCTGCTAAAGTTGGTAGGCTAAGGATATTATAATAATAAACACTCAGTCAGTGAACACACTGGCTTTAGCTCCACTTAAAGCATCACCAAAAAAATTCACCAACTCGTTAATAGAGGCCATTACCGTATTATAGCACACCGTATTATAACACCGTATAATATAGGCCATCGCAGGTAAAAACCTGAAAAGAATGAAGTTCTAGGAAAACAGAAGTCATGTACTGTAGCCATTATTTGTTGACATTAGTGATACAGCCTGACGCTCATGGATCCTAAAGACACCGTTAGCATCTAAATTGTTTTGTTAGCCAAGAACGTAAGTCACCGTAGTCTTTAAAACTAAAAGGGCTTACATACCCTTTTACTCATACTGTGCAGTTTACACGAGACTGCGCATATTAGTATGTGGCACCAAGTTCATATTACGAGACGTCTGATCACTGCTAGTCCAGCCGTTTAGTGCCGGCATCTCTGCCCTCGAAAACCACCACCACCTCCAATAGTAATATAGTCTAGCCAGTCGTTCCGCCGTAAAAAGGAATGAAATGCACATTATACCCAACACCATCCCATCCAAGGGATACGCCCACCCGCACATCCAATATATTCGTTCAGTACTCACGGATACGAAGACATATGACGATTACCGACCTCCAGTAAGTAATACCTCGACTTGGAGCTTCAAGTAACAACTCGTTTGCTAAGAAATTATGCCTTTCCAAGTAACTATCAACTTGCATGTGATACTAAAAACTGGGGCCCCTTGGCAAGTGCTAGGATGTTTTCCGCCTACTGTTTATTTTAATATTTAAGCAAATACCTATAGTAGGTACTATGCTATGTACCTACTTACTGTGCAGCGCCCGCCCGCAAATAAATGCGCAAGCGCGGGCAACCGCAACACAGCAACTACCCAAACCACTCTACGCGAGTTTCGCCTCTACCTACACGACGCACCAAGAACTCTCTATGTTTGGCACCGGTTGGTCGATCATCTCCTGAGGATGCCTCGTTAATAAATGCGCATGCATAGGCAACTACAACACAGCAACCACTCTAAACGTGCTAGACCAACCAGTGCCTAAAACCAAGTCTCGGTATCTCAATTACTCGGTGTTTGGCACTGGTTGGTATAACATCTCCTGAGGATGCCTCGTAAAGAGGCGAAACACGAGTTGAGTGGTTTGGATGGTTGCTGTGTTGCAGTTACTGGAATTAGATTCATTTCGACCAATAATCGTCATTGCAAAGCATAAATTGACGAATACTCAGGCACATAGGGTTTTTGAAGACCCAGTGTCTGTCATAAGGATTTTATAGCATTAAAAATACAAATTTTTGAAAAATTTTAGGTTATAAGCATCACAAATATTACTCTTTACCGTACCAAATAAACACGTAAAGCAAAAAGTTTTAAACTACTACGTTATACTCGTAGCTCGCTGTCTCATACGATGTCGAGCCGAGTTTCATTTTCTGGACTAGCTAAAAATTCTAAATTTTATTAAGTTGCAACTTTGACTTACCGCTGTCGCGAAGCCGAAGACTTTTAAACTAATTGTTACCACACATTACATGCCTAATAAAATAATACCAACAAAGTGTTTACATTCAAAAAAATTGTTTTCGACTTGTAATTTAGGTTCTACACGCAATTATTTACGAAGTGACGAGCACTGAGCCTGACGGACAAGCATGTTACTTTTTATCTGTCTAGCTATCATGGTTCATGAGATACAGCCCTCTCACTGATACACGGACGGACAACGGAGGCATATTAATTGGGTCCCGTTTTTCACCCTTTGGATACGGAACCCTAAAAATATGAAATATGTTTTGTTAAGAATTTTATAAGGATTATTTTTTCTCTTGAAACTTTTTTCGTATCTATAACAGTTTTCGCAAAAAAGTGAAAAAAACCTGTTAACGGAACACATATCACGGTGAGGGGGGGGGGGGGGGGTGAAGCGTCAGGTGGAGGGGAGGGGAGAGTTATGAGTTTTGAACTCCACACCCAAAGGTATCATCCCACATAAGTTTCAAAACTTTATTAATTTGTTCATTTCGGCCATACATTGATTACATCATCCCACATAAGTTTTAAAACTTTATTAATTTGTTCATTTCGGCCATACATTGATTACATAGAATTAATTACTCAATTATCAGTGAAATGTTCATTTACTGTTTGGTTAGGACATTGCAGGATGAAACACCTGATTGTAATCCTAATAGTGATTTTCTATTATTTTCTAGCAACAGCAGACGAAAGCCTCATGATTTGGAACTTCCTTCCACAAGAGAAGAAGAAGATCAAAGCCAGATCTAGGAAACCTGTTTTAACGGATGCGTTATCCATGGATTGCGTTGTTCTTCGGTAGCTTCTGGTTTTTGTAGTTTTTGTAGTTTTTATAGTTTTTTTTAATTATGTATTTTTTAAATTTATTATTGCATTTTTAATGATATTTCCGTTATAATTATGAATTTGAAAATTGAATAAATATACGAGTAATAAAGCATGCCCACTACACTTGCCGTTTTGAATAATTTATTCCTCTTTCATACTGCGGTCATTTTTAGGGTTCCGTACCTCAAAAGAAAAAAACAGGAACCCTTATAGGATCACTTTGTTGTCCGTCTGTCTGTCTGTCAAGACCCTATATCTCACGAACGGGTAGAGGTATCAGGTTGAAATTATTACCATATGTTAGGGTCCATGAACCACACAAGATCTGAAAATTTCAATATTTTACAACGACGCATTCAAAAGATATGGCATTTTATGTCCTCATCTCCATACATTTGTGCAAAATAGCAAAACCTACAGGGTACTTTAGCAAAACCTACAGGGTACTTTCCGTTGACCTAAAATTATGAAATTTGTCAAGAAGCTAGGTCTCACAGTACAAATAAAGGGAAAAGTCTGAAATAATTAAATATTACAACTTTTCTCACACCTAATAGTAACCAATTAAGGTGAGCTCCCGTTTCTAGAACATTCATATAAGAGAGGGGTCAAGTTGGATGGTCACGGAGGCGATTTTTGTTTTAGTTCTATTTTAAAAACGGAAACACTTATAAACTTGAAAATTGGTATGTTTATCGTGCATAAGCTACGAGTATAAAATAACAACAAATAATAAAATTTGGTCTAGCGCGTGGCGGAATCAAAAAATCTAGCACATTAACTTACTGAAATTTCAACTAATACAATTATAATTATGTGGTGGTACGGAACCCTCGGTGCGCGAGTCCGACTCGCACTTGGCCGGTTTTTTTTTTATAAAATAGGGAGGCAGACGAGCAGACGGGTCACTTGATGGTAAGTTTTCACGCAACACCAGGGGGATTAAAAGTGCGCTGCCGGCCTTTAATCAGTCCTGTAATAAATATGCGGGGGAAAAGTTATATGGAAATCCGACACGGACGAATATTTTTGGAAGACTTGATTGTGATATGGAACACATTTTTGAGAAAATTGGATAAACCTTTTTTTACGAATGTACTATACCTTACTGTAGTACCTTGCTCGCTCCGCTCAAAAGTAAAATCGAAAACCAGTAAATATTGCACCATTTCTCAAAAAAATTTCTCTCAGTGCAGCGCAAATGCATTTATTTTTAAAGGTTTAAGTAGTCCTTGCTTTATATGCTAGAATGGGCAAAAGCTTGTAGTAGGTAGGAATCTATTATACCATATCATATCAAATCGTGAACGGTACCCAAGTGCGCGAGTGCGACTCAGTTTTCCCTTTCAGTTCAGTACAATATGCCGTTTTATATAAGTAGTAGGTATAGGACCGTCCGTGTGGTGCCGGCAAAGAATAGTACTCTCTACCCGTGAGTGTTGTTAGGGGCGACTAAATACCCTCCAAAGTACCACGCGTTTTTCTGAAGCTCTGGAGGGAGCTCCCTGTCTTGCAGTGGACATTTCATGGCATGTTGTGATGAGTATAGGACAGGAGTAACTAAATTGTTGCCTGTTTATTCTCATAAATATTTATTCATCTTATAAAACAACGATTGAAGAACAAAGTACCTTAGATGGAATAATGTAACTCTAGCGCTTGACTGTTAATGCGGGGGGGTCAGGTGGGGATGGGGGAAGGAGTGTGAAGCGTTCATTGGCTCTCCACGTGTCACCCATGCATAGAAAATAACTTTCAGCGATAGAGTTACCTAAATCGAGCTATAGGTACATAATTATGATTTGTTGAAAGAAGGATGAACATCTATGGAAAGCACAATTACGAGAAAATCTTTACACAAATTTATAATAAGTAATTAAAATTATGCGCCGCCGCAGCCTATTAAGACGGCTTTCGTAAACGTATGTATAGACGGAAACGAGTATGTCATAGGTACCTACTCATAAAATATAGCTAGATCAGCAAAACTTTTATTTTTTTATATATATATAAATATAAACTCACAAAATATTTTGTTAACACTGCTGCTACTCGTAATACTCGTTATTTCGGTTAGCAGTTTTAGTTATAGGTAATAAAATATTTTTTGATCATGTTTATTGGGATCTTAGCTTAGGCACCCAACAGCTTCTTAACCGAGTAGCCTGGCACTGAGTACACGAGCAAGAAGAACATGAGAGCCACAAGTATGATGACAGCCGCTTTCAGGATGGTCCACTTGTAGTTATGCCAGATGATATAGCGGATGGACTTGAGAGGGTTCAGAAACCACATGAATGATGCGTCCGGCCGGCTGGAATACACAAACCAACATGTTAATATCACTAACGAATAAAATAACTATAATAATCTTTTCAACACATTTGCTCATAAAACGGCTCTATTTGCACTGTATTTAGGTCCATAATCCAGCTTATTAAAAACGCGTGCTTTTCTCATTATATATTATAGCACTAGTTATATAATTTTTGTATTTTTTTTTTATATTAACAAAGAGCAAGGAGTTCTAATGTCTAAAATATTTATAACATTTTCGTAAATATAAACCTAATGTTGATGAAAATATAATATATAAACAGTTTGTTGCATGAGAATTTGACAACAAATTAACATTAATTGATTTTGTAAGCAATAAATTTTAAGTTTTTGTACTTTTTCAATGACTACGCTGTTTGGGAGCATTGCCACTGCTTCGTCACAGCTCCTCATTTGAAAAAAGAAATGCGCGCGCAACAAGAATTCCGCGCGCCATTTTTCAGAAGTATTTTCATTTGCTTTGATTTTTGTGACTAACTAACAATGTCGTTCGTCGGTTTCAAGCAATGAAGAAGAACTTAATTTAACCCCACAGGAAATAATTACTGGGGCAAAAAATGCAAGTGAGTCTCCTTCCAGCATAATCAAAGGAAAAATAGGTACATTCTTGCCTACGAAAAGTTCATTGAATGGAAGAACAGCAAAAATGCCATTTCGTTTTCAGAGAATGTCTTTTTGGCTTATTTTAATGAGCTGGCGAATAAGTATAAACCTAGCTCTTTGTGGTGTATTTATTCCATGTTGAAAAGTATTGTGAGAACGAAAAATGGAGGAGGGGAATTGCAGGTAAGCGAATTTGATTCGTTTTTATTCGCAAATGTGTTGAAATACGTCGTAAGAAGCTTGTGCGCTTTGGTGATTACACCCTCGGCTCCATTACGCCCTCGCCTGCGGCTTGGGCTGCAATTTCTGAGCCTCGGCCGTAATATCCAAAATAGCGCACGTGCATCTTAATGTACTATTATTATTTATAGCAAATCGACTCGGAAAGTTGAAGAGAAGATCTGGAGTCTGTTGGTTTAAAAAAAACACATGGTTTAAAAAAAAACGGTCATGTGCGAGACTCGCACACCGAGGCTTCCGTACCACTAAGGTAAATCAGGGACGCGCAGTCGCGCAGAAGTGCGTTAAATGCGCGCGAGTCCGACTCGCACTTGACCAGTTTTTATAATTTGTTGTTATTCTATCTATAGCTTATGCACTATAAACATAATTAAACATACTTTGCACGCTCGTAAGTGTTCCCGTTTTTACGATAGAGCTAAAAGAAAAAACACCAAATTAACACGTTTCTTGGATGGGAAGCGCCCCTATTTTTTAACTTTCATTGTTTTTTATTAATAGGTCTTTACCTATGAAATTGCCGAAATTTTCTTACAGTTTAATGAGGTCATAATTTCGTCCGATTTCATCATTGGATTTGTTATATTTTTTTACAGATAATATTTTTCGAAAATTAAATTTAAGCTTCTGTTAGCTTAATGTCTTCCCAATAATGCTTAAAAAAATAAAAGAAATTGGATGTATAATTCCTAAGAAAAATGCAAAAATGTTAGTACTGAAAATTGAGTTTACCTAAAATTCTCCATACAAAACGGCAATCCCGATTTCGATCGATGTTTTTTTGGAAAAGTTGTTCAGTTTCAGGGGCAGACCAACCGCTTGTAATTTCCGGAGTGATAAAAAATATCATATAAACTTTAATTCCTTTTTCTCGGACCGGAGTATACTTTTAAGGAAATGCTCGTATAGAGAATTTTATTTCAGGAATTAGTATACTCGGGTGAATATTCGCCACCTAGTATGTTAGTAAATTTTCCAACGTCATAATTTTTTTGTTTGGGAGTATTTTCTTTAACCGATTGTGTGGTACAGCCAGTCAAAGAAGTATTTTCCAAATATTTTCGTATAAAAATAGTTTCGTATTTTTCTTATTTCGACCTATATTCCTTGGGAAAACTTGTTCAGTTTCATGGGCCGATTCACACCTTTCAGTAATAAAACTTTATTGTCATTAGAGTGAAGGATTGATAAAAATAACATTGGCTATTTAATTCCTGGAGGAGCCATAACTTATGATGTTTGGAAAATACTTTTTTGATTTAATGCTAACAAGGAGCTCAAATGTGATAAATAGTCTATTTTTAGAATCAGCTCTTAACGCCCTTTTAATTGATATACCACACTATTATATAGGATGCAAAGAAAACAAAACTGAAAAAAACCGGCCAAGTGCGTGTCGGGCCACGCGCAGTATAGGGTTCCGTAGTTTTTTACGATTATTTATCGCAAAGCGGGTTTTTATTTAAGTAGTGTTTCATAAATTTTATAACATAAACTTTTTACCTCATATCTCAGCGAAGTCCTGGCGCCTGATTGCTATTGTTTTTTTTTTATTATTTCCAGTTTTTCAGCTACAGCTCATTAACCTGTTAAGACTACTTAACTGTGATAGTTTTCCTTTAAATTTTAATCATATATGCTACTACTGTGAATTTTTCACATTTCCAATAACAATTAACCTATTAGCCGGCAGGGAAGGGGGGGACACTTGACTCCAACAAAAAATTGCGCTTTCAAGCTAAATATTTCGCAAACGTATTTTCATAGTTTAATGTCATACGGAGTTATCCTCCGGGGCAACTCGGTCGATTCTGACCGAATATTCATCCTACAAAAACGAGCTGTCCGGACCATCGAAGGCATAAAGCCTAGGCAGACGTGTAGAGGAATATTCCAAAAGCACAAAATAATGACGCTATATTCATTTTAAAATTTGTCCAGCTTCGAACGTCAGAGATGTGAGGGACGCGACTTGCGAAAAACCGGCCAATTAAATGAAGTAACGCGACGGACTACGTTAGCCACAAAAAATCCGCGTGTAATTGGTCCTACATATTACGAGCGCCTACCCGATGACCTAAAAAATAGTGGAAAATGTACAAAGCTCATATTGATAGAAAGCCGCAAATCAATGTACGGGATTGCCTTTTGGTATACAGGTACTTTAAGTTATAACAATATTTTTTTTTCCGGCAGCTCTTAAAAATACTCCCGGGGTGGGGCAGCTATGACGTCATCAATTTTTTGTATGGGATTTGAATTTTTTTTGTTTAGTAACTTATCGTGTGTGATATCAAATGAAAGGGCATCATATGCCGGTTCCAAAAATATACTAAACCATTACCTTTCGTCCACCTGTTTTGTAAAAATCTTAGAAATGTTTTCAAATCATACCAAGTTTGGGCTCCTCCAGACAGGAGACGGCTTGGTAAGTTTTTGTAAAACATACGCCAAAAGTCTCGCAATATACTCATGTCTAACGTCAAAAAGGCAATTTCCAAAATATTAATATTTACTATTTTTTATGAATTTTTTTCTTCAGTAAAAAGTTGAACATATCTCTGAGATTAAAATTTCGAACTCTTCTTTACTGTACTGGCTGTTATTGTGTTTTACGAGTATGGTAGTGGAAGTTGAAAGGAGAAAGTTAAATGTCTTCTTCTTCGTCTTCTGTGTTATTTAGAGAGCAGCAGCAGTGAGAGAGATCAAAGAGAGTGTCTTTTCACTTTTGGCTCGCACCGTGTCATCTGATCCTCTCACAGGTGTAGTAAGGAGTGGGGTTCGGGACAGAAATCGTGAAAAAACACAATAAAAACTGCACAGTACTGTATAGTTCGATAACTTTCAAAAAATTCAGACAAAAGTCTGTCCAAATTTTTACTGAAGAAAAAAATTCATAAAAAATAGTAAATATTAATATTTTGGAAATTGCCTTTTTGACGTTAGACACGAGTATATCACGAGACATTTGGTGTATGTTTTACAAAAACTTACCAACCGTCTCCTGCCTGGAGGAGCCCAAACTTGGTATGTTTTGAAAATATTTCTAAGATTTTTACAAAACAGGTGGCCGAAAGGTAATAGTGTAGTATATTTTTGGAACCAGCATATGATGCCTTTTCATTTTTCTAAACAAAAAAATTTCTAATCCCATACAAAAAATTGATGACGTCATACCTCCCCCCACCCCGGCAGTATTTTTAAGAGCTGCCGGAAAAAATGATTGTTGTAACCATAAGTACCTGTGTACCAAACGGCAATCCTGTACATCGAAATGCGGTATTATCTTTTGTAGGCTGACCACTAAAAGAACCAAATGACGATACGTTTTGTCACCGGCTTAAAAACCTTTTGTTGGATAAAGAACTATATTCCGTTAACGAATTTTTAAATTGACATTTTAGTACATCGTATTATTTAATTTTACATATTGACTTTACCAACATGTAATTGTAATTATTTAAATTTTGTTTTATTTTTTAATGACGATCACTTTACCATGTAATCTTATATTGACATCAAATGACATTTAATTTATACTAGCTGTTGCCCGTGACTTCGTCCGCGACGGATTCTATCTATCTGACCATCCATCAATCCACCCTTCCATCTATATGTCGTCCGTCCGTCCGTCCAACCATCTGTCCAACCGTCCGTCAAACCATCCCTGCACCTGCCCCTCTCCCCCTCCCCCTCCTCCCCCTTCCTCTCCTCCTCCCTTTTCCTCTCCCTCTCCTGTCCCTCTCCCACTCCCTCTCCCTACGCCTATTCCTATCCCTTCTCCTACCCCTAACGCCATCTTAACCGCTATCCCTATCTTCATATTAACATAGAAACGACACCCATATTGATTTTTAGACATTTCAACCCTATCGCACCCCAATTTCACGTCCACCACGTTGGATTTCAAAGTTGTTGTAGTTTTCGTAATCAGCGACCCGATAAACCATACAAATGACACCCATATTGATTTTTAGACATTTCAACCCTATCGCTTCCCAACCCCATCCCCAGGGGATGATGGTCTTTCACGTCCACCACGTTGGAATTCAAAATTGTTGTAGTTTTCGTAATCAGCGACCCAATAAACCATACAGACGATACCCATATTGGTTTTTAGACTTTTTCACCCCATTTCCCTTTTTTAGGGGTTGAATTTGGGGTGGAATTTCAATAACAGTGATAAACGTTGCATAGAATTACAAACCTAATGCCTAAATAATAAACTATGTGGATTTTACTTTAAAAATAAAGGTTTTCAACTTCATCCCCCTTTTCACCCTTTAGGGTGTCGAATTTTCAAAAACCCCGAGATACGTCAATATCAATTTTTAGTCGTAAGCCTATATACAAAATTTAGAGATCCTAAATTTAAAAGTGACGGACTTTCATACAAACTTTCATGCCCTATTTTACCCCCTTAGGGAATGAATTTTGTAAAACCCTGTCTTATTGCACCGTTAGACCTCATAAGGAACGCACATGCCAAATTTGGAATTTCTAGACCCAGCGGTTTGGGCTGTGCGTTGATACGTCAGTCAGTGAGTCAACCACCTTCTTCATTAACATTAAATGCATTTTCCCGTGGGAATTAAGTGTTTTCCCCCGGTAAAAAGTAGCCTATGTGTTATTTCAGGACCTAACCTATATGTGTGCCAAGTTTAATTAAAATCCATTCAGTAGTTTTTACGTGAAAGAGTAACAAACATCCATCCATCATGATCACCAAAATGTTAAATGTTAAAGTGAAATAAATGAATCTAATCTAATCTAAACGAATTATGATCGAAAATCGAAAAATGATTTTGCAGACTCACATTCTTTTAAACATGTCCAACGACACCTTCAGACATGTCCAACGACACCTCACACTATAGGGTAGACAAGAAAAAATTAATTCATCCCCACTTTACTTGTAGGGAAGGTACCCTAAAAAAATACTTTTCCAAATTTTTATGTACTTCCACTTTGTCGGCGTGGATGAAATGTATATCACTACAAAATTTCAGCTTTCCAGTATTAAGAGTCTCTGAGCTAAGCCGCGGACAGACAGACAGACGGATATGACGAAACTGTAAGAGTTCCTTTTTGAATCCCATAAATACATTAAAATATACGGTCAACCGCACGGCAGTGGAATCATTTGCAACTCTTGTACCGTGCCATGAAGTCCAAAGTATTTCTAATATCGTGCTGTAGGTGAACCAACAAGGTGGCGGATATCCACCAGAGTCTAAAATACTTGTGAGGACACTTGATAAACATTCCTAAAGTTCTATATACGCGCATTTCACTACAAAAGTATAGGGACCAGGGACAGGTCTATACGGGTCTGATGAATTTTCAAATATCGTTTCTTAGTGCGCTCATCCTCGTCTTCTAAGGAACTCATTTGCAAAATATCATGCTTCTACGTGCGTGCATTGTCTATCAGTCATCTATCAATGTAAGGGAGAATGAAGGGTAAACGTTACAGATCTCTTAATTTTGAAATTTTAGCGTTCATACGAATTATAAAAAAATATCAGATAGCACTCACGAAGTTTTGATAATCATGAGTCGGTCAGTCATTCGTCCATGGTATTATTAAAATGAAAAGTGTAAAGTTTAGACAAATTGTAGTGATACACGTGCGGGAATTCCGCGACGCATCTTTCCATAGCGAAAAAGTACGCCGGCGGAAATCCGTAGCAAAACATGAATGCACTAAATAAATTTTTAACATCTGTAATATTATGTTTTGTGCAAATAAACGCTAATCTAATCTAAAGGCGAGTACTTGGGCTTGTCGAGAGGATCCGGCTCGTTCCGGCCAAGTCCCGCTGGCACCTTATCGGCTTCCTCTCGCGTTAACAAGTGTATTTCTGCCTCAACCTTCCCAGTTAGCTCCATTTCCTCAGTATCGCGTTTTATGTAGAACGGCCACCATCCCTTGACACGCTTCTGCTTGAAGATGTTAACCATTGGGACTGTTCCATCGTTTTGCAGCATATCCAAAGTGCATAGTTTAGATGATTTGGCACCGCGAGGGAACCGGTTCAAATCTAGTGTTATAGCACCTATAAACAAAACTTTACTGCTTATGATGTATCAAAACAAAAAATTGTATCAAAATAAATAAGGTACCAAATTTTAATATGATCGTCACCTAGGAAATCATCAGCCGAGAAGTGATCCGCATCCCACACTTGAAGTTCGAGTCGCGCCGGTATCTTGCACTCCGTCTCGTCCCAAGAGAAGACCGACTCCTTACGGGATATCACGATACGTTCCTCCGCCTCCAGGTAGTCGAATGGGTATATAAAACGCCAGTTGAAATTTCCTTCGCCAGTCAACGAGCGATAGTGAATATCAGTGCACTGACAATCGTCTGGTCCTTTTACCCATCTTAAAAATAAGGATTTAATTAATAGTCTATTTACAAGGGGCGGGGTAAGGTGATATTGTTATAGGTACCTAATAACTTGCGAATAACTATCGTAACGTACCCCTTCACATATATGTCAGACATTTTTTCTCCAGTAAAGAAAGCGTCATCTTCAAGCACGACATCATCAGTATTCCATATAATGACCCTCATTTCGTAGGATTTGGGTTTTCGAGCGGAGATATCGAGCGGAGGTCCCGGCAAGGGCATATCCATTGGAAACATATCCACCCACATTTCCAACCTTCCCTGCTCAATGCCTGCAACATAAATGAGCTATGAGTACTACGTAGGTATTTGGCTATTTTTATAGCATTTTTCTTTAAGTATAGTGTTGGGAAGCAGAAGCTATTGTGGACACAAATCGGGAATTTCGTAAAGCCATAGTTGTTAAACTAGTTTACCGGGCTTGCTTGGATTATAGAGTGGTCTCGTCTCTACATGTTCGGTAACCAGCTTAGTGCCTACACGCGGAACCTCTTGCCACCGGCGCAACACAATCAGTGCCATTTGCTCCTCTATTGTGTCGGGATTAGAAAACATTTCAGCGTCATCCATCGGCATGTTGAATACAGTGCGTCCAATCTTCACTTTACCATACTCGTACACGGGAGGATCCAACTTTCCATCTTTGCATAGCTTCGCCAGGATTTGTGTCGGCTTCATCGCGTCTCGCCATCTATTGTATCCTTGCCTAAAATTTTCATGAGATATAAAAGCTGTCCAATTTGCATTGCATTATTATATCTAGAGTATCCAAGATATTGTAGTAGCTACTTACTCTTCATATTTCATAGGTAATCCACAAGTAGCCCGATGTCGACTATAGAAACGATTTTCGAGATCGATCTTAGTCTCTCCAATTAAATCGTCAGATCCCAGTAAATCCCAGTCGAGAACCTGGATAGTCAGCATGGAGTCCTGTGGGAATGTAGCTTCGATTTCAAAACATTTTCCAAATACTGGATTGAGTTGTTTTGATACGTAGTTTTCCTTATCGCTTATCCTTTTTGACCCTAAATGTAAAACTATGTATGGGTCGGCCTTGCCGTTTAAATCCATAGGATGTAAATCTGTTGCTTTTACGATGTATACTCTTACCAGAACGTGAATGGGGTCATTGTTAGGAACACCTTGAAAGAAACCATAATTGGGATCAAATCCCATCACCGTGTGATCGTCGATTCCTTTTGGTAGCGGCCATTTGTAAACTTTAACGGCACCCTGCGTGTGAATGTACGTAAATGAATTATTGAGTGCTTAGTTATGTAAAACTTTGTTTGTTAGTAGGCCTATAACTTACCTTAAATACTCCCACCACTCTATTTTCATCTTCCGAGTCGTCTCCTGTCTTTTTACCTCGATATAATTCAAATGAATGCAGCCACTCTTTGAATTCATCATATTCTGGCACTGCTTCAAGCTCATGAGGATAGATCTGAATGAAAGATATACGATAAGTATGGGTTATCGACGTCGTTATCGTACTGATACTCTATTATGTTCATATATTCAGGGATGACAGCTTTCCGAAAACTGAAAGGGTCAGTCAACGTAATCAACAATCTATCCAATCAAGATGGATATCCATCTTGATTGGATAGATTGATTTCAGATTTTTTTTAATTTCTTGAAAGTTTTAAAGTCAAAGTAAAAATCGTTTATTCATTGTTGGATATTAAAATATCTTAATGACGTCAGATAAACTACATCGCTTCTCAAACAATGTGGCGCTATAGTGGGAGTGGTGGTTTCATTCACTCATTGTTGTTCAGTTTCTTTGACTGATCATATGCCCTTTCAAATGCCTTTCAATTTTCAGAAAGTTGTCAGTTACACCCTGTATAATATAAGTATTATTAATGCCCTCTTATTATCATCATCCTGATCGCTATATTATGACAGGAATATGCATAAGGTGCGTGTGCTTATTCTTAAAAAATGTATGTACGGACAGAGACAATAGTACATTTAGTAATTGCTCATCGAGAAGGAAAAAGGAGCCGGGTCCTCAAGGCCTCAATACACCCGCGGAGGAAAGCGTACTTTCTTTCGAGTGATGCCTAGTGCCTTACAGGTACTTCACCTCCCAGATTAGTAAGTTAATGTACAGAGTACTTCACCTATAAGGATAAAACGACAAAAAATCAAAACACAAAATTAAAGATTCAGAATTCTCTTCTAATATTTTTTTATAGCGTTCACATCTTTTCAAGAGTATTTCGTATTTTTAAAAAGTTTTTGATTTATATTCGTTTTTTAGCCAGTATCATTTCGCGGACTTAGAAATAAAAACTTTTTGGCTTTTGGCATTATGAAATTAAAAGGCCTAAATTTAAAAAAAAACAGCACGTTAGAAACCAAAGAGATTTTAACCTCGCTGCGTTTGACCGAGCGTAGCGAGGTTCAAATCTCTTTGTTAGAAACAGGGACTAGATAAGTACGTTAGAAATCATAATTAGAAATGGATTTTCATACAATATTCCATCCCGCATATTTGAACGATAGCAATGAAGTACTTACATTCTTCCTCATTAAAAAAAAAGGATTTCTTTAGGCACTTTCCGAGCAGGTGAATTATAAATATAATTTGCTCAACACATTTGCTCATAAAATAGCTCTATTTGCACTGTATTAAGATCCATAATCCAGCTCATTAAACACGCGTGTTTTTGTCATAATATTACTTAACTAGTGTTTATTTTAGTTTTTTTTAGGGTTCCGTACCTCAAAAGAAAAAAACGGAACCCTTATAGGATCACTTTGTTGTCCGTCTGTCTGTCTGTCTGTCTGTCTGTCAAGACCCTTTATCTCTTGAACGGGTAAAGGTATCAGGTTGAAATTAATACCATATATAGGATCCATGAACAACACAAGATCTGAAAATTTAAATTTTTTACAACGACGCAATCAAAAGATATGGCATTTTATATCCTCATCTCCATACATTTATTCAAAAACGCAAAACCTACAGGGTACTTCCTGTTGACCTAAAATTATGAAATTTGGCAAGAAGCTAGGTCTCACAGTACATATAATGGGAAATGTCTGAAATCATTAAATATTACAACTTTTCTCACAACTAATGGTAACCAATTGTGGTGAGCTCCCGTTTCAAGAACATTCATATAAGAGAGGGGTCAAGTTGGATGGTCGCTGAGGCGATTTTTGTTTTAGTACTATTTAAAAATAGGAACACTTACAAACTTGAAAATTGGTATGTTTATAGTGCATAAGCTATAAAATAGCAACAAATAATAAAATTTGGTCAAGCGCGTGTCGGACTCAAAAAATCTAGCACATTAACTTACTGAAATTTCAACTAATACAATTATGTTTATGTGGTGGTACGGAACCCTCAGTGCGCGAGTCCGACTCGCACTTGGCCGGTTTTTTTTTCAAATCGGCCAAGAGCAAGGAGTTTTTATGCTTTTTCAAGCTGACTTCGAGAAAATATCATAAATAAATGTTGATTTGATGAAATTCATTATAGTAATTAACTAATTAACAATAAATTTGTCATTTACGTAACAAGATATTCAATTTTTCATAATTTATTTCAAGGTTAATAGAATAGGATGTTTGGGTGCCGCTTGGTTACTAGATTGACTAATAATTGATAAAAGATTGATGGTGTAAGATAACATGGTAATGTTTTGGGGGCTCCTCACGCGACGTATAATCTGTGTCCGCTGAAAAAGAAAGAATGCGCGCCATTTTACAAATATTTGTAGTGTTTATTATTGTAATTATTCCTAATAGTGTCCACTTCTACAAATAAAAAACTGTTCCTGAACCGTCTAAAATACTCATACACGAAATACCATTTTGAAATTTGATAAAATTAAAGGGAAACATGAACATAATGCAGCCGACAAAATGTTCCGGTGGACGTGCGGTGGACGTAAGGTTAGCAAAGTTTAGTATTTTAAAAGTAACCAATTTGATTTGTTTTTATTCGCAAATGTGTTGAAAAACGTCGTAAAAAGCTCGTACGCGTTGGAGATTACACACTCGGCTCCGTTACGCCCTCGCCTGCGGCTCGGGCTGCAATTTCCGAGCCTCGGGTGTAATATCCAAAATAGCGCACTTGCATTTTAATGTACTATTATGATAAAAGAAAGAAAAACTGATGTCTGACCTTTGTTAAACAAGAAGCAGGAATTTCATTCTTCTTTGGTATCGTTGGGCTGACTTTTGCCTTCGGCGAGGAGGACTGTTTGTATCGCTTGGTGCGGTCACGTTCCGGTCGCGGTGAATGTGCCTCCTCGTGCGGGGATCTCGTCTCATCTACATACATCATTTGAGGAGCTTGCAAAAAGCCCTGCCTTTCCTTCTTAGCTTCCTTCTCCTCTTCAATCATGTACTCTACAGAAGCGAAGTACTTGGTCCACCAATCTTTACTCCTTTCATCGTCATCTAGAACCGAGTCAGTACTGGGTTTTCTTTTTTTCATAGACTCGCGTTTTGTGATCTTTTTTCGTGTCGGTTGTTTAACGCCAGATCCATAAGAAATGGTCGATCGTCCTTCACGATTTAGCAAAGGACAACTTTCTTTTTCATTTTCAATTGTGAAAACGTCATCTTGCATAATACAGTTTGCACGCAAATCAACATTCTGAAGTTGAATTAACGACTTTTTCCTGTCTTCAATCTCTCTTTCCCTTTTGCTCATGGGTGTGTAAATATATTTATGAATGGAATTGATGGTATGAGTACCAACAAGAGTGATACGTCCGAAACTTCTGCAATCGAGGACCCGAATGGTCAGAGGTGGCCTATACAAATCTTGATCTGGAAGTTCGACGTCTACGAATTTTACAGGATTTGTAAAATTTGGGTTTCGTTTTGCATTTTGAATAACCGTTGAGTATAAAATGTTCCCAGCGCATTCTATATCAACCCTTGGTTTGTCCACTGTCAGAAGATGAACACGCTTTAAATCCCTCAATCCCCAGAACAGAACTTCTATGCGGTATTTTGATAATGTGGGACGAATACCTCTAGGTACAGGAAGTATAGGACCTTTATTGGCATCGTGTGGTGTTTTTCCATTGGCTTCCCTAGGGGTTGGCAACTCGGGCAGTGCAAAACCATCTTGCTTCGCAGGGATTTCAAGCAACTCGAAAGTAGCTAAAAGTTCCCCAGCCCTATCATCTCCACGAGTAATTTCATGCCATTCTAAAGAAGGTGGAAAGTTCGGTCTGTCGTTGGAGTCCTCGAAAGCTTTAACATGGGGCTTTGCAAGGGTGCGGCCAATGAATTCTGATTTCCCTACTTTATCTTGGTCAAATATCTCAATAACAATAGTCGGTGGATCTGATTTTATTTGGTCAATGGTACTGTACAGAAGAATGTCGTCAAACACGAGGAGTTCGTCCCAAGTCGGACTCAAGGTTTCATCTATTACTTGAGTAGTGGCGGAGCTTTCGTTGAGTACGACTCTAGCGAATGGATCAGATAACCCTGATGAATCTGAACCAATCAGAGATCTTGCTTGATAAATATATGCACGCATTTGAAAGGTCTGAAATAAGTTATTTCAATAAAATAAATAGGTACTTATTGAAGTATTTTTGTAGTGTTGAATGTTTTTACTTACGTGTTTTTCAGCGTAGAAAATTGTTTGCGGGGCGTTAGAGCGAAGTTTGCCTGCATTTTTCAGTTCAGAGCTAACTTCATATCCT
Source organism: Athrips mouffetella (assembly GCA_947532105.1). Classification (NCBI taxonomy): domain Eukaryota; kingdom Metazoa; phylum Arthropoda; class Insecta; order Lepidoptera; family Gelechiidae; genus Athrips; species Athrips mouffetella. Next base: position 27,122,889 of record OX383956.1, on the reverse strand, counting down.
TTAGGCAATCCGTCGATATAATGTTTTTTATCTTGTAGAAGTCCCAACCACATATATACGCAAATTTTGGCAGGGATAGTCCAACCACTTGGAGTGGAACCTTTCTTGCCTGGCCACTGTTTAATCATGCAAAACGTCTTAGTTGGTAATTAAAATGATTAGTGAATCATTACATTCAACGGATATGACATGCAAAAATGATGTATTTAAGCAAACCTTTAAAAACAGTGTTTGCATTTTTCCACAAAATTTTCCAGATTCTTCTGCGTAATCTGAGTAAATAATATCCCTTGCTGGTATTCTGTGGTATGCTAAACGCTTTCCATTACTTATCATCCAAATAAATACGTCGGGCATTGCCTGTTGTGCCTAAAAGTGAGAAAAGTCATTTAACTAATGAAATCGTTCTCAAAATTTTGGCGCTTCAGAAAGAAGCAGCTATAGGAAAGAAAAAGAAAGCTATTTCCCGTCCACATATTTCCAGCAAAAGCTAGAATTCTGGAGGGAGCTCCCTGTCCTGTAGTGGACATTTCATGGGATGTTATGATAGCTGCGTCCCACAGAAGGAACCTCAATCAGTTTTCCCCGTGTAAATCAGGTACCTAAACTTACATCTTCGCATAGCTGTTTCAATTTATTTAAATATGTGTAGGCCGTGCGCATACGATCTTTGATTGAGTGTTTCGTAATAAGAGCTTTCAAGCTTCGTGTCATCGATGCGATTTGATCCTGGAAAAAAAAGCATTAGCGCAGTCCTTTCTGTAGGAAAATATTACGCACAAACCTAAGTACCACAATTAATACTTTTATAACGTGATTAGTTTTGTCAGTTTTTATTGTATGTTTGTGTATCCGTTATGTATTTTGCAGGTATAGAAAATAAGAAATACTTATTAGCTGTTGTTTCATTATGGTCGGTCTTTACCTATGAAATTGCCGTTTTGTATGGCGAATTTTAGGTAAACTCAATTTTCAGTACTAACGTTTTTGCATTTTTCTTAGGAATTATAAATCCAATTTTTTTCATTTTATTGAGCATTATTGGGAAAACAAACAGAAGCTAAAACTTAATTTTTGAAAATATTATCTCTAAAAAAATATACTCGTAACAAATCTAATGATGAAATCGGACGACATTTAAGACGAACAATTTTCGAACCTTTAATTTTATATATCAAAATAAAAATAAAAGCTTTATTTTATGCGTAAATTGATAACCTTGAAGTCAACTTTCTTGAGGTGATAATTCACACACGACCAAAATGTAAGAAACGATAGGTCCTGTAGTAAAAGTTGTTCGTAATCCTAAGTTATAAGTTGCATAATAGTAGTTTATGCAACGATACATAATGAGGGGTATAAAACTCGTGCCGGTTTATGGGACGCAGGCGACCATAGCGAGGCAAGTTCCATAATAGATGACTTGAGTATTTTATACCTAATTATGTGGATGCATACACAATTTTATTTACTCTAATATCGTAAATCCTAAAATAATGTGTTTAAAAAAATCATTTCTTAGGGTATATTAGACCAAGCGAGATTAAGGTCTTATTCTCAGATTAAATAGCTCTTTATTCCAGAAAAAACATGATTCTGCTTCTACTAACTGCCCTATTCGGGAACTATATACCACCATTTTGCGTCGGATAACAGACCTATTCCAAGAGAATTTTAATGGCGGTCATCGAACATCTGTTTTGTGATGCACAACCAGCGAACTACAATGTTCGCTGTGCACAACCCGACGACCACCCTTTGTTTTTGTTGTATTGATACAAAAAAAAAACCGGCCAAGTGCGAGTTGGACTCGCGCACTGAGGGTTCCGTACCACCACATAAACATAATTGTATTAGTTGAAATTTCAGTTAGTTAATGAGCTAGACTTTTTGAGTCCGACACGCGCTTGACCAAATTTTATTATTTGTTGTTATTTTATAGCTTATGCACTATAAACGTACCAATTTTCAAGTTTGTAAGTGTTCCCGTTTTTAAATAGAACTAAAACAAAAATCGCCTCAGCGACCATCCAACTTGACCCCTCTCTTATATGAATGTTCTTGAAACGGGAGCTCACCACAATTGGTTATCATTAGTTGTGAGAAAATTTGTAATATTTAGTGATTTCAGACTTTTCCCATTATTTGTACTGTGAGACCTAGCTTCTTGCCAAATTTCATAATTTTAGGTCAACGGGAAGTACCCTGTAGGTTTTGCATTTTTGAATAAATGTATGGAGATGAGGATATAAAATGCCATATGTTTTGATTGCGTCGTTGTAAAAAATTTAAATTTTCAGATCTTGTGTGGTTCATGGATCCTAATATATGGTATTAATTTCAACCTGGGGGGTGATCGTGGTAATTTCAACGACATTTCCAAAACAAAAACGTTTGCCTCAAAAGTCATGTTAAGTCTTAACTAAGTGTTTTAGGCAAACGTTTTTGTTTTGGTAATATCGTTGAAATTACCACGATCACCCCCCTGATACCTTTACAAGTTCGTGAGATAAAGGGTCTTGACAGACAGACAGACAGACAGACAGACAGACAGACAGACGGACAACAAAGTGATCCTATAAGGGTTCCGTTTTTTTCTTTTGAGGTACGGAACCCTAAAAACACGAATGCAAGGTTTGAGACTTTTCTGTAAGAAAATAACAGTAGGTACTTTAGTTGTATTTTTACTGTGCTGCTATAATAACTTCGCATTGGGTACATTTTCTATCTACCTCTAAGTTATTTATAATTTTCTAAAAGCGTAATAAATAGTATTTTTTTGTAGACAGCAGCCAAATTAGACTGCGTTTTAGTTTATCTTCAGTACCTAATAAATAATATGTCTTTACCTATGAAATTGCCGTTAAATTACCTATGAAATTGCCGTTAAATTTCTAAAAGCGTAATAAATCAACCAAAGCAGCCAAATTAGACTGTGTTTTAGTTTATCTTCAGTACCTAATAAATAATGATCTTTACCTATGAAATTGCCGTTTTGTATGGCGATACTACAACAAAATACCTGACAATTTAGTGCAATTACCTGAGAGAAAGTTTAAAGAATGTGTAAAGCAAACGTTATGTAAAAAAGCTTACTATAGATTGGATGACTATATGAATGACAAAGAGGTATGGTGCTCTGATATTCCAGCGAAACACAAGAAACACAAAAAGCCGACTCTTAAAGTAGGCCGTGCTGCAGTGGTTTCTTGCCGTTTCTTTTACGCTGCCATAGCACGATCCGAAACGGCGTAGACTCGCTCTATTTGCATTGTATTCTGCATGACATTCAATAAGTATTCTGTAAAGAATCTACATTGAATAAAATTATCTGAATCTGAATTTTAGGTAAACTAAATTTTCAGTACTAACATTTTTGCATTTTTCTTAGGAATTATAAATCCATTTTTTTTATTTTTTTAAGCATTATTGGGAAGACATTAAGCTAACAGAAACTTAAATTTAATTATCGAAAAATATTATCTGTAAAAAATACAACAAATCTCATGATGAAATCGGACGACATTTAAGACGAACAATTTTCGAACCATTAATTTTATATAGCAAACTAAAAATAAAAACTTTATTTTATGCGTAAATTGATAACCTTGTAGTCAACTTTCAAATATAAGCCAATGAAAAAAATATCATTAGAATTACAGGAATTATGATCTCATTAACCTATAAGAAAATTTAAAGACTAGTGGTAGTAGAGACTAGTGGAAGGAACGGAGGGAGGCCTTTGCCCAGCAGTGGGACAGAAATGGCTAATAAGATAAGATAAGTGGTAAAGACCTATTATTTAAAACTACGTACCTACCTAATTATTATAAAAAATACTAACGATAAACGGTAGTGTTTTATATGCTCAGTGCTAACGATAAAGACTACTATTTGAAAAGACTAACCTACGTAAGATGGCTTTTCGGCAATGTAATACAACAAAAGTGAGTCGACACAACAATAGCTTCTACACGGTGCTATTGTAGAACAATAAATATTTGCCGGGTAATACATTCGTTCAGTCATTCACTCCGCTCTTCGTGTATTGTAAATCCAAGAATAGTTAACCTTTAGATTAGCCTTCAGATTACTTGGTAAAACGTCTAACCATTTACACGCGATTAAAATCACAGAATAGATAATTCCTCGTACTTATAGTTACTCGCGTAAAACTTCGAGCTTGGTCGACTTGGTCGTGCTAAGTGAAGTTTTTTAGCTGCTTTACGCTTGACGTTTTTATCACTTATCCCATTACAAAAGTAATAAAAATATGTGTTAACACAACTTGTATTTTTTGAGGTTTCCGTTATTGCAATGAAACCTCCTTGCTGCCACAGACTACTTATGCAGCGCGCTGTCAATGTGCCTATATAAAAATTAAAGTTGTTTATTAGGTGATTCCTTACTGCTGAGAGTGTTACTAGGCACAGATTTACATTATGAATATGGTAACCTACAATTTCTGAACGCATTGTTGAGGATTTACGATATGAGAGTAGATAAAATAGTTGTTTACTTAAAATTTCGTAACACATGTTGTGTTACGAAATTTTAAGTAAACAACAAGACTCGAAAAGAAAAGGATGTTATTAAGCAGACTTTTACTGTTTGAAATAGAAGATCATTATGCGATATGCATTTTAAAAGCAACTAGTCTTACGATTTCATAAATGCACATCTTCTGTCGTTCGCGGTCAAACTTGGTGTTTCCAATGGGCGGTGCGTTGGTCATGTGGCGCACATACGCTGCGCACGCGGTGTTGGCCAGATCCAGGGCGGCCTTCAGCACTACCACGCACTCTGACCCGACGTCGTTGTCTATTGCTACCTGGGCCTCAGCTAATTTTTCTTCCTATAATTTTTTTAAACCTACAGTTTACTTACGATTCAAGTATTTGTATAAAGTTACAGTCGAAATAATGTAGGTAGCCTGATTAGTATGACAGTAGGACGGAGCGATACGTGTCTCCGTTGATCCAATATTTTACTCATCGCACTGTCCTGATCTCATGCTGCAATCCAGCCTTCTGCAATCATTCTAATCAAGCTACATTATGTCTAACGTAAGTATAATAAGTACATGGTGTTAGGGAAAGTACCGATTTGCTTTAAACCACATGTTCTATAAGTAGAATAAAGAACAATAAGCACGTAAACAAAAAAATAACAGAAATAAAAAAATAATTATTAAAATTAATTGTGTCAACCCCAACCAGACTCAAGACTAGATCGCACCGATAAGCGTGGGTAGGTATTTGCATACTCGTTACGAATAGACAATTGATAATCTAGTTGTTCTCAAGTGTCTTCCTTACGAGTACGTAGTTTTCTATCTCCTATCTCGGTTGCACGCTAGTGAATGGCGGCGGCGCGCATCTAGGTACCTTTTTTACTTGTTTACAAGTGCGCGTTACGATTCTTAGAATAGGGTTGCAACTTGAACTGTTTTTCATAGGAAGTGTTTTATTTTCATGTTATTTTTTTATTATCAATATGTTTTATGTACTTTATTCTACTATTACAACCAACATTTGGTTAAAAGGAAATCGGTACGTTTCCTAACACCCTGTATAACTGGGTTATTTTAGAGTCCTGGCCAAATTTTATTTTGTTACCGAGGACATGCAACTGAACAACTTTTCAAAAGAGACATGGTCCGAAAAAAAAGCTTTTGGTGGTCCTATACAAATTCTACTGTTGTCAACGTAGGGAAATAAACACAATAACAAACAAAGATAACAATAATCTCACTTGTCGACCCACGGTTCTTTATGAATGTTGTTCAGATTTGTCTTTTGAGTAACAAACTAAAATTTGGCTGTGGGTCGAAAAATAACCCAGTACAGATTACAAGGAAGGAAGGATAAAGCTTTATATGACGGATTTATCTAGCCCAAAACTCGATGTGATAGACTTGACAATACTTACAAAGCTTTCAATAATTTTAGCAATCATGTTGGAGTTATACATCCTGCGCCGATGGTCAGGCCAGATGCTACGCACGTGCATGCATTGTTTGTGATCCCAATATGGAAGGTAGTAATAGTTTTTGTCACTCGATGCGGCTTTAGTAGGCTGTGTCGTACTTTGCCAGTAGCCGGTATCAGCACTGAGTTCGTCTAAAAATGAAATGTGATTAGTATATTTTCTAGGATTTTAATAGCTATCAAAAGTAAAATGAAAAATAGAAGTACAAACCAAGTTCTTCAATTTCCAAATCCTGCGGGCGTTTAACGGACTCGTGTCCATCGAGAGAGTTGCCGGCGTTTCCGATACTCAGTTCAAACTGAAGAGGCTTGTCGGTCAGACGCTTGTCTATCATGTTGGCATCAAAAACGCTAGAAAATAGAAAGAACTCCTCGTTCTTCCCGAATGTAGAGTCTACGATTGGCGGAACTGGCTCCACTTCCACTTCTGAAGCCGGACACTCGACGCTGTCAGTTATCTCGGTGCGGATGGAGATGAGAATTCTGGAATAAATGAATTGAATAAATTAATAAATGAATGAATTCAGGTTAATAAAATCATATAGTCTTTGATATGGCTGTACCTGGCCCTGTAAGAGACGCCTTCACCCATCCCCATATTGAGACTAGCGTGCTGATCGATCAGGCTGTAGTCACGAGTTGACCCATACAGGTGAATATATGCCGGTCCAAACGTCGGTAGGTAGCCTGAATACAAACTTTTTTTAGATGCAAAATCTCTGATAGAAAGGACATTATTTATTTGTACCTATATAGGTATTGTTTGATGTTTTTCAAACTTGAGATATGCCGTCGTTTGTTTTGGAACAAAAAACTTACCTACCTGCGGACTAAAGTTATGTGTTTGGAGGTGGTTTTTCAACATTAAATATATTTTGAAGTATTTTGGTTTGTCCCCGCCTGCAATATCTCATGAAATTCGAGTTATATTTATGTTATAGTTATATCTTTTTATAAATTTAACTAGTTTTTTTTTCAGTCAGGTATTTTTTTTTTTTTTTATTTAGAACTTTTTTATTATTTTTTTATCCTATGACATTCCCACAATGAATACAGACGCGAGCGCGACAAAGAAATCGACATACATACATACACTCGAAATACATAACCCTCCTGTTTTGGGGCAGTCGGGTAAAATACCGTTGTAGTTATGGAAGCGCAGTCACGCAGAAGTTGTTGTTATTCTATAGGTTATGCACTCATTATATAGTATGCTGCAAAAAGCTCCCAAAAAAGGGCCTAACCACATCCAAAGTAAAAGTATCATTCCAGCTCCAAATTGTTCTGTACAATCCACATATTGTTTGGCAAAAAGTTACACCATTTTTAGCGTCGGGTTTGGGGGCAGGGGAGGGGGAGAAGTTGGGTTTTATCAGTTTTTCTTAAATATTTCGAAAACTATGCGGTTTAGCTCAAAAGTGCTAAGGGCAAAAGAAATCAACATTGAAATGCAAGAAAAAGTGGGTTATGACGTAATCTTGCTAAAGTGAACGGTTCCAGAGTTATGGGGGGTGTAAAGTAGCAATGGTTCGCTTTTTAGATTTTTGGAAAAATATGACATTATTTGATTGTGTTTGATGGATTGATTTTATTGGCCGGTGGTATATTAGTCATAAGCCCTTGCAGGGGCGCTACTTTTTAAGGGAAAAGAGCCTTCCACAGGCCTAGGCCATATAAACCTGTGGCACGGAGAAACCCACTCTGAACTAATAAAAATGTCAAATTTTAAATGCGACCTAATTTTATTTTATTTGGAAAATTTACAGCCAATAATGTTTTATATAATAATTTTGAAAAGAACTACGCCAATTACAAATTTTCACCAGTATAATGTAAATCATCATCAATCGTCAGTAGTATTCAGTCCTCCTCCCAAACCCGACGCTAAAAATGGTGTTCCTTTTTCCAAACAATGTGTGGGCTGTATATAACAATTTGGAGCTGGAATTATACTTTTACTTAAGGTCTGGGTCTAACTGCACCATCCTATAAAGACATACCAATTTTCACTCTTGTAAGTATCCCGTTTATACGATATTGCTAAAACAAAAAAACCGGTCAAATGCGAGTCGGACGCCGAGGGTTCCGATATACTTTTTGTATTTTTGGAAGCAATAAAGTCCATTTTTAGGACCGCAAAACTAAATTTGTTTGTAAAGAATATTTGCAGATTTCTTAAACACTGTGCAACTTAGAAAGATAGTTTTATTTTTTCTGTAATGTTTACATAAACGTATGTCAACTGCAATTAATTCTGATTTTTGCTTTCACAAACTTCGGAGATAAGGGGGGGGGGGGGGGTGGTATTTTTACTTTTTTCATCATAACTTGAAAACTAAGAAACGTAAAAAAATATAAAAAAATATTTCAGAATGTACAAGTAAAGCCCTTTTATATGATATCCCACTCGACCTTTTAGCGATAATTTGAAATTTGGCCCCCCTATTTTGGCCCCCTTTACAATAATAATCATATTTTTTTCAAAATTCTTTTATGTGCAATTAAGTTGGCCAACTATATATAGAGGTGTGACAGACAGACAGACGGACAGACAGACAGACAAAGTCGCACCATAAGGGTTCCTTTTTTTACCATTTTGGTATCGGAACCCTAAAAACGAATTAAAATCGCCAAAAAAAGACACGTTGTAAGTAAGGAAGCCCCTCCTTAATTTATAAGTATTTTTTAATTATTTGTTGTTAAAGCGGTAACAGAAATACATAATCTATGAAAATTTCAACTGTCTACCTATTACGGTTCATGAGATACAGCCCGATGACAGACAGGCAGACAGACATCGGAGGCATAAGGGTCCCGTTTTTCATCCTTTTGGGTACGGAGAAACCCTCAAATAAAAACCTTTATTTTGAAAACAGATAAGTTAACCAATTTTTTTTTAGGGTTATAGAGATACATTTCGGTCCATTCACCGATTGTAACAAGCTTTTTTTTGCCATCCTTGTCACTAGTATAGGGGACCCATATTCACAATATTGACAAAATGCTATCTTCGAACAAATGAATAGTTATCCTCATTATTGTAAACGATGCAAACCAGAGATGCCATCCTCTTCGTGTCATTTAACGATTCCATAAGAATTGGCAACAGCTGGAATTAATTCTATCCTATAAGTTATTTTTACTCGTCTAGTACATAAGATACACCAACCATACTTTGTCGTAATGAATGAAAAACATATAGAGACTAAATTAGCTACGGTTGCGATCCTGGCATATTTTGTCAGTGAGCCTGGTTGAATACGGCCTATAGAGAGTGATTTTTTGTCATCGGATACATCAATGAAACTAGTGTAGGACGATAGCCCTGGAGATTATCTAAAGTTACCTTTTCTCAATCTGAAAGGGTTTCAGATCATCCAAAATCGGTATTATATTTAGTTACGATTCTCTCGCACTTCTTCCAGAATACGAAATTCGAACCGCTGAGAAAAAGTGTGTTACTTAGCATCTACTACTTGTATACTACAAGTTTAGCAACGGGACCCCAGACTATCTGTAATTCATTGTCTTGATGCCCTCTGTAAATTTCTTCGATAGTATACGTATTATTATAGTAAAAGATATAAAAAAAAGAATGACCCTTCTCGCCGTCGTTGGAGATGGTCTTTAGGTCGATGAAGTGCGTGCCGATGACGTTTGGGTGCACGGGATCGTTGTCTCTCAGCTGGATCTTGATGCGCTGACACAGCGGCGGAAACATCTCCGTAAACACGATTTGCTCGTTCCACACGGGGGTGTAGTTATTCTTCTTTACTGATGTGCATCCCTGTTCAACATATCATTTATGTTTGCACTTATACATCTACGCAAATGTGTCTTAACTTGTACAGAATCAGATTGAGTGCACAGGTAGACCACGGGCGATAGTTTTGAATTCGTTTTCATACAAAATTTACGGGTCATACCCGATGGAAATGAATCTGTCCATGAAACTAAACAACTTTTCCCATGGAATACGAAAACGAATCCGTCGTGATACGAAATAAAAATTCAACTTCTCAAAGATTACTTTTCTTTTCTGGTTTTGACTTACGTTATATTAAAAGCAACGGGAAAATTACTATCTTTGGCTTATGGAGTTCGCAGAAATCTTGGTGAAATGATGACGAAGACCACTATATTTCAGTTTCTCTCAATGTACTCGAGCCATTACAATAAAATTGTGGGCATCTTTCAATATTGGTACCTTCACCAGGAAAATGGCGTGAGATAGGGTGATAGATAAGCTGTCGGAAATGTACAGATTAGAATGTGGAGTGAGGCAGGGGGGATCACTTCACCAAAGCTTTTTAATCTGTACTCGTACATGGCCGACCTGATTGTGGAGCTCAGCAACATGCATGTCGGATGCTATGTAGATGATGTTTGTGTCAACAACATTAGCTATGCCGATGAAATGGTGCTGCTGAGCCCTTCAATTTGTGCGCTTCGGGATCTTATTACCGTATGTGAGAATTACGGGCTGACTCATGGCCTGACTTACAACGCCATGAAAAGTATGTACCTGGTCTTTGACACCCCTGCTGTCAAACGTCTTGAGAACGTCCCTGACAAAGCTTATTTTTATTTTTTTGCTTTAACTCAAAAACGCAGCGACGCACAGAAAAAATTGTAAGGACCAAATCGATTCGTATTGAGCTGATCTATCCATCCCTATTAATATGAATCATGAGCAAATCATATACCCAAATGGCAGCCAGCACCCTAACTATATACATATAATTTTGAGATATTGTAAGAACAAGTGAAATGCTTTTCATATTTTTGTCTAAAGGAGGATTTCGTTGCAGACCAGTGCTAGTTGTAAAACGCCCTGCCATAGATAAATAATAAATTTTAACAGGTAAGAATCTGAGTTTAAATGTTAGGGTGGGCGTATGCTGGGACGCGTGTGGCGCCGCGCAAAACAGAACGGTATTTCTGTCTTTCATTCTTCGTAATGAAGTGAGAGGGAAGACGCGTCTTGCCCACATCTACGTCTCATCATACGCCCACCCTTATTAAACCGAGGAGAAAATACTAACGGTCATCCCAGCGAAACAGACTTGCACGTAAGGGTCGACCAGATCCTGCGTCTCGCCGGTGAAGGCCCGCTTGACGTTTGCCAGGATCGAGTAGTTCATCTTTGGCAGACCGTCCGCGCGGTAAATCTTCACAATAAACTTAGCACGCTGTCGCTCGATTGGCACGCCGTCGGGGAGTAGCAAGTTCCTGCGCAAGCATACCAGACATGCTACTATAACAGCTTTTTTATTTGTTTATTATGTATATTCGTATGTGTGTCCATCACGCGTTTGTACGTGTGATATAATCATATCGAGTGGAATTGTAAGGTCGATAACACATCACATCATAATTACCTAGTTACTACCATGTTACGTGTTTCGTTTCATAACATCCCATGATACAAAAAGCTCAGGAAGCTCCCTCCAGAATTCCAGCAAAAACGAGTGGTACTTTGGAGGGGATAAACCATAGTCACCACGCTTGTAAACGTTGCGGCTAGCGACCGCCAACAGTGTCCCCACCGGGAATCGCTCCCAGAACCTCCAGATCGAGAACGTTCTTACGACTAGACCATGTAGGCTGCAGAGAGTAAATAGAGTTAATAAGTACCAACTTTCAAACTTACCTTTACTAGATTTTTGTAAAAATATACAAGTGAAATATGCAGTCAGGAAGATAACCTAATCAAAATCCAGATTATAGAACATTAAAATAAGCTTAATGAAATCGATTTGAGTAAATCACATTTCTACATTTAAGTAGTAAGGGAACGCCCCATAAAACGAAATGCGTTATGTTTTTCGAGTGTAGATTTCAACATGTGAGGTGTCGTTAAATTTGTATTCATTGTGGGAGTGTCATAGGGTATAAAATTTTAGTACCTACGGCACCTTTAAAGAGAAAAAAAGGGGGAAATAAAAATGTTAAAATCATTACTTTTACAACATGTATCAAACAATAGTTGGTAAAAATCTGATTCTAAGATTCAAGCAAATGTTTTAGAATAACTTGACGTAGAAAATCTGAAAACTAAAAAGTTTAAAATAAAAAACTATTAAATAACAAAAAAACCCAACTGCTTAGCACAATAGAGGAAAACAAGCTAAAATCTATAGGATTTGGTAACATGAATTGTACGAGTAAAAGACGGACAAAATTAAGACGTAAACCACCACAAAACGTATTTTCGATTTTTGTCTAAAAAGGTTCTTATCTAAAGATTTGACTAATTAGGTTCGTGTTTCATTTGATTTGGATAGAATATAATAGAATAGAAATCCTTTATTGTCAACTGTGTACGTACAATAGTTCTTAACTTTAGTTACTAGATAAGTTTTAACAGTTTACCCATTAGGGCATATAACATCTAAATACATTTACAATATTACAGTTATTAAGTATTCTTTTAAACTATAATTTGTTTTCTCTAGCGGTTACTTTTTCAACAGTTTCAATTGGTTACCTACCCTCTTAACATTTTTAATGAAAACCTTAACCTTAAAACCTTAACCTCTGAAGCACAATGTCAAAATTTAAAGGAAGAAAAAGAAAATGTAGTTGTTTACGTAATAAGGTATATTTTTCAATAAACTTTAAAACAATTTTCATGAAATTTCAATTTTCCGGGAACTCTATGGAAAATTGCACACGTCAACTGTCAAAATTTTCACTATCACATTTAACCTGTGAAGCCTACTTAACTGTGACAGTTTTTTTTTTCATTTCATCATAATATATACTAATACTGTGATTTTTATTTAATTTCCAGTAACAATCGTTTTGCTGGCGAGGGACTTTCGATTTCAACAAAAAAATTAAATATTTCAACAAACGGATCCCTAAATCGAAAAATGATACTCTTAATAGCAGACTCACATTATTTTTTTAAGACTTATTCAACGACACCCCCAAACGATGATGTGTAGACGAGACGAAATTTTCAAAAATGTTTTTTTCTTTTCAAGATTTTATTTAACCACTTTGTGGGCGTGGATGTAATGTATATCCGTACTAATTACAGATAAGGGTTCCTTTTTGACTACGGAACCCTAAAAATGGATCATAGGTATTGCTCTTTTGGAAATATAGCACATAATATTTTTTTTTTATAGTTTTGTCATTTCCGTCTGTCTGTCTGCGGCTTAGCTCAGAGACCTTAGTACTAGAAACCTATATGGGCTATATATTTTATTTACGCCTACAAAGTGGTAAAATAAAATCTTGAGAAAAAAAAATCCCTACAATTATAGTGCGGATGACAATTTTTTTTCCTTTGTACCCCATCGTGCAGGGTGTCGTTAGCTCTTTAAAAAAATGTGAGTTTGTAAACATAATTTTTCGATTTAAGGATCCGTTTGCAAATTATTTAGCTAGAAAACACATTTTTTTTGGAGTCGAGTGTCCCCCCCCCCCTTCCAGCTAAACGGTTGTTATTGGAAATGTGTAAAAAATCACAAAGGAAAACTATCACAGCTAAGTACGCTTTACAAGTTAATGAGCTAGGTATAGCCGAAAAGGAGGAGGTAAAAAATTATGTTATGAACGTTATGAAATACTTTAAAATATTGTCAACTTTTTACATTTGATCCCTATAGCTATAGTTACTCATAGCTATAGTTACTCATAGAGTTTCCATAAAATGAATAGGAAAAATGTTTGCAATTTATGCGAAATTATGCCTCATTGCGTAAATAACTACAATTTCATTTCGATTCTTTAAACCTAAAGCAGACATTACATTATCCAATCTGCAGAGCACTAGCTGAGGTAGAGCTTAGCTAGTGTGTTCAGTTTACATTGATAAATACATACCAAAATCTTTTAACACATTTCCGGTGGTCTACCAGGATTTCTATGGAATTGTATACATTTCCGAGGAATTGTATGGTATGTTTATGATATTTCATACATTTCATAATGGGTATAATATATGTGTTACCTACTTAATTTATAGATGTATGAATGTATTAGTATTTTATTGTTCTTAGGTTAAAGCCGCTGGCCAGCGAGATCATGTTCCTATTACTTTACGATAACTTTACGTTATCATTCCATTAGGAAAATATAAAGCAATAGGCTATACTTCACAGAGGTTTTGTGTGTGGCTTACGAGGCTTTTATTTACTACGCACTTTTATATTTCATCTGTACGTAACTCAGTCATAAAACTACGGCTGGCAGCTTAAGGTAAAATAGAGTGCTTGTACCGTCCTTCGTATAAGTAAATAATAAACTAATAAAACAAAAACATAACCAGGGCCGAATAGAGGGTAAAATAAAAGTGAATTTGTTTTTGCGACGAGCGAGTGTCCCCTGAGGATAGCAACTACAGACCTCGCGAGAAATATTTCTTCTCGTAAAACGGTATTATTTTATCACACGTCGCTAAAATGCTTTCCCATATACACACGTTTGCGTGATTTCGTCAGATTTTGCTTGTATCTATACGGGCAAAGAAATTTAGATAAAAAGGAAACTCGTGTACTGGGTAGAGCTTACAAAAACGAAACATATTTATTTACATTGAAGAAATATCCAAAAGCAATGATAATGCTCAGACAGGAGTATGACTTTCGCAAAAAAATCACCGAGTACAGGTAAGACTGATATGGATCTTAAATTACTGGGATCCTTTTTGTCACCTGCTTTGAATAATGAAACTACTTTTTTTCATTAAGTCAGGAAAAGTACCATGATTAACACATTCATTGAATATAACGGCTAAATATAGTATCAATGATCGCACTACAGACTAGACTTTGACCTATAGTTCTGTGACTTTGACATTCCCCATAGGTCCTCAATAATTTTAATTTTAATACTTTTATAGGCTTTAACAATTTCGTAAGGGATGGCATGTTTGAACCCAAATTCCGTTTCGCAGGGGTCCACATTCTTTTGAAGTAACTCGCTACTCTTTCTACTCGTAGACGTGAAGACGATACACATTAACAACGACTTCGAGTAAATCACATGTTTAAATTTTGGTAGTACCTACTGGAACACTTTTTTATGAATTTTCACAGATCAAAGGATACCGCAAGATACTTGCATGAAGATTTTTTTCATTTCCTAATACATGTTTCTTAAGAAAAGTTGATTATGAACCATACACAGAATCATAGTTGCATGGACATGATGAATTATTTATAAAAAAATACTCGATACTACATTGTATGGTATAAATACTTTATCAATACTTTTGATCCAACATGGGAACCCTAAATGCGGCTTAAGACGAACTCGCTTGCAATGATGTGCAACGCAGCGCACAAGCGTAATTTTTGTGTCGTGTGGATGGTGCATAGGGATGGTGGTGTGTCGAATTTATAAGCGTAAATTGCGTCGCGCAAACTACGCTGCGTCTGATCCGACCTTTAGATTATTTAACACGTCTTTCAAGCAAAAAACCGTTCCCTAGCGACGTAAAAATCTGACACATATTTAGCCGATACAAAATTGAAGCTGGAAATTTTGTTTTAACTTCACCTGCTAAGAAAGTACGTAAATTCTTTTTACTTTCGAGCGGAGCGAGAAAAAAAAAAAGTTTTTCTAATTTTCTCAAAAATGTGTTCTATATCACTTATACATCATAAAAAACAAGTCTCCCAAAAATTTCCGTCCGTCGGTCGGTCTGTCCGTCACGCTTTGGCCTAGCGGCTAAACGAATGGTCCGATTGACACCATATTTTGAATTTAAGAGTTTTGAGTGGTTTCTTGCTGGCTCTCATTTTGAGGGTAGCTGTCATACAACGAAAATGAAAAATTTTATTTTTCGCAAAATTGTCTAATACAATCTTGATGAAACTTTGTATGACTAAGCATCTCTATTTGAGGTATTTTGCGGCAGTATCAATTGGTCTGTAGAAATTCATATAAGGGGTGTTCCTTTGCTACTAAAATTTACAATGTGATTTACTCAAAATCGGTTTCGTTGAGCTTATTTAGATGTTCTACAATTTGGATTCAAAAATGGTTTTCTACCTGACTGCATATTCCACTAAATCATTTTTACATAAATTTAGTAGGTATAAGTAAGTTTCTATTTTCATATTATTTGCTTAAGTTTGCAGTTGGTACTTATTTAGTCATTACTATCCGCAGCCTTTACAATATAGTAGTTAGAGCATTCGGCTCTTGATCCGGAGGCTCTGGGTTCGACTCCCGGCGCTGACACTGTTAAATAATGACTCTCGTATATCGCGAGAAAGTAAGTGCAGTGCTGTGCTGCTGTACCATTTATTTTAAAATGAGGAAAATCTTACAAATATGCGGGATGGAATATTGTATGATAGATAATCCATTGTTAACATCCTAAGCGGGATGGAATATTGTCTGGAAATCCCTCGGAAATCCATTTGTATGTATGTATATTTATTTAATGGCATCACATCTCATTACAAAACGTATTTCGCCAATGTCAAAGT
Source organism: Athrips mouffetella (assembly GCA_947532105.1). Classification (NCBI taxonomy): domain Eukaryota; kingdom Metazoa; phylum Arthropoda; class Insecta; order Lepidoptera; family Gelechiidae; genus Athrips; species Athrips mouffetella. Next base: position 27,106,445 of record OX383956.1, on the reverse strand, counting down.
AAAGGAATTGTTATAAAAATATGGCGACACGCCAATGTCCAGTGAAAGAATGATTTACACAGGAATCCGCATCTCGAAGATCGACGACGAGGAAAGCCTGTGCACCACGATGACTCCTATAAGTTGATAGGGGATATTATTGAAGTCTCGAAGAAAGCCGCTTCTCACCATCCAAAAACATTAGTAGAAGAATATATTTCCATTTTCTATTAAATGATCACTTTGTAAGACGTTTATTGGATAATATCCTATCAAAATTATACTTTAAACTCTCAAATCAACAAATAAAATCAAAATTGAAACAAATTCACGTCTGCCATCTTCAAATGCTGACAAACGACCCCAATCCATTTCTAACTTCCTGTTTTTTTTAAAAGGTCAGTCGATGGCTTTCTTATAATATTGGTTATAATGCCAAAAGCCAAAATGTTTTTATTTCAGTCTGCGAAATGCTACTGGCACTTTTTTGACATTGGCGAAATACTCGTAACTCGACTCGTAAAGAGATAGATAAGACTAGGTATTGATTTAAAAATATTCTAGAAACAAAACGAACATCTGTTATTTTTAAGGTGTTTTAGACCAAAACGACCCTGCAGAATTCATTTATGCTTGTTAAATAAATAACATACTAACAATTTTCAAGATGGCGGCCAAAACTGAAAATTTACTTTCTTGTGGCCTGAGTTGACTTTTTAACGAAATTCAAAAATGAGGTAATACAAGTATGTCTTTGAAGGCATAAAATACCAGGGACTAGATAAGACATACAACTAAAATACACACCGATACAAAAAAAAATAACACTTGTCTATGCCATCCGTCTGTACGACTGTCTGACTGTCCTGCCTTAAAATGGCTGTATCTTTCGCTCCCTAATAGATAGCCGATAGTCACCCCCTTGGAGGATGTTTTTGAAGAAATGCTCAATCTCAAACATGTGTTTCTTTATTTCACCAAAAGCTCAAATGCTTTGTATCTTTCTTCAGAAACAAAGAATTTTCATGCAAAACCGTTTACCCCACTTTACCCTTTTAGGGGATGATTCTCTCAAAATCATTCCTTATGTCAAACCTTCATAACATGAGACAATACTTTCATAATTTTGTGCTCCTAAATTTAGTAGTTTCGGCTGTGCGTTGATGTGTCAGTCGACCAATCAGCCAGTCAATCAATCAGTCAGGACTTACCTCTTTAATTCATCGTCATACTAATATTTATATTAGTATGACGATGAATTTATTGTACTTACCGGTACATATACGTACGTACCTTTGCATTTAAGGACCACATAATGTATTTCTGACTCTCACTTGACAATTTTTTTTTCTAAAGATTATGTGCTATGAACCCAAGTAAGACGCTTGCACGTATCACTGTTTTTGCGATGGAGCAAAACAAAAAAAAATGAAAAATAAACGCGTTTATTTAATGGGTTACGCTTCTTTCTTACTTTTTAGTATTTTTTTATTATTGGTTAGTATATCCACTACAGTAATACATATTTTACGAAAATTTCTATCGGCTATTTATTAGGAATCGAAAGATACAGCCATTTTAAGGTAGGACAGTCAGACAGGCGGACAGACGGATGGCATAGACAAATTATTTTTTTGTACCGGTGTGTATTTTATGCCTTGCCTTCGTACCTCATTTTCGATTTTCGTTAAAAAGTCGCCTCAGGCCAAAAAAATTAAATTTACAGATTTTTGCCGCCATCTTGATAATTGTCAGTATGTTATTTATGTAACAAGCATATATGGATTCAGCAGGGTCGTATGGGTTTAAAAACATCTTAAATATAACAAATGTTCGTTTTGCTTCTAGACGAAAAACGTAAGCCTTCTTCTCAAAAAATTCCATGTCTATAATACTAATTATTGTTGTTTTTACTGATTGATTGTTTTTGCTGGAGTTTAGGAGGGGACTCCCTTTCCTGCTGTGGACATTTCATGGGATGGTATGAGTAGAAGAGTAGGTACTTTACCGATCGTTCACTTCACTATATAGGGTAGGAAAGTTAGATTTATGCTCTCTAATAAATATGCACCAGCTGGAAATAGTTATAATCGATGCTAGGCATCATGAATAAGTGTTCTGTGAGTTTGCGCCGGTTTCTGGCTAACTATAAACTTTTGAGGGCTGAAAAACCATGAAAAATATGGTGTTTTTTTTATTTTTCGCTTATTACTCAAAAACCATGCATTATAGAGAAAATGTTTCTGAGGCAAAACGAAATAACATAAAATTTTGCGTTAGGTGACTTGCTCGAAATTCAAATCAATATAGCAGTTTAGCCACAATCGATCGTTGAAGGTCGGCAATTTTACCCATTTTTTTTTCGCAATGCATTTTTTTTAATTTGCGCTCAAATTATACACAAACGGCTGAGATTATGATAAAATGGTATATTAGCGAATTTATCCTCGTATATTTACCTAAACAATGATACCTCATTTACTATCTGGAGTGTAGTGATTTCCAATTTATAGCTGTCAGCGCAATAGCCTCCGAAGTTCAGTGGTGAATTTTCATATAATTTGGGTATTTTTTTCTTCTTAGATCCTATCTTATATGATATCATTATGTAGGGTCTTGGTTAGTGTATTATAAATATGTAATTTTAAATTATTTTTGTTGTCTAGTTTTAGCGAAATTCAAGAAGAAGCATGGATGAAAATATAAAACACCACATATTTTTTAAACGGTAAAAGGTAGAAACCTGGAACTGAGGAAAAAAATAAACATTGATAAGTTTTATACGTGAAAAATAATTTTGTCTTTCTAAATTTGACGGTTCAGAAAATAAAAAGAAAAAACCGTAAAAATGGGATTTTTACGGTTTTTCGTATCTATTTTCTAAACCATTTAGGTAAGAAAGACCAAACTTCTACTACCTTAAAGTACCTATCAATATATGTTTGTAGTTTTATTTTCAGGTTTCTATATTTAACTATTTCAGAAATATAGGGTGTTAGGAAAAAAAACTGAGATTTTTTTTAGATCTTTACTTAACGCTACCAGCTATAAACTGGAAACTACATGTATGACAGTAAATATTTGGTTCTACTATTGGGCTACTATTGTGGAGAATTTAATAGAGATTATTTTAGTCTTTGACAAATTTATCCTATATCATATAGTTTTTCAGAAAATGAACAAAACCGCGGTTAGGGATTAATTTACGAACTAATTCCAGCATTCCCAGCTTCTCCCACCTGGGACTTCTCGGGACTTTTTTCAAGGTCATCTCCAGAGGTGTCCGAACACACTGGTACAGAAATCCAAATTCTCTCTCTCCATGAAGGCAAACCGCAGAGATCCTCTTCTGGGACGCATATTTATTTCATTTGTGCTCAATTTATAGATATTCGACTAAAGTTGTGATAAAATACCTAACTACCTACCTAAAAAAATACTATAATAACTACCTACCTAATAAAATACCTACCTAAAAAATCGTATTTCATTTACTATAATACATGTAGTAGTTTCCAGTTTACAGCTGGTAGCGTAAAGTGAAGATCGAAAAAAACTTAGTTTTTATGAGATACGAAAGACCAAACTTCTACTCCCTTAAGGTGCTGTAAACTTATTTTATTAAACTTATTTTGTTGATGGGGAGATAGCGGTTAGAGAGCGGTTATGAAATATCAGGGAGATAAGCCAGATAGAGGAAAAGAAGAAAATGACAAGGGCTTTCAGTTAGCTATCAAGTTGGGGAAAAGTTGGAAAATGATTGAGTGGGTTTTCGAGGATAAATGTAACGTTTTATTTGGGATTTTAATTTTTTCATTGTCGAAAACAATGTTAGCTCGATCGTCACGTAAACATACTCGTAAATGCTTCAAAGGGAAAAATATGTTTTTCATGAAGGGGAAACATTGTTCAAACATCGGTGTGAATTGCGATTCCACTTCCGCGGAGACTAACCAAATTCTTTTCAGATGCTTAAATATATTTTCAAGCCAGTCCTTAACACCAGAAACACACATCCAATCCAATCCCATTAGCTAAAGGACTCTGATCTTGTATGACTGAAGATTGAAGTGGTAATGATACAAGGACCAAGGCAATGAACAGAATGTATTTGTTTCTGAGATTAGAGAAGTCTGAACATCAGTAAGTTTTATAAAATATTTTCATAGCCCGCGATAGAAATTGTTGTGTAGTTGTGTGTCGATTCTTTTGAAGGAGACAATAATCTTTGATTGTGGTTTCTTTCAATTTAATTGAGAAAGACACTATGCTCCGTTTAGGATATAAAATAGGTAGGCCTTGTTTACAACTAGAACTAAATTGCCTTCTTTGTGTAATATTTTCAAAATGTATAAATTAGGGGAGTTCCAGTCAAACAGTTCGTAAGTATTTGAAGTTTACTAAGTCTGAAATTGTTGGAATATGTATTTAGTTGGAATGGTTTTTTTTATTCTTCAATATATTTATAATGGATTTGGATTAATTTCGTTTAAAACAAAATGGAACGGAAATTATAACGTTTAGTTTCCTTTCATTGTATGTACCGAATATTTAAGTATATTATGCGCAAAAGAGCAGCCTCGTTGCTATGCAGGATGCGGGCTAGCTCCAACTCCATCCTGATGACTGTAGTAGGGCATTATGACTTGCCAATTATGCGCAATCTCCTGCATTGGTTGGTCAAGAGAAATTCACCCTGATGGTTGTATTTCTACTGACCGACCAATGTTATTTAAATTTTTTGTATGAAATCATCTTTAATTATTTTATCAATATAATTCGTTGTAATCTACTAACATAGTTTTAAGTGTGCTTTCTTTTTACTAACAAATGGGCCATTGTGTTGTCTGAATAAATAAATATATTATTTTTATTATTATTATATACAATAATCTCTCTTTTATACTTCTTTTGAGTCCTCATTTAAATTAACATCGAGTTTTAGCTAGTGTTGATTACGCTAAATTCTCCCAGCTTTCTTGGTTTTGAATACTCGATGATTTTGTCATAAATATTTGATCCAAACTAGCTTAGATACAAATATCCCGTATCTTCTCGATTTTGGTCATCATTCCTCAATTTTATTTAAGGATTACCTTCAGTAATCTTTTCGTCATACTTATTTCTTATATGTTCTTCTTCGAAATATGCTGGGTAATCCCATTATAGTTTAGATTCAATTCATTTTTAAATGAGTGTTTAGACTGGGGTTACTTTTCATAATCCTTGTCTCGCGTGGGTTGGTAACGGAAAAGAGATTTAGCTACACATCACAAGTGCGAGCTATGAAGGATATACGGAGACCTTGTTGGTGCAATAAAGTCACTCAGTGACTGGGGGGAGGGAAATGGCCCTTCAAACTCTTTATATCTCACGTTTTAAAACCGTTATTGATTTAGGCTGGCCATGCAAGCATTAATACTATACCCGTATCTAGTACAGACTCCACACCTGGACGTGTGGGGCTGGCTAATTAATTTCAGTTTAACTTATATCAAAACATGCTTAGGGATTTGATGATGCCGATCATTGTCTGCCCGGAGGGATTACAGGACGAGCTCATTTTGTAGGAGTGCCTTGTTTTCCCAAAGGAAGACCGTATGCTTCGTGTGCCTGGTGGGCTCGACGACCAACTCTGGTATGGTTGGCTATAGAAATAGTCCAATACCCTGTAAACCCTGATGTCCTTCAAGGTGGGCCACGCGGAAGTCGGGTTTAATGCGGGGCATGAACATACCCGGGGGGAGACATCATCACCGTCTGGGTTGTACTGTGGTTAGTTAGTTCCACTCTCCACATATATTAATCCTAGTCTTTACTGTAGTTTAAGTAGTTCAATGGGATATCCTGCTTCGCGAGGATGATCAGAATCTTGACGATCCAGTTGGATTGTTAGGGTAGTTAGCGTCATGTCACCGTGCGCTGGGTGGTGTTAGGCCTCGGACCTAGGACTCAGGGTAGAGGAGCCTTGGACGAGCTGTTTGGAGCGATGGTGGGGCTCCAAACTTGGGGATTGTGCCCACATGTTTTTTTAAAATTTCATTCTTCTAACAAAGGTTTCTTTTCAGAAAATTCAATGGTTATTACGTAAATCAAAACCTGAAACTATATTATAAATAATTTATAAAACAAATGGATAGAATGGGACCATAGTCGAAATCAAGATCAATAATAAAACTTCATTAAGATATTAAACCTGTTAGATAAAACCAAATGATTAGACTTTGAAAAAAATAATATTTATTAGAATAAACAATAAATCTGCCACAAGATGTTTTTCATTCATTAGTCAACCTCTCCACCTATTAGGACCTGGAATTACAAATTAATATTACATTATTGAATAAACACAACAAATGGGTTAAAATATAACATAATTTTATTAGAATTATGTTGCTAGACGAAATAGTTGGCCAAATCTTAAAAGTATCTGACTTGAGGATTCTAAAAGAAGGATTCTCAGATCAGTACAGTACCTATCAATATATGTTTGTAGTTTTATTTTCAGGTTTCTATATTTAACCATTTCAGAAATATAGGGTGTTAAGAAAAAAAAACTGAGTTTTTTTCGATCTCCACTTAACGCTACCAGCTATAAAATGGAAACTACTATGGGAAAGAGGCGTGATGTTATGTATGTATGTATGTATGTACTACATGTATTACAGTAAATGAGATACGTTTTAATAGGTAAATAAATGAGGTTTATTTTCTTCATAGATTATTTCATCACAACTTTAGTCGATTGTCTATAAATTAAGCACAAATTAAATAAATATGCGTCCCAGAAGAGGATTTCTGCGGTTGGCCTTCATGGAGAGAGAGAATTTGATAATTACTAAAGGATTTCTGTACCAGTGTGTTCGGACACCTCTGGAGATGACCTTGAAAAAAGCCCCGAGAAGTCCCAGGTGGGAGCAGCTGCGAATGCTGGAATTAGTTCGTAAATTAATCCCTAACCGCGGTTTTGTTCATTTTCTGTAAAAACTATATGATAAAGGATAAATTTGTCAAAGACTAAAATAATCTCCATTAAATTCTCCACAATAGTAGCCCAATAGTAGAACCAAATATTTACTGTCATACATGTAGTAGTTTCCAGTTTATAGCTGGTAGCGTTAAGTGAAGATCTAAAAAAATATCTCAGTTTTTTTTCCTAACACCCTATATTTTTGAAATGGTTAAATATAGAAACCTGAAAATAAAACTACAAACATATATAGATAGGTACTTTAAGGTAGAAGAAGTTTGGTCTTTCTTACCTTAATGGTTTAGAAAATAGATACGAAAAACCGTAAAAATCCCATTTTTACGGTTTTTTCTTTTTATTTTCTGAACCGTCAAATTTAGAAAGACAATATTATTTTTCACGTATAAGACTTATCAATGTTTATTTTTTTCCTCAGTTCCAGTTTTCTACCTTTTACCGTTTAAAAAATATGAAGTGTTTTATTTTTTCATCCATGCTTATTCTTGAATTTCGCTAAAACTAGACAACAAAAATAATTTAAAATTACATATTTATAATACACTAACCAAGACCTTACATAATGATATCGTAGAAGTTAGGATTTAAGAAAAAAATATATACCCAAATTATATGAAAATTCACCACTGTTCTTCGGAGGCTATTGCGCTGACAGCTATAAATTGGAAATCACTACACTCCAGATAGTAAATGAGGGATCATTGTTTAGGTAAATATACGAGGATAAATTCGCTACTATACCATTTCATCATAATCTCAGCCGATTGTGTATAATTTGAGCGAAAATGGAAAAAAATGCATTGCGGAAAAAAATGGGTAAAATTGCCGATCTTCAACGATCGATTGTGGCTAAGCTGCTATATTGATTTGAATTTCGAGTAAATCAAATAACGTAAATCTTTTTGTTATTTCGTTTTGCCTCAGAAACATTTTCTCTATAATGCATGGTTTTTGAGTAATAAGCGAAAAATAAAAAAAACACCAAATATTTCATGGTTTTTCTGCCCTCAAAAGTTTTTCGTTAGCCAGAAACCGGCGCAAACTCACAGAACACGTATTCATGATGCTTAGCATCGATTAAGACTATTTCCAGCTGGTGCATAATTATTAGAGAGCACTGACTTAAATCGGGTATATTTTCTTCCACTAATAACAGTACAACACTCGCAATAAAATATTTCCAAAAGATTCGGGTGACGACAACAACAACAACAATTATACTGTTTGCCCGGTATTTCGTTCAATAACGTTTTATTTAATTTGACCAAACTTTTTTATTTTCTTAATTCATTTTTAAGTTAGGGAAAGAGTACGCCAAAAAGTGAGTTAAATGGGTTTACTTACGCTTCGATGTCATCTTCGTCTTTTTCGCTCTTAGGCGGGATCTTGATGGTGTCACCTTTGCCGATGACGCTGATGTCGCATTTGAGGAAGCCCTTCGCTCCGGAGGCCACATCATCAGGGTCCGTCAGCAGGGCCCACTTATGGTAAAACTGACGTTCTGCGGACAAATGTTATCCAAATCACGACGCACCTAACAAGATGTATTAACAGTGTACCAATCGAAATTGTAGTAAGCGAGATCGATTGATCTTATAAACAATGTTCTATCCAGGATGTAAGACAAAAACTGAATGGTCATTGTGATTACTGTATCAATGAATTGTAACACTTTTCTCGTTAAAATTAATCGTTGCTAAAAAAAATATAGACTTGATATAGACAGATTTTTTCTTTCGCACTTTTGGTGATATCTTTAAAAGTTGTTCTGTTCATGTATCACTGCCGCCTTTGGTTTTTTTAAACCTTCAATAACAAAAATACAATAATTTTGTCAATCAATCATGACCTCACCTACCACCTGTTTTTGGTTAGATAGGCGCTATTTCTATCTTCTGAAATAATTTTTTCTACTCTAACACACGACTTATACCTAAATGCAATATGAATGATTTGATTTCTACTTCTTATCTTTATCTGTTTACCATAACATCCCTTGAAACGTCCACTGCAGGACAGGGAGCTCTTTCCAGATATATCTGTTTAATGTAAATTGTACAGAAGATAAAGGCAGAACGTCTTGTTGGTAAGATTTGCCATTAAGAAAATATTATACCTATATTATAGGTACAATGCTTATTCGTCAAATAAATAGTTGGTGCTAGGAAAGCTTACCTCTTCGATGACAAACCATCTTGAAACAATAAGGGCACGGAAATCGCAATGCAAAAACATCGCAACAATATTCGCTAGCGCTCTGCAATTTACAGTTAAAAACAACAATCGGCCTTTTAAATATAAATAAATAAACATATTACAGGATTCGCGTAGCGCAATATTGATGTTCCACATTTGCAATGCACCAAAATAGAAATACAAATTAATGGTAATGAAGAACTAATGAAAGATTACCTAATGGCGCGAGCGTGGTGTATTTTGACACCTTCACTCAAGGTCCTACGCCTGCAAGCCTCCATGTCTCATTTCCATAATTACTACTATTTATAATCTGGCATGTATTCTGAACATGTTGTTATACTATCTAAAATCAAGCTCATTGCGTAAATTGTTAAATTGGTTGCAAACAAACACAAAAGGAATATGTGTCGTATGGAAAGATTATGAGTTTCATAATTTATTTTGGAAGCTCGAACTTACGAGTATCTGTACAATGTGTAACAAAAAGGATATCAATGACCCTGAAATACTTACTTTGTTATAATACCTTACTTAATCCCTTCCTGAAACTGGACTTATTTTCACAAGCAACTTATGTCGATACTTCTAGTTATCTATCACAACTATTATAGGCTGATGCAGTTTCTTTTTCGCACCTCGAACTATTTTCATTGGGAAAAAGAAATTCCGTGGCATGGGTTCCCATTACTTATACGCCGCGACAAAGTTAATTAGCTCGTTTGAGAAAACACATTTTAAAAGGATATGGGGCTTAATAAGAACTCCTGTGGAGCTTTAAGCTTAAGGTTGAGTATATAGTGTATTTAGGTAGAAGGCACGAAGTGAATTTTCAATATGGTATTTAAAAAATTATTTGAAACCATGTGTTCTCTCCTAATACTTACTATTGAGAACTAATTCATCGGCTCATGATTACAAAAACTTTTATCAAGGGACCAGCGGTTTTAGGTATATTTTTAAAAGTTGTTTGTTATCATTCACAGAACATTTGGTTTCAGTTTTGGTTAATGTAAATCTACTTCTATTAACTGAGCTTAGCACACGACTAAAGCGTATCAATAAAATAAGATATCAAACGAGAGTATACTTATCTATCACCTAAAAGACATGGAGAGAAGATGACGCGACATCCGCAGTCAGTCAGTCTGAAATAGCGTGAATGAAGAAGTACATAATAAAAAGTGGTGCAAACAATGAGAAGGGGCATGCTGTATACTTATACTAGTGCAGTGTATCATTGTGTCTGTTCGGTGTAGGCTGTTTGTGCTATGGTATGGCGTCTTTATTGTGTGTGTACATATCCTATCCTAACCAAACATCAGGGACAAACATCGTAAATATATGTTTAGGTAAGGAAAGGATATAAATTACTCTAAAAACTGGAACTTCCTTACATCCAACCGAATAACTAAGTATATGTTTTCTTAATTTTCATGTTTCATGCTAAGTACGCACGTTTTGCTACATGTTTTCTCAAAGCAGCTTAAAATGGAGTATGGAATAATTTTGGAGGCCTTTCAATAGTTTTCAATTAAAAATTGTTTGATTGAACAAATAAATAACTCGTGAAGTTGTAAGGTAAGTTGAGAGGTGGGATTTTAATGTGTCCTATCGCTTCAGTGACCAACAATCGTTGGAAGCGTAGACAATAGACATGTGTTATCAAGTATCAAAGTATGTAGTCTTGAAAAATGTTGGCAAAGAAGTGCATAAGCTGACAGAACACACAAAGGACTCATAAACACTGCGGACACAACTATTCGTGCAGGTCACAAATAAGGTGATTGTTCACGTTGACTTGCGGACGCGGCTTCGAACGCGGTCAATAATGTCCCCGTGTTCACGTACGAAACCCAGTGCACTGCGGTGTGAGTAGCGGTCATAGCTCGGTCAGCGGCCGGCGCCCTTGCGGCAATATCGGTAGTTGTTGGTGTTTGCTCAGTTCACATCGAACTAACGGCGGAGCACGCAATTCAAGCGGTTTTTTTTTAACTTGTTGCCAGCGCTGACACTCATTGCCGCCATCCAAATGATATTTATATGACTCGGAGCAACTTTATTTTTTAGGTTTGTGCGGGAGACTGGGTTGCTTGGGTGACCATGAGAATACAATCTTGCCTATATCACCACGAGCGCCACTGCCTCCGCATCGCCCCCGCGACTTGTCTACTAGCGCCCCCATCAGTTAAAAAAATATTACTCGCTAAATACAAAACTTATCGAAAATCTGTCTTCCCAGATTGAAGTATAGGTACCCTAGTTTATTTAGTTCACTGTAGTTACAGATACAAAAACTGCTAAAAGTGGCCGTTTTTCGCACTTTTTGTATCTGTAAGTAACTACAGTGAACTATATTTTTCAGGATTGATAGGTTCTAAATAAACTAGGGTACCTTTACTTCAATCTGGTAAGACAGATTTTCGATAAGTTTTGTATTTAGCGAGTAATATTTTTTTAACTGATGAGGGCGCTAGTTGACTGCAGGAAATCCCCTAAGTGAATAAGTATTAGACTAAGAGCTGGCGGTTCGCAACCCTACCTCATCGCCTACCAAAAAGTGACCTATCTAGGCTGGTGCACAATGAAATGGTGAGTCTGAAAAACAGGGCTGCCTGGGCGTAACCTGGCACGTTTTGTACAGACAACCAAAAAAAACTATTTTTTTTACCAAATCATGTACCAAGTAAGTAGGTACATAGTAAAAGTAATAATTAGGAAGTACCAAAACCAACAGGATTGCCTCGCTCAACCCTGGTACTTAGTGGGTTGACATAACCTAAAAATTACATTGCAACTCCCTAAACTACCGGGTTTAGACAAAGGTAACCCTGATTATTTTGGTACATATTGATTAGTAATTTTGCATGTACACACGGCCGCACATCGGTAGAAACACTTTTGGACCTTATGTCGTGGTAATAGAGTTTAAAAAGTTTCTACCGACAAGCGGTTGACCGTACTACTTACTTGGTACGCAAATTGGTAAAAAAAAACCAGTTTCATGTTGACAGGTACACAACGTGCCAGGTTGCGCCCAGGCAACCCGTTTTTCTTAGACACACCTTTTTATTGTGCACCAGCCTATATAGGTCGCTTTTTGGTGTCTATATTAAGAGAAGGTATCGTCGGTAATTCTGTAGATATTGATAGGGCCTTTAAACTCCAGAAGAAGTGCATCCGCGCAATATGCAACGCTAAATTCGATGACAGCTGTAGACCTCTTTTTAAACAACTTAATATTCTACCCCTTCCTTGTATGTATATTAGAGACGTGTGTATTTTTGTTGCCTCAAACCCAAATTATTGGAAAACTCGTGGAGAAGTTACGTTACGACAAACAAGATCAAAGATTATGAATTTACTGTATCAACCTCTTGCTAGGAAAGACATTTACAAGAGGAACATATTTAATATGAGCATTTTGTTATTTAATAAGCTACCTGACAATTTTAAAATTATGACTAAAGATGCACTGAAAAATTGTTTGACAAAATGGCTATTAAAACATTGCTTTTACAGTGTGAAAGAATTTCTAGATTTTAAAGTTAATGAATAGTTTAATTTTGACATATTTAATATTGACACACTGTATATAATTTTAATTCACATTAGATATATTTGCATGCTTACGTGTAAGCTGAAAACACTGTACTCTTCTAACTTAAGATCCTCAACTACTGTTTTCTTGCAAATAAAGATATTTGTATTAACTCCCAATTTTCAAAAACAACATCAAATTTAAAACTTCGTTAAATAACGATAGAGAAGAATATATTTTTATCATATTTGATTTGACACCTTAATACTTTTAGAGCCTGTCCAGATGAGGCATTTACGCGCACGCGCGAGTCGATTCGCGCGTAAACATTCGCGCGTCCCCGAGATACTAGAGCTACATAAATTCCGTCCAGATGATGCCGCGCGATCACTCGCGCGTCACACGCGCGTAAATGGCTGGTATAGGAACGCTCGTAAATCGCGCTATCTGGACCGTGTCCAGATGAGGCGTTTTACGCGCGAGTCGACTCGCGCGTAGGCACTCGCGCATTGCCGAGTTACTAGAGCTACATATATTGCGTCCAGGACAGTTTTCTTACGCGCGAGTGAGGAAACGCGCGCTATCATCTGGACGGAATATATGTAGCTCTAGTATCTCGGCAAAGCGCGAGTGCCTACGCGCGAGTCGACTCGCGCGTAAAACGCCTCATCTGGACAGGCTCTTAATACACCGACACGTTCGCATGCGGTATCGAAACATGACATCGTTTGTCATACGAGTGCTATATTATACTCAAAGAATTTTTAAGAACCTAGCGGTCCATTATACTATTCGCCAGATGACCTAGTTGCGTCCTTGTCGACACTATTTCGCAGGTTCGAATCGAACGCGTCGGTGCACTAAAAGGCGGGACAAATCATGAGAATAATTTTGAGGGAAGTACCTTAAATTGAGAGTTTCGAGTTTCGGTAAACAATAAAGGCGACAATAGGCACGGTGTGTACAAATTTTCATATAATTTGATTTAAAATTACTTGGTATGAATATTGAGTTGTAATCTTTTTAGATTATACAAGGTGGCCTAGTTTTAATTGTCCGTAAAATTAAAAAAAAGTGCATCGAGAAAAATCATATCTAAGACAAATAAACATTAGTTCCATGGAAATCCATAGGTGATGTGCGAATTTTATTAATAAATGATTCATGTTTTGAAAACTGATCCGCTAAATTACATGAAACATGACATAGAACTCATAGAAGTGGAGTTGTAGGCAGTAGTCTTGTAGGTAGCTAGCAATGAGCAAATTTACAAAATACTCAATTATTGATGTTTTTAGCTAAATTTCCTTGGACCTCTTAAGCTGGACCACCCTGTATATTTTTTTTTTTCTGTGTTAGGTACATTTTGAAATGTATCGTATTGGAAAAACTTTCATATTACACAGCTAGCTACACAGTAAATGTCTTTTCCTTGTACCATAATGTACGTTTATTTCTATCATCTTGACTTTTATAGAGTTATTTATTCTAAAACGAATTTCTTCGGAAAAGTACCTTGAACCGAATTCACCTCAGTCGTCAGTATTAACAATTTAGACTTTACTGCATGGTAATTGAGTTAAAAAAGTTTCCACTGTGTTTGTGAGTATTTTCCTGAGACGATACTATTAACGAAGTTATTAGTCACTGAGTATTATATTATAAGAGGCTTCACGGGAATTCAGAAGCTTTTAAGTCTTGACGCTAATGCTTTGAATGCTAAGAACGTAGCCTTTGTAAGAGGGAAAATTTGTAGCACCGCTCGCTGCGTCGCTCCTTCGAAATTTGCTTTTTATATTTTTTCGAGGGACGACGGAGGGAAAGACGAGGGTTGAAGTGGTGTAAATAACTGACACAAGTGACAAGTCACCGTGGAACACTGGCTGAAAAATATAGTAGGTCTCGTAAAAGACAACTAAATATATTTTTCCACATTTACGAAAAATTATTTTAGGGAAATGTATATAGTAGTAATTTCCCTAAATGTGGAAAAATATATTTAGTCGTCTTTTATGAGACCTACTATATTAAAAATAAAAAAAGAAATGAAAAAAAAATGAAAAATTGTTTTAGGGAAATGTATATACTCGTAGTAGTAATTTCCCTAAAATAATTTTTCGTATAACTAGCTAAGGCTGTCATGGGAAATTAAATAAACTGAGGGGTAAGGACCTCTTATAGTAAGTCCACACCATTTTCCCAAGCTAGGCCAACCTAGGTAATTGTGGGTATTAGAGACTGACACAGTTCAAATATAGATGTGTAAATAACACTCAGATACAGAGCAAACACATGTTTATCACACAAATGTTAGTCCTGGGTGGGGATGGAACCAAGACAGGAGAAGGAGAGTGGAGGCGGGAGTTAGGGTCACTAGCAACCACACTAACAGGTCTATCAAGGGATACGTACCTGGCTGGCTCCAGACAGTGGCCACGTCCAGCTTGAAGTTCCCCAGCAGCTTGTTCGCTCGCAGGATGTTGCGCGATTGCAGCACCTGTGGAGAACACGCACTGCCATGCCATCTCGACACTTCCATTGGTCGGCTTATGTTAAACATGCATACATTATAAATCACGCTCGTATCCCTTTCGGGCAGAGCAATAGTCCTTTATATTAAATCTACAATACGAGTATACTAATATTACTACAACTTTCGCTGTCATGACACTATGCAAAATCAATGACAATAATATTGGCACGGATACAAGAAAGCAAGATTAACGTTACTCTTCTATACAAGGACCGGAAAAGAGTTAAAATGTCTTCCTTGAAGTTATCATGAGCGTTAATTTTATCTACCATTACAACTTTCTTAATCACAGTCAAGCTCAGATTGACAGTAAAACCAGAAGCCTTAGATAGAATTTAAATCCTGACGTACATTTATTAAATCAAAAGTTCTACAGTTGTAAGTAGGTACTTTGCCCATAAATTATTTTGAGAAGTAAGTCTAATTTATGAAACGAGCAACAGGGTATAATTGTTGAACAGAACCGAATGTCTAAAGTGGTTTTAATAACGGAAAAATGCCTAGATATACTACTAAAAGGTAAAAAAATAATTTATGTGCAAATTAACAAGACACTATTTCATGATACACAAATACCTAGTATTCTTTACTTTATAAAAGTAAAAACTGGTAATAAATTCTCATCGAATTATTTTTTTAGACTAAAAATAATTTAATTTAACAATAACAATCAATGAGATTCTAGAAATCAATAATACATATTATGTTGTTATTATTTATTTCGATAAGTTTATTTGTTTAGAGCTTTTTTATTTTAAAAACTCGTAAGTCACTCGGGAATTTCTCCTGTAATCACCCTCCAATTGTAGCACTATACAAATAATAAAACCACGCGCAGTATGGGGTTCCGTAGTTTTTTTTACGATTTTGTATCGCAAAGCAGGGTTTGAGTAAGTATTTCATGACGTTTATATCATAAACTTTTTACCTCCCAATGCTCAGCAATGTCCTAGCGCCCGATTGCTATTGTTATTTTTATTATTTGTGTAGTTTTTTGGCTATAGCTCATTAGCCTGTAAAGCCTACTTAGATGTGACAGTTTTCCGTTTAATTTCATCATATATGCTACTACAGTGATTTTTTTCATATTTCCATTGACAACCGTTTAGCTGGCAAATCCAACAAAAAATTGCAGTCTCAATTAAGAGCTTTCAAGTATAAGCTGATCTAAGCCGCTCACAGACAGACAGACGGACATGACGAAACTAAAATGGTTCATTTTGACTACAGGACCCTAAAAACTATAGAGAAACAAAATTGTCGGGTGCAGTTCTCTGCCTGCGTCTGTGTTCCCGAGTTCATATAACCCGAATCTATTCAAGTCGCGAGTGAATAGGCTTCTTCTGGGTAAGCTCGTTCCATCGTCGACCTCATCTCTGTCTTCAAGACTAGATCGAGGTCAAGAGTTAGCCCATTTTCAATAAAAATAATAAAAGTTGCGACTGAGAGCAGTTGACCCGGGGGAGTTGAAAGTGGGTGCAAGCTAAGCCTAAATTTAGAGATGACGAAAGCGAACGACATAATATTATGTCAAATGCCATCCCGTGAGTGTATTTTGTATAAAAAGGCAAAAATATTTTTATTTCGACCTATGTGATGTGATGTCGACCTATGTGATATAACTTCAAATTTTAAACTTTAAATTGTATTGCAGTATCAATTAGTGGCTATTTGATTGAGAGTATGTGCTCTCAATCAAATACCTACTTTTACCTAAATTTGCTCTTCTCTTGTTCCTAAACTCGTTGGACATATTTGTGCATGCTGTGCTCTCCTGTAAGTGATGAGGCACCTGTTCTTGTAAATTGTAAGCAACCTATGTAATCAATGTGTACTCGTTGTTGGAAAGCCTAATAAATAAAATAAAATAAAAAAATGTCCCGTGTGAGCCCCGTGTGGTGCCGGCAAAGAATAGTACCAACCCTCACATACCCGTGGGTGTCGTAAGAGGCGACTAAGGGTTATAAACTGGAGGATGGGCAGCAGCATCCTCCTTTGTAACATCTTACTTACTGCGGTCACCTACAATCGCGGTCCAGGGTGCCAGCCGTAACGCTATCAAGCGAGGTGACTATGGTACTTCCCCTCTACATTTTTCCAGCAAAAGCTAGAATTTTAGAGGGAGCTCCCCTGTCCTGTAGTGGACGTTTCTCGGGATGTTATGATGATGATGATGTGATGTCTTTTGTTTACACTCTGTAGGTATTATTTAGTAGTTTTAGAAAACGTCCAAATTATGTACAACATCCTCTTTCCAGAAAATTACAGAAAATCAGATTAAATCGCAAAATTCTAATTTCTAGAACAGAGCACTATTAGTAGACTTCAAATATTCCAATTTAATCGAAACCTCTTCTGTATTGATTTCCTTTGAAGAGTGTTTGAACAACTTAAGCTTCTTGATCAAGGGACTTTTAAATGGTATTAGATTACTCTCACCTGGCATAGGATTTCATCCTTTGCTTATTTTTGATGATTGTGAGAAATTATTCCTATGTCTTCTTTTGGCAAAGTAGGCTTTTATGAAAATTTGATGGGGGTTCGCTAAAGACGCCGACGGCGCGATCGCCGCGCTTGCATTGAACACTGACATGACATGAACTAACCATATTGCACAATCCATAATGCACACGCTTCGTTATTCTGTGTTTAAATACGTACTTGAGACCGAATGTAAGCCCGGCTTAAAACGTGATTCGGCGAAATACCGGCACGCAAACAAGCGGCCTTATAAGACCTCTCCAAGATCCTCTGGAATACGTCTGTACGTGTATCACGTGGTGTTTTGAGAAAATAAAATGCAGATATGATACACGTGTTTACTAATTTGTATATACTTTGCTTTAATAAGTTTTAACAGCCCCAGATTCTGAAACAGTCTTGTTTAGAGACCTTTTTCACACCAAGTTGAAAGATAAAACCAGCTGTCGAAACAATACAAAAACAATTAATTTTCGGAGGTAACTTTAGCCAACAGCAGGTTTTACAAAGGGCTTGATTAAACTCAATATAACTTATTGCGAGTACTTCGTAATACTGAATTTTACTGTAGTGTATACTCGTAACGATGCGTCTCTAACTTGAAATTGGAAGGTGTTTGTAGTTAAAGTAAGGGTGTAAGGGACGGTGTATCGAAAGCTGAAACATTTTGGGAAATGTCCATACAAACTGTTCGATCAGAGTGAGCAATTTGTACGGAGAGGTCCAAATTTTTTTCCATTTCCCAAAAATGTTTCTTTGGGAAAGTTATTCAATTTTGAGCCCTTTCAGTTTTCGGAACACCGTCCATTTCACCCTTTATATTAATAAATGGTGTCCTAGCAGTTCTCGAAATCCACAGCGGAACAACTAAACAAGACACGATTTGCATTTTAAACATACTTATAATGTAACTACCTACCTATAAAAAGTAAGCTACCAAGGACAATTAAGAGAGAATGAAAGGGACGTTATAGGTACAATAGAGTTAAGATATAGTACATTAAGATGCAATGCGCTATTTTGGTAATTACACTTGAGGCTCAGAAATTGCAGCCCGAGCTACAGGCGAGGGCGTAATGTAGCCGAGAATGTAATAACTATGCACACGTACTTCTTAAGACGTTTTTCAACACATTTGCAAATAAAAATACAAAAAGAATGGTTTCTTCAGCGGAATGTCCTTAAGTTGAATAGTTCGATTTCAATAGGTATGCGCCAACCTGGTATTTTGTGTCTAAGTGATTTTGGCCGCTTTGAAATTATATTTGTAACAGTTTTTAGGGTTCCGATACCAAAATGGTAAAAAAAGGAACCCTTATGGTGCCGCTCTGTCTGTCTGTCTGTCTGTCACATCACACCTCTATATCTCAGCAACCACTCATGCTATCGACCTGAAATTTGGAACAGTTTCAGAATCTAGTTGCCCAAATTAATTGGACATGAAAGAATTTTGAAAAAATTATGATTATTAATGTGAAGGGGGCTGAAATAGGGGGGGCCAAGAAAAACTAGGTCGATTGGGGTATCATATGAAAGGGCTTTACTTCCACATTCTAAAATATATTTTTGTATTTTTTTACGTTTCTTAGTTTTCAAGTTATGATGAAAAATGCAAAAAAACACCATTCCCCCCCCTTATCTCCGAAGTTTGCGAATGGAAAATTCAGAATTAATTACAGTAGACATACGTTTATGTAAACATTACAGCAAAATTAAAACGATCTTTCTGAGTTGCACAGTTTTTTAGAAATCTGCAAATAACCTTTACAAACAAATTTAGTTTTGCGGTCCTAAAAATGGACTTTATTGCTTCCAAAAATACAAAAAATATATCGCAACCCTCGGCGCGCGAGTCCGAATCGCACTTGACCGGTTTTTTTATTTGTAGAAGCGCAGTAGAACACGACATATTTGAAAATAATTAGTAATAAACAAACTGTATGACTAATCCATTGTTAATTAGTTGATTATTATACGAATCATGAAACGAATGTTAATTTATCATATGTTCTTGCAGTTTATTAATTCATAAAAATATGGTTAATGTTTCAGACATAAAACTCCTTGCCCCGTGTTGAGATAAAATAACAAAAGCACAAGTGCGGTAATATAAAGATAGGGCACACGTGATTTATGAGGCGGATTTATGGGGTATGGACATTGTTTAATATCGGGATGGAGCAAGGAGTTTTTATGTCTATAACATTCATAATATTTTCATGAACAAATAAACTGTGCTCGATAATATATGATCAATAAACATTCATTCCATGAAAATATTTATATTATTTAACTTATTCTTAATAACAATAAATTCGTTTGTTAAGTAACAAAATATTCCATTTATAATTTAAGGACTAGGTAAATGGCAGTTAAGCCAGTGCCTCATGCGCGCGTATGTATAATCTGTGTCTGCTAAAAAAGTAATACGCCCGCCATTCGTGGTGTTTATTGTGATTAACTATTTATAAAGTATCGACTTCTGTGGTTCCTTAACGTCGTCGAAAATACTAAGACACATAAAACACAAGTCTGGAGTATCGGGTGTACCTACGTATTAATGTAAGGAAAAAACGTAACTTGTAGTCTACGAATTTTCGGGAAAAAAGGTAAGCAAATGTTATTTGATTACATTCGCAAATGTGTTGAAAAACGTAAAAAAACGTGTGCGCTTTGGTAATCACACTCTCGGCTCCATTGCGCCCTCACTTGCGGCTAGGGCTGCAATTCTCTAGCCTCAAGAGTAACCACCAAAATAGCGCACTTGCATCTTGATGTACTATTTCAAAGCAAAATTTAAATATTGTAGTATTTATGAAAAGGGTTACAGTAAAGCATAACAATTATAGAATTGTTATGCTTTACTGTAACCTGTAAATTATAGATCGCTAAAACGTTCGCTATTATTTGCTGTACATTTAATAATAAGAATATCCTCTCAGACAAAAGTTTTACTAATAAGCGATCGTAAGTCAAAATATTGGGTCTTTAACAATGAAATTGCCGTTTCGTATGGCGAATTTTAGGTAAGTAAACTCAATTTTCAGTACTAACATTTTTGCATTTTTTTAGGAACTAAACCTCTAAATTTTTAATATTTTTAGGGTTCCGATACCGAAATGAAAAAAAAACGAACCCTTATGGTGCGACTTTGTCTGTATGTCTGTTCGTCACACCTGTATATCTCAGCAACCACTCATGCTATCGACTTGAAATTTGGAATAGTTTTACAATATGGTTGCCCAACTTAGGGTTCCCGCACACGGGCCACCGGCCACAACCACAAAACGCCGCCACTGGCATATTTCCTGTAGTTTTCATACATTTTATATGGACTCGCCGCACACGGTTGACGCCGGTGGCCGCCACACGCTACAAATCGTCGTTGCTCGCTTCTTGTGGCCCGTACCGGCCACAAAACGCCGATACAAAACGCCACCACACGCCACTCGCGCGATTCCCCACCCCTCTCTCCTTTACCTTACTTAACCTGTGCAAGTTTTTGTGAAGTTTTTAGTGATTGTTTCTGCTTACCATAATCTGATAGCTAGTCTTTCCGCGGGGGCGATACTTTTACGCATGTTGGTGACGTGTTGCTTTAATCCATTATACACTAATTTAATTTATTTCGTGGAAAAATCTTACAGCTTATAAATGATTATTTCTAGTTACAAATTAACATTTGTATGCCAAATTAAGAGATCTTCACTTATTAAAATTACAATTGGTACAAAATGGTAAGAAAGTTATAAAATTTCTACACAATGAAACCAAAATTTAAAAAAGAACAAACTAAATAGGTTGCAAATATATACATAAATATACTTGTGTCAGTGTGTGGAATAGTGTGTTTGTGTAAATGTGTGTGTGTATGTCTTTTATAATAGAACATCGTAAGTAGAACATTGATAGATAAGCTATTTTGTCAAATCAAGAGATATATGGTAACTTAATATTTTATAAAGCCAGTAGTTCCCAAAACGTATATGTATAAACGTGTATAAAATGTTGAAATACTTTTCTGGGTGGTTTGAAAGATTATCGAAATGCTCGTTACGTTTTTGTACATTTGTTAAAATTGGATGTATCTGATAACTACGGTTTCGTCTTCTACGACGACGGTTTTTAGGGTTCCGATATCAAAATGGAAAAAAAAGGGAACCCTTATGGTGCGACTTTGTCGGTCTGTCTGTCTGTCACACCTCTATATCACAGCAACCACTCATGCTATCAACTTGAAATTGGGAATAGTTTTAGAATCTAGTAGCCCAACTTAATTGCACATGAAAGAATTTTGAAAAAAATATGATTATTAATGTAAAGGGGGCCAAAGTAGGGGGGGCCATATTTCAAATTGTCGCCACTAGGTCAATTCAAGTTATGATGAAAAATGACAAAAAAAATACCATAAAGGAAAAATCTAAATTAACTACAGTTGACAGAAGTTTATGTAAAGATTACGGCAAAAATAAAAATATCTCTCTAAGTTGCACAGTTTTTTAGAAATCTGCAAATATCCTTTACAAACAAATTTAGTTTTGCGGTCCTAGAAATGGGACTTTACTGCTTCCAAAAATACAAAAAGTATATCGGAACCCTAGGCGCGCGAGTCCAACTCGCACTTGACCGGTTTTTTTTATCAGAAGCAGCGCAATTAAACCTTCGTCAGAGTCCATTATGATAATGCGCGCATGGGTTAAAAAAAGTAGCAGCCACCGACCGCAAGTGTCGACCACCGGCCACAAGTGGCTGTAGCGCGCTTCAGCCACCTTCGTGGCCTTTTCTAGCTTCTTGTGGCGACGTTTGTGGCTGTGGCCAGTGGCCCGTGTGCGGGAACACTTAATTGCATATAATGGGGCCCAATTTTAAAGCATGGCAGAATTTTAAATTGTTACTAGGTTGAGTGGGGTATCATATGAAAGAGCTTTACTTGTACATTTTATAATATATATTTTTGTATTTTTTTACGACAAGTTATGATAAAAAATGTAATAAAAAAACGGTCAAGTGCGAGTCGGACTCACGCGCCGAGGGTTGCGATATACCTATAGTAATTTTTTAAGCAATAAAGTTGTGATGATAAATTACAAAAAAATTCCCCTTATCTCTGAAGTTTGTGAAAGGAAAAAATCTGAATCAATTACAGTCGATAGAAGTTTATGTAAATATTACGAGTACAGGGCCCTGAGTCAAGTGGCTTTCTACAATCGCAAACGCAAGTAGAATAGAATGAAAATGTATGGGGTTGACATTAGCTAACGAAATGTCACGTGACAGCTTATGTAAAATCCATAGAGTTTTATTCTATTCTACTGGCGTTTGCGATTGTAGAAAGCCACTTGACTCAGGGCCATGAAAGAAAACGATTTTTTTCAGTTGCACAGTTTTATAGATCTGCAAACAAATTTAGTTTTGCGGTAAAAATACTATAGGTATATCGGAATTCCTAAAGATGGAAATAGGCCTCCCCTAAAGATCTCCATCTTTAGGGGAGGCCTATTTCCAGCAGTGGACGTCTTTCGGCTGATATGATGATATCGGAACCCTCGGCGTGCGAGTCCGACTCGCACTTGACCAGTTTTTTAAGCATGATAAAGAAGACATTAAGCTTACAGAAGCTTAAATTTAATTTTCGAAAAATATTATCTGTAAAAAAATATAACTAATCTAATGATGAAATCGGACGACTTAAGACGAACAATTTTTGAACCTTTAATTTTATATATCAAACTAAAAATAAAAACTTTATTTTATGTGTAAATTGATAGGTAACCTTGAAGTCAACTTTCAAATATAAGATAAATGAAAAAAATTGCTTAAGAATTATAGGAATTATGATCTCATTAATCTGTAAGAAAATTTCGACAACTTCATAGTTAAAGACCTATTACGAGTATTTGTCGCGTAGCTAATTCGTTCTATTATCCTCAATTGAGTCAACTTACCGATAGAGTAATAATCTTGTCAAACAGCATTATTGGAGGCATGTGGAAGTCGAACACGAAGTACTGTGGGAAAAACAATCAATAATTCATTTAATAACAACTATGGTATAAAATCATCCTTACAATTAAAATAATAATTATACTTATAAAGATTATTCGAGTCTTTTCATGGCTTTATGAAATGTTTTCTATCATAAGACCAAGATGTTATCGGTGTATCTTAGGGACTGGCTCACTACATATAATATGGACGAATATATATGGACGATCTTTTTAACTGGAAAAATAATTCATTCGTCTACACAAGTAAAATCAGAAGCGTAGTTTGTACATTTTGTTGTAAATATCACTACATCTTAAAAGAAAGTCCCCCGAAACGTTTTTCTTTCGTCATCCATCCATCCATCATGTCTGTCTGTGTTCGCTAAACTCAGGAACTACTATATTGATTTCTATATGGTTTTCACTAATAGATAGACTAATTCAATAGAAAGGTTTAAAAGCTATATGTTATAAATTATGAGTGCAAATTAACTGAACTGTGATGATGTATGTTGATCGAGTCGGAAAAAAACGTGCCTCTTGAGGGCTTTCTGGGCTTGCGCTGCGTAAATGGTTTCATTTATATATATTAAAGTTATGTATGAAAGAATTGTTGCTCTCAAGAGCTCTAAAAAAAAGTATGCGATAGTATTTGTCTATCTTATAAGGATAACCCACAGTAACCTACTTTTTATAGCAAAAAAGTAGATTTTCAAAATAAGGTATTCTTGAACGTATTTTTGCCATCAAGGTATGGATCCTTATCTAATTTAAAAAGTTAGTAATAATAAGCATTGAACATAGATCAAAATTGTCCTTTATACCCTGTTATTTAAATGAATATCTTGGAAGATATCACAATTAAAGTCCTAGAATGACCTTCACACTCGAATTCACTCGATGCGCATTTCCGTTGATAGCCGAGCGTAGCCGAGTTTTTTCCGAAGTTAATATCAGCGAGTCAGGAAGGAACCCAACGGGGCACACACGGAGGGCACACACACGTCGTCGTTGCGACTGGTCTTCCGAAGCCTGATTTTTAAAATTATAGGTTATTCTTTTGTGGTGGTCGTCCTGAGGTACAACGATATATTTTAGAATGTTTTAAAAATTGTGTAGCAAGTTAAAGCCTACGTCATATATCCCAATAAAAGGCACCACCTATACTCGTAGATTAGTACCCGTGCGAAGCCGGGGCGGGCCGCTAGTCCTACT
Source organism: Athrips mouffetella (assembly GCA_947532105.1). NCBI lineage: Eukaryota > Metazoa > Arthropoda > Insecta > Lepidoptera > Gelechiidae > Athrips > Athrips mouffetella. Next base: position 27,081,525 of record OX383956.1, on the reverse strand, counting down.
TCCTTTCCTACTAATATTATAAACGCGAAATTTTGTAAGTAAAAACTACAGAATGGATTCTAATGAAACTCGGCACACATATATGTTAGGTCCTGGAATAGCACATAGGCTACTTTTAACCGCGAGAAAACCCTTCATTCCCACTTAATGCGGGTGAAATCGCAGGCGGAAAGCTAGTTTATTATAAATCCAAATAAAAAAGAATAGTTTTTGTTTAAAATTGTCAAGTTGTTGCTTGCTACTTTTATACAGTTGCATATTCTTTGACTGTGTTGAATCCTGTGAACGTATGTATGGACTTTATGCCATGGTAACAGAGTTAGAAATGTTTCCACGCGGTTGGGGTTGGCTTTACTGGTGTGTAAACAATAAATATTTCACGAATATTTTAAGGCTAGCAGAATAGTTCCACGATTATAAAAAAGACTACCAACGAGGTATTTTTAAGAATTTTTGGATTATTCGTGTTTTGTAAGGATTAAACTTTTCTTCTTTTTATTTTCTGTACATTCATAGATACATCATGAAATGCTTCAAAGTTGTGCAGATTCCGTTCCTTTCTAGGCAACTTGAGACCTCTCATACGTCGCTCACGTCAAAGGGGATCTTATTGTCCCAAGCTGTTCGAATGCCGTACGAATCAGGTTTCACTTAAAGTAAGGTACCCAATTAACGAAAAGTGTAGTAGCTTTTACCCCCTGTCCCCGCTAGTCCCTTCCCCCCTTCCTAGCGGTATTTACCTATGCATGACTTAATTGGCCATTTGTCTTACGTAAAGGACAATAAAGAGACAAGCCTTAAAAACGTACTTAGTATTTTTAGAAACTATAAAGTTTAACAATCGCAAAACTAAGTTTGTTTGCATTGGATTTTTGCAGATTTCTAAAAAACTGTGCTACTTAGCGAGATCGTTATATTTTTACAGAAGCGTAATATTTACAGAAGCTATCGATATTGATTAATTCAGATTTTTCGTTTAGCAAACTTCGGAGATAAGTTAAGGAAGGAAGGTACATTTTAGACATTTTTCACCATAACTTGAAAAATGAGAGTCGTAAAAAAATACAAAAACCTATTTTGGAATGTACAAGTAAAGCCCTTTCATATGACATCCCGTTTGAACCAGTAACGACAGCCCATTACAGCCCCATTTGCAATAAAAATTAAAATATTTTTTTTAATATTCATTTATAATCGGTAAAGTTGGGCAAGCATATTCTAAAAGTATTCCAAATTGTATGTTGATAGAGTGAGTAGTTGCTGAGATAAACAGGTGTGAAAGACAGACGAAGTCGCACCAGAACAGTTCGGTTTTCACCATTTTGGTTCGAAACACTAAAAATGATAAAATAAAAAGAAAATATTGACTTTCAACTTGGAAGTATCAAAGATATCTTTCACAACTAATCATTTATTCGCTATGAAAAACTACTTCGGATAGTATATAAAAAAATTGCCTGACGAACCAAAACGTTTAAAAATATTTCGTCTTCATAGAGGTACTCGTATGTAAAACGATATACGTCATGCAGGGTGGTACTCAGGTTCCCAATTCACTTAATTATAAGAAAAAAGTAAAAAAAAAAAAAATATTAAAAAGTAAAATGTCTATGGCATTCATTCTCCAACGTAGGCAGTATTTACAGCCAAAACACGTGAATGCCTCTACAGAATGTGGGCGGAAAAATCACAGGGCTGTATGCGTGAGCCTTTGTGAAGGAGGACCGTATAAAGTTGAGGTCACATTGAGCTGATTCCGTACCGTTTTTACGGTTCCGAACCAAAATGGTAAAAACGGAACCCTTATGGTGCGATTTCGTCTGTCTGTCTTTCACACCTGTTTATCTCAATAACTACTCACTATCGACTTGAAATTTGGAAAAGTTTTAGAATATGCTTGAAAATGAAATTACAAATTGTCGTGACTAGATCGAGGGGGTATCATATAAAAGGGATTTATTTGAGCATTCCAAAATATATTTTTGTATTTTTTTACGACTTAGTTTTCAAGTTATGATGAATAATACAAAAAATAAAATATTATCTCCGAAGTTTGCAAAGCGAAATGTGTGAATTAATTATAGTTGATAGAGGTTTATGTAAACAGCACAGCAAAAATAAAACGATCTCTCCAAGTAGCGCTGTTTTTAAGAAAACTGCACAAAACCTTTCTTGCATTCCTAAAAATAGACTTTATGCTTTTAAAATATTATAGGTATATCGGAACTCTCGGAGCGTGAGTCCGACTGGCACTTGACCGGTTCTTTTGCCCCTACATTTCGTCGGATGCGCGAAATAGCGGCACTCAAAAGTATGAATTAACGACCCGCCCTTTTCAACCCGCCTAATTCCAAAAGTCATTGGCTGTCCAGCATAATATGCGAATTATTAAATTAAAATTCATTTATTTACCAAAGTTCTAATGGTTACAAAAGTTTTATCAGCGGTCCCCACACTAGGAAAACACCTACGAATGTAATGAAAGTTGAATTTTGATTAGATTTATTCTTTTCATGTGAAGCAAAGTCGCCCAGACTTTTTGCTTATAAATAAAAGCTTAACGTTTTTGCTGTTAAAAGTTAAGAGAGCCCCTATTTCTACAAACCCTCAATCTTTGTAAACTGGCCGTTCTATAAAAACTACACTATGACACAACCAGTGATTTATGGAGTGCATGTGCGACAGCCACGAAACTAAGTTCCCAATTCTTACAATAAGGATTTTATAAAGTTTTAGTCAGACTTAATCTAATCTAATGTGAGAATGGAATGGGATCTCTGATCAGTGGGAATGAAATCACTGTTGTACCCACAGACTAAGATACGTCTACCTACTCGTATAAGCTACGCAAAGTCTTTTTTATTTGTGGCTTTGACACGAGAGCTTTTTACTACAATAACGAATGAAGAAACTTGTGTTTCTAGCAACTGGTGGAATATATGTTATGAGTGTAGCTCGAATATCATAAAGGTTTATGACGTCATAAAGCCCTTTTCAGTTTAGTAGATATTCCATATAGAAACTGTGTGGACGATCTAGACATAATGGTATAGAGATATGACAACAAAACATCTCCTACAAAGACTCTGAGCGTTCATATTAGAGCCAAAGAGTAAAGTTGTATGCCACAAACGTTAAATAAGACGGAGCGTGCTGGATACGGTGAGAAAAACCATGTAATATTTTCAAGCAGATAAATCACGCTATCGCTAACTTTTTGGGCTTTGCTGTAATTCATTTATAAAACGTCTTCTTTAAATGGTGGCAGTTAAATGTCATTCTCATTTTATACGCGGTTGATTCGCGGTAAAGCCCTGAAATGCTGAGGTTGCAGGGAGTTCGAGTCCGTTTTCAATTGAAATTTATTAACAGAACGGATACTCATCGTTATGCGATTATTCTAGACGGTTCATGCAGTGGTGACATGTGGACGAGTAACTTACAGTTAAACTCTTCTACAGCCAGCAAGCATTCCAGTCACCTGCTGTACTTGTCATAATCGGAAGTTGGTGTCTCTCACCTCGTTATAGTAAGGGCAGTTGGTGCTCTCCTTGACGCTGGTGTACTTGCGCATGTCGCCGACCTGGACGCAGACCACGGGGTCCATGTTGAGGCCGGCCAGCTGCCGCGCCTCGATCACCGTCACGCACACCTGGAAGTCTGCCGCCTTCAGCGCTGACGGGCCTCCCGTGTCCACCACGGTACGTCTTTAAAAAAAAATTACTTCAGTTAGGTAATGTTAGGTATACGAGTAAGGGTGACTTTAACCAGTGTTTGGTAAAACACAGCCATCAACAAAATGTTACCTTGTGAAAACTTTACTTGTGGACTGCGTACAAAAAAGAAGATTCATTGGTGATTGGTATAGTATCGTATAGTGGAAATTAAAAAAGAAGTTCACGTCGTAAGAAGCAGAACAGCAGATCCTATATTTTTTATTTTGTGATAGAACTTACATGGGCTGCATAAAGCATTACGCTCAAAACTATATTCAAACCTTTTAAAATAAAAATACGTAATTGAAAAGTACGAAGATCTTTACATGAGGTGTCTGCCAACAATTTTGTTAAAGATCACGTTTATCTTGTGGTACAAACAGTCGGTGAAACATTTGTATCACTGTACTTTAGCAAATATCTTTCTCGGATTTTAAATTTTTGAAGTGATTCGCAATTTTCCTGTTTCCTTTCCAGGATAAATAGAGATAAGAGCACATGATAAGAGGTTTCGGTCGTAGTCGATCGAATGAGGCGCGGTAATTTTTAAAGAATTATGTTTGGCAAGCATCCCCGTTATTATACTCGCGTACGCGCAGCAGCCTGTAAGTAAGTAGAAATAAAAACTCACGTTTTATTTACTGCTCGTCCTTATTTCAGCAGCCGAATGATGAGAAAATATCGCAGGCCTGATTCCTAAAGTAACGATAGTTATATCTATTTTACTATATGTTTATTCTTTTGAAAGCAATTGCTACTTCGGTAGACTGTACAAATAGCTTAAATATGCTTACAATAAATACAGCTAATCCTCGTATAAGGATGGACAATTTCTATTTGTGTTTTTTAATAAAAATGTTGTTTCCTCGGAAATTACCACAAGGGAAATACGAAATTGAAGACAAAAACATTCAATCAACTTTGAGCGTTTTTATAAGTTTGTTCAAAATGTTATTACGAAAGACTTTGTATGTTCAATAACCTCAGCATGACAATTCCTGTATTTTGTGTCAGCTTCCGCAAAGCGACAGTTTCCTCATTTCCTTTTGTGAAACGCACGCGTCGGAGTTTACATACACGTTCATGTTTGACAACAGGAAAGGCATGCTACAAGCATATATATTAAATTCCTACATTCCGCTCGTGTATTATTATTACCTTCATATAACACCCTCTTAAGTAACTGGCTGGAGTTGGGTTTAAGCCGGGAAAAATTTCAAGAGGAAAGGAAGGACTTCTTCCTTCAAAATTACATATCATTTACTTAATCCCATTGCGCCCATGCACTGGACTATATATACATATAATACCTTTAATACAGGGTGTAAAAAAAGTACGATGAGGTAACTCCACATTACTAATAGAATGTATAAAAAATACAAAAAAATACCTTTTCTTAAAACAGCAGTTTTAGCTCAAGAAGAAATGCAGCGCCTGGAGGTTTAAATGACCTCTAGGATAAGCTCTGGTGATGCCGAAAAAGATAGTTTGTTATAATATCCAGTCACTAGCAAGTACCTATCCATATCAATAAATTTTAATACTGTCATGTGATTCGAAGGAAAATCAAATTTCGTGATCACCCAAAATATAAAAACATTGTCAAAATAAAGTATTTAATATTTAAAAAATAAAGTATAATCACCCGTTAAAAAAATCATTGTACTTTTTTACAATATGTATAAAATATTAAGAAATAATTGAAAAAATATAATTTTATAATATAATAATTTCATCATAATATCACGTTGTCTGTGTAGGTGTTTTAAGCTACTTACAACTTTTTCATCTTAGGGGTCTCATTCGGAGAGCGTGTGTCAACGAGTATTTCTTCGGAGGACATGGAAGTCTGGCTGATGGGGCGATCGGGCTCCGTGGAGGGCCCTGGGATCTCCAACAAGGCCTGTTCCTCATCGCCGCTGCTGTCTCTAGGTCGAGTCTTGCCCAGCCGAATGAGACTCCTCACGCTCTTAAACGTCGAGTGCCTCTTATGCTCGCGCTCCGAAATAGTCACCACTTTCTCAGCGCCCATTGAAAAACCGCGTCTATTTTAAAAGAAAAGTTGTTAAAGTTTACGCCAAGGTTTTGAATAAATTATTTAGATTAAGCATGAATTGTAGTACTTACGTACCTGAGGAAACGTTTTCCTGCTATCTTTAGTTTACGAGCTCGAGATTCATCGCCTGAGTCTATGTCGATAACAGTGTCTCTCTTCTGTAAGGATCGTTCGAGAGATGCAATGTTGCGCTCCAGGTCTTCGAGAGCATTGTCATCGTCAATGTCGGACTGCGGGGCGGAGCTGTGCGCCGAGCCATGCGCCGAGCCGTGCGCAGAGCCGTGCAGCGAGCCGTGCACAGAGGGCTGCGCTGACCCCAGCTCCTTCACAGAGTTTACTTCGCTGTGAGGAGCAGCTTCAGCTATTGCAGGTTCCGAAGGAATAGCCGGCTCCTTGTAAAATACATCCATATCCACGAACACCTATAGGAGATAAAACCTTTTAATAATAGTAGATTAGAAAGAAAAAGTACCTTCAGTAAGACAGTATAAGCACAGAGCAACACAGGGTGTAACGGACAGCCTTCCATATACTGAAGGGGCATGATCAGTCAACGACACTGAACAACTTTCAGTGAACTAAACTTTCAGGAAACGAAAAAGAAATCGGCTTCTCCATACAAACTGCCCGATCAAGTTTACAATTTTGTTTGGAGACGCGGATTTGTTTTTTCGTTTGGTTTGGTTTGGTTTCGTTTCGTTGACTGATCATACCCCTTCAGTATTCGGAAGGCTGTCTCTAACACCCTGTACAATGGTAGGTATAAGTATACTTTCCTACATTTAATCCGAACACAAACAAGTAACGCCGGTAATGTTACATATTCCATGAAGTATCCTAAAATGGATGTTAAGGTGAAAGCTTTGGTTTATTCCAGTAGCTAACTTTATAAATTATTAGTAAGAGGCGAAAACAACCTATTTATGCTGGTATTTATTCTGGTCTTTCACGTCGTTCTTGTTATTAATAAAGCAAAGGAAAAAATCCAGGAAAGAGTTCCCGTTTCAAGTACATTCACGTAAAAGAGAGGTTAGGTTAGAGTGGAGGCGAAGTTTTTAAAATCACACGGCAAAAGATTGAATAATATGATATTATGGCGAATGGGTACCGAACCCTTAGGGCGTGAGTCCGACTCGCACTTGGCTGGTTTTTAAAACCTGGTAAATACTTAAAATAAATCGCGATGGTATTTGACAAAAAAGCAAGCTCAAGTTACACAGGAACCACTGATTATAAGGTGTGGAATAGTGAAGCGAGCATCGTGAGTACCTATATTATTCTGTATTTCAAAAGTGGGTCAGTGGGTCCCTAGCCACCTTGAGCCGGAGCCAGAGCTTATCATCATTAAAATTGAGCGGCACACGGCCTAAGCTCGTCCGTTGTGTTCTCTTAGTTCATTCTGCGTTACTACGGCTCCTGCTACTAGCACACACAACCCAATATACTTCTATTTAAGCTACCTCACATTTACAAATCTGCTTATTTTTTTTCCTTGAGTAGCAATCAAAATTTCCCTGACGTGCTCTGCTGAATTATAAAGATTGTTTGAATCTTTGAAGTTGAAATATCACTTTGAAAATACGTACAGTTAATAATAAACAGACGTTCAATAAGCTATCACGTAGCCAAAGCATTCGCGAGACGTGAACGTGATAACTTAAAGCTTATTATAAGTAAGTAGCAAGCTATTTTAATGGGTAACATTTGCGAGCCCGCTATTTCACGACTGCCATCAATTTCACTTCGCTTCAAGCCTATCAACGACGGACAAAACTAGTTATGTTTTTAGGGTTCCGATACCAAAATGGTAAAAAAAAGGAACCCTTATGGTGCGACTTTGTCTGTCTGTCTGTCTGTCACACCTCTATATCTCAGCAACCACTCATGATATCGACTTGAAATTTGGAATAGTTGTAGAATTTGGTTGCCCAACTTAATTGCACATGAAAGAATAAAAAAAATAATATGGTTATTACTGTAAAGGGGGCCCTAATAGGGGGAGCAAAATTTCAAATTGTCGTTACTAGGTTGAGTGGAATATCATATGAAAGGGCTTTACTTGTACACTCTCAAATATATTTTTGTATTTTTTTACAACTCTTAGTTTTCAAGTTGTGATTACAAATGTCAAAAAAAATACCATTCCCCCCCCCCCCTTATCTCCGAAGTTTGTAAAAGGAAAAATCTGAATTAATTACAGTCAATAGAAGTTTATGTAAATATTACAGCAAAAATAAAACGATCTTTCTAAGTTGCACAGTTTTTTAGAAATCTGCAAAAAACCTTTACAAACAAATTTAGTTTTGCAGTTCTAAAAATGGTCTTTATTGTTTCCAAAAATACTATAGATATATTGGAATCCTCGGCGCGCGAGTCTGACTCGCACTTGACCGGTTTTATTAGAATTGTTTGACACCTTATGCTATGGCAAATTCTTATTTTTTTGAGTGGATTGCTTTTGGGTACCGGTAGTACACAAGTGCAGTGCTATCGAGCAACCTATTGAAATATTCACGAGCTCTTGAAGAAACCTAGCTCTAAGTTTTATTTCTCATAATTCAAGCCCTAAACAATCTTTGTTCATGGCATCCGGCATCCGGGATTTTGACTGGGGCTGCTTCGGAAGATAATAGTAAACTGACGTTTAACAGAAGTAGCATATACAATTACAGGGTGTAAGGGACGGTGTACCGAAAACTGAACGGGCGTGCCCAGTCAATGAAACTGAACAACTTTCCTAAGAAAAATTTTGATAAATGAAAAAAAAAATTGGCTTCTCCATATAAACGGTTCGATCAGAGTGAGCAATTTGTATGGAGGGGTCAAATTTTTTTTTCATTTCCCAAAAATGTTTCTTTGGGAAAGTTGTTTAGTTTCGTCATGTTTCATTCACTGGGTTTTCGGTTTTCGGTACCATCCCTTAAACCCTGTATGATAAAATTAAAAGGAAAACTATCACAGCTAATGAGGCTTTACAGGTTAATGATCTATAGCCGAAAAACTGGAAATAATAAAAATAGCAATAGCAATCAGGCGCTAGGACCTCGCTGAGCATTAGGAGGTAAAAATGTTATGTTATGAACGTTATGAAATACTAAATAAAAACCTGATGTCATTAAAGTTATCCTAAAAAATTACGGAACCCTATAATGCGCGTGTCACGACACGCACTTGGCGGTTTCTTTTTCTTTTCTTACTTATAGCGTGCATAGGATAAGTTTGGCTCTGACGGTTATTTTCTGCGCATGGGTGACAGGTGGATAGCCAATGAACGATTCGCTCGCCTCCCACCTGCCGCGCTTTCCCGCGCGATATTTTTTTTAATTTTGTGTATTTACTGTCACAGCCAGAGTTATTTTGTATAACGTATACCTACTTTTTCTGCACTTTGTTATTTATTTTGAAGTATGTAATTTCGGGATAATTTTTCAATTGAACAGCAAATAAAAGAGTGATGTCCCAGGGGAACTAGTAGGAAGCCGAACTGGTGAGTCTAAAACGGAACTGAATACTGCTCACTGCCTCAACACATCACCCAACGCGAGATAATCTACTCGGTCCGACAGCAATTAGTCGATATTCATGTTTCGATATTAAATTTTACCTAACGAATGAATGAACTATATTTCTGAATAAACGACGAATAATAAGTAGGTACCTACTATAACCACCAAGAAGCAAGGAAGTTTTTGTTCTGAGATAACCACAAACAAATCCTCTTCATAGTGTGGATTGCGGGATTGTGAGATATTCCCACTCATTCCCACAACAGTCACGTGGCATTCCGCATTTATTGTGACCTCGGACAAATGAAGCAAATCGAAAACTTAATCTCCTTGTGACCGTGTGGACTGTGGACGCTAAACAAAGGTTTAATCACAAGGGAATCTCCTTATAGCGGCATCCGGAAAACGCACCAGGAAGCTACTATCTTAAATATAAGATCTGGGTCTGAATGCACCTTTATCTCTTTGTTTCTCGTAGTACACAGCACATACTTATACCTTTTAGCTCCGTACACAATATGTGGCAACGGGGCCAACGGCGCCCGGGTAATAGGTAGCTGGTTTCACTAGATACGTGTTATTATGTCAGAGTACTTGTTTGGGCTACCGAGCTTTACTCTGTTTATATCTAAAGTCCCCTAAGAGATGGTGATATAGGGTTTCTTAAATGCGCTTTTTTCAAGAAATGCTCAAAAGAACAGAGAAAAATAATTGTCCCCGACATGAGACCCATGCTAGATCGATATTTCGACCCTGAAAACCCCCGTATAGTAAATTTCATCGAAATCGTTACAGTCGTTTTCGAGAAATTGCTCATTTGATAGTAAAGGACTTATAAGAATTAATAAAAAATAACACATTGAATTGAAAATAACAACAGAAAAAAATATTAACAGAAAACTAGGCAAAGAATGATGTGCGTTTTAGCTGCTAGGTGGTGTGACCGCGGTCGATCGCATTTACAAAATAGTAATCCGTTTTTATGAAAGAACTTAAAGAAAATGCCAAAAAATACTTGAACTTGATTCTTGTATTAATTTTTAAACTGTATGATTTATTGTTTGTTAATACTGCCAAATTTACACATCCAGTGAAAATAAAACAGCTACCTATTAGGTACGCTTAAAAATTATCGATACAGTTAGACAACTTACGCTTAGTAATAGGGTCCCGTTGGTACATTTTAGGTACAGAGCCCTAAAAAGGTATACTACGTGTAATTCTAATTAGGCATAACCTCTCATGGAGTAATTCCACCCATATACAATTTATATTCTAAAACTTTTGGATTCAGTTGTAGTCGGCAGTTCAGGACGTTCTGAATAAAGGCCAGGTTAAAAGTACCCTAAACCGACGAGCATGTATGAAAGGATTGATGAAAGTACAGGAAGCAAGGGAAGTATGTCAAGATCGTAGCAGGTGGAGGACTGTGGTCTCTGCCTACCCCAACGGGAAAGAGGCGTGATGTTATGTATGTATGTATGTGTATGTAACTTTTGGAAATTAAAATATGTAAAATGAAAATCGAATCTTCAAAGGAAATGAAAAACTGATCCAGTCGAGTTGTATGGAGTACCAAATTTTTGAATTTTAATTTCCTAAAATTGTAGAACAAAAGTTGTTCAGTTACAAAGGGGTGTAGAGAGAGGTTTTGGGTATTTGGAATTATACGTTGTACTTATACTACTTAGTATAAGTTGGGTATGTGCTGCTTACTGCGAGAAGCCTGCTAAGCGCTACAAACATACAGCTCAAACTTGCGATGGTTTTTTACCTATCTACATGTACAGTCAACGACAGGTCAACGGTAGAATGGTACAAAGTCCAATGTGTCAAGCTTGATGTGCTCTTGACTGTACCTATCACTGAAATTTTGTATAAGACACGCTTTGTACGGCACCCTCGGTGCGCGATCCAACTCGCACTTGTTCAGGTTTTAGGGTTCCGATACCAAAGTGGTAAAAAAAGGAACCCTTATGGTGCCGCTTTGTCTGTCTGTCTGCCTGTCTGTCACACCTGTATATCTCAGCAACCACTCATGCTATCGACTTGAAATTTAGAATAAATTTAGAATATGGTTGTCCAACTTAATTGCACGTGAAAGAATTAAGAAAAAAATATGAATATTAATGTAAAGGGGGCCCAAATAGGGGAGGGCAAAATTTCAAACTGTCGGTACTAGGTCGAGTGGGTTTGGATATGAAAGGGCTTTACATGTACATTCTAAAATATTTTTTTGTATTTTTTTACAACTCTTAGTTTTCAAGTTATGATGAAAAATGTCAAAAAAAATACCGTTCCCCCCCCTTATCTCCGAAGTTTGAGAATGTAAAAATTTGAATTAATTACAGTCAATAGAAGTTTATGTAAATATTACAGCAAAAATAAAACAATCTTTCTAAATTGCACTGTTTTTTAGAAATCTGCAAAAAACCTTTACAAACAAATTTAGTTTTGCGGTCCTAAAAATGGACTTTATTGGTTCCAAAAATACTAAAGGTATATCGGAACCCTCGGCGCGCGAGTACAACCCGCACTTGACCGGTTTTTTTATCCATAGCCAACCTTGTATCCTTATTTTGAGTCCCGCAGTGCCACCGGTATGTCAGCTGTTCCGACACAGCTCGCACAATTGCCACCGGCGGCAAGCCTGCGTTTGCTGCGGAGAGGAGCACCCGGCGAAGGAGTGCCCCCGTCCACGCACCGAGCCCGCCACCTGCGCGAACTGCGGGAAGGCCCACCCTGCGAATAGCCTTGCGTGTGTTGTCCTACGCCGCGAGGTGCGCAATAGGAAAGCCGGCACCGCACCGAGGACATCCACCCAGCCCGCAAACCCGGCCAGGGTTATCGTCGCCCCCACGGGAGAGTAGAACGCGCCGGAGTCACTCATGGCCTTGGCGAACGAGCCCGGTGGGACGATCAAGAGAGGAGGGGAAGGAGGAGGAGGAAGGGAACCGCCTCCGCCACTCCAGCTGCCGCCGCCGCCACCGCAGCCGGCCTCACCCAGTCACAGCCAGCGGCTTCGAAAGCGGTCGCCGCCCCGCACATTGCGGGGAAGAAGGCGAGGCTGACGAACACCTACAGCGAATCAGACGCCCCAGGAAGCGGTCACCGCGCCACAAGACGTGGGCAAGATGGTGAAGCACCCGGGGGCAGCCCCAAGCAATGTGGCCAGCACGGAAGCGATCGACCTCGCCATCGAGCTCCTGCTCTCCGTCCTCAAAGCCGTGAGAGCAGGCACAGACCCGGCGGCGATAGTCACGGAGGGTGTCTCCATCCTGACTCGCATGAGGTCAGGATGCTGAGGCCCCTCCCCTCCACACCAGGCAGCCCACGTCCACTACTCCCCGACGAGTAGTCAGGACTGTGGGCCCCTACTACCAGCCCCCAACCACGTCGTGCTCAGTGCGCGCGCGCCGCGCCATCGTGCCGACGCCGCACCGCGCCCGCCCACCTCCGATGAAGAGAAGCCGCCGCTGGCTCGTAGGCGCCCACTAGGCCTCCCCCAACGGGGAATCACCTGGTGGGCTGCCTCGCCGCGGCGTGAAGACCGGATCTGACAGGCCCCTCGGGAGGCCGCCCCCGTGACACGCCTGTTGTTGCAGGCGTCGGTCGAAACCAGCCTCGTTGGCCCCAAGCCAGAAAGGCTCTCCCCGCTGCAGCTGCGCTGCAGCGAGAAGAACCCACAAGCAAGCACTTTACGAAACAAACCATAATAAGTTTCCTAAGTTAGTATTTTGTGTACTTGTGTACGGTAAGTTGTGGTTAAAAAAAAATACTTTTCTGTTTTCATATTATTCCTACGAGTAATATAAGCATTATCCTATAATTTTATTAGACAATCTAGGTGTGTATAGACGTTTTTCAAACTAACAAAACAAAAATAATTGTAGCTATAGATTTTCACGGTTTAACTTACTCAACGACTGGAATAGTACTTGTACAAAACGATCCTATTAAGTCCTCTTTTTAAGTTATTTGGGCTCTACGCCAAACTAATGAGTTGCGTAGCAAACAGCTACGAGAGGCATGGTTTCTCTTTCCTTTTTAATTTTGTTTAGCTAATGGGTTATTCTTGGAACACCTATTTTTAAGCGTTACAGCGTTATCTCATTAAGTATTAACTTTTTACCTACAAAACAAAACAAAAGTTCAATACACTATCTGTGCATAAAAATATTGCACATTTTATATTCTAACAGCTAGATTAATCACATTAAATACTGTTAGAAGCTTGAAAACGGGGTGAATTGGAACGTTTTTTCGGTGTCACACACGCGCCACAAATTAAACTATCGCGTATTTTCACTTCTTAGAAACATGTTTTCACCATAAATTTTACTGAAATAAATAGTACATTAATGCGTCTATCCATTCATGTACTTTGTTTTTCAATCCGACACGAAACCTTTAAGTTATAGCAGTCGAAACACATGTCACACGGTGAGCCGAAATTTGGTCGCGCTCGGTAATTCTTAACTATGATTGATGTTGTAAGCAAGAGAGCTGTTCTTATTGGCTGCTATGCATCGCCATTTATGCTGTGATCATTAGACATGGTGATTGTGTCACTCATTCCTGCGCTCATGCGTCCAGGAGAGTACTTCTATTTCGAAATTTTTTGGTTCTTGGTTTTGGGCAATTTCCATGTCTTATATTTGTACGCTTAACGTGTTTTTTTACAAATGTGACTATGTTACATGATTGCTTAGTCTGTGTGTGGTGGCTTTATATGTGGTGTTATTTCATTTTAACACAGATATTTTTAAAAAACATGATTGTCATAATTTCCCTGGCATAATTTCCGTGGATTTCACGCCTTGGAAATTACTTAACGGCCATGGAAATTACTATATTTCTTTTCTTAGCTGTTAAAAGCTCAAATAAAAATACAAAAAATACAAAATATTTATTCATAATTACAAAACTTGTGGCTGTAAGTTAGTTTAGGGAGCCTCCGCTCTTCCTATTACAAAAATTAACACATTATATGTTATCAAATTTAAAATAAAATAAATAAATAAATAGTGATGGAAATCATAAATTAAATGAATTATTTGTACTCATTGTTACTAGAGAATAACAAAAGACAAAAGACAAAAGACAAAATATATCTGCATAAATCGATAGTGTGTGTGTGTGAATGTGTGTGTGTGTATGTGAATGTGTGTGTGTATATGTGTGTTTTCAACACATTTGCTCATAAAACAGCTCTATTTGCACTGTATTTAGGTCCATAATCCAGCTCATTAAACACGCGTGTTTTTGTCATAATATTACTTAACTAGTGTTTTATTTTTGTTATTTTTTTTAAATCGGCCAAGAGCAAGGAGTTTTTATGCTTATTATGTTACTAAAATTTTCAAGCTGACTTCGAGAAAATATCATAAAGGAATGTTGATTTTATGAAATTATTTAATAAATTTGACATTTACGTAACAAGAAATTCAATTTTTGATAATTTATTTCAAGGTAAATGGAATAGGATGTTTGGGTACCGAGTGACAATTCCTTTTTTTTATAGCTTGGTTACTAGATTGACTAATAATTGATAAAAGATTGATGGTGTAAGATAAAATGGTAATGTTTTGGGGGCTCCTCACGCGACGTATAATCTGCTCATAAAACAGCTCTATTTGCACTGTATTTAGGTCCATAATGCAGCTCATTAAACACGCGTGTTTTTGTCATAATATTACTTAACTAGTGTTTTATTTTTGTTTTTTTTTTTAAATCGGCCAAGAGCAAGGAGTTCTTATGCTTATTATGTTACTAAAATTTTCAAGCTGACTTCGAGAAAATATCATAAATGAATGTTGATTTTATGAAATATTTATAGTAATTAACTAATTAACAATAAATTTGACATTTACGTAACAAGAAATTCAATTTTTGATAATTTATTTAAAGGTAAATGGAATAGGATGTTTGGGTACCGAGTGACAATTACTTTTTTTTATAGCTTGGTTACTAGATTGACTAATAATTGATAAAAGATTGATGGTGTAAGATAACATGGTAATGTTTTGGGGGCTCCTCACGCGACGTATAATCTGTGACCGCTGAAAAAGAAAGAATGCGCGCCATTTTACAAATATTTGTCTTGTTAATATTGTAATTATTTCTAATAGTGTCGACTTCTACATATAAAAAACTGATCCTGAACCGTCTAAAATACTCATACACGAAATACAATTTTGAAATTTGGTAAAATTAAAGGGAAGCATGAACATATGCAGCCGACAAAATGTTCCGGTGGACGTGCGGTGGACGTAAGGTTAGCAAAGTTTAGTATTTTAAAGGTAACCAATTTGATTTGTTTTTATTCGCAAATGTGTTGAAAAACGTCGTATAAAGCTCGTGCGCGTTGGTAATTACACCATCGGCTCCATTACGCCCTCGCCTGCGGCTCGGGCTGCAATTTCTAAGCCTCGGCTGTAATATCCAAAATAGCGCACTTGCATTTTAATGTACTATTGTGTAATAAACAAAAATAATCATTTTTAGGGTTCCGTAGCCAACGAGGAACCCTTAAAGTTTCGCCAGTAATGTCCGTCTGTTAGTCTGTCCATCTTTACGTCTGTTTGTATATCTATCCGTGACTTAGCTCAGAGACCCTCAGTTCTAAATTCGTAATTTTTATGAGTAAACATACAACTAACACCAAGGAAGTGGCTAATTAAAATATGTTTTTTTCTACCCGTGGCCTACTGAGTTCCTGTCTTACTACAGCCCCTGTTTGTAACTCTGTTCCGGTTTCGAGAACGAGCAGTAGCCATTACAGCAGACATCGAAGAAAGGTTCCTCCAAGTCAAAATCAGACCCAAGGATACCCAGATTCTTTGGCGAGGTAACGATCGCAAAAACTCTCCCATGATATTCAAGATGACCGATTATCTTTGGAGCAAAGAGTTCACACTTGCATTTTAATGTACTATTGTGTAATAAACAAAAATAATCATTTTTAGGGTTCCGTAGCCAACGAGGAACCCTTAAAGTTTCGCCAGTAATGTCCGTCTGTTAGTCTGTCCATCTTTACGTCTGTTTGTATATCTATCCGTGACTTAGCTCAGAGACCCTCAGTTCTAAAGTTGTAATTTTTATGAGTAAACATACAACTATCACCAAGGAAGTGGCTAATTAAAATATGTTTTTTTCTACCCGTGGCCTACTGAGTTCCTGTCTTACTACAGCCCCTCTTTGTAACTCTGTTCCGGTTTCGAGAACGAGCAGTAGCCATTACAGCAGACATCGAAGAAAGGTTCCTCCAAGTCAAAATCAGATAAGGATACCCAGATTCTTTGGCGAGGTAACGATCGCAAAAACTCTCCCATGATATTCAAGATGACCAATTATCTTTGGAGCAAAGAGTTCACCCTTCTTTGCATACATTTTCCGCAACCACAACGCTGAAAAACACGCAATTTACTTCACTGAAGCAGCCATCGCCATCACCAAGTCATTACATGGATGACTATGTCGACAGCGTAAACACGACATGGTGAACTCTTATGACCCCGCGGTACTAGCCGCCTTTCCTTCTCCAATGAAGACCGAGCTACGCAAGACACAAACGGGGGTCCCATGCGGAGCAATAGAAGAACCAAGAATGGAAGACTGGGTCTCGTCTGGATGGCAGGACCGGACCGTCAAACTGAACCGTGTTAGATTTACGTAAGAACCATTCAAGTACTCATGAATCCGAGGCCAAGGTGTCGACCCGCCCTTAGCTCACCCACCTTGAAGTCTTGAACCTGGAGGACCTGCCAAATCAATAATGCTCATTGGTATTGATAACTGGCACCCGATCGCCACCCAAGATGGGCCGCCGCAGCGAACCCGCATCACGTCTTCACACTCCATGTTACAAGCCAAGACCCTTGAGAATGAAGAACAGATCCTGCACACATACGTGTCACACAGCCTGGTTGCTCGGAACAACTTCACCCTCGATTCACTGGGAGTAACCACGTTTCAATTACTCTAAGGAAAGAGCACCTCGAGAACTTATAATAACGGCAAAGAATCTGAACTGTTTTTGTCAACTTGGATTACCACGAGTGGAGAAGGAACCAATGCTGCTACCCAGCTTTAATTTAGCTATAGATTGTCACCGAGGCATAGTAAGGAGAACAACTACAACAATCCCGAATCCAAAGAATGCAACCCTCAATGTCATACTGGCACAAAGAGCAGCAAAGGCGATAAGCAGAGGCAGACAGAGGAGAGGATGACAATTTGCTATTACACCAGTCACCAGCCTGCTGAATTGTGGAATCATGGCACGGCCCCTTAAAGTTTGTGCCGTTGTCACTGTACATGATTCGGGGCCAACCACGCCGAGCTAATATTCTTCTTAAGGCCAGAATCGCAGAGTCCATGATGAAAGATGGCACAACTTCCAGATGCACGCCTCGCGTCGCTAGACAGGTGCAGAGGGATATCTCTTCTCGTGCCGGTCTTGACTGTCATTGGTCTAAAGTAGTCGATTGGTTGGCAGAATGGTTCGGTTATTGCTGCTGATAGATCTCTTTTGACGGAATTGTGGTTGTCGCATTTCTGATGCGGCAAAGTTGGCACTTGTATGCCACCTTGCGGACGATTGGGCAAAGTCCGTGGACGTGGTGTATTTGTCAAAGCTCGTTGACCACCCGTTCGTTATTGGCGAGGCTTGCTCTTTCAACAAGTAGGCGGGTGAACGGGTGGCGGCCGTCCAAGATGATTAGGCTCTTCATCGCTTCCGGGACAGCTGATGCTGCTGATGTTGACGGTTCCTCTGGCCCGGAGTATCTGGTTCTTGTCTAGGCATGGATCGAGAGTTGTGAGTCGGCTCTGGCTCTTGATCAGCCTGAAGTCCGAGATTTCCGTGAGTTTTCTTCCAAATTGGAGTGTAATTATGTTATGCTTGATGCTGGAGTCGAATGACTATGAATACTACATAAATTTCGGAGCCCTTAAAATGTTCCTAAATGGCTGGAACGAGATTGCCCACATCATTTCAACACGTTTTATAATTCCCGTGGGCTCTTTTGTAATTTCTATGGGCTCTTTAGTAATATCCATGGGCTCTTATGTAATTTCCATGGGCTCTTTTGTAATTTCCATGGGCAGTTTTGTAATTTCCGTGGCACAAGAAAAAATAATATTATTTTTCGGTTAAACTGTAGCTCTAATTTACTTCCCTATAACAGAGAATTAGGTTTATCTTGGCCTCGTTATTAACACCTTAATTTTTATTTTCTTCAATTCTCAAATTTTTTCAAGGCCATGGAAATTAAGAACGAATAATGCATTTCTGAAGAATCACCCTAATTTAAAGTTCTGTTTTACATCAGGTTTCTCTCTGCTCGCAATCATGACTTCCTATGTTCGGATCCGAGTGGGGCAAGGTTCCAAAACTCTATTGTTCGGATAATTATGCAAAGTAGAAAATCGCGAAATTACTAAACTTTTGCGATTTCCCACTTCGTAGTTCCAACTTGTGTAGAATGCATCATAATTAGGGTTCCGATACCAAAATGGTAAAAAAAGGAACCCTTATGATGCGACTTTGTCCGTTTGCCTGTCACACCTGTATATCTCAGCAAACTTGAAAGAAATAGTTTTAGAATATAGGTGCCCAACTTAATTACACATGATTTAAAAAAAATAAGAATATGATTAATAATGTAATGGGAGCCCAAATAGGGGAGGGCAAATTTCAAATTGTAGCTACTAGGTCGACTGAAGTATCATATGAAAGGGCTTTACTTGTACATTCTAAAATATATTTTTATATTTTTACGACTCTTAGTTTTCAAGTTATGATGAAAGTTGTCTAAAAAATTACCAAGGGAAATCTGAATTAATTACAGTTGATAGAAGTTTATGTATATATTACAGCAAAAATAAAACGATCTTTCTAAGATGCACAGTTTTTAAAAATCTGCAAAAAACCTTTACAAACAAATTTAGTTTTACAGTCCTAAAATGGACATTATTGCTTCTAAAAAATCGGCCAAGTGCGAGTCGGGCTCGCGCCCTAAGGGTTCCGTACCTATCTACCAAATGATATACTAGAAGCTTTTGCTCTGTGATTTTAAAAACTCCATGACCATCCAACTTGACCCCTCTTTTATAGAAAAGTTCTTGAAACGGGAGCTCACCTTAATTGGTTACTATTAGTTGTGAGAAAAATAGAAATATTTAAAGATTTTAGACTTTCCCCTTTATTTGTACTGTGAGACCTAGCTTCTTCAGAATTTTAGGTCAACGGGAAGTACCCTGTAGGTTTTGCTTTTTTGCATAAATGTATGAAGATGAGGACATAAAAAGCCATATCTTTTGATTGCGTCGTTGAAAAAATTGAAATTTTTAGATCTTGTGTGGTTTGTGGACCTTAATATTCATATCAATTTCAACCTTATACCTCTTCTCGTTCGGGAGAAAACGGGTCTTGACAGACAGACAGACAGACAGACAGACGGACAACAAAGTGATCCTATAAGGGTTCCGTTTTTTTATTTTGAGGTACGGAACCCTAAAAATACTATAGGTATATCGGAACCCTCGGCGCGCTAGTCCAAATCGTACTTATGCCGGTTTTTAGGGTTCCGATACCAAAATGGTAATAAAAAGGAACCCTTATGGTGCCGCTCTGTCTGTCTGTCTGTCTGTCTGTCCGTCTGTCTGTCACACCTCTATATCTCAGCAACCACTTACGCTATCGAGCTGAAATTTGGAATAGTTTTAGAATATAGTTGCCCAACTTAATTTCACATGAAAATTTTTTGAAAAAAGTATGATTATTAATGTAAAGGGGGCCAAAATAGGGGGGGCCAAATTTCAAATTGTCGCTACTAGGTCGAGTGGGGTATCATATGAAAGGGCTTTACTTGTACATTTTAAAATATATTTTTGTATTTTTTTAAGTTTCTTAGTTTTCAAGTTATGATGAAAAATGTCAAAAAAAATACCATTCCCCCCCCCCTTATCTCCGAAGTTTGAGTAAGGGAAAATCTGAATTAATTACAGTTGACAGAGGTTTATGTAAACTTTACAGCAAAAGTAAAACGATCTTTCTAAGTTGCACAGTTTTTCAGAAATCTGCAAAAAACCTTTACAAACAAATTTAGTTTTGCGGTCCTGAAAATGGACTTTATTGCTTCCAAAAATACTATAGGTATATCGGAACCCTCGGCGCGCGAGTCCGACTCGCACTTGACCGGTTTTTAAATCTAGAGCGTTTTCGAGGGACGTCTTCTACAAAGATAAATCACGGAGGAGCGTATCCAAGTCGAGTAGTACGAGTATTAGGAAAGGTACATACATGCATAGAAATGACACTTATGTGCCTAAGCTAGATTTATTTTTACCAAGTAATGTCAATTTAACTGAAATCATTGAACACGATTTCGGGGCCACGACCATTAAAAAATTACAACAGGTATAAGACTCTCTTTTAATGGTTTCGGTCTTGACCTTGATCTAGTCTCTAGATCTTGGACAAGATGAGGTCGACGACAGAACGAGCTTACCTACAAGAAGCCAGTTCACTCGCGACTCATATAGCATTCGCACTTTGCTGTTATTTTTAATATATATTCTTTATTGCACACAAATAAAATACAGTTTTTAAATGAAAATTGTTTACAAAGGCGAGCTTATCTCTTTAAGAGATCTCTTCCAGCCAACCTATTAGGAGTGGAAGAGTGTCATTAAAACGGGCACAGGAATGTGCATTAATATTCGTGATAAGAAATTAAATTCGAAAAAAATGAAATGAAATTATTCGTAAATGTTGTAAAAGGCATGCATGCCTTTATTACCTTGAACGTCACCCTTTCAATTAAACTTGATAAAACAAAAATAGTTATTTGTTATGCAAGGCAGCAAAAGGTTTATTTGGCACGAGGGCCTCGTATTGAAACCTGAGCAAACTCGCTTCGCTCGTGGTTCAAAAGAAGAATCCTGAGCGTGGCGAAGGTTTCAAGGCACGAGACGCAAAATAACTTTGCTGCCGAGCGAAACACAAAATTTTTCACCTCATTAAAGCGAGGAAATGTTAACATAATGCAAGAATAGCAATTCAAATATAAGAAATAATTACTCAACCGTTTTAACGTAAGGTCATAATACCTACATAATGGTACTGACGGCAGCAAGCAAGTGGAAACATAACCAGTATAACCTGAACCAGCGCTTCACTACAAACCTCCGTACCCAGAGACCAGCTCAAGGTCAAAGAGTTTTCACGGACGAGTGGCCATGTACAGATAAAGAATACTAGACATTAAAAAGGAAATCACTATAATTAAATTATTATTATTTTTGGGACTGCTGTGCTTATGTTGGTGACTCTACCTATAAACTACTTGATAAATTTGCGGAACAAGATTCATTTTCATTGGATTTCAATATGGAGACAGGCAAATCTATTTTGTATTGCGTTGATTTGAAGTCAAAGGGCGAGTCCATTAATCTGGGCAAGAGAACAAAAAAAGGCGATCGAATTTTAAATTTACTTTTCATTATCAGCCAGTACCTTACCCACCAGGCATTCACTATTCATAATACTATTTGTTTCTTTCCTATAGCTGCATCCCTCTTTCTCATCTTGAAAACGATAGTGCGTGCCTGGTTTTACAAGCGGCCAGTACTGCAGCATACTATAAAATAATAAGTACATCGCGTTCGAATTTCAAAAACCTTTTGCCCGCTAGGGGCCAAAAATCGCTTTTGGCCGCAGAATTTAACCGACAAAACAAATGTTTCCGAGCTTTGGAGGTGAAAACATAATTGTTATATGACTTTCCTAACTTAGTCTCTCTGAAAATGTTTTCAGGTCGTAAAACTTGCTTGAAATAATAAGAGCATTCCCCTTTTAAAAGTAATTCAGTCTTACAACTTATTCGATTTTTTTTACAATTTTAAATGGGCTTACATAGCGTGTTGCAAGCCCGCACCTTGCGGATAGGTACTCTCACTTTTATAATGCTTTATTTATCATAACACGCGAAATCGCGTTTTATGTAACTTTTTAGATAAAGAACAAATACTCGTATATTACTTAGGTACTTCGTTACAATATTAGAAACCAGTTTGTAAATGCTTTGTATTTGTAACTATTTTGCTCGAAATGAAACAATACTTTTGAAGAGAAAAAAAGATATTTCTTTTTGCTAATGAAGACAAGCAACTGTATTTTATTTACGAGAAACGTCCTCGTGAAAGTCGGGTTCGAATTATGTGTTACTAAAAGCACAGATTACATAATAGTAAAAGTTTCAACTTTGTGTACGGTTTCACCTTCTGAACAACGCCAAATAAAGCCCACTGAATTACAGGAACCGCCAGTCACGGGAAAGGGCGATAAAGGTCCTTTTTAGGGTTCCGCAGTCAAGAAGGAACCCTAAAAAAGAAAAACCCTAAAAGGTCTGCCCGCGGCTTAGCTAAGAGACCTTTAGTACTAGCAAGTTGTAATTTGGTATGAGTATACATATTCGTGTATACTGAGTATAGGTAAAATATGGGGTTATTCAGGACAGTTTTTGAACAAAAAGCATTGTGAATTCGTTATTTCACAAGTTTATTCATATTATAGCCCGTCCAACGAAGACCGGAAAAGGCTGAATAGGGGAAATAATTCCACTAATTATTTCCCCTATTCAGCCTTTTCAAATTTTGGCACATTTTTAGAAGAAAGTGTCCACAAAAACATACTAAAAGTGCTGGATGGTAGATAATGATTTTTTTTTTATGAAAATGATTTTTTTAATGGTAGAAAGCGATTTTCAACTTTGTATTGCTGGATGGTAGCCTGGATGTCCCTAAAAAGCCATGAGCATTAAACGCTGTATGCCGTTGAGTAGGGACTAGGGTTAATCTGATTCTCTTAAATTGTTTTTCTGTAACCCCATTATAGGTAGATATATGAACAATTGCTTCTCCTACGGCTTTTCCAATCTCTTCCATTTTAAATTTCGACACATCTATGTATATAAAAGAAGAAGGTGACTGACTGACTCACTGACTGACATATCAACGCACAGCCCAAACCGCTGGGTCTAGTAATTCCATATTTAGCATGTAGGTTCCTTATGAGGTCTAGGAGTGCACAAAGAAAGGGTTTCACAAAATTCCACCCCTAAGGGGGTAAAAAAGGGGATGAAAGTTTGTATGAAAGTCCGTCTGTTTTGAAATTAGGATCTTCAAATTTTGTATTTAGGCTGCCGACTACAAATTATTTTTCACGTGTCTCAGGGTTTTTGAAAACTCTACACCGTAAGGGGTGAAAAGAGGGATGAAGTTGAAAATCCCTCATTTACAAAGTAAAAACCGTTCATCACTGTTATTGAAATTGAAAAAACCAATATGGGTATCGTTTGTATGGTTTATCGGGTCGCTGATTACGAAAACTACAACAATTTTGAAATTGAACGTGGTGGACGCGAAATACCATTATCCCCTGGGGATGGGGTTGAGTTGCGATAGGGTTGAAATGTCTAAAAATCAATATGGGTGTCGTTTGTATGGTTTATCGGGTCATTGATTATTAAAACTACAACAATTTTGAAATCCAACGTCGTGGACGTAAAACACTATCATTCCCTGGGGAGGAGGTAGAGGGAGGGGGAGAGGAAGGTGAGAGGGAGAAAGAAGGGAGAGGGAGAAAGAAGGGGGAGGGAAGGAAAGGGGGAAGGGGAGAAGAAGGGAGGGGGAGAGGAAGGGGGAGGGGGAGAAGGAGGGGGAGGGGGAGAAGGAGGGGGAGAGGGAGAGGAGCAAGGTCAGGTATGGTTTGACAGACGGTTGGACAGATGTTTGGACGGACGGACGACAGATAGACGGCAGGGTGGATGGATGGATGGTCTATCTATGATAGTATCCGTCGCGGACGAAGTCGCGGTCAACAGCTATAGTTGATATATAACGCGAGCGAAGCCGCGGGTAAAGTTAGTTATTAAATATCGAGCTACTGCTATAGGTACTGCTATCGGGATAGGTACTAATATTACAATATTTACAATAGCTACCTATACTCGTACATGTATTCGCAGCTCTTTAGTTCGCTTTATACAATTTCTCGAGAAATACGGTTTATATTTTCTCGCTGGTTTTGAGTAGTCTAGCTGAATGGAGTAAAATGTAGCTTACTATTTTAAAAACAACAAACTCGGTATAGGTAAAAAAATACCAACTTTTAAGACATATAGTAATTTGTAGTTTCAGGTCTTTTCTAACGTGACTCAAAGAAAAGGTTGAATGCGAGAAAGAGAGAGAAAACACAAGTAACTATGCGTAAACTTCATTTAAATCATATAGAGAACCCATGTTAAGTGGCGCCCATAATATTACGAGTATATGTCCTTATTTTATTTACAATCTTGCTGTGGCTTTTGTCGTCATCATGAAAACACATAAAAAGTCTATACTGCTGGACCAGGGAGTGACACCATTCGTACTTTAATATAGTCAAAAGGTACTCTGTTAGGGTTATGAGTGGCACATGGTAGGTAATCGTAGTAAGTTGTTGGTACAGTACGCAGAAAGAAGCTTGGCCAATTCTCTCTTTCAAGATCTCTTAGTCCCCTTTTATGACACTAATAGATCATCATAACATCCTATAATACGTCCACTTCAGGACAGGGAGCTCCCTCCAGAATTCCAGCTCTTGCTAGTAGAATGTGGAGAAGACGTACCGTAGTCACCACACTTGTTAGCGTTACGGCTGGCACCATGGATCGCGGTTGTTGGTGAACGCAGTATGTAAGATGGTACGATACATGAACGGACGCTGCTGCCCATCTTCCGGTTTATAAACCCTTAGTCGCCTCTTACGACACCCACAGGTACAGATGGGACGGTACTATTCTTTGCCAGTACCACACGGAACCACCCATAGTAAGTATGGTACTGTTATTAGCTTTAAGCTTCTTTGAGAATAAAGCACTGTTAAATCTATTGCAGTCACTTTCTGTTTTGATTACTTTAAAAGTGACAGCAATATATTTAAAGAAGCTTTAACTTTGAACATGCTTTGTGAAACTGTCCGTAAGACCACCAACTTTTCAGTGGGTCTACAATTGACAGATCGCATTAATTGTCGTACCACTAGCGGTCACCCATCAAGATTCTGACGACACTACGGCCAACGTTACTTATCCTTCGCGATCGGAAAGAAAGAGTAACTAGTTAACTACCACTCGGCCACGAGCACTTCAAACTATCGGTCAATACGTACCTATATTTTAAAGAATTATCCCCCAACTCCTAACTGTTAAGAAGTTGGACCTTCAATCATGTCATCATCAAGCTTTGAAAAATATATGCCTAACAAATACACTTAATATGTGCCTAAAAAATTTGAGGGTTACCCTCAATTTCCATAATCAGATCCTGACTTGGTGACAATGGGACCAACTGAGGAGTATACCCTTTCAGATAAAAAAAAATTGCAAATCGGTTCACAACTGACGGAGTAATCGGTGAAAATACATAAAAAAAATACATACAGTGGAACATAGAACCTCCTCCTTTTTGGAAGTCGGTTAAAAAAGAAATTTAATTATCTTTCGAAGATGAATCATAGTTATACCTACTAGTTACACTACCTATAACCTAACCTAACCAGAATCCGAACAAGCACTGGTTTCCGGGTGTAAAACCACTTAAATCACGTTGTACTGCCTTCAGTTTATGATACCTTCCCACTCCCTCTGCCTTTCCCTCTATAAATATCCTCGTGTCGAGCGCGATCCGACCTTAAATTATAAAGGAAAATTGTAACAATATAAATCAAACACCGCAGGGAATTTCCATACCAGTAACAATTTTGATTAATTCGTACAAAGGAATGGCTACAAATCCTCATCTAAAGGCTTTGTTCTTGTGACCGTTTTGCTGTGTGTCTGTGTGTATACGTGTCGCAGGCAAATTGTATAATTCGCCGCTTCACATAATGCCTCGGCATTTTCATAACGACGTGAAATTCGGTTCTGGCACTAGCCGGCCGCTCCCGCAGTACGCTCGCTTTGCTTGCTCGGTTCTCGCGTTGTGGTCGTAGGATAACCTTACTCAACCTAATCGATCGCATTCGGGATCGCGACCTAAACAGGCCCAGAGCTGATCTAATCCCGTCAACAATCTGCCGATGCCGTTTTACAATTTGCCGAACGTATACAATTCGCCGGCCGTTTGTAAACGACGAAACATACGATTTGTGCACGAACCCAGGTCGCTCAAGGAGGTTGAAGTAGCAACACTTTCTGCGGAGGGAGACATAAACGTATCCATTTCTTGTAAGCTAAAATGTGTAGTTTTAATCAAATCCCAAAAAAATATCTTTCTCTCTGATAAATATATGAGTAAAGGCTAAAAAAAAAACGTCAAATGCGAGTCGGACTAGCGCGCCGAGGGTTCCGATATACCCATAGTATTTTTGGAAGCAATAAAGTCCATTTTCAGGACCGCAAAACTAAATTTGTTTGTAAAGGTTTTTTGCAGATTTCTGAAAAACTGAGCAACTTAGAAAGATCGTTTTATTTTTGCTGTAAAGTTTACATAAACTTCTGTCAACTGTAATTAATTCAGATTTTTCCTTACTCAAACTTCGGAGATAAGGGGGGGGGGGGGGGGGAATGGTATTTTTTTTTACATGTTTCATCATAACTTGAAAACTAAGAAACTTAAAAAAATACAAAAATATATTTTAAAATGTACAAGTAAAGCCCTTTCATATGATACCCCATTTAACCTAGTAGCAACAATTTAAAATTGGGCCCCCCTATTTTGGCTCCCTTTACATTTACAGACAGACAGACAGAGCGGCACCATAAGGGTTCCTTTTTTTACCATTTTGGTATCGGAACCCTAATTACTACAGTTTTTCTGGTTAAAATACTTAAAATTTAGAAAAAAAAATTGTGTCGAAAATGACTATTACGTATCATTTACGCTTCCTTTCTTTAGTACCTGGGCGACTGAGCTTTGCTAGTGGTATCTGTAGCCCACTACAGTGCCATTTAGTAACGACTAGAAAAACTACAGTTGGCTACAGAGGTTGTAAAAATTATAACGCCTTATAAACTCTTAGTAAACCAGGGTAGAAGCCTTTAAAAATTATAAAAAGTAAAAAAAAATAACAGTAGATGAAAACCATTGGAAAAGGAGGAGAATATTATAAAAAACCGGCCAAGTGCGAGTCGGACTCGCGCACTGAGGGTTCCGTACCACCACATAAACATAATTGTATTACTTAGTTGAAATTTCAGTAAGTTAATGTGCTAGATTTTTTGAGTCTGACACGCGCTTGACCAAATTTTATTATTTGTTGTTATTTTATAGCTTATGCACTATAAAAATACCAATTTTCAAATTTGTAAGTGTTCCCGTTTTTAAATAGAACTAAAATAAAAATCGCCTCAGCGACCATCCCACTTGACCCCTCTCTTATATGAATGTTGTCGAAACGGGAGCTCACCACAATTGGTTACCATAAGTTGTGAGAAAAGTTGTAATATTTAATGATTTCAGACTTTTCCCATTATTTGTACTGTGAGACCTAGCTTCTTGCCAAATTTCATAATTTTAGGTCAACGGGAAGTACCCTGTAGGTTTTGCATTTTTGAATAAATGTATGGAGATGAGGACATAAAATGCCATATCTTTTGATTGCGTCTTTGTAAAAAATTGAAATTTTCAGATCTTGTGTGGTTCATGGATCCTAATACAGCGTGAATTTGTAGTGGTTTCGCACCCGAAGCCCAGTGATTCTGCTCATGAAAACAAGTAACTTTCCCGAAGAAAAAAATTTTTTACTCGAAAAAAATTTTTCGCCTCCCCATACAAAATGAGTCGATCCCGTGACCACTTTACTATGGAGAGGCGAACAAAATTTTTCGAGTAAAAAATGTTTTTCTTCGGGAAAGTTGCTTGTTATCATGAGTAGAATCACTGGACTTCGGGTGCGAAACCACTACAAATTCACGCTGTATATGGTATTAATTTCAACCTGATACCTTTACCCGTTCGTGAGATAAAGGGTCTTGACAGACAGACACACAGACAGACGGACAACAAAGTGATCCTATAAGAGTTCTGTTTTTTTTCTTTTGAGGTACGGAACCCTAAAAATGAAAGGAAAAATAATTTACGAGCGATCTGAGGTCGGGAAGGGGAAGGGGGTGAGTTTTAAGGGTAAAAAACGGTTTATCTCGATTTACTGCAAAACTACAAGTCCTTTGGAAAAAAATCAAATTGCAAAACTGTAGGTATTTAAAAGATCTACAACTTTTGTATTTACACTTTTTTTACACAACCTCAAAATTTATGTGAAAAATTCAAAAAACCAAATTTTAGGTTTTTTATCTTTTGCAAAAATATTTTTTTCAACACGAAATTTGATGAAACTTACCTTTTTATATCCCAAATACACTGTAATTTATTTGAATTGAAATATTTGTTTTTTCACGTTATTTTGATTAAAAATCGAAAAAAATCACCCTAATTTTCAGTCCGTAACTCACACGTCAAAATATCAGCGATTTTCAAAAATGTCTACTTTCCGACGGCGTCAAAAAAAAATATTACCATAGTAAATCTTCTCAGAAAATACCAAAAATCGAAAAAAACTCGAATTCATTTTTTTTTTGTTAAACTTTATAATATAGAAATTGATAATGAATATTAACATATTTTAAAGTCCATAAATCACACAAGATCTGAATATTCCAATTTTTTACAACGACGCAATCAAAAGATATGGCTTTTTATGTCCTCATCTCCACACATTTATGCACTAAAGCAAAACCTAGAGGGTATTTCCCGTTACCTAAAATCTAAAATTATGAAATTTAGCTCTCACAGTACAAATAAAGTTAAAAGTCTAAAATAATTAAATATCACAATTTTTGTCCCAACCACAGATTAAATAATAGTAAACTAACGTTTACAGATCCGACACTTCCAGGCGGGGTGCCGACAAATTTCAACCTTACGGTCTAAGCATAAAGTCGATACTTGCAGTGCACCGCTTAGGACACGTTTTTAAATCGCGGGTGATTGCGGACAGGTGGGCTAAAGCGATGATTTTGTCACTTTTTGAGATACTGAGCGAGATGCAAGTAGGTAATATTGTTCAATTAAACATGCAAATACTTATGTACCTATTTTGCCGCCATAAGCTTTAGATGACATAAAGAAAAGTTGAATCGACTGCCTCACCCAGTCGACTTCTAGCGCCGCGTTGCATACCTAGAGTGCGGAGTGCGGAGTGTCACAGGCCTGCCCCAACTAATAGTAACCAATTAAGGTGAGCTCCCGTTTCAAGAATTTTTCTATAAAAGAGGGGTCAAGTTGGATGGTCGTGAAGTTTTTAAAGTCAAAGAAGCTTTTAGTATATCATATGGTAGACAGGTACGGAACCCTTAGGGCGCGAGTTCGACTCACACTTGGCCCTTGGGATTTTAAGACTCCGAAAAGCCCCTTACAGTAAATTTTATCGAAATCGTTAGAGCCGTTTTCGAAAAACCGATTACAAATATACATGATGTGACAGAAAGGGTATATATACCCTTAGTCAGCCCTGAAGGATGTGATTCAGCCCATGAAACTGAACAAATTTCATTAAGAAACCGGTCGAAATACGAAAAAGTCTCTGAAAAAAATTGCCTCTCAAAAAATGTGCTATCAGCTGATTCAGTTTCTATGGAAGGTCAACATTCTTTTTCGTATTTCGACCGTATGTTTTTTAAGAAAAGTTGTTCAGTTTCATGGGCAGATTCACATCCTTCAAGGTTGGTATAGCCTTTTTGTTACACCCTGTCTTGGCACCCTGTATATACCTACAATAGTAAAGGATTAATGATCAATACACAGTTAAAAATCTGGGGGCACGGCAGTGTCCCCGCCAAGTCGAGCGCGAAGCAAACACTGCCGTACCATCCTTTACTGGAGCCATTTCGCCACATTTTCAGGCCCCTATTTGAGAACCTCTGGATAAGACCAGAACGCAGAAATTTTCGCCATCCAGTAAGCTGTAATTACATACTTAAAATCCAAAATTTCAAGTCTGTAGGTCATTTAGTTCCGAAGTTAAGCGAAAGCAAAGTTTCGCATTTATGACACTCACTCATGATTATCAAAATAGAACTAGTACTTCCCATAAACTCAGAAAGCTGAAATTTGGTAGAGGGTTAGGGTTTAATAGCCATATAAAGGGAAAACTATAAAAACTAGGATAATCGAAGATCTGGAGTACCTGGTGACTCTGATTAGAAAACACAAGATTAAATAAAGAAATTACACTAAAATATTAATTTCGCTCAAAATTTGGCCAAAATATAATGCATTGGACTAAGAGTGGCGGTGATACCCGAAAAAAAAACATAATAATAAAAATAAATCAATATGCCCACGTTTCTACAAAAAGAAGTGAAATCCCACCAAAAACATTCTGTAAAAAACTAGCCAAGTTTCGATGGAGCTGCTTGTTTATCTCTAAAAAGTAATGAAATCTAGACAAAGTCGTACCAAGTCTAAGGTTCCTTACTGCATTTTCTTTATTATTATAGTTAATGTTGTGTGACTTGGCCGTTGAAGGGTACAAAACCAGGTGCTCCATGACACCATTGCACCAATCTGTCGCCAGAACCGCTACCCATTGACGATCAACAACAGCTTAAAATGAGACACTAGCGTCCAATTACCAATACCAGTATGGGCTATTATCTCGCTTAACAAACAACAACATAGGTAGTTACAACAGATATAACATTACGTGTAAACAAATTTGACTTGTACCCACTAACGTATAAAGAATGTTCAACAGCCAAGTCACACAACATTAACTATAATAATAAAGAAATCGCAGTAAGGAACCTTAGACTTGGTACGACTTTGTCTAAATTTCATTACTTTTAGGGTTCCGTACCTCAAAAGAAAAAAACGGAACCCTTATAGGATCACTTTGTTGTCCGTCTGTCTGTCTGTCTGTCTGTCTGTCTGTCTGTCTGTCTGTCTGTCTGTCTGTCTGTCAAGACCCTTTATCTCACGAACGGGTAGAGGTATCAGGTTAAAATTAATACCACATATTAGGATCCATGAACTACACAAGATCTGAAAATTTAAATTTTTTACAACGACGCAATCAAAAGATATGGCATTTTATGTCCTTATCTCCATACATTTATTCAAAAATGCAAAACCTACAGGGTACTTCCCGTTGACCTAAAATTATGAAATTTGGCAAGAAGCTAGGTCTCACAGTACAAATAATGGAAAAAGTCTGAAATCATTAAATATTACAACTTTTCTCACAACTAATGATAACCAATTGTGGTGAGCTCCCGTTTCAAGAACATTCATATAAGAGAGGGGTCAAGTTGGATGGTCGCTGAGGCGATTTTTGTTTTAGTTCTATTTAAAAACGGGAATACTTACAAACTTGAAAATTGGTATGTTTATAGTGCATAAGCTATAAAATAATAATAAAATTTGGTCAAGCGCGTGTCGGACTCAAAAAATCTAGCACATTAACTTACTGAAATTTCAACTAATACAATTATGTTTATGTGGTGGTACGGAACCCTCAGTGCGCGAGTCCGACTCGCACTTGGCCGGTTTTTTTTTTAGAGATAAACAAGCAGCTCCATCGAGACTTGGCTAGTTTTTTACAGAATGTTTTTGGTGGGATATATATTTACACTTCCGCAAATAAATTTTAATTTCTTGACTTTTTTACTACATCGTTTTAAAATATACTAGATTCAATCTAGAAAAAAGCTAGATACATATTTTGCGTGCACTATCGGTTTCCGATGCGTCCTTGCATCATGCCAGGTTTAATCCCAGCCGATATTGCTCAGAGCACCCTATACTATACTATACTATCTTGGCATTGGATTTCTTACAAAAGATGGAAATACGATATATACTTACCTACTTATTTTATCCTGAGATACCGCCCCGCACATCTTTTGATGTCTACTTTGCCCGGGCGTCAAAAGAAATCTATTTAAATCTTTGCCGTGTGAAGGGCTACCATGAAAGAAAATTCACATTTTCATTCAACAAATTAAAATGAGGATATACCTACACATTATCATGGTTGTAATAAAGATATGGGCGGGCCGCAAAGAAAACAAGTCGGTAGTCTTTCTCCAATACATTTAATACAATGATGGGCAAGATAATGTGTAATTTTTTAGCGTTAAATAGTAAAACCGATAGAAGAGGTCACCAAAAATTGGTTTGAACGAGATCTAGTAAGTCGTTTTTTTTTACTACGTCATAAATCGTAAACGGCAATTCAATCAACTCAAATATAAATTTTAGTTACTTACATCACATAATAAAGTTTTATAGCATCAAAAATACCATAACTTTTACTTATATACGTACAGGTTTGTACGGTACCCTCAGTGCGCGAGTGGTTCGCACTTGGCCGGTTTTTTTTACTTTCGAGCGGAGCGAGAAAGGTATTGTATTCGTGAAAAAAAAAAGTTTTTCTAATTTTCTCAAAAATGTGGTCTATATCACTTATACATCATAAAAAACAAGTCTCCCAAAAATGGCCGTCCGTCGGTCGGTCGGTCGGTCTGTCCGTCACGCTTTGGCCTAGAGGCTAAACGAATGGTCCGATTGATTTTGAATTTAGGAGTTTTATGCAAATCCATCGAAGGGTTCTAAGTGGTTTCTTGCTGGCTCTCATTTTGAGGGTAGCTGTCATACAATGAAAATGAAAAATTTAAATTTTCTCAAAAACGGCTTATAGAATCTTGATGAAACTTTGCATGACCAAGCATCTCTATGTAAGATATCTTGCGCCAGTATATTGATCTGTGTAATTTCATATAAGGGGTGTTCCTGCACCACCAAATTGTAAACATGTGATTTACCTAAAATTGGTTCCATTGAGTTTATAAAAGTTTTCTATAATATTAATCCTGGATTGGTTGTCTACCTGACTGGATATTATTTATGATTTTTTAAATAAAATTTAGTAGGGTGTACCAAAAACTGAAAGGGCTTGCTCAATAGGCTTGAACAATTATCCATAAGGATCATGTGTTGGGAAATTAAAAAATCTCCATGCAAGTATCCTACGGTAGTATCCAGGGTGTTCCAGTACTACCAAAAGTTAAATATGTGATTTACTTGAAATCGTTTGAGATTTGTTTGTTTTTGACAATTTGAATTCTGAATTGATCTGTATATTTCATTCGTACATTTTTTGGAAAAACGTGAATAAAGTTTGTATTTCCATACTATGTGTATGGCATTACAAATTTAAGTTTGCGGTTGATAGTTTTTCTCTTGAGTAATGCTAGAAAGTAAGTGCAATGCTGCTGTACCATTTATTTTAGTTCTCTCTTGCTGTTTTATAATGTAACACGCTTTGATTTAAATACCTGAGACTGTGATAACGTTTTAGTTATTTTTCTACGTCTAATAAAAACTTAATTATTTAAAATTATTTTTTTGCCATTATTTTTTTCCTGCATCCAGTCAATCAAATTCAATACAAATAGGTTGTATTTTGCTCAAACATTGCTCAAACTATAGAATACATCATGTATTCTATGGCTCAAACATTCTTTTAAAATGACCATAGCCTCATTTCCCCCCCTCCCTTATCTCCGAAGTTTGCGAAAGGAAAAATCTAAATTAATTATAGGCGATAAATAAATAAAAATATAAATTAATTTTAATATTACAGAAAAAATAAAACGATCTCTCTAAGTAGTGAGTACAGTTTTTTTGAAATCTTCAAAAATCCTTTACAAAGAAATTTAGTCTTGAAGTCTTAAAAATGGACTTTATTGCATCTAAAAATAGATAAGTACTTGGAGGAGCTGGTAAGTACTAAAGTTATATCGGAACCCTCGGCGCGCGAGTCCAACTCACACTTTACCGGCTTTTGTGTATGTATGACGTATGTATGTGACTTGACTTATTTATCAAACTTCATTTCTAGAATTTTAGTCTACTTTTATTCCTACACTAGCTGTTACCCGCGGCTTCGCCCGCGTGGTTTTAGGAGTTGTCTATTTACTTCACATTCCTAGATCAAGTAAAAGAATCACTCAAAATGTCTCTACTACTACTTTACGTGTCTATTACAGCAGCCCATCCCAGTATTTTGTAGTAGTGAATATGTTATTGTGTTAGACCAAGGAGACAATTATTCAGTGTGATTTGTTATAGGCGAGTCATAAAAAATAGGGTAGTGAAGAAGTTTTAGTAAATTCACTCAATTTTCACTTTTATTAACTATGTTATGAGGGTTTGACGTTCGATCAGTGTTGGGTTAGAATTTGACATTTTTGTTTCTGTGTTAGTCCAAGGTGACAATATTTAGAGTCAGTTATTATAGGCAGAGCTAAAAAAGTTGTCAATGAAGGGATCGAATGAGTATAGCGGATGGATAATTTTCACCTTTATCAACTATGTCAGGACTGTTGGACGTGAGTGTCAGACGTATGATCAGTGTTGTGCTAGGAGTTGTGAAACCAAGTCAATAATAGTGAGAAATTGGGTACGAACTTTCACTTTTATTTACTTTGTCATAAGTGTCAGACATATGTCTGTGTGTGTAATAATTTTGCAGTTTTTCTCAAGTGACATTGTTTTTGTGTTAATCCTAGGAGAAAATCTTGAGTGTCAGTCATTACAGGCGAACCAAAAATGAAAACAATGAAGGGAGTGAATGAAAGAAAGGAGTATTCATAAAAGTCATATAAACTTTCATCTTTATTAAATATGTCATAAGTGCCAGGCCTGTCAGTGGCCTTACGTCACTTCTATTGATATGGTTTTCAAACTCCGTCTAACACTCATGACATAATTAATAAAGGTGATAGTTTATACCTTAGATTATGAATAACGGCAGCTTATACGAATTTCTTCCTAACTAACCAGTCACTCACATGCAAAAAATTGCCAAATTCTTTCAAAGCACTGATCGTATGTCTGATACTCATGACATAGTTGATAAAAGTGAAAGTTTAAACGAATGTTTTTCTTCGCTAATCAGTCGCTCACATGCGAAAAATTTGCCAAATTCTTACACAAAACACATACGATCTGTGCTTTGAAAGAATTTGGCAATTTTTTGCATGTGAGTGACTGGTTAGTTAGGAAGATATTCGTATAAACTTTCACCTTTATTAATTATGTCATGAGTGTTAGACGGAGTTTGAAAACCATATCAATAGAAGTGACGTAAGGCCATGATAAAGAGTGTTTTGATGGGAATGAGATGATTTCCCGAGGTAAAAAATAAACCTTTAGCACGCTTGGGCCCTTCAACTATCACCATGCAAAAAATCACGTCACGTATGAGCAGTGTTGTGCAAGGAAATGGAAAACCATTTAATAGAAGTCACGTATGGCTATATTAAAACGTGTTTTCCTATGGGAATGAGATGCTTGACCGCGGTAAGAAGTAGCCTATAGCACTTTCGAGACATTCAGCTATCATCATGCAAAAAATCACGTCAATCCGTTGCTCCGTTTTGACGTGAAAGAAGGACAAACAAACAAACACACTTTCGCATTTATAATATTAAAAGTATGGAGATAAGTATTGAGTATGGTTTTTTTGCCGACCAACAGGTTTGCACAAGTGTTGGGATACACTTACTTCATCATAACATCCCATGAAATGTCCACTACAGGACAGGGAACTCCCTCCAGAATTCAGGCTTTTGCTGGACAAATGTAGAGGGGAAGTACCATAGTCACATCGCTTGTTAGCGTTACGGCTGGCACCATGTACCGCGGTGGTAAGTGACCGCATTAAGTAAAATGTAAGATATAAAGGAGGATGCTGCTGCCCATCCTCCAGTTAACCCTTAGTCGCCTCTTACGACACCCACGGGTATGTATGTACACTTACTTACAGCCCTTAAAAAATACCCAAACTCATAATTCGGATATCCTGCGCCATCTAGATTGGTTCTTATGTTGATGGTTGGCTGAGGTCCACCCTGTTATTATTTAATCTGTGACCCTGTATAGTAAGTATAATAGAACACCAGTTGCTTGTGGTGGGCGCGAGGGAAGCCCGGGCACGGGGTGAGGAATCAAGGTTGGCAAGGTGCCAACAAGCAACAAGCTTTTGAATGGAGTCAGTGAAGCCAGGAGTGCAATGCAACAAGTACCCCGTATCTTCAGATTTTGTATTTGCGAACATAAGGTTATCTACACCACAAGCGCTTCTTAGTTTTTTATTAATCTCTCTCGGAAGATTGCCGTTGTAAGGTTGTTCTTCTTGCTTTCAGAGTATAAGGAATCGTCGCTAACGGCCGGCGTGCTACGTTCCTTGCTCTGTGTAAGGTCCTAATGAAATAGTGAACATAATTTTAATTAACCATATCAGTTTACAATTCATCAACTCAACCATATCAGTTTATAAGGTCCTAATGAAATAGTGAACATAATTTTAATTAACCATATCATTTTAACTAACCATAGGCAAGGAAGTTTGTTCTAGCTATTTTCCGAAAAAGAATCCTACTCCTTTGTAAATACGAAAAAACACGCATTTACTCGTAACGGTATCGCAATAAAGTGTCGCAGTAGTGTTAACTTTTTGTAACTTTAGAAATGGTGTCATAAGATGAGTTATAATTAGTGAAATAATCTTCAAAGGCTATCAAATTAAAGCCAACAATATAATCTATCTGTTCCAAGTATTCATTTAGCTGTAACTCACAGAATAGCTCATCCAGAGGTCTTTGAAGTGCACCCTTTCAAAAAAAGCTCGCATTTTTTACGATTTTTTTGCCACTTTTTGGTACATATCATCAGTTTTCTCACTCATTTAAAATGCGCTGGTGATACTTTTAGCTGCGCCAGCTAGCTAATTCCTTATTCTAGCCGGTGGAATCAACAGAAATTGTCAAAACTTTTTGGGAATGAAAATAACGGCAATACAAAAATTAACAAGAAAAAGTGGCATTTTTCCCGGCCTGGCCCTAATATGTTACTCAGACCTTGAAACTGAAAAACTTTCCCCAAGGAACATAGGTTGAAAACGAAAAACCAAATTTGACCTCCCATACAAAATGCGCTATCAGCTGTTGCAGTTTCTATGGGAGGTCAAAAATCGATTTTCGTATTTCGACCTATGTTCCCTGGGGAAAGTTGTTCAGTTTCATGGTCTAAGTAACATACTAAAATTATGTTGACTATTTCATTAGGACCTTATAGTATAATGTCCCTTCTCTTAGCTTAAAAAAACTTTGGCTTGTAAATTGTCTTCCAGCATTAGTAGATATCTTATTCATTAAGCATTATATTTTTTCACAGAGCACTGAATCGTCGTCGTGCGCCGGCCGGTACTAGAGATGGTAGTAATAATAATATTCGTGCCTCGCAAGTTCATGCAACTGCGATGCACGCAAATGCCAAAATTCAGCGGCCGCCAAAATTCGGTCTAATCCGTATTGTGCAAAATATTAGAATGTTGTTTTGGTGCGGTTGATAGTACTAAAACTAACTTTCCAAACAAATATACCCTGTGGTAATTGGGAGTTAGAAAACGCATTTTTTGAACAATTTTCATATTTTTCGAAAACACTACATTTAAGCCCATTCATCATCATCATGACATTCCATGAAACGTCCACTACAGGACAAGGAACTCCTTTCAAAATTCCAGCTTTTGCTGAAACAATGTGGAGGGGAAGTACCATATAGTCACCACGCTTGTAAGCGTCACTGCTGGCACCATGGACCGCGGTTTTTGGTGACCGCAGATTGTAAGGTGATATGATACACAGAAGGATGCTGCTGCCCATCCCCTGGTTCATCAACCCTTAGTTGCCTTTTACGACACCCACGGGTAGAGATGGGTTGGTACTATTCTTTGCCGGCACCACACTGGTAATGCTATGTGTTTTCTGATTTGCGACATAGTCAATGGAGTTATATATCTGCTGCTGTTTTCATACATTCCTCTCCCACTTTCACAACTACCTACCTCCGACTTTAAGGACACTGCATGTTATCCTACATCATCAAGTACAAGAAATTTGCAACTTTGTAGCGATAGTAGTGGCATACTAGGTCTACAAAATGTTGGTCTGCCAATCCGCAACCTGGCAGGTTTTGTAAGTGATGGAGCACACGAATGAAACCTATTCGTAGAAATAGAAGGTATTCTAAAAGTAATAAATGATACAGCAGCACTGCACTTACTTTCTCGCAATACTTAAGGAAAACCTATCAACCACATACTTAAATTTGTAATGCCATACACATAGTATGGAAATACAATCTTTTATTTACGTTTTTCCAAAAAAATGTTCGAATGAAATATACAGATCAATTCAGAATTCAAATTGTCAAACATTAAAAGAAACAAACATCAAACGATTTCGAGTAAATCACATGTTTAACTTTTGGTAGTACTGGAACACCCTTTATATGAATTTTCAAAGATCAATAGATACTACCGTAGGATACTTGCATGGAGATTATTTTAATTTCCCAACACATGTTCCTTATGGATTATTGTTCAGTTTAGTCTACTGAGCAAGCCCTTTCAGTTTTTGGTACACCCTGTGTACTAAATTTTATTCAAAAAATCATAAAGAATATCCAGTCAGGTAGACAACCAATCCAGGAAATAAAAATATAAAATAGAAATAAACTCAATGGAACCAATTTTGGGTAACTCACATATTTACGATTTGGTGGTATAGGAACACCCCTAATATGAAATTACACAGATCATTTGATACTGGCGCAAGATATCTTACATAGAGATGCTTGGGGGGTGATCGTGGTAATTTCAACGATATTACCAAAACAAAAACGTTTGCCTAAAACACTTAGTTAAGACTTAACATGACTTTTGAGGCAAACGTTTTTGTTTTGGAAATGTCGTTGAAATTACCACGATCACCCCCTTGGTCATGCAAAGTTTCATCAAGATTCTATGAGCCGTTTTTGAGAAAATTACAATTTATCATTTTCGTTGTATGACAGCTACCCTCAAAATGAGAGCCAGCCAGAAACCACTTAGATCCCTTCGAAGGATTTGCATAAAACTCCTAAATTCCAAATATGCTGTCAATCGGACCACTCGTTTAGCCGCTAGGCCAAAGCGTGACGGTCTGACCGACCGACGGACCGACGGACCGACCGACCGACCGACCGACCGACGGACGGACATTTTTGGGAGACTTGTTTTTTAAGATGTATAAGTGATATATAACACATTTTTGAGAAAATTAGAAAAACTTTTTTTTTTCACGAATACAATACCTTTCTCGCTCCGCTCGAAAGCAAAAACACCAGGTCTGCCTTGCACCTTCTTGGCAGTTACCGCAATGTAGGTTTCAGGTACCAAAATATTAAATTCACATATACAAAAATTGATAACGCCCTCCAAGTTTCCACAGGGTTTATTTAGGAAAATTGGGTGTAGCACTACATGTACGCTGAGCACTGATGGTATTTTTTTAGCTTTTACAAGAAAAAAAATATAGACTAGCTCAGTTATTTTCATACTGATTACATAGTGGTGCAGATCTGCAGCGACATCCGAAATGTAGTCATGTTGCTACATTTCACCGGTACCCTTGTTAAGACGAGGTCGAACCAATAACAGGAAAATGCCAATTAAATCACGTCGGAAATAGCCTCATGAAGTAAAGATACCCTTCCTAATTTACTTTGAACACGGCTCACATAAAACAGTTTTTAAGGCACCACGATATTCAACATTTTCCGGATACGGTAAAGCTTCTTGTGGAGTTTGCTCAAAGTTTTGTATGAAAATAAATAATGATACCGAAAAAGAGGGTCGTGTTCTTTGTGAAAAGAGTTTATTATTTATGTTTTTAATTTTAAGACACCATTTATAAGTAGATAAGAATGGAAGTTTGCCAATTGTTGTTCCATTAAATACTGTACGTTAAGGTTAGTTTAAAACGTCTAGCCTAATTTAACTATCTTAGACAGAACATCAAAGTCTCGCAATGAAACAAACATAAAATAAATATCTCGTAATAGATACAGATTTGAAATTTTGTACACAGGTTCTATGCACGTCAAAACTACCCACTAAGAAAGGATTTTGGAAAATTCATCTCCCAAGGGGGTGAAATAAGGGATGAAATAAGGTATGAAAGTTTGTATGAAAGTCCTTTGTTTCTTGAGTTAGATTCACACAAATTTGAATTAAAGCTTTGGTAAAAAATAAATAAACATGTGTTTAAGCATTCTTTTTTTAAATCACCCTTCAAGGGGGTGACAAAGGGGATGAAAAAGGTAGTATTTTGGATAGTTGGTTTTGAGCTCTTGGTAAAAATAAATCCTCTAAGGGGGTGGAATGAGGGATGAAAGTTTGTATATAAATCCTACAGTTTTGACATGAGGTACTTGAAATTTGGATTTTAGTTAATAATAAAAAGTAAAGAAACACGTGTTTCAGCAATTTTGACAAATCATCCTCCAAGGGGGTTAAATAAGGGATGAAAGTTCGTATGAAAATCCGACTAAAAATTTAGCTTTAGGCTAATAAAAATAAAGAAATATACATGTGATTTAGCGTTTTTGAAAAATCAGGGAGATAAGACATGAAAGTTAATATGAAATTCCTACAGACCAAAAAACGGGCAAAATTTACTTTTACGAACAACGTTTCAAATCGGAAAATATTGAAAGTGCTTTTACTCGTATCTATGGGATCGTTTTACGAACTATAGCTTCCTGTGCAAAGCCAGGGCGGGCCGCTAGTATTACATACAACAAGCACGGTGTGATTTGATTGGCAGAAACAGAAACTACTTTATTTATTACATAGAACAATACTGGCAAGTGACAACTTGTAACTCACTCAACCGTTACAAAAGCATACAAACAGCCTCAAACAGGCATTGTACAGCTTTCAGGATCCTTGGAAATGATATTTATTACCAGTGAATGCCAAAAATATAAATCCCACGATTGCCAGCACAAGATTTGCATGGGATGACCAAAATTTTTTCTGGTTTTTGACCTATGTTTCTTTGGAAAACTTGTACAGATACATGTTCTGAGCAACATACAAAAATTTGGTCAGGGGTCCAAAAATAACCCTGTACATACTCCAGGATTTTGCGGATTTTGTAATGAAAAGGCACGCGAGTTTAATAAAGTGAACTTTGGAACTTGATGTTGTACAAACAGAGCCAAGTTGAAAAATTTAGGCTATTTGTGGAGGAACTAAGGGTGGAGAGGAAATAGGGAGTGGGGGGGGGGGATCGTGAATGCTCGCTATACGAGCTGCAACATGAAATATTCATAGTAACTTGAATCTCTGACGTTGTTACGGCACCTAGGTAGGTACTTACACCTCATCTGGGTGCCTACTGTAAACGGCAGTCGTTTCTACGTTACGTGATGTCGGGAGAAGGATCTTTTAGGTAACAATATTATTATAACCAACGCAGTCTATTACGAAAACAGGGAAAACGTATTGTTGGGTTCTAACGGCTTGTCCACGGCTTTTCCGCTACGGTCTAGACAGCGAGCAATTTTCCAGTAAGTACACTATCTGCAAACCGCTGCGTGCAAAATACAGGGTGTAAGGGACGGTGTACCGAAAACTGTAAGGGTGTATTCACTCAATGAAACTGAAGAACTTTCCCAAAGAAACATTTCCGGGTAATTAAAAAAAATAACCTTTCCATACGAACTGTTCGATCAAAATGAGCAATTTGTATGGAAAAGTATTTTTTTTTTTTCATTTCCCAAAAATGATTCTTTGGGAAAGTTGTTTAGTTTCGTTGACTGAGCACGCCCGTTTAGTTTTCGGTACACCGTCCCCTACACCCTGTATAAACTGAAAGTGCATGATCAGTCAACATAACTTAAAAACTTTTAGTGAATAAAACTATCAAGAAATGAAAAAAATAACGGCATTTCCATACAAAATTGCAAACTTGATATGACAGTTTGTGTAGAGACTTTCATTTTCTCAAAGTTTTATTAACGTTGACTGATCATGCTCTTTCAGTTTTTGCCAATCCGTCCCTTACATCCTTGTAGCTTAAATTGCCACGCAGCTATCAATGGCAACTTGACCTAACCTTAGGCAACAACGCCAATACATTTTTTTGGGCCGATTGGCCTAAAATTAGGCCACAACATATAATAAACCTCTCGGATTCTCTGGGACGCATACGAAAATTGTTCTCCTCTGAGGTGTACCCATAGAAACAGCATGTATTCTATGGGTGTACCTATGTATAGCTTAAGCTCTTGACCGAAGAGGTTTTTTGCCGGCAAAAAACATGTTCGGTTAGTTATACTTCAAAACGCTATATTATACAGGGTGTTAGGCACAGCCTTCCGAATACTGAAGGGGCATGATCAGTCAACGACACTGAACAACTTTAAGGTGATCCGTTTTCCATACAAAAATTTAAATGACTTGCATTCTTACGCGGGACATAAAATTCTGTTGAAAAACGAACGAATACTGCTATTTTTAGTTAAATTTTTCGCTAATTAATACAAAAATACAGTTAATGTACTGAAAGTACTATTTTTGTTAGCTATTTTTGGTTCAATATTAGTTGGTACTTATTGCATTAAAAAATAAAACCTTATATTTGCAGCAGTGGCTCCATCTAGTTGCGTTCGGGGCTAAGCTGGTTTACTATCAAGTTTACAATTTTGTATGGAGACGCGGATTTTTTTTTTCGTTTCCTGAAAGTTTTGTTCAATGAAAGTTGTTCAGTGTCGTTGACTGATCATGCCCCTTCAGTATTAGGATGGCTGTCCCTAACACCCTGTATTGCATAAACCAGCAGTGTTACATATTGCGTTTTAATTAGAATATGTTGACAGTGATAATTTAGAAACCTACCGGTGGGCGACCGAGCTATGCTCACTATAAGGGCTCCCGCACACGACCGAGAATCGGTGACCGATTTTTTGTCGACATCCCGCTCTGACGTGTTATCACCTGCATCTTCCCTCCTTGTTCTGGCCGATAATCGCCCACCGATTCTCGGTCGTGTG
Source organism: Athrips mouffetella (assembly GCA_947532105.1). NCBI lineage: Eukaryota > Metazoa > Arthropoda > Insecta > Lepidoptera > Gelechiidae > Athrips > Athrips mouffetella. The sequence goes on along the minus strand of OX383956.1, from coordinate 27,038,248 downwards.
CGGGAGCCCTAAGTAAAATAACATCGGGTGAGCAAGCTATGCTACTCAACAACAAATGGCTCTGTAAGTTTCTTGAACGCACTAAAACGCGCTAAGAAATATTCAAAAAGACGGTGAAAACGAATTTTCCCAGACATGAGACCTAGCTGGATCGATTTTTTGCCCCCAAAAACCCCTGTATACTAAATTTGATCGAAATCGTTAGAGCCGTTTTCGAGAAACCGATTAAAAATATATATATATATATTTATATATATACAAATATTGCTCGTTTAATAGTGTAGGATTTAATATAATGTTGTGGAGTGGAACATTAGATCAAGTAAGTAGTATGTTCCTTGGATCAAGTTGACTGACACATACATAATGGTCGAGTTGGCGCATTTCATGGTATGCACCAAGTTCTGTTACACCTTGTATTCAACGGCGCAGAGGTGTCTACCTACTGTATGTAAATTGAAACGACTTACTATGAGACATTTTAAATAATTAAGGTTTAGACTTTCTGATTACCGGTCGTGTTTTTACTTTCGAGCGGAGCGAGAAAGGTATTGTATTCGTGAAAAATAAAAGTAAAACATGTGATTTACTCGAAATCGTTTTAGGTTTGTTTGTTTTAATGTTTGACAAATTGAATTCTGAATTGATCTGTATATTTCATACGAGTATTTTTTTGGTAAAACGTAAATAAAAGTTTGTTTTTCCATGCTATGTGTATGCCATTACAAATTTGAGTTTGCGGTTGATAGTTTTTCCTTGAGTATTGCGAGAAAGTAAGTGCAGTGATGCTGTACCATTTATTTTATTAGTTGTGACTTGGGAAGGGGGACCAAATCTCGTAGATAGCCATGTCAATTTTCTCTACGAAATTGTACCCGTTTTGAGATAATTGCTTTTGGTCGAGCTTCCGGCGTTACTAACCTATTTTTTTAGCCCAATCGTACAAATGAAAGCTACGTAGATTGTGTGGACTCCAAAAGTTTTCCACGCTTCGATTTCCGTCAAATGCTTCGTGAAAGAATTGTACATACTCCATTTACTTACATATAAGCACTAGCCCACTGAGCAAGGAATCACGTATATATGTCGCAGGAAAATCGTATAATTCGCTGTTTACAAACGGCGGGCAAACTGTAAACGGTCGGCAAATTGTAAAACGGCACCGACAGATTGTAAACGGGTTTAGACCTCTGGTGTGTTTTAAGTTGGTTAGCCACGGTAAACCCAACCTAGCCTATCCCGAGCAGGGATCGGTTAGGTTGGGTTAGGTTATCCTACGACCACAATTCACCACAAACGAATTACGCGCTGTTATGTGCATTGCCGCGGCGGCATTATGTGAAAATGACGAATTATCATTTTCTCGGTATTTGTAGAATGTCAAGGCATAATGGAAAACGCGGAATCATATAATTTGCCTGCGACATATAGACTCTGGCTAACGAAAGATGCGCAAATTAAAAAAAAACATCGTATGGTATTACTGACTATAGTCGGAAAAACTGTTTTGATACTTGTTTATAATGGTATACTTGCTATTTAAAAGTATCTTATTACAATAGTTTACTTCCCGTTCTAAGGCGATGTCCTACGTAGACGACCGCGACGCGGTTCGCGCGAATTTAATGCGAAGCGGTGCGGCGCGGCAAACCTATCCTACGTGCGCTTAATTTACGCGAATAGGGAGTATGCATGTCATATAAATTAACTAATTTTTTTTTATTTCCGATACTTTATTGCCCTGACATTACACCTAAACCATTATTTTCTTGTTTAGTGTGGATTTAAATGCACAAAATATTAATTAAAAAGTGATAAATAAGCGAGGGAAGTTCGAATTTGCAAAAAGCCTCGCCATTGGTCGAATCGAAACGTGACGTCACGCGCCATGTCGTAGTGTCGATATTCATACTGTGCTGTTGTATTTGGAAGAAAAATTCGGCTTAGCTCAGAGACCCTTTGCACAAGAAAGCTGAAATTTTGTATTAATACGTATTTTATTCACGCCGAGAAAGTGGTAATATAAAATCTAACAAAATATTTTTTTTAGGGTACCTCCCCTGCAAGTAAAGCGGGGGTGATTTTTTTTTTGTTCACCCCATTGTTTGGAGTGTCTTTAGATAGGTCTTTTAAAAATAATGTGAGTTTGCGAAGATAATTTTTCGGTTTAGGGATCCGTTTGCGTAATATTTAGCTTGAAAGCGAAATTGTTTGTTGGAATCACCCCGCCTTTCCTGCCAGATAAACTGTTGTTATTGGAAATGTATAAAAATTTAAGTAGTAGAATATATGATGAAATTGAAAGGACAACTATCACAGACAGCTAAGTAGGCTTTATAGCTATAGCGGAAATAATAAAAATTGTAATATCAGTCAGGCGCTAGGACCTGGCTGAACATATTAGGAGGTAAAAAGTTTATGTTATAAACCTTATGAAATACTTAAGCAAAACCTGCTCTGCGATAAAAAATCGTAAAAAAAAACTACAGAACCCTATACTGCGCGTGGCCCGATACGCACATGGCCGGTTTTATGAATTAGGGATTCGTTTGCGAAAAAATTTGCTCAAAAGGGCAATTTATTGTCAGGGTCGTGTCCCCTGCCAGCTAAACGGTTAATATGGAAACGTGGAAAAATATACAGTGCTTACCACCACATTAATATAAATAATTTAAAAGAAAAACAGCTAAGTTACCTTTACAGGTTAACGATAAATAGTCAAAATACTGAAAACAATGGAAATTGCAATCAGGCGCTGAATCTCGCTGTTCGTTAGGAACCTGCTTAACAATAATTATTTCTAAGATAACTATGGAACCCTATGCGCAAGGCTCGACACGCATGTTAACTATAAAAACATGATAAACTTACATTAAAGTGATCTTCACAACAATTTAAATACGATATTGAAAATGCTTCAGTTCCTCTCATCACCTTATACCATTTTTTTCGTGTTTTCACATCTCTCGGATCCGCAAAAACCACATTTTCTGTAAACTTCTCATAGTATTTGGGCACTTTGGCATAAGACAATACCTTATAAAATGTATTTTTAGCATTTTCCATCATCTAATAGCGAATAAAACTGGAGATCTTCAGGTTTTACTTTTACAAGCGTATAGTGAACAATACAGAACGCGGCATGTGACGTCATCCAAAACGCGCGAAAAATGGCGGCGTTTATCTATGTCAAATTTAATCGATTTTTCAAATATTACTTTATGAAATTATTTAAACATTTCCAACAGTAATTCTATATTTTACCATGGTGTAACGATGTAAGAAGTAAATTAAACAAATAAAAAAAATAGGTGAATATCCCTATTGTCCTTGTCCCAGACGAGTCGTTCAGTAGACCAGCCCACGAAGCGAGAATTCTAACCTCCTCGTATTTTGAATCGTTATTAATTGTTAATTGAAAAATGGGCTCAACCGAATGTTTTTTTCAAGAAATATATAAAAAAAAAGGCTAATTAATTTTTCCGGGAATTTTTCCCACACTTTTTTGCGTACAAAGATTGTTTTTGAAATTACAAACAAAACAATAAGAAAAGAATCAGCTAAATCGGTTGTACCGTTCTAGGGAGCATTAAAAATTGGCGTAAAACCTTATATAGGCTTATTCAGGGGCTAATATTATTAATTTAGTACCTGGGCGACCGAGCTTCGCTCTATAATAGCCGCCTAAACATTAAAATATCATCGAGTGAGCAAGCTATGCTACCCGCCAACAGATAGCGCTGTAGGTTTTTGTCTAAGACGTAAATGCTTAAAAACACGGGAAAAACGAATTTTCCCAGATATGAGACCTATCTAGATCGATTTTTCGCCCCCGACCGTATGGTAAATTTAATCAAAATCGTTAGAGCCGTTTTCGAGAAACCGATTAAAAATATATATTTATACAAATATTGCTCCTTTAATAGTATATGATTTAAAAAAAGACATGCATTAGAAACAGGGTCGATTGTCATAAAAAAAAATGTTTTGGGGAAAGTTGCTTGCAAGGAGGTTTTACTAAGCTTCGCTTTAGTAAGGAGTGTTTAATGCAAAAATCTTGCTACACAAATTTAGTCAATTGTATATTGTAATACGGTATAAATTCCTGTGATTTGCGAAGAAGAGAAATTGCTCACACAGTTGCCATAGCAAAACGAAATTGCGGGTTGGTAGGAAAAAATCTTTTGACATTATGCTTGGTTTTCATATAGAAAACCTTTTTAGAGCTAAATCTTAAAAATTTAATATTTTTCGGGTGCTTTTTGTTCTGTGATTTATCTAGGAAACTCTCAAAATTTTTGATCTAATTGTGTTGTTTAAGGTGATCTGTGACGGCCAGCTTAGCCCCGAACGCAACTGGATGGAGCCACTGCTGCAAATATAAGGTTTTATTTTTTAATGCAATAAGTACCAACTATATATGTGCAAAAAGTTGATTCGCGTAAATTTCATCGTGCAACTGCAACGCCTAACAACAATTTCGATGAGAAAAATATCTCCATATGTCCACTAAAGTCAATTACCCTCGTGCTTACATGAGTACGATCACTCACACATGCACACAAAGCACAACCGGACAGTTTTGACCGCACGCCCACAATCGTAATATTGAACCAAAAATTCCTAACAAAAATAGTACTTTCAGTACATTAACTGTATTTTTGTATTAATTATCGAAAAATTTAAGTAAAAATAGCAGTCGTTCGTTTTTCAACAGAATTTTATGTCCCGCGTAAGAATGCAAGTCATTTGAATTTTTGTATGGAAAACGGATCACCTTAAGGTCAAGCAGGTTATGTACTTCTTCATTGGTCATCAACCTTTTTGGTAATATTTTTGGTGGGGATTCACTTAACCACCACTGCAGAGTACATAATCACAAATTATAATGACTAAAAGATTTGTTTAGTATTTAAATAATATATAATTGTGTTGTTGATAAAAATGGACAAAGCAGGAGACGATCGAAGACATGACAGATTGACATCGTATGAAAAGTATAAACAAGTAAAAACTTTACAAATACCACGGAGGTTGAAATTACCTACGATACTTCAACACTCCTCCTTAATTTCATACCCAACGTGTCACTCTTAACACTCTTTCATCCTCTAACTCCCATCTGACTCGCGCACCACTCAAATTTCCCTTTCAGTAGTGGCTTTGTCAGACTATCTGCAATCATTCGAGATGTCTCTACATATCGAAGTGATATTGCACCATTTTCAACATTCTCTCTTATGAAATGGTAACGTACGTCAATATGCTTTGTACGTTGGTGATGGACGGGATTCTCTGCAATGGCTATAGCAGACTGGCTATCACTGGATACTGTGATACACTCCTCCTGGCCATTTGTAAGCTCAGCAATAAGCCTGCGTAAAAAGATTGCTTCCTTAGCAGCTTCCGAAAGTGCAACATATTCCGCTTTAGCTGTAGAGAGAGCTATGGTTCTTTGTTTCTTGCTTTCCCAACTTATAGCACCTCCTTGAGATAAGAGTACGTAACCACTATACGATTTCCTATCATAGGCACCAGCATGGCTTGCATCGGCATAGCCTTCTACGACAGCTTGTGTGCGTTTACCCTTCAGGTACTTTAATCCGAAACTCCTAGTGCCCTTTAAGTAACGAAGCACACGTTTTGCTATTGCCCAATGCAATTCACTATAGCAAGTGTTAAATTGGCTAAGGACGCTTACTATGTTAGCTATATCCGGCCTAGTACAAACTGCTAGATACATCAGCGAACCTATCAAACTCTGATATGGTATATTGGAATCTGGTTTGAAACCCTGTTCTGGTTTATCCAGTTTGTGCCAATCTCCTGGACATGATGGTGTGGCTGCTCCCTTGCAGTCTTCCATATTAAATGCTTTGAGGATTTTTCCAATATATTTCTCTTGATCTACCTTGATCGCATCCTTGTCTTGAGTAATGTTCATTCCCAAAATGAGCTCTGCTTTACCCAAGTCCTTCATCTCAAACTTTGTCAAGAGATCCTTTTTGACTTTCTGTAGTTGATCCACATCATTCAGCCGTAGACGGCTAGAATAGATAGATAGATGCAAGGTTCATTCAAAGACCTCTTGAATCCTAACTGCCTAAGTTCATGATCAAGTTTTAGATTCCCGGCTCGAGGAGCTTGCTTAAGTCCATATAGTGATCTGTTTAGACGACAAACAAAATTATCTTTGCCTTTCTCCTCAAAGCCTTCCGGTTGCTTCATGAATATCTCTTCAGATACATCTCCATTAAGAAAAGCTGTTTTGACGTCCATTTGGTCTATGTTTAGACCAGTCCTGGCAGCTAAATCCAGTAACATTCGCAACGAGCTGTGGCGTATTACAGTCACAGTACCCCATATGTAACAACTCTTTGCTCTTTGGATCAAACTTAGTCCTTTTTTGGTCTGGAATATGCATAAATGCTTTGCATCCAAAAATTCTGATCATGCTTAGATCACACTTTTTCTTAGTCCAAGCTTCCTCTGGTGACATGTTGTTGACAGATATGGTGGGTGATCTGTTCTTCAGAAACACAGCGTGATGAACTGCCTCAACCCAAAAAATCTTTCCAAGATTTGCTTCTTGCAGCATGCACCGAACTTTTTCACAAATTGTGCGGTTGGCCCGCTCAGCAACCCCATTTTGTTCAGGAGTGTACTCCACCGAGAGTTGGTGCTGGATTCCATTAGCCTTCAAATATTGATCCATCTGTTTGTTCACGTACTCCTTACCGTTGTCAGTTCTAAGTATTTTAACTTTACTGCCCGTTTGGTTTTCAGCAAACACCTTAAAATCTTTGAATTTTTCAAACACCTCAGTCTTTTGTTTTAAAAAATATACAAAGGTTTTACACGTATAGTCGTCAATAAAAGTTAGAAAATAACGATATCCACCTATAGAGTTCTCACTCATTGGACCGCAAACATCCGAGTGTACTAAGCCCAAAGCTTCAGTAGCTCTCGTTGCACCACTCTTCTTAAATGGTTGCTTGGTTCATTTTCCCATCAAACAATTAATGCAATCTAGTTTAGATTTAGAGTCAGGAAAACTTACCCCTGTTGTGATTCTTTTTAAAAGATGTAGATTCCTCATACCTAGGTGAGCCATCCTTCTGTGCCACAAGTCCAAGTCCTCACTGACTTTTGAAGTAAGTGCTATGTTCTGAATTCAGTTTTTAAGTTTAAAGACTCCTCTTTCTTCCTTACCTTTCACAGTAGGCCTACCACGTCGAATCTCACATTCTCCTTTCTTAAAAATCTCACAACCTCTGTCTGAAAAAACTACTACGTGCTGCTTCTTCACTATAGCACTCACGCTCATCAGATTAGTTCCTAGCTTAGGTACATACATGACATCACTCACTGTTAACCCTAATGACTGACAATCTACCATACCTTTTCCTTCAACAAATATTACATCACGATTCGCACAGGTCACAGGCTCTCGATCAATCACTTTGTAGTCCTTGTACCACTCTCTACGGTTCGTCATATGCATGGAAGCTCCAGAATCCAGAACCCATTCCTCTTCATCAGATTTTCCAGCAACAGCGTAGCCGTACGTGTGCAAGGCTCCTTTCTTAAGTTTAGGATTGTCGGGACATTCAGTCGCTCTATGTGGTCCGTCACATATATAGCACTTCAACTTCTTTTTGTTTGGCTTGTATTTTTGCCTTTTTGCTTATTTGATAATAAAGCAGAAGCTGAAACACTTGCACTTGTGCCTGCCGCGTATGTATCTTCCATTTGAAAAAGTTTGGTTTTGACATAGTCGGTTGTTAATAGTACATTGTTGTTTTCTATGGCTAGTCTCATAGGTTGGAACTGTAGGGTAAGTCCTTGTAAAAGAAGAGCTGCTAATAGTTCGTCATCAACTTCTTTTTCTATATCTGACAGTTCCTGTGCAGTAGCCATCATGGATGTCACATATTCTCGTACTGTGAAACTTCAAACCGACAAGTTTTGACAACAATCTGCACTTATTATTCAAGCCTTTATCTTCAAAAGCATTCCTCAGGGCTTCCCAGGCTTCTTTAGCACTCTTTGCACTTCTCACGTGCACTAGGCAATGAGGTTTTACCAGCAAACATATTTTTGCTCTTGCTTTCAGGTCACGCTTAGTACCTTGAACGTCCGTCGATGGGGGTGTTAAAGATACGTACTCCCACAAATCATCGTGTATTAGATACAATTCCATCAAGAACTTCCATGCTGCGTAGTTCGAATTGCCATCCAATTTCTCAAATGATGGTAAACCCATGCTACCACTACTCGACGGTAAACTCATATTTACACCACTAGTCGGTAAACTCATATCACCACCATTAGGGTTCGACGTCATTGGTACTGGAGTACCATCTCCTCTTTCTGCCATTTTCCGTTGCTGCGGCACATAACCTGGTGGGGATTCACTTAACCACCACTGCAGAGTACATAATCACAAATTATAATGACTTAAAGATTTGTTTAGTATTTAAATAATATAGATAGATAGATATTTATTTAATGGCGTCACATCCAAGATGTATTTTGCACAATGTCAAGTTAACAAATTATTATAAAATTATGGCGAGTTCGCCAATGTCAAGTGGAAGATTTACACAGGAATCCACATCACGAGGACGAGGGCCTGTGTACTATGATGACTCCGATAAGTTGATGGGGAAAATTATTGAAGTCTCGATGGGCCGCTTCTCTCCATCCAAAAATCTTGATAAATGCATGTATTCCAATCTTCTAATAGATGCTCATTTTCAAAGACGTTTACTGCATAACACCCAATCAAATTATTCATTAAACTCTTCAATAAACAAATAAAACTAAAATTGAAATAAAAACACGACCGCCATCTTCAAATGTTGAAAAACGAACCCCTTTAAATAATATATTATTGTGTTGTTGATAAAAATGGACAAAGCAGGAGACGATCGAAGACATGACAGATTGACATCGTATGAAAAGTATAAACAAGTAAAAACTTTACAAATACCACGGAGGTCAAAATTACCTACGATACTTCAACAATTTTTTAATACATTACTGGTATCCCCGTCTTTGACACATTTTTATATCATGCTAAATGTTGTTTAAAATCGCGTATTTTTTCTGCAAAAACAGTGAAATATTGTAGAGTGAATGGCTGCAAAATTGATAGTTATGCTATTTGCGGAATATTCTTCTATGGGTGTCCATTATTCCTTTAATTTTTCTATGAAAAAGCCGAACTGTTTTACGTATGAAGTAGGGTGGCTGTAATGTACGATATTTGAAAACAAAGGAAACTAAAAAGGTACAACCACATCAGTATTGTGGGATGTGAATCTGCAGAATCTGCCCATAAAACTGAACAACTTGTCCCAAAGAACATTATGATGAAATAACATTACGAGTATGATGAAGATATCTGAATCTAAACAAGAAAGAGAAAAACAGCTTGCATTAGTTTTAAAAGAAAATCAAACAAAACAATGGGAAGCCAATAATTCACACGCCTGCCCTGCGCTCCCTCGCGATAGATATTTCGAGCCATTTACGGTCAGCATCAAAGTTTTGTGCCGGGCATTATTGAGAGATTTTATGTGATGCCTTTGGGTTGGAATTTGTTTAAAAAAGTTTCAGATGTGGACAAATGTCACTTGGTAGGTAAGAATGATTCATTCATTTAAAAAAAAAACGATAGAATAGAGAACCTCCGCCTTTTTGAATTCGGTTAAAAAGTAGGTGGCTCCGGGCTCGCAATTAGGCCCAAATGAAGTTGGTTGATGATGAGTTTTTAGAAGAATACCAACAAAAATCTGTATCGACCTGTTGTTCCCGGACAGCCAGATGGCTCGCAAATATAGATGGACAGAGAGACAGCTGATGTTACGAAGGCTGTTCAATAAGTAGTGAGAATGAACAACATACTGGTTTTAAGTCTTTTAATGTTTGTGAGTATTGACAGTTTATTTCAGTAAAAAGATAGTGACAAAAACTTGGGCCACAATATTTAGAAACGTATAAATGAGGCAAAATTCAACAGCCAGTCCATATTTTTAAATTATTGTTAATCCATGTGAGTGAAAAAAATGTAAAGTCAGAACTGAATCGATGAAATAAGAAATAAAATCTTATATTTGTTCGATTATTTTGTAACATGTCGTACCTATAATGAATTTTGTTTATCAATAAACAATAAATCATAAAATACACGTCAAATTTTATTAATTGCTTTGCTTCTTGATGATGAGGCATGCACCACTGATAGATACTATAACGTAGGCATCCGCTAAGAAATGATTTTGCGAAAATCATCCCCAAAGTTACAACGTGGTTAATAAGAATGTCCGTCAGTTTCGTGGATCTTCAAATTTTGTGTCTAGGCTGGCCATTAAAAATTAATGTATATGTGTCTCAGCGTTTTTGATTATTTCACCCCCGAAGAGGTGAAAAGGGGGATGAAGTTGTTGTGTATGAAACGTCCTTGATTTGCAAAGAAAAAAACACTTATTATTTAGCCATTTTGGTTGTAATCTTACGCAACTTACATCAATGTTATTTTAATTTCAACCCTTACTTGGGGTGAAAAAGGAGATAACATTTTTACATGAATTTCTTATTTTTTGAAGGAATTTTCACTTTTATTATTTTTTTGTGGTTGGAAAATGCATCGTATATCTGTGTTGTTTGAATTTGGGGATGATGGGAGGAAAAAGGGGATGAAAGTTTGTATATGAAGTTCTACATTTTTGAAGTGAAATTCATTAAGCATACGGCTTACGGTTAGAAACAAACGCAACGTAATATCGGTGTTGATGAAATTTCAACCCTTGTCGTGAATAGGGAAATGAAATTTTGTAAATCAAGTAATTTTTTGAAGTAATATTTATAGTTTGAAACTATCGCGACGTATATCGGTGACACATTCGGTGTTGTCGGAATTTCAACCCTTGGGGTGAAAATGAGGATGAAATGTTGTGTATTAAGTTTTCCCTTTTGAAGTAAAATTTAGTTCAGTATTTGGAAACTAATGTAATAAATTTTCTAGCAGTTTTGGGAAAACATCCCCAAAGTTAAAGCAATCCGGATTTAGGTAATAATTTCAAGTAGGCATTAAATTACTTTTTGATAAATTTTCTAGCAGGTTTGAAAAGCATTACTTCAAGAAGTAATTATATTATATATTCACTACCTATTTTTAAATCTAAACTGCATAACTTCTTACTTAATAAAATTGTACCTTAGTTTGCAACTGAGTTTGTATATATTTATATGTTATGTATTTATTTTTTATTTATATGAGTATATTTTGTTTTTATTGTAGTTGTACTTACATTAAATATTATCTATATATTGGCATTGGCACACTACTACAGTTACTAATTACATTTTCCTACAAGCAACTAAGGTTGTCCGGAAGAGATCGCTTTAAGCGATAAGACTGCCTTTGTCCACCCTAGTTTTAAGAGTCTCCTGTGTATTGTTTTGTTTTTGTGTGACAATAAAGATATCTATCTATCTATATATATTCTTTATTGCACATTTAACACATAGAAAGTAAGTAGGCGGGCTCATCTCTACAAGAAATTTATTCCAGCTAACCCATGGTTGTGAGAGAGAATGTTCAAAGCGGGACACGGTCGTGCTTTGTAACCAGAACTAAACACAATTTAATACTAGAAGTTAATACCTAAATCCGAATTGCTTTAACTTTGGGGATGTTTTTCTAAAACTGCTAGAAAAATTATTATTACTTCATCGAGATAATTTGGATTTCGTATTGGGACTTTTGAAAATCATCCCGCAAGGGGATAATAGGGGTAGAAGTTTGTATGAAAGTCCAACTCTTTAGAAGTGTCATGGATTAAAATATCAATTTAGGGTTAAGTTTCAAAGTATCAATAAAGTGGAATAGACAAGTTTACCAGCAGTCTTGACACCTCAGCCACCAAGGGGTGAAAATAATAATGAAAAGGTTGAAAGTTACTCAGAAAATCCGATTGTTATAAGTGAGATGTATGGAAATGTTGTTTTAGATTTAAAGTAACAATTAAATATGGAGAAAGATAGATAGGGTTAGATCGGGATACATAGGGATATAGATAGGTATATATAGAGATAAATAGGGAGGGATGGGAATATATAGGGATGGATGGGAATAGATAAGGATGGATAGGGATATACAGGGATAAACGCATGGACGGATAATTAGATATGTGCAACAAGCACTTGGATACAAAACCAGTATAAGCTGAACAAGCCCTACGCTAGAAACACTCGAAACCAGAGACCCGCTCATGGTCAAAGTGTTACCGCTGACTAGGCCGTATGTACATCGAAAACCATCCCCCAAAAGGAGTAAAATAAGGGTTAACAGGAGTATGAAAGTCCTACTTTTTAGAATCCAGATGCAAGACAATTAATTAAGGTTATGGTAGCAATGAATCTTAATTCGGTATTCGGCCTTAGCCGAATACCACGCGAAAGAAGACGCGGACAACAGCTAGTACTATTATAACTTTCTAAATCTGGCACTGCCATAACAGTGGGAGGTATGTAGCCTCCATAATACCGAGCTTGACAAGTTCACTGAAATAGTTTTCCAATCCCCGATTAAAGTCAAAGCCCGAAGTTTATTACAAGGCTTTAGCCCGCTTCTCTCATTCCAAAGTAAGTTTAGAGTAAAATAATATGCTTTTGTGATAACTTTCAGTATTGAATTAATGTTAGTCCATTACTAGCCCGAAAATGACCAATGTTAGGCAAAATCCCACCCACTAAGTATTAAAATAAACAATAATATATATCATCGTACAAATATTGCTAATTTTCTTTAAAGGAATAAATAGACTTGCTGATTCTCTTCATGAAACAACTTGAAATAAATGATACAGCAGCACTGCACTTACTTTGTGGCGATAGGCAAGTAAAAAGTATCAACTGCAAACTTAAATTTGTAATTCCGTACACATTGTACGGAATTTTCCAAAAAAAGTTGTAATTAAATATGCAGATCAATTCAAAATTCAAAGTGTCAAACATTCAATCAAATTACCCGTGATCGATTTCGATTAAACCACATGTTTAAATTTTTGTAGTATTGGAACAACCTTTATATTTGTTGCGCTTCTCAAATAAGTTGTTCAGTTCAGTCTACTGAGCAAGCCCTTTCATATTTTGGTACAGCCTGTATAGAAGATTCTTGGAAAAAAATAACAAATTAAAAATCATCTAGTCCAGAATTAAAATTATAGACAAAATAAACTCAATGGAATCAATTATGACTAAGTAAATCACATGTTTACGTTTTAGTAGTACTGGAACATCCCTTAGGGCTCATTCACACGGGATCCGTCATTGACGATTCGTCAATAAATACGTCATGTCGGAATGGATGTTCACATTGCATATGGAATCGAAATTTTCATGTGTGTTTTTTGCCAATTACGTGTTTTTTTGACGTATTCGTCATTTTTCACGATTCGTGATGCGTGTGAACACGGGCATTTAAAAAGCATTGGCATCGTCAAAAAATACCAATCTTCCTCGTGTGAATCAGCTCTGATATGAAATCGTTAGAGTATAAAATGTATAAGGACGCCTAAATAATGTCGACCTGTATGGTGAGGGGAGTTACCGGTACAGCGCGGTTGCGTTCGTCGACGAGGGTGTCGGTGATGGAGAGCTGGCCGTCCACGACAAGGATCTGCAGACCGAGCCGGTAGACGCCCAGCACCCGCGGCGCGCTCCAACGTCCTCGCGCCACCAGCTGCAGCGTCAGCACCTCGCCCGTCCCAACCGGCCGCGCCACTGGCCACTCGAACCGCTAGCACACAATAGAACATTACTTTAGAGGTGTAAACAGATAGTTCGATCCCGAAATTTGGCGTAACCATTCGAAGTATCGAACTGTCTTTACTCCGAGGCAAGTATCTATACATACATAGATTTTATATTTTTTATTTAAATTACAATTATTAAATTTATCGTAAAAAGTCATGCTTTTTATCCTGAAAGGGGTAAAATCGTTTGCTCTCTCTTATGAAACACGAGAAGGTGTAGAAAAATTAACATATTGACTTCACCATCATCGTTTTAATCATCATATCAAACGCAGCCCAAACACGTCCTTTGCTAGACGCAGGCCGTGGAGTCCATGGATCGATTAGCACGCCTGGCCCGCGCACCGCATCCCATTCCCAGCAATATTTATTTTGCACATTAACGGTCAACAGATTAAAATTAAACCTATATTTTGGCTGATCAATGACATACATGATTCGAAGTAACTCCCTCAACGAGAGCCAAAAAATGCAAGAAATATGTTATTTTATGTGGTTTTTAAATTTAATGTAATATAAACTTGTTTTCTAACTGCAGCTATCTAGGCAGTACTTACTAGGTTTACAAAGGAGGAATGTAACTTCTTTCCGAAGCCGAACTGACCCACTTTTTGCAAGGCCACTTCAGTGCACACAAGAAAACAATTTCAAAAGAAATCTATTTGCAACGTAAACAACAAAGAAATGTGCTTATAGTACTTTTCGTATTACGACATTAGAGCAAAATGAACAACAGAATCAGTTACCAATGTGTGTTTATTTATTTAATTTTTGGAGAACCAACAGCTAATAATAACGTAGGGTAGGTGGGCCCAAAGCGGTCACCTTAAGGTAAAATGTCAATAATTTTCATTCAGAATGATACAAAAACAACCCCTGTTTATTATAAGAAGCCTTACTTAACCCTCATAAAGTACTATTGGTAAAACTTGCCAAAAAGTTTAAAACTAAACGAAACATAGGCATTTTAAAAACCGTCCAAGTGTGTGTCGGGCCACGCGCAATATAGGGTTCCGTAGTTTTTTACGATTTTTATGGCAAAGGAGGTGTTGACTAAGTATTTCATAACATTCATAACATTAAATGTTTACATCCTAATACTATGCGAGGTCGTAACGCCTGATTGCTACGAGTACTGCTATTTACATTATTTCCAGTTTACAGCTATAGCTCATTAACCTGTGAAGCCTAATTAGCTGTGATAGTTTTCCTTTTAATTTCATCATATTTACTACTACTATGATTTTTTCATATTAACTACCGTTTAGCTGGCAGTGGGGGGGGGAACGATTGACTCCAACAAAAAATTGCGCTTTCAAGCTGAATATTTCTCAAACGGATCCCTAAATCGAAAAATGATTTTCACAAACTCACATTATTTTTAAAAGACCTATCCAACGATACCCTACACAATGAGGTGAACGAGAAAAAAAAATCACCCCCACTTTACTTGTAGGGGAGATACCCTAAAAAAAAAGATTTTTAATTTTAAATTTCAGCTTTCTAGTATGAAGAGTCTCTGAGCTAAGCCGCGGACAGACAGACAGACGGACATGACGAAACTATAAGGGTTCCTTGTTGACTACGGAACCCTAAAAACCCTCAAACTTCCCGCTTTGCCCGAGAGGGGGTGGGCCTAAAGTGGACACCGGTTTCGGGCAAAGTGGACATCAAAAACCACAATTTTGTTTTTTAAAAATTCCTATAAAGGATCAGTATTTAAAATTAAAACTTTTTATAAATGAAATAATCAACATTTATTACAACACCTACTGTCTTAGAAAAACATAATCTTATCAAAATTAACGAACAAAACGGAAAATTTCGTATTTACCTCTTAATTATCACAAAATAAGGATTCACAGCTTTAACTGTTCTTCAAAAATGTCTTCTAAAAGCGTTAGTAACATGTTCTAGTTTACGATAGTCATTAAATAATCGAATAGGAACATCGAATATAGTAGAGTAACAACAATCTTACATAAGTCAGTCATGTAAGTAATCTAACAATAACAATTTTGTCCAGCATAGTTATATAGATAGTTCCAGAAATTCCGATTTAGATAGCCCGAAGAACCTATCATTCTTAGAGAACACATATTCTAGAAGCTCAATGTCTTGTTCAGAGGAGAGAACTGTAAGAAATCGTCAAAGTTTCTTCTCGCACGACCCTGATTTGAGGTGTCTTTGCAGAGTTTTTCTTGGGATACCGCATTTACTCGTAGTTGCTACAAATTTAACAGCCTTTCCTTGTTATTTCACCTCTTGCATTGCTTGCATGCCCGAGGTTTCCCATGACGCCTGCGAAGTTTTTCTTTTGTACTTGTTTACCATCTGGAAATCGTCATCATCATCTGGAAATAAAAGCAAAGCTTAATAAGAAAAGGTACAACTCGGGCAAAGAGGGCACGTGCCCTCTTTGCCCTGCCCGCTTTTCCCTTTTTCGACACTTAGAAACAACCACCAAAATAGGTATAACCTCAAAATTGAGAGACAAGTGAATGTCAACACTAAAAAAAACAATCAAATAAACAGTTAACAACTAATGGTTTGTAATTATATCATAGTATACACGAATGTATTCAAAACACAAGCAACATACCTCGCAATTTTTTTTTTAAATTTTTTTGCGCAGCGTCGAAACCCGTGACAGCAGGTTCACCGGGCGAATGTCGCGAGGTGAGCGGTGTGGTGGGTGTGGGGGGAGAACACACCGGGACACTAGAACGCGGACATTTTTGAAATGGTTGTGTAAACGAGAGTGCCCGCTTTAGACAGTATGCCAGCATTGGGCCCACCTCCCTAATAATACTACTTATAGCTACAAACAACCAAATAAAGGTTATTAAACTAGCTGATCCATCGGGACGGGTCAGTATGGGAGAGTCTGAAACTATAAGATACTAGCTGTTGCCTGCGACTTCGTCCGCGAGGGATTCTATCTATCTATCTATCTGACCATCCATCCATCCACCCTGCCGTCTATCTGTCGTCCGTCCGTCCGTCCAACTATCTGTCCAACCGTCTGTCAAACCCTGTCCCTGCCCCTCTCCCCCTCCCGCTCCCTCTCCTCCTCCCTTTCTCTCACCCTGTCCCTCTCCCACTCCCTGTCCTTTTCTTTAGGTTTCAACATTTCTTTAGGTAATGTCAATTCCATACATTTTCATCGTTCAAATAGCTTTGCGATAGTAGAAAGCCGCTTGTCTCCAGGCCCCAGTTTGCAATGTACGCACGGCAGCAAGCACGTAGAAACAAAACCAGTATAAGCAGAATCAGCGCTACGCTAAAGACGCCCGAAACCAGAGACCAGCTCAAGGTCAAAGTGTTTCTACCGACGAGCACCCGTGAGTTCTCGTATTTTCTCTATCAGTCATAAACATATACCTCGAAACTCTTTTCGATTATGTCTGAATGTAACAGGTAGCCTACCAGTATGTAATAAATATTCTATCTCAGTGTGCATGTATGGCATAAATATTCATGGCAACGGGGTTACAGCGGCTTCGATACCGAACAAACACAAATCCCATTTTGTTCTCGTGCCCGCAAAACGTGTCACGTATTATACTGCTTTTTAAAATATACTGTACACTGCACTGCTCTCTCACATAATATACTTTTTGAACAATAGAAATAAAGTAATGAAGTATTGCAGCTTTTGCAATTACCTTAATAGAAACAAAATATCGATTTGTGGACTTTTAACGTAAACAGACAAACAGCACCAACCGCGAGCTTAACTCGAATATTATTGGTTTTTCATAATTCACTAAGTAAGTAGGAATATGGTAAAAAACTGTTTTAGATATAATTCCAGTTAGTTCCAACAGAAATCAATAGCCAGATTAATTATGGTTGGTAAGTAAGTTGTTTCTTGAACCACTAATGTATCAAAACGAGTCGTTCATCAATCACAATGAGTACAGCTCACGTAGTAAAACAAAAGCATTGTGCTATCAAATAAAAAAGAGGAGATTCTAAAAGCCATATAAATCATCCCAGCGCATGTTGGCTTTACCGTTGCACATTTTCGCATTCGCAGAATGTCACACCTTATCGTGACATTGTGCAAACGTGACATTCTGCGATCATGACATTCTGCCTAACTTCTACCTGTAGGATCATGTATTTGTAACTTGTATGTGTACTCTTTGGTCTGCGGAAATTTGATCATGTCTCTGACTATCGCACTCAACTTCAATGACTACCTATTCGTCAACGAAGGAACTGTCACATTCTCTCTCTCCTATACACTATCCTCTCCAACCCTTACTCCCCTCCTTACCTAAAAAACCTCTTCAGCTTTCGGTCCTCGTCTCTGAACCTTCGTTCCGGCAACAACCTCTCCCTTGACATTCCTTCCCACTCCACAGATTTATATTCCAAATTATTTACTGAACAAGCTATCTCTCTTTGGAACAACCTCCCCGAGTCAATCAGGCGGGCTCCGTCATTGGACAGTTTCAAAGCACGCGTCAAAAGGCATTTCCTTAATTCTGTTTCTTCCTAATATATAAGTATTGTATTATTTCCTCTCTTTTATAGTAATTTTATGATATATATTAGTCTATACATATTATAAGATATATATTAAGTTTATTTATTTTAATAGTATCTGTGTATTATGATGTAATATATTTAAGTATTTTATGTACATGGTGTATTTTTATGTAGGATTATTATAAGTAGCCACCAACCCGCGTCGCATTATCCACTATACGCCCATTTCAACACCTAAAGGTTGCCTGGAAGAGATTGCTACTTTAGCAATAAGGCCGCTTTTTGTACTACTCTGTTCTTTTTCTGTATATTTCTGTAACTATTTCTTGTATTTCTTGGTGTGCAATAAAGTATATTTGTAATGAAAACTTGTAACTTTTTCTTGCAACTTGTACTAGTAACATGTACTTGCAACTTGTACTCTTAACTTGTATTTGTAACTGGAACTTGTATATGTAACTTGTAACTTGAACAAGTACGTGTAACTTGTACTTGTAACTTGTACTTTGTAGGTAATAGTTTGATTTTCTCTCACACATAAAAATTGTTACTTTTTATTTGTACTTGTAACTTGTACTTGTAACTTGCACTTGGAACTTGTACTTAAAACTTGTAACTTTAATTTGTAACTTAAACATGTAACTTGTAAATGTAACATGTACTTGTAACTTGTGCTAGTTCTTGTAACTTGTTTTCATACGTAGGTACTTGTGCGTGCACTTGTAAGTAGGTACTACTTGTATTATGCTCTACTGATACTACTTGGAGAACGTGACATTCTGCGGGCGTGATTTTATGCGATCGTGACATTCATCTGGTTATATTCATTCTGGGAACGAGACATTTTGAGAACGTGACATTATGAGGCGGGAGGATGCCAATAAGTACGAGTATGTTTACAATGCGTCCGGAAATAGATGTCCATTTTCATGACGTTCCCTTTGTTATGTAATAGTAGTTTATGCCACTGTCAGGTAAAGATAGTCATTGAAACATGAGTGCTTGTTTGTGACATGAGGCGCACGAATGTTACAATGACTAGTTTGCAATCAGAATGTTACAAATGTTACAATGACTAGTTTGCAATCAGTGTTACAATGACTAGTTTGCAATCAGTGACATACATTACTTTTTCTACGAGCATATAAATCGAAAATAACATATCGACTTTGTTTACTTTTGTCGTAATAGTAGAGCACTAGAACACCTCCACTTTTTAGGGTTCCGATACCAAAATGGTAAAAAAAAGGAACCCTTATGGTGCCGCTCTGTCTGTCCGTCTGTCTGTCACACCTCTATATCTCAGCAACCACTTATGCTATCAACCTGAAATTTGGAATAGTTTTAGAATATAGTTGCCCAACTTAATTGCACAAGAAAAAATTTTGAAAAAAGTATGATTATTAATATAAAGGGGGCCAAAATAGGGGGGGCCAAATTTCAAATTGTCGCTACTAGGTCGAGTGGGGTATCATATGAAAGGGCTTTACTTGTACATTTTAAAATATATTTTTGTATTTTTTTAAATTTCTTAGTTTTAAAGTTATGATGAAAAATGTCAAGAAAAATACCATTCCCCCCCCCTTATCTCCGAAGTTTGAGTAAGGAAAAATCTGAATTAATTACAGTTGACAGAAGTTTATATAAACTTTACAGCAAAAATAAAACGATCTTTCTAAGTTGCACAGTTTTTCAGAAATCTGCAAAAAACCTTTACAAACAAATTTAGTTTTGCGGTCCTGAAAATGGACTTTATTGCTTCCAAAAATACTATAGGTATATCGGAACCCTCGGCGCGCGAGTCCGACTCGCACTTGACCGGTTTTTGGCAATGAAGTCCTGTTGAGTTTCGTACGCTGCCTTAATTATTTCGGTCGGCGTGAATATTTTACTCATATTTACAAAATTTCAATATTTTTTTGACAGATTAAATAAGCGCGAGGATATAGAACGTAAATCACTACGTATGTATCAGAACGTAAATCACTACGTTCATGTATTACAGTGAATATATTTCTCTTTCTTTCACACTGCTGCATCTATGCTGCATCCCTCTCGGCCAGCCGTAATATAATACTGTGAATAGGGAGGGGTGCAGTTCTTTTTTTAAGTTTTTCCACAGATTAAATAATAGCAAACTAAGTTGTCCTTTATGGCGTGGTAACTTGCATGGCATCCAATACAACGTAGTATTAACGTAATTTTGTTTCCAGACCTAACAAAAAGCTGAAAAAATAATATGACCGTATTGTAGACAGTTGCATTTATAAATATTACGCAACTTTTGTTGGAATGGCAATGTTTGTGATACTGTTTCCGGTTTCGTATTTCGAACTTTAACAAATGGGTGTAGAAAAAAGTAGTTTCACTACCATGTAGCAAGCAAACACGAAACAAAATAATAATCATTTGTAAAGTATCGGGGGGCACGGCAGTGCCCCCGCCAAGTCGGCGCAGTGCCTCCGCCAAGTCGAGCGCGAAGCATACACTGCTGTACCATCCTTTACTGGAACCATTTCGCCGCATTTTCAGGCCCCTAGTTGAGAACCTCTGGATAAGACCAGAACGCAGAAATTTTCGTCATCCAGTAAGCTATAATCACATACTTAAAATCCAAAATTTCAAGTCTGTAGGTCATTTAGTTCCGAAGTTAAGCGAAAGCAAAGTTTCGCATTTATGACACTCACTCATGATCATCAGAATAGAACTAGTACTTTCCATAAACTCAGAGAGCTGAAATTTGGTACAGAGTTAGGGATTAATGGCTGCATAAAGGGAAAACTATAAAAATTAGGACAATCGAAGATCTGGAGTACCTGGTGACCCTGATTAGAAAACACAAGAGCCCAACCAAACTGTTAGAGATCGACATACCGCCTTTACAAAAAATATTAAACTTGGTGGGCCACTCATTTGACGTCAAAAATCGAAGGTCTGAAGTACCTGATGAACCCTCAGCTGGTCTCAGCTGTATTAGAGATATTACCATATCTCCAATACAGCTGAGACCAGCTGAGGGCACCATGCAGGGGGCATACTATTGGTACATAAAAAAATCGACTGTCATTGCAAAAATCCAGCGTAGTGGGACACATCTTCTAATCTAATTTAATCTAGCCTATAGCGTCCCACTGCTGGGTGAATGCCTCTCCTTCTGCTCTTAATACGCATATAAATAAAATTAAAGGAAAACTCTGGATAAGACTAGACTGGCTTTTATACTTATACTTACAAGTTTACAAGAACAAATAGTCGAACGATAAACTTTATTCTACTCGAACATTACACAAAAATAAATAAACAAATTACACTAAAATATTAAATTCACTCAAAATTTGGTCAAAATATAATGCATTGGACTAAGAGTGGCGGTGATACCCGCACACGTCGCTAGATAGCGCTGACTGTATTTTAAAACGCGCTTACGTTTGTTTTTCCGATAACCTTATATGGCGAAGTGGCAACCGGCCGCGTTACAGTCGTTTACGACATTCTTCTACTGCGCCTGAACGTTTGCTAGGGATTAGGAGGGATTATTTGCATTTCGTTGATTTCGCTTATTATTTCGTAAGGTTTGCTAAGGTAAATTAGCAGGTTGTTTTTATAACAATTCGAAGATTTTAATAGGTTAGGAATTTTATGATTAGTGACGGATTACTGATTATTACTTAATTATTATATTTAAAAGAAGTTTTAATTGAATATTTTATTTAAAAGAAAATCTAATAAAATAAATCAATATGCCTACGTTTCTACAAAAAGAAGTGAAATCCCACCAAAAACATTCTGTAAAAAACTAGCCAAGTCTTGATGGAGCTGCTTGCTGCTAAAAAGTAATGAAATCTAGACAAAGTCGCGCCAAGTCTGAGGTTCCTTACTGCGATTTCTTTATTATTATAGTTAATGTTGTGTGACTTGGCCGTTGAAGGGTACACAAGGGTACAAAACCAGGTGCTCTATGACACCATTGCACAAATCTGTCGCCAGAACCGCTACCCATTGACGATGGAAAATTGCCACTTGGAAAACGTTAATTCAATAACCAGTCAATTGTAGGCTTGATAAAGCTGCGTATTTCATTAATACTTATGTATAGGCGAACTTGAATCAAAAAATATTAAAAAATATCCAGTACAGACGGACTTCTATCAATGATTAGAAGTCCGTCTGTACTGGATATTTTTTAATATTGTTTGTTTTACGTCTATTTTATGTTAGATCGGTGGTCGATTTGACGCTCCAAAAAGAAGACAGCAGAAGTCAGCATTGTCAATGCTGAATGCATGTGTTTCACAATCAACAACAGCCTAAAATGAGACACTAGCGTCCAATTACCAATACCATTATGGGCTATTATCTCGCTTAACATACAACAACATAGGTAGTTACAACAGATATAACATTACGTGTAAACAAAATTGACTTGTACCCTAGTGGGTTAGTTTAGTACGTATAAAGAATGTTCAACGGCCAAGTTACACAACATTAACTATAATAATAAAAAAATCGCAGTAGGGACCTTAGACTTGGCACGACTTTGTCTAGATTTCATTACTTTTTAGAGATAAACAAGCAGCTCCATCGAGACTTGGCTAGTTTTTTACAGAATGTTTTTGGTGGGATCAAACTTTTTCAGAAAGTATAGAATGTAAGAAAAATACTTATTATGGTACTTATATCTAACATACCTGATTAACGAATATAATCTCCTCATTGTCAGCAAGCACTGAGGAGTACTTGGTGGAGCCTGCAACAAATAATTTGTTTGTTATCTTATCATAAAAAGCATAGCATTTTATTTTTAGCAGAGTTCACGAAAGAAACTGGAGATTTGTAAACAAAATAATAACCTCAAATTCATGTAAAGGTGTTAAAAGATGTGGATATTCCTGACTAGCTGTAGGTAAAACGATAGTCTAAGGCTTAGACTAGACTCTAAGCGTTGTTTTCTGTGTGTATTGTGGTAACAAATTTGTACCTCGTGTAATTGAAAAGGAATCTTTCCTTATCCGTAAAATGTTTGTTTACATAACACTAGCTTCTTTAGTCAACTCTGTTATTTTTTATTTATCTAAAACATAGAATAGATACGAAGAAATTTGGCTAATGGTTCCTGTATGTGTAATTGAGTGTAATCTTACGCCTATATCCCTTTCCCACGGAGTAGGCAGGTAGAGCTAAGGAGAGAAATCTAGTATTGTAAGTATTACCGTCTTTATGATAGAGCTAAAACAACAAAAAAAAAACAACAAAAAAAATATACTCGTTTTATGTGTGGGGTTCCCTTATTTTAACGCCGTCTCGGCCCGGAAGACGATTACTCTGCCTGGACGCTAAAAACCGCTGACCTGACACTGCTATCTATCTAGGAGCACTCGAGCGACGCAAAGCGCGGTCAGTCGGCTCATAAAACTGTTTGAATGGACGCAATCTCCCGAGTCCCTCACAATCTTCACTCTCTAAGGAACGAGTACTCATTGACGGAGAGCAGTCGTGAGAATGTCGAAGAGTCGTCTCGAGGGCTGTTAATCTTTGAGTAAACACTTCGCCGGCTTCTTGATCCATTAAATTGAATCCTTGACGAACTTAACTTACACAATCTCGCACTTTTAATGTCCGAAGAGAATTAGATACGTGAAGCAATTTTAAGGTCAACAGTAACTACAAACAAAGAGTAATTATACCAGTGGAATATCATATGACAGGGCTTTACCTACGTGAACATTAAACAATTAATTTAATTTTTTTTAACGTCTCTTAGTTTTCAAGTTATGATGAAAAATGTTCAAAAATATACCGAATATACCATTTCCCCTTATCTCCGAATGTTGGAAAAGGGAAAATCTGAAATCTTATAGTCAATAGACGTTTGTGTAAGTATTACAGGAAAAATTAAATTATCTCTCTAAGTGGCACCGTTTTTTAGAAATCTGCAAAAGATCTTTAACCTAAAAATGGTCTTTGTTGTTTCTAAAAATAATATAGATGTATCGGGATCCTCGGCGCGCGAGTCCGACTACGATGCATACCTCATCATCAAGAAGCAAAGCAATTAATAAAATATGACGTGTATTTTATGATTTATTGTTTATTGATAAACAAAATTCATTATAGGTACGACATGTTACAAAATAATAGAACAAATTAAGATTTTATTTCTTATTTCATCGATTCAGTTCTGACTTTACATTTTTTTCACTCACATGGAATAGCAATAATTTAAAAATATGGACTGGCTGTTGAACTTTGCCTCATTTATATGTTTCTAAATATTATGGCCCAAGTTTTTGTTACTATCTTTTTACTGAAATAAACTATCAATACTCACAAACATTAAAAGACTTAAAACCAATATGTTGTTCATTCTCACTACTTATAGAACATCAGCTGTCTCTCTGTTCATCTATATTTGCGATCCGTCTGGCTGTCCGTGAACAAAAGGTCGATACAGGTTTTTGTTGGTATTTTTCTAAAAACTCATCATCAACCAACTTCATTTGGGCCTAATTGCGAGCCACCTACTTTTTAACCGACTTCAAAAAGGAGGAGGTTCTCTATTCGATCGTATTTTCTTTATTATTATATTTTTAAATGAATTAATCATTCTTACCTACCAAGTGACATCTGTCCACATCTGAAACTTTTTTAAACAAATTCCAACCCAAGGGCATCGCATCAAATCTCTCAATAATGCCCGGCACAAAACTTTGATGCTGACCGTAAATGGCTCGAAATATCTAGACATCGCGCAGGGCAGGCGTGTGAATTATTCATTGGCTTCCCGCATGTCGTCAATAAGCACGCAGCAAATAACCGGCAGCATCAGATGTACAATTTTCCTATTATTGTACAACAGTACAGGTTCCGTTGTTTTGTTTGATTTTCTTTTAAAACTAATGCAAGCTGTTTTTCTCTTTCATGTTTAGATTCAGATATCTTCATTATAATGTTATTTCATCATAATGTTCTTTGGGATAAGTTGTTCAGTTTTATGGGCAGATTCTGCAGATTCACATCCCACAATACTGATGTGGTTGTACCTTTTTAGTTAACTTTGTGTTCAAATGTCGTACATTACACAATGAATATTAGTAAATTTTTACTTAAGACAGTAAACGATTAAACGTTGATTCCATGAAAATGTTTTTTTTTTAAAGATAGTTATAAAACTTACATAACGTAAAATGTAGATTCCGAATATTCTCGATATAAACCTAGATGGTTTCTGTTTTTTTTTTGCATTGCGTAAAATCGGAGCGCCAAACGCTTTGCAACATCTTATATAGTACGCACAACACACAACCAATGCCTTCCCTGCTTGTGTATTTCTAGTTCATATAACTATCCAGAATCTATTCGAGTCGCAAATAAATAGGCTTTTCCGGAGTAAGCTTATTGCATTGTCAACATGTTTGTCCTTAGAGGTGGACTGAGGTCAAGAGCAAGCCCATTGAAAATAAAAAATGTTTAAGGTAATTTTCGTACAACAACCAATTCATCTTTCCCAAGTATTTTTTCCCCAATGCCAAAGTAAAATGGTCTGCTCTAAAAGAAGTTAGGTAGGTTTAGGTCATGAAAATGTGTTTTAGGTATTTAATGTCTCTTCTGTTTATTCCATAGTTAATCTATGTTAAGTCAGTCATATTAAAGTTTAGTATGTATGTGTCAAAGCGACGCAATATTTTAGGCTGCACAGTATGAAGGTAACTTATCTTTATTAAAATATCTTTGACATTACACCCTACTTCATACTTAAAACAGTTCGGCTTTTTCATAGAAAAATTAAAGGAATAATGCATACCCGTAGAAGAATATTCCGCAAATAGCATAATTATCAATTTTGCAGCCAACTCTACAATATTTCACTGTTTTTGTAGAAAAACTACGCGATTTTAAACAACATTTAGCATGACATAAAAATGTGTCAAAGACGGGGATAGCAGTAATGTAATAAAAAATATTACCAAAAAGGTTGATGACCAATGAAGAAGTACATAACCTGCTTGACCTTAAACAACACAATTAGATCAAAAATATTTTTGAGAGTTTCCTAGATAAATCACAGATCCAAAAGCACCCGAAAAATATTAAATTTTTAAGATTTAGCTCTAAAAAGGTTTTCTATATGAAAACCAAGCATAATGTCAAAAGATTTTTTCCTACGAGTACCAACCCGCAATTTCGTTTTGCTATGGTAACTGTGTGAGCGTGACACAACCGCAACTAATTGACCTCTCGCTCGGCACAATTTCTCTTATTCGC
Source organism: Athrips mouffetella (assembly GCA_947532105.1). Taxonomy (NCBI): domain Eukaryota; kingdom Metazoa; phylum Arthropoda; class Insecta; order Lepidoptera; family Gelechiidae; genus Athrips; species Athrips mouffetella. Next base: position 27,011,660 of record OX383956.1, on the reverse strand, counting down.
GAATCACAGGAATTTATACCGTATTACAATATACGATTGACTAAATTTGTTTAGCAAGGTTTTTGCATTGAACTCTCCTTCCTAAAGCGAAGCGTAGTAAAACCTCCTTGGTCACACCTCTATATCTCAGCAATCACACACGTTATCGACTTGAAATTTGGAAAGAATTTGCTTATCCAACTTTATTGCAAACAACAGATTGTAAATGGGGCCAATTAAACTCGACTGATGCAAAGACTCGACTAAGTAAACTCGACTGATGCAAACAGTGTAATGAGAATACAGAAGCGAGCACTACGAACGATGATTGGTATAAAGCCCAGGCACTCGTGTAAGGCGTTATTTGTCGAACACCAGATAATGACGCACTATTCTCATTACCTGTTTGAGGTCCTCATGTTCATCCGTAGGAATCTGTCGAGTTTCGAGCGATTGAAAGTACCGGGTAAGCATCTTCGTCGAACCGGATGCCTCCAAAATGTGCAAAGGCGCACCGCGCTGCTCGTGAAAAATCCTCGCGTTATTGGACCCACATACTATGAGCAACTGCCCGCTGATATAAGAAATGAATCTTCTAACGAAACGTTCAGGAGTCAGCTGAAGAACTTTTTATTGAATAAAGCATTATACTCTTTGAAAGAGTATCATATTTTTATACATTAAGTATTACTATTTGACATTTTAACTAATTATTACTAAATGTGATTACTATTTTGACATTGAATTTTATATTGTTTATCATTTCATTTTATTATTTTTATATACAGACTGACGATCATATTGTTAAGGCATATAATTTGACATAATGTAATTTGTATAATTTTACAATATGAAAATAAATAAACTAAAAAAACTAAAACTAAAACAATTATGGGACGGGCAAAATTGTAGATTGTCCTTACTAGGTCAAGTGGGGTACATTTCAAAATAGGCTAATGTATTTTTTACTCTTATTTTTTAAGTTCTGATGAAAATCGTCTAAAGAAATACCATCCCCCCCTTATATCCGAAGTTTGCTAAACGAAAAATCTGAATTAATTATAATCAATAGAGGTCTAGTTAAGTTTAGTAGAGGTCTCTCTAAGTAGCACAGGTTTTTGGAAATCTGAAAAAAACCTTTACAAACAAACTGAGTTATGCGGTCCTAAAAATTGACTTTATTGCTTCTAGAAATATGTAGTACAGTCATATCGGAACCCTCGGCGCGCGAGTCCGACTCGCACTCGACCGGTTTTTTTTTCATCAAATCTTTACTAGTTATGTTTATCAAATAATAAAATTTCACTTATTGACTCAAATCTTCTGAAACTTCTAAAATTAAATAAATTGTTGCGATTACATGAAAATTTCATTGACTTTGGTTTTTAGGGTTCCGATACGAACCCTTATGGTGCCGCTTTGTCTGTCTGACTGTCCGTCTGTCTGTCACACCTGTATATCTCGGCAACCACTCATGCTATCGACTTGAAATTTGGAAAAGTTTTAGAATATGGTTGTCCAACTTAATTGCAAGTGAAAGAATTAAGAAAAAAATATGATTATTAATGTAAAGGGGGCCCAAATAGGGGGGGCAAAATTTCAAATTATCGGTACTAGGTTGAATGGGGTATCATATGAAAGGGCTTTACTTTTAAATTCTAAAATATATTTTTGTATTTTTTTACAACTCTTGGTTTTCAAGTTATGATGAAAAATGACAAAAAAAATACCGTCCCCGTCCCACCTTATCTCCGAAGTTTGTGAATGGAAAAATCTGAATTAATTACAGTCGATAGACGTTTATGTAAATATTACAGCAAAAATAAAACGATCTTTCTAAGTTGCACAGTTTTTTAGAAATCTGCAAAAAACATGTACAAACAAATTTAGTCTTGCGGTCCTAAAAATGGACTTTATCGCTTCCAAAAATACTAAAGGTATATCGGAACCCTCGGCGCGCGAGTCCAACTCGCACTTGACCGGTTTTTTGGTATAATATCATTGATCAGTTAAGGCTGCGGGTTGGTATACGAGTATTACTTATCGCCCAGCACAAAAGGCATACTTTTCAAATCACGGTAAGTATACCTACTGTATGGTCCATTGTATAAAGCTTGCCGTTGCTCTTGGCTCTTGGTTCTATCTTAAAAATGAGTAATTAACAAACATAACCCTTTATTAGGGTGTTTCTATTCTAATAACAGGGTAGTGAAGTGTCAGCCTTCAACGACTACGGGACGTACTTACACGGCAGGCGCGAAGGCCACTCCATTCATTTTGCAACACGAAAATAATAAAAAATGTAGTCTTTGTTGTAGACAGTTAATAATTTTAAACCTGAACTATGTAAACGGCATTTAGATTGTAATAAATCCTGAAAAATATAGTTCACTGTGTAGTTAAACATACAAAAAGTGCTAAGCTCACCTTTGTAAACAAATTTTATTCTACAATTTTATATAATTTGTACACAATAAAGAATATATATATATATATATATATATATATATATATATTTATTTATTTTTTTGGACCTGATTTTTTTTTTGCCCACTCATTAGTGAGGTCAAAAGCAACAACTTTTGTTCTACGACTTTGCTAACAACGCACGAAAAATTTCCATCTTCCCATATAAAATGGGTCGGTCACGTGACCACTTTAGTATGGAGAGTCGAATTTTTTTGTGCGTTGTTAGCAAAGTCGTAGAACAAAAGTTGTTGCTTTTGACCTCACTGGGCAAAAGGAAATCCGGTCCAAAAAAATAACCTTGTAGAAAAGTGGCCATTTTTCGCACTTTTTGTATCTGTAACTACAATGAACTTTATTTTTCAGGATTGATAAGTTCTCAATAATCTGGGGTACCTTTACTTCAACAGATTTTCGATAAGTTTTGTATTTAGCGAGTAATATTTTTTTAACTGATGGGAGCGCTAGTTGGCTGCAGGATCGCCCTTAAAGTATAAAAACCATTTTAACGAAAACTATGCACCTCCTTCGAAGGACTTATTTAAAAGTTTGAAACAACAATAGCAGTTGATGCAATAACCAAGCCTATATTTTTTATTTCAATTACGAATTGACCTAGTAACGACGGTAAGAAATACACCCGTCGCCCTATTTGGGCCCCATTTATAATAATCATTAAAATATTTTTAAATTTATTGTTTGCTATGCAGATGGGCAAGCATATTTTAAAAGTACATATTCCAACTTTCAAGTTGATAGCGTGAGTGGTTGCTGAGATAAACAGGTGTGACAGACAGACAGAGGTAGTCGCACGCTAAGGAGGTCCGAAATCTTTGGTCGCACCATAAGGATTCTTTTTTTACCAGTTTGGTTAGAAACCCTTAAAATAAACCCTGTTTTTTTGTGTTAAAAAAATGAAGAAACCGACTTCTTACCGGCTTAAATTTAAAACGGCATTACTTTACTTTAAACCTATACACGACCACATAGTCCATTAAATAATAAATCATTTCAACAGAGATATCGCGAAACAAACAAACAACAAAAAAAAAACCGGCCAAGTACGAGTCGGACTCGCGCTCCGAGGGTTCTGTACCACCACATAATATTAATGGCATTAGTTGAAAATTCTGTAACTTATTGTGCTAGATTTTTTTAGTAGCACTTGATGAGTTGTATAATTTGTTGTTATTTTATAGCTTATGTACCTACTATAAAATTACAAATTTTCAGGCTTGTAAATTTTCCCGTTTTTACGATAGTAAAACGAAAATTGCCTAAAAAACACGTTTGTATTAGAATTTTTTTATTTATAGTATTTGTTGTTATAGCAGCAACAGAAATACATAATCTGTGAAAATGTATATGTTCATGAAATATACAGCTCAAATAAAATTTGTAAAATAAAAGCTGACTTTGCGGCATTTTATTCCTTTGTTATTAAATATTTTTTAAAACAAAAAATACAATATTTATTTACTCAACGAGCTTTAAACAACGATACCCCACTCGATGGGGATGGCCAATTTTTTTTTGCGTCCCCCTTTGTTTTTATTATTTGTTCTTGTAGCGGCAACAGATATATACACAATTGTGTAAAAAAATAAAATTTCTGCCTATTATGGGTCATGAGATACAGCCCACTGACAGACAGACATACAAACATCGGAGGCATATCAATAGGGTCCTGTTTTTCACCCTTTGGGTATTACCCTAAAAAGATACATATAGTCGAATAGAGAACCTCCTCCTTTTTAGGGTTCCGATACCAAAATGGTAAAAAAAAGGAACCCTTATGGTGCCGCTCTGTCTGTCTGTCTGTCTGTCTGTCCGTCTGTCTGTCACACCTCTATATCTCAGCAACCACTTATGCTATCAACCTGAAATTTGGAACAGTTTTAGAATATAGTTGCCCAACTTAATTGCACAAGAAAAAATTTTGAAAAAAGTATGATTATTAATATAAAGGGGGCCAAAATAGGGGGGGCCAAATTTCAAATTGTCGCTACTAGGTCGAGTGGGGTATCATATGAAAGGGCTTTACTTGTACATTTTAAAATATATTTTTGTATTTTTTTAAATTTCTTAGTTTTAAAGTTATGATGAAAAATGTCAAGAAAAATACCATTCCCCCCCCCTTATCTCCGAAGTTTGAGTAAGGAAAAATCTGAATTAATTACAGTTGACAGAAGTTTATATAAACTTTACAGCAAAAATAAAACGATCTTTCTAAGTTGCACAGTTTTTCAGAAATCTGCAAAAAACCTTTACAAACAAATTTAGTTTTGCGGTCCTGAAAATGGACTTTATTGCTTCCAAAAATACTATAGGTATATCGGAACCCTCGGCGCGCGAGTCCGACTCGCACTTGACCGGTTTTTTTCAAGACGGTTTAAAGAGTCTCCAGCGTTTTGTTCGTCTTCATAAAATATTATGTAGGTACCTTGAGTTATTATGTGGATATAAATTAGTAAAAAAAACCAGCCAAAAGCGTGTCGGACCACGCGCAACGTAGGGTTCCGTAGTTGCCTCAAAAATAGCATTATTTTAAACATTTTCTCTCCCAACGAACAGCCAGGTCCAGCGCCTGAGCGCTATTGATATTTCTATTATTTTCAGTATTTTGATTATAACTCGGTAACCTGTAAAGACTACTTTACTGTGTAAGTTGTCCTTTTAAATTCATCTTATATACTACCAATGTGACTTTTTTCTCGTTTCTGATATAAATCGGTTAGCTGGCAGAAGGGGGGGGGGAGACTCTAACGAAAAATTGCGCTTTTAAATATTTCGCAATTGGATCCCTAAATCAAAAACGTTTTTACAACACTCTCAATAGTTTTAGATCTATCTAACGACACCCCACACTATGGGGTAGAAGAGAAAAAAAATCATACCCATTTAACCCCACAAAATTTTATTTTTTTCAATATTATACCTCTTATTTTACCACTTTGTCGGCGTGATTAACCCATAACAAATTACAATATTCTAGTACTCTAGTAAGGTGTCTGAGATAAGCCGCGGACAGACTGTTAATTTAAATCAAGAGAAGTTTCGTCTGCTTTTATTTTGAAATTGAAATGCTAAGAGAAATCCCATTTGGGCAAAAGGTTAGTTAGTTTAATAAAAAATATTTCGCTATCTGACTGAGGTTTATTCGGTAATAATTTCTTGTCTTTTCTAAGCACGCGGCTGAAAAACACCCTGAAGTACAAGCTTTTACAACTAAATAGCGTAAACAGTTTTCGCTTCACGATCCGATCGAGCCGTGACAACGGGCAAGCTATGGAGATTAATGAAAGTACTTGTAGGAACAAGGCTTTAAGAATGTCTGTAAATAACTTAAAGTGTTTTGGTATCCGCAAGTTGAATAATTTCCGCGTCAGTTGATCAACTTTCAAAGGGTCACTAAGGTAAGGCAAACACAACCTAGCCTATCCCAAATTGGGATCGGTTAGGTTGTGCTAGGTTCTCTTCCAAGCTGAGCGAACGAATCGAGCGAGTCGTTCGGCGAGTGCCAGAAGCGAATTCATTACAGTTTATTATTTTTCGAATGATCAACTTATTGGGAAACTGATCAACTTACGAATCCGTATTATCTTCGGTGACATGTACAGGGTGTAAGGTACGGTGTGCTGACAACTATTAAAAAATTCTGGGACCCAAAAAATTTTTTTACCTTTCCACATATACTGTTCGATAAGAGTGAGCAATTTGTATGGAGAGGTAAATTTTTATTTCATTTCCCAAAAATATTTCTTTGGGAATGTTGTTCTGTTCGGTTGGCTGAGCAGAGCACGCCCGTTCAGGTTTTCGGTTAAACTTAGATACAGTAGAGAGACACGGTGTAAGGGAAGCAAGAACTAAACGGTCAAAAAGCTTACAACTTTTCTCAAGAAACATAATTTTAAAAGAGATTTAAATAAAGTATCTACTCTCATTGTTACATAAAATTTTGTATATTTCCTGTAGGTACCTGTCCTTTATACCCTATATAGGTACTTAGTTTGCATGACTAAACAAATTATAGGTAGAACATGTTTACTAAGTATGTAGGACGTTGAATAAATAATACTTCATACATATATTAGATACCTACATCAATGACAGATTAATATAATTTTCTGTCAGTTGCTTTCAATGTAGGCATGGCAGGTATGAGAGAAAAAAGATAAGAATATGAATAAAAAATCAAAAGAACCTTTCGATTTTTATGGCTCTTGGTATGCTAATTCGGCATACATTGCTGGGAGGCTTGGTTATGTTAATTGCAAATATCCTTATTTCAACGAGCAATGTATGCCGAATTAGTCTTTGAATTCAGCTAGGTGTGGTCGTGCCTTAAGAGAGCTTTGCTGGTTTTATCTTGGGGTCTGTTATTTCAGCAGTCAGAGGGAATATAAAAATACAAGACACATAATAATAGTGTGTGGGCTGTGGATGCGGAAGATTACCAATTCACACACCTCACAGCGGGTGTCTCTCGGTTGGTATCCATTACAAATTGATTATTTTTTGTTGCTAGCTGTACACGCGACTTTATTACAAAAAGGGTGTAAGGGACGGTGTACTGAAAACTGAACAGGCGTGCTCAGTCAACGAAACTGAACAACTTTCCCAAAGAAACATTTATGACAAGTTTTTTTTTTACCTTTCCATAATAATAGCTCACTCTGATCGAACAGTTTATATGGAAAGGTATTTTTATTATTTCCAAGATATATTTCTTTGGGAAAGTTGTTCAGTTTCGTTGACTGAGCGAGCACGCCCATTCAGTTTTCGGTACACCGCACCGGTTCCCTTACAAGCTGTATTTTTTTGTACTACTACTTTTTGAACTATTTTTGTACTTGAGGTTATTATATTTGCACACACGGCCGCACATCAGTTGAAACACTTTTGGACCTTATGGCGTGGTAATACCTGTTGAAAAAGTTTCTACCGACAAGCGTTGACCGTACCTGACATCTGTTAGTAGGATAAGTAAGAAGGCGAACCTTGCACCTAAACCTGCTGGTATGAAACTTGGCAGGAGTCAAGTACATACCCATAGGTAACATATTAGAAGTGGAGCTCCCCAGCAGGACGCGACTGAGATGCACAGTGGGGCATAATGTCGAAAATGTGTAGTTTTTTACTAGGTTGAAAATTGTATCTGTTGAACCGACAGGTAGCTGGTTGAAAATTTCACAGAATATGTATTTTTAGGGTTCCGTACCTCAAAAGAAAAAAACGAAACCCTTTTAGGATCACTTTGTTGTCCGTCTGTCTGTCTGTCAAGACCCTTTATCTCACGAACGGGTAAAGGTATCAGGTTGAAATTAATACCACATATTAGGATCCATGAACCACACAAGATCTGAAAATTTTAATTTTTTACAACGACGCAATCAAAAGATATGGCATTTTATGTCCTCATCTCCATACATTTATTAAAAAATGCAAAACCTACAGGGTACTTCCCGTTGACCTAAAATTATGAAATTTGGCAAGAAGCTAGGTCTCACAGTACAAATAATGGGAAAAGTCTGAAATCATTAAATATTACAACTTTTCTCACAACTTATGGGTAACCAATTGTGGTGAGCTCCCGTTTCAAAAACATTCATATAAGAGAGGGGTCAAGTTGGATGGTCGCTGAGGCGATTTTTGTTTTAGTTCTATTTAAAAACGGGAACACTTACAAACTTGAAAATTGGTATGTTTATAGTGCATAAGCTATAAAATAACAACAAATAATAAAATTTGGTCAAGCGCGTGTCGGACTCAAAAAATCTAGCACATTAACTTACTGAAATTTCAATTAATGCAATTATGTTTATGTGGTGGTACGGAACCCTCAGTGCGCGAGTCCGACTCGCACTTTGCCGGGTTTTTTTTTTTAACAAATATATCACTTTAAAATGAAAATTTTAAAATTTTAAAAAATAAGGGCGGTCGCCATACAAGAAACGCATTTTTTTCTGTTTTTGCTCTATCGTCAGAACGGTTAGTAATTCGAGTGTCAAACTTGGTTATACTCGTTGTCACCCCTTCTTTAATCCGTGGTTATAGTTCACTAAAATGTCAATAAAATAATATGTCCTGTCTGACTGACTGACAGACTGACTGACTGACGTCTATCCGTAGGTAACCGTTTTAGCTATAAGTGTGAAATTTAGTATGCTAATTTATTGCATGCCACAAACACCACCCAAGAAAGGATTTTCCAAATCTCATCCCCCAAGGGGAAATAAGGGAAATCCCGGGATGGAAGATTTTCAAAATTTTTTACTCAGCTTTAACTTTCATCCCTTATTTCAAGAAATAATTTTATGCGTTGTTAGCAACACAGGTTAGCAAAGTCGTAAAACGAAAGTTGAGCTACAAAAAATAACCTAGTAGACGCACGCACCCTATCTGCCAGTGTCAGTTGCTTCAAATTAAAACAGCCATTTTAAAAAGATCGACTTAATTTGTTTTTGATCCACTTACGCGATCCGATCACCCGTCTGCGTGCATCGCGGCGTCCCCAACAAGAAGAAAACATGAATTTGTTTTTGATAAATACAACGCTTTGTATATTTTTATATTTTTTTAATAACCTTTAATTAAAGCTTTTGCGAAAAGATACAGTAACACGTGTAAAGTGTCTCTTGACATTCAAGGGGATTTGTCAAGAATACCGGAGTTTTATACAATTTTCCATCCATCATCCCATCCTATTAACCAACAATTTTTTCCGTAGCCAAATGGCAATACACGGAACCCTTATGAATTCGTCATGTCTGTCTGTCCGTCCGTATGTCACAGCCACTTTTTACTGTATACTGTTGAAACTTGGTAAGTAGTTGTATTCTGTGAACCGCAATAAGATTTTCATACACAAAAAAAAAACCAAAGAAAATGAATCATTTCTTTCCGCAGATTAACTAATTTACGCACATTACTGATAACATATAGGATTAAATATCGAGCTCTCCGTAATTGCTTTTTTAAAACACACTTCCTTTAGGGAGGCGGGTCAAGGGGAAATTCAAATTATTCGCTTTTGACGTGCTCGTTATTTTATTCATGTCGGCACTGGGTATGCATGTAGTATGTACAGGTAATTATACCAAAACCAGGTAGTCCGGTACCTGTGCTTCTGTTCAGATTACCCTTCTAGATACGGACCGCAACGCTTAACTGACCGTATAGTATATGAGATTCATACATGATTTCAAAGGGTCCAAGTGTTTAGAGGTCTACTTACTAAAAGTAATACAGCCCTACGTCAATACATTAAACACAGATTCTGCAAGAAAGGTTTGAAATTTATGACGAAACTAGCTGTTGCCCGCGACTCCGTCCGCGTGGAGTTCAGAAAAAGTAGCTAAAGACTTTTCCCATGGTTCAAACTATCTTCGTACCAAGTTTTTATCACAATCGGTTTATCGGATTACTTAGACATAAAAGCGTAACAGACAAACAGACAGTGCAGCTCTCGCCTTTATATTATTTTATTAGGTATACAGCGTACCGATAATACGGATTTTTGTAAATTAAACACCTCTTGTTTACGTGTGGACTGTTAGGTCGCCCACTATCCTTGTAAGTGTAAAATCATAGTCGAATTCCACGCGGAGTAACTATGATACGGATTTTGTTATTTCTTATACAAAACAAAGCCTAAATAAATCTGAGGCTCAGTCACTATAGCTTCTGTGGCTACTGAAAAAAGAGCGGTACAAAGTCCAACGTGTCTAGCTTCAAATGCGTTTAACTCTACATGTACCTACATGCAAAACTGTTGGTCTTCGCTTCCGTAAAATCTTTGTAACTTATCTCTCCCCATAGAAGACAATTCCTAAAAACAATGATTCACTTCGCTCTTTATTTTTTGAAGTATTTCGTTTATAAGTACCTACTTCCTAAGTTTTCAAAACCTTAGAACTTTCGTAATTTTTTTTACATTTGTTGCACCGCCATGCCGAAACAGGAATTTTTTATTATTATTTTTACAATAAAACTAAATCTAGATTTTACCAATCTTTAGCTGTACCCACGACTTTTACACAAACAACTAGACCGGATCAAACGGAATTTTCAACAACGTATTTGGCTTTCTTCCGTACAAAATTATAAGCTTTGTTTGATTTCAGCTTGGTTACACAGCTTGAAACTTTGAACTCGCCTATTATCTGTTTGAATGAACCGATGGCAATAAAAAAAAGTTCAAATATTGCACGAAAGCAACCCAAATACGTTATTGAAAACCCCGTTTAAGTCGTTCATGTAGTTTGTGAGGTATTAGTGCGGCCGCTTAAAATTTCGCGTACCTTCTGTCTGAGTGAACCGTTTGCAATGAAATCAAGCTTATAAGTTGCACAGAAAGAATCCCAACGCGTCATTGAAAACCTCGTTTGACTTTGAACCAGTTCAGTAGGTGAGTTCTTGGTTCTGCAGCTTGAAACTTTACGTATCTTCTGTCAGAGTGACCTTCCGCAATGAAACTAAACTTATTTATTGCACATAAGTAAGCCAAACGCGTTATTGAAAGCCACGTTTGAATTTGCTCAACAGTTTTTGAATTATTCTCGTCTTCGCTTGAAACTTTGCGTAACTTCTATCTGAGGTTTAGGCTAGTTGAAAACGGTTTCAACTAACCTAAGCTTATATGTTGCACGGAAGTACTTAATCCAAGCACGTCATGGAAATGCCAGTTGGAGTCGGTACAGTAGTTTTTGAGCTATTGGCGCCGCCTATTGAAACTTCGGGCATTTTCTGACTGAGTGAACCGTTTTCAATGAAAGTAAGCTAATACATTGCAAAGAATTAAGCTAAACACGTTATTGAAAATCCCGTTTAAATCCGTTTAGTAGTTTGTGAGTTATTGGTGCCACCGCTTGAAACTTTGTGTATTTTATGTCTAAGTGAACCTTTTGCAATGAAACTAAGCATACATGTTTCATGGAGTAAGCCAAATACGTTACTAAAAACCTCGTTTTAATCGGTTCAGTTGTTTGTGAGATATTGGCGCCTCCGCTGGAAATATCGCGCACCTGTCTGAGTGAGCAGTTTTCAATGAAAGTAAGCTAATACATTGCAAAGAATTAAGCTAAACACGTTATTGAAAATCCCGTTTAAATCCGTTCAATAGTTTGTGAGTTATTTGCGCCACCGCATGAAACTTAGCGTACCTTCTGTCTGAGTGAACCGTTTGCAATGAAACTAAACTTTTATGTTGCACAAAAGTAAGCCAAACTCGTAATTGAAGACTCAGTTTGAATCGGTTTGTGAGTAATTATCGTACAGGCAATTTGATGCTTTACACTAGTGTAGCTTCTGATTGAGTGAACCGATTTGAATGAAACATAGCCTCTATGTTGCTCAGAGCTAAACTGAATCTATTTGCGAAAATCGCGAGAAAATCCGTTCTGTAGTTTCGGAGTTTATCGAAAACATACAGACAGACAGACAAAAAGTTCAGAAAACATATTTTTGAGTTCCATTAGTCGTTTCTTATCCCCCACACTAATTTTTTTATAAATTTATCTAAAGTACAGACACGCGGTTTCTACTCTTTTATTATATGTATAGATTAAGCAATTATGAATTCTATTCTCAATTTCTGACACAAAGAAAATATAACAGAAAATTTTCCGCAGGCCATAATTTATGAAACGTACAAATTATCTAAACCGGCAATTAAAAAGGAGATTGCTACTTCCGGGTGTACCAACAAAAATACGTTTACTTTGTTTGTATGTGTAATTATTAATTTACGCAGCAGTTTTGTTTGCGCCAAGAATATTGAAACAGTTCCCTCTGGTTAGTGCAATAGGATAGGTTGCTTACGGATAGTGCATAGACACGGCCCTGCTGTTTCATAGTGTAAAGTAATGCTTAAGGGGCTGATAAGAGCTGAATTACCTCCCTTTCTAACAAAGGGCAGAATGCGCGTGCTAGAACGGAGCGGATTCACGCTGTTTTACGTTTTTCGCTCATTTTTGCATTTTTTTCAAAATCTGTACCCTTAATATTAATTATTATAAAACAGCTATATTATTATGCATAACATATTGAATAATGTGTAAAAGTTTTGGCCTCATACATTATTGGGTACTTAAGAAAAACGGTTTAAAAGCAAAAAGCAGAGGTAACTTTGCATTTTTTTTATGGCGTACAAAATATATTTAATCGTGTTTCGGAGTCGGCCATACTCGTATTCTTGGAAAGATGCTTGCTTAATTATCACATAAATATTTTCACGGCCATATATTCATCACTTTTTGTTAAAAACCTGCTCAAGTGAAGCGTATTTAGCTCTTATCAGCCCCTCAAGCGACACACCTGCGGATCTTTTCGGCGCGGAGAGTTCCGCTCATGACGCTCATAACGCTTTTTAGGTTACACGTGACTCATCTGGTGGATCTTCCGCTAGTGTCATACTTGACAGATTTTTCGTTCATCGGAACTTTCCGATTCAGAATTTCCGCAGTGTCGCTCGCTGCACTAATACTTGCTTAACAGATTTGGTGATGAGACAGATGAAATAATACTTACAGGGTTTAATTTCTTTTCTACATACCACGTTGTGTAATTTTCGTTTATTTTTTTATTTTAAGGTTTATAATAATTAGATACCTATTAAGTTTTACTTTTATTCGTTTGTATTTAGACTATCCTAATGAATCCGTGTTAATGGCAATCAAATGTCGTGAGAGATTTAGATGTGACAAATTTTTTGACGCCACCAGAGCTATAAAACTTCCACCAAAAAATTAACACACAAGCAACACACCCATAAAAAATATATGATAAGGAAAAAAACCGGCCAAGTGCGAGTCGGACTCGCGCCCTAAGGGTTCCGTACCTATATACCATATGAAATACTAAAAGCTTGATTTTAAAAGGCATTAAATAAAACGATTTCCAAAATATTTTTTTATACCCCAATACACTTCAGACAAAATGGATAAATGACCACTAAAATGGATAAATGATCACAAAATTTATGCTAGTCAAAGTTAGCCGGTTCGGTTAGGTTCGATAGAACATAACCTGACCGATGCCGAATGGGAATTTGGTGAAAATTTATTTGGTAAAAATTTTACTATATCTGGTGGTCCGATCCCGAATGGGAATTTGGTGAAAATTTATTTGGTAAAAATGTTACTATATCCGGTGGTAAGTTAAACATAAGCCATTTTAAAAACTCGGCGACCATCCAACTAGACCCCTCTTCTATAGAAAAGTTCTTAAACGGGAGCTCAACTTAATTGGTTACTATTAGTTGTGAGAAAAATCGTAATATTTAATGATTTTAGACTTTTCCTTTTATTTGTACTGTGAGACCTATCTTCTTGCCAAATTTCATAATTTTAGGTCAACGGGAAGTACCCCGTAGGTTTTGGTTTGGTTCACAAATGTATGGAGATAAGGACATAAAAAGCCATAACTTTTGATTGCGTCGTTGTAAAAAATTGAAATTTTCAGATCTTGTGTGGTTTATGGACTTTAATATTCCTTATCAATTTCAACCTGATACCTTTACCCGTTCGTGAGAAAAAGGGTCTTGACAGACAGACAGACAGACAGACGGACAACAAAATGATCCTGTAAGGATTCCGTTTTTAAGGTTCCGTACCTCAAAAGAAAAAAATGGAACCCTTATAGGACCACTTTGTTGTCCGTCTGTCTGTCTGTCTGTCTGTCTGTCTGTCAAGACCCTTTATCCCACGAACGGGTAAAGGTATCAGGTTGAAATTAATACCATATATTAGGATCCATGAACCACACAAGATCTGAAAATTTAAATTTTTTACAACGACGCAATCAAAAGATATGGCATTTTATGTCCTCATCTCCATACATTTATTCAAAAATGAAAAACCTACAGGGTACTTCCCGTTGACCTAAAATTATGAAATTTGGCAAGAAGCTAGGTCTCACAGTACAAATAATGGGAAAAGTCTGAAATCATTAAATATTACAACTTTTCTCACAACTAATGGTAACCAATTGTGGTGAGCTCCCGTTTCAAGAACATTCATATAAGAGAGGGGTCAAGTTGGATGGTTGCTGAGGAGATTTTTGTTTTAGTTCTATTTAAAAACGGGAACACCTACAATCTTGAAAATTGGTATTTTTATAGGGCATAGGCTATAAAATAACAACAAATTATAAAATTTGGTCAAGCGCGTGTCGGACTCAAAAAATCTAGCAAATTAACTTACTGAAATTTCAACTAATACAATTATGTTTATGTGGTGGTACGGAACCCTCAGTGCGCGAGTCCGACTCGCACTTGGCCGGTTTTTTTTTATATTGAGTTACGGAACCCTAAAAAGGAATGAAAATTAGCTTCACATAGTTCCCTCTGAAAAATACTACTCCTCAAAGTCGTGCTCTTCTCCTAGTAATTACTTATTATTATCAGGCTAATTCGCGACGTGAAAAACGAACAAATTATAACACGTAGAATACTAACTAGATAGGGAGCTCATAGATATTTCGCTATATGATTTGCACGTATTTCATAATGCTAGAGATGATAGTTTAGATTATTACGAATTGATTTGGTTGAGTAAGGTTTTTCTGTCCGTTGCTACGTTATTGAGTTACAGCTTTTCAAAAATGTAAAAAAAAGAAGGGTACTAAATCGTTTGCTCATGTCTGCCAATAGAGCTGCTGGTCAGAAACATCCTAAAAAACCGGCCAAGTGCGAGTCGGACTCGCGCACTGAGGGTTCCGTACCACCACATAAACATAATTGTATTAGTTGAAATTTCAGTAAGTTAATGTGCTAGATTTTTTGAGTCCGACACGCGCTTGACCAAATTTTATTATTTGTTGTTATTTTATAGCTTATGCACTATAAACATACCAATTTTCAAGTTTGTAAGTGTTCCCGTTTATAAATAGAACTAAAACAAAAATCGCCTCAGCGACCATCCAACTTGACCCCTCTCTTATATGAATGTTCTTGAAACGGGAGCTCACCACAATTGGTTACCATTAGTTGTGAGAAAAGTTGTTATATTTAATGATTTCAGACTTTTCCTATTATTTGTACTGTGAGACCTAGCTTCTTGCCAAATTTCATAATTTTAGATCAAAGGAAAGTACCCTGTAGGTTTTGCATTTTTGAATAAATGTATGGAGATGAGGACATAAAATGCCATATCTTTTGATTGCGTCGTTGTAAAAAAATCAAAAGTTTCAGATCTTGTGTGGTTCATAGATCCTAATATATGGTATTAATTTCAACCTGATACCTTTACCCGTTCGTGAGATAAAGGGTATTGACAGACAGACAGACAGACAGACGGACATCAAAGTGATCCTATAAGGGTTCCAAATCAATCAAATCTCCTACTCGCACCCTGCGTCCTAGTAAACTTTCTTTCTTCAAGTAGGGTACATTATGTCGCAGTAAGATAGTTATATCCAGTAGATAGTACGGTAATCTGTCAAACTAATAAACTTAAAATAGATGGGCGCCGTTTTTTGTAGTGCATTTTGTGCAATTATTAATAAAAGATTATTGTTGCACGATGTTAGATGTCCGGCAAATGTGTTTAATAATTTTTTCGTATTCTCCTGAAGATGCTAAATAGCGATACTAGGGGGGTGATCGTGGTAAATTCAACGATATTACCAAAACAAAAACGTTTGCCTAAAACACTCAGTTAAGACTTAACAAAACTTTTGAGGCAAACGTTTTTGTTTCGGTAATGTCGTTAAAATTACCACGATCACCCCCCTGTTGAGAAAAATAAAAACATCGTGAACCAGTGTACAAGTGTTTCAATACAAATACCCAAAAAATTTTAATGTCTCATATAAACTGTATCAGCTGATAGCACTTTTTGTATGGGAGGTAATTTTTTTTTTCGTATTTCTATCTACGTAGGTACTTTAGGGAAAGTTGTTAAGTTCTATGGTCCGAGTAACACACTCAAAGGAATGACCTGTGTTCCTTGGGAAAAGTTGTTTAGTATCATGAGTACATGCATACCTTTTGCTATCAAGAACTAATTAAAAGTCACCTTAAATAAGACTACTCTATGAATCAAATGGTCTGCCTTTGGTAAATCAGAGGTCTAGAGGTCTGCCTATTCGATTTTTATTTTATATTTTACCATCAGTTTGTGAGGCAAGACATGAGCAATTGATTTAGCACATGTTCTTTTTTACATTTTTAAAGCGCTGTTGATTGATTATGCAGCGCTACTAAGGTGGCAGACTATTTTTCTGTTGTTCTACTCATCGTTTTGAATCGAACAATCTATGTCTGCCACATGAGCAAATGATATACACGTTTTAATTTCATAAATTCTGCTTCAGCTTTCATCGTTTTGAGGATGATTGTGACCATCAGTGCAAGCGACAGACATTTTTTACAGTTTTAAAGCCCTGTTAATTGATAACGAAGCGCTACCAAGGTGGAAGACTATTTTTCTGTGATACTACTCATCGTCTTTAATCGAACAATCCACGTCTGCCACACGTGCAAATCATATAGAAATGCTGGAGGCCAGCATCCTATCTATACGAGATGCAAGAGTATTTTTGCCCAAACACCACCAAATTTAGGTTGTTACCTCGTTGTAACTTTTTTTGCGGGAATTTGCTCTCCGTCGGTTGCTGTAAGAGACTGTAATTAATCGCAAGCGTGTACGAGGGGACCATACAGCCATTCTGTGCAAACATTTGCCCACCAGAATTATAAGATGTTGCGAAGGACACTTGTATTTCTACCTATAAATTAATTCACATTGTAGATAAAATAATATTACAGGTAGCTATCAGTAGATCTAAACTGTTACTAGTTTTCCTTGTACGTACAAGGCAAACTATATTGGAAAGTGGAGGGGTCATCCTGCCACGAGTCTGAATAGGAGGATTCACTTTTTTAGTTATTATAACTAAAATTCCATCAGGTGCTAACTACTACTCTATTCAGAAAAAAAAGCCGGCCAAGTGCGAGTTGGACTTGCGCACTGAGGGTTCCGTACCGCTAAGTTCAAAATACCGTCTTAGTTATGGACGCGCAGTCATGCAGAAGTGTATTAAATTCGCGCGATACCAACACGCACTTGACTAGTTTTTATCACTTTTTATTATTCTATAGCTTATACACTATATTTTCACGCTTTTAAGTGTTCCCGTTTTTACGATGGAACTAAAACAAAAATCTAACAAAAATCGCCTAAACAAACAAGTTTTTAGTAGGGAAGCCCATCATTTTCTTTTATTTTATTATGTTTGTAATAGCATGAACAGAAATACATATTCTGTGAAAATATCAACTGTCTACCGCTTACAGTTCATCAGATACCGTCTGCTGACAGACAGACATCAGAGGCATATTAATAGGGTCCCGATTTTCACCCTTTGGGTACGGAACTCTAAAAATGTCCTGACTGAATTTTAAGTTACTGCACCTGGATTTTTAACAACGCCGCAATTTTTTTCGGTCTGGAAATTTTACCTATAGGTTTGTAAAATAAGATATTCTAAGTTTTTGATCTTCTTGCAACCTGATATAAAATGCTCACTCAAAAGATGTTACAATACGTGTAAAATTCGTTGACTTCTTTTTCTAGAGGTGTAAATTCACGCACAGGAGCAAATAATCACAACCAAAAATATGTACTTATGGCATAAAGTTAGCGGAAGAGCTCAAACAAAGGCGCGAAAGAAGCTTGCATAAAGTTTCTTTCACGTGTTAAAAAGAACTCACCTCGAAACTCCAACCGCGCGTACTTCTCATTTTTGCATTTTAGTACTTTAAAGCGATTTAGTTTAACAACTAACGACATTTCAGATGCCCAAGTTTGTAAATGGGTATTGTAAATTAATTTCAGTTGGTCCTCCAAGGACCAAAAATTGTTAAGGAAACCCGAGACCTCCCATTTTAAATTTAATTGATGTGACTTTCTGGTCAAAGTCGTTTAGCCATAGTTGTAAACAGGTATGGCGAAGTTTTTCGCACGGGCGCTGAACATTAAGCGCGGGCTTTAGAGCCTGCAGTCCGAGGTCGCGACTAAGCTCAAATAAAGCCACCGAGGAACCTCGAGTGGCCTCCTGGAGAGAGGCGCGCGCAGACCCCCTACCTCGCCCTTCCCCCACCCCTCCTCGCATCGCTTCAGCCACCCCTCGCGCTGGTGCCCGCCCGCCTAGCGACCTCTTCTGTGACGTGCCCGGGCGGGCGGGCTGGCCCTCTGCTACAGAATATATAACAATCCGTTGCTAACCGTTTATGCCAACCATTTCCTTCATCAAGATCGTATACTTCAAGTCCTCTTCCGTCACTCCTATTATTTTTTAGGTTTAGGTTTAACTTTCTTTAATAGGTAATATTACAGTCCAGAGCAGGTCACACTTACAGTGTAACTTCCGTTACAAATTCTAATGTGTCAAGCTCGACGTTCTCTTTACTGTTCAAACAGGGTCACTTTTTAGCACTGCAACAATTTTAGTATGTTACTCAGACCGTAAAAATAAACAAGTTTTGTAAAGAAACATGGTACGAGAAAATGGTTGTCTAATACACACTTAGCTTAGGACGCTATTTTGTAATTTACCGAAAAAAAATCTACTTTTTGGAACAATGCTTCTCTTTTTTTTATCAGTGGGTTTATTCTTCCTGAGGATAGAGAAGAGGTTGGCATGGAACGAGCTTGCCCAGATGGCGCCACATTGTTTGTGAAGCGATGTAGTTTAGCTGACGTCATTAAGAGATTTTAATATCCAACAATGAATAAACGATTTGATTTGAAGCCTATTCACTCGCGAATTGAATAGATTCGGGTTATATGAACTCGGGAATACAGACGCAGGCAGAGAATTCAACTCCTGGAAAAGGTGTGAACCAGTGTGAAAATGGTGTTTAATTACATAAATACATTGGAGTTTCATCAAGCAATAACAACACAAAGTATATCATATCCTGGAAAAGGTATTCAGTTTTGTGGTTTGAGAAATTTATTAAAATTTTTGTTATGCTAAAAAATATGTATATTTCTGAAAATAGGAGCATTGTTATGGTTTCGCCTGGTCCGCGTGCGTCTGACTCTCATTAAAGATTCCACAGGCTCGGGGTACGGTGCGGTGCGGCCGCGGACGGCGGACGGCGCGCGGCGTGGAGAGCGCGGGTGCACACGAGCACAAACGAACACGTTTCCCTGCACCCTTCTGTATCGACCTTGGATGGGAGTTATTAAATAGCAAACCCTCTTAATCTTAGAGTAATTGCCTTCGAGAACAAAGGATGTCTCGGATTATTTCCATGATCCATGTTATGAAGATTTTTGATTACCATCCTTCAGTCTCAAAAAAATTTAATAACTTAGATCTAGGCAAAATAATTAATAAAAGGCGCTTTAAAAATAGTGTACATTTAAATGTAGTATGTACGGCAGCAAGTAAGTAGTAATAAAACCAGTAGACTCGAAACCATATAGACCCGCACAAAGTGTGACCACTGACGTGCGGCCATGTGTGCCTATTTCACACAATTTTGTATAACAGATAACTAATCAACACTAATAGAATCATATTTCAATTAATTAATTGCCAAGTTTTACATTTCATTAGACTTGTAATTCATAAATTGGTTGACTTTAAACTATTTATGAAAACTCACTTCACTTCTAGATGCTATTTTTCCAAATTATAAATTAGAATTTATTTTGAATTTAGTATCGAATCCAGAAGTGAAGTGACTTTTTGAAAAACGGAATACATTTACCGCGTGCCGGAGTGCGGTGGTGGTATCATGTCGGTTCGGTAGGTAAGGTTGGGTGTATGTATATTTAATTTGTTTAACACTTTTCCAGTCAGCTGGAAAAGTGTTAAACAAATTAAATATACATACACCCTCTTTTTAGGGTTCCGTACCCAAAGGGTGAAGAACGGGACCCTATTGTTTCGCCTCCGATGTCTGTCTGTCCGTCTGTCAGCGGGCTGTATCTCGTGAACCGTGATAGGCAGAAAATTAAAATTTTCACAATTTATGTATGTCTGTTGCCGCTACAACAACAAATACTAAAAATCAAAAAAGTTAAATATTAAGGGGGGGTCCGAAACAGCTAAAGGGGGGAGCGTAAAAAAAAGTTTGGCCTACCCCATTGAGTGGGATATCGTTGTTTAGAACTAGTTGAGTAGATAAATACTGTATTTTTTGTTTAAAAGAATATTTACAAACAAAGGACACCAAAGTCAGCTGTTTTTAAAATATTTTGTTTGGGCTGTATCTCAAGAACAGTAATAGCTAGACAGTTAAAATTTTCACAGATTATGTTTTTCTGTTGCCGCTATAACAACAAAAACTAAAAATAAAAAAGTTATAAATTAAGGGGGGCTCCCATACTAAAGACCTGATTTTTTTGGCGATTTTTGTTTTAGCACTATCTCAAAAACGGGAATACTTACAAACGTGAAAATTGGTATGTTTATAGTGCATAAGTTGTATAATAACAACAAATAATAAAATCTGGTCAAGCGTTGTTGGACTCAAAAAATCTAGAACAGTATCTTACTGAAATTTCAACTAATACAATTATAATTATGTGGTGGTACGAAACCCTCGGTGCGTGAGTCCAACTCGCACTTGGCCGGTTTTTTATTTCTCTCTTGCTGTTTCATAACATGATGAGACACACCTTTATTTAAAACATTGACGTAAGAAAAACGCTGCCCCCTGGCGTAGTTTCCAAAATCTTTGATTTAAAAGCATACTGTGATAACTTTTTAATCTTTTTTATTAACATTTAATAAAAGAGTATTTAAAAAAATTGGTTATTTCTATTAATTTTATTTTTTGACGGGCTTGCGTCGTTTTGTTGCAGAGTTCCAATTCTTCCAGGGTGCCCCCTTCTGGTTCCATCATGAAAACTTGGATATTATCTAGGAGCATTGTTCTTGTCAAGACGAGCCAAACTTGATGGGGCTACGTTACATTTTAATTGCAGAAATCCTATGGCCACCTTCCGGCTCCATCACGATCAGCTCCATGTCATTATAATATTGCATTATCTTCCGATTTACATACGCATGCATATTAACCAGGAAACCAGAAAGTGGGTGGAATTCAACATGCAAGATTTGATAAGAGACAGATAGACGGAGGGAGAGACACCGCGACAGGTGAAACTAAATAAAAGCTTATAATAACAAAAGCGATTTTGTTTTTATTTGTTACGTCAAATCTGTACAATATATAAGGAAACCATGACTGACTGACTGATCCATCAACGCATAGCTCAAATTACTGAATGAATTGGGCTGTATTTGGCACACAAATAGATCGTGAAGTAGACAAAGAAGGATTTTGCGAAATTCATCCCCCATGAGGGTAAAATGAGGATTAGAAGTTTTTATGAAAGTTTTACATTTTTAATGTTAGATACACGAAAATTTGGATTAAGGTTAAGACAAGAAATATAAATAAAAATCCAGCGTTCTTAAAAACATCCCATAAGGGGGTATTTTAGGGGATGAAATATAGTCTGAAAGTTCTAGTATTTCGAATTGAAATGCGTGAAAATTTTGGTTTAGGGTTAAGGTAAGGGGTAAGCGAGATAGCGCACCTAACGTACGTTTAAGACACGTTAGGTAATTTACCTTTACGTAACGTTAGATAACGTACCTTTACGATACGTTAGGTAACGATTTGCCAACTTGCAATTTGAAAATATGATACGTCGCGTCGCAACTATTGCGATGTCTAATTAAATTAATAAGTTTTCCAGCAATTTTAGAAAATTATCCCCACGAGGGTGTGAATTTGATTGAAAGTTATACAATTTTTCAAAAAGCAAAACACATTTATGGAAAACATGGTTTTGAAATTGTTACCTTAACTCTAAAAAAAATATGCTTCAACTTCCAAACACTAGTAATTTAATACTAACTTCCATCGCTTATTCCACCCTCTGAGAGGATGATTTTCCAAAAACGTAGACACAAATTTAAAATAATTCAAGCCCTGTTTACCCGGTTGGGGGATGATTTTCTTAAACTGCTGGCAAACGTATTTACTATGTTGTTAACCCTTGATAAACAATTTAATGCATCTGACTTCCAAACAGTAGAAGTACAAATGGGAATAACCTGGTTGGTAAGCACTATTATGTACCATCAACAGAGGAGAGGTCGAAGGTGATACATGGAGAGCCACTCTAACATAAGAGCGCAATTAAGCCCTGCCATGTTTCATAGGGTTGCACATTCACTTATACTTTTGTATACATTTGATGATATTCATCAATATCCCAGCGTTCCTACTTCTATAACTGCCGATTCGCAATATTCAGGCAGGATAAAGTTATGGACAGAATTTCCTAAAAGATCCTGAGGATCTCTTCTCAGGGAGTTCTTAGAACTTGTTAGCTCCCAGTGAAACCCGATATACCTATTTAACCTGAGATCGAAAATTTCACAATCAAATTCTTCATGTTTCAAATCAGGAAAAAAAACCGTGTGAGTCGAACTCGAGTGTCTAGAGTTCCGATTATTATTTTTAGAAGCAATAAAGTCCATTTTGAGGACCGCAAGACTAGATTTGTTTGTAAACTTTTTTGCAGATTTCTAAAAAACGGTGCTACTTAAAGAGATTCCGGATGTTGCTCCCTGTCCAGCAGTGTACTTTCTATGTGATGTTATGATGATGATAAAAGCCACAAGCGAATTGTCGATATTGTAAAATGTATAAGTGATAACCGGGTGGGAAGCTGGATGATATAAATGAAGTTTGCTTTACAGAGTTCACGAAAGAGCGTGACGTTTTGTAAACAAAACAATAATCTAAAATGTATGCAAAAAATGTAAATATTTCTGACTAGCTGTATGTAAAACGATAGTCTAAGCGTTTTTTTTTTGTGTCTGTTTGTATGTTTGTTTTGGATAATTTCTGAAATTACCTACTGATTGCTGATGAATTTTGTTTTTATAAAAGTAAGCTAAATTTTACCCCATTGACGTAGACTACAGAAAACTATATTTTATAATTGTTTAAAGTGAAGTGTAATGAGTGCATAATAAGCAGTATTTTCCAAATTGAAAGAATGTCTGTCGTCTTGGAGATGCTGTGGTTCCTACTCAGACATAGATTACTGATAATGAACTTTAAAGAAAGATATTAGATCTACCCTACTCGAAGGCATACAGTGTGAAATGCTCTAAGCTTACTGACATTATCTGTAGAACTCAGCGTTTCTCGTGCTTCGGAAGGCCTTTTTAGTTGTTTGTTCCAAACAACCCCTTAAGAAGTCATTAAGCCATGGCTTTACAACAGAACCAGTCAGGGTTACCACTTACCTAATGGTGCCTGCACCCAACGGTGTTTGCTTAACACTAAAATTTGTAAAATTTAAACATTTATTTAACAAAAATAACGCACCTCTTTCAAAATAACGCAAGGTTTTCATTAGCACCAAAAAGAAAATAAATGGTACAGCAGCACCGCACTTACTTTCTCGCAATATTCAAGGAAAAACTATCAACCGCAAACTTAAATTTGTAATGCCATATACAATATAGTACTTATGGAAATACAAACTTTTATTTACGTTTTTCCAAAAAAATATTCGTATGAAATATACAGATCAATTCAGAATTAAATTGTCAAACTTTAAAACAAACAAACCTCAAACGATTTCGAGTAAATCACATGTTTAACTTTTGGTAGTACCTACTGGAACACCCTTTATACGAATTTTCACAGATCAATGGATACTACCGTAGGATACTTGCATGGAGATGTTTTAAATTTCCTAACACATGTTCCTTATGGATAATTGTTCAGTTTAGTCTACTGAGCAAGCCCTTTCAGTTTTAGGTACACCCTGTGTACTAAATTTTATTCAAAAAAATCATAAAGAATATCCAGTCAGGTAGACAACCAATCCAGGATTAATATTGTAGAAAATTTTAATAAACTCGATGGAACCAATTTCGGGTAAAATACATTTTTACGATTTGGTGGTACAGGAACACCCCTTATATGAAATTACAAAGATCAATTGATACTGGCGCAAGATATCTTACATAAAGGTGCCTGGTCATGCAAAGTTTCATCAAGATTCTATGAGCCGTTTTTGAGAAAATTTCAATTTTTCATTTTCGTTGTATGACAGCTACCCTCAAAATGAGAGCCAGCAAGAAACCACTTAGAACCCTTCGATGGATTTGCATTAAACTCCTAAATTCAAAATACGAGTATGGTGTCAATCGGACCAATTGTATAGCCACTAGGCCAAAGCGTGACGGAGAGACCGACCGACGGACCGACCGACCGACCGACCGACCGACCGACCGACCGACCGACTGACGGACGGATTTTTTTGGGAGACTTGTTTTTTATGATGTATAAGTGATATAGAACGCATTTTTGAGAAAATTATAAATAGTACATTACTGCAGCGGTCGAAAAAACGGGTATTGAGGGACGAACGTGATAATGTGGGCAGAGGCGTCAGCCGAGGCCCACATACGTGAGTCTGGTTTCGGCCAAGGCTTGTATAGTGCTTTTCTCAAACAATGCGCGGATATTCAAATTCTTACATAAATTACTTACATTTTTAGTCTCTTCTCTTTTTGCCACTGAAAGTTCTCATGAGATTTTAAATAGTCATGACATACATGATATTTGAGTCACTATATCTAAATTCCATTGACTTATTAATTTTATCCACAATTACAACCTAAATTACACTAACTTAAATACAATAAGTCAATATGATGTTCCCGCTAATAACTTTTAATAAAGAATCTATAAATCACTAAAATATGTTCGAGAATAGGTACCCTTCTCGAACATATTTTAGTGATTTATAGATTTAGGATCAAAACAAAATCTTAATCAAATCTATGAAATTAAAGAATAAAATTTGTTAATTATCAAATAATATTTGATTCCTAATAACACAAATAATTTTAATTTCCTTTTTTAGAGTTGATCAAGGCATTTCAAATTAGGGAATTTTTGTCATTAGATGAGTTCAAAACTCGGACCCAGCGCCACAGATTATATAGGTACTAGTTACTACCAATACTACGGTATGTAGTACTATTATGAATTCTGTGACTACGGTCTTGCGCTCAGAGTAAAAAACTATAGAGTCCGCCATATACATATTCTGTATAAGCTGGTGATGTGTAAAGCGTCGCACTGTCGCCCATGCTAGTCGGTCAAAAAACTCAGTTAAGTTTTACAAAAATCAAGACATCTTTAAAAATCTAATGTTTTAGTATAATTTTTTTTTGCGAAAGTGAAAATATATCGTTTTTTACTTGTGAATTGATCATTAATACTAAGAACGGAAGCGTAAATAATCCGTAATAGCCATTTTATGCGTGATTTTTAACACCGGTTATTTCCAGAATGGTAAGTGTTTTCACCAGAAAAACTGTGGTAGTAGCATTTATTAGTCCCATGTCACATATTTCTCAGAGAGAAAGATAAAAATTTTACGTTTTTAGGATTTGAAAAAAAATCCATACATTTTAGTACCTCGCAAGAAAGTGTTACGCTTATGGCTCCCTCCTTAGCAGCAAGAGCTGCTACTAAAACCTCCTTGGCCTTGCGCGAAATACACGATGTGTGACCTCCTTGTTCAGAACTCCTTCGTATTGCCATCTCCTTGGTTACCATGCTTTGGAAAAAAAGCTGGTTCCATTTTGAAATTAGATGACAGAAATGTGTTTTCATAGTGGTTTTCTAGACCGTCTGGCACGGAAGAAATGGATTTTCATACTAACTTTCCCGGCCGCTGCTCGCATGTTTTTTACCAGTACGGATACTTCGATTTTGCTCTAAGAAGGTTGTCAAAATAATGATTGAATTTCCAAGCATGTCAAACTTTTTTTTTCGAATACATTACCTTTCTCGCTCCGCTCGAAAGTACAGTTTCTGGTTTCTGGCCTATTTTTGAACTCATCTGAAAAATAATTGACAAAAATAGATTGATTTTTAACATTTCACTTTTGTCTGAAATCTATATTGAAAATGAAGCGACCTATAAAAAGTCGTAGATATGCTTTTGTACACTTTGTAAGTAGGTATCTATAAATCCGATGTCCTTGAAATAGGGAAATACCTAAAAGTAAATTCATTTTTATTCTATAAAGTAGAAAAATCGCAAAATTCATAACTACAGTCGGGATTCAAGCCTAATTTCCTCCGTATTTACCAGAGACACGTTAATCAACTAGGGTACCGTGTAAACTTCATGCCTAAATTAAATATTTTAGACAAATATGACATTAGTAAGTCCTAAATGTTAATAATGTTTTAAACATTGATTAAAACTTGTTTTAAATAGTTTTTTATACACTCAATAAAAAACACTGTATAATGTCTAACCGTTTTAAACATCGTTTAAAACACATGTTATTGCCAACCCTGTGGGAGAGGTATCGAACAAATTTTTGAGAAAAAAAACTTTTTTTAAGAACACAATACCTTACTCGCTTCGCTCGAAAGTAAAAAGCAATTCAAAGTCTTCTGTAACAAAACATACTAGGTTCTCCCGTGGTACACCCAGGTGAACCACGCGGGTGTACCACGGGCAATGCCTGGTTTCTGTTACCTGCAATAGGCCGCAATACAACTTCTTGGCTAGCACCGAATCAAAAATGAACTGTTTTTTGTAGACGTATAAAAATATAGGCTTCGTTATATTCTATTATTTCACTGTCGTTACAGATAATCAACTGTTTAGTGTTTATGGAAACCTTGCGTTATTTTGAAAGAGGTGCGTGATTAAAAAATTAATCTACATGTTTATTACAGGTGAAGAAAAAGTACCTAGCCTACGTTATTCGGTTATAATGTTATGTCGTCGATAAGTATTCTGAATTGATGAGGATTGATCTAGGTATGAAAATGTTGTGACCTTGCGTCAATCGATAGCACAGTTCAATGTTGATTCGAATATCACATAACGTAATGAATGACGCGTCAACCGTATCCAGATGTCGTTCAGACCTGCCCAGGCAGCAGTGCGCGAGCGCATACACCGAACGACTCAGCAATGCTTATACATCACTGGCTATATTAATGGAGGAACTCATCGTCTCGGTATGCACTACTCGTTGTAAATGAGCCACTGGTGGCGGCGACGTGCCGTGGTTGGTGACTCGAGGCAAGCCGTGGGTGTGCGTGCTCCAGCTCATTCCAAACAAGCGCGCTCATTCATTCCGCTCTGAGTCAGTAGTTCGTTGATTCTTCTTAGTGACAGTTCAGTGTTCGTCTTAAAAATCACTCGATAATCACATCATGCACGACAGTATAAAAAACCAGGTAAATAATAAATTTAAAGACTATCCTATAAGGACTCCTAGGTACAGGTAGCTTACTTTCCTACTAATTTTGAGATTATCAATTAATTAATAATTGTATTGCGAATGTATTGTTGTCAACTTGTGAAATTTTTCAGCTTTGCGATAGGAATGCCGTAAGTGTCAGGGTCATCTTTGTAAAATAAAAATTTGTGCGTCTCCCAAAAGTTGTTTCTCACATTAATTAAATATAGGAGCTGGCTCTTGAAAAGTTGAAATATTTAAAGCCAACTTGTATCACAGATTAAATAATAGTAAACTGACTGTATACTTTCGTTGTCTTCGAATTCTTGAAATTAATTTATCTCTCGATAAAAAATAAATCTATCTCATACTAGTAGAAACATAAAGTCAATTTATTCTAGCGAATTTCAAATAATTGCTAAGAAAAGTTTTTGCTTTTATACAAAGACTTATGTGTAAATTGAGAGATTTCACTCGAATTTTAGTTGGGACCGTGAATCGTGGGCGATAGTTATTTGTTATGCAAGTCAGCAAAATCGTTATTTGGCGCGAGTGGTTGTATTGAAACCTGAGCAAGCGAATGATTCTAGAATAGGGGGTACAAAAAAGAATCCTGAGTGTAGCGAAGGTTTTAAGGCACGAGACTCGAATAACTTTGCTGCCCGGTACACAATTTTTCATCTCACTGCAGCGAGGAAAATTCAAAAAATTTTAAATGTTCATCATCTTTCCACGTTAGAGGCCAAATATGATTGTTTCACGAAGATTTCGTGCGATAAAGCAAAGCTTCCGAAAAATTTTTTACATTTTACTTTTTCCGGTTTTTATACATATTTTTTACCAAAGGTGATCAGATTGGTCGCTATAGGACTTGATTTAAGGCCACCATTCATTAATTTACCACAATGAAAAATGAACCCTGTGCGTTGATGGCCACGTCAAGACGGACTTCCGTACTTTAATCACGAAATGGTTAAGTATTCTGAAGGAACGTCCATCTAAAGCCGCGATTACACCTGCTTGAATTTGACGACTGAATAAGAAATCTACCTAGGAGGCTACGTTGAAAAAGACGTTTGTGAATTCAGAGTTCTAGCTAGGAAGCTAAGTAGAAAAAGTGCCTACTAATACAGTTGCTGAATAGTGATGTTCCGATAGCGATAGTTTCGCTGTCGGTAGTTAATCTTGAAATACAGTAACTCTGTTGAATAGCCTTGTCGAAAATAATTATTGTACAATAAAATGCTATCGATTGTTAAAAAATGGCTGATACAACCTCAAGACAAATACAACCGATAATTGAAAGAAGAAAAAATTACAGACAAACTTATTTGCGGTCTTAAAGATGGGCTTTTATTGCTTTTAAAAATACTACAGGAATATCGAATCCCTCGAAGCGAGAGTCTGCCTCGCACTTGACCGTTTTTTTTTAATATAAGTATATTTTTGTTCGATATGTTGAATTAATCATTCGCACTTGGACATCACTAAACATGCTAAGTCCCTTCAAGTAAAGGAGTTAGAAGGTTTAGTGATGTGAAAATTTTGCGAATGATTAATTCGAATCGAACAACTTGTCCATGCAAAATAAAAATAAAGCATTATCTTGGTTTAATAATAAGTACTAACAATAAACTTAAAAAATTCACTATAAAAAATTGTATACGACTGTTCGGTTGAGTCAAGGAGTGATCACAGCTAGCTGGATTCAAAGACTAATTCGGCATACATTGCTCGTTGAAGTAAGGATAATGCAATAACGTAACCAAGCCTCCCAGCAATGTATGCCGAATTAGTCTTTGAATCCAGCTAGATGTGATCGTGGCTTTAATAGGCTGACAATACATTTCCGTGATGTTTTTATTTTTATTTACCTTAAATGGACAAATGAGACCTGAACATTGCCGTGCCAAATCTTATGAATGAGAGTATTTATGATCAAACAAAAACAATGGCTATGGTAAATGAAGTGGATACATTTTTTCTCTTTTTCTAGTCTTGAAGGTGCACATAGTCATTCACCGTAACTGAACAACTTTCAGTAAATAAAACTATCAGCCTCTTCAATACTCTTCATATAAAATTGCGAATGGACAGTTTAGCCACGATCACATCTAGCTGGATACAAAGACTAATTCGGCATACATTGCTGGGAGGCTTGGTTGTGTTATTGCAATATCCTTACTTCAACGTGTATCCCGAATTAGTCTTTGAATTCAGCTAGGTGTGATCGTGGCTTTTTTGTGGAAAAGAGGATTATTTTAATATTTTCTGAAAGTTTTATTTACTGAAAATTATTCAGTTACCTTGACTGACCACGCCCTTTCAGTTTTCGGAAACAAGTCCCTTAGACCATGTATTGGTCAATTTAATTTCGATGCGAACACGGAATTAAATTAAAATTAATCATTCGCACTCGGACATCACTAAACCTCCTTACTCCCTTCAAGTAAAGAACTTAGGAAGTTTAGTGATGGGTAAATTTTGCGAATGATGATGAACAACTTGTCGATAAAAAATAATTGTTATTCATGGTGTAATAACAAGTACTAAAAAAAAAATTTAAAAATTCACTATAGATTACCATCGATACTTGAAAGGTTCAGATATTTTCTATACGACTGTTCAGTAGAGTTAATAAACCTGCTTTGCGACAAAAAAATCGTAAAAAGAACTAGGTAAAGGAGTGATCACACCTAGCTGAATTCAAAGACTGATTCGGCATACATTGCTGGGAGGCTTGGTTATGTTAATTGAAATATCCTTACTTCAACGAGCAATGTATGCCGAATTAATCTTTGAATTCAGCTAGGTGTGATCACTCCTTAACTCTACACTGCGCGTGGCTTGACACGAAGTACGAACTTGGTCGGTTATTTAGTATCGATTATTACCGGTACTTTTAAGAATTCGATATTCTCGATATTTTCTATAGGAATATTCGGTAGAGTTACTGTATTTTTAAAATTCAACCATCGATCTCGTTATCGCAGCAACACTGATTCAATAATTTTCAAACTTTACGGTTTGGTTAGGTACTCAATCAATCGCCAGTTAAAGCGCGACGGAGTCAGATGTGTCCGTGTAGAATACTTGACTAGTGCAACACTGTTAGTTTTGAATATAGCGGTCTTTCATTGTTTTTCTAGTAGGAGCGCTTGTTTTAAGTAAAAAAGTATACCATCAGTTAGGCCATTATTTTTTGTTCGACAAGTTGTTCGATTCGAGTCAATCATTCGCATTTGCCCATCACTAAACCTCCTAAGGTCATTAAAAATACTCATAGAAGCCTTTATACAAAGTATCTGAACATATCAGTCGCGCTATAAAGTGTACCAGCACAGAAAATATAGAGGTATACTATGTTCCGATGTCATTTTTTGGTGGTCATTTCCTCCGAGGCGAGTTCGCCCGGTTGGGCATTTCGCCCGAAAGTATTCATTGTTAGTCGATCGATATAAGATCAATAAACTTCTAGATAAAAAGAATTGACTTCAGCATTTTGTTACTGTAAAAATATCGTTGGCCGAAAATATTTTACTTAAGACTGCACCACGTAAAAACTACCAAAACGGCAATCACGGTTTAATATTACTTACATATTTAATATGATTTTTTTTAAAACCATTACGATTACGCCATACATTTTTAGTATGACCGCGCGAAGTCTAATAAATAGCTCTGACACGCGGCCGATACCCACAAGAGCTCGAAGTGAGACCACGTCAGTTTGCACCGCGACGCGCCAAAATTATGGATCACGTTTCAACGTATACACATTCTCTGCTTTCATAGTGTAACAAGGTAACTTTGTTTTTTACTATTTTCTAAAGTAAGATATTTCATTCCTTGTATTTATAAAGTGTTTATTTTAGAGAAATGGGGAAGCGCAAAGATAAATATTATGTATCCCGTCAAAAATTCAAAAAATATCTATTCCTTTAACCAAGTAAGTACCTACTTATATACCATACCTAGGTAGTTTTGTTTTGTGATGGGTGACTGGTGATGAAGGGTAGGCGGAGGAAGATAGGTAGATGATGGGTCAGAAGGGTTATCAGAGTAATAGATTTTCGGTACGTGATTGATGTCCGGACGAAGATGGGTGACCGGTGGATGATATTGATGGGTGACCGGCGGAAGACGAGTCAATGGTAGATGATGGGTAATTGGCAGTGGTCGGAATAGGTAGAGCTGTTTAGGGTCGATGATCGGAAACTTGAACGTGCTGCTTGCTACATTATTTCGTCAGATCTGTTAGATTTTCCTCTTGAGACGGATTCCCATGGCATGGATTTTCGAAATAAGACTACCTTTTGATCGTTAGTATGTGTCCTTTGATCTTTCGATCACAAAAACAACTAAATGTACAACGATGGCACGGATTTAAATGGATTACTTTTTTAAAAGAAGCAAACGGCGCCAAACTTAGGCAGGAAAAAGGCTACATTATTTCGTCAGGTCTGTTAGATTTTCCTCTTGAGACGGATTTCCATGGCATGGCTTTCCGAAATAAAACTGCCTTTTGATTGTTAGTGTGTGTCCTTTGATCTTTTGATCACAAAAACAACGAAATGTACAACGATGGCACGGATTTAAATGGATTACTTTTTTAAAAGAAGCAAACGGCGCCAAACTTAGGCAGGAAACAGGCTACATTATTTCGTCAGGTCTGTTAGATTTTCCTCTTGAGACGGATTTTCATGGCATGGCTTTCCGAAATAAGACTGCCTTTTGATCGTTAGTATGTATCCTTTGATCTTTTGATCACAAAAACAACGAAATGTACAACGATGGCACAGATTTAAATGGATTACTTTTTTAAAAGAAGCAAACGGCGCCAAACTTAGGCAGGAAACAGGCTACATTATTTCGTCAGGTCTGTTAGATTTACCTCTTGAGACGGATTTCCATGGCATGGCTTTCCGAAATAAGACTGCCTTTTGATCGTTAGTATGTGTCCTTTGATATTTCGATCACAAAAACAACGAAATGTACAACAATGGCACGGACTTAAATAGATTACTTTTTTTAAAGAAGCAAACCGCGCCAAACGTAGGCAGGAAACAGGCTACATTATTTCGTCAGGTCTGTTAGATTTTCCTCTTTAGACGGATTTCCATGGCATGGCTTTCCGAATTAAGACTGCCTTTTGGTCGTTAGTATGTGTCCTTCGATCTTTCGATCACAAAATCAACGAAATGTACAGCGATGGCACGGATTTAAATGGATTATTTTTTTTAAAGCAAACGGCGCCAAACTTAGGCAGGATGATAGTTGATGACTGGATGAATGATGATGATGAAAGGATGATGAGTGATACGCGGATTATAGTTGATGAGTGGATCAACGATGATAAGTGATGCGCGGATGATAGTTGATCAGTGGATGAATGATGATAAGTGTATGATGAGTGATGCGCGGATGATAGTTAATGAGTGGATGAACGATGATGAGCGGATGATGAGTGATGCGTGGATGAGTGGATGACTGATGATGATGAGCGGATGATGAGTGATTTTCGGATGATAAGTGATGCGCGGATGATAAGTGATGCGCGGATGATAGTTGATCAGTGGATGAATGATGATGAGCGGATGATGGGTGATGCGCGGATGATAGTTGATGAGTGGATCAATGATGATGAGTGATGCGCGGATGATAGTTAATGAGTGGATGAATGATGATGATGAGCGGATGATGAGTGATTTTCGGATGATAAGTGATGCGCGTATGATAGTTGATCAGTGGATGATGAGTGATGTGTGGTTGAGTGGATGAATTATGATGATGAGCGGATGATGAGTGATTTTCGGATGATAAGTGATGCGCGGATGATAGTTGATCAGTGGATGAATGATGATGAGCGGATGATAAGTGATGCGCGGATGATAGTTGATGAGTGGATCAATGATAATGAGTGATGCGCGGATGATAGTTGATCAGTGAATGAATGATGATAAGTGGATGATGAGTGATGCGTGGATGAGTGGATGAATGATGATGAGCGGATGATGAGTGATTTTCGGATAATGAGTGATTTTCGGATAATAAGTGATGTGCGGATGATAGTTTCTACCACCATGTCATTACGAGTAAGTCTAAAGTGTTTCTACTGACGTGCTGTTGAGTATACAAACTTGAAGAGCTGTTCCCTGTCGCCCCTCGCTTCCCCTCGAGTAACCCTCCGTTATGCAATCGTTGCGCTGAGCTATATTAGTAGAGTTCATTAAAAATACCTTGAGAGAAAAAAGTTCCATTCAAAACACAGTTTTTTAAAAGGTGTCGTTTCCTCCGAGCGGACGAGAACGCGTCTCGGGTGAAATGACGCACTACGACTCCGCGTGGACTGCGCGCATGTGTGTGTTCGATCATACGCACACTACTGTTGCTTCCGACTCGACGCGAAAACTAAACAGTTTTGATCCTATAAATTTTTTTATGAAAGGGACAACTGATTTAGACATGAATTGAAAATTTTGTCAGGATTACAAAGTATCTCTTTTAAGGAAGTCTAACAAAATTACGGACAAGTACAAGGTGTCAAACAATCTCCTGAAAACTTCATCAATGGACTCATACCATGAAAAATTAACGATTTTCACCATACATACATCTATACACAACAAAAAAAAATGTTAAAGTGCGAGTCGGACTCGCGCATCGAGGGTTCCGATATACCTACCTATAGTATTTTTAGAAGCAATAAGGTCCATTGTAAGGACCGCAAAACTAAATTTGTTTGTAAAGATTTGTTGCAAATTTACAAAAAACTGTGCTACTTAGAGAGATTGTTTTTTTTCTGAATTATTCACATAAACCTCTATGGACTTTAATTAATTCAGATTTTTTCTTCGGAAAACTTCGGGGATAAGGAAGGGGTAATTTTTTAAAACTTTTTTCATCATAACTTGAAAACTAAGAGTCGTTATTAATATAAAGAACTATTTTGGAATGTACAAGTGAAGCACTTTCATATGATACCTAACTTGACTTAGTACTGACAATTAAAAACTTTGACCTACCCACTTGGGCCCCTTTACAATAATAATAATATTATAATTATTTCAATTGCAATAAAGTAAGACAATCGTATTCTAAAACTACTTCTACTACTAAATATAAAAGTATAAAAGAGTTTTTAGCTTGCTTTTCAATTTATTTTAAGGTCATTAAAAATACTCATAGAAGCCTTTATACAAAGTATCTGAACATATCAGTCGCGCTATAAAGTGTACCAGCACAGAAAATATAGAGGTATATGATCCCTACTATGTTGATGTTCCTTAATAGTGATGTACAATTATTTCAAGAAGCAACAATCGAAATATTCGAATGTACTACTTAGTACTATCCAAATAATCTTTTATCATTCAATTGTTATTTTTCATTGGAATCATTATTCGCTTTTCGTACGATTTTGAATGAAAAATTTATTCTAACTAAAAGAATGAATAAAGCACTCAAATTCTTTGTGTTTACTTGACTGGTGCAACCTAATTTTAATTCCTTGTTTGTTTTTTAGTATACCGGTAATTCTGTGGTTTTTTTTGTAGTTATTCTAGTGTTTTTCTATACAACATAAATTAGCCCTTATTAATATTTTCCGTACGATGAGGTGTTCTATTCGTATTGGCCCTTCACTAAAGTTCCTTTCTGCGTTGCTTACTATGCGGCTTACTCAGTTAGTGACTTACTAAGTTCCATCTTTCTACCTTCCTTTCCTACGTAGGAGACTAACTGACTTAGTGTGTGAATTCAGTCAGGTGTGATCGGCCCTTTAGTAGCTATTACCTAAGTAAGTACTTCATTAGTTCTAGTAAATAGAACCAGCAATTACAATTAATGCGGTCAAATGGTTCGTAAAATGTATTGGGGGTGGATTAAACTATTACCCAAAATATTTTAAATCACTTGCTTTCCTTTTAAAAGTTATAAACTACCTAATTGTTAATTTACATATTATATATTCCTTGATTAACCTTTTAAAAGTAGGATACACCTGCGGAAATTCCGCATCGGAACGATCCGCGACGGATCTTTCCGTCAAGTCTGACATACTAGAACTACTGGCGTAGGAACTTACCGTCATTATTGACATTTGCTTTGTAGTTGCGGATCGTACGGACGGGAAAATTAAACTGACACATTAGTCAAATTTGACGGAAAGATTTCTCTCAAAATATACCTACGTCGTTACTCTAGATTGTTGCACGTATATTTCTAATACTTCAAGAGCTAAGTACGAGTATAATTCATTGGTCAGAAAAGGTATGCAAGAAAGCTATATTGAAAGGGCGTCAAAAGGTAGGTTCGCCCGCGTTGTGCTTATCGTACTTCGAAATTTAACGGTAAACGGATGATGCTAAGTACATCTGAGTCTAATACATATACAACTCATCTAGTTGGAGACACAAGAAGAAGAACACATCATCAATGTTGGAATATGTGGTTCAGGTTTTTGTGCGCAGGTGCGACAAGAAATCCTTAGAAATTTTAGAAAAGAGGAAACTATGAATTCGGAAGTTATTTTGTTACTGCATTATTAACGAGGTTTATAACAGAGACATCGAAAATGAAATCGAATACAATTCTACTACCAAATAGTCGAATTTAAAATTTCTAACAATTCTATGTTCTTCACATGATTGGACACAGTTGATTGGACTAATTCTCCGTCCAAAATTCCAAAGTGACTAACGAGGTATTGAACTTTTAGTATAGGTAAGAGTAGTATCGTATCGATGTTGTTTTTGTTGTTAGAGACTTTGGAGAAGTGACTTTCTTTTGTCATAAACGCTAGTAGAATACAAGGTATGTACAACTGAACAACTTTTGTTATACGACGTTTGGAAATTCCAAATAAAATTTGCTTTTTCATACAAATTGGCTCGGTCAGCTGGAGGATTTGTATGCAGAAGCAAATTTTTTTTGCGAATTTCTTAAAGTCTTAGAACAAAAGCTGTTCAGTTTCATGTCCAGAGTTACCACCCGAGAGGTTTTGCGTTATTTACCTAACACCCTGAATAATTGAAATGTATGGAACTGGCTTAACCAAAGAAATGTCGGTGCCAATTTTTGAGCAGCAATCATGCATCTACCGAAATATACTTTGAAGCTTTGGCAAGGCCTCTGGGACTTGCCAAATTTTGACATTTGATCCCTAATGCAGTTTTTCATAGAGTTTCCGGAAAATAGAAAATTCATTTAAAATATATTGCAATTTATGCGAAATTATACCTTATTACATAAATAACTACATTTCCTTTTCCATTCCTTCAATTTTGACACGGTGCTACAGAGGTTAAGGTTCACAATAGTAGAAAGCCACTTGTCTATAGGCCCCAGGATACATTTTGAACATCATGGGGCAACTAGAAACTAAGGTTGCAAATAAAAAATCGGGCAAGTGCGAGTCGAACTCACGCGCCGAGGGTTCCGATATACCTACAGTATTTTTGGAAGCAATAAAGTTTATTTTTAGGACCACAAAACTAAGTTTGTTTGTAAAAGTTTTTGCAGGTTTCTGAAAAACTGTGCTACTTAGAGAAATCGTATTATGTGTGCTGTAATGTTTATAAAAACCTCTATCGACTAATATTTATTCAGATTTTTCGTTTTGCAAACTTCGGAGACAAAAGAGTAGGATAATGGTATTATTTAGTATTTTTCATCATAACTTGAAAACAAAAAATAAAAAATACTATTTTGGAATGTTCAAATGTAGCCCTTTTATATGATACCCCAATGAACCTAGTCACGACCATTTGAAATTTGGGGCCCCTTATTCGGCCCCATTTCCGATTATAATATATTTTTTTTTTGTAATATAGTTGGGCAAGAATATTCTGAAACTATTCCACAAGTTGTTAGCGTGAGTGAGATGTTGCTGAGATAAACAGTGACAGACAGACAGGCAGACAAAAAAAATCGCAACATAAATAAGGGTTTAATTTTTACCATTTTGGTTTGGAACCTTAAAAACATCATGCCGAAATACCCTGGCCACTTGGGTTGCCAAATTTTTTTTGTCGTCTAAATCTAACTGTTGACTCAGATGATTCTGTACTTTTAGAATACTAAGGGCACTTACAAATATAATTTACTGGCTGTGCCCGCGGCTTCGCCCGCGTAGAATTCAGGCAATGTGCAGTATTGTGCAGTCTCTCCCTCTCCCCCTCTCCCTCCCCCTCGCCCTCCTCAGCCCTTTCCCCCTCTCCCTCTCATGTTTATTTCTTTCTTTTTATTAGCCTAAATCCTAATTTTTTTATATTTTCCTACGTACTTTCATCCCTAATTTCACCCCCTTGGGGGATGATATCTCAAAATTGCTGAAACACGTGTTTCTTCTTACCTGAAATCCAAATTTCAAGTATCTCACGTCAAAACTGTAGGATTTTCATACAAACTTTCCTCTCTTATTTCACCCTTTTGGGGGATGTATCTCAAAATTGCTAAAACTCGTGTTTATTTAATTCTTATTTTTAAAATCCAAATTTCAAATACCGCATGTCAAAACTGTAAGATTTTCATACAAACTTCCATCCATTATTTCACCCCCTTAGGGGATGAATTTTGAAAGCTTCTTGAACAAGTACTTTTTATTTTTTACCAAGAGCTCAGAACCAAATTTCTATAATTCTACCTTTAAAAATGAAAGACTCATAAACCAACATACGGGAAAAAAAACCGGCGAAGTGCGAGTCGGAATCGCTCACTGAGGGTTCCGTACCACCACATAATCATAATTGTATAAGATAAAATTTCAGTAAGTTAATGTGCTAGATTTTTTGAGTCCGACACGCGCTTGACCAAATTTTATTATTTGTTGTTATTTTATAGCTTATGCACTATAAACATACCAATTTTGAAGTTTGTAAGTGTTCCCGTTTTTAAAATAGAACTAAAACAAAAATCGTCTTCGCCTCAATTCAACTTGACCCCTCTCTTATATGAATGTTCTTGAAACGGGAGCTCACCTCAATTGGTTATCATTAGTTGTGAGAAAAGTTGTAATATTTAATGATTTAAGACATTTCCCTTTATTTGTACTTTGAGACCTAGCTTCTTGCCAAATTTCATAATTTTAGGTCAACGGGAAGTACCCTGTAGGTTTTGCTTTTTTGCAGAAATGTATGGAGATGAGGACATAAAAAGCCATATCTTTTGATTGCGTCGTTGTAAAAAATTTAAACTTTCAGATCTTGTGTGGTTCATGGACCATAATATATGGTATCAATTTCAACCTGATACCTCTACCCGTTCGTGAGATAAAAGGTCTTGACAGACAGACAGACAGACAGACGGACAACAAAGTGATCCTATAAGGGTTCCGTTTTTTTTCTTTTAAGGTACGGAACCCTAATCATCCCCTTTTTCACCCCCTTGAAGGGTGGTTTTTGAGAAATGCTTAAACACATGTTTCTTTATTTTTTACCAAAAGTTAAAAGTTAAATTTGTGTGAATCTAACTCAAGAAACAAAGGACTTTCATACAAATTTTCATTGCTTATTTCACCCCCATAGACTTTTGTAAAATCCTTAAACGTGTTAACACCAAAAGCTCAGAACCAAATTTCTATAATTCTACCTTTAAAAATGAAAGACTTATAGATCAACATATGAAAAAAAATCATCGCCTTTTTCACCCCCTTGAAAGGAGGTTTTTAAGTAATGGTGGTATAGCGAGGGAGACCCCTCGCTATTCATGAAGAAGGGAAAACCACTTATTACTTACAGTACTATCACTTTATTATAATATATCACAATACAATTCAGGTTACCAGGAAGACGCGGATCAAAATCTTTCGGTCCTACATAAATAAACACCGTAACACTAACAATACCGAGTTGCAGTATCCCAGTGCCGCCATCTAGCGGTGGCAGTAGTGGGCACACTATATCACCCCCCTCCAGAGACCTACAGACGATAATATGCAGGAAACCGCACTTTCCGACCCGAGCGCGTCGTGAATTCTGGTTCCTTGGCCACAGGTAGTTTCTGACCCTCTGACTGAAGACTGTGAGGTTGTGAGGGATGAATGATCGGTGTGTGAACTGCGGTGTCTGGGTCACGCAGTATGTGGGCCGGCTTGACGCGGTCCACCGATACCGTAACCACCTTACTATTCACCTTAAGGGTGAAAACTTTGTCACTGCGTTTAAGAACTTCGTATGGTCCCGTATAAGGTGGTTTTAAGGATCCACCAACAGTGCAGTCACGTAAAAATACATGTGAGCAGGTGTCCAGCCCTTTGTAAACAAATGTAGAACGTTTGTCGCCATGCCGAGAAGCAGGCTTCGGCTGTAAATTTTGAATAAAATTACGTAGCCGTGACGTGAAACTCGTTGAGTCGACTGTGAAGTCAGACACCGTAGTAAAGAAATCGCCTGGAAGGCGTAAAGGCTCGCCATAAACTAATTCAGCAGAAGAAGCCTGAATATCTTCTTTGAACGCGCTGCGAACCCCTAATAACACCAATGGAAGAGATTCCACCCAGTTAGTGCTGTCGTGGCAGATTATGGCAGCCTTTAACTGCCGGTGAAACCTCTCCACTAAGCCATTGCAAGATGGGTGGTATGCAGTAGTGCGCCGATGTTGAAACCCAACTAACTGCGCTAAACTCTTAAAAAGGGCTGACTCGAATTGCGCACCACGATCCGTAACAATATCTTCTGGACAACCGAAGCGCGATATCCAACCACTCAATAAGGCTTTCGCCACCGATTCTGCGGTAATATCTGCTAACGGTATAGCCTCCGGCCATCGTGTAAAGCGATCAACCGCCGTAAGGCAGTATCGAAACCCCTGCGAGATAGGCAAAGGACCAACCAGATCAATGTGAACAAATTTAAACCTGGCTGTTGGAACTTTAAATGATCCGAGTGGTGAGGAGACATGCCTCGTGATTTTCGCACGCTGACATGCTAAGCAAGTGCGTACCCACTCCCTACAGTCCCGCCTAACACCTGGCCATACATATCTCTCTGCAACCATCTTCGCCGTAGCATTAGCACCTGGATGGCTAAAAGAGTGAAGGCTTTCGAAGGCTTTACGGCGAAAAATCTTTGGAATGAATGGCCTGGGGGAATCTGTGCTGACGTCACAGAAGAGGACTGAGCTGGACCCAGGAAGTCTCACTTTTTCAATGCGCAGTGAACTTGCCTTATTGAGGAGTTGAATGAGCTCAGGATCTGAGAGCTGTGCTGCTGCCAGCTGGTTCGGATCAACAGGCTGAACAATTTCCTCAACCCGAGAGAGCGTGTCAGCTACCACATTATCCTGGCCTGAAATATGGCGGATGTCGGTGGTAAACTGCGCAATGAGGTCTAAATGGCGAAACTGTCTGGGGGAGCAATTTTCCTTTCGGTTGTGAAAAGCAAACGTAAGTGGTTTGTGATCTGTATAGATCACAAAATCGCGCGCCTCAACCATATGTCGGAAATATTTGATGCTTTCATAAATAGCAAGAAGCTCCCGATCGTAAGGTGAATACTTCTGTTGAGTGGGGCTTAATTTATGAGAGAAAAATGCAAGGGGTTGCCAAGAACGTCCATCATGTTGCTGCAAGACTGCACCGATGGCGCTGTCAGACGCATCCGTCACTAACGCAAGCTTAGCGCCACATTGCGGATGAGCTAGTAAGGCGGCCTGACAAAGACCTTCCTTGCAAGCTTTAAATGCTTCGAGTTGTTTGCCTGTTATACTGACCGGATGTGAACCTTTTACTGATCCCGTGAGCAGTGCGTGCAAAGGTGCTTGGAGTTGAGCGGCTTCAGGGATGAAGCGCCTGTAAAAAATTATCATCCCTAAGAACCTACGCAGCTCCCTAACCGTTTTGGGAACAGAAAAAGTTTTGATGGCTTCTACCTTAGCTAGTAGTGGCGACGTACCCTTTGCGGAAATATGGTAACCAAGAAAAGTTACCTCTGAAACACCAAATACACATTTGGCTGTGTTGATTACCATGCCGTACTTTTTCAGACGGTTGAACAGCTGGTGCAGGTGCTGTTCGTGGGTTTTCTGGTCCTTGGAGAAGACCAAAAAATCATCTAAATATGTATAAACGAAGTCCAGACCTCGAACCATTTCATCAACGAAGCGCTGGAACGTCTGTCCGGCATTACGAAGTCCGAACGTCATGAACGGAAATTCGTAAAGTCCGAACGGCGTTGTAATGGCAGTCTTCGCTATGTCTTCAGGATTAACGGGTATCTGGTTGTAAGCCTTTACAAGGTCTATTGTGGAAAAAACGTTGCACCCTGAAAGACTGTGAGCAAAGTCGTGTATGTGCTTGATTGGGTACCTATCGGGTACAGTACGTGCGTTCAGCATCCGGTAATCACCACAGGGACGCCATCCATTGTCCTTCTTAGGGGCGAGATGTAATGGCGATGACCAAGGTGATTCAGATGGCCGGCAGGTACCATTTTGTAGCATGGCTTCAAACTCGGTTTTAGCTATCTTTAGTTTTTCGGGTGTAAGACGGCGTGGAGTACAAGATACCGGCGGCCCAGGTGTCGTGCGAATGTGATGTACAGTGTTGTGCTGAGGTGTGCGATGAATACCGTGTGGACGGGTGATTTCTGGATATTG
The DNA here is from genome assembly GCA_947532105.1 of Athrips mouffetella. Classification (NCBI taxonomy): domain Eukaryota; kingdom Metazoa; phylum Arthropoda; class Insecta; order Lepidoptera; family Gelechiidae; genus Athrips; species Athrips mouffetella. Next base: position 26,969,339 of record OX383956.1, on the reverse strand, counting down.
AGTTAGTATGTCATGATACACAGAGTTGCCAGAAACTACCTTGACCGAAGAAACATCATCCTTCGCGGAAGCAGGTATACCCGTGGTCGTGAGCGTAGTGCTACCATCGATGAGGCGTTGGTTACGAACATCAACAACTAAATTGTAATATGAAAGAAAATCCACGCCTATTATCGCCTTTGTGACATCGGCGACGATAAACCTCCAAGCAAAGTCACGGCGCAAGCCTAGGTTAAGCACTAAGTGAGCGTAGCCGTAGGTACTAATAACGGAACCGTTTGCCGCACAAAGTTCATAGTCCGTTTTCACTCGACGCTCCTTAAGGTATGTTTTAGGAAAAACACATAAGTCACTCCCGGTGTCCACAAGAAACTGCATACATGAACGCTTGTCTGTCACAAATAAGCGACCGGTACTCGGACAGTCGTCGGTCGCCATTATCGACTGCCCGTTGCTTTTCCCGAAAAGTCGCAAGGCTTCACACACTTATGAGCCTTCTGCCCGAACTTGGCGTGGTACCAGCAGATGGGAGACTTTTCATAACTAGACTCTGATCTAGTAGTAGAAGAACGTCTGCTACGCCGTGAAGTGGATCTGCTTCTTGAACGGAATAACCTATCCAGCTTAGTTGTCAGCATCTGAACTTGCCTGGTAAGTGCTGCTATTTTTTCTGACTTGCCATTCGTTGACCCGCCACCGTCTTTGTTGGCGGCGGTACCCGATGCGCTTTCATCCTCCAGACCTCCCGCCATGGAACTGAGGTTCCTATAACGGGGTCAAAACCAGTGAAACTGCTGAGAGGGTCCTCCAGTGTCTCTCCTCCCAGCGTGGCGTGGCACACGTGTTCCTCGGGGTCACCAGTATAGCGAGGGAGACCCCTCGCTATTCATGAAGAAGGGAAAACCACTTATTACTTACAGTACTATCACTTTATTATAATATATCACAATACAATTCAGGTTACCAGCCGTGCTAACATGCGCACGAAGACTTGGAAGTCTCTCTTCTCTCGAGCGCGAGAAAATGTTATTTCTACGTGCGCTAACATGGCGCCCCACGACTGAGACTTATTTCTATATGCAACTGTCATTTGTAGACTTCATAGACAATATGTCTTCGGTCACTAACATGCGTGCCAACCAAGAGAAGACTTATTTCTATATTTGACGTTTAAAATAGAAATAAAAGTCTTCCACCTACAGCAGCGAAGACTTGGTCACAAGTAGGTGGAAATAAGTGCAAAAAGTTAAATAAATGGTACAGCAGCACTGCACTTACTTTCTCGCGATATACGAGAGTCATTTTTCAACAGTGTCCCCGCCAGGAGTCGAACCCACAACCTCCGGATCAAGAGCCCAACTACAATATAATAAAGGCTCTAACTACTGTATTATGCTCTAACTACTATATGATAAAGGCTGCGGACAGTAACGAGTCAATTGCAAACTTAAGTTTGTAATTCCATACAAATAATATGAAAATACAAACTTACCTATACCTACTAAATTTATGTAAAAATGATTTAATGAAATATGCAGTCAGGTAGAACACCAATTTAGAATCCAAATTGTAGAACATCAAAATAAGCTCAACGAAACCGATTTAGAGTAAAAAAAATCTCTGCCTGCGTCTGTGTTCCCGAGTTCATTATAACCCGAATCTACTCAAGTCGCGAGTGAATAGGCTTCTTCTGGGCAAGCTCGTTCCATCGTCAACCTCATCTCTGTCTTCAAGACTAGATCGAGGTCAAGATTAAGCCCATTGACGATAAAAAAATAAATAAAAAATATCACATTTTTAAATTTTAGTAGTAAGGGAACACCCCTTGTATGAATTTCTACAGATCAATTGATACTGCCGCAAAATATCTTAAATGGAGATGTTTGATCATGCAAATTTTCATCAAGATTTTATGAGACGTTTTTGCGAAAATTACAATTTTTCATTTTCGTTGTATGACAGCTACCCTGAAAGCCAGCAGGAAACCATTCAAAACCCTTAAGACGGATTTGAATATGGTGTCAATCGGACCATTCGTTTCTAAGCCGCTAGGTCAAAGCGTGACGGACAGACCGACCGACGGACGGACATTTTTCGGAGACTTGTTTTTTATGATGTATAAGTGATAAAGAACACATTTTTGAGATGTATTTTGAGTCTGTACGAGGAACGGGAAGAGAGAAAGACAGAGGAAGAGAAAAAGGCACGTACGTAACCCGTTTACACTGCTGCAAATTATACTATCATACAATAAAGAAATAAAGAGCCATTTATTATTCCAAAAACAAATTAATTAACACATTTTTATCAAAATAAATGTAAAGTTTGCACTAGATTATTGTTAGTTTACTTAGTAGATGTTAGTTTCTTCTTTTCTTTAGGTTTGGGCCCCTCCTCGGGTGTTGGCTTTCTCAAGCTCTTGGCACTTCTGTCTGTCCTCTTCTTTGACCATCCAGTCCTTTCCAGTATTTTTTATAATATTGTCTGCCCAATGCTTGTATGGCCTGCCAACTTTTCTTTTGCCTTGGGGCCTTACCATTTTGTGGCTGTCTTTGTCCATCTATTGTCAGTGTTTCGAGCTATATGTCCTGCCCAGCGCCATTTTAATGTGAGAGCTTGTGTGAGTGCATGCAACTCTTATTATAATTATAAAATCTGCCCTATATCTTGAATCAATATTCATGAAGTATCTCCTGTAAAATAAAATATACACAATCTTTTTTATTATTTTTACAACAGGTGATTTAGGCTATCCTTTGGAACCGAGGCTTATGAATAAATGCCGAGCCTGTGTTATAAACTGGAGGATGGGCAGCAGCATCCTCCTGTGTATCATACTATCTGACTTACTGCGGTCACCTACAACCGCGGTCCATGATGCCAGCCGTAACGCTTACAAGCGAGATGACTATAGTACTTCTTCTCCACATTTTTTTCAGCAAAAGCTAGATTTCTGGAGTGTAGTGGACGTTTCATGAGATGTTATGATGATGGTGACATATGCCTATATTCATTAGTAGGCAGCATCTTTCTGTGTATCGTTCTGGGAGCACCAAAAACAGCGGTCGCCAGCTGCAACGCCTGTGACCGTGGTGACTATGGCATTTTGCTGCAGTCCTATTCCTATGTGCAATTGCAGCGCAGCGCATTTTGCAGGCACGTAGTAGGCATAATTACATTTTATTTAAAGCAATACATAATTATCAAAAAGTTATTAATTTACTTACACGAGTTATTATCCAAAATAACCAAATTCGTTTTCCATGTTGTTAATCCATATATACTGTTAATTTGTGTTGTTAATTTACGACACTGACTGTCACTTGTTTTCTTTATTTTATTTTTTTATTTCAGAATTTAGGGTTTACGCACACGGATTGACCGGATTGAAACGATTGAAACCAGTATTACCAGTAAAATAAATGCTGTATTTTTTCTTAAAAGCAACACTGTTCATTCTTCCTAGACTTCAAGAAGTCTTCGAAGACAAACGAATCTCGGGGGGTGCGCATGTTAACCATCTCGACAACTTTGACAGCTGAGACAAAATTATGTCCAGTCTTCGAAGACTTAAGTCTTGCTATGCATGTTACCACCGCAGGAAGACGCGGATCAAAATCTTTCGGTCCTACATAAATAAACACCGTAACACTAACAATACCGAGTTGCAGTATCCCAGTGCCGCCATCTAGCGGTGGCAGTAGTGGGCACACTACAGTGGTTTTACCAAAAGCTTAAAGTCAAATTTGTGTGAATCTAACTCGAGAAACAAAGGACTTTCATACAAACTTTCATCCCTTATTTCACCCCCTTAAGGATGAATTTTGAAAAATTCTAAAACATGTACTTTGTAATTTTTTACCAACAGCTCATAACCAAATTTCTATAATTCTACATTTAGAAATGAAAGACTTATAGACCAACATACAGCAAAAAAAAACATCCCCTTTTTAAAATTATACTTCCAGTGCATTATGTTTTTAATATAGGTACATATCTAATACTATAATGAGCATTTGAGTAAATACTTCTATTAACAATTTTGAATTTTCCCTTGCGATAAGTCATCACCCAGATAGGTAACTTATTCCAAAAGTAAAGTAATAAGTAAGAGCGGGTATTACCGGTCACATATAAGAAAAATTTTGGTAGAAAATCGTGCAAAAATCGTGCATAAATGTATTAATCTTGGTTTGACTTTACAAAAGATTGAAATCAACCGCCATTATAGTTAAGGGGCTACCTCCAGTCCACTAGCGCCCCCATCAGTTAAAAAAAATATTACTCGCTAAATACGAAACTTATCAAAAATACGGAAAGACAGATTAAGGAACAGTAAGCATTTTAGAAAAAGTTCCATTAAACGGTATCACACGACATGGCGCCTAATTCCGGTCAACTTACGTGTTCATACCGGTTAAGCACTGCAGGAACGAAAAATCGCATATATTAAGAGACTACGGATAAATGGTGTTTTAGTGTCTATTACCTTAAAACCGCCAAAAACAGTATTAATAATGTAATACCACTTGTAAAAGTAAGGATAGATAATACCGGTCAGCTTGACCGGCATGGCCTGATCAGAAGCATTTTTTTGTTGCGCTAAATAATAAAAAAATCTAGTAACCGACGCTTGAAAATCAGCATGGGCATGTATAGCTACACTGGGCGTCAAAAATAAGTAGTACAGTTTTAAAATAGGAATATCTCGTAAACTATAGAAGCTAAAACTTTGAAATAAAAAAATTAAAAAGAGAATTTAATTTCATATAATAAAAACTTCATGCATAATGTCATCTATAACAGATTGACTGTAAAAAACTGAATAAACAAAAACACCCTTTTTTTTAAACTGTTGTCTTACTTTTGTTTTTATTTTGTTTTTATATTTATTGCTGATAAATCAATTGCAATTCAAAAGTACTAATCATGCCTCTTTCACCTGAAGAATGTGCAAGAATCTTAGCTTTTCTCGAAGTAGGCATCAGTATGCGTGGTACTGCAAGAACGGTAGGTGTAACTCTACAAATGGTCCAGCAAGTAAAGCAAAGGTACGAAGAGACTGAAAACCATCTAAGGAGACCAGGTAATGGCAGACCCAGGTGCACTAGTACCCGAGAAAACCGCTTTATTGTTTCTACTGTGTTAAAAAATCGTCACCTTAATGCAGTTGAGGTCCAGCAACAACTTCTTCAGACCCGAGCTGATTACATTAGTGAGAGTACAGTGAGAAGAAGACTTGCTGAAGCTAACCTCTTCAGGTTTCCCATACTTGGGACTTCTCCCATAGGCCAGCAAATGGCCCCAAACTTGAGACAGGGCATCGAGTAGCGACACTACGCTACGCCCGTCAACACGTACAATGGGGCGAAGAAGAATGAGTCTCCTTTCTCTTTATACACTTTCGATGGAAGGCGGAGAGTACAGGCGACCTGGTGAGCAATACCTTTAAGCTTGCATCTCGGAAAGAGTCCAATACGGCGGGGGCTCTGTACACGTATGGGCTGGCATCTCTTCAGAGGGTCGCACAGAGCTAGTAGTCATAGAAAATGGCACTCTGACTGGTGAAATATATGCTTTAGAGATCCTTAACGAGTATGCAGAGCCATATTTAGGAAATATGGGTGAAGGAGCAATACTAATGCATGATAACGCCCGGCCACACACCGCTGGCCTCGTACAAGAGTAAATTCAGGAGGTTGGCATCAGCTTGATGGCTTGGCCATCAAGAAGCCCAGACCTTAACCCGATCGAACACGCCTGGGATGAGCTTGGAAGGCTAGTCAGAAGGCGCACACCACCCCCCGCCACCCTCAGGGCTCTAAAACAGGCCCTGATAGAAGAATGGGAAAATATACCCCAACACCGCCTCCGAAACTTAGTGTTCAGCATGCCAAACCGGCTCCAAGCTGTTATCAGAGCCCGAGGCGGTAACACAAGTTACTAAAGTGTGAACCAAAACATAAAAATGAAGTTCTTGACAGTACGTTCAAAATGAATAACTTTTTAGTTTTTTCTCAATTTTAAGTGTAATACTTGACTATTGCTAAAAAAATATAATTTTTAGGAAATTTACTTAAATGTGATATAAAATGATTTTAATTTCAAAGCTCTAACTTCTATAGTCTTGGAGTAATTGCAATTTGAAAAGTGTACTACTTATTTTTGACGCCCAGGGTAGTTAAGACAACATGGTTATAATCAACTGGACAATAAATTTGACGGAGAGGAAATAAAAAATTACATGAAAATATCGCGAAAAATATCAACGATTCGTCGAAATTGAGTGGGGATCCGATTAGCGCATATACCTAGTCGAAAACAATTCCGCCATACGATTCACATGAGTGTATGCGTGTAAATCCCGTTTTGTGTGTGACATTGAACTGACCGACATTAGCTCCTGACCAGACCAGCATTACCCGATTTAACTACGCTGATGGAGATTGTATCTAGGTGCGTATTCATAGATTAAACCCTCAGAACAAAGACCTCCTTGCTTCGCTCGATTAAACCCTTTTTCAGTCTTTTTCTTTAAATACGTAATGTCAGTAAGTTGGTTAATATTAACCTCAGAACAAAAACCTCCTTGCTTCGCTCGGAGGTCAAATTTCTTTGATATTAACCCAAGCAAGGAGGTTTTTGTTCTGAGATATTAACCATACAATAATACAGAAATTATGTCAAATCGATTGGTAGACAGATATTTTTACTATTTTGTTCGCCCACTTATTAGCTAGGTCAAAAGAAACAACTTCGCCAACGATTCTCCACAAAAAACTATCAAAAGTGTTGCTGGGCAGATCGAAAAATATAAACTTATAATTAAAGATAGTTAAGTGTATTTTCAAATACAGGGTGTAAGGGACAGGTTGGCAAATTCTGAAAGGGCATGATCAGTCAACGTAACTGAACAACTTTCAGCGAACAAAACTTTCAGGAAATGAAAAGAAAAATCCATACAAAATTTCAAACTTGATTGGACAGTTTGTATGGAGAAGCTGATTTTTTTTTCATTTCCTGAAAGTTTTGTTCGCTGAAAGTTGTTCAGTTACGTTGACTGATCATGCCCTTTCAGTATTTGCCAACCTGTCCCTTACACCCTGTATAGCATACTTGGAATCACGTTTAGAAGCACGTAAAGCCGTCCACATCGCGTTGTACTGAAATAATCATACGAAAATAGAAATCGGGCACAGGAATAGCCCAACCACGTGGGGGAGGCGTGCGCGCCGGGCTTGGATGGCATCAAGCTGTGCATCGCGTCGCGTATGTTTACATACACCCTGAAACATAAAAACATTCTTAAAAATAAACTACATTTTGTGTAAAATACGGGAGACGTATCTATAGCGAGTCTAATGGCCGCTTTGAAAACATCGCATCGGTGGGTGACTTAAGAATGGATTGATGACATGCTTTAAAATGGTCTTTCGTCTTTTCTACAAAACCACGATGTTAATAACAAATGTTATGGAACACGAGAGCGGCGCCCATTTGAAAATGAGGGTTAGGATAAAAAGAGTTTTAACCAAAACTACACACCTCCTTCAAAGTTTGGCAAGGTTTTTAGGAGGTGTGTAGTTTTTGTTAAAACTCTTTTTATTTTACAAGTTTTAGTGTTAAGCAAACACTGTAAGGTGCAGTCACCACCAGGTGGTTGGTAACCCTGACTGATTCTGTTGTAAAACCATTTTCTGATGATTACTCCTTAAGAGACTAGGACAAACGACTTAAAAGGCCCTCCGAAGTACAAAATATGTGGTGTTGTCATATCACTACTTACAATCATGATGTCACTAAAAAGGTTCGAGCATTTCACGGATGAAATATCTAAAATCGATGGTCAGTAAACAAAAGCATACAATGAAACATAGAACCTCCTTCTTTTTTGAAGTCGGTTAAAAACATAGGCTTTTGTTTTCTATTACTTTACTGAGTTCTACTATGCTTATTTTAGTCGTCTTATTGCTAATGGAAACCTTACAATCCCAATGAGCAATTTAGTCATATAATATTTCTATTATAGGTCTATAGAGTCGTATAATGGTCGTATTAGTGAAAGTTTTATGACATGACGTCATATAAGAGCGTCTTATACGTCATTTTAGCTAAAATGCATTTAAGTCGTATAATTAACTCATGTACACGTTTATACGACCATATTTTACGACTAATCGGTCATGTTACTGATCAGTCATATGTTAACAACTAATGAAACATAAAGTCATATAAGGAACGTGCGGAGCATAGTTTGGATTACAATTTTATTATTAATCATATAGATAATGGGTGGTTTATAAAATATATAAAAAATGATAGCAAAATTATTGTAGTGGAAATAAGTATTTTAGTGATATCAAAGAATAGTTTATTAAAAATAATAATTTTGGAGATTATTGATAAAGAATTTTCTTTTTCAATAATCATAAATCATAAAGAATTTTCTTTTTCAAGGTGACCTCATTATACTACGTTTTGGTCATGTAACAAATTTGTCATATATTAGCAACTAATATAACACAAGTCGTATTAGAAACGTGTGGATCACGTCAATATAACCTTATTATAGACCGTATTGGTCATATAACCTATCGGTCTAATACAAGCGACTAAATTAACTCAATGTCACATGAGAAATGTGTAAAGCACAATAATATCATTTTATTCTAAAACGTGAGGGACATTTAATTGGGTGATCATTTAACAGCGACGTTATGTAACATAAGGTCATATAAGAAAAGTGAGAGACATGTTTATATGACTGAATTATACGACATATTAGATATTTAAAAATGGCTATGAATGTGTTGCTTATATGTTATGTTTCTGACTCTTAAGCTTTATAAATTCTATTTAGATGACCCTTCTGAATAATAACCGTAATAGTTATATAATAGCAACTTATGTGTCAAATCATAAAAAATTAAAAAAAGAATTTATTATATTGCTGAATAATTACATTCAAAACACTACGTGTTTAACTGTTTAAACGATTTGTAATGAATTAAAGAAAATTATTATTATAGTAAATCTATCGTTTTAAAAAATTGGTTACATAGGAGCAGTATATATGGCGAGGAAGTCATATAAAGGCCACCGGAAAACAGTGAAATGATGTCGCATTATAGGCCGAATTTTGGCTGGTACATGCCTGTTTAGCTGTATAAGTAACTACAATAGGATGATTTTACTAGTCACGTGACGTTGTTGTCGTCATTTTGATTTGGTTGTTGTTTGTTACTACTACGTTTACGAACATAATTTTATTATTTCTTTGAAAATAGACTTGATTAACCTCAAAAGAAGTGGTGGTTTTTGTAGACGAGTGCAAAAGATTATAAAAAGTAATTTTGTTCAAGATAGTCTACCATATTTACTAGGGATCCCTAAACATCAATCATGGCGGCAAACGATAGCAATATAAGTGGCCACTATATAATAAATAAAAATTGTTTATTTTCTCTCACAATTTTAGAGGTAATTTAAAGTAATGAGTGAATACAGTTGGCGTGTTAGTGGGAGACAGGAGCCTAAACTAGGTTATCCTGTGTCTCAGGACTCCTGGTTTCCACCCTTCGGACATAAGTAACAATTTTTCAAAATTTAAAAGTTAAAGAGTTAAACACGAATGTAAAACAAACACTATGAAATATTTCTAAACTAGACCATGGTAAAAACTTTGATCAGTTGCAGAAAGGCCTACCTATAACAAGTGTGATAAACAGATTAGAAGTTAGGCTTTCTGCAGCTCACCGAAACGTTCGTGAAATAAGAAAAAACGGTTTTCAACTACGACTATAAGGTGTATGTGTTTATGTGTGAGTATGAGTGTATGTGCATATATATGTGTGTGTGTGTGTGTGTGTGTGGATACTCTGGTAGGGTACAAAAGTAAAAACTTAATTGAAAAACCTTACCTACTGAAAAAAAAATATTTATTTGTGACAGTTTTGTAATAGTGTAAAGCTATATATAAATGCCATATCGCAGCATTGATGTAAAACAATACTCAGCAACTATTGTAAACCAAAGTATCTAATTTAACTCATTATGTGTAACAAATTTTCAGTTTTATTACAGGTTAAATTTAGAAGCCATGCAGTTATTTTTGCTTTATTTTCCCTTTTCGTAGAAAGGTATAAATTGAGATGTTTATTTATTTTATTATAAAGTACCCCTCCCCAATAGTAGAAAAAGCGCTGCGCGAAACTAGTTCTAACCGCTATTTGTGAAGAAACAGTACGGTATATGACTGAATCAGCGTATTAATGCAACGAATAAACCTGTTTTGTTGATTAGTTGAATGTAGAGTAAATTATTTTTTTTGTATTAATTATTTTAATAATTAAACATTATAAATACACAATATTTTTATCATAAACCCATAGGTAGTTTATCGGGATAGTGGAGCCCGCACCATGATTTTGTATTAAATACACAAACTTACATACTTACTCACCTGTTCACATTAGATATTATAATACTTTATTTAATAATGGCTGATAGTAAACACTTAACTTACCAGAATATTCTTATTTATCTAAAATTATATTCGAACAACACAATACACTACACACACTTGCTTCTAGGACGCTTGTGCTTGACACACTGAATCAAATCAAGGAATAAATAGCGGTTTATATCGCTGTTAAAAAGTTAAATAGAAATTAAACGAATAAATTTCATTGTTATGATAAACTTGTGCTAGTATTGTCATATAAATTACTAGGACAGAACAGATAAGTCATATTATAGCAACAACGTGCTTTTTATATGACATTCTAGCGTCTTATTCAACGGTTACATATCATTAATGGAACTAAATAGCCATATAAATTGTGCTCAAATCGCGTCATATAAGCGTAATTTTCACGTGCATATGACTTCAATACAAAATTGGCGGTGGAATAAGATACGTTGTTCGACTTTTATACGACAGAAAATTGTTGCTTGGGATATTTTGAAGGTGTGTAATTTTTGTGATGATGTTTTTTATTTTTTAAGCAAACACCGTAAGGCGTAGGCATCAAGGTAACCCTGACAGATCCTGTTTTAATATCATCGCTTAGTGACCAATACTTAATAGTTGCTCGGAAAAACGAGTTACAAGGCCTTCCGAAGCACAAAAACGCAGTATTGTCATAACACTATTTACAATCGTGATGTCACTAAAAAGCCATGAACAGTAACGCTGCATGTCGTTGAGTAGGGACTAGGGTTAATCTGGATCTCTTAAAACAAGCTTGACCCATTCTCTCTTTCAAGATCTCTTAGTTGCCTTTTTTGACACCCATAGATAGTGTGGTAGGTACTATTTTTAGCTTTAACCTTCATTGAGGTTAAAGCACTGTTAAATGTATTGCTGAGACCTTCTGTTTTGATGACTCAAAATGTGACAGCAACATATTTGAAGGGGCTTTAACTTTGAAGATGCTTTGTGAAACTGGCCGTAAGATCACCCACTTTTCAGTCAGTCTCTAGCGATCACCTATCCAGATTCTGACGACACCATGGCCTACTTATCTTTCGTGATCGGAAGGAAAGAGTAACTACCACTTGGCCACGAGTGCTTCAAACTATCGGTCAATACGTACCTATAATTTTTAAGAATTATCCCCCAACCGTTAAGGAGTTGGACCTTCCATCATCAGATCCTCAACATGAAAAGATGATTGCCAGACGCATATACCTGTATAGCTTTAAAAAATATATGAAACACGTATAACGTGCCTACAAAATTTGGGGGTTGCCCTCGATTTTTCAGGATCCCATCATTAATTAATTAACTGCATTCAATTCATTTTAATTTTCACTGCAATACCTATAGGTACACTCAACAGCTCGTCAGTAGAAACACTTTTAGACCTTATGGCGTGGAAATAGAGTTGAAAAAGTTTCTACCGACATGCGGTTGACCGTACATGTGGTGCAGTGCAGCACGGAGACGCACAGTGCAGAGCATAATGTCAAAAACATGTCGTTCTTTAATAGGTTGAAAGTTGTACAAGAAAGTCATACAAGAAACGTATTTTTTTTGTTTTTGCTGTATCGTCACACCTTCAAGGGTCCTAATATTTGATAATACTTTCAACTACCTTTGCCTGTTCGTGAAAAAAGGGCCTTGACAACAAAGTGATCCTAACCCTGGAAAATGTGCCGTTAACCCTTGAAACCAACGTTCAAAAGCTTATTTTTAGTAAAATTTGTGTAATCAGAGAAAGATATAAACAGGCAAATATACTTTTCATTCTTTACTCCGTGTTTTCATACAATAACTACACAATTTGTGTGAACCATTTTAGTGCATCGGATAGTTTTGCATGGAAATTTTGATACTTTTCGTTGATAATTTCAGTTTCATTTCCCAAGATGGTTTGTTTAGTTGATAGGTCGAAATTCGAACTACAAAAATTTTGTGTTGTCTACAACCACATAATATAGTAACTGCATCACATGATTCACAGGCTCACAGCACGTTTTGTGTGGAAAACAATGAATGACAAAATGGAAGTAAAATATTTTCAGGGTTCCTTACTCGAAAGGTCAAAATGGAGCCCTATTACTAAGCGACTGTCTGTCCGAGGGCTGTATCTTATAAGCCGTAGTAGCTATATGGCTGAAATTTTCACGTTTCTTGTATGGCGACTCCTACTCGTAATAGAAATAGCAATCAGGCGCTCGGCCTTAGGAGGTTAATATATGTACCCAAAGTACGGTCAACCGCTCGTCGGTAGAAACTTTTTCAACTCCAAAAGTGTTTCTACTGATGTGCTGTTGAGTGTACGTGCGGACGAAGTCGCGGGTAAAAGCTCGTGGCGTCCCTGTGGCCTCCACTGATGGAGACAACCGGTGGGGCCACCAGATAAAACCGTATTAAATGATCGTGAAATGCTTGCAGCTGGAGCAGGAGGGCTACGTGGTTCTGGAGGACTTCCTCACAGAGGCAGAGTGTGACGAGCTGCTGGCAGCTGGATTGGAGCTCACCCGGACCGTGCCCGACACTGAACAAAAGACCATCTTCTCCACCAAAGAAAACGACAAACAGGTAACCTGTACCTGTTACGGGTGATGTCAGAAGTGGTAGTAAACCTAGTTTTACTCGGTATACATATTTAGAATTACTCAAGGTACTTGGATAAAGACGGAAAATAAATAGTATCATCATAACATCCCATGAAACGTCCACTACAGGACAGGGAGCTCCCTCCAGAATTCTAACTTTTGCTGGAAAAATGTGGAGGGGAAGTACCATAGTCACCTCGCTTGTTAGTGTTACGGCTGGCACCATGGACCGCGGTTGTAGGTGACCGCAGTGAGTAAGATGTAAGACAAAGGAGGACGCTGCTGCCCATCTTCCAGTTAACCCTTAGTTGCCTCTTACGACACGCACGGGTATGTATGGGTTGGTACTATTCTTTGCCGGCACCACACAGGACAAAAGTAGTATAATCTAAACAATATTAAATAGCACCTGTTCCTTTGTTAGAACAAAAGTAAAAATACATAGCATTAGATGTGTACATCTTAATTTGGCTAAATACCTATACCTATTCCTAAAAAATGTGAAATGTATCGAAGAGTGTTCTACTTTCTTTCAAACATATCTTAATACAATTTCAGCAACTTAGAGACACCTATTTTCTGGAGAGTAACGATAAAATCAGTTACTTTTTCGAAGCGGACGCCGTCGGTGAGGACGGCAAACTTAAAGTGGACCCAAACGTCTCTCTCAACAAGGTACTTCTTCCATTTTTCATATTTCTTGTTTGATACAATTGAAAAAGATTTCTTTATTATCATTTTTCAATATTTTTTTTGACGTTGTGTAGGACTTGTACGTTATTTTTTATGCTATTGAAAACCCTCAGCAGTCTCACAGTGGGTATCATTGTTTTTCGAAATTATTACTTGTGTTTTCTATCTAATTATAGGGTTCGTTTGGAAAGTAATAAAAATAAATAGAAAAGAGTTACAGAAGTTTAGTTCCGGACCTTTGCAAAGCCTTATAAACCGTAATATTATCACTACCTACAAAACTTTTCTTGGGCCAACAATGCGTAACCTAAAATCATTTCACGAACTTTGCTTTGCTTGATATTTCAGCTGTTTGAGGTTCGCCCACGTTTAAACCACCTACTTCGTAACTTGTGATCAAATTTAAATACACAAAGCCGTGACTTGGATTATAAAAAGGTGGAGAATCGACAAAAATAGTAAAGTACACCCCAGAAGAAAAAAAAAGAGTTCTACAAAAATTTTACCCATGGAGCCAATTTTTGAAATCGGGTGATTTTCGAGATTTTTAAAATTAAAATATGCCATGTGAAACTCCACAAAAGTAATGATCAATATTAGTTACATAAAAAGTAATGTTCAGCTTTAAAATAACCAACATAACAATTTGAGTTTTATGAGTACCTATATCGTGGCTTTTTTAAATTTTATTAATGTTGCATCCACGCTTAGGCTGAATGATTCCTCACGAGCTCGACGCAATAACAATATTCAATTGACACGCTGGGAAGCAAAGACGAATGTTGGGTACCACACGTAACATAACAGGGTTATGAGTACCTGGAACAAACTGCCACAGGAAGTGATTGATGCTACGTCAACAACTACGAATAAATAATAAGTCAGGAATTGTAACTGCGTGCGCTCAAAAAATGACCCAACGAAAGTCGTGTATTTCAAAAGTCGTTCCACCGCGTCATTGGCTCAACTACTACTAGCTGACATTGCAGCACGCGCGCGAACCAATCGCTGCTCACGTTCTGAATTCGTATTTTGAATATACGTCCTTTTGGTTTCACGTAGGCCCACTTTTTGTTTGTTATTTGTTCTGAATTAGAGTTCCTGACTTATAGAGGAAGAAAATTATCCCGATATAAGGCAGTGCTCTCTAATAAATATGCACCAGCTGGAAATAGTCTGAATCGATGCTAGGCATCATGAATACGTGTTCTGTGAGTTTGCGCCGGTTTCTGGCTAACGATAAACTTTTGAGGGCAGAAAAACCATGAAAAATTTGTAGTTCTTTTTTTATTTTTCGCTTATTACTCAAAAACTATGCATTATAGAGAAAATATTTCTGAGGCAAAACGAAATAACATAAAATTTTGCGTTAGGTGACTTACTCAAAATTCAAATCAATATAGCAGTTTAGCCACAATCGATCGTTTTTTCCGCAATGCAATTTTTTTCCATTTGCGCTCAAATTATACACAAACGGCTGAGATTATGATGAAATGGTATAGTAGCGAATTTATCGTCGTATATTTACCTAAACAAGAATACCTCATTTACTATCTGGAGTGTAGTGATTTCCAATTTATAGCTGTCAGCGCAATAGCCCCCGAAGTACAGTGGTGAATTTTCATATAATTTAAATATATATTTTTTTCTTTGATTCCAACTTATATGATATCATATGTAAGGTCTTGGTTAGTGTATTATAAATATGTAATTTAAAATTATTTTTGTTGTCTAGTTTTAGCGAAATTCAAGAAGAAGCGTGGATGAAAAAATAAATCACCACATATTTTTTAAACGGTAAAAGGTAGAAACCTGGAACTGAGGCAAAAAATAGACATTGATAGGTTTTATACGTAAAAAATAATTTTGTCTTTTTAAATTTGACGGTTCAGAAAATAAATAAAAAATAAACGTAAAAATGGGATTTTTACGGTTTTTCGTATCTATTTTCTAAACCATTAAAACCAAACATCTACTCCCTTAAAGTACCTATCAATACATAATTGTAGTTTTATTTTCAGGTTTCTATATTTAACAATTTCAGAAATCTAGGGTGTTAAGAAAAAAAACTGAATTTTTTTTAGATCGTCACTTAACGCTACCAGTTATAAACTGGAAACTACTACATGTTTGATAATAAATGAGATACAATATTTTAAGTAAATAAATAAGGTTTATTTTCTTAGTAGACTATTTTATCACAACTTTAGTCGATTGTCTATAAATTGAGCACAAATGAAATAAATATGCGTCCCAGAAGAGGATCTTTGTGGTTTACCTTCATGGAGAGAGAGAATTTGATAATAACTAAAGGATTTCTGTACCAGTGTTTTCGGACACCTCTGGAGATAACCTTGAAAAAAGCTCCGAGAAGTCCCAGGTGGGAGCAGCTGGAAATGCTGGAATTAGTTCGTAAATTAATCCCTAACCGCGGTTTTGTTCATTTTCTGTAAAAACTATATGATATAAGATATAACTGTCTAGGATTAAAATAATCTCCATTGTCACATAATCTCTACAATATGGTAGATATGCCATTTTGATAGCGCTATTGACGGAAAAAAAATACTGAAATTTTTTTAATAAAAATATACTAATTCCAGCATTCCCAGCTGCTCCCACCTGGGACTTCTCGGGGTTTTTTTCAAGGTCATCTCCAGAGGTGTTCAAACACACTGATACAGACATCCTTTAGTTATTATCAAATTCTCTCTCTCCATGAAGGCAAACCGCAGAGATCCTCTTCTGGGACGCATATTTATTTCATTTGTGCTCAATTTATAGACAATCGACTAAAGTTGTGATAAAATAGTCTACGAAGAAAATAAACCTCATTTATTTACCTAAAAAATCGTATCTCACTAATTATAGTACATGTAGTAGTTTCCAGTTTATAGCTGGTAGCGTTAAGTGAAGATCGAAAAAATATCAGTTTATTTTTCTTAACACCCTATATTTCTGAAATGGTTGAATATAGAAACCTGAAAATAAAACTACAAACATATATTGATAGGTACTTTAAGGGAGTAGATGTTTGGTCTTTCTTACCTTAATGGTTTAGAAAATAGATACGAAAAACCGTAAAAATCCCATTTTTACGTTTTTTTTATATATTTTCTGAACCGTCAAATTTAGAAAGACAATATTATTTTTTACGTATAAAACCTATCAATGACTATTTTTCGCCTCACTTCCAGGTTTCTACCTTTTACCGTTTAAAAAATATGTGGTGATTAATTTTTTCATACACGCTTCTTCTTGAATTTCGCTAAAACTAGACAACAAATAGTAGATTTTACAACAAGTGCACAAAACGAACCATTTTTAC
Organism: Athrips mouffetella; assembly: GCA_947532105.1. Lineage (NCBI taxonomy): Eukaryota > Metazoa > Arthropoda > Insecta > Lepidoptera > Gelechiidae > Athrips > Athrips mouffetella. The sequence goes on along the minus strand of OX383956.1, from coordinate 26,952,253 downwards.
GAGACTTTTAGCAGCCAAGGCGAGGGCTGATAGTAATGTCGAGGATAAAATGGTTTTGTCGACGAGTTATAAACTCTGCTTTTCACTTTGATTGCGAGGAAATAAAACATAAAAGTACTCTCTAAATGTAACTGAAGAATGAGTTGTTCTGTTTTAGTGAAGAATATGTTGAAACGCGCGCGGCGTGGTAGGGGGCGTGCCGCAGGCCCGCGCGCAGGGCGTACACCTCCGAAATTATTTTTTGCCCTAGTGCACAAAATTCGACTTTGTGCAGCCTATATCCTGCACAAATAAGCACTTTCAGAGCATGAGAAGTGAAATAGTTATTTATGCAACCGTTGCGTAATGAGAGTAATTTTAACACGAGATCTGGTTTTTGATACGAGGCGCAGCCGAGTATCGTTCATACACCATTTCATCATAATCTCAGCCGTTTGTGTATAATTAAAGCGCAAATGGAAAAAAATTGCATTGCGGAAAAAAAATGGGTAAGTTTGCCGATCTTCAACGAACAATTGTGGCTAAACTGCTATATTGATTTGAATTTCGAGTATGTCACCTAACACAAAATTTTATGTTATTTCGTTTTGCCTCAGAAATATTTTCTCTATAATGCATGGTTTTTGAGTTATAAGCGAAAAAAAAAAAACACCAAATTTTTCATGGTTTTTCTGCCCTCAAAAGTTTATCGTTGGCCAGAAACCGGCGCAAACTCATGGAACACTTATTCATGATACCTAGCATCGATTATAGTAGTTTATGCAACTGTCATATAAAACAGGTTATTAAAACACGAGTTTGGGTTTATCACATGAGGCGTAGCCGAATGTGATAATAGCATCAAACGAGTGTTTTAATACCATATTATATGCAGTTGCGTATACTACTTTATCTTCACTCATGCAATAGGTTTCTTTACTTATAAAAATGATAAAAATTAAACAAAAGTAAGTAAACAACAATGGTAACTTATATTATGTATATTACAGTTCTGATATGAGTCTGAAGAAGCCGCCTTAATATATCCGCTAGGTCTTCTTTGAAATAAGACATTAAAGAAAACTCCACTGATACTAACAAGGAGGACTACCTGTACCTATCAGCGCACTATGGTTTTATCCCGGGTCACACACTGCCTACTAGGGGGCTTAGCTGTATAGATCACTATTTATTAAAGACCAACAACCCCGCACGTGTAGTGGTGTACAAGTGCGACATAACAGATCATGACATGATCCTTTTAGGCATCGATTATCAAAATACCAAAAACTTAAATCGCCACAAATACAAACTGAAAATTGACTACCAAGGCTTAACAGATTACTTGAGAAACGTGGACTGGTCGATAGTCCTCTCTGAAAAAGATGTTACCCGAGCTACACTAGCACTTATTGAAGCCTACAAAAACGCATTTAATAAATTCAAACGTGTGCAAAAAGTAAGAAACTTAGACTTTATAATTAAGCCCTGGATGTCAGAAGGTATGTTGAGATGTGTTCGACGTCGTAATGAACTGCACATGGAACTACGCAAAGACCCAGACAATAAGGAACTTGAAAAAACGTACAAGTCCTATCGCAATTACTGTAATAATATTATTCATAACCTTAGAAACAAATACAATAAAGACCTGTTACAGTCCAGTAAAGGGAACAGTAAAGAAACCTGGAAGACAATCATAGATATTTGTAGCCTTAAAGGAGTCACCACTAACAGTGAAGACCTCTTGAATATTGGCGATGATCACACATCTGCCTTAAATATAGTCAATAGATATTTTTCTAATGTAGGTGCAAATTACGCTAAAGAAATATTACAAAAAATCAACAAAAATGATACTGAATTGGCTAACTCGCTTAGACTTCCGTATCAAAATCTGACTTCTTCCTTTTTTATGGCCCCCACCGACGAGTTTGAAGTGTCCCGAATCATCGCAAGCCTTAAAAACAAATCAGCGATAGGATGGGACAACATTAGCAACTGTGTTCTCAAACAAGCCACAGACTCCATGTCTAGACCTATTGCACATATTTGTAATTTAAGTATTTCAACCGGCATTGTCCCCGATTGCTTAAAAATTGCTTTTGTTGTCCCTATCTATAAGTCAGGAAATTCAGAAGATCCATCGAATTACAGACCGATTTCACTATTAAGCACATTAGCAAAAATTCTCGAAAAAATTGTGAACAAACGTCTCATGAGATATTTGGAACACAATCAAATATTGTCAATCAATCAGTTTGGATTTAGAGCTGGCCGTTCTACAGAAGATGCTATACAAGCTCTAACTGACACTATTTCTGAAAAACTGGATCAAGGTGTCAAATGCGCAGCTGCTTTTTTGGATCTAGCAAAAGCATTTGACACTGTTTCCCGCCCAATTCTGCTCAAAAAACTCGAACTCATGGGTGTCCGCGGTATTGCGCTAGATTGGTTCCATTCATATTTACACAATCGAAAACAAAAAATCAAAATTGGAGAAAATTTTAGTGACTTTACCGATATTGAGTTTGGTGTTCCTCAGGGTAGTGTCCTCGGCCCCACGTTGTTTCTTGCTTACATTAATGATCTGTGCTGTTTAGAACTACCTAGCTCTAAGCTGCTTACCTTTGCCGATGACACTGCCCTGATCTTCTTTGGAAAGGATTGGGCTGCAGTAAAAGACGTAGCTGAGCAAGGACTGCAGAAAGTGGCGATCTGGTTGCAAAATAATCTTCTAACACTAAATATTTCGAAAACGAAAGTGATTACCTTCCGTATATCAGTCCGCACTGCTCCACCACCAGACTTACATTTTTTCTTACACTCTTGTAGTGACCATCATAACAAAAAATGTTCTTGTCCGAAACTCGAACAAGTGAATCATATCAGATATCTTGGAGTTTGCATTGATAAACACTTAAATTGGTCCGATCAAATTCAAAAAGTAGGCACAAGAATAAGAAAATTAATATATATATTCAAGAGACTCCGTAACGTAGCCGATCAAGACGCAATCAGACTTGTTTATACAAGCCTTTGCCAGTCTCTGCTTACATATGGTATTATTTCTTGGGGTGCTGCTAACAAAACCCGTCTTATATTAGTAGAACGAGCTCAACGTGCTATCATCAAAGTTGCTTACTCTAGACCTTATCGGTATCCCACAGATGACCTATATAGAGAAACTAAATACTTGCGTGTAAGACAACTTTTTGTGTTAGCTACCTTGCTGCGTTTCCATAAAACCGCCTTAACCACCGTTGTAATAAGATCGCGACGTCAAAAATGGCAAATTCCATCCATAAAAACTGGTACGGCTCGAAAATTCTTCAGATTTCTCGGCCCTTATCTATACGATAAAGTCAATCTTAAATTAAATATCTTAAATCTAACTAAATATAAGTCCAAAAAAGTTGTGTCTCAATGGCTAAATAATCTCAGTTACGACGAAACCGAAAGTCTACTTGTACCTATCCAATAACGTTTGTACCTACTAATTTTAATTTTATTTCAATTTACAAATCGCTTATCATCCTGGGACCTCACCCATATCATATTAATATTTCTCTGTCTCATAATACTTATCTATACATACTCGCTATTGTCATCTATTGCCTTTTTACCAAGTGAAGAACCAGCAAACATACTTTCACATTATTATCTTACCCTACCCACTCTTATCAAATATGACCTCATGATATCATACCTACACATTATACATCACAATACCACTCATAAATATACACACACACTTATACACACTCTATTCAAACTTACATTCGTACACACACATTAACAATTATATTTCATTTAGGTACTGTACACTGTGACACACAAATAACCTACATAAACAGACATACAGGCACAAAATCAAACACATACACACCTCTGCATATTTTTTTTTTTTTATTAGTTGTAAGTCTTGTTATACCTTCATTTAATGCTTAACTGTCTTGCTTGCTTGTTTGTAACCTGAAAGAGAACCTAGCCCTCACGATACAGGGAATCCTAGTGTGAGGACTAGCGAATCAATGTAAAATCACTTTTTTGTACCCAATAAAGTTATTGTTGTTATTGTTATATACAAGCAGAACATTTTCTTAACAAGGCATGGTTTTCTTTTCGATTTTCATTCTTTCCCAATTCATTGTAGGTTATGTCATAAAATGTCCTAGACTAATTTGGGAGAAGATCATAAGTTATTGAGTATCTTCTGGTGTAACTGCAGTATCCTGACTGCATCACTTTATCTTCTTTTTAAATAAACTTTCTCATTGCTTTCACGGGCACAAAAAACTTGAAAAAGGTAAATATTTGAAAATGGCGGCAAATCTAATATCTATTTCCAAGTCCTTCTAATTTCAGGCTGCGCGCGCATATTTTCCACTATAGATAAAATAATTGTTACTATAGTAACTGTTACTGTAACTGCTCCAAAATAATAGGTTGTTTATAAGGCACACTTTTTAAATATGCTACTAATATTTGACAGCTACTAAGAAAAACTGTTACATTTATAACCGTCTCTCTAAAAGACCTTATATTCAGTCTTCTTTAAAAAGGTTTAGATTCAAGAAGAATTTTATCCAAATGTTATGTTATGATTAAAAAGTTAAATTACGTAACACCTTTGCAAAATTTTCATACAAAAATCGTTACGTAATGGTAACTTTTTAATTTTTTATGCATACTCTGCGTAATATTCAGCCTTATGTACCAACTTTTTGAATCATAATTCAAAGATTACGACATGAGTATAGATAAAGACTATTTCCAGCTGGTGCATATTTATAAGAGAGCATAAATCTAACTTTCCTACCCTATTATTATTTATTCGTAGGTCAACAAACAGTTTTAAAGACAGACTAGACAAGTGGTTGTGCAGTGATAGTGGACAAAAATTAAAATAAATAACTTGACACACACCAGATGAGATATAGGCACATCAACCTTCGGCTGCTCGCCTATCATGTTATAATAATAATAATATTTATCTCGAAAATCGACTTTCAAAAATTGGCTCCCAAACGACTTCCAAAAAACGACTCTCACCGTCCCAATCCGATTAGTATTCAAGAAAAAGATAAAAATTCGTACTCGTAGTAACCATATTTTGTACATTTTGTGACCGAGTTCGGTCAACTCTTATATCTAGCCCAGTCAGCGGATGAATTTCCTCAACGCACCCTCTTCCTTACTACATACCAGCTTGATTTTGAAGTTGATGTAGAACCGACCGTTGCAAATACAACGTAACATGAAATGTGACAAAGTTGTGTGTTGATGTGGTCAGGTGGGGCACGCGTTGCACCTACTACACCCGATCTTCCGCTGCTACACCTACAGTGACCGCGTGAAGGCGGTATGTCAACAACTGGGGCTGCACCAACCCGCTGTCGTCCAGAGCATGTACATTTACAAAAATCCCGGCATCGGCGGAGAAGGTACTTACTCCTAATTCGCATATATAATAGTCATACCTTGCATATGTTAATTATAATTTAAGGGCTCCGATATATTTTTTTTTTTTATTAATCTGTTCATATTCATTATTAGGCACCTATAAGTAAGTTTCCTTATCAACATTACAACTACAAATAGTAAGCTATGAAGTCACTTTCCAATAAAGATAGCTTCTGTAACATTACATTACATAAGATGCAAGTGCGTTATTTTTATTTATTTATTATTTTGTTGATTACGCCGGAGGCTTGAGAATTGCAGCCCGAGCCGCAGGCGAGGGCGTAATGGAGCCGAGAGTGTAATGACCAAAGCGCACGCGCTTCTTACGACGTTTTTCAACACATAAAAAGTAAAATTGGTTACCACTTTTCCCGAAGGAAAATTCGTACACAACAAGCTACGTATTTTTCCTTAGATTTCTACATAGGTAACCCGATTGTCTAGACTTGTGTTTCGTGCTACGTTGAGGAACTACATTAATTACTGTTTTTAGGGTTCCGTACCTCAAAATAAAAAACGGAACCCTCATAGGATCACTTTGTTGTCCGTCTGTCTGTCTGTCTGTCTGTCAAGACCCTTTTTCTCACGAACGAGAAGAGGTATCACGTTAAAATTGATAACGATATTTGAAAATTTCAATTTTTTACAACGACGAAATCAAAAGATATGGGTTTTTATGTCCTCATCTCCACACATTTATGCAAAAAAGCAAAACCTACAAGGTACTTCCCGTTGACCTAAAATTATGAAATTTGGCAAGAAGCTAGGTCTCACAGTACAAATAAAGTCTAAAATCATTAAATATTTCAATCTTTCTCACAACTAATAGTAACCAATTAAGGTGAGCTCCCGTTTCAAGAACTTTTCTATAATAGAGGGGTCAAGTTGGATGGTCGCGTAGTTTTTAAAATCAAAGAGCAAAAGCTTTTAGTATATCATATGGTAGATAGGTACGGAACCCTTAGGGCGCGAGTCCGACTCGCACTTGGCCGATTTTTTATTTGTAGGAGACGATACTTTTGAAAATAATTACAATAAACACAATGTAAACACCCAAATAATTGTAAAAATGGCGCGACACAGATTATACTCGTACATACATGCACGCGCAGGAGCCAATGCCTAAACTGCCAAACAGCCTAGTATTTATATTATTTAAAATATATCCTATTTTTTTGTTACTTAAAAGATGAATTTGTTGTTACTAACTTGATTAATATAAATATTTTCATGAAATGAGTGTTTATTGATCATATTATTGAACAAAGTTTATTTATTCATTAAAATATTATGAATTTTATAAACATAAAAACTCCTTGCTCCTTGCCGAAATTGAAAAAAAAGCAAAATAAAACACTAGTACGGTAATATAATGGAAAAAGCACGCGTGTTTAATAAGCTGGATTATTGACCTTAACATAGCGCAAATAGAGCTGTTTTATGAGCAAATGTGTTGAAATAGCTTTACTCATCTACCGCCACTCACCCGTCTTTATAATGAGCACCTGGACGACGGAGCTTCGCTCTACAATAGGCGCCTCAGTGAGTAAGCTATGCTACCCTCCAACAGATGGCGCTGTAAGTTTCTGTCTAAAACGCGGAATTTAGAAAAAAAATGCTTGAAAACACGGGAAAATCCAATTTTCCCAGACATGAGACCTACTACCTAGATCGATTTTTCACCCCCGAAAACCCCAGCATGGTAAATTTTATCGAAATCGTTAGAGCCGTTTTCGAGAAACCAATTACAAATATATATTAAATAAACCAATTAATACAAATATTTCTCGTTTAATAGTGATATTTTTTGTGCTTAAATTTAAATTAATTTGAAAAACAGACACAAAAACGGCGATGTGCGAAAGCAGTTTTTTTTTATTCTGGAGTCTGCCAAAACCAAATCATAATATGGGGTGTAAGGGACAGCCTTCCGAATACTGAAAGGGCATGATCACTTCAGTCAACGTAACTGAACAACTTTCAGCGAAGAAAACATTCAGGAAACGAAAAAAAAAATCGGCCTCTCCATACAAAATTGCAAAATTGATTGGACAGTTTGTATGGAGAGGCTGACTATTATTTTTATTTTCTGAAAGTTTTATTCGCTGAAAGTTATTCAGATACAGTATTCGGAAGGCTGTCCCTTACACCTGTATAATTGGCCGGCCGCGGCTGCTACTGCCTACTCGCTCCGTAGTAATTGTTAACAACGGTTTTTCAGTGACAGAGCATCAAGACGCAACGTATCTGCACACAGAACCGGTTCCAGCCATCGGGTTTTGGATTGCTCTAGAGGACGCCACCGTGCAGAATGGCTGCTTGTGGATGGCGCGAGGCTCACACAAGTCGGGCGTACATCGCCGACTCGTGCGCAACCCCGATCCCAACTCTAAACCAACCCTCATCTACGACAAACCCGCGCCTATTTACCCACAGTCTAGCTTCACACCTTTACCTGTCACCAAAGGTAACAATATTTAAAGACTATTCCATTCGTCGATAATTACCTATCTCTGTTGGGTACTCATATATACCAAATTGGGTTTCAGGAACATGTGTTTTAATTCACGGCCACGTAGTACACAAGAGCGCTGCCAACCGGTCTGAGAAGAGCCGGCATGCATACACGTTCCATGTTGTGGAGACGAAAGACAACGAGTACTCTTCAAACAACTGGCTGCAGGAGGGCCCCAACGCGCCATTCCTCAACATTTACACTACGCCCCAGATGATCTAACTATTAATGAAGTAGGGAGTTCCTGAGTTGTACCCCTTGGGGCTCCAGTAAAAGTGCCGTGAATAAATATTACAAAATCAATGGTCATCGTCATCTACAGATGACGTTGTTTTGATAAATGATGCTGTTTCAATTTATTTTGGCAAAATGTAATTGGTTTAAGGTTCAAACAGGATAGCATTAGTGAAAAGTGATGTTAAAACTGGGTAAAATAGTATGTCTCTTGTTGGGAAGCCGCGAAGGATCTTTCATGGGATAATCAGGGCATTCAGGGCTTTATGAGAGGATCACGAAAAGCTATATAATAAGTTCCAGACCAGTCTGGATAAGAAAAAGGACAAAAATAAACGTGCTCTTCAGCAAAAACAATTCTTATGCCATTACATAAGATGGGAACTTTTGAGTAATGATGAAAAAACTTTAACCAGACAAGATTTTTCTGTGGCTTACGAGTATTTTTATACTTAAGCTACTTTTTACGAGTAGTCACATTTTGTTTGCATTAGAGAATTTTTATCGTCTGTTTTGCCAAAAGGCTTTAAATTTTGATTGGTTTCTGTGTATTTGTTTTGTAAACTACTCTAATACGAGAAATCACTTTTATTTGCCTTGAATATCACGAAAAAAATGTCCTTTTTCAGATTTTCAGGCTTGTCTAGTGTGACTAAAGCCCCGGTTTTCATATCTGGTCAGTGTTTTTTTGTTTGAGTATAAACTACTCTATCACAGGGAATCGCTTTTGTTCGCCCTGAATATCACGAAAAAAAATTACTCTTTTCCGATTTTCAGGCTTGTCTGGTGTGTGTGTGACTAAAGCCCCTGGTTTTCTTATCTGGTTAATGTTGAGACATCTCGTTTTCGCCTTGATTATCGCGTAAAATTTTATCAAGTACTCAATAGAAAATCATTTATTCGTGTGGTTTGGCTATAAGGCTTCAAATTCTTCTCTGGTTTTAGTGTCTTTGTTATCAGTTACTTTCAGAGAAATCACTTTTGTTCGCCTTGAATATCAAAAAAAAATACTGTTTATTTTCGTTTTTTTTTTCTATGAGGATAAGCTACTCTTTTAAAGGTAATCACTTTTGATCGCCCTGAATATCACGTGAAAAAATCCCTTTTCAGATTTTCAGGCTTGTCTGGTTGGACTAAAGCCCCCGATTTTATTGTCTGGTCAAAGTTTTCATATCATTCATTACTCGTCAGCCCCCATCTATTTGCATAAAAATAGTTTTTGCTGAAGATCACTTTTTTTTGTCCTTTTTCGTTTCCATACAATGGCCTCCTGAACACCGGGCTCCGGGCTGGAACTTTTTACATAGTTTTCCGTGATCCTCTCATAAAGCCCCATCTACTGAGACATCTCTTGGTCGCCCTGATTATCACGTGAGAAATCCTTCGCGATTATGATATGTTTGGATATTGAATTGTCGATTCTGTGAGAAAAGATCTCTAGATCCTTTATTATATACTTGCGTACGTATTTCATTAAAAATTAGATGATGGAACATAACGCGATCTAAGAAGGTAGTGGTCGATCATCATATTGTTCGGCCGATGAAATATTAAATGTCAATAAAAAGAAAAGTAACAGACAATCGAGACCAATTTCTCCTTTCTTTTTTATAGGAACATGCGACAGAGGACAATCCTTGAATCCCCCAATATGAACGATTTATTAAGTTCATGCTTATGGATTTTAGTAGTCATAAGAATTAAACGTATATATATATATATAACCTTTGAATGCTACTTTTGCGAATATTTGCACATACCTGTCTAGTTGATTACCTTTTAAGTAGATTATCAATAAAATAATAATTGGCTTTGTTAAGAGTATGGCAGGTTACTTGTGTACCCTCGCTTTATTTTCTCGATGATAAATGGCTGAGCAGATCTGAAATAATCAATCAATTTGGTTTTCAGGACTCTAAAATAGGACGGACTGACAGACAGACAGCAGAGGCTAATATTATGTGATCTTTGGCGTATACTCAGCACCTAATAATATCTACCATTACATCCATCACTTTAAGATAGGTAGCTATATTCAAAAGACGATCGTTGAATTGCACGGTCTCTTTTGTATAAACTTGTCTTTTTTAGGGTTTCGTAGTCAACAAAGAACCCTTAGAGTTTCGTCATGTCCGTCTGTCTGTCTGTGCCCGACTTAGCAGCACAGGGTTTTTAGTACTAGAAAGTTGTAATTTAGTATGACATATTAGTCACGCCGACAATGTAGTAAAATAAAAGTTTGAAATAAAAATTTATTTAGGGTACCTTCCCGACACGTAAAGTGGGGATGATTTTTTTGCGTCTACCCAATGATGTGGCGTGACATTTGATAGGCCTTTTAAAAATATTATGAGTATTTTAAAACCATTAATCGATTTAGGAATCCGTTAGCGAAAAATTTTGCTTAGAAATGTAATTTTTTGTTAGAGTCAAGTGTCTCCCAGCTAAACGGTTGTTAACGGAAATGTGAAACAATTTACAGTAGTAATAAATATAATGATTTTTAAAGCAAAACTATCACAGTTAAGCAGGCTTAACAGGTTAACGAGTAAGAGTCGAAAAACTAAAATTAATTGAAATAGGAATAGCAATCAGGCGCTGGACCTCACTGTGAAAAAGATTATGAAAAAATCAAAACCTTATTAACTGCACTGATTCTTAAGACAACTATAGAACCCTACACTGCGCGAGGCCCGACACACACTTAGTCGTTTTTTTTATTACGTGCGAGTTAGTTATGTATGATCAAGATTTGTAGTTATACAAATACCATTTTCGGAACACGTCCCACCTATTAGAGAAAAGTTAGGCGGCTGAACGTGCTTTCCGCATAATTATTTTCCCACAATCACATATGTCATTCTGCATGCCCGATGATCCTAGCGATATACTAATAATATGAGCAGAATGAGCCCAGTCAATTACAAATATTAGAGTCTTAAATACTTGCTCTGTTATGTTTTGCAAAAAACCGACCAAGTGCGTGTTGGGCCATGCGTAGTGTAGGGCTCCGTAGTTTGAAGGATTTAAATTGTGCTTTCAAGCTAAATAATTCGCAAACGGAACGCTAAATCCAAAAATTATATATGAAGACTTAGGTACATTATTTTTTAAAGGAGCTATCTAACGACACCCACACACAATAGGGTAGACAAGAAAAAAAATCGCCACCACTTTACTCGTAGGGGAGGTACACAAAAAAATTTCAAGATTTTATTTCACTACATTGTCGGCGTGGATGAAATGTATGTCCATACAAAATTACAACTTTCTAGTATTAAGGGTCTCTGAGCTAAGCCGCGGACAGACAAACACAGACGGACATTACAAAATTATTAGGGTTCCTTGTCGACTATAGAACCCTAAAAATCACCGTTCAAATTCGCGCACTGAAGGTTCCGTACCACCACACAGTAAGCCCACCTATATTTCTTACTAGCTGGTGCCCGCGACTTCGTCTGCGCAGCATAAGTTGTAGCTTATGTGTTATTCTGATGTATAAGCTATATTATTGTATAGTTTCATTAAAATGTAATGTAATAGACGAAAGTAGTGCACAGAAGTAGGTATATAACTAATGTGCCAAACTGGTGTTGCGGCTGATGGTGGTGCGAAATCAAATAACATTTCTGTTCTAGACTCTCTGGACACCACTATTCGATGGACATTTTGCATGAGGATGAGAATTTATTCCAGGCCCTGGAATCCAGGGTGTTATAGGTATCATTTAAATAGTAAACATCTAAAATGTAGTAACGCCACTAAAGTTTATTAGTATGTCTAAAGCTTAACTTTTTTACTTCCTTTTTATTATCTACAAAAGTTTCAGTAAACATTGTGATGAATCGCGTTAGCGATGTTATTGTGATAATTTTGTTCCAAATAAATATTGTTGAAGCTTCGAGTGTGTTATTGTTTTCAGTTTATCAGTTAGTGCGTATTACCTACTTGTTTACGCAAGGAGTACCAACTTACAAAAAAATTAAATTTAACACTGTATATTTCAATTACTTCTTATGAAAAAATAACACTAAAAGACTACGAGTACTTACTAATATGTACCTAACAATGTACTTAATAGAATAACAATGGGTCTGAAAAAGACTTCCGCTGACCTATAAACAAACACCACTTAGAAGCAGACAGCACTTATAAAAATAAAAATAAATTAATTCGTACTGCAGTTATAGGTAAAAAACCTAACTTTACCTTAAAATAAAGCAGGAGATACAAGCACATAAATATTTTTATTTAGCCTAATTTGATTTATAAAATTCACAGATATTTTTTTTTTAAAGAACGTACAAGAAAATTGTTTTAGATGTCAATTTTTTGCCGTCTAAATTATTGCCGTGATGTGAGGAGAATTGTATCAATTAGTGAATTTTGGTGGTAACACAAAACATTAATTTGTGATGATGAGGGAACTTCAAACTTCGATATTGACTGGTATTTTGAGAGACACGTTACGTTACGTTATTTTTATGATTCCGTACCATAGAGTAACACGATTTTCGCGCGCAAAGCCCGCACGGTTTGACGCGTTGCTCTAAGTTCCGTACCCAAAGGGTGAAAAAAAGGGGCCCTAGTCTCCGATGTATGTCTGTCTGTCTAACAGCGGGCTGTATCTCATGAACCGTAACGTAATAGGTAGATAGTTGAATTTTATCAGAATAAGTATTTCTGTGGCCGCTATAAAAACAAATAATAAAAATTAAAAATAAGGCCATGTTTTAGGCGATATTTGCTTTAGAACTATCGTAAAAACGGGAACACATACAAGCGTGAAAATTGGTATGTTTATAGTGCATAAGCTATAAAATAATAACAAATAATAATAACTGGTCAAGTGCGTGTCGGACTCGCATGCATTTAATACACTTCTGCGTGACTGCGCGTCCATAACTATGACGGTATTTTTATCTTAGTGGTACTGAACCCTCGGTGCGCGATTCCGACTCGCACTTGGCTGGATTTTTTCCAAGCGAAATAGCTAGGTTAACATGTGACCCCGATCTCACCTGGTGGTAAGTGACGATGGGGTTGAAGATGTAGCATGCTTACCTAGATGATGCTTGTTCACTCTGGCCTTAAAAAGATCCAGAATATATTGTTCGGGGAGCAGATTTGCAGGGAGGAAGTTCCATTCTTTGGCTGTGCACACTAACAATAAGAAATAAGAAGCAAAGCGCTCCGCGCGGTTAGATGGTAAGTCAACGACATATAGGGTGACTTTTCATTAGTTCTTGATAGCAAAAGATATGCATGTACTCATGATACTGAACAACCTCTCCCAAGGAACATAGGTCGAAATACGAAAAATCTAATTTGACCTCCCATACAAAATGCGCTATCAGCTGATGCAGTTTCTATGGGAGGTCAAAACTTGATATTCGTATTTTCCTTGGGGAAAGTTGTTCAGTATCATAAGTAAATTCATACCTTTTTCTATCAAGAACTAATTAAAAGTCACCTATATATAGGAGTGAAACTTCGTTTAGTTTCACGAAGATGGAAGAGGGATGGTAAAATAAGGTCGTGCAAATCAGAGTACACTCACCGTAGAATACCGACAAGCAGAATTCTTTGCGACGGTTCAAGACTGCAGCTTTGCCCCAACTAGAGTCTCGTTACCAATGCAATGATCTTCCTGGCACGCATTTAAATTGCAGTAGTATTGGCCAGTATTAGTATTTTGCTGTAACAGCAGTAGTCAGTAAAGCCGCGATTACACCTGCTTGAATTTGACGACTGAATAAGAAATCTACCTAGGAGGCTACGTTGAAAAAGACGTTTGTGAATTCAGAGTTCTAGCTAGGAAGCTAAGTATAAAAAGTGCCTACTAATACAGTTGCTGAATAGTGATGTTCCGATAGCGATAGTTTCGCTGTCGGTAGTTAATCTTGAAATACAGTAACTCTGTTGAATAGCCTTATCGAAAATAATTATTGTACAATAAAATGCTATCGATTGTTAAAAAATGGCTGATACAACCTCAAGACAAATACAACCGATAATTGAAAGAAGAAAAAATTACAGACAAACTTATTTGCGGTCTTAAAGATGGGCTTTTATTGCTTTTAAAAATACTACAGGAATATCGAATCCCTCGAAGCGAGAGTCTGCCTCGCACTTGACCGTTTTTTTTAATATAAGTATATTTTGTTCGATATGTTGAATTAATCATTCGCACTTGGACATCACTAAACATGCTAAGTCCCTTCAAGTAAAGGAGTTAGAAGGTTTAGTGATGTGAAAATTTTGCGAATGATTAATTCGAATCGAACAACTTGTCCATGCAAAATAAAAATAAAGCATTATCTTGGTTTAATAATAAGTACTAATAATAAACTTAAAAAAATCACTATAAAAAAATTGTATACGACTGTTCGGTTGAGTCAAGGAGTGATCACAGCTAGCTGGATTCAAAGACTAATTCGGCATACATTGCTCGTTGAAGTAAGGATAATGCAATAACATAACCAAGCCTCCCAGCAATGTATGCCGAATTAGTCTTTGAATCCAGCTAGATGTGATCGTGGCTTTAATAGGCTGACAATACATTTCCGTGATGTTTTTATTTTTATTTACCTTAAATGGACAAATGAGACCTGAACATTGCCGTGCCAAATCTTATGAATGAGAGTATTTATGATCAAACAAAAACAATGGCTGTGGTAAATGAAGTGGATGCATTTTTTCTCTTTTTCTAGTCTTGCAGGTGCATTCACCGTAACTGAACAACTTTCAGTAAATAAAACTATCAGCCTCTTCAATATTCTTCATATAAAATTGCAAATAGACAGTTTAGCCACGATCACATCTAGCTGGATACAAAGACTAATTCGGCATACATTGCTGGGAGGCTTGGTTGTGTTATTGCAATATCCTTACTTCAACGAGCAATGTATCCCGAATTAGTCTTTGAATTCTGCTAGGTGTGATCGTGGCTTTTTTGTGGAAAAGAAGATTATTTTAATATTTTCTGAAAGTTTTATTTACTGAAAATTATTCAGTTACCTTGACTGACCACGCCCTTTCAGTCATCGGAAACCAGTCCCTTAGACCATGTATTGGTCAATTTAATTTCGATGCGAACACGGAATTAAATTAAAATTAATCATTCGCACTCGGACATCACTAAACCTCCTTACTCCCTTCATGTAAAGAACTTAGGAAGTTTAGTGATGGGTAAATTTTGCGAATGATGATGAACAACTTGTCGATAAAAAATAATTATTATTCATGGTGTAATAAAAAGTACTAAAAAAAAAATTAAAAAATTCACTATAGATTACCATCGATACTTGAAAGGTTCAGATATTTTCTATACGACTGTTCAGTAGAGTTAATAAACCTGCTTTGCGACAAAAAAAACCGTAAAAAGAACTAGGTAAAGGAGTGATCACACCTAGCTGAATTCTAAGACTAATTCGGCATACATTGCTGGGAGGCTTGGTTATGTTAATTGAAATATCCTTACTTCAACGAGCAATGTATGCCGAATTATTCTTTGAATTCAGCTAGGTGTGATCACTCCTTTACTCTACACTGCGCGTGGCTTGACACGAAGTACGAACTTGGTCGGTTATTTAGTATCGATTATTACCGGTACTTTTAAGAATTCGATATTCTCGATATTTTCTATAGGAATATTCGGTAGAGTTACTGTATTTTTAAAATTCAACCATCGATCTCGTTATCGCAGCAACACTGATTCAATAATTTTCAAAATTTTCGGTTTGGTACTCAATCAATCGCCAGTTAAAGCGCGACGGAGTCAGATGTGTCCGTGTACTTGACTAGTGCAACACTGTTAGTTTTGAATATAGCGGTCTTTAATTGTTTTTCTAGTAGGAGCGCTTGTTTTAAGTAAAAAAGTATACCATCAGTTAGGCCATTATTTTTTGTTCGACAAGTTGTTCGATTCGAGTCAATCATTCGCATTTGCCCATCACTAAACCTCCTAACTAATATTCCGATGTCATTTTTTGGTGGTCATTTCCTCCGAGGAGAGTTCGCCCGGTTGGTCATTTCGCCCGAAAGTATTCATTGTTAGTCGAGGTCTTTTAAAACCATATCCAAAAGATAATGAGAAACTATGGCAAACAATAAATAAACTTACATACAGAAAAAAAAATCCAAATAAGATCAATAAACTTCTAGATAAAAAGAATTGACTTCAGCATTTTGTTACTGTAAAAATATCGTTGGCCGAAAATATTTTACTTAAGACTGCACCACGTAAAAACCACCAAAACGGCAATCACGGTTTAATATTGCTTACATATTTAATATGATTTTTTTTTAAACCATTACGATTACGCCATACATTTTTAGTATGACCGCGCGAAGTCTAATAAATAGCTCTGACACGCGGCCGATACCCACAAGAGCTCGAAGTGAGACCACGTCAGTTTGCACCGCGACGCGCCAAAATTATGGATCGCGTTTCAACGTATACACATTCTCTGCTTTCATAGTGTAACAAGGTAACTTTGTTTTTTACTATTTTCTAAAGTAAGATATTTCTTTCCTTGTATTTATACTCGTAAAGTGTTTGTTTTAGAGAAATGGGGAAGCGCAAAGATAAATATTATGTATCCCGTCAAAAATTCAAAAAATATCTATTCCTTTAACCAAGTAAGTACCTACTTATATACCATACCTAGGTAGTTTTGTTTTGTGATGGTTGACTGGTGATGAAGGGTAGGCGGAGGAAGATAGGTAGATGATGGGTCAGAAGGGTTATCAGAGTAATAGATTTTCGGTACGTGATTGATGTCCGGACGAAGATGGGTGACCGGTGGATGATATTGATGGGTGACCGGCGGAAGACGAGTCAATGGTAGATGATGGGTGACCGGTAGATGATGGGTAATCGGCAGTGGTCGGAATTGGTAGAGCTGTTTAGGGTCGATGATCGGAAACTTGAACGTGCTGCTTGCTACATTATTTCGTCAGATCTGTTAGATTTTCCTCTTGAGACGGATTTCCATGGCATGGATTTTCGAAATAAGACTACCTTTTGATCGTTAGTATGTGTCCTTTGATCTTTCGATCACAAAAACAACGAAATGTACAACGATGGCACGGATTTAAATGGATTACTTTTTTAAAAGAAGCAAACGGCGCCAAACTTAGGCAGGAAAAAGCCTACATTATTTCGTCAGGTCTGTTAGATTTTCCTCTTGAGACGGATTTCCATGGCATGGCTTTCCGAAATAAGACTGCCTTTTGATCGTTAGTATGTGTCCTTTGATCTTTCGATCACAAAAATAACGAAATGTACAACGATGGCACGGATTTAAATGGATTACTTTTTTAAAAGAAGCAAACGGCACCAAACTTAGGCAGGAAACAGGCTACATTATTTCGTCAGGTCTGTTAGATTTTCCTCTTGAGACGGATTTCCATGGCATGGCTTTCCGAAATAAGACTGCCTTTTGATCGTTAGTATGTGTCCTTCGATCTTTCGATCACAAAATCAACGAAATGTGCAGCGATGGCACGGATTTAAATGGATTTTTTTTTTAAAGCAAACGGCGCCAAACTTAGGCAGAATGATAGTTGATGACTGGATGAATGATGATGATGAAAGGATGATGAGTGACACGCGGATTATAGTTGATAAGTGGATCAATGATGATGAGTGATGCGTGGATGATAGTTGATCAGTGGATAAATGATGATAAGTGGATGATGAGTGATGCGCGGATGATAGTTAATGAGTGGATGAACGATGATGCGCGGATGATGAGTGATGCGTGAATGAGTGGATAACTGATGATGATGAGCGGATGATGAGTGATTTTTGGATGATAAGTGATGCGCGGATGATAGTTGATCAGTGGATGAATGACGATGAGCGGATGATGAGTGATGCGCGGATGATAGTTGATGAGTGGATCAATGATGATGAGTGATGCGCGGATGATAGTTAATGAGTGGATGAATGATGATGATGAGCGGATGATGAGTGATTTTCGGATGATAAGTGATGCGCGTATGATAGTTGATCAGTGGATGATGAGTGATGTGTGGTTGAGTGGATGAATTATGATGATGAGCGGATGATGAGTGATTTTCGGATGATAAGTGATGCGCGGATGATAGTTGATCAGTGGATGAATGATGATGAGCGGATGATAAGTGATGCGCGGATGATAGTTGATGAGTGGATCAATGATAATGAGTGATGCGCGGATGATAGTTGATCAGTGAATGAATGATGATAAGTGGATGATGAGTGATGCGTGGATGAGTGGATGAATGATGATGAGCGGATGATGAGTGATTTTCGGATAATAAGTGATGTGCGGATGATAGTTTCTACCACCATGTCATTACGAGTAAGTCTAAAGTGTTTCTACTTATTTGCTGTTGAGTATACAAACTTGAAGAGCTGTTCCCTGTCGCCCCTGAGCTATATTAGTAGAGTTCATTAAAAATACCTTGAGAGAAAAAAGTTCCATTCAAAACACAGTTTTTTAAAAGGTGTCGTTTCCTCCGAGCGGGCGAGAACGCGTCTCGGGTGAAATGACGCACTACGACTCCGCGTGGACTGCGCGCATGTGTGTGTTCGATCATACGCACACTACTGTTGCTTCCGACTCGACGCGAAAACTAAACAGTTTTGATCCTATACATTTTTTTATGAAAGGGACAACTGATTTAGACATGAATTGAAAATTTTGTCAGGATTACAAAGTATCTCTTTTAAGGAAGTCTAACAAAATTACGGACAAGTACAAGGTGTCAAACAATCTCCTGAAAACTTCATCAATGGACTCATACCATGAAAAATTAACGATTTTCACCATACATACATCTATACACAACAAAAAAAATGTTAAAGTGCGAGTCGGATTCGCGCATCGAGGGTTCCGATATACCTACCTATAGTATTTTTAGAAGCAATAAGGTCCATTGTAAGGACCGCAAAACTACATTTGTTTGTAAAGATTTGTTGCAAATTTCCAAAAAACTGTGCTACTTAGAGAGATTGTTTTTTTTCTGAATTATTCACATAAACCTCTATGGACTTTAATTAATTCAGATTTTTTCTTCGGAAAACTTCGGGGATAAGGAAGGGATAATTTTTTAAAACTTTTTCATCATAACTTGAAAACTAAGAGTCGTTAAAAATATAAAGAACTATTTTGGAATGTACAAGTGAAGCACTTTCATATGATACCTAACTTGACTTAGTACTGACAATTAAAAACTTTGACCTACCCATTTGGGCCCCCTTTACAATAATAATAATATTATAATTATTTCAATTGCAATAAAGTAAGACAATCGTATTCTAAAACTACTTCTACTACTAAATATAAAAGTATAAACGAGTTTTTAGCTTGCTTTTCAATTTATTTTAAGGTCATTAAAAAATACTCATCGAAGCCTTTATACAAAGTATCTGAACATATCAGTCGCGCTATAAAGTGTACCAGCACAGAAAATATAGAGGTATACTAACGTATAGCACAACTAGTGAACTGACTATGATGTTAATGTTCCTTAATAGTGATGTACAATTATTTCAAGAAGCAACAATCGAAATATTCGAATGTACTACTTAGTACTATCCAAATAATCTTTTATCATTCAATTGTTATTTTTCATTGGAATCATTATTCGCTTTTCGTACGATTTTGAATAAAAAATTTATTCTAACTAAAAGAATGAATAAAGCACTCAAATTCTTTGTGTTTACTTGACTGGTGCAACCTAATTTTAATTCCTTGTTTGTTTTTTAGTATACCGGTAATTCTGTGGTTTTTTTTGTAGTTATTCTAGTGTTTTTCTATACAACATAAATTAGCCCTTATTAATATTTTCCGTACGATGAGGTGTTCTATTCGTATTGGCCCTTCACTAAAGCTCCTTTCTGCGTTGCTTACTATGCGGCTTACTCAGTTAGTGACTTACTAAGTTCCATCTTTCTACCTTCCTTTCCTACGTAGGAGACTAACTGACTTAGTGTGTGAATTCAGTCAGGTGTGATCGGCCCTTTAGTAGTAACTATGTAAGTAGGTATACTTCTCTACTTTGTAAACTGTAATCCAACTATAGCGACTTCACAAAAATTAACCCTAACGGTAGTAGCCCGAATCCTACACTACCATTTTATTTGGTTTGGGAGAGTTAAATAAGCCGTTTTAGCTTTAAAAAAAAAACAAAATATTTATTTCATTAACCAGAAGTGTGCTTACCATCTAGTTGCCGAGCTTTACATCGTCTCTGAGTACCGGTGGCACCCAAAGGCTTTTTAAAGTACATTGCGCCGGCCCGGATGCCGTAAACAAAGGTTGCCTTCTGAGAAATAAAGGGTTCCGTTTTTTAGGGTTCCGTACCTCAAAATAAAAAACGGAACTCTTATAGGATCACTTTGTTGTCCGTCTGTCTGTCTGTCTGTCAAGACCCTTTTTCTCACAAACGAGAAGAGGTATCAGGTTGAAATTGATAACGAATATTAAGATCCATAAACCACACAAGATCTGAAAATTTCAATTTTTTACAACGACGCAATCAAAAGATATGGCTTTTTATGTCCTCATCTCCTTTCATTTATGCAAAAAAGCAAAACCTACAAGGTACTTCCCGTTGGCCTAAAATTATGAAATTTGGCAAGAAGCTAGGTCTCACAGTACAAATAAAGGGAAAAGTCTAAAATCATTGAATATTTCAATTTTTCTCACAACTAATAGTAACCAATTAAGGTAAGCTCCCGTTTCAAGAACTTTTCTATAAAAGAGGGGTCAAGTTGGATGGTCGCGGAGATTTTAAAATCAAAGAGCAAAAGCTTTTAGTATATCATATGGTAGATAGGTACGGAACCCTTAGGGCGCGAGTCCGACTCGCACTTGGCCGGTTTTTTTATATTTTGAGGTACGGACCCCTAAAAATGGTCAGAATGGGTTAAAGTGTCTCCTAAAGTTATGTTTTTGCCAATATTTTCAATGTACAGCTTCGCCGAGTTTACAATTTTATTATATTATGTATGTATATAGGTAGTTGAAATTGAAACGCCTAACACGGCAGCAAGCAAGTGGAAACAAAACCAGTTTAAGCTGAACCAGCACTACGCTACAAACGCCCGAAACTTGAGACGCGCTCAAGGTCAAAGTGTTTCCACCGACTAGCGGCCGTGTGTACCCATAGAACTGTTACGTAGGAAAATCGACTCTGTAACTCGGGCGGCATCACCCTAAGGATGCTTAGAATTCAGTTCAATATCCCATACGCGAAACAACTGGACGTGTCGCCTTGTTTTATTTATGTTATACTAGCGACAAGCCCCGGCTTCGCACGGGTGCAATGCTGATACTAAATATACTACAGAATATCTTTATTTACAACGTTCACAGCTTTTTTGTCATTAGACAATACAAACACGTTTTCTGTAGCCTGCAACATTGAAAGTTTGACCCTGCGCTTTATCAAAAGATATCATTACCGGAAATTGTAGACGTTTAAATTGGAAAATCGACCGGTACCGCTGCAACCGCTATGTCGCTGCATTTTAAATCTGTAATATCTTCGAAAGTATTCATTTAAATTACATGCTGTGAAGAGCCATATTGATATATATTAAATTCAAAATGAATTTAAGGTACTTAATTGGATAAGGGTTAATGCTGTATTGCTTAAAATCGCTTCGTAAATAAGCCAGTATTTTTCGAAGGATAAAAAGGTTATTGTGGGTTATCCCTAAGAGATAGACATGGTACCTATATTATATACCATCGAGGACTTTTTTGTTGACCTTCTTAAGGTGTACAGGACTGTAGTACATTATTTTGATCTATCTCGTAGGGTTCAGCGAGCGTTTGCAATGTAAGCGCAAAACAAGTGTTTATTTACGACATCACATTAGATACCTCTAAAATTATCAGTGTTTCTGTACTATGTTATGCATGTTTTATACATAAAAACCTTCATCTTGAATCATTCTATCTTAAAAAAAAACGCATCAAAATCCGTTGCGTAGTTTTAAACATCTAAGCATACATAGGGAAGACAGACAGACAGCGGGTGACTTTGTTTTACCTATATACTATGTAGTGATAGTGATGCTAAATTTATGCTATTTTATAAGCTTCTTCTCCAACGTCGACCTCATCTCTGTCCTCAAGACTCGATCGATCGAGGTCAAGAGTAAGCCCATAACAATAAAAAAAAATTGAAAATCTTCAATATACTCGTACTGAATGAATAATTGAATGAACCGTTTATTATGGATGCAGTTCTCACACTACCAATACTTTCTTACATGTATGTATTACAACTACAATCAATATTGAAATAAAAAGGCAAAAATATATTTGTGTACCATACCCATAGCAAAGAATATAATATAATATTACACTAACGCATGCCCATAGTAGGCCCTAACTCAGTTTAAGACCCAGCTGACGAACCTAAGCGCTGTTTTTCAGTCTAATATAGTCTAAGCGCCTAATATAGTCGTAATAAGTTAGACTCAATATTTCATTTGTCTCTCATCACATTTAGAACTATTAATTTAATGAAAATAATTGCATGTTATTTATTAAGAAGGATTTGGCAAATCGTTCAAGCAAAGTACGGATTTGCTTCTGTTGACCCACGGCTAAAATCGGAAATAACGTTGCCTATTTCGTGGAAAGTTAATACTTTTCAAGTAAAATGTATGACAACAGCGCCCTCGTGTCGCTGTCATCCATGTGCCAACAGTCGCTTGTTGCTCTGTAAAAGAGATACGCGGGCGATATGGCGGGCGTTCACACTGATCGGCAGAGGAAGCGACTGCCGGCGCGGGCGCAGGCGTGGACTTGTGCTATCTCCCGGCACAGCGCATAGCAGAGCATCGGCAGTCGCCCAGAGCCCGCACTCCTGCGCCACCGCCACCGCACCGTCATACAACATGCGCGAGCGCACACCCACCGCACTCTTGTTAGCCACCGTCACCCTCGCCTGCTTTGGTAAGTCGGTTTACAAATCCTGTTAACAAATTGTTGCGAATGTCTAGTACTTGTCTAGCTAGCTAAACTATTTTTAAGAAGTTTTAAAAAGCTTAATATCGAAATAAATCATAGCGTTAGAGCTGAAGGCGTTACAAACAAAGACAAGAATAAATCAAGAAGCACACAGTTTATTTTTTTACGTAATAAATATTAAAGTTTATTTCAATAAAAAGTGACTAGGAATGCTGACTCAAAGTAAAGTGACATAAACAGACGTGGACTAAGAAGAACTCCGAGGGAAAAACAGTCAATTCAATTTATTAGGACTTTAATAGCATGATCTCTATGTTAACCCCATAATGTAGCATTTAATCTAGATACTTGCTAGACCTTGCTGTAGACAGGGATAGTAAGCCTGGGACGAATGCCTACGAACTCGTGTGCATACTTACCTATGTTTGGTTGGATCATGTTTTGCATTCACGCGAATTGCCTTTTTAAACCAAAAAGGATAGGGTGTATTAATTTCTTCTTTCCATAGTTCCCACAGTTCATTCACCATGATTCTAATTTATGAAGTGCTATAATAAATAATAATAAAACTCTTCCTACCTACGCATTTATCAGTCACTTTATCATCAAGTTCAAAGGTACATTTCCTTATGTATTAGTTCGTTGTTGTTCTGTTTTATATCGGCCTACAAAAGCTTCCGTTGTGTTATAGCTGTTTTATTCGAATTTAAACTCTGACCTCATAGAACAGGCCAAAGAATAGGCTATTACGGTATCAGGACAGTGGCCATTTGCGAACCATTTCCTTTGGAACACGAACTCTTGCGCAATAGCACCCCTGTACAGCTGCAGAGGATTCTATTCCATGTGTAACAGGAAAGGTATAACAGCCCTGAAATATGTAAATCTCCCCAAGAAACAAAAATAACTTCCCATAGAAATTTGGTGTTTTGACCTATGTTGGGGAAAGTTGTTCAGTACACGAACATCCGGCAGTTGTTGCTCGAAGGCAGATGCAGGTCGTTCAGGGTCGATGTACCATTTCTATTACACTTGTATCTAACAATATTTTAAATATTCAACGTTTAAGGTGCATCACCTATTCGTGAAGACACGACATGTGAAACACAACTCCCGACAGATTTTAAGTTGCATTACTTATTTAGCATACCATTAGAGAAGTTAAAGCGCGAACTTGCGTGTTATTGCGTCTTATGTACAGTATAAGTACCTACTTAATTTACATGCTTTACATACATGAGAAACTAATTAAAATACTTATAATGATGAGATAATTCTCTAGTCAAAATTCAGATTGTGTCGTAGGCAAGTCTTGGAGGTCAAACTCAAAACAACACCTATACCTTACGCCAAGCCTTACGCTATTATACTCATTTAAATATAAAGAAACAGAATAATAACATGTTTACCTATCCGTAGGGACTCCAGCTGTAGAGTGCTAGTGACAGCTAGGTAGGACAATTATAGGTACCTACTAGATGAGAATCCTAACAATAACAGCTCGTTTCGCAGTGGCATATGGCATGGCAAGCGACAGGGCAGGGCATTGGGCGGAAGCTGTGCGATAAACACATCCCTGTCGCTTGAAATTCCCGGTATTCCTTTGCAACTTATCATACTGGGTGTAAAAAAAAATTGTGAACACTATTAATTCCGCATGCGTTTCATAGTCTAACACTATGAAACTAGAGGATCCTATTAGACTATGAACATTGATTCACCAGACTTTGGTGGCTTCTCATTCCTTTGCTTTTCAATATTGTTTAAAACAATAAATAGAGTTACAACGCATTTGAAATAACAATGTTTTTATTTTTCATCCCATCTATTCGAAAATCGCTGAACGGTTCGTCAATAAAGGCGAACAAAATAGCTGTTTTCTCCAAGAGACTTTCGTAGCGGGTAAAAATGGGATTTAAAATTAGAATTAGAATTTAGGTCCACCATAGGGATATTTTAGGTCAACCATAGAGGTTGAACCATATTGTGTGAAAAATGATACTGGCCGGTTGTACTATTAAAATTATTATGAATATAAAAAAATACATACATACATACATAACATCACGCCTCTTTCCCGTTGGGGTAGGCCAAAGATTTTGGAAACTACGCCAGGGGGCGTTCAGCGTTTTTCTTACGTCAATGGGGTAGGCAGAGACCACAGTCCTCCACCTAAAAAAAATATATGCTTGAAATGTAAACAAGACTACCCCAGATTAGTAAGTTTATGTACAGAAAGACTACCAACCAAAGAGGTTCTGTTCCTAAATGATACAAAAATGTCAATAACATTTTCAGTTGTTGCAAATAATACTTAATATGATTTTTAGTATTGTTTCATCAAGTAATAATATTGTAATGGTATTTTATATTTAAAATTAATGACGAGTGTGTGTCTCAATGAGCCTCTTATTCTTTTCTCATAGAGGGAGATGAAAAGTAGAGTGTATTACGCGGCTGCAAAAATATTTTTACCTTGGGCGACGTGTTGAATCCCTCGCTACGTTCAGGATTCTACTTTAGAATCCCTCGCCATGCTCGGGATTCTACTCAAGAAACCTTCACTTCGCTCTAGATTCAAAATAGCGCCCTCGCCTTAAAAATATTATTTTACAGCCTTGTGATAATCTACTATTGCGCTCCCCTTTAGCTATATGGGAGCCGCCCTTAAAAACATTTTAACATATTTCTTGACAACTGTATGGCTTTAGGTCAAAGAAGGCACTAGCTTATACTGTAAAAAATTGAAAACTGCAGCTCCAACCCTTTAACTGTGAGTGACAGCAATATGGCTCTGTTTGGACCCTTCGGGTACGGAACCCTATAAAGGATTAGTCGGTGGATCCGTGTCTCGCCCGTTTACTTTTAGTGGTTATTCAGACATAACGGAGACCATTTGATGTGTAAATTCAGAAAACAAAGCCAGGCTGGACATTCTAGTCTGACGAAGCCTGCACTTTAACTAAAAAGGAATGATTGTTGTATTTAACTGTTTGTTTGTTATAGTGTGCGTGCAAGCATGTGAGCCGGATCAGATGCAATATGGGTGCAAAATCTACGGCGCACAGTGCTCGTGCGGCCACGGGTGCAAAAACGAATTCATCTACCGCACGAGACCAGACTGCCTCAATGCAATTACAGGTCGGTACAAAGTTAATCAATTACACTAGAACTTTTTCTTTCATACAATAATCGAACGCATGTTATCGTCTATCGATAATGTCTTGAAATGTGTAAGAAAGTAGTACACCACCATCCATAAACATTTATATTTAAACTTTGATAATGTATAGTCAGAAATGAAATAGTTTTGCTTTGATGAATAAACTGTAGGTCTACTCTAAACATTAAAAAGTAAACTTTTCGCAGAAAGAGGCAAATTTAAACTGCACTTGACAATAAAATAAGGAGGAAAATACTTAAATTTCGTAATCCAATAGTAAAATTAATTAGCGCGATTCTATCCGAGCGAAGCAAGAATTCCGAATTCTTTGGTTCCGTTCTCATCGTATTGATGTCATTCTTGATATCGAAAGTTTAGAGTAGACCACATCGACGTCGGAACTAGTAGTGTATATATAAGGACAACCTGTAACTGGAAGTTCCACGACCAAATCACTTTTGGAAACTAAACATCTATACATATAATAAAAGAGTAGAAACCGCGTGTCTGTACTTTTGATAAATTTATGAAAAAATTAGTGTGGGCGATAAGAAACGACTAATAGAACTTAAAAATATGTTTTTTGAACTTTTTGTCTGTCTGTCTGTCTTTCTGTCTGTCAGTATGTTTTCGATAAACTCCGAAACTACTAAACGGATTTTCTCGCGGTTTTCGCAGATAGATTCAGCTTAGCTCTGAGCAACATACCTATAGGCTATGTTTCATTCAAATCGGTTCACTTAATCAGAAGCTACACTAATGTAAAGTATCAAATTGCCTGTACGATAATAACTCACAAACCGATTCAAACTGAGTTTTCAATTACGAGTTTGGCTTACTTTTGTGCAACATAAAAATTTAGATTCATTGCAAACGGTTCACTCTGACAGAAGGTACGCTAAGTTTCATGCGGCGGCGAAAATAACTCACAAAACTATTGAACGGATTCAAACGGCGTTTTTAACAAACTGTCAAGCTTACTTCTTTGCAACATATTAGCTTATTTTCATTGAAAACGGCTCACTCAGACAGGTGCGCGAAATTTCCAGCGGAGGCGCCAATATCTAACAAACAACTAAACCGATTAAAACGAGGTTTTCAGTAACGTATTTGGCTTACTCCAAGCAACATGTATGCTTAGTTTCATTGCAAACAGTTCACTCAGACATAAAATAGCCTAAGTTTCATGCGGCGGCACCAATAACTAACAAACTACTAAACGGATTTAAATGGGTTTTCAATAACGTGTTTAGCTTAATTCTTTGCAATGTATTAGCTTACTTTCAATGAAAACGGTTCAATAAATAAGCTTAGTTTCATTGCGAAAGGTTCACTCTGACAGAAGATACGCAAAGTATCAAGCAGCAGAACCAAGAACTCACCTACTGAACTGGTTCAAAGTCAAACGAGGTTTTCAATGACGCGTCGGGCTTCTTTCTGTGCAACATATAAGCTTTATTTCATTGCAAACGGTTCACTCAGATTGAAGGTTCGCGAAATTTTAAACGGCCTCACCAATACCTCACAAACTACTTGAACGACTTAAACGGGGTTTTCAACAACGTATTTGGGTTGCTTTTGTGCAATATTTGAACTTTTTTTATTGCAATCGGTTCATTCAAACAGATAATAGGCGAGTTCAAAGTTTCAAGCTGTGAAACCGAGCTGAAATCAAACAAAGCCTATAATTTTGTACGGAAAAAAGCCAAATACGTTGTTGAAAATTCCGTTTGATCCGGTCCAGTTGTTTGTGTAAAAGTCGTGGGTACAGCTAAAGATCGGTAAAATCTAGATTTAGTTTTATTGTAAAAATAATAATGAAAAATTCCTTTGTGGGCATGGCGGTGCAACAAATGTAAAAAAAAATTATGAAAGTTCTAAAGTTTTGAAAACTTAGGAAGTACCAACACTGATGTACGGCAGTGAAAGCTGGGTATGGCAGAAAAAGCATGAAAGTAGAATTAATGCAGTAGAAATGAGAGCGTTGAGGAGTATGATTGGTGTGAAATTGAGTGACAGGATTAGAAATAGTGTGATAAGAGAACGTTGTGGCGTAAAAGAAGATGTAGTTACTAAAATTGAGAAAGGGATGCTAAGATGGTTTGGTCATGTAGAGAGGATGAATGAAGGAAGATTGACGAAAGAGATCCACAAGGCGAGAGTGAATGGAAACGTTGGAAGGGGAAGGCCTCGGCGAACGTACCAGGACCAAATTCAGGACGTTCTGAATAAAGGCCAGGTTAAAAGTACCCTAAACCGACGAGCATGTATGAAAGGATTGATGAATGTTCAGGAAGCAAGGGAAGTATGTCAAGATCGTAGCAGGTGGAGAACTGTGGTCTCTGCCTACCCCGACGGGAACAAGGCGTGATGTTATGTATGTATGTATGTATGTACTTATAAACGAAATACTTCAAAAAATAAAGAGAGAAGTGAATCATTGTTTTTTAGGAATTGTCTTTTAAGGGGAGAGATAAGTTACAAAGATTGTACGGAAGTGAAGTCCAACAGTTTTGTATGTAGGTACATGTAGAGTTAAATCATGTGAAGCTAGACACGTTGGACTTTGTACCGCTCTTTTTTCAGTAGCCACAGAAGCTAAACTGACTGAGCCTCAGATTTAGTTAGGCTTTGTTTTGTATAATAAATAACAAAACCCGTATCATAGTTACTCCGCGTGGAATTCGACTATGATTTTACACTTACGAGGATAGTGGGCGACCTAACAGTCCCCACGTAAACAAGAGGTGTTTAATTTACTTACAAAAATCGGTATTATCGGTACTCTGTATACCTAATAATATAAAGGCAAGAACTGCACTGTCTGTCTGTCTGTCTACGCTTTTATGACTAATCCGATAAACCGATTGTGATCAAAACTTGGTACGAAGATAGTTTGAACCATGAGAAAAGTTATTAGCTACTTTTTCTGAACCCCACGCGAACGGAGTCGCGGGCAACAGCTAGTAATAAATAAATGGTACAGCAGCACTGCACTTACTTTCTCGCAATACTCAAGGAAAAACTATCAACCGCAAACTTAAATTTGTAATGCTATACACATAGTATGGAAATACAAACTTTTATTTACGTTTTTCCATAAAAATTTTCAAATGAAATATACAGATCAATTCAGAATTCAAATTGTCAAACATTGAAACAAACAAGCCTCAAACGATTTCAAGTAAATCACATGTTTAACTTTTAGTAGTACTGGAACACCCTTTATATGAATTTTCACAGATCAATGGATACTACCGTAGGATACTTGCATGGAGGTTTTTTTAATTTCCCGACACATGCTCCTTATGAATAATTGTTCAGTTTAGTCTACTGAGCAAGCCCTTTCAGTTTTTGGTACACCCTGTGTACTAAATTTTATTCAAGAAAATCATAAAGAATATCCAGTCAGGTAGACAACCAATCCAGAATTAATATTATAGAAAATTTTTATAAACTCAATGGAAGCAATTTTTAGGTAAATCACATATTTACGATTTGGTGGTAGGAGAACACTCCTTATATGAAATTACACAGATCAATTGATACTTGCGCAAGATATCTTACATGGAGATGCTCGGTCGTGCATAGTTTCATCAAGATTCAAAGAGCCGTTTTTGAGAAAATTTCAATTTTTCATTTTCGTTGTATGACAGCTACCCTCAAAATGAGAGCCAGCAAGAAACCACTTAGAACCCTTCGATGTATTTGCATAAAACTCCTAAATTCAAAATATGATGTCAATCGGACCATTCGTTTAGCCGCTAAGCCAAAGCGTGACGGACAGACAGACCGACCGACGGACCGACCGACCGACCGACCCACGGACGGACATTTTTGGGAGACTTGTTTTTTATGATGTATAAATGATATAGAACACCTTTTTGAGAAAATTAGAAAAACTTTCTTTTCACGAATACAATACCCACAGAGCAGAAACAAAGACAATACCTTTCTCGCTCCGCTCGAACCAACAATGAAAATCTGTTGGGGTCAATACAAATTGAGAATCAACATTTTAGGGTAATCAAATAAGATCCAAAAAAAAGCGTTTTGAGGAATTAATTCCCAGCGAGCTGGAAACAGTTTTATAACCTCCGGTTGGTCATAAATGCGTGTAATCCGAGTTCGCATGGTTCTAGGAGCTGAGCACAACTTTTGGGAGTCAAATAACCGCGAAATTTTTGCTCTGGTTTTGGTTTTTTGTTTGCAGCTCGAAAACGGTACGTCGCACGAAAATGGTATCTATGCCAATATTCAAGAAGGTTAAAATCTGCGTCGAATGAACATATATAACTTCAAATTTGGTTAAGTGGTATAGCCGAAATCAAAATTTAGAAACAAGAGAAAATTTCTTATTTAGGTGCCAACTTACATTTTGCAACTTTCCAAGACCAAACCTTTAAAACCGATAGTCCTATTCAAAAACCCACGAAATGAAAGTTGTGGAGAATCAAATTTCACGTTATATACACACTGCCATTTTCAAATTTAGTCATTTTGAAAACCTGAATATGGCACCTATTTGAAATCGTTTTTTTTTTTCAAGTCCCTCTAAGCACATTTCCCTTAATTTCCCTTAATTTGAGGTTTGAGGCCTACATTTTATGCATTGTGAGGATAGAAAACATTACAATGCAAATTTCTCAGATAAATCTATGCATTTTAAATACTAGTTATACACACCCTAAGTGGAAATTCGAAGTAGTATAAATAAAAAACATTTTAAGTTTATAACAAAGTTTTTTAGTTACAAAAACAAGGCAGCATTCATGCTTACATTTTTTAGATGCCGATATCCCTTCATCTATGAAACTCTCAAGCTGAGGTGGCATTTCGAAGCCCTCCATATCGAGATCTTCTTCAAAGGGATTGTATTCACCTATTTCTGCTTGTACGGCAATCGGCATTTGTTACACTCCCTCATCCTCGAACGATGTTGTTGAGCATTTCATGCCTTCTTTCCGGCAGCTGCACTTCCCTGAACACCCCTTCTTACATCCACAGGACACTGCGTTGAGGATTTCAGATGGAGCTGGATCTTTGGTGTTCATTATAGGGAGCAGGCCACGGTTTGTCCACCTCCAACCCCAGCTGAGAGGATCCATTGGTCTGTAATACGAGCTCTGGATTTGAAGGTAGACCCGCAGAATATGTTAGGCAGCTGCTGCATTTGTCGGGGGTAGAGGCCAGATTGAAGTTGATTTCATGACAGATTTTGAGAATATCTCTCTTTTTTTATGTTACAAGTGAGCAAACGAGCAGGTGAGCCACCTGATGGAAATTGGTCTCCACCGCCCATGGCACCCACTGTCTTATTAGTGACATACTTTGACGCTAATAAGACAGCAAAGCACGTTGCCAACCTTGAGAATTAAGACTTGTTGTATCTCATGTGCCAGTAATTTCACTAGCTCCCTTACCCTTCAAACCGCAACACAGCAGTGTAAACACTGCTGCTTTACGGCAGAAATAGGTAAGGGGGTGGTACTTCCTCATTCGGACTTTGCACAAAAGCCCTATATACCACCTCAAAATGGACGGATTTCGTCCAAAGTCCGAGTCCGTTTCGTCCGAGTTTCGTCGTGTAAAGCCGTGTTCTTTTCAAGGAGTTTGACAAACTTCATCTATTTATATTTCATTTATTTTTCGATTAAGGGATCCGTTTGTGAAATAGCGAAGCCCTCCATTTCGCTAATCCAGGGCTTTTATGGTAGACCAATGCTTCCTCTCAGCTGGGGTTGGAGGTGGACAAACCTAGACCTGCGCCCTAAAATGAACACCAAGGATCCAGCTCCAGCTGAAATCCTCAACGCAGTGTCCTGCGGATGTAAGTAGGGGTGTTAAGGGAAGTACAGCTAGCGGAAAGTAGACATGAAATGCTCAACAATTTGTCTCAACTGCCACGGCCAGTCAAGCTCGAATTCGCATAGGAAATGTACGTGTAAGGTACCTCGAAACTTGGCTCATAGACAGGGATAAGGTCAATAAGTAAAAATAAAAAATATGATTTTTTTTCGGTTGCAAATAATAAAGTTAAAAATTAATTTTGTTTTTGTCAAATATTGATTATCCGTATGGCAGAATGAAACGTAGCCATGGCCAGTCCAAAAAACAAACTGACAACTGTTCTAAGTAGTCTGTGGTCGGTTTATACAGCTGTTAGTTTTTTTTATGATAGGCAATGACTAATCATCACATTCTGCCATACGACCTATCGATATTTGACGAAAACGATTTTTTTTTAAAACTTCATCATTTATTGCCAAAAAAAATTGGTATTTTTTATTTATCTTTAATGATCGTATTCCTTTTTATGAGCCAAGTTTCAAGGTACCTTACATATAAGTTTCCTTTGCAAATTGAGCATCGTTCGAGGATGAGGAAGTGTCCCAAATGCCGATTGCCGTACAAGCAGAAATAGGGGAGGACAATCCCTTTGAAGTTGATCCCGATATGGAGGGCTACGAAATGCAACCTCAGCTTGAGAGCTTCGTAGATGAAGGACCATCGGCATCTAAAAACATGCGAGCATGAATGCTGCCTTGTTTTCATAACTAAAAAACTTTGTTATAAATTTAAAACGTTTTTTATTTATACTACTTCGAATTTCCACTTAGGGTGTCTATAACTAGTATTTAAAATGCATAGATATATCTTAGAAATTTGCATTGTAATGTTTTTTACCCTCACAATGCATAAAATGTAGGCCTCACACCTCAAATTTACGGGAAATGCGCAACTTAGAGGGACAAAAAAAAATAAAAAAAACCGATTTCAAATAGGTGCCACATTCAGGTTTTCAAAATGACTAAATTTGAAAATGGTGGTGTGTCTATAACGTGAAATTTGATTCTCTACAACTTTTATTTCATGGGTTTTTGAATAGGACTATCAGTTTGAATGGTCTAGGAAAGTCGCAAATTGTAAGTTGGCACCTAAATAAGAAATTTTCTCTTGTTTCTAAATTTGATTTCGGCTATTCCACTTAACCAATCTTAAAGTTTTATACATTTGTTCGACGCAGATTTTAACCTTCTTGAATATTGGCATAGATACCATTTTCGTGCGACGTACCGTTTTCGAGCTGCAAACAAAAAACCAAAACCAGAGCAAAAATTTCGCGGTTATTTGACTCCCAAAAGTTGTGCTCAGCTCCTAGAACCGTGCGAACTGGGATTACACGCATTTATGACCAACCGGAGGTTATAAAACGGTTTCCAGCTCGCTGGGAATTAATTCCGCAATAAATTCTTATATGATTGACCTATTGAGGTTTACACGTTTTTTATATTCTTTTCCACAGTTCTTTTCATACTCTGTTTGTTTATGGCAAAGTAGCTACATTGAATATTGTATTATAATACGCAATGCACCATAAGTAACGTACCCTTACCATCTATTGCTGATAGTTGTGACGATAGTGGTCAACATTCATAGACTACAAGAGGGCATTGTGACTTGCAATTTATCAGTCGTCGACCTTTTGACCAAATCTATGACGAAATGCAAAAAGACCCTGAAAAGATTCGTCAACAAATAAAATCGTTGAGTGCAAATATCATATTTATGTCGGATTACATGTTTTTGGATTTTAAGTTTAAGTTGAAGTATAACTTAACTACTACGTTTCAGAGAGGAGCTCAAACGTCTGCTATCGCCAACCGTGCCGGAGCAGGGGAATCTGCATACAAACCATGCAAGAGCCAGGGTTCATTTGTAAGTGCGAGGGCACTGGCTTCTACGGCCGCTTCTGTGAGAATGGTAGGTTACAAGAAACCTAAAGGTACATCCACACTGAAGTTACTTTTTGTTTGTGTTATCATAATAAAATTAGATAACATTTGTTAACAGTCTATTGCTATCGTGTTGCCTAGGAAAAGGATAAATTCGGTGTTGTATTTTCGCATGTGTAGTCATCATCATCACATCGTGGGATTTTTAAGATAGACGATCGACCTCACAAATTCGATCGAGTAGTTTTTGTCTGTTTGTCCGTTTGTCTGTGCGCGATAAACTCACAAACCACTGAACCGATTGAAACTATATTTTCAAAAATGAATTTGGCTTATTTTCGAGCAACATCGGTTCACTCATATAGAAGCTACACAAATGCAAAGTGGCCTGTGCACAAACTACCGAAAAGATTGAAACGGGGATTGGCGCGCAACAAATAAGCTTTGTTGCATTGCAATCGATTAACATAAACAGAAGATATGCGAGTATAAAATTTGCCGCTTGTAGCTAATATGTTGCACATAAGTAAGTCAAATACATTATAGAAAACCCCGTTTTAATCAGTCCAGTAGTTTGTATATGTCGCAGCCAACTAGTTTAATCAGGCAGTTAATTGAATGCCTAGGCGGTTGATTGACTGCCGGCATTCAATTGAATGGCTAGAGAACACCTAGCCCAAACGTTGAAAACAACTTTTAACGAGATAGCTAAACGCCCTGCAGCCACCTCGTTAAATAAGGCAAACAAAAACTAACCGATCCCGAAAGGGACTATACTTAGCTAGGTTGTTTTGCGACCACAACGCACCAGCCGAGCGAGCGGAGCGACCGTGCCGCGGCAGCGGCCGGCAATTGCCACAAGCGAATTAAAACTTGCTTGTACTGCTACACAAATAACTATGTTGCTACAAAAATTATTATTCTGCGGCTCAAGTAATTTATTCTGCTGCACAAATAAATTAAGAGCTGCTCAATCAGGATTTTTGCTGATCATAATTTGCTGACAAAACTTGAATTTGATCATCTGGCTGATTCAAGGTTAGCCGTCTCATTCGGGCCATTAGCCATCGATTAGTCAACTAGCTAAACGTTGAGCGATAGTTCAGTCAACAATCGGCCTAGTCATTCAATTGAATGCCGGTAGTCGATCAACCGCCTAGGCATTCAATTAACTGTGTGATTAAACCACTTGGCTGCTACGTAAATTACTGTAAAAGTCTAAACTCCACGCGAACGAAGTCGTGTCGTGGGTACAGCTAGTTATAAAGTAAAGAGTCGACTCTTTTCATTCACTCACTCGCGAGTTACTCATGACTAAGAGCTAATCCTAGATAAGAAAATTTTATGAACTAATTCCAATTGTCTATGGTACAATGACTGCGTAAATACTGTTTTTTCTGTATTTTATCCTTGGAGTAACTATTTCATCACTTATTTCAGCCAAGAAATGGGGCAAGAAATGCCACTTTGTGTCACAGAGGCCTCGAAGTTGTAAACTAGCACTTTGAACTGAATGCGGGCACAGAGTAACGATCCGGAGATTAGTACAAATTCACTAGTAATTGTTGAACAATGCAATGCACTTATACTTTAAACAGTCTATTAACAATATATATTTACTTGAAAACGTTTTTGGAGAGGTAATAATCAGATTTCGCACCAAAAAAGTAAGGAAAACAACAAACAGCGTCAGTACCGATCGATTTTTTTTTATTACTTGATTTATATATAAATTTTCAATGGATATACATATATACCAACACAAAACATCCTCCGTAAGTAACTAGTCTAGCGGTTAAAGCGTTAGGCTGTCGATGTTCGGTTTCGAGTTCGGTTCTCGGTGGGGACACTTATACTATCAAACAAAAATAATTTAATGAGACTTCCTCAGTTAGGTAAGGACATTCATTGCAGAATGAATCACCTGAATGTCTGAAAAGTAAGATGATTTCGTGCTTCGGAAGGCAACGTTAAGCCGATAATAAGCCGTACTCGTATCAGAGTTCTTTGGCGGCTCAACATCTCTGACACCAGGGGTTGTAACATGAGGTCGGTCATCGATCTTACCACCCACACGATATTATTATGATGATGACAAAAGTTTCTGTAAGTTTTGTGTATGATCTGATCACATTGAGTACATTTGCCAGCTGAATATTGGTCCAGTCATATTAGGGGTCAACCTCGGAATGAGAGATAATAATCTGTAAACTCGTGTACACCTTCATTTTGGTGTTCTAAAGGTTGTCTCAAAAGTCTCATAAAATCTCGTGTCCGCGTCGTAAGTTATTCAAGGTCAAAGATCACAAAAATAAGTTTTCTGCGATTATCTCGGCTTTCATAGCTCCAATGATGTTGACATTAATATAAGAATTGTAGAACATAAAATTAGCGACAAATTTTGTTTTCTTTTTTTTATACACCCAACCGTTTTTGAGATAAAGGGCGGAGAGCCCACAGCGCTCAGCCATACTGAGACTTTTGAGACAACTTTTAGAACACCAAAATTAAGGTGTACACGAGTTTAAAACTTGTTATCTCCCATTTCGAGGTTGACTCTTTCTTTTTCCTTACGTGACTGGATTATACTTGTAACTTATTTATTTACAACTTTTTTATTGCAGCTTGTCCTACAATGGCGATGCGTGGCTTGGTCTTCCCTCACGAATGCGTCGTCATTTGAAGCCATTACATATTTTTATTTATTTAAGATATAAATAAATAACTAGGTACTTATTTAAAAGAAAACTCAGCTTTGTGTATGTATGTACGGCCACTAAGTTTTTCATATTCAAATTAATCAAATACTGTCAACGAAATGAACTATCTACTTATATGGCCATGCCAAATACTGTACCTAATTAATTGTTATTGTCTAACTACCCGTTGCATTAAGCTTTTGTGCATTAAAACTGCTAAATCTACTGCATTCTTCACTTTAAAAAAGATTACATAGTACTTGTATACGAACATCTCCAGTTGACATCGCTTGGCATGGTTCGGGTAAGTGATTAGGCGTACCAGGTTTTCCGTGTGTCGTTGGCGCGGTAGTCCAGGTGTATGACTTATGATATGACGCAGGGCTTAGAGACAAGTGGCTTTCTATCTTCTTTCTATTATCTTAAACGCTATGGTTAACCACATGGTAAACGCTAAAAGAATGTGAATGCGCGCTGAGTTTCAAAATCTTTCATGTATTTGATTTAGTAGAGGAGTTGTATGAATAGTTGTATGGATAGGTTATAATAATTCCCACAGAGACAGAGATTGATTTTTTTTGTTCTTTGTTGGTACCTTTTTGAATCTAGATAAATCTAAATGCTGAAAATACGTTATTTTTAATAAAATAAAAAAGAAAACGAAAAATCATGTGAGGTATTAAATTCCAGGAAATTACATGCTGAAAAAGGTTATGACGTTGATTTTTATTACTTAAAAATAATAACAAAATAGTGGCTGAATAAATTATTGAGTTCTCATACAAATATTCTTGGGGGTGAATGTTTGTGAAATCAATTAAGTAACCTATGGAACCAATTTCGGGTAAATCACATATATTTACGATTTGGTGGTACAGGAACACCCCTTATATGAAATTACACAGATCAATTGATACTGGCGCAAGATATCTTACATGGTGATGCTTGGTCATGCAAAGTTTCATCAAAATTCTATGAGCCGTTTTTGAGGAAATTTCAATTTTTCATTTTCGTTGTATGACAGCTACCCTCAAAATGAGAGCCAGCAAGAAACCACTTAGAAACCTTCGATGGATTAGCATAAAACTCCTAAATTCAAAATATGGTGTCAATCGGACCATTCGTTTAGCCGCTAGGCCAAAGCGTGACGGACAGACCGACCGGCGACGGACCGACCGACGGACGGACATTTTTGGGAGACTTGTTTTTTACGATGTATAAGAAAATTTGAAAAACTTTTTTTTTTACGAATATAATACCTTTCTCGCTCCGCTCGCAAGTAAAAAAACCGGTCAAGTGCGAGTCGGACTCGCGCGCCGAGGGTTCCGATATACCTATAGTATTTTTGGAAGCAATAAAGTCCATTTTCAGGACCGCAAAACTAAATTTGTTTGTAAAGGTTTTTTGCAGATTTCTGAAAAACTGTGCAACTTAGAAAGATCGTTTTATTTTTGCTGTAAAGTTTATATAAACTTCTGTCAACTGTAATTAATTCAGATTTTTCCTTACTCAAACTTCGGAGATAAGGGGGGGGGGAATGGTATTTTTCTTGACATTTTTCATCATAACTTTAAAACTAAGAAATTTAAAAAAATACAAAAATATATTTTAAAATGTACAAGTAAAGCCCTTTCATATGATACCCCACTCGACCTAGTAGCGACAATTTGAAATTTGGCCCCCCCTATTTTGGCCCCCTTTATATTAATAATCATACTTTTTTCAAAATTTTTTCTTGTGCAATTAAGTTGGGCAACTATATTCTAAAACTATTCCAAATTTCAGGTTGATAGCATAAGTGGTTGCTGAGATATAGAGGTGTGACAGACAGACGGACAGACAGACAGACAGAGCGGCACCATAAGGGTTCCTTTTTTTTACCATTTTGGTATCGGAACCCTAAAAACCAAGAAAAAAGCAAACTGTCTCTGTGGGAATTACGAGTATTACGACACTAAATTCTGAAAAATTTAGATGCCTCATGCTAAGGGGTATCCAAATTACCCCCACGTATGTTCCGCGATTATATGTAGTTTTCGAGTTTTTAAAATTTAAAATTTCATATCGTTTTTAAATTTTATTTTTGTGTCATGATTGCCTTGAACGTTACTTTCATACTTAAAATAATGAACCTCCTAACATTCCTACTTCATCATAACATCCCACGAAACATCCACTACAGGACAGGGAGCTCCCTCCCGAAAGAATTCTAGCTTTTGCTGGAAAAAAATGTGGAGGGGAAATACCTTTCTTTTTCTTTCCTATAGTTGCTTCTTTCTGAGGCGCCAAATTTTTGAGAACGATTTCATTAGTTAAATGACTTTTCTCACTTTTAGGCACAACAGGCAATGCCCGACGTATTTATTTGGATGATAAGTAATGGAAAGCGTTTAGCATACCACAGAATACCAGCAAGGGATATTATTAAATAATATTATAAAAATAATAAATACCCTATCAAGTAGTCATTCTTACGGAAAAGACAACCAAATTCTGAAGGCCCACCCTAAGAAATAAAATACAATCGCTCATGAGTTAGAAATTTTACCAGCTCTCTTAAAACTTCTACCGAAACACAATAGCGCAAACACTACTGCTTTATGACAGAAACAGGCAAAATGCGGTTTTTTTCCAGACGCACTTTGTACACAAGCCCTACCACCATCGTTATTTTCAATAGGAATCACCGTAATAGGCAAATTACCATTCAGGGTTTTTTCCCTCTCAACTTTTAAACGCTAATTTCAGCGAAAAATACCCCATTAAGCAACAATTTATTTTTATGTTTTGAGTAGCCTAGAGACCTGAAAAGTTTTTAAAACCAGCCATAATCTATGGAACATCTTTATTGTATTTTTAAATTGATGATCAAAATTTGAATCGGCCCATTAAATTGTTCGAAAATCTAAGCGCACGGCAGTGCGCTGGCCAAGTTCCCGCAACAGGCCACGCGCATGCCGTGCACTATTTACACGAACCTTTTCGACCCACTTTTGAACCCCCTGTAGCTCAATGCCTATTGCAAGTACAGAGATAAAACTGTACCTACATAATCATATATACTAATACTGAAGCAATTTGCCAAATTTCATAGATATAGCTACAGTAGATCCTGATCCTGAAATATGACCCCGTGAAAATAGCAAATTTTGGCACTTAATGATTGACTGACTCACTGACCTGTAATCAAACTTTCAATTGTCCTAGCGTTATGAAATTTGGGATTTAGGTAGTCGTTAGGATAAAAGTAATGGAAAAATTCAAAAATTAGAAATTGGTCAAGTGCGAGTCGGGTTTTAATCAAAATTATGTATAAAATGTTGGTAATACTTCTCTAAGACCTGAAAATCTGAAATTTGGCATGGGGATAGTCGTTAGCATTAAAAAAAGTATAGTAAAAATTTGAAAATTGGAAATTGGTCAAGTGCGTGTCAGGATATAGTCATTACTATGCATAAAACTGTTGGTCATACTTCTGTGAGACCTACAAATCTGAAATTTGGCATCGGGGTAGTCGTTAGCATTAAAGCAAAGGAAAAATTTTAAAAATTGAAAATGGTCAAGTGCGAGTCAGACTAAAATTAATGTACCAAATATTAAAAAGGTAGTATTTCTAGAAGGTCAGACTTAGTCATGCATGAAAACAAGTACCTATGTTTTAACGAAACTATGAAAATACAAACAACGTTGCGATAGTTACTATAAATATAAAATAGCAAACTGAACAAAAAGAAATGAAATCCCACAAAAAACATAACTGTTAAAAAGGGGGCCAAGTTCCTGTCGGCTAATTGTTTGCCTGAAAAAGGGTTGAAATCCAATCCAGTGCCAAGTTTAGATGCACTTTAATATCGATCATAATCGTCTTCATCAGCAGCCTGATCCACTAGTAAACATTTGCCATTCCCAAGACTCACCACCACATCCAGTCCCTCCGCCTTCCGCATCCAGCCACTATCCGCCACCTTATTCACGTCAACGGTTCATCTGGCCGAAATTCACTTTACCATACACCCAACTTAAAATATGGTATAGCTGTGAAAATACGCAGGTACGTTGAAAATAATATCTAAAATGAAATACTTTTGAATTTGAACTTGGCAGGTTAATTTAATTATATAAATAATAAATCTAATTACACAATTAATCGAGTGTTACTTACAGCACAAAAACCTGCCAAGTTCAAATTTAGAAGTATTTCACTTTAGATATTATTTTCAACGTACCTGCGTATTTTCACGGCTATACCATATTTTAAGTTGGGTGTATGGTAAAGTGAATTTCGGCCAGAGGAACCGTTGACGTGAATAAGGTGGCGGATAGTGGCTGGATGCGGAAGGCGGAGGACTGGATGTGGTGGCGAGTCTTGGGAATGGCAAATGTTTACTAGTGGATCAGGCTGCTGATGAAGACGATTATGATCGATATTAAAGAGCATCTAAACTTGGCATTGGATCGGATTTCAACCCTTTTTTAGGCAAACAATTAGCCGATAGGAACTTGGCCCCCTTTTAAACAGTTATGTTTTTGGTGGGATTTTATTTACCTTACTTCTTGAGTACCAAGTAGGAATGTTAGGATGTTTTTTATTTTATGTATGAAAGTAACGTTCAAGGTCATCATGACGCAAAAAGAAAATTGAAAAAATGTTTTGTACAAAAAAAGATATGAATTTTTAAATTTTTTTCGGCAGAATTTTTTTTAAATTAATGATATAATTTATAACTCGAAAACTAAAATAATCGCGGAACATACATTGGGGTGATTTGGATACCCCTCAGCATGAGGCATCAAAATTTTTCTTTTGAACGCCGCCTATCAATGGGCCATTCTGTATATCTCCCAGTGACTAAATACATACC
Organism: Athrips mouffetella; assembly: GCA_947532105.1. NCBI lineage: Eukaryota > Metazoa > Arthropoda > Insecta > Lepidoptera > Gelechiidae > Athrips > Athrips mouffetella. Next base: position 26,910,615 of record OX383956.1, on the reverse strand, counting down.
TCCTCTACTAATTGACATTAGCTGTCACGCAACATTTCCTTAGCTAATATGTCAATCCCATACGTTTTATAGAAAGCTGCTTGTATACAGCCCATATATTACCTATAATATTATAGGTAGTTACCATGTAGTTACCTATAAAATCAATACACCAAAGAAAATGATGATTTTGATCGTAAAATATATAGTTATAAAAAATCATTTTTGTTTGATTTTAATCCTATTCAATAAGATTCAGTTCTATAGAGGCCTCCCAACAGCAAAACAGACGAATAGATTTACTCAGAATAGACTTACTCAGATTAGGTATAATATAGACTTACTCAGATTAGACTTACTCAGATTACTAGACTTACTCAGATTATAATATAGACTTACACAGAATATACTTACTCACACTAGTTCTTTTATCTATGGGCCTAGATAAACTGACAACTAAGGTGCGGGCTACGAATAAATAATAAGTCAGGAACTCTAATTCAGAACAAATTCCAAACAAAAAGTGGGCCCACGTGAAACCAAAAAGGACGTATATTCAAAATACGAATCAATTGGTTCAAATTCAGAACGAGAGCAGCGATTGGTTCGCGCGCGTGCTGCAATGTCAGCTAGTAGTAGTTGAGCCAATGACGCGGTGGAACGACTTCTGAAATACACGACTTTCGTTGGGTCATTTTTTGAGCGCAGTTACAATTCCTGACTTATTATTTATTCGTAGGGTGCGTGACATATCAATGAGGCGTCGGTCGAGGCCGAGGCGAGGGTATGGCACGGTCGCAACGCCCGTCGCTTCGTGTTTCATACAAAATGTATAGAAGCGATATGGCGTCGTTCATATTGAGGTGGCGTGGCGAGGGTGAGGTGAAGGCGCAGCGCAGGCGTCGCTTCCCGCCCGCGCCGCGCCGCAGTTTGCGATGGCACGCCATACGAATGCAAACAGATCCGTCCGCAGTATTATAAAAAAAAAAAAAAAAAAAATTCGTGACGATATGCAATTTAATTTCGCGTTTTGCGAGTTAATAGAAAAATGTCCCGTAATATACGATTACAATCGATCAAGTTATAGTAACAGATGTGTGCAGGATCAAGCATGGGAATTTATAGCAAATAATTATTTAGTTACAAGGTCGGGTTTCGAATAACTTGTATAATTAAACTGTATTCAATAAATTTAACCATTAACGACTTCGATTAACTTGTATAAATTTACATTTACTAATGACTACAAAAATCTAAATTTAGAATGCCCTAAATACGTGCACTGCCGCCGCCATTTTGAGGCACCGCACCCACGCCATAACCGTGCCATAACCGCCATAACCTCGCCATAACCGCACCTCACCCACGACCGACGCCTCATTGATATGTCCCGCGCCTAAGGCGTGCTAAGACGGCTGGTCGTTTCCACAACCTGATACGCTGATCGTCACAAAGAAATTTTTAGTTGCACTCGTCCGTAAATAGCACCACGCCACACTGAAATTGAAATCCATTTATTGTCAGATTATGGTATGTTACAAGATCTTGATTATATAGTAGTATCGCAAAATTATTCAAAATTGTTCAAATCGAAGTTGTGTCACACCCCGGACACTCCATACAACGAGCGCGAAACCACGAACTGTCAAAGTTTGAAATTGGAACACGCGTAGGCCTGCATATTCAGTACAACGAACGGACCCGCATCAGCACCACCCGAATCTCGCGAGTGTGGGTGTTCGCGGGGATGCGGGGTGGATTGCAAGGGGGGCGGAAAGTGACCATTCTGTATGATAGTACTTTTACTTTATTCTGTGGTTTTGTCACAAGTCTATGACATCAGTAATTATTGTTTATATTAAAGATACCTTTATATATTCATAGGAATTTTCCACTTCTCCAGGTAAAAGAGTAAAATCATATTAGTTTTTCAAGTGATTTTCGTATTTCCGTTGCGCCTTTTCAGAGTTTTCAGAGTACGGCGCGGGACATATCAATGAGGCGTTGATCGAGGGCGGGGCGAGGATATTTCACGGTCGCGGCGGTGGTATAGTGGCGATATGGCGCCGTGCATATTGAGGCGGCGTGGCGAGGGTGGGGTGAAGGCACAGCGCAGGCGTCGCTTCCCACCCGCACTGCGCCGCAGTTTGAGGTGGCACGCCATACGAATGCACACAGATCTGTCCGCAGTATTATCAAAATTCATGACGATATGCAATTTAATATCGCGTTTTGCGAGTTAATAGTTAAATATCCCGTAATATACGATTACAATCGATCAGGTTATAATAACAGATGTGTGCAGAATCAAGCATGGTAACTTATAGCAAATAACTATTTAGTTCCAAGGTCAGGTTTCGATTAACTTGTATAATTAAATTGTATTTAATAAATTTAACCATTAACGATTTCGATCAACTTGTATTGTATTGTACTAATTACTACAAAAATCGAAATTTAGAATGCCCTAAATACGTCCACTGCCGCCGCCATTTAGAGGCACCGCACCTTAGGCGCGGGACATATCAATGAGGCGTCGGTCGTGGGTGAGGTGAGGGTATGGCGTGGTTATGGAGAAGTTAAGGCGTGGTTATGGCGTGGTTATGGCGCGGGTGCAGTGCCTCATGATGGCGGCGGCAGTGGACGTATTTAGGGCATTCCAAATTTCGATTTTTGTAGTAATTAGTAAATGTAAATTTATACAAGTTAATAGAAATCGTTTTTGGTAAAATTTATTGAATAAAATTTAATTGTTTTTTAATTTCTTTTTATACAAGTTAATCAAAACGCGACCTTGTAACTAAATAATAATTTGCTATAAGTTCAGATCCTGCACACATCTGTTACCCTGATCGATTGTAATCGTATATTACGGAATATTTTTCTATTAACTTGCAAAACGCGATATTAAATTGCATATCTGTGTGCATTCGTATGGCGTGCCACCTCGAACTGCGGTGAGGCGCAGGCGCGAAGCGACGCCTGCGCCTGCACTGCGCCCTCACTCACCCCACCCTCGCCACGCGCGATATAACTTCTATACATCATCATCATATCAGCTGAAAGACGTCCACTGCTGGACATATGCCTCCCCTAAAGATCCCCATGACGACCGGTCCTGCGCTGCTCGCATCCAGCGGCTTCTCGCGACCTTGACCAGATCGTCGGTCCACCTTGTGGGGGGCCTGCCAACGCTTCGTCTTCCAGTACGTGGTTGCCACTCTACAATCCTTACGCCCCATCGGCCATCGGCCGCCCTCGACCGACGCCTCATTAATATGTCCCGCGCCTAATGGACTTTTCCAGTCGACCTAAAATCTTGAACTTTGGCATGAAGCAACGTTTTATAGTGCACACATAAAAGAAAAATTCCGAAAACCTTAAATTTTTAGTTACATCACATGATAAAAAAAATAGCAATAAAAATACCATAACTTTTACATAAATAGCTACAGGTTTGTGCGGAACCCTTGCGGAATTTTATGCCGCGAAATTTCAAAATTTGTCGAAATTTCCAAAAACGGGACTAACTTCATCTATTACACACAATGTGTAGGAAAAAAGTGAAAAAGTGGCTAAAATATTGCTTTTATCTAAAAACAATAAGAAATGATAAGACGGGAAGATCGTGACCATCAAGACCGACATTTTGATTGCAGTGATGTGATTGGTTTATTGGCATGGTTGGTGGCGCGACTTTGTAAGTAGAGTTGCCAGATTGTGTATTAATTTCAAATTTTGCGTTACTTCTGGCCTCTTTACACTACATAAGGTTACGCCTTCTACAATAAAATAAATAATATATAAAAATAATAAGGCGTTTAAAATGATACAAGTTATTTTCAATATTTATTCACAGTCTCAATTATGTTCAAAAGCATAATAGGATTATTTTACCATTAGTTATTATATTCATTCATCATTACATTCATATTGATTATTGCAGGTAGATTCGCCAGATCTAATCAGTACAAAATCTTCTTTTTTGTACTGCTAACTGAAATTGCAATTTTCTAATAAATGTATTTTACAATTAGTAACTTTAAAAAATCTTGTTGATAATTTTGTTGATAGTTGATAAAGCCTAATGTAGAGAACTAATAACTAACTAATACTGTAATGTACAGAATTTAAAAGTGTAAATAAAATGTTATGGTGCTCTAACAAGGGTCTCTGAACAAAGCCAAAGGTCTTCAAAAGGAAACACAGATAGAGTTACCGCAATTACTTATAATTAAAAAGGTACTTACCTACTTTATAAGGACTGTGTAAAAAATTAAATCGTATAAAAGACACTGTAATTAATTTTAAAATAACAAAGTTCAAAACAAAAAAATAGTCACAGGTAACAGTAAAACAGTATGTGGTAATATAGTAGGTCCAAAACCCTAATAGATTTTAATTTATTGGTTTCACCAAAAATATAATTTTGGTCTTCTGTGCAACCAAAATTAAGATCGATCTTTAAGTGTAGATACCCTTCAGAAAATCGAGTGGCAGAAAGCACAAACGGGATAATTTTTTTATATAAAATTGGGTTTTGAAAATTATAAACTACCTAATCCAATCTAAAGGAAACAATAGTACTATAACTTGCGGTCAGTTTGATTGTGCACACAGGTTCCGGGAACATGGAATTTCAATTATCAGAGAAGTCAGTCTTGCCGAAGCAAATTAACTTGAATTCTGAAGCAGCTCTTTCAAAACTCCAGGCCTCAATTTCTGCAGCACACTATGACCGCTTACTGGCCAAAATCTCATCTGGAATCATAATTATCATAATATATATAAGGACTAGCTGTTTTCTACCCCTACCCCTACCGTAATCGTTATCCCTATCCTTATATAAAAGTAGAAACAAACGCAATAAAGTATTGATGCCCCATATAAACTTTTATCCCCTATTTCACCCCCTTCCAGTTTCGATTTTACAATCAAAAGAAACCTATGTCCTTTTTTATAATTTAGGCTATCTTTATACCAAATTTCATCAAAATCGGTTCAGCGGTTTAGCCGTGAAAGCGTAACGGAAATTGTTTAATTGATTTCCCTCATAAAATTTCATCCCCTATTCCACCCCCTTTCTGTCTCATTTTTGAAATCAAAAGTAGTCTTTGTCTCATGGTTTATACTATCCGCAAATCAAATTTCATCAAAATTGGTTTAACGGTTTAGCCGTGAAAATATCAATAAGGGTGTCGTTTCCATGTTTTATTGGGACGTAATTTAAAAAAATTGTATCGTATTTGAAATAATTATAGTGGTCATGAGAATTCTTGAAAGCATGTGCGCCAAGGCTGAAACGGGGGTTGAAAGTTTGTGTAGAGAAACAAGATATAAATTACACCGTTTTATTCGTAACTTCACAGGAGGGCTCCTATCAGATATTTAGTAAATACGTGTTTCAGACTATTTCAGAATTCAACCCCACAAAAGAGGGGGGCGAGGGGGAGATCGGGCGAAAAACTCTGAAAACATCCCGCAAGAGGATAATATTAGATTACAAATTTTCACCAGTATAAATACATAGGGTTGGATAGGGCAGGATAGGGATAAAAAATGATACATAGGTATAAAAAAATAAACATTGGTATAAAAAAGAATACAAAGGGATGAATGGGGATTGATAGAGGTAAAAAGGGATGGAAAAGGATAGATAAGGATGGATGGGGATAGATAGGGATGGATACAGTTAGATAGGGATAGAAAGGGTAGAAAGAGATGGATGGATTGACGGACGGACAGATGGATGGTTAGACGGACGGACGGACGGGCGGACAAAGGGTGGACGGACGGATGAATGGTCCATCGAACAGTTTGACGGACGGAAGGTTGGACGGGTAGACAGATGGATGGATGGTTAGATACTCGTAATTATAAGTGTATAGATAGAATCCCTCGCGGACGAAGTCGCGGGCAACAGCTAGATTTCTAATAAATTTACAAATATGAAGTGAAGAAATAATGCAAAGTTATTCAGTTTCCCAGGTACATTTTCTATCGTTAGCACCATTATTTTGTAAGTGTCATTTTTACCTCATATTCTGAACACAAGACAAAAAGAAATCCAAACTTTGGCGCTCAATAGAGAGAAAACGGCCATAATGTTGAATATTTAAAGAGGAAATAATAGCGATGCTACACTACCTACTAAGGTCCTTCGACTTTTTGCTCTTACCATAAAATCTAAGTTAGAATACATTACACAACATATAAACGTAATCCGTTTTATTTTAGTATAAAGCGGATTACGTTTATTTGTTGAAATTTAGATATTATTGACTGACTGAATGTAGTTATTTCTGAGAAGAACTTTAAACGATCAAACGAGTGCTTCATCATATCTGACAGGACATCTTGTCTGGCTGTCAAAATTTTTCTATGCTCGTAAACGTACAACTTTTTGTAGTCTTTCTCTATTTGGACTTTGGAGCAAGTGTACCAGACCTACCTGAAGCATAATAATAATAAAATCATTAATTTCAGGCCAGTGACCCATAATTAATTATAAAAACAGTTGTCAAAAATTAAAATACAAAAATTAAGTTATAATTTGAAACTAACTAAACCTGCAGATTTTGATAGAATAAAAGAAATTTCTGGCAACACTGAAGCAAAGTCGAACAAACAGCGAGCGAGCGTGACAGCGTGAGTTGTTGGTTCACAGTCACAGACTACAAAGAAGAAACTGACGTTTTTTTTTCTTATGGTGAATGTGATGATTATTCATTGAATCGTTAATTTTGATATAATAATATAAAATTTTGTATCGGCGCCTACATTCTCTCTCATCGTAAGTACCTACACATAGATACCTGTATTTTTGTTTGTGAAAATATCAAATACTCATTTTGGTTATATTGTTTCGTTGCTGAATTGTTTTGCTTATGTACATAAGCAGATTTCATTTGTTTTTATTTTATAGTTGATCTGTGTTACCGTTTTATTGGCGGTTGTTAAAGGTACGCACTTGCCGTAGTGGAGTGGTCGTCAAGATGGCATGGACTGGTTACCAAAGATTCCTAGCTCTAATGATGGTAGTGACAGGCTCAATAAACACTCTCAGTACGAAATGGGCAGACAAACTCTCGTCAAAAGGGGATGATGGAGTAGTTAGGGAATTTGAACACCCATTTCTACAGGTAAACAAAAAAAAACAAACATGGACTATATGTGATCTCTTTTGTAACAAGAACTTACTTCTCTAACTGTTTTGCAGGCTTTATCCATGTTCCTGGGTGAGATGCTATGCTTGTTAGTTTTCAAGCTTTTAGTGTTCAAGACGAGAAACAGTGGTGGCCATGCTTTGGTCCAGGGTAATCAAAACTTCAACCCCTTCATATTGATGCCGGCAGCAATGTTTGATTTAGTAAGAGCATATATTTATTTGTTCCCATTTACAATATTGTAAAAGCTGAAGCCACCTAATACTAATTATTGAATGTACTTTTTCTCTATTCATAGATTGGGACTTCAATCATGTATATTGGGCTTACTCTGACATATGCTAGCAGCTTCCAAATGTTCCGTGGGTCAGTCATCATATTCGTAGCAGTCTTATCAATGACATTCCTAGATAGAAAAATTATAAGGCGAGAGTGGGTTGGCATAAGTAAGTACCTACTACCTACACAGATATTGGATCACATGTTTTGAAATGTATTAAAGATGGCAGATGGTATGAAGACTGTATTAATAACATTGCCTTATAACGCTTATAGAAAGTTATCTATAAGTGCCTCATCAAATGTATAATAACATGCATCTGTAACAGATTGTTTACTGCTAACATAGATATTCATAGTATTTAAATTCTTATGTATTTTGTAAACTCACTGCACATAGCAGTTGGGTTTCACATCAAGATAGGTAGGCACTTAGTGATTGTAAAGGTGTAATATTATAAATTGTTGTACCAAATGTTTATGCAGCACATCACAGCATTGCTGTTATCAAAATAAACAAGGCACATAATGCCAAATGCAGATAACAGTTTACCGTCTGCTCCTTTCGGAGGTCACTGTTTGATATATGCGGAGGTCACTGTTTGATATATGATTGTTTAATACGAGTATGTCTATAGTATAGGTATATTTAGCAATCGCTAACTATACCTATACTACTTACAGTACTACCATTCCTATAGCTGTGACAAATCCAATTATAGTATCTCATATAATCAGAATGAGGTAATTTAAATCTTATAAATTACTAAATCAAAACAACCAATGTCATGAAATGCACTTTTGTTATGTGTTTTATGAAATGAATTGTTTGAATGTCAATATTTAATCAATCAGAAGTATGAAATATTAGACAATGAATCATCTCCATTCAGTATACTTTATGTATTTACATACCTACATATTTAATGTCTGTTGTCACAAGTATTTTGAATCATTTGTTTCAAAGTCCAACATCTGCTATTATTTATGTCAGCAAATAATGCTACGAGTACCTAGTAGGTATATTCTAAAATATCTATAAATGTAAGCATTGTATATGATCACTACACTAAAATTAAGTAAAGAATGAATGAGGTCAATTGTTTAGATGAACTTCAAAATTTTAATATCTAATTCAATTATAACTATTATCATAATTTGTAGGTCTTAATCACATCCACAGATAATATAATACTATACTAGTATAGATGCCTCACGTCATAAAACGAATTTGTGCCGAAAATTGTTCGGGCTATTTTTTCCATAAGGTAATTTCTTAGAATAAATTGACATCTGGATGTTAAAATTGAATTAATGTCATAGTTTACACCTTTACCTGCCAACCTAGTAGTAACATTTAGTTTAATTATTAGAGGTAAAAGGGCCAAATGAATTCGGCTATTTACTCCGTCGAAAAAACCGTAGTACGGAATGAAACCCCATGTCACATCTAAAGAATTACAGCAAGCCTATGTCTGGCAGTGGACATTTTTTAGCTGATAAATGTGTCTCTTTTATTTCATTGTTTTAAATTTCTATTCTATGAAAGTGCATTTACTTTGATTAATTTTTTTCGTTTATTCCAATGCTTACCAAAACATTTTACAGCTAAGACACTTAAACTAGAGTATATTTGACGGAAAAAATAATATTGTTTTACAAACTTGTTTTTCTGACAGCTTTAGACGATTGCTTTTGACAAAGTTGCGAAATGTGTTGGTAAGTGCTGAAATAAACGAAAAAAATGGATTATACAGTTTTATTTTTGCACAAGGTTAGGTAGAGTGAATTTGAGTGACATTAGCTAAAAATATTTTTGTAATGAGGAAACACCCAATCAAACTGCCAGAGATAGACTAATAAATTTCTTTTAACAAGAGTTAGCCAGCTCGATAGCTGGCTAGTGTCTCAACAGATCACAACCTGTGTCATGATGCCTCAAGTTAAACATACTGTACATGTACTACATTTGAACCGGACCAAAATATTTTTAATAGACCAGTCTTTCCTACTTCTTTTTAAAAACCAAAACCACATTCCACTTATTTCTATTAGTGTTATATTCTTTCTTTCAGCAAATAAGCTCTATGCTACAAAGGTTTTCCTTTAGGTTGTTTGGTGTTCAAAAAATCTGACTCAACTGTAAATGCAACAATTTTATTAGTTGAGATAGATTGTCTGGTATACAGGGTGTAAGGGACGGTGTACCGAAAACTGAAAGGGCGTGCTCGGTCAATGAAACTGAACAACTTTCCCAAGAAAACCTTTTTGGGAAATTAAAAAAGAAATTGACCTCTCCATACAAACTGCGACCAGAGTGAGGAATTTGTATGGAGAGGTCAAATATTATTTTCATTTCCCATAAATGTTTCTTTAGAAAAGTTGTTCAGTTTCGTTGACTGAACACGCCATTTCAGTTTTAGGTATACTGTCCCTTACACCCTGTATGTAACAATTATGATAATTGGTCACGTGACCTGGTGTTTCAGCGTGCGTGATTGCCGGCCTGGTGGTGGTCGGGGTGACGGACGCCGTGTACCAGGCGCCGGGCGAGTCCAAGGGCCGCAACAGCCTCATTACCGGAGACTTGCTGATCATCGTCGCCCAGGTCGTCGCCGCTTGCCAGATGGTCTACGAGGAGAAATATGTAGCTGGTAATGATCTCAATTCACAGATAACGAGTATCTAAATTGTCACTTCAGAGCGTGAAAGTGTTTCGTCAGTCAACAGGAAGTCCTTCACACACAGAGTTCAATGTGCAATGACAATACTTTCCGGTGCTTTTACACAGAAAAAAAATAATATTTTTAAAACACTGTATAATTAAAATCGATGACCATCACAAAGTGTAATTAATGAAATAGAATAGAAAACAATTTTACGCAGTAAAAAAAAAGGAAATTAAAGTTATATAATACCTAGTAGTTTATGCATCGATACATAATGAGGGGTATAAAACTCGAGTGTCGGTTTATGGGACGCAGGCGAGCGTAGCGAGCCAAGTTCCATAATAGAAGACACGAGTGTTTTATACCTAATTATGTGGAGTTGTATTCACAACTTTATCTACTCTTATATCGTGAATCCTAAAATAATGTGTTCAAAAATAAACCTTAATGTTTTTTCTCTATTTCCGGTGATTACTGCTAAGCGAAGTTCCTATAGCTGCTTTAAAAACACTCGATGGCAAATCGTAAACGATTTTATCACTTATTTCATTACAAAACTAATAAAAATATGTAAAAACAACTTTTGTTTGCTGAGTTTTCCGTTATTGCAATGAAACCTCCTTGCAGCCACAGACTACAAACGCATCAAGCTGTCAATGGCGCGCCTATTAAAATTAAATAATTTAATAGGTCTCCCGCGATGCCTCTTAGTAAATTCAATACTTTATAATACACTCCCACAGATAAAAAAATGCTGCTAAGAGTGTTTCTAAGCACAGATTGACATTATGAAGATGTTAAACTACAATTTTTGAACGCATTATTGAGGATTAACGATATGAGAGTAGATAAAGTTAATAAAATGGTCCGTCATCGTGAAGTCGTACAGCGAAACAATTACATTAGTCCGGTCCCTTATAGTCTTATATCGCCAAATTCACCAAATTGCACCAAATTGGTGAAATTGTAAATCGTGTCTACGTGAAACAGCTAACTGACCGCACTATATGTCAATGTAAGGGTACTATTGGGATACTTTTTCTGTTTGTACCCCTAGTGGTACAAATTTCGGGGGTACTAATGGTCCTAGGGCCATTTGAAATCTTGATTAAGTCTATATGAGACGGCATAAAAGCCTCTTTCAGACTATGGTAGATAACACTAAGATGTTGGTTAATTTTTAATTTATACCGTAAATAAAAAAAAACTATTTTCGTTTTCTTTCACGCATAGTTTTTTTTAGGTTGTGCCTTGGTCATGCTGTAAAATACAGCTCATAAAAGTAAATTTGATTAACTTTCAAAACATGTATATCTTATCATTAATTAAGTAGAGCTAAAAGAGATTTAGGCCCGTATTGATAAATCCCTCTCAAAATCTTCCCCAAGACGATGTCAGCTGACTTAATTATCAAGATGCAATTAGCATCTCCAGATCTTGCTAATTAATAATCTACTATCCAAATACCAATCTCAAGTGTCAGTCTTTGAGTCAAACGTCTATAGAGCAAAAAGAATTTATGTCTGCGTTTTGTTTTTGCTTCTAATAATGTTGCTAATCATTTTAGTTTTTTGCTAAGTTCACTTTCAGGCAGGCAACGGCCAAAGAATATACAGCCTGAACAAAATAATACTCAAGTCACTATTTGACAGCATCAACAATTTTGAGTTAAGTTTCGTTTATAAATTAGTAAGTGTGATTTTAACACTCCGATGACGGACAATCTTACACTTAAGCGGGATTTATCAATTCGACCCTTAATAAAAAAGTTGCATACATAAGAGATAACTTGTCATATCTACCCCATACTAGGTTATTTTTTTGGACCTGCCTGATATGCGTATGCCCACCTTATTACAGAGGTCATAAGCAACAACTTTTGTTCTACCACTTTGCTAACAACGCACATTAAATTTTCGATTTCCCATACTAAAGTGGTCACGTGACCAACCCATTTTGTATGGGAAGTTAAAAAAATTTCGTGCGTTGTTAGGAAAGTCGTAGAACAAAAGTTGTTGCTTTTGACCTCTCTGTAATAAGGTGGGCAAACGCATATCAGGTCTAAAAAAATAACCTTGTATAAAAGAAAGTCGTGTTAGTTACACTATTTATAACTCAAGAACGGCTGAACCGATTTGGGTGAAAAATGGTGGGGAGGTAGCTTAGAACCAGGAAACGGATATAGGATGTAGGTAGGGGTAGGGGACTCAAGAACGGCTGAACCGATTTGGGTGAAAAATGGTGGAGAGGTAGCTTAGAACCAGGAGATGAGGATGTAAGGGTGGGGGTATAAAATATAAAATCTGCTTATTTATTGCCTGTAAGGCGGAACAAAGTTCGCCGGGTCAGCTAGTATTAGTATACAACTTATTTGTAAGTACTAGAGTTCCAAAATGTTGTTTAGTGTTTACAGTGTATGTACACCTCCTCATTGGGTAATTTTTTAGCTTCCCAGCCAGCTAATAATGCACTGTGAGTTAAGTGCGTAGATTTTTGTGGGCTTTTATGTAGTAATATGAGGGCCCAGCCGTCATATGTGTCCTCATACATTTTTAGTCTCTCTAGCGTTAGATAGGGACAGATGCACATTTTATACCTCTCTCGGGGACGAACATGGGCCTGGCACGGGCTCTCTAGGTTTGTAGTATAATACTTGGCAACTGTCTGCGGGTGGTATAACGGGCGACTTGTCGACAGGGCTGAACATTCCGCCAATGCAGGCGGTGGGGTGGGAGGGCGTGTTTGGCTTCTCAGTGCTGTCCGTGCTGCTAGTCGTGTTCTACTGGACGCCGGCGCCGCCGCACTTCGGACACAACGCGAGGGGCACCGTCGAGGACGCCATCGACGGCCTCGTACAGATTGGTAACAACACACCTACATTATTTACTAGCTTTAGCCCGCGACATTGTCTTCGGCACAAAAAATATTCCAGTGTTTAAGTCAAACTATCAGCTATCGAACAAAAACATTTCGTTGAAATCGGTTCAGTAGCTTTTGCGTGACACTCGAAAAAATAAACAGGTTAAATGTACAAAAATCTGTGATTTGGTTCCAGGGGCATTCAAATAGACGTTACGTGATTATATCTTAGTAGCCAGCCACGGCTTTGCACGGGAAGCTCATAAATAAATTCTATCGCCCATAGCTCCAATAGGATTTCACGATTTCAAGTCGTTTTCAAGTGATGCTCCGTGAAACATGTGGCAATTTATTTTTATATTTATAGATTCAGGTTATCATACATAACATCCCATTAAAAGTCCACTGCTAGATAGGGAGTTTCCTCTAGAGCTTCAGACTAAATTTGTGTACTATGGGAAGTTGGTACTTTTTGCTAGCATCATAGATCGCGATTGATGCGGCACCAAGCGGCGCAGAAGGACGCTGCTGCTCATTAGTGCCCATCCTTCGATTCAAATTCACTTAGTCGCGTTTCACGACACCCTCGAGTAGAGACGGGTTACTATTTTTAGCCGGCATCTAATGGGCCGGCAAGCCTAGCCTGTTTTCATAGTTTTCCTGATCCCAAGACTAATCCTGAATCTTGTTGTTATGGTTTGTTCCAGGCAACAACCCCCTGCTCCTCATGGCGGTACTGGGCACGATTGTTTCCATCGCCTTCTTTAACTTCGCTGGCATCAGCGTCACCAAGGAAATGTCCGCCACCACAAGAATGGTCCTGGATTCTATCAGGTATGCAAAATATATTTTCATAATCATCATTTTCCTAGCCTTATTCAGTCTGGATTCGGCTACCCTGATTTGATTATGTCACTAGAATCTACCCAGAGCGACTGTCATCCGACGTTCACAACTCTAGAAGATAAGTTAGACCCATTCCCAGATTAGGGTTGACCAGGTTATTGGTCAATCAGAGTTTTAAAGCTGCCATATTATTGCGTTAGTATTTTTTCCAGGTATACTAGTTAGGTACATAGCTCTCAATTTTTGATAGGAGATTAGAATTGGCTCCTATCAAAAATTAAGAGCTATGAAGACGTTAAGCGACTGGACTATAGTAGCCTCTGACTTGGCTTAACGACTACTACCAGTAAATTGTTTGTATTTTTACTTGAAATCTGTAATAATAACATTTTCAATACATTTGCTCGAAAAACGTACTTACAAGGACGTAAACATTGCTCGTAAGTAGTTACTTACCGAACTAGTGCGGTAAGTAAAAAAGTATAATACCAAGGAGTTTTTACACTCTTATGATAAAGTTATTTTGTGAAAATACTACAGTGGTGACTTTTTATTTGGGTGACGACTGCCTACCTATATTTAAAATTAAATGGAGAGTACCAGGAGAACATAAATCGACAAGAGGTTGACAGTACCCATGGTTAATTCCTTTATCAAGTGTATTACTTATACCTGTTTTCTCACAAATGTATTGAGATACACGTCCGTAAGGGTTATGACAAACTCGTGCCGATGGTAAACCCTCGACTTCGTCTGGGGCTTACAAAACGTCAACTCGTTTGTAATGACCCTAATTACGGAACTTGTATCTTAAACTACTATTATTAGTCCTAAGTTAAATATTTCTCAAAGAGAAAGATAAATATTTTTCATTTTTGGGATTCGATAATAAATGGTACAGCAGCACTGCACTTACTTTCTCGCAATACTTAAGGAAAAACTATCAACCGCAAACTTAAACTTGTAATGCCATACACATAGTATGGAAAAACACACTTTTATTTACGATTTTTTTAATTTCCCAACACATGTTCCTTATGGATAATTGTTCAGTTTAGGCTACTGAGCAAGCCCTTTCAGTTTTTGGTACACCCTGTGTACTAAATTTTATTAAAAAATCATAAAGAATATCCAGTCAGGTAGACAACCAATCCAGAATTAATGTTATAGAAAATTTTAATAAATTCAATGGAACCAATTTTGGGTAAATCACATATTTACGATTTGGTGGTACAGGAACACTCCTTATATGAAATTACACAGATCAATTGATACTGTCGAAAGATATCTTACATGGAGATGCTTGGTCATGCAAAGTTTCATCTCTTGATGAAACTTGAGCCGTGCTTGTTTTTCTATGAGCCGTTTTTGAGAAAATTTCAATTTTTCATTTTCATTGTATGACAGCTACCCTCAAAATGAGAGCCAGCAAGAAACCAATTAGAACCCTTCGATGGATTTGCATAAAACTCCTAAATTCAAAATATGGTGTCAACGGGACCATTCGTTTAGCCGCTAGGCCAAAGCGTGACGGACAGACCGACCGACCGACAGACGGACATTTTTGGGAGACTTGTTTTTTATGATGTATAAGTGATATAGAACACATTTTTGAGAAAATTAGAAAAACTTTTTTTTTCACGAATACAATACCTTTCTCGCTCCGCTCGAAAGTAAAAAATCATACATTTTAGTATGGAAATCCTTTGCAAGAAATGGATATGGTTGTGTTCCTCCTTAGAAGAAAGTGTTGCTACTTAAACCTCCTTGTATTTCCTATACGAATATAATTCACCTGTATATTTTTATATTCATCTTTATCATATCGTGTGGGTTTTATATAAGGTCAATGACCGAGCTCACAATCCTGGTGTAAGGGTTGTTGAGCCGCCAATAGCACTATGTTATTTAAAAATAAATAAATGGTAGATTGAACCCTTCCGATAGACATGGTAAAAATAGAGGGTGTACTTTTCCAAAATTTAATTGTTTCGTTTCCCGGCTATAAGCAAGTGAATGCAGATTTACGTATTGAAATTAAGTAAAGCTACTTTCAATATTGAAGGTTTAACCGTTTTGTATTGGAGGCGTTATGCGAATTTTATTGCGAATGCGTGTAACATATGTATATGTCGTAGGTATACTGTCAGAGTAGTTAACTTTACGTAATCTAACCTAACCTAGGATCGATTAGGTTAGTGACCTAACATAACATAGTATATATAGAATTTTTTTAAATACGCTCCGTGAAGTTAATTACAGGGCGTATTTTTATTAATTCTTAATTAGTTGACCATTTACAGTTAAAATTATACTTTAACGGCTCTGACAATATTATACGTGCGACATGTGTGCTCAATTTATTTAAAAAAACATACAAATTTTACAGTGATAGATAACTCTTCACGGGCGAAGTTTATTTTGGATTGTGTTTGTATTTTTGTTTTACGCTAAGCGACTTCCAAACCCAAGTGCAACGCCATCCAGGGGCGAAGTGATGAGACCACTGGGAAACGCCCACTTCATCCATTAAAACAACATGGCTGCTTAAGATAAGATTTTGCGAAGCAAGGAGGTCTTTGTTCTGAGATTTTACCATAAATCTGCCCTGCGGCTGCGGATTCTCCCGCATATAATTATTTAACGTGATAATAAAAAAAATACATTTTCGAAAAACCATTTTTTTGGACAGCTGGCTAAAACAAGGGAATAAAATCATATTTTTTTATTAAGATTTGAAACCAGACTGTAATGTTTTCCCCGCATTTTAGAGATCTGTAGTCAACAAGGAAGTTTGGTCATGTCCGTCTGTCTGCCTGTCAGTCCGCAGCTTAGCTCAGTGACCCTTAATACTGGGAACCTGGAGCCGGGGTCTGTGTGTACGTCCGCGATGACATTTGCTATCGGCGTCTCCGTTGCTTTGAGGATTCAGGGTTTTCAACGTTATGGATTCTGGTGGACACCGGCATTGAAAAATCTCTACGTCGGTGTCTACCGGTCGCACAGCGGTAACCAAGAGACGTCCAGGCTCTTTGAGCACCTGTTGGAGATGGCGGATTGTGCCCAACAGCGGTACCCAACAGCATAGCTTCATTTTTTGGGGGACTTTAACGCCCACCACAGCGAGTGGTTGTTCCCATACCAGAAAACTGACGATGCTAGGAGAGGGGCACGCAGATTTGCATTGTCGCTAGATCTCAGCCAGCTGGTGAATGTAGCTACGCAGGTGTCTGATTTTGACGGACTACAGATCAGGACAGGCACTCGGTGTCGGTAACAGCCCCGCTGGGAACATCCGACCACTCTCTGGTGAAGTCCCGTGTCGATCAATCCTCCTCCGGATGATAGCCCAAGAGGCACGAGGCGAGTTGGCGATACGAGTCAGCAGACTGGGATGAGATGCGGCACTTCTTTGCGCCATACCCATGGCAGCCAGTGTGTTTTTCTTCGGGCGATCCCTCTTGTTCAGATAAAGCGGTTGCGGATGTGATACGGCAAGGGATGGAATACTATATTCCATTCTCCGACATACCGCTCGGTCACAAAGCCCGACCTTCGTTCAATGTGGATTGCGCTCGCGCTGATGCTCGAATGCAGTCTGCATACCAAGCCTGGGTTCAAGCCCGTGATCGCAAAGTTCGAGCTCGACGGCACAGAATAGGTAATAGCACTAGCGTACAGAAGAGCACTCTCGAACAAACTGCAAGTTTTGGTATAAAAAATTGCCTACGACACCTGCCTGCAAGCGAAATTGAAACTTATTGAATGAATGAATGAATAACCGTTTATTATGGATGCAGTACTGCGTATTGCGTTGGTAGAGCGCTCATGTTTCGTTAGGTACAGCTGACACACAACCGGTCTAGCGGCTAGAGCACAAGGTTGTGACTCGCTCGCCGATTCAATTATTTCAAAGTGTAGGGGCTGGCCCTACACGATGTTGTTAAGAGTAAGTTGAAGTAAAAGAGTGACGTGTGCGTTTGCAAAGAAGATTTAATTGCCACTGTCATGTAAAGTGAAAATGTTGTAGTCAGCAGAAAGATAAGTAAGTATGAATGTGTGAGCTTGTTCGTACATAAAGTAAATCATTAAGCATTCAATAACTAAGTTTATGTGATAACCTGCTTGCCTACTTGTTAATTTTGAGTGGGAAAAACTGGTCTGTTACTGATATTGTTCCTGACTAAACCATTTATGATTATGACATTTATTAACGGCACCTTAAAATATGATACTTCAGACTCAGATAATTTTGTTTAGGCAAACATAAACAGAACAATAAACGTAATAAGTAGTATTTATTTTAGTGTATGTAATTGTAAAGATTTACGTAAAAAATTGCGGTCGCGACAAAAACACAGCGGGCGGCCGGGCGCGCTTTTGCCAACCTACTACAATACTGTACCGAGTACAGGCGGCAGCGGCCGAACGTACCTAAAGTGCGGAGTGACACCCCCCTGTCGACGGGTTCGCGCGAAGAAGAAGGCATTCAATTCTGCTGCTAAGTTCTGCAAGAGGGTGATCCGAAAGTCACGTTATGACCATGTCAGTCGCATAGGGACCAAACTTGCGTCCTACAATTTTGGTCGTTGTCCAAATTGGTCGAAACAAACTTCTACCGTTCCACATTACCTCCCCTGCTGAAACCTGACAGGTCGCTAGCTCACTCCGCAACAGAAAAAGCAAAATTTATTTGCGTCTCTATTTGCTTGCAAGCAATTCTCGTTTAGATGCCGGCTCTCATCAACCACCAATGATTCCTCGCTGTGGTTCTTCGATGTTGGAGATCACTATACACTCAAAAGAGGTTCGTAGAGTACTCCGAAGCCTAGACGTGAACAAAGCTGGCGGTCCTGACGGGAAACCAGCAACTTGAGGAACTGTGCGCCTGAGTTGTCTCCTGTGCTGACACGTTTGTACCGTCTCTCTCTTAAAATAAGAACGGTGTCAAAATCTTGGAAGGTTGCCAACGTACAGCCAGTGCCCAAGAAGGGTAGATCAGACCCTAGCAAATATCCGCCAATCGCCATCACCTCCATACTCTGTAAAGTTATGAAAAAGGTACTAATGGAGAACTGCTATCATACCTAGAAGGTAACGACCTACCAGTGATAGTCAATATGGCTTCCGCCGGGTGTCGGTCTTTTACAATTTATACTTCGGAGACTGTGCTCAAGAGCTCCATGAGCTCATTCCAACATCCCCATTTTACCATCGGGGGTCCATACGCACCGCAGGATATCACCCACACTTGGTTGGTATTCCACACAAACATCTTTTGTAATGCGCACGGCCAAAGAATTGAATTCTCTGCCTGCGTCTGTGTTCCCGAGTTCATATAACCCGAATCTATTCAAGACGCGAGTAAACAGGCTTCTTTTGGGCAAACTCGTCCCATCGTCGACCTCATCTCTGTCCTCAAGACTAGATCGAGGTCAAGAGTAAGCCCATTGAAAATAAAAAAATCTGTTTTGGATAAGTTAGAAATAAAGTAAAACATCCTGTTAGAAATAAAGTAAAACACCCTGTTAGAAATAAAGTAAAACACCCTGAACAATAATAATTCTTGAAGCAACTGCAGAACTCTACACTCTACGTGGCCCGACACGCATTTGGTTAGTTTTTTATTACTATCCCGTTGAAACCACTGATTGAGTAACTGACGAAATAAGCATTATAAGTAGCTTCATAAATACAGTCTTCTTATGTAAAGTTTATTTTTGAAGTTTGGTTTTTAAAGTTAAGAGGCTACATGCAGTCTACTAGCGCTCCCATCAGTTAAAAAATATTATTCGCTAAAGACAAAACTTATCGAAAATCCAGAAAGACAGATTAAAGATAAGGTGCCCTTATTTATTCAGAACCCATCAACTCTGTAAAATAAAGTTCATACAAAAACTGCTAAACGCAGCCGTTTTTCGCAGTTTTTGTGTCTGTAACTACAGTGATCTATATTTTAAAGAATTTATAGGTTCTAAATAAACTAGTACCCTAGTTTATTTAGAACCTATAAATTTAGTCTGTCTTTCCAGATTTTGGATAAGTTTTGTATTTAGCAAGTAATATTTTTTTAACTGACTAGCTAGTGGACTAAATCGTGTAAATGACCATGGTATTGGCATCGCTGGAAAGGTGTTGGTCTCCCATTTGTGTTTTAGCAAAATTACGTGCATATGGGCACTATTGGCAACATCCCCAGAAGTGATATCACACGGTATTAAGGTCCTATTTATAGAGGACCATGTTGGTTTTAAAGATAAATTAGTCACACAAAAATTATGAAAGTGGCCTTGGTATTGGCTTCGCTGGAAAGATGTTGGTCTGCCATTTCATGCATATGGGCACCACTCCAAGAAGTAAAATCAAACGGTAAAGCACTATTACGCGACAATTTGCACTCATCGATGTTTTTCTGCATTAATTTGATTTTGTCATGCTCTGTGGACATTGTTGCACCTTTGAAGCTCTTCCACATCAGCGCAATTTTAACAGAGCAACGAAAATTCAGCAATCATGGAAATCTAAATTCACAAATTTATCGTCGATTCACGGCCCCGGTTATAGGTTTTACCCCAGGAATTTTAGAACATTTTTTGACCAAACCCTTACGTATATTTAAAATTTTTAAAAGGGACCTTTTGTAATATGTTCGGACACCTTCCAGGATGACGCTCAAAAAAGTCCCAGGACCTCCCACGTGGAATAGCCGGGAAATCCTGTAAAAACAATAATTTCAAAGAAATTTCTGGAGCGTGCCTAAAATCATCACGAATAAAGCATATTTTTTTTTAATACTAAAATCTTGAGATTTTTACTTTTTTATCCAGTACATTCCAGTGTCAAAAAACCTGGAAAAACTCGAATTTCCCTGGAATTTACCTGGAACTGGAAGGAAAACGCCAGGATTTGTTTCGAGCAATAGCAGGACTCCGTTCGTAATACTAAACGACTTTCTATTTTTAGTAATGTTGACGTTAAATGTTTTCAGTTTCAGTATTCCAGGGCACCTGGAAGTAACCTTGGAGCACGTTTAAAATAGTTAAAAAAAGCTATTTTGATAACTATATTCCATTCTTATGCGTTTTTTGCGCTCTGTGCAACCATTGCCCCTACACTGAGAAAAATAAGCTACTTAAATTAGCTACTTACGTAAGTAACTTGGACATCACTACTTACAACGATCCAGCATACTTAAAAACCGGTTCTACATACTTAGAAATTGTGCAACTTACTGTAGCGTTTATGAGCAACACCGTGTTCCATAATGGTAATGCGTATAACGAAGTCGCATACTTATGTACTGGTAGAACAACATTCTTTTAGTCAGGGCCACGGAAATACGTACGAAAGTACTCAACACAATTACACATACTTGTCCCGGCTCCATAATTACGTACGTCGCCTACTTTTATAATGTCTCTCGATAAGTGATATTCGTTATTTATGAAATATACTTATGAAGATATGCCGCTCACATGCAACGTATAATAGGTAGCCAGGGTACATTTTTTTATCTGTTTGGCCTACTTATGTAAGTACATATTAACCAAAAGGTCATTGGTCGGAGAAAGTCCACTAATGGACAGGAAGCTCCCCCAGAATTTTATAGGCAACGCCGTTTTATAAGTACCCGGTATATCATTGTAACTATGCGATGCACTCGTATGAGAGGTTGTAGCACAATTACATAAGTACTCGGCTTCTTTAGAAAAGCTTGTTATCAACGTAGACAACATCATGATGAGTAAATATGCCGAATCATTATAAGTATGCGGCATACTTACAAAGAGAGTCTTGCTACGTCTCAAACGTAGCAAGCAGCATAATTATTTAAGTACGCAGCCTCCTTACATAAGCATGCAAGGTACATATAATACGTAGACAGCATCATGATGAGTAGATATGCCGAATCGTTATAAGTATGCAGCATACTTACAAAGAGAGTCTTGCTACGTCTCAAACGTAGCAAGCAGCATAATTATTTAAGTACGCAGCCTCCTTACATAAGTATGCAAAGTACGTACAGTACGTAGACAGCATCATGATGAGTAGATATGCCGAACAATTATAAGTATGCAGCGTACTTACAAAGAGAGCGTTGCTACGTCTCGAACGTAGCAAGCACAATTATTTAAGTACCCAGCCTCTTTACAAAAGTATGCAAGGTACGTACAATACGTAGACAGCATCATGATGAGTAGATATGCCGAATCATTGTAAGTACGCAGCATACTTATAAAGAGAGTGTTGCTACGTGTAGAACGTAGCAAGCACAATTATTTGAGTACCCAGCCTCCTTACATAAGTATGCAAGGTACGTACAATACGTAGACAGCGTCATGATGAGTAGATATGCCGAATCATTGTAAGTATGCAGCATACTTATAAAGAGAGCGTTGCTACGTGACGAACGTAGCAAGCACAATTATTTAAGTACCCAGCCTCTTTACAAAAGTATGCAAGGTACGTACAATACGTAGACAGCATCATGATGAGTAGATATGCCGAATCATTGTAAGTATGCAGCATACTTATAAAGAGAGTGTTGCTACGTGTCGAACGTAGCAAGCACAATTATTTGAGTACCCAGCCTCCTTACATAAGTATGCAAGGTACGTACAATACGTAGACAGCATCATGATGAGTAGATACGCAGAATCATTGTAAGTATGCAGCATACTTATAAAGAGAGTGTTGCTACGTGTCGAACGTAGCAAGCACAATGATTTAAGTACCCAGCCTCCTTACATAAGTATGCAAGGTACGTAGACAGCATCATGATGAGTAGATATGCCGAATCATTGTAAGTATGCAGCATACTTATAAAGAGAGTGTTGCTACGTGTCGAACGTAGCAAGCACAATTATTTAAGTACCCAGCCTCCTTACATAAGTATGCAAGGTACGTACAATACGGAGACAGCATCATGATGAGTAAATATGCCGAATAATTATAAGTATGCAGCGTACTTACAAAGAGAGCGTTGCTACGTCTCGAACGTAGCAAGCATAATTATTTAAGTACCCAGCCTCTTTACAAAAGTATGCAAGGTAAGCAACACTCTCTTTATAAGTATGCTGCATACTTACAATGATTCGGCATATCTACTCATCATGATGCTGTCTACGTATTGTACGTACCTTGCATACTTTTGTAAAGAGGCTGGGTACTTAAATAATTGTGCTTGCTACGTTCGAGACGTAGCTACGCGCTCTTTGTAAGTACGCTGCATACTTATAATTATTCGGCATATCTACTCATCATGATGGTGTCTACGTATTGTACGTACCTTGCATACTTATGTAAGGAGGCTGGGTACTCAAATAATTGTGCTTGCTACGTTCGACACGTAGCAACACTCTCTTTATAAGTATGCTGCATACTTACAATGATTCGGTATATCTACTCATCATGATGCTGTCTACGTATTGTACGTACCTTGCATACTTTTGTAAAGAGGCTGGGTACTTAAATAATTGTGCTTGCTACGTTCGTCACGTAGCAACGCTCTCTTTATAAGTATGCTGCATACTTACAATGATTCGGCATATCTACTCATCATGATGCTGTCTACGTATTGTAAGTACCTTGCATACTTATGTAAGGAGGCTGGGTACTCAAATAATTGTGATTGCTACGTTCGTCATGTAGCAACGCTCTCTTTATAAGTATGCTGCATACTTACAATGATTCGGCATATCTACTCATTATGATGCTGTCTACGTATTGTAAGTACCTTGCATACTTATGTAAGGAGGCTGGGTACTCAAATAATTGTGCTTGCTACGTTCGACACGTAGCAACACTCTCTTTGTAAGTATGCTGCATACTTACAATGATTCGGCATATCTACTCATCATGATGCTGTCTACGTATTGTACGTACCTTGCATACTTTTGTAAAGAGGCTGGGTACTTAAATAATTATGCTTGCTACGTTCGAGACGTAGCAACGCTCTCTTTGTAAGTACGCTGCATACTTATAATTATTCGGCATATTTACTCATCATGATGCTGTCTCCGTATTGTACGTACCTTGCATACTTATGTAAGGAGGCTGGGTACTTAAATAATTGTGCTTGCTACGTTCGACACGTAGCAACACTCTCTTTATAAGTATGCTGCATACTTACAATGATTCGGCATATCTACTCATCATGATGCTGTCTACGTACCTTGCATACTTATGTAAGGAGGCTGGGTACTTAAATCATTGTGCTTGCTACGTTCGACACGTAGCAACACTCTCTTTATAAGTATGCTGCATACTTACAATGATTCTGCGTATCTACTCATCATGATGCTGTCTACGTATTGTACGTACCTTGCATACTTATGTAAGGAGGCTGGGTACTCAAATAATTGTGCTTGCTACGTTCGACACGTAGCAACACTCTCTTTATAAGTATGCAAGGTACGTACAATACGTAGACAGCATCATGATGAGTAGATACGCAGAATCATTGTAAGTATGCAGCATACTTATAAAGAGAGTGTTGCTACGTGTCGAACGTAGCAAGCACAATGATTTAAGTACCCAGCCTCCTTACATAAGTATGCAAGGTACGTAGACAGCATCATGATGAGTAGATATGCCGAATCATTGTAAGTATGCAGCATACTTATAAAGAGAGTGTTGCTACGTGTCGAACGTAGCAAGCACAATTATTTAAGTACCCAGCCTCCTTACATAAGTATGCAAGGTACGTACAATACGGAGACAGCATCATGATGAGTAAATATGCCGAATAATTATAAGTATGCAGCGTACTTACAAAGAGAGCGTTGCTACGTCTCGAACGTAGCAAGCATAATTATTTAAGTACCCAGCCTCTTTACAAAAGTATGCAAGGTACGTACAATACGTAGACAGCATCATGATGAGTAGATATGCCGAATCATTGTAAGTATGCAGCATACTTACAAAGAGAGTGTTGCTACGTGTCGAACGTAGCAAGCACAATTATTTGAGTACCCAGCCTCCTTACATAAGTATGCAAGGTACTTACAATACGTAGACAGCATCATAATGAGTAGATATGCCGAATCATTGTAAGTATGCAGCATACTTATAAAGAGAGCGTTGCTACATGACGAACGTAGCAATCACAATTATTTGAGTACCCAGCCTCCTTACATAAGTATGCAAGGTACTTACAATACGTAGACAGCATCATGATGAGTAGATATGCCGAATCATTGTAAGTATGCAGCATACTTATAAAGAGAGCGTTGCTACGTGACGAACGTAGCAAGCACAATTATTTAAGTACCCAGCCTCTTTACAAAAGTATGCAAGGTACGTACAATACGTAGACAGCATCATGATGAGTAGATATACCGAATCATTGTAAGTATGCAGCATACTTATAAAGAGAGTGTTGCTACGTGTCGAACGTAGCAAGCACAATTATTTGAGTACCCAGCCTCCTTACATAAGTATGCAAGGTACGTACAATACGTAGACACCATCATGATGAGTAGATATGCCGAATAATTATAAGTATGCAGCGTACTTACAAAGAGCGCGTAGCTACGTCTCGAACGTAGCAAGCACAATTATTTAAGTACCCAGCCTCTTTACAAAAGTATGCAAGGTACGTACAATACGTAGACAGCATCATGATGAGTAGATATGCCGAATCATTGTAAGTATGCAGCATACTTATAAAGAGAGTGTTGCTACGTGTCGAACGTAGCAAGCACAATTATTTGAGTACCCAGCCTCCTTACATAAGTATGCAAGGTACTTACAATACGTTGACAGCATCATGATGAGTAGATATGCCGAATCATTGTAAGTATGCAGCATACTTATAAAGAGAGCGTTGCTACGTGACGACCGTAGCAAGCACAATTATTTGCGTACCCAGCCTGCTTACATAAGTATGCAAGGTACTTACAATACGTAGACAGCATTATGATGAGTAGATATGCCGAATCATTGTAAGTATGCAGCATACTTATAAAGAGAGTGTTGCTACGTGTCGAACGTAGCAAGCACAATTATTTAAGTACCCAGCCTCTTTACAAAAGTATGCAAGGTACGTACAATACGTAGACAGCATCATGATGAGTAGATATGCCGAATCATTGTAAGTATGCAGCATACTTATAAAGAGAGTGTTGCTACGTGTCGAACGTAGCAAGCACAATTATTTAAGTACCCAGCCTCCTTACATAAGTATGCAAGGTACGTACAATACGGAGACAGCATCATGATGAGTAGATATGCCGAATTATTATAAGTATGCAGCGTACTTACAAAGAGAGCGTTGCTACGTCTCGAACATAGCAAGCACAATTATTAAAATACCCAGCCTCTTTACAAAAGTATGCAAGGTACGCACAATACGTAGACAGCATCATGATGAGTTGATATGCCGAATCATTGTAAGTATGCAGCATACTTATAAAGAGAGTGTTGCTACGTGTCGAACGTAGCAAGCACAATTATTTAAGTACCCAGCCTCCTTACATAAGTATGCAAGGTACGTACAATACGGAGACAGCATCATGATGAGTAGATATGCCGAATAATTATAAGTATGCAGCGTACTTACAAAGAGAGCGTAGCTACGTCTCGAACGTAGCAAGCACAATTATTTAAGTACCCAGCCTCTTTACAAAAGTATGCAAGGTACGTACAATACGTAGACAGCATCATGATGAGTTGATATGCCGAATCATTGTAAGTATGCAGCATACTTATAAAGAGAGCGTTGCTACGTGGCGAACGTAGCAAGCACAATTATTTGAGTACCCAGCCTCCTTACATAAATATGCAAGGTACTTACAATACGTAGACAGCATCATGATGAGTAGATATGCCGAATCATTGTAAGTATGCAGCATAGTTATAAAGAGAGTGTTGCTACGTGTCGAACGTAGCAAGCACAATTATTTAAGTAACCAGCCTCTTTACAAAAGTATGCAAGGTACGTACAATACGTAGACAGCATCATCATGAGTAGATATGCCGAATCATTGTAAGTATGCAGCGTACTTACAAAGAGAGCTTTGCTTCGTCTCGAACGTAGCAAGCACAATTATTTAAGTACCCAGCCTTTTACAAAAGTATGCAAGGTACGTACAATACGTAGACAGCATCATGATGAGTAGATATGCCGAATCATTGTAAGTATGCAGCATACTTATAAAGAGAGTGTTGCTACATTTTCGCTAGGTATGCAGCGACCGCGTGATTAGCACAGGTACCTACAGTCAAGGGCACGTCAAGCTTGACACTTCTTGTATCAATAACCGCGAGGGCTAGAGTCGCGCTGCAAGTGTGAAGCTTGACCTGCTCTGGGCTGTACCTGAAGGTAAGATATGCGGAAGGGCTCCCGCCCACGACCGTTTTTTTTAGGACAGTAAATCGGACAAGTTATTCCTCCGATTTTACGACCGATTTTGTGACTGACTCAACGCACACGGTCCCTTCCGATCCGTAGGTATACAGTATCGAAACTGAAGTATCGATAGTGTTGTTCCTGCCTACACTATCGACACTTTAAAAATATCGACACAGATGTAAAAACAATATAATTACAATTACTTACCTACCTACAAGGTACGCACAGCAGCAAATAAGTAGTAACAAAACCAGCTGGTAACTATAAGCTGAAAAAGGGGTACGCTATTTTCTTCTTTCTTAGTAGTCTGTATAAAGTACAGACCCGCTCAAGGTCAAAGTGTTACTAACCTAATGTGCGGGTACCACTAGGGTGGCGGTTATTGGTCAAACATACCAAGAAGGTAGGTGAAAAATGGCCGCCATCTTGATTTCTTTTTGTTTCTGGATCGATTGGCGTCAAAATTGATATCTGTGGGTCCGAGAGGACTCTTATAACGAATCTGATGACAGATTTGAAAAAAAAGGTCGCCATCTTGAAATTCTTTTTCCTGGACCAATTGCTTTCAAAATCGATATCTGAGGATCCGAGTGACCTCTCATAACGAATCTAAATTGGAAAAAATGGCCGTCATCTTGAATTTTTTTGTTTTTGGACCGATTGCTTTCAAAATCGATATCTGAGGATCTGAGTGGCCTCTCATAACAAATCAATTGTAGAAATTGGAAAAAATGGCCGCCATCTTGATTTTTTTTTTCTGGACCGATTGCTTTCAAAATCGATATCCGTGGGTCCGAGAGGGCTCTACTAACGAATCTGATGACAGATTTGGAAAAAATGGTCGCCATCTTAAAATTCTTTATTCCTGGACCGATTGCTTTCAAAATCGATATCTGAGAATCAGACTGACCTCTTATACAGGGTGTAAAAGCTAAACCGAGTTTCCTTCAAGGAGGTGACAGTAAAAACGATTCTGATCACATTTCTCAAAAAAAAAGTATACCAATTTTTTTTACAAAATATCCCAGTACTTTAGAAAGTTTGCGTACCACTCTTATCAACAAAGTTCAATGACTCCGCGCGCAACGCGGCAACATCTGCGCTCGTCCCCTTGCGTCTCCCGCTACCCTCACCCCCGCCCGGCCACTGACCGACTACGTGTACATCGGTTCAGTGCATTTTAGTAATGACAAATCGTGTCACTCGGTTTTGCATTTACATCCTGTATTGAATCTAATGTAAAAATTGAAAAAAATGGCCGCCATCTTGAAATTTATTGTTTTTGGACCGATTGCTTTCAAAATCGAAATTTGAGGATCCGAGTGGCCTCTCATAACGAATCAACTGTAGAAATTGGAAAAAATGGCCGCCATCTTGTTTTTTTTGTTTCTGGACCGATTACTTTCAAAATTGATATCCGGGGGTCCGAGAGGAGTCAAATAACAAGTCTGATGACAAAATTTAAAAAAAAGGTCGCCATCTTGAAATTCTTTGTCCCTGGACCGATTGCTTTCAAAATCGATATCTGAGGATCCGAGTGGCCTCCCATTACGAATCAACTGTAGAAATTGGAAAAAATGGCCGCCATCTTGCTTTTTTTGTTTCTGGACCGATTACTTTCAAAATTGATATCCGGGGGTCCAAGAGGACTCAAATAACAAGTCTGATGACAAAATTTTAAAAAAAGGTCGCCATCTTGAAATTCTTTGTCCCTGGATCGATTGCTTTCAAAATCGATATCTGAGGATCCGAGTGGCCTCCCATTACGAATCAGCTGTAAAAATTGGAAAAAACATTAGATTCGTTATAGAGTCCTCTTGGACCCACGGATATCGATTTTAAAGGCAATCGGTCCAGAAACAAAAAAAAATCAAGATAGCGGCCAATTTTCTGACGCTGCTGCCCATCCTCCGGTTTGTAAACCCTTAGTCGCCTCCTACGACACCCACGGTTAGAGATGGGTTGGTACTATTCTTTGCCGGCACGCTACACGGACAACTGAACCGTTGGCTACGGAACCCTAATAAAAAGCAACTTCTTCTCATAATATTTTCTTTGTGTTTCTGTCATGGTACCTGTTTATTCTAACCTGTATTGCACTAGGCAGGTCTTTTTTTTCTACTTCTTCGATCAAAATGTCGATATCAATATCCATCATGACACAACAAGCACATCCCTAAATGGCCGACTGATTTCGTGACCGCGACGGTGAGTAGGTAGTGTGCTTTGAAGTATGCATTTACTTACGTATGTTCCATTTCTCACCGATAATCGGATCGGCCGCGACGTCCGATTTCATTTCTCACCGACTTTTTGTAGGTCGTGTGCGTTGAACTATGGCAATCAATGCGTTCCATTTTTGTCCTACAAAAAATCGGTCACCGATTTACGGTCGTGGGCGGGAGCCCGATACCGCGCGAAATTTGTTGGTACAAATTTGGCTTGACATTGACACTCGCAGTGCGACTTTCGTCTCTACAGAGATTAAGATAAGCGCGATACATAGGTACAAAGGCCAATGTGTCAAGCTTAACGTGCTCTTGACTGTACGTGATTGCTAAAACCTAACCTAACTCCTGAATGTAATGGATCCTAAAGCTAGTACCTAGGTAGGTGCCTATTTATGTGCGTACCGGCGGTAGGTAGGTAGGTACCTACTACACACGGTGCAAGTATGTAAAGTAACGTAGGTACAGTCAGATCAAGCTTGACACAATATTGGACTTTGTAGGACTCATTTCAGTAGACATATGGGCTTGAGTCGCATTGCGAGTGTGTATCTTGACTTGTCGCTGACTATACTTACTTATTTTTCGAGTGACTAGACGCCAGTGACTATACTTAGCTAGATAGGTAGGTAGGTTACCTAAATTTTCCTTCAGTAATTTGTGTCATATAATGTTGCCTAGGTAGGTAATTTGCTAATTAAAAAACATTTTAAATCAGTTGGAGATAAATTCTTTTGTTATTTATTGTTCATTCATACATTGCTCCACATTGTTAACATCCGAGACGAGAAACTATTGAAAGCGCGGGAAACGTAGGTATAGAACATGCGAAGGCGCGATAGTCCGGTCCGGCCGGCTACGCAGCCGCGGGGCGCACCGTGCGGTAGGTAGGTACTTATAGGTACCTACTTAATTCATGCCTAGACGCGGAGTGAAACATATAGGTAATAGTAAAGAATAGCTTAGCTCAGGTACCCTTAGCACCTACTAGAAAGCTGTAATGTAGGTAGGTACCTAAACTCCAAAAGTCCTGCGCGGTCAAGGCCACCAGGCGAAAGACCCAGTTTAAGGCGCTGTCCGGTCATGGAGCGATGATGGGGAGGCAGTGATAACTCGATGGTGGTCCTATAAATAGACTTTATTGTTTCTAAAAAAAAAGGTTGGTAGGTATATTGAAACCCTCGGCACGCGAGTCAGACTCGCACTTAACCGGTTTTTTTTATCAAACTGGTTGCCCACCTAGTACCTACCTAGTTGGCAGGTAAAGCCATTGACCACAATCACAGCCGCCACCGCAAGCCATTTTCCTAAAATAGTAGGTAGGTAAGTATAAAGACAATAGACAGAATGGTGCAATTTATATTTTCTCTTGAAACTTGACAACTCCACTAACTGGTCGCGAACTGGCGTACCTACAATAGGTACCTACATGTAGAACAAAAAACTCCAACATGTTCATTCATTTTATGACTTTGGTAGGTAGGTACCTATTCACTTCCAGGCTAGGGAAAACTAACAAACTCATTACGAGGTCAGACCTCCCATAGAAACTGCATCAGCTGATCGCGCATTTTGTATGGGAGGTCAAAATTTTTTTTTCGTATTTCGACCTATGTTCCTCAGGGAATGTTGTTCAGTTTCATGGGCAGATTCACATCCTTCAGGGTTGATATACCCTTTCTGTTACACCTTGTATATGATGTAGTTAAAAGGAAAACTATCAGAGGTAAGTTGACTTCACAGGTTAATGAGCTTAGCAATAGCAAGACTCTAGGTATGACTTCGCCGAGCATTGGGAAGTGAAAGTTTATGTTATGAACGATATAAAACTTGCTTTGCGATAAAAAATTCTAAAGAAACTACGGAACCCTATATATTGGTGCACTTGGCCGGTTTTTATTATAACTACCAACCATCACAACTAACAAAGGCGTAGATAGATACCTATAACAACAGGATATAATCTGCCCATGAAACTCAACATCTTTTCCGATAGAACATAGGTAGGAACATACGAGAACAACGTTGAACTTCCCATAGAGGTAGGCCTATATGGGAAGTCATGCTTTTTTTCGTATATACCTATCGATCTAAGTTGTTCAGTTTGAGAGTCATATCCTTCACGGTCATTATAGGTACAGTCAAAAGCAGGTCAAGCTTGACATTCACAGTGTGACTCTAGCCCGTGCGTACATCTACTGAAATAACGGTACAAAGTCCAATGTGTCAAGCTTGATGTGCTCTTGACTGTACCTACCCTGTTACACTTTGTTTTTTCATTCATTTCCAAATTACCTATACCTACCTAAAATAATTTCGAAATTTGCTCCAACATAGGTACCTAACTATTATGTACCTACCTAAAATTGCCCCTCTCACGTGTCGCGGGAATAATTTCCGTATTTAACGTTCGTATGTATCCAGGTTACTTTATTAGATAGGTCGGTTACTTATAACGGTGCTGCTTACTTAAATAAGTATGCTGTTCCATTTAAAACTCGAGACGCTTTCGCGCCTTTTTCATTCAGTGTTGCAAGGAGTGTGACAATCACATAACTTTGCTTCAAAACCCTGTCGTGACTTTATAAGTTAAACTTTATGCCATAACCCAAACGCTAGCTTACTCTTCCAATAAATAAGCGTAATAACGTTTTCTCCACATTTGTTCTGATGTTAATTAAAATAAGACGCGCCGCCGCCGCGCCGTCAATATATTGCAGTCATACAGTTTTTTTCGGATATTTTTTTTCTATGTAGTTGGCAACATTCTCTTTCGTTTCTTTCCTTCCGCTGCGCTCGCGGCGTCAGCGTGCAAAGAGTAGTGTGTAGTGTGTCGGTCGGCCATTATTCACTTTGCGTGAATGCAGTAATTATATCCTCATGACTGACAGGAATTTGATGAAAAGTGACTAAAAAGTGATACCTAGGTAGGTACGTTGAGTTGTAGTCATATCATCGCGCTGCGTTGCAAGTGGTACCTACTTGCTGGAAGCCAGAACTTGGATTACAATAAATACAAGCACAGGTAGGTTCATACATAATCAATTAATCATCTGTTTAATCTATCTAATTAGCCCACATCAGCCCACTGGCGGGCATAGGCCTCTTCTTTTTTGTGCCACGGCGTCTGTGCCGTAGCCGCCCAGCACCACCAATTTGAGACAATTTCATCTGACCATCTGGCAAGTGATAGGTACCCAGATGATAACACAGCCCTAGTGTGAAAGTGTGTTTGGGGTCCCTAGCTAGACGGTCAAAATGTGGGAACTAAAAGTCAGACCTCAAATAAAATAAACATTCAGTTAAATACTATTTTTGTGTAGAATCGCGAGTCCAGAGCCTAGTTCAGTCTGTGACGACTAAATTAAAAGTCTTTCTTCTTAAGCAAGCTTGTCAAGCATGTAAATGCTTGTCAAGTAATTTAAACCGAGTAATTTTGTTATTTCATTAGGTATTATGTTATTTTTAATTATTAATTAATTCGTTATGGAACAATTAGTTCTGAAATAAATTAATCATTCATTCATTGCTAGAGTCAAGCTGTCTTATTTATTATTTATTTAACAGGAATATAACATGAAGTATGAAGAATGTCTCCGCTCATTAGGGCTGGAAGAATATATTCAAGCATTCCATGGTAGGTACCTATATTTATATCATGCCGACAAAGCATAAAAATCACTTACCAAATTACATGTTGATAGTTATGATATAGATATGATGATAGTGATGTTAGATTTTCATGTTGTGTGGCTAGACCTTTGGTCAGATTCTAAGAAGTGATGGTTCCTGTTTTTTTTTAAACATGATAATTTATCTATCTACCTAGGTACCTACTTATGCATGTTTGAGTCAGTTGATTAATTGTTGAGTCAATTAATTTAATTAAACTGTTTTTTAGACAACGACATTGATGAAGAATCTGTTCTATTACTGGGCGAAACAGAATTAAAAGATCTGATTCCAAAAATTGGACCACGCCTGAAATTCAAGAAACTAATTGATGACATAAATTTGACAGCGCAGCTGGATCTCACATTAACAGCTGTAAGTTCTGGTTCTTTGTATTCCAATGAGAGACTTTCGCAGACAGGTGTCAACTGAGTATTAATAAGTGTCGATAGATGGTACTGAAATTATTTTCTCTCATTTAGGTAGGTACCTATACCTACTACAAAGGTTGACACAAGAAAAAAAAATCTGCCTTGTTTTTATGTTGGGTAATCTGCCGTACTACCTGTTCTAATAATACAGCCCTCGGACTGAAATACAGACGACATAGGCTTAGTAATAGGGCTCCGTTTGGGCCCTTCGGGTGTATTTATATGATGGTACGGAACGGAACCCTCCGTGCGCAAGTCTGACTCGCACTTGGCCGGTTTTTTTTTTCAATTCTTTTTATTTATCTATATTTTTGTATGATGAATGACTAAATTCAATTATTTATTGCTTTTCAGGACACATTCATGTCTGGAAATAAAGATGTGTGCAAAATAACTAAATCAGGATCTGAAACATCTGTAGATGAGCCGAGTGATGAAAATCATACACCTGTAACTGCGAAATCTGCTGCCCAAGAACATCAAAATACTGTAAGTGATTTAAATGTGATTTTGTTTAATTTGTCCCTTCCACGGTTAGGTTGTATAAATAAAGAATCATGTAAATATATTAAGTACCTACCTATTATGAAAACTCCGTGCCACACAGCTCTGTGCCTTATTAAGATGGGGCAGTTATATTGTAAAGATTACATGAAATGCCCTCTGTAATTGTGAAAGTGTGTTTGTTTGTTTGTCCTTCTTTCTTTAATGCAGGTGTAAAAAAAATTGTAAGCACTATTTTAGTATGCTCCTTAGACCATTAACTGAACAAGTAAATTGTGTTCGGATAGTTCTACAAACTACACATTCTATAAACTACATTATTTTTACTAGGCGGCTATTTCGCATCATCAGGCAGGATCATGGTAGCCTAGTTGGTTAAAGCGTCTCTGGTACTGACGGAGAAGACGCAGGTTTGAATCCTGCCTGTGGTTGTGAAATTTTTGATTTTATAGCTTTTAAGGCTAAATTAGTGCTTATTATTTTTTACACCCTGCATAGAGATAATGATCTCTCAGCCCGGAGTGTTCTTTTAGTCTTTTCTTATCCGCCCAAACTAATTTCTTTTTTATTCATCAAAAGTACAGACACGGTTTCTATACTGTTTTATTATATGTAATAGATTTGAAGGTTGTTAATGATATAATTAGACACAATTTAAGAATAGTTGCATTGTAAAATTTTAATTTTAGACTACTTACATATTATTAAGTTGCACCAAGAAATAACAACAAAGAGTAAACATTGATGTTGTGTGACTTAAATTGAAATTAAACGTCTCTTCCGCAGCTTATGAACGACTTCAACCAGTTGTACCCGCAAAAGGAAAACAGTCTGTTTTCCTCAATAGAAATACACAAACAAAACATTGTCAGTTACGCAAAACGCAAAGCAGAGTACACCCGCGACAGAAACTTGAAGACTAACATACAAACCCTGATTTCTCTGATTGATGGTGAGTACAAATTTGCGTCCATATTTTGCTCTATTAGTAGTTCTGTCCGGACGGTCAGACACAGCATAGCACTGCCCCCGATGTGGCCGCGCATGTAATTCCAAATACGCAAAACCTCAGACACCCTAACTGATTTTTATTATAAAACTCTGATTTATAATTTAGATCTCAATTCTTTTGTCGGCGAAGTCGACAACTATGCACACTCTTAATATTGACTTTGCCCCAATTTTCACAAATTTATGTTTTTGATGGGATCACCTTTACTCTCCTCTTTCTTACGTATAGTGTTTATTTTGCTATTGTTTTTGCTTACAGAGGACGATCCAGAGTCTATCACAAACGTCTGCCTAGTGCTGCTGACTTATATCATCAATATTTCGCCGGCCAGGAAGAAGAAAGGTAAAGAGATTATCAAATTTTCACGCTCCGAGATGACCTCTGCCTTTATAAATCAAGTCGCATCTGAAGCTGATGTAACACCGTCAATCCTAGAACGCAGGGAAATATTGACCAAACAGCAACGGTCAATGCAACCCTACGTCATATATGTAGGAGAAAACTGTACTCAAATAAGAGCATCGTATGTTGTCATTAACGACACTGTATACAATTTTTCGAAACTCATCACAGCTGTAGACTGCGCGTTCAAAATATTCCACTCAACCGGGGCCTGCTACCCGGAGCAGTGTGATGATGTTTGGTTGTTTATCCAATTAGGATTTTTCAATATTCATACCAAATACGATAGGAACACTCAAGTTGTTAACAGTCTGATGTCCGACCTGGGACTTATTTGTGACAAAAAGTAGTTTTTATAAAAAAATATGGTTTTTATTTGTTATTACTGCAAAGAAGGTATTTCATCTTCTCCGTCCCTGTTAATTAAACACATAAGATATTTTTGTAAATCGACTGGAAGAAATTCTAATTTTCACTGTGGTGAACAAGGGTGTTTCCGCCATTATTTATCTATTGATTCATTTAAAAAACATTTAACACGAGATCACCAGTTAGATCGACAAAATAATGATGTAGTTACTCCTTTGGAATGTTTGGTATTACCATCATCATATTCATCATCATCAACGACAACAGAAATTGCAGCAGTTCAAAATATTAGACCAGAAAATGAAACGCATATGCTTCATGCATCGAATTTCATATCTTCCTTGTACGCTAGTTCCACAATACCGCGTAAAATTGTGCAAGACATCGTAGAAAATATTCAAATTTTTTTTTCTAGATCGGAAAGCATTTTAGCGCTACAGTTATATGAATTGATACCATCACACCCGACAACATCGAACATG
This sequence comes from Athrips mouffetella, assembly GCA_947532105.1. NCBI lineage: Eukaryota > Metazoa > Arthropoda > Insecta > Lepidoptera > Gelechiidae > Athrips > Athrips mouffetella. The sequence continues at coordinate 26,874,363 of OX383956.1, read as the reverse complement.
CGTGATAATATTGATAAAATTGTTGGTACTTATTGCCGTACGTTTGAAAATCTTGACACGGAATTCAAACGTTTCAATCATTTTAAAATATTAGGAACGTTCGTCGAGCCGCAAGAAGTGGTCATAGGCCACCGAAGGGAAACTAAAAATACTACTACTGGACGTGCGTTGGTATCAAAAGATTGTACGGTACAAATAATGCCACTAAAAAATAACTTAAAATCTTTTTTTTCATTTGGTAATGTATTGAAGGATACTTTAGATTACTTGCACAATTTACGAGAACGTTCTTTTGGTATTGAGAATATAGTACAGGGCTCAGTATGGGAAAATATTATACAAACTGTAAGGGACGGAGAGCTGAATTTTCCTTTGATAGTATACTATGATGATTTTGAGATTGGAAATCCTTTAGGAAGTCATGCTGGGGTTCACAAGTTAGGAGGTTTATATGTGTCTATTCCATGTCTTCCTCCTAACTATGTTTCACTCTTGCAAAATATTTTCATTTTGGCTCTATTTCACTCGTCAGATAGGACAAGTTTTGGAAATAATGTAACTTTTCAAAAAGTTTTCGATTTGCTCAATGATTTGAAGCAAAATGGTATAAATGTTGAGACTAAACAATACAAAGGAGTAATTAAATTTCACGTGCCAGTTGTCACTGGGGATAACTTAGGTCTCAATAGTATGTTAGGTTTTGTTGAGAGTTTTTCTGCAAATCGACCATGCAGAATTTGTGCTGCTAACAAGGCTCAAATCCGATCAATGTTGTATGAAAACGTCGAATTGTTAAGAAATATGGACAACTATTCAAACGATTTACAGCTAAAAAATGTTTATGAGACTGGTATTAAAGAAAATTGTGCGTGGCTTGCTCTCAATGGTTTTGATTTGTTCGAAAACGTCGCAGTAGATGTTTTACATGATTATCTTGAGGGCGCTTGTCGGTATGTTATGCAATTCATTATAACATATTTAGTGCAAAGACAAAAGTTAATCTCGTTAGATAATTTGGCGACGAAAATACGGCATTTTGATTATGGGCCAGATTCAAGTTCAACGCCATCAAACGCGGTAACAGCAGAAGGGACATCAATAAATTTAAAATGTTCAGCTTCTGAAATGCTTACTCTAGTCCGTTATTTTGGATTAATTGTTGGATATAATGTCCCAGATGGAAACGACGTTTGGCTCTTGTACAAAAAACTAAGACAATTATTAGACAAACTTTTGAGTCGTCGAATTCATGATGACTCTATCGATCAAGTAAAGTTTTTAGTAGCTGAATTAAATGAACTCTTTTGCCAGCTGAGTAATACGCACTTAAAACCAAAATTCCACTTTTTAACACATTACCCAAAAATGCTAAAAAAATTTGGTCCGTTGTCTCAAATCTGGACAATGAGATTTGAAGCAAAACATCGTGTATCTAAATTTATAGCTAGAGCATCGCAAAGCAGAGTGAACATTTGTAAAACTATTGCTATAAAACATCAGTTAATATTAAACGATATGTTTTTGAGGGATATTCCATTATCTCCATTGACAACTGGCAAGCTGAAAAGTGTGCCGGCATCTGAAATTCTCGATGTTGGGCAACATTTCCAATCACAAGACATTAACACGGATAATTGCTATTCATCATCGTGGGTCATCATCAACAACATAAAATTTAAATTATTTTCAATTTTAGTATTAGATGTATCGGAGGTAACATATTTGCCACTGTTAGCTGAAGTTCAAAAAATATATGTAATAAACAATGAGAAAGTAATATTTCGGTGTTTTTCCTTAGAATGTATTGATTTCGATGATCATTTCTTTGCATACGAAGTTCGAAAGACGAACGACAGTGTGTTACATACTTACGATGCTCTTATTTCACCTTTACCTGCTACAATGACCATATTATCCAACTTCAAACGTTATGTCACATTGCGTTGGACTTTAGACTAATAAGTAGTCGCAACTGTATCTTTAAGGCAAGTGGGCGCTGCTATTTGAATGTTGAGGGCGGAGTAATTTAAGACTAAGGAGGATATCTTTATATTGCAGAACATGTCATTTAACAGCTACCCAATACTTGACCAATTTTTGTCTCGTTTAGCCTTCTGCTACGTTTTAAGACGACGCCTGAAACTAGGTTGTCGTATTAATTAATTTGTAACGTATTGAAAATATTATCCAACTTCAATCGTTGTGTCACATTGCGTTGGACTATAAACTAATAAGTAGTCGCAACTTTATCTCAAGGTGTACCGCCCACTGCAAGCGGCGGCGGCGCGGCGCGGGCGCGGTGGAGTCGAGTTGCTTGCGCGGTGGAGTCGTCGTCGTGGCGCGGCGCCTGCAACTCGCCTCCGCCGCGCCCGCGCCGCGCCGCCGCCGCCGCTCGCAGTGGGCGGTACGGCTAAGGCAAGTGGGCGCTGCTATATGAATGTTGAGGGCGGAATAATTTAAGACTAAGGAGGATATCTTTATATTGCAGAACATGTCATTTAACAGCTACCCAATACTTGACCAATTTTTGTCACGTTTAGCCTTCCGCTACGTTTTAAGACGACGCCTGAAACTAAGTAGTTGTAAAAATTTATTTGTATCGTATTAAGGCCGTCCACTAGCGCTGCCATTAAAAGTTAAGTTAAAAAAATATTACTCGCTAAATACAAAACTTATCGAAAATCTGAAAAGACATATTAAAGTGAAGATACTTTTGCTTATTTAGAACTTATCAATTCTGTAAAATATAGTTCACTGTAGTTACAGATACCAAAACTGCTAAAAGTGGCCGTTTTTCGTACTTTTGCTATCTGTTACTACAGTGAACTACATTTTACAGAATTGATAGGTTCTAATTAAGCAAGGGTATTTTTACTTTAATTTGTCTTTTCAGATTTTCGATAAGTTTTGTATTTAGCGAGTAATATTTTTTTAACTGATGGCGGCGCTAGTGGACGGGAGGTAGCCTCTTAATGAAAATATTATCCAACTTCAAATGTTGTGAGTCATTGCGTTGGACTTTAGACTAATAAGTAAGTAAGTAAGTTCTTGTTAGTTTATAGGTACTATAAGTGGTTTTAGTAATGCTAATTAACTTATTATTGAAGTGGTTTTAGTAATGCTAATTAACTTATTATTGACATACTAATTACTGAAATAATTTTATTGTTATTCGTAATCGTAACATTTATTAAATAAACTTGCAGTTTGATAGATAAGAACATAAGTTCTAAGTAGGTATTAAAAAGTTTATTGATCGACCACCATCACAAATCAAAATAAAATATTTTAATAGCATATAACCTATTTGTGGAGATATTAATTAGGTATTGATTTGAATTTGTGGTGGCAGTACCACTTCTTAAGTCATAAGTTTAATACATATTATAAGTTTAATTTCTTTTCTTGTAAAAGTTTACAGTAAAAGACTAATTAATTAATTGGATA